>OZ026861.1:14381935-15841012 GCA_964023215.1 Eledona agricola
TTAAAGCAACAAATCAAAAGATATTGCCAAGTTAAAAAAAGGAAGAAACTTGTCATCACCTGGTAAGTTTCATCTTTTATTTAACTTGGCAATATCTTTTGATTAGTTGCTTTAATAAGCTTCAAATTTTCTTATTAATTAAGAATTTCGGAGAATTGAGTTTCCATAATTGATTACCATTTATCATTTTCAGATTCGTGGCGTAGTTTTTGAAATTACCATATTTTAAACTGCTTATGTTTTGATGGGACAGCGGGTGCGTGGGAACGGAAGTACCCAACCGTGAGAGGCCGTCCGTAATATATTTTAAAACATTTCTAATAAAACTTATGTATATTGGCTTATTGTTTCTGATTTGCAATTTGACAGGTACGAGTATACAAATACTTCAAGTACAAGTGCATCGGGGTAAGTATACAATTTTTCCAATCTGGCAATCTTTAATTTTAAATATATGGCCGCACCCAGTTCACCCAAATCTTCATAAGTTAATTTTTTATTTCAATTAGATAAATACTAGATAGTATTATTTTTCTATTCGGTTTTAATTTTTACAGGAAGACATCAGTCGTCTCAGAAGGGCTCAGTAGTGCGGACATGTAAGTATTGTTACGAAACTCTTATAAATATATATTATTTTTTTAATATGATTAGCTTGGCACCCACTTCAGACGCGTAAGTACTGCACCGAAATAACGCTTTAAGTAGTGCATTTATTAAATTCAACAGCATTCTTATTTTTGAAGGCCAAGGCATTGACATTATTAGCAGGTGAGTAATTTTAAAACTTTTTATTACAGCTATTAAAACTATCCTATGACATATTTTTCAAGTGTATTGGCAATTATGCGAGTCATAATATTAAAAAACTAGCTGAATGTACCCGGCGTTGCCCGGACGTAGATTAAATAAACGCAGTGTTGACAAAAGTGGTGTATTGGTGATGTAGACTAATCGACATTATAATACAATTAAACAGGAATGCTCTACTTTTCCAATCACAAAATAAACAAATTTGCTGAAATTAACCTGCGTTGCCAGGACCGGGTAATTCCTTTTGATTTGGACAAAGCGGATACCTTGGTTGATACCTAAGATGAAAAATCTTGAATAGACTCATTAGGCAAAGACGCAGTTTGGAGGTTCCAGGAGGATTCCAGGAAATCGAAATTAATGTTAGAAAATTTTCGGGAAAATCGAAGCTTACAAATTAGCCGATCATGTTATGATAAATTTGAAAACACAATGGAAACATTTCTCCTGCTGCAGTAAAAATTATTAAAACCTGGCCGCAACTTGTTGAACAATTAAAGTGCGAACCTTTTGAGCTCCCTTTCCAGTATTAAAATTTCAATACCAATACCACAGATAGTAAAAAAGACTATTTTCATCAGCTTTCACGAAAATTATACGGTGTGGTATTTGTACTCTGCTAGATTTTCAAACTGCTCCATTGTAGTTATAAATAATTAGAGATTAAACGACTTACCTGTAAGGAAGTTCAAATCTCAATTATACGAAATCACATTTCGAAATATTTCACATAATTGTAGAACACCACTTGTGGGGTTTCGCGCCACTTTTTAAAGAATTCGGTCTTTCCTGTAGTACCCAAGCTCTCTGGTTGCCATGGTCACAATGCTATTTGATGGAAGGTAAGTATTATATCTGGGGTAATAGGTTGTGGGTATGGGTTGTGAAATATTTCGAAATGTGATTTCATAATTGACACATAATTGTAGATGTTCAAAGACCAATAGATATAATACGTGTTGTAATTTATATATGAATGCGTATATAAATGTATTGAATAGAGTGACAAAAGAAACGAGATTGAACGAAAGTTATCATGTAACATATGTAAATGTTGTTGATTAATTGTTGTTGAGGTTAATTATATATTGAATGAATGATTGAATTGAATCTGCTGATAGATTGCGCTGATGCCTTCTTGTGGGGTTTTGTTTTTTTTTTTTTTTACCTGAAGCAGAAGTACTTTTTATTTTGTTATATTGAATCAAGTGTTCTTGTCTTAATTGAGGATTGTAGGATTTTGTGACTGCATTATCATCATTTTATGAATGATTTATCAGGCCACCCCGCAACTTTACGCATGATTTTGATGTTAATCCTTTTCCGAAGGGATCTGATGATGGATTGAGCTGATGTCTTCTTGTGCGGTTTTTTTTTTTTTTTTTTTTTTTTTTTACATGAAGCAGAAGTACTTTTTGTTGTTGCCCCGCAGGTTTTCCGTCTTCTTGGTGTAAATTAGTATTAATGAAGCGATACATAATCCCAGTCTGGTTATGGTTGCTTGGTTGCGAGGTTTTTATACTTTCTGTTATGAGTATGTTCATGCTGTCTTGGTGAGTCTTAAGGTCTTGGGTTTTATTTTGATAACTTCTGGACTCTTTAGGCAGTTATGAGGACAAGAAGGAGAACAAGCTTGATCGTTATTTTGGTAAGGTGAGTGACTCTAATGAATGGAACGCTTCCAAAAGGTCTAATGTTGGTTGGAGTCCCAAAATTAGTCTCATCTTGGAAAAATCGGTCTGTTTTTGCAGACCTCTTCCAGAACCCTGCTTATTGTCTCGTCATGTTATATTGTGGAGAACATCATGGCCAGTGTTGCTCTATGTGTGTTGACAGTTGCATATTTTCTTCCTCTTGCATAAGGAACTTGTCTTGATTAAGAAAGAATGTCTTCTAGTTTTGGATCGTATAGATTTCGATCGACTCTCCGGCAGAAGTTTCACCATTTGGCAATTTTTGTTTTATATTGTTTGATTGTTCTTCGCTCAGAAATTATATAAAGTATACGATTACTGTCCATTCTGCCCTGTCCGTAATGATTCTGCTAAGTGGTCTTGGCATTAATGAAGAAAGGGGAAAAGTCGTAAACATATGTCTCGTCCAACTCAGGGTGAATGCGTCTATCTTAATATAGTTCTCAGGAAACATCTATTCCTTCTGCCCTTGTTATTATAATAGAATTCAAAAGGATCTATATTTTTGGATTCTCTGTCTGCCATAACTTTCTCTTTAGATTTGATGCAGGATGCAAATATAATTATTTCTCTAGACTCACACCATTGCAATATTTCCCTGGATAAAGTGTTGAGTTTAAGGTGTTTGGTACCGCCCATGTGATTTATATAAGCTATGGGAGTGATGTTACCTATGGACAGGGGGATGTGACACTTTGTTTTGTGTTTTGCGAAATATTTTAGTCGGTAAAATGTCGCTAAGCGTTCGAGAGAGTTAATGTGCAATTTGCATTATCCTCATTTCAATATCCTCGTGCTGTTTATTCGCCGCACACACAATCCGTTTTTGAGAAAATTTTCATTTTGTAATTGACAGGTTTAAGGTAATAGTAATGTTTTTTGTTTTTTTTTTTATAATAATTTAGCTACCATTTAAAATCGTTGTCAAGATGACATCTCAATTTTGTTCTTGTTGTAATGTCGCATGATTGTTCTCAAGTCTAAGCATTTTTCTCGTTCTAAAAGTTTGATATGCATCCAACCAAAGGTGTGTAAGGAATAAGGGCTCCACCTACGCGTTTCTAATAGAGCCGCTAAGACAGTTGTGTGTCGCAAATCAGATAGCCACTAATTTGCTGCTCTCAATAGTTCAGCTATAAAATATGTTACATTAGGAGTGAGAGTAAATATGTTTGGTATTCAACGTCGAATAACGAAAAACCACTGACGTGTTCCGTACTAACTTGAGAATTCTGCTCAAACACCACCAAACAAAAGTTACCTGCAAGAACAATATAAAACTTATGAGGTCATCGTATCATTTTCTACATTGGTTCAGTTTTGTTGTGTATTTTATAAATCGGCAATTTAAAATTGGTTTATTTATACTCCGTCCCAACAGATCCGGAGTCCCACTTATAGGGAGAGAGTTCTTTCCGTGTTTTCTGATTTTTCTGTATTTAAACAAACACAAACATCCATGATCGGACCGGGATACGAACCCAGGACCTGACCTTGCCAGCGTAAGTCTGTTTACTATGCCGCGGCGCTGACCGGTCGTCAATTAATTGAATTGAATTCCAACCACAGAAACAACGCTACTCACAATTGACAATATGTACGTTTAGGTTAATTGTCACATTTGACACAATTTGATAGAAGTTTAAGAGTCCCGCCAATTGTAGCCGAAATAATATCTACCAATGTCGAACTATAACAGGTGAATACTGGAAAGGTCCATTGCGTCAGTTCCCTGATCTTTGTTGCTTTTTTATTTATTATGGTCAAAACCCTCTCCAATATAGAGAAAATTTTGTTATCCGTTAGTGTCATTGTCATCCCTAAGCTAATGTATTGAACAACCAAAAAACTCTAAGTTCCTGGAGCTAGCTAACTCCCTCAAAACTAACCATGAACCCCAAATTGGTCAGGGACTCCAAAGTGACTCCCACGCCTCGTGTGTACTCCTCCTCCGCTTTGTCCAAAAACTAATATATCATCTAAATAAGCAACTAACCTAGTGCTAGATTTCTTATATGCTGCAAAGATTTTGCAAACACGTAGGAGACGCTTGACGTAAATTGAAAAATCTGTCCCCCAAACATAAGTCAGAGGCACCACCCGTGCTCTGGATGCACTGGTATCGTGAAACAACGCGTTCTAGAAGTCAACACCTGCCATGAAACAACCATGTGATACTAGTCTTTTGACTGATCGGCTGTCTTCCATTTTGAAATGGAGGGTTGCAAAAATTTATTTAATTTTGGAGATTTAGTATGGACTTGCAGGTTCCGTTTGACTTCTCTGAAAATATGTTGAGATAAATACACCTCCTGCAAGCCTGAAAGATTCTATGACTCCCGACTGTTGCAATTTCTTGACACTTTCTACATAAGTAATAATTTTTTTTTAAGCCTCCTTGTTCCAGTTGTTTCCTTGGTGATCGCTGATGATTCCTCGGAGGACTGTGTGTAAGAGCAGGTGCGTTTGATTTCAGTTGATGATGTAGCCATTAATGGGACAGGACACAAGGTGTCGCTGTATAGGGTACTCGTCACAAGCCAAGTACTGTGCGGACCCCCCCCTCTGTCCTTTCCGCCCTTTGGGAACTACCGCTAGTATTCCAGATAGCGTGTTTTTTGTAGAAGTCTGGACGACGCTGAAGCTCTGAATGATTTGGCAGAGTCTTCCAGATTCTTGGCCATTCTGCATCTCTCGCTTAGGTTGTCCCCAAATAGGCACTCTCCGATTAGTGTGGTTGCTGCCACCTTTAGGACTGACGTGCTTAGTGTCGGGTTAATTATGAGCCGCCTATAATTTGATTGTATGGTATAATGTACGTCTCACATAATTTTTCCCTGCGTCCACCAGGGGTCTGCTTGCAGCGTCAGTGAAATAGGCTTGGACTTGCTGACTGCTGGACAATTCGCCGAGACGGGGTTTCAGTTGAGATGCAGTCGTGGCTGGGACAGGACACAAGGTGTCGCTGTATAGGGTACTCGTCACAAGTCAAGGACTGTGCGGACCCCCCCTTTTTGTCCATTGATGATGCAGTCCTGGATGGGACAGGGCACAAGGTGCCGCTGTATAGGGTACTCGTCACAAGCCAAGGACTGTGCGGACCCCCCCCTTCTTATCCATTGATGATGCAGTGCTCTACTGATGATGCAGTCCTGGATGGGACAGGGCACAAGGTGCCGCTGTATAGGGTACTCGTCACAAGTCAAGGACTGTGCGGACCCCCCCCTTTTCATCTATGGGCTGTGTAAGTCAGAAACTACACAGGGTCAAACAATTGATTTGTTTAAATATCTACAGAGTAGATATGACCCAACGGTTTTCGTTGCCCGTGTTACACGTCTCAGTTTTCGATTCTTCAGAGTTTGATCTAAAATTAGAGGTTATGTTTTTGTTGCTTACTTGAAGATGGAATATCTGCTAGCATCTTTTCTAGTTTGCGCACTTTGTATTTAATCTTGTTCAGATCTGGTATTTTCCGTTTTATTTTGGGTAATCTCGTTAATTTTTCTTCTTTCTTTTGAAAATTGTCGGTCGCGAAATGCCACAAATAGTATTGTGACCATGGCAACCAGAGAGCTTGGGTACTACAGGAAAGACCAAATTCTTTAAAAAGTGGCGCGAAACCCCACAAGTGGTGTTCTACAATTATGTGAAATATGAGAAATGTGATTGAAGTATAATGTAAAACAATAATGATCACAAGTATTTACGTAAAATAAATAGTGTAAAACGCGTATCAATGTCAGTAAAGTCTGGTGCAACGCTGCAAATTTCGGATTTCAGCCGGGACAGGTTTGGTGAAAAATAAATACACAACTATTATTAACTGAACGTAAAAATTAGCGTACAAATACACTTGCGTGCAATGAAATGAGGTGGGCCTCACATTTTTCGTTTTAAATTAATTTTTCTCGAGAACTAAATATTGGATTAAAACATACAATACATGGTTGAAATGCTTATTTATTTTTCTTCAAACTCATATCAAACATTATAATAATCATTGTTATTTTTTGAGTTTATAAGAGTTGTAGTAAATATCGCTTTGAATTAAGTCGGTTTTCTAGACGCACATTTATTGAACATTCGGGCTGTGGAAGCTAATAAAATACAATTGGTATGTCAACTGTATATCAACACTCAACCAGTGTCACTATTTACCCTTCGAGTACGCAAAAAAATTTAACAAATGGATACTACAAGAGAATTAGCTGCAGAAATCGTCGCCTTACTTCAACAAGGATGTATGTATGTAAATTAGTGGAGGGTAGTCTGTACGACCACTGGACTTAGGCCCCAGCGGGCCCCTTGTCCTGCCTCCGTTAGGGGGTCACTCCAGCTGGGTCGATAGCCATCCTATTTGGTTGAAATAGTTGACCACCGAGCCCAGGGGGATCTCCCTTATGTTGGCCATTGATGGCCATTTGTCCCCAAGTATGGATTCTCTGATGGACGAAAGCGCAGTGCATTCGCAAAGTACGTGCTGCACTGTTTCGTCTTCTTGTTCACATCCTCTACAAAGTGGTGTGTGTTCTAGCTTCATTTGGTGAAGGTGTTTTCTTAAATGACAGTGCCCGGTCAGAATGCCTGTCGCGAGGCGCAGGTTCTTCTTGGTCATTGTCAAAAATTTGTTCGCTGCGTCCTTGCTGGGATACATTAGTAATTCCTTGGCATGGCGACAGCTGGTTGTGTCATCCCATCTCTCTTTGAATTGAGAGTGGGTGTTTTCCTTTATAAGTTTTGTTCTTGCTGAGGTTGATAGCGTATTTGAGGGGCCTAAGATCTTTCTTTTGGCTGCCCTCGCCGCCAACTCGTCAGCTTTTATGTTTCCCATGTTTTCCGCGTGACCTCTAACCCAGCAAACAGAAATTGTGTTCGCTGTGGCGATCTCCGCAAGCGATTTATGGGTTTCTAATACTGCCCTCGATACAGTTTTGTATCTTTGAAGGGACAGTAGTGCTTGTCTACTATCTGTGTAGATTCGTATCTTTTTGCCGCTGGCCTGTCTGCGTGCAATTTCTTTTGCGGCTATGGATATACCTGCCAGCTCGGTATCCGTTACGCTGGCGTATTTATCCATAGTCCAGCTGCTTCGAATTCGCAGGCTTCTTGAAAATATTCCACAGCCCGCTCCTTCTTTCTTTTTCGATCCATCCGTGAAGACCTTTATGGTCTCTTCATCAGATGTTTCGTTTGGTTTTATGTCGATTGCGTAGGGTTTGTTGAAGACAAACTGGGGGGAGATATCGTTGGTGCCTGCCTGTAGTTGAGGTATCTTCTTGACCGCCTCATCCCACAGACGGCGCCTTATCTCGCCACATCCTACGCTGGACTGTACACCGAGACTCTTGAGGCGTGCCATCGTTGTCAGTGCCGTTTCCTCGAGATAGATATCAAGAGGTGGCAAGCACAACATCACTTCCATCGCTCGTGTCGGTGTTGTCCGCATAGCGCCGGTTATGCACAGACATGCGGTTCTCTGTGGTCGGCTAAGTTTGTGTTTGGCTGTTGTCTGTTGACTTTTTGGCCACCAGACGACGCTACCATAGGCAATCATCGGTCTCACAATTGCAGTGTATACCCACATCAGGACCTTGGGTTTCATTCCCCAGGTTTTCCCCACGGTCCTGCGGCACTGCTCGTAGAAGATGTACGCCTTTTTTATCCTTCTGTCGATGTGAAGGTTCCATGTTAGCTTGCTATCAAAGGTTACTCCAAGGTATTTCACTTCGGTCGCAAAGCTTAGTTTTGTGTTTAGAAAGCTTGGTGCTTTTAGCTTCTCCGTCTTTCTTTTTTTCGTGAAGAGAACCATCTCTGTCTTCCTGGGGTTTGCAGACAGAGTGTGGTCTCTGCACCATTTTTCAGTTATTCTCAGCGCCTCCTGTGCTCTGTCGCACAGGATGCTTTCGAACTTACCACTAAGCAGGATTGTTAAATCGTCTGCGTATGCAATGGTGTAGAAGCCTTGGGAGTTGAGTCGACGCAAAAGACTGTCGAGAACCAAGTTCCACAGCAGCGGAGATAAAACTCCGCCCTGCGGACAGCCTCTCGCGACTTTACATCTCACCATCTTGTCTCCCACACTGATTTTTACTGCTCTGTTTGAGAGCATGTTTGCTATCCAGCCCCGGATGGTGGGGTGTACGTTCCTTTCCGTCAGGGCTGCATCAATCTTTTGGAAGGTGGTTTTATCAAATGCACCTTCTATGTCTAGAAATATACCCAGGGTGGACTCTTTGTTGTCCAACGATCTTTCAATCCGACTGGTGACCAAGTGTAGGGCACTGTCGGTGGATCTGCCTGGAGTGTATGCCTGTTGGTTGGGATGCAATGTGTCAGCAATTGTTTCCCTCAGGTGGCGTTCGCACAGTCTTTCCATCGTCTTTAGTAAGAACGAGGTCAGGCTTATGGACCGGTATGCTTTGGGGGTGGTGTAATCCATTCTCCCCGCTTTTGGGATGAGCACGGCTTTTACCTCTCTCCAGTCTTTTGGGATGTACTGGTGTGCAAGGCACGACCTGAACAGTCCCACCAGGTGCGGCAGCAGTTCTTCCAGGCCCCACTGGAGTAGTGCTGGATGTATGCCGTCGCTTCCTGGTGATTTGAATGGGGAGAAGCTCTGTAGTGCCCATCTTATTCTATCTTCTCCAACAATTCGTTCTGAAAATTCCCATTCCGGATCCGAAGGGTTGGTGTCAGGTTCATCTGGCCATTCTTCCCGTTCGGTTGGAACCGAGTCCGGGAAGTGAGTCTGCATAAGCAGCTCTAGGCTTTCTTGTAGGTCGGTGGTTCGTGTACCATCCTCCTTGGTTAGGAGACCCAAATCGTGCTCCTTATCTTTTGCGAGGATCTTATAAAGTCTTGCCACCTGCGAGTGATTTTCGATCTCTTCGCAGTAGGCTCTCCATGCTGCTCTTTGTCTTTTCCTGACTGTTTTTTTAAACTCTCTTAGAAGTGTTTTGTATTGGTCCCAGTCTGAGCCGGGTCCCTTTCGTTTGGCTTTGTTGAAAGCTGCCCGAGTTCTAATTTTGAGGTCGCTCAATTCCTGGGTCCACCATTTGGTAGCTTCTCCAGGTTGAGCCGATGTCCTCAGGGGGCAAGATGTTTCAAAAGCTTTTTTAATCTTATTTTGTATGTCCTTGACATGTTGTTCTATTTCGACGCAGCTGTTAGGTGCGCGACATTGTGTATGTTTAAGTCCCTCCCGGAGTTGACTGAGATATTTATCTCTGTCTGTCCTTCGGGGGTCCCTAAACAATCTCGCGGGTGTCCTAGTGAGGTCGATTTTATCCACTGGTGGTCAGACATCGTAATCGAATCTGATACGCGCTAGTTGCGGATTGTTCTCGATATGTGCGCCGTAGCGATCGTTATATCTATTACAGTTTGACTCTTAGCGTTGACAAATGTCGGAACGCAGCCTCTGTTGGTGATGCAGAGGCTGTTTCCGCTTATGTAATCGAAAAGAGACTCACCCCTTGCGTTGTTGTCCCTACTGCCCCAGGTCACGTGGTGTGCGTTTGCGTCGCATCCCACGATGACTTCCCATTTCTGGGAGTGACAGTACGCTATCAGGTCCTCCAGTTCCCTTGTTGGTGGTGGGATGGTCGCGTCTATTGGGAGGTACGCTGAAGCTAGGACTAAAACGGTCGGTTTGCCGGCCACTACCCATTCCACCTTTACGGCCGTTAGGTCAGATGTTGACAGGTGTTGGAGTGGTTCGGTTTTTATATGCCGAGGGACGTAGACCGCTGTCCTCGGCTTCTCTGTAGTGGGCGTGCTAAAACTACGTCCAGTTAGTTTTGATAACCCTGAAATCTTGGATTTGACTATCCAGGGTTCCTGAATTAGTGCCAGTGCATTCTGATCCATGTCCAGGTGCCGGCATAAAGTTGCCGTTGCAGCCCTGCTATGGTGCAGATTGCACTGGACTATTTTTACCTCCTTATTTGCAGTGCCCATTGGGCTGCCTGGTGGTTGTTTTTAGTTGGTGGCCTCGGTTTCCATCCCTTGTGGGGAGGCTGCCTTGGCCGCTGTTGTTTCCAGGTCTGGAGGTGCAGCTTCGTGTGTTGCTGCTTCCTCCTTTCCTGGTTCTTCCTTTTTGACCCTAAGGGTGAGGTGGCGGAAGAGATAAGAAATTTTCATGCCTTCCTCTCTTAGGGTCTTCATGTCCTCATCTCCGATGCCGAAGACGAGGAGATGCCCTCGCGGGTTGGTCTTCGCCTCATGGTGGAAGACGCACCATTTGCTCACCGTCACCTCCACGTTCTGACTCGCTAGGCGACGGATGACAAGCTCCTTCTCGGCGAGGGGAGTTTCCTCCTCCTCAGGGATCCAGAGCGATGCCTTCGTCAGCCTAGGAAGCTGGTCCGAACGGATGACGGCAAGCTCCGCGTCCTTCCAGGGCTTTAGGGTGTTTACAGTGGCCTTAAGCCACTGTATTCCTTTGTCGTTGTCGCAGACAACCCTGATTATCTCACCAGAGTATGTCCACGACTTGAACGTTGGAGTTTGCGAGCTTGACAAAGGCGACAGTATTGTTCTGTCGAGGGCCTCCGTCATGGCTCGTTTGACAAGAGCGGCCCTCTCTGCGGTTATTTTGCCGAGGGGGTTGCTCCTATCTATTACTAGCTGAATGTACCCGGCGTTGCCCGGACGTGGATTAAATAAACTCAGTGTTGACTAAAGTGGTGATGTTGACTAATCGACATTATAATACAATTAAACAGGAATGCTCTACTTTTCCAATCACAAAATAAACAAATATGCTGAAATTAACCTGCGTTGCCAGGACCGGGTACTTCAATATGATTTGGACAAAGAGGATACCTTGGTTGATATCTGAGATGAAAAATTTTGAATAAACTCTTTAGGCAGTTGTTCTATAAGCGATTCCAGGAAATCGAAATTAACTTTATATAATTTTCGGGGAAATCGAAGTTTACAAATTAGCTGATCATGTTATGATAAAATTGAAAACACAATGGAACGATTCCTCTTGCTGCAGTCAACTCACAAACAGAACAGTATGTAGATGATTTTGACTTATCTCCGGAATAAACAAACACTTATCTCCTTCTGAACTGCACAAAAATTATTAAAACCTGGCCCTAACTGGTTGGACAATTAAAGTGCGAACCTTTTGAGCTAACTTTCCAGTATTAAAATTTTGGTATGTGGTAAAATGTGGTATTTTATGGTATTTGTGCATCGCTAGATTTTCAAACTTGTCCATCTTAGTTATAAATGATGTAAAGCAATAATGAACACAATGTATTTACGTAAAATAAACAGTGTAAAACGCGTATCAATGTCAGTAATGTCTGGTCCAACGTAAATTTTGGATTTCAGCCGAGGCAGATTTGGTGAAAAATAAATACACCATTATCATTAACTGAACGGTCGTCCGGTACGACGATGGTGATTGGGAACAAATTTTGTTAACGGCAAAATTAACATTCTAAAATAAATAAATATTTTGACGGGAATATGGTGGATGTAAAAATCTTATTCGGTCTCTCCGACGGACTCACACCTGTTTACATTAACACACTCTTGAGCTTCCGTTCCAGTACTAAAATATCAATACCAATACCATAGATATAAAAAAAGACAATTTCCATCACCTTTCATAATACGGTGTGGTATTTGTACATCGCTAGATTTTCAAACTTCTCCATCTTAGTTATAAATGATGTAAAGCAATAATAAACACAGTGTACGTAAAATAAATAGTGTAAAACGTGTATAAGCACATAACTATTAAGGGTATGAATGATCTCTGGTACATACAACAGTGAAAATTTCGGATTTCAGCCGGGGCAAATTTGGTGAAAAACAAATACACCACTACCATTAACTGAAAATAAAAATTAGCGTACAAATATAAGTGGAGTCCGGTTCGACGCTGGTAATTTTTCGAAAATTGATTGGGGGCAGATTTGGTTAACGCGAGGATCAAATGTTAAATTAAAATACTTTATTTGATAGCGGTAGAACTTCGAACACTGATGCGTCGCCTCATCGAATTTGGCGATTTTGCGAACAGTTTCCGACGCTGCAGCAGCAATTTTCACAATTGTAGTTGTGTTAAAATTAAACACCGCGATCGAGTACTGCTCCACACGCTGAACCAGCAATTCTCGAATTCTAAGAAACGATAAGAAAGGCTTAACCAACGCTTGGTATGTGCGAATTTCTGCATAGATACTCAATCAAAATAAATCGAGCATCGCCTTTTCACGTTTGTGACCTTGCCCTTGACGTGGCAGGCTCCAGCTGCTTCAATAATGTAAAAATCTTATTCGGCCTCTCCAATAAACTCACATTTGTTTACATTAACACGCATTCCTTCATGGACTTGTGACGAATTACAAACAAATATTGCAACTTCAAGTGTTCCATATAATTTCGTTTCTGGGTGCAAGCTCCTTTCTTTTCACTCTAGTCAGTCTAAACTTATTACAAAGAGTTATATATTCAAATCCAGGCGCTCTAAAGAATTTTGTCGTTGTTTTCCAAAGTTTCAAATAATACTCGCACAGGTGTACTCGTATGGCCCGTCATAATTTTCAAGAAATGAATTTAAAAAATTAACATTCTAAAGTAAATAAATATTTTCACGGGAATGTTACAAATCTTATTCGGTCTCTTCAACAAACTAACACTTGTTTACATTAACATGCATTCCTTCATGGACCTGTGACGAATTACAAACAAATATCGAAATTTCAAGTGTTCCATGTCAGTCTGAACTTATTACACAGTGATATTTTCACATTCAGGCGCCCTAAATTATTTTGCCGTTGATTTATAAAGTTTTCTTGGAAGGGAAACCACTCCAAGTATAAATTTACTATCGAACACAAAGATAGTTCTGTAATTCTATTGCAGAATTTCGAAATTTTCAGATATTTTTACGAAAATCTAGCGCTTACACCGCCTTTATACCTCTTTAAAGTTAAAAACCATAGAGCTGTTTATACAAATGCACGCATGTTGAAAAGGTAGGGCTTGCCCCGTCAGCGTGTTGCAATTCAGAAATACGTTTATGTTTGCATCTCAACTGGAACAAATATTTATTGGAAGGTGGAAGAGAATCAAAATAGATATCAGCATATTTAATATGCAGAATAACGTCTATTAGTCGAAACAATATATTTTATGTGCAGATATTTATTAATATTTTAGGATTTAATACGATCGATACGAGGCATTTATAAATGACACAACTAAATAGAAGATTTTGATTGAAAATTATTATTACTTTATGGTAATTTAAGTGAGTTTGGCATAGCTTGCTATGTTTTGTAGCATTTTTTGTAATTTTAAAGTGATTAGGCTAATTTTGGGGCGGTAAGGGGTAGTTGGGGGTGATTTATGGTAGCCGAAGTAATTTAGGTAAGTTTGACATTGTTTGCTATGGCTTGTATAATTTTTGAAATTTTAAAGTAATTGGGCTTATTTTGGGGTGGTAAGGGGTAGTTGGGGGTGATTTATGGTAGCCGAAGTAATTTAGGTGAGTTTGACATAGTTTGCTATGGTTTGTATAATTTTTTGTAATTTTAAAGTAATTGGGCTTATTTTGTGGTGGTAAGGGGTAGTTGGGGGTGATTTATGATAGCCGAAGTAATTTAAGTGAGTTTGGCATAGTTTGCTATGGTTTGCAGCATTTTTTGTAATTTTAAAGCGATTGGGCTTATTTTAGGGTGGTAAGGGGTAGTTGGGGGTGATTTATGGTAGCCGAAGTAATTTAAGTGAGTTTGGCATAGTTTGCTATGGTTTGTAGCATTTTTTGTAATTTTAAAGTGATTGGTCTTATTTTGGGGTTGTAAAGGGTAGTTGGGGGTGATTTATGGTAGCCGAAGTAATTTATGGGAGTTTGGCATAGTTTGCTATGGTTTGTAGAATTTTTTGTAATTTTAAAGTGATTGGGCTTATTTTGGGGTGGTAGGGGGTAGTTGGGGGTGATTTATGGTAGCCGAAGTAATTTGGGTGAGTTTGGCATAGTTTGCTATGATTTGTAGAATATTTTGTAATTTTAAAGTGATTGGGCTTATTTTGGGGTTGTAAGGGGTAGTTCGGGGTGATTTATGGTAGCCGAAGTAATTTAGGGGAGTTTGGCATAGTTTGCTACGGTTTGTAGATTTTTTTTGTAATTTCAAAGTGATTGAGCCTATTTTGGGGTGGTAAGGGGTAGTTGGGGGTGATTTATGGTAGCCGAAGTAATTTAAGTGAGTTTGGCATAGTTTGCTATGGTTTGTAGCATTTTTTGTAATTTTAAAGTGATTGGGCTTAGTTTGTGGTTGGTAAGGGGTAGTTGGGGGTGATTTATGGTAGCCGAAGTAATTTAAGTGAGTTTGGCATAGTTTGCTATGGTTTGTAGAATTTTTTGTAATTTTAAAGTGATTGGTCTTATTTTGGGGTTGTAAGGGGTAGTTGGGGGTGATTTATGGTAGCCGAAGTAATTTATGGGAGTTTGGCATAGTTTGCTATGGTTTGTAGAATTTTTTGTAATTTTAAAGTGATTGGGCTTATTTTGGGGTGGTAGGGGGTAGTTGGGGGTGATTTATGGTAGCCGAAGTAATTTGGGTGAGTTTGGCATAGTTTGCTATGATTTGTTGAATATTTTGTAATTTTAAAGTGATTGGGCTTATTTTGGGGTTGTAAAGGGTAGTTCGGGGTGATTTATGGTAGCCGAAGTAATTTAGGGGAGTTTGGCATAGTTTGCTACGGTTTGTAGATTTTTTTTGTAATTTCAAAGTGATTGAGCCTATTTTGGGGTGGTAAGGGGTAGTTGGGGGTGATTTATGGAAACCGAAGTAATTTAAGTGAGTTTGGCATAGTTTGCTACGGTTTGTAGATTTTTTTTGTAATTTTAAAGTGATTGAGCCTATTTTGGGGTGGTAAGGAGTAGTTGGGGGTGATTTATGGAAGCCGAAGTAATTTAGATGAGTTTGGCATAGTTTGATATGGCTTGTAACATTTTTTGTAATTTTAAAGTGATTGGGCTTATTTTGGGGTTGTAAGGGGTAGTTGGGGGTGATTTATGGTAGCCGAAATAATTTAGGTAAGTTTGACATAGTTTGCTATGGTTTGTATAATTTTTTGTAATTTTAAAGTAATTGGGTTTATTTTGGGGTGGTAAGGGGTAGTTGGGGGTGATTTATGGTAGCCGAAGTAATTTAGGTGAGTTAGGCATAGTTTGCTATGATTTGTGTCATTTTGTTTTATTTTAAAGTGATTGGAGTTACTTGGGGTTGCTAAAGGGTGGTAAGGGCTGATTTAAGATAACGGCGGATCTAATTTATGTCAGTTTGGCGTAGTTCGGGAATTTTTTGGGGTTGATTTGGTAAAGTTGGCAATTGTAAGAGATATTTGAGGATGTTTAATGTAGACGGATTAAATTTGCAGTGGTTTTGTAATTTTTAATTGAGTCACGGATCGACATTATAATTGAAATCAAGATTATAATAAAAATATCCGCGGCCTCGCTAGGTACGGTAAAAATTTGATCACAAAAGCAGAAACTCGACGTTGAAATTGTTTAGGTTAAATAAGTGCTTTTAATGTAAACAGGTCGCCCGTCGTCGTAGTTGTTTTGGCTAGATACGTGCTTCTAACATAAACACGGTCTCCGCGATCCGATCATTTTTTGTTTATTTTAGCCGGTTTTTATTGAATTACAAAGGAACCGGGCCGAATTTCGCAAAATCCCTTCTTAGTGTTCAGTTTCGGCACATGATACACCCGTGTCTAAAATTTCAAGTCTCCAGCCCTCACGGTTTGGGCTGTGGGTTGATTATGAATCAGTGTGTAGATGAATGAGTGTGTCAGTGAGGACACTTCGCTTTATATATATAGATTGCAACTTTGAGGTGGCTCGTGGCTGCTTCTTTATAACTGGTCGGTGGAGGGGCCGTTCTGGTCCTTTTGTGACGTCTCGGCGTCACCTCCGACGAATTATCCGACCGGCTGCGTTTTTTCGAGGGGGGGTTTGCTCCCCTGTTTTTTGTTGACGCCGGCGGCACTCCACTAGGCTTCCTAGCCTCCTTGGGGGGACGTTGTCCCCTTTTCGGAGGCGGCACACCTTTGGGAGGCACTACCTGCGCTTGTTTTGGTCCGCCAGAGGTAGAGGGCAGCGGTGAAGGCTGTGCTTGGGCAGCAGCCTGCATTTTTGCCTTCTTCCTCCTCTTGACCTCCGCCCCACAGAGTCGCTTCCCTCTGCGTCGGCCTTCTTTCCATTCCTGCGAGGGAACAGATGTTTTTTGTGGCGAGCATGGCTGCTCAGCCACTGTTGGTAGTTGTGGCGAGCGTTGGCGCTTAGCCACTGGTTGTAGGTTGGCTTCTGTGGTTTCCATACCTGAGTTTTATGGTTTCATTCACCCAGCTCCCCACCCACCACGGAGTCCCATACGGGGACGCCACATGGCAAGTCCATGTGGACGTCAGGGCTACTGTTTGGATATAGACCCCAGAGGCGAGCAACGCAGAGAGGAGGTTGTGCGTCGCTGTACACCGGAGCCACCGGTGCCCAGCTTCGCAGTCTCCCACGCGCCTTTCTGCCTCCAGAAGTCTCACCCTATCGGCCCTCTGACGGGACGACACAGCCGGTTGATCGGAGTGGGTTAGTTCCGACCGCCCGTCTAGGAGAATTCCAGGCCAAAGTGGTGTGTTGCTGGGACTCCAGGCGTACCTGGGCCCAACTCAACCACCAGGATCCTTTCATCCTCCGTCACGGGACGCCACGCACGGCACAAACACGTGGGAGATGGTTGGCGGCGGTTGTTTTCGTTCCACCATGCAGGGTTTTACTCCTGAGGCTTTCCTACTTACTCCCACTAGTTTCAGCCCGTAAAGGCATCCACCGTTCCCCTATCCACCACCTGGGGACGCCCCCGGTAGGTATCTCAACCCTCAGGATTAAGTCAACGTTATGTGTCTCAACAAATACATGTGAGCCGAGGTTCAGTTCGAAGGGTATACCAAAGATATGAAGAAATGGGTGGCTATCACCGGCGGCCAGAAAGTGGCAGTGTTCGCGTTACAACAGATCAAGATGACCGATTTCTTGTGTCAACATTTTACGAAACCGGCGACTTACTGCAGTTTAAGCACAACAGCAGCTTAGTGACGTCCGTGGTGTGACTGTTAGTGAGTGAAAAGTAAGACGAAGGCTGCGGGAAAGAAATTTGGCAACTTTTAGACCTGCAGTAGGTCCCTAACACACTGTAGCTCATCGTAGAGCACGACTACAATTTGCACGCTCTCATCTAAATTGCGGTATGAACGAATGGAGGACCGTTTTCTTCTCGGACGAAAGCAGAATATGTCTATATGGCAATCATGGACGAGGACGTGTGCATCGACGACCCGGAGAATGGTATGCACAGTGCTGCTTTGAAGAACGTGTGAGATATGGCGGTGGTTCAGTATGGTCTGGAGAGCAATGTCCCTAGAAGGAAAAACTGACCTTGTCTTCATCGATACACAGAACGCTGGTCGCAATAGAGGAGGTCTAACTGCTCAAAGATATATAGAGGATATTCTGGGAGATTATGTGGTATCTTACGCCGGGTTCATCGGTGAAAATTTCCTGTTTATGCAGGATAATGCGAGGCCACTCATCGCAGCAATTGTTCAGATGTACCTTGCAGAAGATATCATTCCTGTTATGAACTGGCCAGCGTGCAGCCCTGACTTGAATCACATCGAGCATATATGGGACGAGCTTAAGCGAAGATTTCGAGCCAGGGTTCCTGCTGCTAGGAACATCCCAGAGCTTAAGAATGCGATAAAAGCAGAATGTGACAATATTCCACAAGACCTAACCATCAACTTGGTTAGGTCGATGAATGATCGCGTGAGAGCCTTAATTACAGCACGGGGTGGTAATACGCGTTTATAAAATTAAAAAAATTGCTTTTCCTTACTTAATTTATGTAATATGTTATATCTTTTTATAAAAAAAATTATGATTTTTTTTTGACAATTTATTGTCTTTTGCTTTTTAGTTGATAAATAGAAGAAAATTTCGCTAATTCTAGCATCATTACATATTTTGACGGGAATGTGGTGGATGTAAAAATCTTATTCGGCCTCTCCGACGGACTCACACTTGCTTACATTAACACACACTTGTTGAACAATTAAAGTGCGGACCTCTTGAGCTCCCGTTCCAGTATTAAAATATCAATACCAATACCATAGATAGTAAACAAGACTATTTTCATCACCTTTCATGGGAATAATATGGTGTGATATTTGTACTCCGCTAGATTTTCAAACTTCTCCATCTTAGTTATAAATGATGTAAAGCAATAATGAACACAATGTACGTAAAATAAATAGTGTAAAACTTGTATAAGCACAGAATAATCTATTATATAAAGCGAAGTGTCCTCACTGACACACTCATTCATCTACACACTGATTCATAATCAACCCTCAGCCCAAACCGTGAGGGCTGGAGACTTGAAATTTTAGACACGGGTGTATCTTGTGCCGAAACTGAACACTGAGAAGGGATTTTGCGAAATTCGGCCCGGTTCCTTTGTAATTCAATAAAAACCGGCTAAAATAAACAAAAAATGATCCGATCGCGGAGACCGTGTTTATGTTAGAAGCACGTATCTAGCCAAAACAACTTCGACGACGGGCGACCGGTTTACATTAAAAGCACTTATTTAACCTAAACAATTTCAACGTCGAGTTTCTGCTTTCGTGATCATACTTTTGCCGTACCTAGCGAGGCCGCAGATATTTCAATTATAATTTTGATTTCAATTATAATGTCGATCCGTGACTCAATTAAAAATTACCAAATCACTCCAAATTTAATCCGTCAACATTAAACATCCTCAAATATCTCTTACCTCTGCCAACTTTACCAAATCAACCCCAAAAAATTCCCGAACTATGCCAAACTGACATAAACTAGATCCGTTATTTTAAATCATCCCTTACCACCCCTTAGCAACCCCAAGTAACTCCAATCACTTTAAAATAAAACAAAATGACACAAATCATGGCAGATTATGTCGAACTCACACATATTATTTCGTCTACCAAAAATCACCCCCAACTACCCCTTACCACCCCAAAATAAGCCCAATCACTTTAAAATTACAAAAAAATTCTACAAATCGTAGAAAACTATGCCAAATTCCCCTAAATTACTTCGGCTATCATGAATCACCCCCAACTACCCCTTACCACCCAAAACACAGCCCAATCACTTTAAAATTACAAAAAATGCTACAAACCATACCAAACTATGCCAAACTCACTTAAATTACTTCGGCTATCATAAATCACCCCCAACTACACCTTACCACCCCTAACTCATCCCAATCACTTTAAAATTACAAAAAATGCTACAAACCATAGCAAACTATGCCTAACTCACCTAAATTACTTCGGCTAACATAAATCACCCCCAACTACCCCTTACTACCCCAAAATAAGCCCAATCACTTTAAAATTATAAAAAATGCTACAAACCATAGCAAACTATGCCTAACTCACCTAAATTACTTCGGCCAACATAAATCACCCCCAACAACCCCTTATACCCCAAAATAAGCCCAATCACTTTAAAATTACAAAAAATGCTACAAACCATAGCAAACTATGCCAAACTCACTTAAATTACTTCGGCTATCATAAATCACCCCCAACTACCCCTTACCACCCCTAACTCATCCCAATCACTTTAAAATTACAAAAAATGCTACAAACCATAGCAAACTATGCCAAACTCACTTAAATTACTTCGGCTATCATAAATCACCCCCAACTACCCCTTACCGCCCCTAACTCATCCCAATCACTTTAAAATTACAAAAAATGCTACAAACCATACCAAACTATGCCAAACTCACTTAAATTACTTCGGCTATCATAAATCACCCCCAACTACCCCTCACCACCCCTAACTCATCCCAATCACTTTAAAATTACAAAAAATGCTACAAACCATAGCAAACTATGCCAAACTCACCTAAATTACTTCGGCTACCATAAATCACCCCCAACTACCCCTTACCACCCCAAAATAAGCCCAATCACTTTAAAATGACAAAAAATGTTACAAACCATATACCAAACTATGTCAAACTCACTTAAATTACTTCGGCTACCATAAATCACCCCCAACTACCCCTTACCAACCACAAACTAAACCCAATCACTTTAAAATTACAAAAAATGCTGCAAACCATAGCAAACTATGCCAAACTCACTTAAATTACTTCGGCTATCATAAATCACCCCCAACTACACCTTACCACTCCAAAATTAGCTCAATCACTTTAAAATTACAAAAAATGCTACAAACCATAGCAAACTATCTCAAACTCACCTGAAATACTTCGGCTACCATAAATCACCCCCAACTACCCCTTACCACCCCAAACTAAGCATAATCACTTTAAAATTACAAAAAATGCTACAAACCATAGCAAACTATCTCAAACTCACCTGAAATACTTTGGCTACCATAAATCACCCCCAACTACCCCTTACCATCCCAAACTAAGCCCAATCACTTTAAAATTACAAAAAATGCTACAAACCATAGCAAACTATTCCAAAGTGACCTAGATTACTTCGGCTACCATAAATCACCCCCAACTACCCCTTACCACCCGAAAATAAGCCCAATCACTTTAAAATTACAAAAAATGTTACAAACCATAGCAAACTATGTCAAACTCACTTAAATTACTTCGGCTACCATAAATCACCCCCAACTACCCCTTACCACCCCAAAATAAGCTCAATCGCTTTAAAATTACAAAAAATGCTACAAACCATGTCAAACTCACCTAAATGACTTTGGCTACCATAAATCACCCCCAACTACCCCTTACCACCCCAAACTATGCCCAATCACTTTAAAATTAGAAAAAATGCTACAAACCATAGCAAACTATGCCAAACTCACCTAAATTACTTCGGCTACCATAAATCACCCCCAACTACCCCTTACCACCCCAAAATAAGCCCAATTAGTTTAAAATTACAAAAATTATACAAACCATAGCAAACTATGTCAAACTCACCTAAATTACTTCGGCTACCATAAATCGTCCCAACTACCCCTTACCGCCCCAAAATTAGCCTAATCACTTTAAAATTACAAAAAATGCTACAAAACATAGCAAGCTATGCCAAACTCACTTAAATTACTTCGGCTACCATAAATTAATAATCATTATCAATCAAAATCTTCTATTTGGTTGTCATTTATAAATTTTTTATCGTATTAAATCATAAAATATTAATAAATATCTGCGCATAAAATATATTGTTTCTACTAATAGACGTTATTCTGAATATTAAATATGCTGATACCTATTTTGATTCTCTTCCACCTTCCAATAAATATTTGTTCCAGTTGAGATGCAAACATAAAGGTATTTCTGAATTGCAACACGCTGACGGGGCAAGCCCTACCTTTTCAACATGCGTGCATTTGTATAAAAGCTCTATGGTTTTTAACTTTAAAGAGGTATAAAGGCGGTGGGAGCGCTAGATTTTCGTAAAAATATCTAAAAAATTCGAAATTCTGCAGTTGAATTACAGAACAATTTTTGTGTTCGATAGTAAATTTATATTTGGAGTGGCACTGCCAACCCTGCCACACCTGACGAGCCCCCTGCTGACTACTCTCCTTCCAGGGAAACTTTATAAATCAACGACAAAATAATTTAGGGCGCCTGAATGTGAAAATATCACGTGTAATAAGTTCAGACTGACATGGAACTCTTGAAATTTAGATATTTGTTTGTAATTCGTCACAGGTCCATGAAGGCATGCATGTTAATGTAAACAAGTGTTAGTTTATCGGAGAGGCCGAATAAGATTTTTACATCCACCACATTCCCGTCAAAATATTTATTTACTTTAGTATGTTAATTCATTTTGTGCAAATTATGACGGGTTATACGAGTACACCTGCGCGAGTATTATTTGGTAATCCAAATTCTTTTAATACGCACTAGGCACGTGCACCTAATATAATTGTTAAAATTGCTGCTTCAGCGTCTGGAACGCTGGTACTCAACGTCGCCAAGGTCAAGGCGACGCATCAGTATTCGAAGTTCTATCGCTATTAAATAAATTTTTTTAATATAATATTCCCGATTTGTTCTTGACGTTAAGTAAATATCTCCCCAATCGATTTTCAAAAAATTACCATCGTCGTACCGGACTCCACTTATATACCGTACGCTAATTTTTACGTTCATTTTATGATAGTGGTGTATTTGATCTTCACCAAACCTGCTCCGGCCAAAATCCGAAATTTGCAGTTTTACCGGATTTCACTGACATCATAAGTAATGTGTGCTTATACACGATTTACACTATTTATTTTATGTACATTGTGTTCATTATTGTTCTGCATTATTTATAACTAAGATGGAGGAATAGTAAGCGGGGTACAAGATACCACCACGTATAATTCCTCTGAAAAGTGATGGAAATAGTCTTTTTTACTATCTTTCCTATTGCATTTTATTACCGAAAATACAGCTCAAGAGGTTCGCACTATAATTGTTCATTTTAAAATTACCAAATTTTCTGTATATTTTACCTGAATACGTTAAACACCCCTAAACATAATGTACCATTCCAAACTACCCTCAAAAATCATACACTTGCCATTCCAAACTACCCCACATCAACCTAAAATGTAAAAAAATTACGAATTCCAAGCAAACTACGCTAAACTCGCATAAATTACTTCGACTTCCGCTATATCACCCCAACCACTTCTTACCAAGCCCAATCACATTAAAATTACCAAATGTTTCGTTTAATCCGCCAAAGCTAAACCCCGCCAACCATCAATAACCATTCAAAACAATCCCCAAAAAACCCTTATCATCCGAAACTACACCAAATACATCGTTTTTATGGTGTGAAATTATGTATTTATATATTTCAACATTCTTCGACGACATTCTTTAACGTTGTTAGAAAACTAAATGGGAATAATTTGGGATAATTCAGCTTCTCTGTCAACTCTCCTTCTCTTGAAGAGTGAAAAAGAGTGAAAAAAAAGGAGCTTGCACCCAGAAACGAAATTATCGTCATTTTCCAAATCATATTGAAGTACCCGGTCCTGGCAATGCAGGTTAATTTCAGCAAATTAGTTTATTTTGTGATTGGAAAAGTAGAGCATTCCTGTTTAATTGTATTATAATGTCGATTAGTCTACATCACAAATACACCACTTTTGTCAACACTGCGTTTATTTTATCTACGTCCGGGCAACGCCGGGTACATTCAGCTAGTTAAGAGTATGAATGTCAATGAAGTCTCGTACAACGGATTTCAGCCGGAGAAAATTTGGTGAAAAACAAATACACCACTATCATTAACTTTTTTTTTATAGGAGTTTAGGAATCTTCAAAAGACCCTGGGGCTGGTTCTATGCCTCAGATCGTGCCGGATTCGCAGCCTCTAGGCTGCGCCTACCGACTAAACCTTTCCCCTTTGCCCGTGTTTGGTAGTCGCGGAACCGCGTTAGCATTACTTCACGACCACCAGGCCTCCCGCTCGTTATTGAGCTTCCTCCTGCTCGAGTAAGCGTTTTCCTTCTCTCTCGTGTTCCTCCTTGGTCCTCATGATTACTTCCATGAGGTTGGATATATTAGTCCATCCCTCCTCGTCATCAACCATAATCGTCGTAACGTTTTCCTCAGTCAGTTTCCTGCCGACTTCCTCCTCGGACTTTTCTCTGTGGCTGGACCATCTCGGACACACCAGGAAAGTGTGTTCCGCGTAGTCTACCTCCGCATCGCAGTAGAAGCATACTCGTGACTCTGCCTTGCCTATCCTCCAAAGGTACTGTTGGAAGCAACCGTGCCCCGTCAGTATTTGCGTCATATGATATGATAGCTCGCTGTGATGTCTACCAACCCAGCTTGTTAGATCTGGAATAAGGGTTCTGGTCCAACTCCCTTTCTCCGCTATCCTCCATCTGTCTTGCCACTTAAGCAACGTCCCCTTTCTGAGCCTTTTTGCGGCCTCCCTTCTCTCTTCCGGCGGCAGAGACTTGGTTTTATCAAAGACCTGCTTCCTTTCCTCCGCTAGTAGATCCGCTGGAATTGTACCGGCCAGGACCAACGCCGCTTCTTTGGACATTGTCCTATATGCTCTTATAGTGCGAAGCGCACTCCGCCTCTGTACTCTAGCTGGGTACTTGTTTGATATCTTCTTTTTTAGGGTTTCAGCCCATATGGGCGCCATGTACATTAGCACTGATTGACTTACACCGTTCAGTACCCTTCTTTTTGTGCCTTTTGGCCCGCCTATGTTTGGCATCAGCCGGGCTAGGACGTTAATCAGTCCCCTTCTTTGTCCGCCGTCTTCTGTATGTGAGTGTGGAATTTCATCCTCCCGTCAAGTATTATCCCTAGATACTTGATGTTGTCTTTAAAGGCAATTCTCTCCCCTTTCAGTGTGATATGGGGGGATCAAACTTTCTACCTCTCGACATCATCCTTGCCTCGGTTTTTTGCACCGCCACCTCAAGCCCACTAACGTCTAGCCAATCAGAAATTTTCGTCAGGGCATGGTTTGTTATCTCCTCTATTCTTACAATTTCCTTGACCTTTGATAGGACAATCAAATCATCGGCGAAGGCTAGAAAACTTACTCCCGGCATGACAGGCAGTCGTAGTATGCCGTCATATGCCAGGTTCCACAGCGTTGAGCCAAGCATCGAGCCTTGTGGGACCCCCGGGAAAGGTTCCAGCTCTTGGTTCCGCTTTCGGCCCGAAATATTAATTTCCATCCCTCCAGATAACTGAATATTAGGTCGACCAGATAATCCGGGAGACCTGCCTTCTGTGCCTCCTCTATTACCAGCGGGTATGGTAATGTGTTGAACGCATTTTTAACGTGTGACCATTAGACAGTGTTGTCTTTTCCATCTTGAACATTGGCTTGCCTCCGCATATGCGTTGCGAACCTCGTTAAGCGCGTCCAGTGTGGATCTACCTTTCCGGAAGCCGAACTGGTGGTCCGACAGTGCTTGATTCTCCTCGATTACGGTTTGCACCCTTTCTAGGATTACCGTTTCTAAATGTTTCGCCTCCTTGTATGTTTTCCTGAGTAATACTATCTTGTTCGTCGTAGTCGAATTCGATGTATTTGTAGTCGCTACTCTGCCACTCGAATTTGTGAAGCTTTAACCCCACAGGGACGACTTGCTATTAAAGTCGCACGTAAGGAGTATCCTTCCTTGCCACTCTGCTATCGACAGTTCCAGTTCTGCCAGGAATGTGTCGAAATCCTCCGCTGTCGCATTCGGGGAGATGTAGCATGAGTACACCCTGATCTCAGCCACTCTCACCCATACGAAACCATCATGATTTGTCCCCGCAGCGGCTACGTCTACTACGGCCACTACAATGGCGACATCTCCTCTATTATCTCTAAATTCTCCAAGGGTGGACCCGTTTGGGTTCCGGGGGATTTCGCTCAGAAGCAGGATCCCCTTCCTCCTCTCTTTGGCGTATTGCCGTATGCGACTCCTCCCCTATTTAGGTTGGATAGGATAAATCCAATCATTTCGCCGCTTTATCTCGGGCGTCCCTCCAGTTGGGGCAGTTCTTGCCACCTATCTTGTAGTTTAACCCCCCCTTAGCTTTCTTCCCCGCACACAGCGGGCAGAAAGCTCCTCCTGTGCACTCGGCACCTTGGTGCCCAGTTTGGCCGCACTTCCGGCACGCCTGCGCTCGGTCCTCTCCCCAGCACATCGACGCAATGTGGCCGAACGCAAGGCACCGGAAGCACCTGACCCTCTCCTCAATTTGCCGGACCCTGCAACGGACCCAGCCCACCCTAATTTTTCCCTCTTTGAGGATTTTTGCAGCTGCCTCCTGGCTGCGCCCCACCACCGCTCTTCCCCTCCCAAGAAGGGTTTTTCCGGTCAGGATGACATCCGGTGACCCCTCTTCGCTGTTTAGAAGGGGCTTAAGAGCATCCCTAAGCTCCTTTGGCTTTGGCTCATCCCCTCCGCTAATTCATAGACTTTGTCTATGCCCCTCCTCAACGTTTCGTCGACGTCATTGCCCTCGCAAAACTTTTTGAGAGCCTTTACCTGTTCGGCTAAGGCCCTCACCTCCTCTGTTGGCACAGGGATGGCTGCGCCCTTGGAGTAACTGCTCATTGCAGTTTCTCCCCTCTCCTCTTTACCTGTAGTTACAGGTACTGTTTTTGTTTTTGTGTGCTCCATTCTTGTTTCCACAAGTACGGGCCAACGTAGGAACGCTCCCCAACAGTGGACCAATACCGGCGAGGGGCGTCTATTCTGCGAGGAGCGCCTGGTGCCCCGCAGGTTTTTTGACTTTGCTGTCCGTTTTATATAGAGGTTATCTCCTCTTGGCCAGCCGGCGAAGGCAAGCCCCCGGTCGTTCCCTAGACAACGTTCTCCGGCTTCACCTTGCCGAAGTCGCTGAAGTCTGGATCACGATTTACGGTAATTAGGGGCAGGTTGGTGACACACCTGTCCCTGCTTGAGTACCTCGAGGTTGCAACGTCCCGTGCCACTATACCGAGGCATAGTGGCTCCTGAGGGAACTATAATTAACTGAATCTAAAAATTAGCGTACAAATATAAGTGGAGTCCGGTCCGACTCTGGTAATTTTTCGAAAATTGATTGAGACAGATTTGGTTAACGCGAGGAACAAATCAACCACCAAGGGAATGTTAAATTAAAATTCTTTATTTGATAGCGATAGATCTTCGAACACTGATGAGTCGACTCATCGAATGGCGACCTGCGAACAGTTTCCGACGCTGGAGCAGCAATTTTCTCAATTGTAGTTGTGTCAAATTTAAATACCGCGATCGAGTCACTGATCTAGTACTGCTCCACACGCTGAACCAGCAATTCTCGAATTCTAAGAAACGATAAGAAAGGCTTATCCAACGCTTGGTATGTGCGAATTTCTGCATAGATATTAAATCAAATCAAATCGAGCATCGCCTTTTCACGTTTGTGACCTTGCCCTTGACGTGGCAGACTCCAACTGCTTCAATAATGTAAAAATCTTATTCGGCCTCTCCAATAAACTCACACTTGTTTACATTAACACGCATTCCTTCATGGACTTGTGACGATTTACAAACAAATATTGCAACTTCAAGTGCTCCATTTAATTTCGTTTCTGGCTGCAAGCTCCTTTTTTTCACTTAAGTCAGTCTGAACTTATTACACAGGGTTATATCTTTAAATCCAGGCGCCCTAAATCGTTTTGTCGTTGATTTCAAAAGTTTCAAGAGAAGGAGAGTTGACAGAGAAGCTAAATTATTCCAAATTATTCCCATTTAGTTCTCTAACAACGTTAAAGACAATGTTGAAATATATAAATACAAAATTTCACACCATAAAAACGATGTATTTAGTGTAGTTTTGGATGATAAGGGTTATTTGGGGATTGTTTGGAATGGTTATTGATGGTTGGCGGGGTTTAGCTTTGGCGGATTAAACGAAACTTTTGGTAATTTTAAAGTGATTGGGCTTAGCTTGGAGTGGTAAGGGGTAGTTGGGGGTGATTTATGATAGCCGAAGTAATTTAGGTGAGTTTGGCATAGTTTGCTATGGTTTGTAGCATTTTTTGTAAATTTAAAGTGATTGGGCTTAGTTTGGGGTGGTAAGGAATAGTTAGGGTTAATTTATGGTAGCCGAAGTACTTTGGGTGAGTTTGGCATAGTTTGCTATGGTTTGTAGCATTTTTTGTAATTTTAAAATGATTGGGCTTAGTTTGGGGTGGTAAGGGATAGTAGGGAGAGATTTATGAAAGCCGAAGTAATTTAGGTGAGTTTGGCATAGTTTGCTATGATTTGTACCATTTTTTATAATTTTAAAGTGATTGTTCTTAGTTTGGGGTGGTAAGGGGTAGTTGGGGGTGATTTATGGTAGCCAAAGTAATTTAGGTGAGTTTGACATAGCTTGCTAAGGTTTGTGCCATTTTTTGTAATTTTAAAGTGATTGGGCTTAGTTTGGGGTGGTAAGGGGTAGTTAAGGGTGATTTAAGGTAGCCGAAGTAATTTAGTTGAGTTTGGCATAGCTTGCTATGGTTTTTAGCATTTTTTGTAATTTTAAAGTGATTGGGCTTATTTTGGGGTCGTAAGGGGTAGTTGGGGGTGATTTAAGGTAGCCGAAGTAATTTAAGAGAGTTTGACATAGTTTGCTATGGTTTGTATCATTTTTTGTAATTTTAAAGTGTTAGGCTTAGTTTGGGGTGGTAAGGGGTAGTTGGGGGTGATTTATGATAGCCAAAGTAATTTGGGTGAGTTTGGCATAGTTTGCTATGGTTTGTATCATTTTTTGTAATTTTAAAGTGATTGGGCTTAGTTTGGGGTGGTAAGGGGTAGTTGGGGGTGAATTTTGGTAGCCTAAATAATATGTGTGAGTTCGAAATAGTCTGCTATGATTTGTGTCATTTTGTTTTTCTTCAAAGTGATTGGAGTTACTTGGGGTTGCTAAGGGGTGGTAAGGGATGATTTAAGATAACGGATCTAATTTGTGTCAGTTTGGCGTAGTTCGGGAATTTTTTGGGGTTGATTTGGTAAAGTTTGCAATGGTAAGAGATATTTGAGGATGTTTAATGTAGACGGATTAAATTTGGAGTGGTTTGGTAATTTTTAAATGAGTCACGGATCGACATTATAATTGAAATCAAAATTATAATTAAAATATCTGCGCCTCGCTAGGTACGGCAAAAGTATGATCAGGAAAGCAGAAACTCGACGTTGAAAGTGCGTTTAATGTAAACCGGTCGCCCGACGTCGAAGTTGTTTCGGCTAGATACGTGCTTCTAACAAAAGCACGGTCTCCGCGAGCCGATCATTTTTTGTTTATTTTAACCGGTTTTTATTCGGTTTTTATTTAAATACAAAGGAACCGGACCGAATTTTGCAAAATCTCCTTCTTAGCGTTCACTTTCGGCACATGATACACCCGTGTCTAAAATTTCAAGTCGCTAGCCCTCACGGTTTGTGCTGTGGGTTGTTGGTGAATTAGTGAATGCGTGAATGTGTAGATGTGTAGATGAGTAGATGAGTAGATGAGTAGATGAGTGTGTCAGTGAGGACACTTCGCTTTATATATACAGACTAGCTGAATGTACCCGGCGTTGCCCGGACGTAGATTAAATAAACGCAGTGTTGACAAAAGTGGTGTATTTGTGATGTAGACTAATCGACATTATAATACAATTAAACAGGAATGCTCTACTTTTCCAATCACAAAATAAACAAATTTGCTGAAATTAACCTGCATTGCCAGGACCGGGTACTTCAATATGATTTGGAAAATGACGATAATTTCGTTTCTGGGTGCAAGCTCCTTTTTTTTCACTCTTTTTCACTCTTCAAGAGAAGGAGAGTTGACAGAGAAGCTGAATTATTCCAAATTATTCCCATTTAGTTCTCTAACAACGTTAAAGAATGTCGTCGAAGAATGTTAAAATATATAAATACATAATTTCACACCATAAAAACGATGTATTTGGTGTAGTTTCGGATGATAAGGGTTTTTTTGGGGATTGTTTTGAATGGTTATTGATGGTTGGCGGGGTTTAGCTTTGGCGGATTAAACGAAACTTTTGGTAATTTTAATGTGATTGGGTTTAGTTTGGCTTGGTAAGAAGTGGTTGAGGTGATATAGCGGAAGTCGAAGTAATTTATGCGAGTTTAGCGTAGTTTGCTTGCAATTCGTAATTTTTTTACATTTTAGGTTGATGTGGGGTAGTTTGGAATGGCAAGTGTATGATTTTTGAGGGTAGTTTCGAATGGTACATTATGTTTAGGGGTGTTTAACGTATTCAGGTAAAATATACAGAAAATTTGGTAATTTTAAAATGAACAATTATAGTGCGAACCTCTTGAGCTCTATTTTCGGTAATAAAATACAATAGGAAAGATAGTAAAAAAGACTATTTCCATCACTTTTCAGAGGAATTATACGTGGTGGTATTTGTACCCCGCTTACTATTCCTCCATCTTAGTTATAAATAATGCAGAACAATAATGAACACAATGTACATAAAATAAATAGTGTAAATCGTGTATAAGCACACATTGCTTATGATGTCAGTGAAATCCGGTAAAACTGCAAATTTCGGATTTTGGCCGGAGCAGGTTTGGTGAAGATCAAATACACCACTATCATTAAATGAACGTAAAAATTAGCGTACGGTATAGAAGTGGAGTCCGGTAAGACGATGGTAATTTTTCGAAAATCGATTGGGGAGATATTTACTTAACGTCAAGAACAAATCGGGAATATTATATTAAAATAATTGATTTAATAGCGATAAAACTTTGAATACCGATGCGTCGCCTCGACCTTGGCGACGTTGAGTACCAGCGTTCCAGACGCTGAAGCAGCAATTTTAACAATTATATGAGGTGCACGTGCCTAGTGCATATGAAAACAATTTGGATAACAAAAGAGATTAATTTGTATGTACCAAATAATACTCGCACAGGTGTACTCGTATGGCCCGTCATAATTTTCACAAAATCAATTTAAGAAATTAACATTCTAAAGTAAATAAATATTTTGACGGGAATGTTAAACATCTTATTCGGCCTCTCCGACCAACTAACACTTGTTTACATTAACATGCATTCCTTCATGGACCTGTGACGAATTACAAACAAATATCGAAATTTCAAGTGTTCCATGTCAGTCTGAACTTATTACACAGTGATATTTTCACATTCAGGCGCCCTAAATTATTTTGCCGTTGATTTATAAAGTTTCCCTGGAAGGAGAGTAGTCAGTAGGGGGCTCGTCAGGTGTGGCAGGGTTGGCAGTGCCACTCCAAATATAAATTTACTATCCAACACAAAAATAGATCTGTAATTCAACTGCAGAATTTCGAATTTTTTAGATATTTTTACGAAAATCTAGCGCTTACACCGCCTTTATACCTCTTTAAAGTTAAAAACCATAGAGCTATTTATACAAATGCACGCATGTTGAAAAGGTAGGGCTTGCCCCGTCAGCGTGTTGCAATTGAGAAATACCTTTATGTTTGCATCTCAACTGGAACAAATATTTATTGGAATGTGGAAGAGAATCAAAATAGGTATCAGCATATTTAATATTCAGAGTAACGTCTATTAGTCGAAACAATATATTTTATGTGCAGATATTTATTAATATTTTATGATTTAATACGATAAGGAATTTAAAAATGACAACCAAATAGAAGATTTTGATTGAAAATGATTATTAATTTATGGTAGCCGAAGTAATTTAAGTGAGTTTGGCATAGCTTGCTATGTTTTGTAGCATTTTTTGTAATTTTAAAGTGATTAAACTAATTTTGGGGCGGTAAGGGGTAGTTGGGGGCGATTTATGGTAGCCGAAGTAATTTAGGTGAGTTTGACATAGTTTGCTATAGTTTGTATAATTTTTGTAATTTTATAGTAATTGGGCTTATTTTGGGGTGGTAAGGGGTAGTTGGGGGTGATTTATGGTAGCCGAAGTAATTTAGGTGAGTTTGGCATAGTTTGCTATGGTTTGTAGCATCTTTTCTAATTTTAAAGTGATTGGGCTTAGTTTAGGGTGGTAAGGGGTAGTTAGTGGTGATTTATGGTAGCCGAAGTCATTTAGGTGAGTTTGACATGGTTTGCTATGGTTTGTAGCATTTTTTGTAATTTTAAAGCGATTGAGCTTATTTTGGGGTGGTAAGGGGTAGTTGGGGGTGATTTATGGTAGCCGAAGTAATTTAAGTGAGTTTGACATAGTTTGCTATGGTTTGTTACATTTTTTGTAATGTTAAAGTGATTGGGCTTATTTTCGGGTGGTAAGGGGTAGTTGGGGGTGATTTATGGTAGCCGAAGTAATCTAGGTGACTTTGGAATAGTTTGCTATGGTTTGTAGCATTTTTTGTAATTTTAAAGTGATTGGGCTAATTTTGGAGTGGTAAGAGGTAGTTGGGGGTGATTTATGATAGCCGAAGTAATTTAAGTGAGTTTGGCATAGTTTGCTATGGTTTGTAGCATTTTTTGTAATTTTAAAGTGATTGGGTTTAGTTTGTGGTTGGTAAGGGGTAGTTGGGGGTGATTTATGGTAGCCGAAGTAATTTAAGTGAGTTTGACATAGTTTGGTATGGTTTGTAACATTTTTTGTAATTTTAAAGTGATTGGGTTTAGTTTATGGTTGGTAAGGGGTAGTTGGGGGTGATTAATGGTAGCCGAAGTAATTTAAGTGAGTTTGACATAGTTTGCTATGGTTTGTAACATTTTTTGTAATTTTAAAGTGATTGGGTTTAGTTTGTGGTTGGTAAGGGGTAGTTAAGGGTGATTTACGGTAGCCGAAGTAATTTAAGTGAGTTTGACATAGTTTGCTATGGTATGTAACATTTTTTGTAATTTTAAAGTGATTGGGCTTATTTTGGGGTTGTAAGGGGTAGTTGGGGGTGATTTATGATAGCCAAAGTAATTTAAGTGAGTTCGACATAGTTTGCTATGTTTTGTAGCATTTTTTGTAATTTTAAAGTGATTGGGTTTAGTTTGTGGTTGGTAAGGGGTAGTTGGGGGTGATTTATGGTAGCCGAAGTAATTTAAGTGAGTTTGGCATAGTTTGCTATGGTTTGTAGAATTTTTTGGAATTTTAAAGTGATTGGGCTTATTTTGGGGTGGTAAGGGGTAGTTGGGGGTCATTTATGGTAGCCGAAGTAATTTAGGGGAGTTTGGCATATTTTGCTACGGTTTGTAGAATTTTTTTGTAATTTTAAAGTGATTGAGCCTATTTTGGGGTGGTAAGGGGTAGTTGGGGGTGATTTATGGAAGCCGAAGTAATTTAGATGAGTTTGGCATAGTTTGACATGGCTTGTAACATTTTTTGTAATTTTAAAGTGATTGGGCTTATTTTGGGGTTGTAAGGGGTAGTTCAGGGTGATTTATGGTAGCCGAAGTAATTTAGGGGAGTTTGGCATAGTTTGCTACGGTTTGTAGAATTTTTTTGTAATTTTAAAGTGATTGAGTCTATTTTGGGGTGGTAAGGGGTAGTTGGGGGTGATTTATGGAAGCCGAAGTAATTTAGATGAGTTTGGCATAGTTTGACATGGCTTGTAACATTTTTTGTAATTTTAAAGTGATTGGGCTTATTTTGGGGTTGTAAGGGGAAGTTGGGGGTGATTTATGGTAGCCGAAGTAATTTAGGTGAGTTAGGCATAGTTTGCTATGATTTGTAGCATTTTTTTGTAATTTTATGTGATTGGTCTTATTTTGGGATTGTAAAGGGTAGTTGGGGGTGATTTATGGTAGCCGAAGTAATTTAGGGGAGTTAGGCATAGTTTGCTATGGTTTGTAGAATATTTTGTAATTTTAAAGTGATTGGGCTTATTTTGGGGTTGTAAGAGGTAGTTGGGGGTGATTTATGGTAGCCGAAGTAATTTAGGGGAGTTTGGCACAGTTTGCTACGGTTTGTAGAATTTTTTTGTAATTTTAAAGTGATTGAGCCTATTTTGGGGAGGTAAGGGGTAGTTGGGGGTGATTAATGGAAGCCGAAGTAATTTAGATGAGTTTGGCATAGTTTGATATTGCTTGTAACATTTTTTGTAATTTTAAAGTGATTGGACTGAGTTTGGGGTGGTAAGGGGTAGTTGGGGGTGATTTATGGTAGCCGAAGTAATTTAGGTGAGTTAGGGATAGTTTGCTTTGATTTGTGTCATTTTGTTTTATTTTAAAGTGATTGGAGTTACTTGGGGTTTATAAAGGGTGGTAAGGGATGATTTAAGATAACGGATCTAATTTATGTCAGTTTGGCTTAGTTCGGGAATTTTTTGGGGTTGATTTGGTAAAGTTTGCAATGGTAAGAATTATTTGAGGATGTTTAATGTAGACGGATTAAATTTGCAGTGGTTTTGTAATTTTTAATTGAGTCACGGATCGACATTATAATTGAAATCAAGATTATAATAAAAATATCCGCGGCCTCGCTAGGTACGGTAAAAATTTGATCACAAAAGCAGAAACTCGACGTTGAAATTGTTTAGGTTAAATAAGTGCTTTTAATGTAAACAGGTCGCCCGTCGTCGAAGTTGTTTTGGCTAGATACGTGCTTCTAACATAAACACGGTCTCCGCGATCTCATCATTTTTTGTTTATTTTAGCCGGTTTTTATTGAATTACAAAGGAACCGGGCCGAATTTCGCAAAATCCCTTCTTAGCGTTCACTTTCGGCACATGATACACCCCTGTCTAAAATTTCAAGTCGCCAGCCCTCACATTAAAAGCACTTATTTAACCTAAACAATTTCAACGTCGAGTTTCTGCTTTTGTGATTAAATTTTTACCGTACCTAGCGAGGCCGCGGATATATCAATTATAATCTTGACTAGCTGAATGTACCCGGCGTTTCCCGTACGTAGATTAAATAAACGCAGTGTTGACAAAAGTGGTGTATTTGTGATGTAGACTAATCGACATTATAATACAATTATCCAGGAATTCTCTACTTTTCCAATCACAAAATAAACAAATTTGCTGAAATTAACCTGCATTGCTAGGACCGGGTACTTCAATATGATTTGGAAAATGACGATAATTTCGTTTCTGGGTGCAAGCTCCTTTTTTTCACTCTTTTTCACTCTTCAAGAGAAGGAGAGTTGACAGAGAAGCTGAATTATTCCAAATTATTCCCATTTAGTTCTCTAACAACGTTAAAGAATGTCGTCGAAGAATGTTGAAATATATAAATACATAAATTCACACCATAAAAACAATGTATTTGGTGTAGTTTCGGATGATAAGGGTTTTTTTGGGGATTGTTTTGAATGGTTATTGATGGTTGGCGGGGTTTAGATTTGGCGGATTAAACGAAACTTTTGGTAATTTTAATGTGATTGGGTTTAGTTTGGCTTGATAAGAAGTGGTTGGGGTGATATAGCGGAAGTCGAAGTAATTTATGCGAGTTTAGCGTAGTTTGCTTGGAATTCGTAATTTTTTTACATTTTAGGTTGATGTGGGGTAGTTTGGGATGGCAAGTGTATGATTTTTGAGGGTAGTTTGGAATGGTACATTATGTTTAGGGGTGTTTAACGTATTCAGGTAAAATATACAGAAAAGTTGGTAATTTTAAAATGAACAATTATTGAGCTCTATTTTCGGTAATAAAATGCAATAGGAAAGATAGTAAAAAAGACTATTTCCATCACTTTTCAGAGGAATTATACGTGGTGGTATTTGTACCCCGCTTACTATTCCTCCATCTTAGTTATAAATAATGCAGAACAATGATGAACACAATGTACATAAAATAAATAGTGTAAATCGTGTATAAGCACACATTTCTTATGATGTCAGTGAAATCCGGTAAAACTGCAAATTTCGGATTTTGGCCGGAGCAGGTTTGGTGAAGATCAAATACACCACTATCATTAAATGAACGTTAAAATTAGCGTACGGTATATAAGTGGAGTCCGGTACGACGATGGTAATTTTTCGAAAATCGATTATGGAGATATTTACTTAACGTCAAGAACAAATCGGGAATATTATATTAAAAAAATTTATTTAATAGCGATAGAACTTCGAATACTGATGCGTCGCTTCGACCTTGGCGACGTTGAGTACCAGCGTTCCAGACGCTGAAGCAGCAATTTTAACAATTGTATTAGGTGCACGTGCCTAGTGCGTATTAAAAGAATTTGGATTACCAAATAATACTCGCGCAGGTGTACTCGTATGGCCCGTCATAATTTGCACAAAATGAATTAACATGCTAAAGTAAATAAATATTTTGACGTTAATGTGGTGGATGTAAAAATCTTATTCGGCCTCACCGACAAACTAACACTTGTTTACATTAACATGCATGCCTTCATGGACCTGTGACGAATTACAAACAAATATCTAAATGTCAAGTGTTCCATTTGATTTCGTTTCTGGATGCAAGCGGTTTTTTTCACTCTTGTCAGCCTGAACTTATTACATAGTGATATTTTCACATCCAGGTGCCCTAAATTTATTTTGCCGCTGATTTCAAAAATTTTTCTGGAAGGAAAGTAGTCAGCAGTGGAGCTCGTCAGGGGTGGCAGGGTTGGCAGTGCCACTCCAAGTATAAATTTACTATCGAACACAAAATTAGTTTTGTAATTCAGTTGCAGAATTATGAAAATTTCAGATATTTTCACGAAATTCTAGCGCTTACACCGCCACTGGTATGAATGTCAGTGATATCTGGTACATACAACGGTGAAAATTTTGGGGCAAATTTGGTGAAAAACAAATACACCACTATCATTAACTAAACGTAAAAATTAGCGTACAAATATAAGTGGAGTCCGGTCCGATGCTGATAATTTTTCGAAAATTGATTGGGGGCAGATTTGGTTAACGCGAGGATCAAAATGTTAAATTAAAATACTTTATTTGATAGCGGTAGACCTTCGAACACTGATGCGTCGCCTCATCGAATTTGGCGACTTTGCGAACAGTTTCCTACGCTGGAGCAGCAATTTTCACAATGGGGTATAATACAAATTTTTGTAAAAATTACCAGGAAGTGCATTTATGCATACAAACTGCATTACCAAGAAGATTTTGAGTTAGAATGGCTAGATTTGCTTTAAAAACTTCTCAAAGTTTGACCCTAAGCCCCGCCCCTTCTTCCTCTAAGATACCGGTGACGTCACCGGTATGGGCGATTTGGCATCGGTGGAAGTTCATCATGAACACATAAGACCAACATACACGATGTGGTTTACCGGAAGGTTTCGTTCAGTTTGCGTATTTTCATACTATGATATCTCCGTAATATTACTACAGCTGAACTGCTTTCAAACAAACTCGACCTTTACCCATTGCTGACATATACACATTCCGACTTGAAAGCGATAAGCACGTCCCGAACGCTTATTTCAAGCGCTAGCAGTTTTTTGCGAAGCTGAGGGATCAGCTCGGCTCTTCCGGTCAATTATGAATACTAACGATACGTTTTGCCTGCCGATTACCAAACCAGAAGGTCTTCTTCGGGTAAATCGCATCGTGTATGGCGGCCTTTGCACTTTAGTTTGACGTGAGTTTGACACTTTATTACGCGAGCACTATTGGTCGACGGAATCGGTGATGCAACATTGTGCAGAAAACACGCCCGCGCTATTTAAACCCAATCCCGCAACTACACAATTTTCAAACCCCTAATTTGCCGGAATAATCGGGTAATTTTTTGAGCTGACATGACATAACTTCTTAAACGTTGTTAAGGATTATGACATACTACTTATATTTATGGTTTTTGTATGTAGTATTATACCCTATTGTAGTTGTGTTAAAATTAAACACCGCGATCGAGTACTGCTCCACACGCTGAACCAGCAATTCTCGAATTCTAAGAAACGATAAGAAAGGCTTATCCAACGCTTGGTATGTGCGAATTTCTGCATAGATACTCAATCAAACTAAATCGAGCATCGCCTTTTCACGTTTGTGACCTTGCCCTTGACGTGGCAGGCTCCAGCTGCATCAATAATGTAAAAATCTTATTCGGCCTCTCCAATAAACTCACATTTGTTTACATTAACACGCATTCCCTCATGGACTTCTGACGAATTACAAACAAATATTGCAACTTCAAGTGTTCCATTTAATTTCGTTTCTGGGTGCAAGCTCCTTTCTTTTCACTCTAGTCAGTCTAAACTTATTATACAGAGTTATATTTTCAAATCCAGGCGCCCTAAAGAATCTTGTCGTTGTTTTCCAAAGTTTCAAGAGAAGGAGCGTTGACATAGAAGCTAAATTATTCCAAATTATTTCCATTTAGTTCTCTGACAACGTTAAAGACAATGTTGAAATATATAAATACAAAAGTATTTAGGAATTATGTATAAAAAAAGTCGAAGTTATTCTTCGCTCTTGAGCTCTATTTCCGGTATTAAAAATGCAATAGGAAAGATAGTAAGAAAGACTATTTCCATCACTTTTCACGAGAATTATACGTGGTGGTATTTGTTCTCCGCTTACTATTAGATTTTCAAACTGCTCCATCTTAGTTATAAATAATGCAGAACAATAATGAACGCAATGTACATAAAATAAATAGTGTAAATCGTGTATAAGCATACAATACTTAAGCGTATGATGTCAGTGAAAATTTCGGATTTCGGTCGGAGCAGGTTTGGTGAAGAACAAATACACCACTATCATTAACTGAACCTAAAAATTAGCGTACGAAAATAAGTGAGGTCCGGTCCGACGCTGGAAATTTTTCGAAAATCGATTGGGGAGAGTTCTGGTTAACGGCAAGAACAAATCGGGAATATTATATTAAAATAATTTATTTAATAGCGATAGAACTTCGAATACCGATGCGTCGCCTCGACCTTGGCGATGTTGAGTACCAGCGTTTCAGACGCTGAAGCAGCAATTTTTACAATTATATGAGGTGCACGTGCCTAGTGCTTATGAAAACAATTTGGATAACAAAAGAGATTAATTTGTATGTACCAAATAATACTCGCACAGGTGAACTCGTATGGCCCGTCATAATTATCACAAAATGAATTTAAAAAATTAACATTCTAAAGTAAATACATATTTTGACGGGAATGTTAAAAATTTTATTCGGCCTCTCCGACAAACTAACACTTGTTTACATTAACATGCATTCCTTCATGGACCTGTGACGAATTACAAACGAATATCGAAATTTCAAGTGTTCTACGTCAGCCTGAACTTATTACACAGTGATATTTTCACATTCAGGCGCCCTAAATTATTTTGCCATTGATTTCAAAAGTTTCCCTGGAAGGAGAGTACTCAGCAAGGGCCCGTCAGGGGTGGCAGGGTTGGCAGTGCCACTCCAAATATAAATTTACTATCGAACAATAGTTCTGTAATTCAATTGCAGAATTTCGAAATTTTCAGATATTTTCACGAAAATCTAGCGCTTACACCGCGTTTATACCGCTCTAAAGTTAAAAACCATAGAGCTGTTTATACAAATGCACGCATGTTGAGAAGGTAGGGCTTGCCCCGTCAGCGTGTTGCAATTCAGAAATACGTTTATGTTTGCATCTCAACTGGAACAAATATTTATTGGAAGGTGGAAGAGAATCAAAATAGGTATCAGCATATTGAATATTCAGAATAACGTCTATTAGTCGAAACAATATATTTTATGTGCAGATATTTATTAATATTTTATGATTTAATACGATAAGGCATTTATAAATGACACAGTCAAATGGAAAATTTTGATTGAAAATAATTATTAATTTTTGGTAACCGAAGTAATTTAGGTGAGTTTGGCATAGTTTGCTATGGTTTGTAGAATTTTTGTAATTTTAAAGTGATTTAGCTTAATTTAGGTGATTTTGGCATAGTTTGTTATGGTTTGTAGCATTTGTTGTAATTTTAAAGTAATTGTTCTTAGTTTGGTGTGGTAAGGGGTAGTTGGGGGTGATTTATGGTAGCCGAAGTAATTTAGGTGAGTTTGGCATAGTTTGCTATGGTTTGTAGCATTTTTTGTAATTTTAAAGTGATTGGGCTTATGTAATGGAAAAATCCCCAAATTGTAGTATATTTCCATAACAGGAAGTTCATATGTTATTTTTGTATTAATCGGCATTTGCTGATGCACTTTTGCAATTGTTCACCAATAAGCTGATGCGGTGTTTATTGACCGGATGCCGACTTAATAAATTGAGGTAAACTCAGGTCAAAAGGAAGTTACGATCAGACTAGTGTCGCGAACGAACTATGTAGCTTAAATGTGGTGAATAAATAAATGCTAGTGAAACAACCCTCGACTTGTGATTTTCCCCGGTACCAACATTACACTTAGTTTGGAGTGGTAAGGGGTAGTTGGGGGTGATTTATGATAGCCGAAATAATTTAAGTGAGTTTGGCATAGTTTGCTATGGTTTGTAGCATTTTTTGTAATTTTAAAGTGATTGGGTTTAGTTTGTGGTTGGTAAGGGGTAGTTGGGGGTGATTTATGGTAGCCGAAGTAATTTAAGTGAGTTTGACATAGTTTGGTATGGTTTGTAACATTTTTTGTAATTTTAAAGTAATTGGGTTTAGTTTATGGTTGGAAAGGGGTAGTTGGGGGTGATTTATGGTAGCCGAAGTAATTTAGGTGAGTTTGACATAGTTTGCTATGGTTTGTATAATTTTTTGTAATTTTAAAGTAATTGGGTTTAGTTTATGGTTGGAAAGAGGTAGTTGAAGGTGATTTATGGTAGCCGAAGTAATTTAAGTGAGTTTGACATAGTTTGCTATGGTTTGTAACATTTTTTGTAATTTTAAAGTGATTGGGCTTATTTTGGGGAGGTAAGGGGTAGTTGGGGGTGATTTATGTTAGCCGAAGTAATTTAGGTGAGTTTGGAATAGTTTGCTATGGTTTGTGGCATTTTTTGTAATTTTAAAGTGATTGAGCTTAGTTTGGGGTGGTAAGGGGTAGTTGGGGGTGATTTATGGTAGCCGAAGTAATTTAGGTTAGTTTGAGATAGTTTGCTATGGTTTGTAGCATCTTTTGTAATTTTAAAGTGATTGGGCTTAGCTTGGGGAGGTAAGGGGTAGTTGAGGGTGATTTTTGGTAGCCGAAGTAATTCAGGTGAGTTTGAAATAGTTTACAATGGTTTGTAGAATTTTTGTAATTTAAAAGTGATTGGGCTAATTTTAGGGTCGTAAGGGGTAGTTGGGGGTGATGTATGGTAGCCGAAGTAATTTAAGTGAGTTTGACATAGGTTGCTATGGTTTGTATAATTTTTTGTAATTTTAAAGTAATTGTGTTTAGTTTATGGTTGGAAAGGGGTAGTTGGGGGTGATTTATGGTAGCCGAAGTAATTTAGGTGAGTTTGACATAGTTTGCTATGGTTTGTATAATTTTTTGTAATTTTAAAGTAATTGGGTTTAGTTTATGGTTGGAAAGGGGTAGTTGGGGGTGATTTATGGTAGCCGAAGTAATTTAAGTGAGTTTGACATACTTTGCTATGGTATGTAACATTTTTTGTAATTTTAAAGTGATTGGGTTTATTTTGGGGAGGTAAGGGGTAGTTGGGGGTGATTTATGGTAGCCGAAGTAATTTAGGTGAGTTTGGAATAGTTTGCTATGGTTTGTAGCATTTTTTGTAATTTTAAAGTGATTGGGCTTAGTTTGGGGTGGTAAGGGGTAGTTGGGGGTGATTTATGGTAGCCGAAGTAATTTAAGTGAGTTTGATATAGTTTGCTATAGTATGTAACATTTTTTGTAATTTTAAAGTGATTCGGCTTATTTTGGGTAAGTAAGGGGTAGTGGGGTTGATTTATGGTAGCGGAAGTAATTTAGGTGAGTTTGGAATAGTTTGCTATGGTTTGTAAAATTTTTGTAGTTTTAAAGTGATTGGGCTTAGTTTGGGGTGGTAAGGGGTAGTGGGGGGTGATTTATGGTAGCCGAAGTAATTTAGGTGAGTTTGGAATAGTTTGCTATGGTTTATAGCATTTTTTGTAATTTTAAAGTGATTGGGCTTAGTTTGGGGTGGTAAGGGGTAGTTGGGGGTGATTTATGGTAGCCGAATAAATTTAAGTGAGTTTGACATAGTTTGCTATGGTATGTAACATTTTTTGTAATTTTAAAGTGATAGGGCTTATTTTGGGGAGGTAAGGAGTAGTGGGGTTTGATTTATGGTAGCCGAAGTAATTTAGGTAAGTTTGGAATAGTTTGCTATGTTTTGTATCATTTTGTTTAATTTTAAAGTGATTGGGCTTAGTTTGGGGTTGTAAGGAGTAGTTAGGGGTGATTTATGGTAGCCGAAGTAATTTAGGTGAGTTAGGCATAGTTTGCTATGATTTGTAGCATTAATGTAATTTTGTGTGATTGGTCTTATTTTGGGATTGTAAAGGGTAGTTGGGGGTGATTTATGGTAGCCGAAGTAATTTAGGGGAGTTTGGCATAGTTTGCTATGGTTTGTAGAATATTTTGTAATTTTAAAGTGATTGGGCTTATTTTGGGGTTGTAAGGGGTAGTTGGGGGTCATTAATGGAAGCCGAAGTAATTTAGATGAGTTTGGCATAGTTTGATATTGCTTGTAACATTTTTTGTAATTTTAAAGTGATTGGGCTGAGTTTGGGGTGGTAAGGGGTAGTTGGGGGTGATAGTAGCCGAAGTAATTTAGGTGAGTTAGGGATAGTTTGCTATGATTTGTGTCATTTTGTTTTATTTTAAAGTGATTGGAGTTACTTGGGGTTGCTAAAGGGTGGTAAGGGATGATTAAAGATAACGGATCTAATTTATGTCAGTTTGGCTTAGTTCGGGAATTTTTTGGGGTTGATTTGGTAAAGTTTGCAATGGTAAGAGATATTTGAGGATGTTTAATGTAGACGGATTAAATTTGCAGTGGTTTTGTAATTTTTAATTGAGTCACGGATCGACATTATAATTGAAATCAAGATTATAATTGAAGTTGTTTTGGCTAGATACGTGCTTCTAACATAAACATGGTCTCCGCGATCCGATAATTTTGTGTTTATTTTAGCCGGTTTTTATTGAATTACAAAGGAACCGGGCCGAATTTCGCAAAATCCCTTCTTAGCGTTCACTTTCGGCACATGATACACCCGTGTCTAAAATTTCAAGTCGCCAGCCCTCACGGTTTGGGCTGTGGGTTGTCGGTGAATCAGTGAATGTGTAGATGAGTAGATGAGTGTGTCAGTGATTACACTTCGCTTTATATACAGAATGAGTCATTAGTGAGGGATCGGTCCATAACTTCTAAATCATGTAAGATACAAAAAATTTTTAAAGACAATTTGTAGACCGTTTGTCAGGCTGCACAACCTAAAAATATTTTCACGTATACAGAGTGTTCCAAAACTCATAATTGCTACACAACTTTGTTTTTTCAAATAGAACTACCAGTATTTTATTTCTCCGTTAGAACCCCTTTTCACATAGATATATGGTGATATAAGACGTTTTACATTCTGGATCACCGTTATCAAATTATCAATTTTTTTCCACATTTTTTGTCATTTACAGAGGTTCACTAAAAAATTTACTGAGAGGTTGTTTTAGCAGCTAGAAGGCTGAAGTTTAGTACAAATATGAAGAAAGGATTGCTCTTTACGCCCGATGTGCAAAATATCATTTTTACTATACAGGCTCTGCAAAAATTTGTGTCAAATTATACTATTTTTAAAACAGCTTAACTTAATTTTTTTAAATGGAACTCCCTATATTTTTGTATGTCATCGAATTCGCCTGGAGTCTGGCTACGTTTTTTATTAAGGTTATTCTATAGCTAAAATTCATAATTTACGAGATATTTGATATTTTTGGCTGTGATACAGATTGAGCCAGGATAAGGTAGGTAGTGTGCCATGGAAATCGTGGAAATCATTTGACCTCACATTTCAGCACTGCACAGTTGTGTTATCATTGACTAGCTGAATGTACCCGGCGTTGCCCGGACGTAGATTAAATAAACGCAGTGTTGACAAAAGTGGTGTATTTGTGATGTAGACTAATCGACATTATAATACAATTAAACAGGAATGCTCTACTTTTCCAATCACAAAATAAACAAATTTGCTGAAATTAACCTGCATTGCCAGGACCGGGTACTTCAATATGATTTGGAAAATTACGATAATTTCGTTTCTGGGTGCAAGCTCCTTTTTTTTCACTCTTTTTCACTCTTCAAGAGAAGGAGAGTTGACAGAGAAGCTGAACTATTCCAAATTATTCCCATTTAGTTCTCTAACAACGTTAAAGAATGTCGTCGAAGAATGTTGAAATATATAAATACATAATTTCACACCATAAAAACGATGTATTTGGTGTAGTTTCGGATGATAAGGTTTTTTTTGGGGATTGTTTTGAATGGTTATTGATGGTTGGCGGGGTTTAGCTTTGGCGGATTAAACGAAACTTTTGGTAATTTTAATGCGATTGGGTTTAGTTTGGCTTGGTAAGAAGTGGTTGGGGTGATAAAGCGGAAGTCGAAGTAATTTATGCGAGTTTAGCGTAGTTTGCTTGTAATTCGTAATTTTTTTACATTTTAGGTTGATGTGGGGTAGTTTGGAATGGCAAGTGTATGATTTTTGAGAGTAGTTTGGAATGGTACATTATGTTTAGAGGTGTTTAACGTATTCAGGTAAAATATACAGAAAATTTGGTAATTTAAAAATGAACAATTATAGTGCGAACCTCTTGAGCTCTATTTTCGGTAATAAAATGCAATAGGAAAGATAGTAAAAAAGACTATTTCCATCACTTTTCAGAGGAATTATACGTGGTGGTATTTGTACCCCGCTTACTATTCCTCCATCTTAGTTATAAATAATGCAGAACAATAATGAACACAATGTACATAAAATAAATAGTGTAAATCGTGTATAAGCACACATTACTTATGATGTCAGTGAAATCCGGTAAAACTGCAAATTTCGGATTTTGGCCGGAGCAGGTTTGGTGAAGATCAAATACACCACTATCATTAACTGAACGTAAAAATTAGCGTACGAAAATAAGTGAAGTCCGGTCCGACGCTGGAAATTTTTCGAAAATCGATTGGGGAGAGTTTTGGTTAACGGCAAGAACAAATCGGGAATATTATATTAAAATAATTTATTTAATAGCGATAGAACTTTGAATACCGATGCGTCGCCTCGACCTTGGCGACGTTGAGTACCAGCGTTCCAGACGCTGAAGCAGCAATTTTCACAATTATATGAGGTGTACGTGCCTAGTGCGTATAAAAACAATTTGGATAACAAAATATATTAATTTGTATGTACCAAATAATACTCGCACATGTGTACTCGCATGGCCCGTCATAATTTTCACAAAATCAATTTAAGAAATTAACATTCTAAAGTAAATAAATATTTTGACAGGAATGTTAAAAATCTTATTCGGTCTCTCCGACAAACTAACACTTGTTTACATTAACATGCATTCCTTCATGGACCTGTGACGAATTACAAACAAATATCGAAATTTCAAGTGTTCCATGTCAGTCTGAACTTATTACACAGTGATATTTTCACATTCAGGCGCCCTAAATTATTTTGACGTTGATTTATAAAGTTTCCCTGGAAGGAGAGTAGTCAGCAGGTGCCTCGTCAGGGGTGGCAGGGTTGGCAGTGCCACTCCAAGTATAAATTTACTATCGAACACAAAGATAGTTCTGATTCAATTGCAGAATTTCGAATTTTTCAGTTATTTTTACGAAACTCTAGCGCTTATAGAGCTGTTTATACAAATGCACGCATGTTGAAAAGGTAGGGCTTGCCCCGTCAGCGTGTTGCAATTCAGAAATACGTTTATGTTTGCATCTCAACTGGAACAAATATTTATTGGAAGGTGGAAGAGAATCAAAATAGGTATCAGCATATTTAATATTCAGAATAACGACTATTAGTCGGAACAATATATTTTATGTGCAGATATTTATTAATATTTTATGATTTAATACGATAAGGCATTTATAAATAACACAACCAAATAGAAGATTTTTATTGAAAACGATTATTAATTTATGGTAGCCGAAGTAATTTAAGTGAGTTTGGCATAGCTTGCTATGTTTTGTAGCATTTTTGTAATTTTAAGTGATTAGGCTAATTTTGGGGCGGTAAGGGGTAGTTGGGGGTGATTTATGGTAGCCGAAGTAATTTAGGTGAGTTTGGAATAGTTTGCTATGGTTTGTAGCATTTTTTGTAATTTTAAAGTGATTGGGCTTAGTTTGGGGTGGTAAGGGGTAGTTGGGGGTGATTTATGGTAGCCGAAGTAATTCAGGTGAGTTTGAGATAGTTTGCTATGGCTTGTAGCATTTTTCGTAATTTTAAAGTGATTGCGCTTATTTTGGGGAGGTAAGGGGTAGTTGGGGGTGATTTATGGTAGCCGAAGTAATTTAGGTGAGTTAGGCATAGTTTGCTATGGTTTGAAGCATTTTTTGTAATTTTAAAATGATTGGGCTTATTTTGGGGTGGTAAGGGGTAGTTGGGGGTGATTTATGGTAGCCGAAGTAATTTAGGTGAGTTAGGCATAGTTTGCTATGATTTGTTAAATATTTTGTAATTTTAAAGTGATTGGGCTTATTTTGGGGTTGTAAGGGGTAGTTCGGGGTGATTTATGGTAGCCGAAGTAATTTAGGGGAGTTTGGCATAGTTTGCTACGGTTTGTAGAATTTTTTTGTAATTTTAAAGTGATTGAGCCTATTTTGGGGTGGTAAGGGTTAGTTGGGGGTAATTTATAGAAGCCAAAGTAATTTAAGTGAGTTTGGCATAGTTTGCTATGGTTTGTAGCATTTTTTGTAATTTTAAAGTGATTGGGCTTATTTTGGGGTGGTAAGGGGTAGTTGGGGGTGATTTATGGTAGCCGAAGTAATTTAGGTGAGTTAGGCATAGTTTGCTATGATTTGTTGAATATTTTGTAATTTTAAAGTGATTGGGTTTATTTTGGGGTTGTAAGGGGTAGTTCGGGGTGATTTATGGTAGCCAAAGTAATTTAGGGGAGTTTGGCATAGCTTGCTATGGTTTGTAGCATTTTTTATAATTTTAAAGTGATTGGGCTTATTTTGGGGTAGTAAGAAGTAGTTGGGTGTGATTTATGTCAGCCGAAGTAATTTAGGGGAGTTAGGCATAGTTTGCTATGGTTTGTAGCATTTTTTGTAATTTTAAAGTGATTGGGATGAGTTAGGGGCGGTAAGGGGGTAGTTGGGGGTGATTTATGATAGCCGAAGTAATTTAAGTGAGTTTGGCATAGTTTGCTATGGTTTGTAGCATTTTTTATAATTTTAAAGTGATTGGGCTTATTTTGGGGTAGTAAGGGGTAGTTGGGGGTGATTTATGTTAGCCGAAGTAATTTAGGTGAGTTAGGCATAGTTTGCTATGGTTTGTAGCATTTTTTGTAATTTTAAAGTGATTGGGCTTATTTTGGGGCGGTAAGGGGTTGTTGGGGGTTGATTTATGGTAGCCGAAGTAATTTAGGTGAGTTAGGCATAGTTTGCTATGGTTTGTAGCATTTTTTTGTAATTTTAAAGTGATTGGGCTTATTTTGGGGTAGTAAGGGGTTGTTGGGGGTGATTTATGTTAGCCGAAGTAATTTAGGTGAGTTAGGCATAGTTTGCTATGGTTTGTGGCATTTTTTTGTAATTTTAAAGTGATTGGGTTTAGTTTGTGGTTGGTAAGGGGTAGTTGGGGGTGATTTATGGTAGCCGCAGTAATTTAAGTGAGTTTGGCATAGTTTGCTATGATTTGTAGCATTTTTTGTAATTTTAAAGTGATTGGGATGAGTTAGGGGTGGTAAGGGGTAGTTGGGGGTGATTTATGATAGCCGAAGTAATTTAAGTGAGTTTGGCATAGTTTGGTATGGTTTGTAGAATTTTTTGTAATTTTAAAGTGATTGGGCTTATTTTGGGGTTGTAAGGGGTAGTTGGGGGTGATTTATGGTAGCCGAAGTAATTTAGGGGAGTTTGGCACAGTTTGCTACGGTTTGTAGAATTTTTTTGTAATTTTAAGGTGATTGAGCCTATTTTGGGGAGGTAAGGGGTAGTCGGGGGTGATTAATGGAAGCCGAAGTAATTTAGATGAGTTTGGCATAGTTTGATATTGCTTGTAACATTTTTTGTAATTTTAAAGTGATTGGGCTGAGTTTGGGGTGGTAAGGGGTAGTTGGGGGTGATTTATGGTAGCCGAAGTAATTTAGGTGAGTTAGGCATAGTTTGCTATGGTTTGTAGCATTTTTTTGTAATTTTAAAGTGATTGGGTTTAGTTTGTGGTTGGTAAGGGGTAGTTGGGGGTGATTTATGGTAGCCGCAGTAATTTAAGTGAGTTTGGCATAGTTTGCTATGATTTGTAGCATTTTTTGTAATTTTAAAGTGATTGGGATGAGTTAGGGGTGGCAAGGGGTAGTTGGATGTGATTTATGATAGCCGAAGTAATTTAAGTGAGTTTGGCATAGTTTGGTATGGTTTGTAGAATTTTTTGTAATTTTAAAGTGATTGGGCTTATTTTGGGGTTGTAAGGGGTAGTTGGGGGTGATTTATGGTAGCCGAAGTAATTTAGGGGAGTTTGGCACAGTTTGCTACGGTTTGTAGAATTTTTTTGTAATTTTAAGGTGATTGAGCCTATTTTGGGTAGGTAAGGGGTAGTTGGGGGTGATTAATGGAAGCCGAAGTAATTTAGATGAGTTTGGCATAGTTTGATATTGCTTGTAACATTTTTTGTAATTTTAAAGTGATTGGGCTGAGTTTGGGGTGGTAAGGGGTAGTTGGGGGTGATTTATGGTAGCCGAAGTAATTTAGGTGAGTTAGGCATAGTTTGCTATGGTTTGTAGCATTTTTTTGTAATTTTAAAGTGATTGGGTTTAGTTTGTGGTTGGTAAGGGGTAGTTGGGGGTGATTTATGGTAGCCGCAGTAATTTAAGTGAGTTTGGCATAGTTTGCTATGATTTGTAGCATTTTTTGTAATTTTAAAGTGATTGGGATGAGTTAGGGGTGGCAAGGGGTAGTTGGATGTGATTTATGATAGCCGAAGTAATTTAAGTGAGTTTGGCATAGTTTGGTATGGTTTGTAGAATTTTTTGTAATTTTAAAGTGATTGGGCTTATTTTGGGGTTGTAAGGGGTAGTTGGGGGTGATTTATGGTAGCCGAAGTAATTTAGGGGAGTTTGGCACAGTTTGCTACGGTTTGTAGAATTTTTTTGTAATTGTAAGGTGATTGAGCCTATTTTGGGTAGGTAAGGGGTAGTTGGGGGTGATTAATGGAAGCCGAAGTAATTTAGATGAGTTTGGCATAGTTTGATATTGCTTGTAACATTTTTTATAATTTTAAAGTGATTGGGCTGAGTTTGGGGTGGTAAGGGGTAGTTGGGGGTGATTTATGGTAGCCGAAGTAATTTAGGTGAGTTAGGGATAGTTTGCTATGATTTGTGTCATTTTGTTTTATTTTAAAGTGATTGGAGTTACTTGGGGTTGCTAAAGGGTGGTAAGGGATGATTTAAGATAACGGATTTAATTTATGTCAGTTTGGCTTAGTTCGGGAATTTTTTGGGGTTGATTTGGTAAAGTTTGCAGTGGTAAGAGATATTTGAGGATGTTTAATGTTGACGGATTAAATTTGGAGTGATTTGGTAATTTTTAATTGAGTCACGGATCGACATTATAATTGAAATCAAAATTATAATTGAAATATCGGCGGCCTCGCTAGGTACGGCAAAAGTATGATCACGAAAGCAGAAACTCGACGTTGAAATTGTTTAGGTTAAATAAGTGCTTTTAATGTAAACCGGTCGCCCGTCGTCGAAGTTGTTTTGGCTAGATACGTGCTTCTAACATAAACACGGTCTCCGCGATCGGATCATTTTTTGTTTATTTTAGCCGGTTTTTATTGAATTACAAAGGAACCGGGCCGAATTTCGCAAAATCCCTTCTTAGTGTTCAGTTTCGGCACATGATACACCCGTGTCTAAAATTTCAAGTCGCCAGCCCTCACGGTTTGGGCTGTGGGTTGTCGGTGAATCAGTGAATGTGTAGATGTGTAGATGAGTGTGTCAGTGAGGACACTTCGCTTTATATATATAGATTTGACATTTGATTATCCATTCCATTATCCACAATTAATTCGATTTTACAAGAACAAATCGATATGATTTATTGTCTGGAAGAAGGCGAAATAAATCCTTTGTTTGCGGCAAGAATTTACGCTCAACGTTAAATAAATCAACAAATAAACATTTAAAGAAATAAATATAAAAATTCAATAAAGTAAGCTAAACTAAATAATATATTCATTGTTGCGGCCACCTCTCTGTGCACACTTTCACGCGGTGGGTGAATGATCTTCCAATATTTCGTAAAATTTGCTGGCAAACGCTTCTAAATGCATTTTAGATTCTTATTTTCATGTTCTCTTTGGTTGTTTCGCTTAATTTCAGACAATAAATCAAATCGATTTGTTCTTGTAAAATAGAATTTATTGTGGATAATGGAATGGATAATCAAACGACAAGTCGGTGACGACACAACTGTGCAGTGTTGAAATGTGAGTTAAAATGATTAACATGGTTTTCATGGCACACTATCAACTTTATCTTGGCTCAATCTGTATCACAGCCAAAAATATCAAATATCTCGTAAATTATAAATTTTAGCTATAGAACAAGCTTAATAAAAAACGTAGCCAGACTACAGACGCATTCGATGGAATACAAAAATATAGGGGGTGCCATTTAAAAAACTAAAGTTAAGCTTATTTGAAAATAGTATAATGCGACACGAATTATTGCGGACCCTGTATAGTAAAAATTATATTTTGCATGCCTGGCGTAAAGAGCAGTCTTTTCTTCATATTTATACCAACCTTCAGCCTTCTAGCTGCTAAAACGACCTCTCAGTAAATTTTTAAGTAAACCTTAGTAAATGACAAAAAATGTGAAAAAAAATTTATAATTTGATAACGGTGATCCAAAATGTAAAATATCTTATATCACCATAAATCTATGTGAAAGTGGGTTCTAATGAAGAAATAAAATGTAGGTAGTTCTATTTGAAAAATCAAAGTTGTATAGCATGCGGTAGTTTTGGAACCCCCTGTATACATTAAAATATTTTTAGGTTGTACAGCCTGGAAAACGGTGTACAAATTGTATTAAAAAATTTTTCCTATCTTACATGGTTAAGGAGTTATGGACCGATCCCCCACTAATGACTCACCCTGTATATAGAAGATTTCAATTATAATGTCGATCCCTGACTCAATTAAAAATTACAAAACCACTCCAAATTTAATCCGTCTACATTAAACATCCTCAAATATCTCTTACCAATGCAAACTTTACCAAATCAACCCCAAAAAATTCCCGAACTACGCCAAACTGACATAAATTAGATCCGTTATCTTAAATCAGCCCTTACCACCCTTTAGCAACCCCAAGTAACTCCAATCACTTTAAAATAAAACAACATGACACAAATCATAGCAAACTATGCCTAACTCACCTAAATTACTTCGGCTACCATAAATCACCCCCAACTACCTTACCACCCCAAACTCAGCCCAATCACTTTAAAATTACAAAAAATGTTACAAGCAATATCAAACTATGCCAAACTCATCTAAATTACTTCGGCTTCCATAAATCACCCCCAACTACCCCTTACAACCCCAAAATAAGCCCAATCACTTTAAAATTACAAAATATTCTACAAACCATAGCAAACTATGCCAAACTCACTTAAATTACTTCGGCTACCATAAATCACCCCCAACTACCCCTTACCAACCACAAACTAAACCCAATCACTTTAAAATTTCAAAAAATGCTACAAACCATAGCAAACTATGCGAAACTCACTTAAATTACTTCGGCTATCATAAATCACCCCCAACTACCTCTTACCACCCCAAAATAAGCCCAATCACTTTAAAATTACAAAAAATGCTACAAACCATAGCAAACTATGCCAAACTCACTTAAATTACTTCGGCTACCATAAATCACCCCCAACTACCTCTTACCAACCACAAACTAAACCCAATCACTTTAAAATTACAAAAAATTATACAAACCATAGCAAACTATGTCAAACTGACCTAAATTACTTCGGCTACCATAAATCACCCCCAACTAACCCTTACAACCCCAAAATAAGCCCAATCACTTTAAAATTACAAAAAATGTTACAAGCCATATCAAACTATGCCAAAGTTACCTAAATTACTTCGGCTACCATAAATCACCCCCTACTACCCCTTACCACCCCAAAATAAGCCCAATCGCTTTAAAATTACAAAAAATGCTACAAACCATAGCAAACGATGTCAAACTCACCTAAATGACTTCGGCTACCATAAATCACCCCCAACTACCCCTTACCATCCCAAAATAAGCCCAATTACTTTAAAATTACAAAAATTATACAAACCATAGAAAACTATGTCAAACTCACCTAAATTACATCGGCTACCATAAATCACCCCCAACTACCCCTTACCACCCCAAAATAAGCCCAATTACTTTAAAATTACAAAAATTATACAAACCATAGCAAACTATGTCAAACTAACCTAAATTACTTCGGCTACCATAAATCATGCCCAACTACTCCTTACCGCCCCAAAATTAGCCTAATCACTTTAAAATTACAAAAAATGCTACAAAAGATAGCAAGCTATGACATAACTCATATTTCGTTGTGTCATTTATAAATGCCTTATCGTATTAAATCATAAAATATTAATAAATATCTGCACATAAAATATACTGTTTCGACTAATAGACGTTATTTTGAATATTAAATATCCTGATACCTATTTTGATTCTCTTCCACCTTCCAATAAATATTTGTTCCAGTTGATATGCAAACAAAGGTATTTCTGAATTGCAACACGCTGACGGGGCAAGCCCTACCTTTTCAACATGCGTGCATTTGTATAAATAGCTCTATGGTTTTTAACTTTAAAGAGGTATAAAGGCGGTGTAAGCGCTAGATTTTCGTAAAAATATCTAAAAAATTCGAAATTCTGCAGTTGAATTACAGAACTATTTTTGTGTTCGATACTAAACTTATATTTGGAGTGGCACTGCCAACCCTGCCACACCTGACGAGCCCCCTGCTGACTACTCTCCTTCCAGGGAAACTTTATAAATCAACGGCTAAAATAATTTTGGGCGCCTGAATGTGAAAATATCACTGTGTAATAAGTTCAGACTGACATGGAACACTTGAAATTTCGATATTTGTTTGTAATTCGTTACAGGTCCATGAAGGAATGCATGTTAATGTAAACAAGTGGTAGTTTGTTGGAGAGACCGAATAAGATTTTTAACATTCCCGTCAAAATATTTATTTACTTTAGAATGTTAATTTTTTAAATTCATTTTGTGAAAATTATGACGGGCCATACAAGTACATCTGTGCGAGTATTATTTGGTACATACAAATTAATCTCTTTTGTTATCCAAATTGTTTTCATACGCACTAGGCAAGTGCACCTCATATAATTGTGAAAATTGCTGCTTCAGCGTCTGGAACGCTGGTACTCAACGTCGCCAAGGTCGAGGCGACGCATCGGTATTCGAAGTTCTATCGCTATTAAATAAATTATTTTAATATAATATTCCCGATTTGTTCTTGCCGTTAACCAAAACTCTCTTCAATTTTACGTACATTGCGTTCATTATTGTTCTGCATTAATTATAACTAAGATGGAGCAGTTTGAAAATGTAATAGCAAGCGGAGAACAAATACCACCACGTATAATTCTCGTGAAAAGTGATGGAAATAGTCTTTCTTACTATCTTTCCTATTGCATTTTTAATACCGAAAATAGAGCTCAAGAGCGAAGAATAACTTCGACTTTTTTTATACATAATTCCTAAATACTTCGTTTTTATGGTGTAAAATTTTGTATCTATATATTTCAACATTGTCTTTAACGTTGTCAGAGAAATAAATGGGAATAATTTGAAATAATTTAGCTTCTATGTCAACTCTCCTTCTCTTGAAACTTTGGAAAACAACGACAAAATTCTTTAGGGCGCCTGGATTTGAAAATATAACTCTGTGTAATAAGTTTAGACTGACTAGAGTGAAAAGAAAGGAGCTTGCACCCAGAAACAAAATTAAATGGAACACTTGAAGTTGCAATATTTGTTTGTAATTCGTCACAAGTCCATGAGGGAATGCGTGTTAATGTAAACAAATATGAGTTTATTGGAGAGGCCGAATAAGATTTTTACATTATTGAAGAAGCTGGAGCCAGCCAGGTCACAAACGTGAAAAGGCGATGCTCGATTTAGTTTGAATGAGTATCTATGCAGAAATTCGCACATACCAAGCGTTGGATAAGCCTTTCTTATCGTTGCTTAGATTTCGAGAATTGCTGGTTCAGCGTGTGGAGCAGTACTCGATCGCGGTGTTTAATTTTAACACAACTACAATTGTGAAAATTGCTGCTCCAGCGTCGGAAACTGTTCGCAAAGTCGCCAAATTCGATGAGGCGACGCATCAGTGTTCGAAGGTCTACCGCTATCAAATAAAGTATTTTAATTAAACATTTGATCCTCGCGTTAACCAAATCTGCCCCCAATCAATTTTCGAAAAATTACCAGCGTCGAATTGGACTCCACTTATATTTGTACGCTAATTTTTACTTTCAGTTAATGGTAGTGGTGTATCTGTTTTTCACCAAATTTGCCCCGGCTGAAATCCGAAATTTTCACCGTAGTATGTACCAGAGATCACTGACATTCATACCCTTAATAATTATGTGCTTATACACGTTTTACACTATTTATTTTACGAACACTGTGTTTATTATTGCTTTACATCATTTATAACTAAGGTGGAGAAGTTTGAAAATCTAGCGATGTACAAATACCACTCCGTATTATGAAAGGTAATGGAAATTGTCTTTTTTTATATCTAAGGTATTGGTATTGATATTTTAATACTGGAACGGAAGCTCAAGAGGTTGGCACTTTAATTGTTCAACAAGTGTGTGTTAATGTAAACATGTGTGAGTCCGTCGGAGAGACCGAATAAGATTTTTACATCCACCATATTCCCGTCAAAATATTTATTTATTTTAGAATGTTAATTTTGCCGTTAACAAAATTTGTTCCCAATCACCATCGTCGTACCGGACGACCGTTCAGTTAATGATAATGGTGTATTTATTTTTCACCAAATCTGCCTCGGCTGAAATCCAAAATTTACAGCGTTGGACCAGACATTACTGACATTGATACGCGTTTTACACTGTTTATTTTACGTAAATACATTGTGTTCATTATTGCTTTACATCATTTATAACTAAGATGGACAAGTTTGAAAATCTAGCGATGCACAAATACCGTAAAATACCACATTTTACCACATACCAAAATTTTAATACTGGAAAGGGAGCTCAAAACGTTCGCACTTTAATTGTCCAACCAGTTAGGGCCAGGTTTTAATAATTTTTGTGCAGTTCAGAAGGAGATAAGTGTTTGTTTATTCCGGAGATAAGTCAAAATCATCTACATACTGTTCTGTTTGTGAGTTGAGTTAATTTCGATTTCCTGGAATCGCTTATAGAACAACTGCCTTAAGAGTCTATTCAAAATTTTTCATCTCAGATATCAACCAAGGTATCCTTTTTGTCCAAATCATATTGAAATACCCGGTCCTGGCAACGCAGGTTAATTTCAGCATATTCGTTTATTTTGTGATTGGAAAAGTAGAGCATTCCTGTTTAATTGTATTATAATGTCGATTAGTCAACATCACCACTTTAGTCAACACTAAGTTTATTTAATCTACGTCCGGGCAACGCCGGGTACATTCAGCTGGTCTATTTATATTTTAGAGTAATATTACTTCCCCGCAGCGCTGGGACAACCTGTATGTATGTTAATAAACGTGTATTTTTCCACCAAACATTGTCAAATTTCTTGTTGATTTTTTAGATATTCCGAAATTTTGCCAGCTTTGAAAAATTACCTAAGTTCATTTTGAATACTATAACGAAGTTTGCTAAATTGCAACTTCTGTAAATTTTTATGAAATAATATTTATCTGAATTTTATATTTTTTCAGCGGTAACGATGCAACCACTGAAAGCGTTGGGGTGCTGAATTCGTAAGTATTGCATACTACTTTTTTTTGTTAAAACTAATCCTAATTGTAATATTTCTTGTTCCCATACTAAAGAACCGTGACCGTGGCTACAAGTACACCCAGTCTCCAACAAGAGTAAGTTTAAATTCCAATTTAATAAATGGTAGATTGTAATTAACATAATTATTTTGATTTTAGTTTGACGACCGCAGTTACTGAGCCTATAGCTGTTTCACAAGAGTAAGTACTCCAGTTCTTTTGTAAATGTTTAAACAATACATTTGTCCTTGTAGAAGCCTTGAAAGAAGTACAACTGAACTTAGGTATGTTTTATGCATTAAATGCGGTGTTTTTGACTTAAAACATTTGTTTGATAGTCCCCACACTACAGCGACTGAAACTATAATTCGTATAAAAAGGTGAGCTGGTCCTGTATGTAATAGAACACTTTTTTTACTAACTAGCTGAATGTACCCGGCGTTGCCCGGACGTAGATTAAATAAACGCAGTGTTGACAAAAGTGGTGTATTGGCGATGTTGACTAATCGACATTATAATACAATGGGAATGCTCTACCTTGCCTATCACAAAATAAACAAATTTGCTGCAATTAACCTGCGTTGGCAGGACTTCAATATGATTTGGACACCTTGGTTGATATCTGAGATGAAAAATCTTGAATAGACTATTTAGGCAAAGACGCAGTTTGGAAGTGTTCTATAAGCGATTCCAGGAAATCGTAATTAACGTTCGGGAAAATAAAAGTTTACAAATTAGCTGATCATGTTATGATAAAGTTGAAAACACAATGGAAACATTTCTCCTGCTGCAGTCATCTCACAAACGGAACAGTATGTGGATGATTTTGACTTATCTTCAGCATAAACAAACTCTTCAGCATAATTATCTCCTTCTGAACTGCACAAAAATTATTAAAACCTGGCCGCAACTTGTTTGACAATTAAAGTGCGAACCTTTTGAGCTCACTTTCCAGTATTAAAATTTCAATACCAATACCATAGATAGTAAAAAAGATATCCATCACCTTTCACGGGAATAATACGGTGTGGTATTTGTACATCGCTATATTTTCAAACTTCTCCATATTAGTTATAAATGATGTACAGCAATAATGAGCAGAATGTACGTAAAATAAATAGTGTAAAACGTGTATAAGCACAGAATTATTAAGGGTATGAATGTCAGTGAAGTCTCGTACAACATTGCAAATTTCGGATTTCAGCCGGGGCAAATTTGGTGAAAAACAAATACACCACTATCATTAACTGAACGTAAAAATTAGCGTACAAATATAAGTAGAGTCCGGTCCAACTCTGGTAATTTTTCGAAAATTGATTGGGACAGATTTGGTTAACGCGAGGAACAAATGAACCACCAAGGGAATGTTAAATTAAAATACTTTATTTGATCTGCATAGATATTAAATCAAACCAAATCGAGCATCGCCTTTCACGTTTGTGACCTTGCCCTTGACGTGGCAGGCTCAAGCTGCTTCAATAATGTAAAAATCTTATTCGGAATCTCCAATAAACTCACATTTGTTTACATTAACACGCATTCCTTGATGGACTTGTGACGAATTACAAACAAATATTGCAACTTCAAGTGTTCCATTTAATTTCGTTTCTGGGTGCAAGCTCCTCTCTTTTCACTCTAGTCAGTCTGAACTTATTACACAGAGTGATATTTTCAAATCCAAGCGCCCTAAATAATTTTGTCGTTGTTTTCAAAAGTTTCAAGAGAAGGTAAATTATTCCAAATTATTCCCATTTAGTTCTCTGACAACGTTAAAGACAATGTTGAAATATATAAATACAAAATTTCACACTATAAAAACGAAGTATTTGGGAATTATGGATAAAAAAAGTCGAAGTTATTTATGTTAATTTGGCGTGATTTGCTATGGTTCAAAAAAATGCAAAAATATTAGGTTGATTTGGGGTTGTTTCGGATGATATGGGTTTCTTTGAGGATTGTTTGGAATGGTTATAGATGGTTGGCAGGGTTTAGCTTTGGCGGATAAAACGAAATTTTCGGTAATTATAATGTGATTGGGCTTTGTTTGGCTTGGTAAGAAGTGGTTGGGGTGATTTAGGGGAATTCGAAGTCATTTATGCGAGTTTGGCGTAGTTTGCTTAGAATTCGTAATTTTTTTTTAAATTATGGGTTGACCTGGAGTAGTTTTGAATGGTAAGTGTATGACTTTTAGGGATAGTTTGGAATGGTGCGTTATGTTTGGGGTGTTTAACGTATTCAGGTAAAATTTACAAAAATTTTGGTAATTTTAAAATGAAGAATTAAAGTGCGAACCTCTTGAGCTCTATTTCCGGTATTAAACATGCAATAGGAAAGATAGTAAAAAAGACTATTTCCATCACTTTTCACGGGAATTATACATGGTGGTATTTGTTCTTCGCTTACTATTAGATTTTCAAACTGCTCCATCTTAGTTATAAATTATCCAGAACCATAATGAACGCAATGTACGTAAAATAAATAGTGTAAATCGTATATAAGCACACAATACTTAAGCGTATGATGTCAGTGAAAATTTCGGATTTTGGCCGGAGCAGGTTTGGTGAAGAACAAATACACCACTATCATTAACTGAACGTAAAAATTAGCGTACGATAATAAGTGAAGTCCGGTCCGACGCTGGAAATTTTTCGAAAATCGATTGGGGAGAGTTTTGGTTAACGGCAAGAACAAATCGGGAATATTATATTAAAATAATTTATTTAATAGAGATAGAACTTCGAATATCGATGCGTCGCCTCGACCTTGGCGACGTTGAGTACCAGCGTTCCAGACGCTGAAGCAGCAATTTTCACAATTATATGAGGTGCACGTGCTTAGTGCGTATAAAAACAATTTGGATAACAAAAGAGATTAATTTGTATGTACCAAATAATACTCGCACAGGTGTATTCGTATGGCCCGTCATAATTTTCACGAAATAAATTTAAGAAATTAACATTCTAAAGTAAATAAATATTTTGACGGGAATGTTAAAGATCTTATTCGGCCTGTCCGACAAACTAACACTTGTTTACATTAACATGCAGTCCTTCATGGACCTGTGACGAATTACAAACGAATATCGAAATTTCAAGTGTTTCACGTCAGTCTGAACTTATTACACAGTGATATTTTCACATTCAGGCGCCCTAAATTATTTTGTCGTTGATTTCAAAAGTTTCCCTGGAAGGAGAGTACTCAGCAAGGGGCTCGTTAGGGGTGGCAGGGTTGGCAGTGCCACTCCAAATATAAATTTACTATCGAACACAACAATAGTTCTGTAATTCAATTGCAGAATTTCGAATTTTTCAGATATTTTCACGAAAATCTAGCGCTTACACCGCGTTTATACCGCTTTAAAGTTAAAAACCATAGAGCTGTTTATACAAATTCACCCATGTTGAGAAGGTAGGGCTTGCCCCGTCAGCCTGTTGCAATTCAGAAATACGTTTATGTTTGCATCTCAGCTGGAACAAATATTTATTGGAATGTGGAAGAGAATCAAAATTGGTATCAGCATAGTTAATATGAAAGTATGTAGGCTTTCACGGTCGGTGTTATTAATTATAACGATCTTATTCGGGATTTTGGACCGTGTTCCATTTGAAGTTCCATTAGGTGGGGTGTATAGTTAATATTCAGAATAACGTCTATTAGTCGAAACAATATATTTTATGTGCAGATATTTATTAATATTTTATGATTTAATACGATAAGGCATTTATAAATGACACAACCAAATGGAAGATTTTGATTGAAAATGATTATTAATTTATGGTAACCGAAGTAATTTAGGTGAGTTTGGCATAGTTTGCTATGGTTTGTAGCATTTTTTGTAATTTTAAAGTGATTTGGCTTAGTTTGGGGTGGTAAGGGGTAGTTGGGGGTGATTTATGGTAGCCGAAGTAATTTAAGTGAGTTTGACATAGTTTGCTATGGTTTGTATCATTTTTTGTAATGTTAAAGTGATTTGGCTTAGTTTGGAGTGGTAAGGGGTAGTTGGGGGTGATTTATGGTAGCCGAAGTAATTTGGGTGAGTTTGGCATAGTTTGCTATGGTTTGTATCATTTTTTGTAATGTTAAAGTGATTTGGCTTAGTTTGGAGTGGTAAGGGGTAGTTGGGGGTGATTTATGGTAGCCGAAGTAATTTAGGTGAGTTTGGCATAGTTTGCTATGATTTGTAGCATTTTTTGAATTGGCTTAGTTTGGGGTGGCAAGGGGTAGTTGGGGGTGATTTATGGTAGCCGAAGTAATTTAGGTGAGTTTGACATAGCTTCTTGCTATGGTTTGTAGCATTTTTTGTAATTTTAAAGTGATTGGGCCTATTTTGGGGTAGTAAGGGGTAGTTGGGGTTTATTTATGGTAGCCGAAGTAATTTAGTTGAGTTTGGCATACCTTGCTATGGTTTTTAGCATTTTTTGTAATTTTAAAGTGATTGGGCTTATTTTGGAGTGGTAAGGGGTAGTTGGGGGTGATTTATGGTAGCCGAAGTAATTTAAGTGAGTTTGACATAGTTTGCTATGATTTGTAGCATTTTTTGTAATTTTAAAGTGATTTGGCTTAGTTTGGGGTGGTAAGGGGTAGTTGGGGGTGATTTATGGTAGCCGAAGTAATTTAAGTGAGTTTGACATAGTTTGCTATGGTTTGTAGCATTTTGGTAGCCGAAATAATGTGTGTGAGTTTGAAATAGTCTGCTATGGTTTGTGTCATTTTGTTTTATTTTAAAGTGATTGGAGTTACTTGGGGTTGCTAAGGGGTGGTAAGGGATGATTTAAGATAACGGATCTAATTTATGTCAGTTTGGCGTAGTTCGGGAATTTTTTGGGGTTGCTTTGGTGAAGTTTGCAATGGTAAGAGATATTTGAGGATGTTTAATGTAGACGGATTAAATTTGGAGTGGTTTGGTAATTTTTAAATGAGTCACGGATCGACATTATAATTAAAATCAAAATTATAATTGAAATATCTGCGCCTCGCTAGGTACGGCAAAAGTATGATCAGGAAAGCAGAATCTCGACCTTGAAACTGCTTTTGTCGCTGTCGTGTGGTTCGGGAGTGGTCCGTCTGAGTTCAGCCTAATGTAAACCGGTCGCCCGACGTCGAAGTTGTTTTGGCTAGACACGTGCTTCTAACAAAAAAAAACACGGTCTCCGCGAGCCGATCATTTTTTGTTTATTTTAACCGGTTTTTATTTAAATACAAAGGAACCGGGCCGAATTTCGCAAAATCCCTTCTTATCACTTCGTTTCGGCACATGATACACCCGTGTCTAAAATTTCAAGTCTCCAGCCCTCACGGTTTGGGCTGTGGGTTGATTATGAATCAGTGAATGTGCAGATGAGTGTGTCAGTGAGGACACTTCGCTTTATATATATAGATATATTATCAGTTGTAATAATTTCAATTTATTTCAGAAATGTCGCCACAAACACTGAAACCATTGGGGCAGCGTAAGTGTTTTATGAGTTAAATAACCTTTATGATACATCTATTAATATTTCAAATTGTAATTTGTTTCCATTTTTCTAGAGAGGCGGGCACTACCATGGAAGTAACGTAAGAATTCTATACTGTAAATTACATTATTGTATTTTCACACAAATTTTTAATTTATAGGGGAATCGCTGGTGTCACACAAACCGCTGTTTTTTGGTAAGTAACTTTTAAAATTTAATAATTGGTTTTTATTTAGTTGTTTTTTATTTAATAGTGACACCGGCACTAATACAGATACTCCATCGTTGAGCAAGTTAATTGTATAACAGATTTTTATTAATCGAATTGTAAATTGTTCAATTTTACAGAGACGCTTCGATTAGCACACACATGGAATCTCTCGACGACAACGTTAGCGAATAACATAAAATTGTGTGTGTTCACTATCTAAAATGAATGTTTGTAGTAGATTCCATTATTCCGTATCATTATTGTTTTGTTAAAGTTTCTCAAATTTAAATTTTATATTGTAACTAGCTGAATGTACCCGGCCTTGCCCGGACGCAGATTAAATAAACGCAGTGTTGACAAAAGTGGTGTATTCGTGATGTTGCCACGGGTCTGGAATAAAGTACCACACAATATTAAGTCCTTGAGTATGAAGCATTCAAGAGGCACATGAAACAATTGTTGTTGAAGAGGCAGAGATTGGAATTATAGTTAATTTAGGTTCTTCGTTACTATTAGGTGGCAACAAACTCCCAGCTAAATGATACACCTGACCTTAAACTTTAAATGAGGGTCTAAAGCTACCTTCAGAAACCTCTTTAGAAGCAATGGATGTCAATTGAAAACAACCGTTATATTTTCTAATAGAATTTAGAAAATGTTTTGATTTCGGATGTAAAAAGGACAAAAGGCTCCATATAGGTTCAGGTTGTTGTTCGAATGGTGTTAATTGCACCTTTCCATTGTTGCAACACATGCCAGGTGTCTCCCCCTTCCACTTGAGGGCTTTGCGCCATTGGCATATTATTCTCCTTGCATCCAATTGTATAGTTTTTTTCTGCTTCGTATGCACAACATGGGTCATATGGGAATGCAGAATTAGCCTTTTGCGTCCAAGAAAGTGTCCTTCGTTGAATTATTTTTTCGTTGCGTGGATCAGAACGCGCAACAGCGTTTCTGTTAACCTCTGGGTGCTGTTGTGTATAACTACGAACGGCAGCTCTATGACCTTCGGGATGTTCTTGCACATGTTTTGCAACAGCAGCTCTGTTAACTTCCGGATGTTCTTGCGCATATTTCGCAACAGCAGCTCTATTAACTTCCGGATGTTGTAGCGCATATTTCGCAACAGCAGCTCTTTTAACTTCCGGATGTTCTTGCGCATATTTTGCAATAGCAGTTCTATTATCTTCTGGATTTTTTTGCGTATTTGACTGAAGCAGCCTTTTGTGCTCTTTATTTTTTGATGCACATTTTACGGCAGCAATTTTTAGTTGGGTGTTTCTAGTTCTGTTTGAAACACGCGCACGGCGTTTCCTTTTATGTGATGTCTGAGAAGAATTATCTTGAATAGACTCTTCAGACGAAGACGCCATTTGGGGATGTTATATAAGTCGTGGCTCGGGAAGTGATTCAAGGACATCGAAATGACCGTTATATAAATTTCCGCAAAATATAAGTTTACGAATTGATTGATTATGTTCACCGAATTGCGCATAAAAACTACCGTTATGATATACTTGAAAACAAAATAGAAACATTTCTCCGGCTGCAGTCAACTCACAAACAGAACCATATGTAGATAATTTTGACATATCTTCAGAATAAACAAACTGATCAGCATAATTATTCCCTTCTCGGTTGTACGATAATAATTGAAACCTGCCCCAATTGACCGCAACGTGTTGTACAATTAATATGCGAACCTTTTGAGCTCTATTTACGGTGTTAAAAATGCATTAGGAAAGAGAGTAAAAAAGACAATTTCCATCACCATTCACGGGAATTATACGGTATGGTATTTGTACATACTACCTTTACAATTAGGTTTTCAAACTGCTCCATCTTAGTTATAAACAATGTAGAGCAATCATGAACGCAATATATCTAAATTGTGTAAAATGTATGAGCTGAATACTTAAGCGTGTGGATATCAGTCCGGTACAATGATGCAAATTTTCGGATTTCAGCCGCGGTTAATTTGGTGAAGAACAAATCTTTATCACAATCACAATCACTATCACCAACGGAACTTAAAAATAAGCGTAAGATTAGTCGGAGTCCGGTCCGACAGTGAAAATGTTTCGAAAATCGGTTTCGGGCAGATTTGGTTAACGCGAACAACGTTAAATTAAAATGTTTTATTCGATATCGATACAACTTCGAATATTGACGCGGTGTCGATCTTAGCGACGTTGACCATGGGATTGAGTACTTACCATTCCAGACGCTGAAGCAGCAAGTTTATTAGTTGCTCGTGCCTTCTATTACGTACTAGCTGAATGTACCCGGCGTTGCCCGGACGTAGATTAAATAAACGCAGTGTTGACAAAAGTGGTGAATTGGTGATGTTGACTAATCGACATTATAATACAATTAAAGAGGAATGCTCTAATTTTCCAATCACAAAATATACAAATTTGCTGAAATTAACCGGCGTTGCCAGGACCGGGTACTTCAATATGATTCGGACAAAGAGGATACCTTGGTTGATATCTGAGATGAAAAATCTTGAATAGACTCTTTAGGCAAAGACGCAGTTTGGAAGTGTTCTATAAGCGATTCCAGGAAATCTAAATTAACGTTAGATATTTTTCGGGAAAATCGAAGTTTACAAATTAGCTGATCATGTTATGATAATGTTGAAAACACAATGGAAATATTTGTCCTGCTGCAGTCATCTCACAAACAGAACAGTGTGTAGATGATTTTGACTTATCTTTAGAATAAACAAACTCTTCAGCATAATTATCTCCTTTTGAGCCTGATACGATTTTTTGCCCAATCATATCGAACACGGGAAGAATATTCTCGAATATTCCACGACCACACGGGATTTTTCCTAAAGCGCGAAAGAACGCGTATCGGCGGCCTCGCATACGGTTTTTGGCTAACTTCTTCTCGGCACCGATCCGACGTTATCAAAGCAGACACGAGTTAAATTCGTGGTTTGAAATAACGCGTTTTTAAAAACACTTTTTATTTCAACACGGGGAATAATTTACAATACTATCGATTACGACTACGTATTACGTAATATCGCGACGAAAACTTCTTGTAGACTATTCCGGCTTGAAGCAGGCTAGTATGGTTTAAATAGTATAAAACTGCAAAGCTAGATATTCTACACAAGCATCTATATATATAAAGCGAAGTGTCCTCACTGACACACTCATCTACACATCTACACATTCACTGATTCACCGACAACCCACAGCCCAAACCGTGAGGGCTGGAGACTTGAAATTTTAGACACGGGTGTATCATGTGCCGAAACTGAACACTAAGAAGGGATTTTGCGAAATTCGGCCCGGTTCCTTTGTAATTCAATAAAAACCGGCTAAAATAAACAAAAAATGATCGGATCGCGGAGACCGTGTTTATGTTAGAAGCACGTATCTAGCCAAAACAACTTCGACGACGCGCGACCGGTTTACATTAAAAGCACTTATTTAACCTAAACAATTTCAACGTCGAGTTTCTGCTTTCGTGATCATACTTTTGCCGTACCTAGCGAGGCCGCCGATATTTCAATTATAATTTTGATTTCAATTATAATGTCGATCCGTGACTCAATTAAAAATTACCAAATCACTCCAAATTTAATCCGTCAACATTAAACATCCTCAAATATCTCTTACCACTGCAAACTTTACCAAATCAACCCCAAAAAATTCCCGAACTAAGCCAAACTGACATAAATTAGATCCGTGATCTTAAATCATCCCTTACCACCCTTTAGCAACCCCAAATAACTCCAATCACTTTAAAATAAAACAAAATGACACAAATCATAGCAAACTATCCCTAACTCACCTAAATTACTTCGGCTACCATAAATCACCCCCAACTACCCCTTACCACCCCAAACTCAGCCCAATCACTTTAAAATTACAAAAAATGTTACAAGCAATATCAAACTATGCCAAACTCATCTAAATTACTTCGGCTTCCAATAATCACCCCCAACTACCCCTTACCTCCCCAAAATAGGCTCAATCACCTTAAAATTACAAAAAAATTCTACAAACCGTAGCAAACTGTGCCAAACTCCCCTAAATTACTTCGGCTACCATAAATCACCCCCAACTACCCCTTACAACCCCAAAATAAGCCCAATCACTTTAAAATTACAAAAAATTCTACAAACCATACCAAACTATGCCAAACTCACTTAAATTACTTCGGCTATCATAAATCACATCCAACTACCCCTTGCCACCCCTAACTCATCCCAATCACTTTAAAATTACAAAAAATGCTACAAATCATAGCAAACTATGCCAAACTCACTTAAATTACTGCGGCTACCATAAATCACCCCCAACTACCCCTTACCAACCACAAACTAAACCCAATCACTTTAAAATTACAAAAAAATGCTACAAACCATAGCAAACTATGCCTAACTCACCTAAATTACTTCGGCTACCATAAATCACCCCCAACTACCCCTTACCACCCCAAACTCAGCCCAATCACTTTAAAATTACAAAAAATGTTACAAGCAATATCAAACTATGCCAAACTCATCTAAATTACTTCGGCTTCCATTAATCACCCCCAACTACCCCGCACCTCCCCAAAATAGGCTCAATCACCTTAAAATTACAAAAAAATTCTACAAACCGTAGCAAACTGTGCCAAACTCCCCTAAATTACTTCGGCTACCATAAATCACCCCCAACTACCCCTTACAACCCCAAAATAAGCCCAATCACTTTAAAATTACAAAAAATTCTACAAACCATACCAAACTATGCCAAACTCACTTAAATTACTTCGGCTATCATAAATCACCCCCAACTACCCCTTGCCACCCCTAACTCATCCCAATCACTTTAAAATTACAAAAAATGCTACAAATCATAGCAAACTATGCCAAACTCACTTAAATTACTGCGGCTACCATAAATCACCCCCAACTACTCCTTACCATCCACAAACTAAACCCAATCACTTTAAAATTACAAAAAAATGCCACAAACCATAGCAAACTATGCCTAACTCACCTACCACCCCAAAATAAGCCCAATCACTTTAAAATTACAAAAAATGCTACAAACCATAGCAAACTATGCCAAACTCACTTAAATTACTTTGGCTTCTATAAATTACCCCCAACTACCCCTTACCACCCCAAAATAGGCTCAATCACTTTAAAATTACAAAAAAATTCTACAAAGCGTAGCAAACTATGCCAAACTCCCCTAAATTACTTCGGCTACCATAAATCACCCCGAACTACCCCTTACAACCCCAAAATAAGCCCAATCACTTTAAAATTACAAAATATTTAACAAATCATAGCAAACTATGCCTAACTCACCTAAATTACTTCGGCTACCATAAATCACCCCCAACTACCCCTTACCTACCCAAAATAAGCCCAATCACTTTAAAATTACAAAAAATGCTTCAAACCATAGCAAACTATGCCTAACTCACCTAAATTACTTCGGCTACCATAAATCGACCCCCAACTACCCCTTACCACCCCAAAATAAGCCCAATCACTTTAAAATTACAAAAAATGCTTCAAACCATAGCAAACTATGCCTAACTCACCTAAATTACTTCGGCTACCATAAATCACCCCCAACTACCCCTTACCACCCCAAAATAAGCGCAATCACTTTAAAATTACGAAAAATGCTACAAGCCATAGCAAACTATCTCAAACTCACCTGAATTACTTCGGCTACCATAAATCACCCCCAACTACCCCTTACCAGCCCAAACTAAGCCCAATCACTTTAAAATTACAAAAAATGCTACAAACCATAGCAAACTATTCCAAACTCACCTAAATTACTTCGGCTACCATAAATCACCCCCAACTACCCCTTACCGCCCTAGAATTAGCCTAATCACTTAAAATTACAAAAATGCTACAAAACATAGCAAGCTATGCCAAACTCACTTAAATTACTTCGGCTACCATAAATTAATAATCGTTTTCAATCAAAATCTTCTATTTGGTTGTGTTATTTATAAATGCCTTATCGTATTAAATCATAAAATATTAATAAATATCTGCACATAAAATATATTGTTCCGACTAATAGTCGTTATTCTGAATATTAAATATGCTGATACCTATTTTGATTCTCTTCCACCTTCCAATAAATATTTGTTCCAGTTGAGATGCAAACATAAACGTATTTCTGAATTGCAACACGCTGACGGGGCAAGCCCTACCTTTTCAACATGCGTGCATTTGTATAAACAGCTCTATGGTTTTTTAACTTTAAAGAGGTATAAAGGCGGTGTAAGCGCTAGAGTTTCGTAAAAATATCTGAAAAATTCGAAATTCTGCAATTGAATCAGAACTATCTTTGTGTTCGATAGTAAATTTATACTTGGAGTGGCACTGCCAACCCTGCCACCCCTGACGAGGCACCTGCTGACTACTCTCTTTCCAGGGAAACTTTATAAATCAACGTCAAAATAATTTAGGGCGTCTGAATGTGAAAATATCACTGTGTCATAAGTTCAGACTGACATGGAACACTTGAAATTTCGATATTTGTTTGTAATTCGTCACAGGTCCATGAAGGAATGCATGTTAATGTAAACAAGTGTTAGTTTGTTGGAGAGACCGAATAAGATTTTTAACATTCCTGTCAAAATATTTATTTACTTTAGAATGTTAATTTCTTAAATTGATTTTGTGAAAATTATGACGGGCCATACGAGTACACCTGTGCGAGTATTATTTGGTACATACAAATTAATCTCTTTTGTTATCCAAATTGTTTACATACGCACTAGGCACGTGCACCTCATATAATTGTGAAAATTGCTGCTTCAGCGTCTGGATCGCTGGTACTCAACGTCGCCAAGGTCGAGGCGACGCATCGGTATTCAAAGTTCTATCGCTATTAAATAAATTATTTTAATATAATATTCCCGATTTGTTCTTGCCGTTAACCAAAACTCTTCCCAATCGATTTTCCAAAAATTTCCAGCGTTGGACCGGACTTCACTTATTTTCGTACGCTAATTTTTACGTTCAGTTAATGATAGTGGTGTATTTGTTCTTCACCAAACCTGCTCCGGCCGAAATCCGAAATTTTAACTGACATCATACGCTTAAGTATTGTATGCTTATACACGATTTATTTACACTATTTATTTTACGTACATTGCGTACATTATTGTTCTGCATTATTTATAACTAAGATGGAGCAGTTTGAAAATCTAATAGTAAGCGGAGAACAAATACCACCACGTATAATTCACGTGAAAAGTGATGGAAATAGTCTTTCCTACTATCTTTCCTATTGCATTTTTAATACCGGAAATAGAGCTCAAGAGCGAAGAATAACTTCGACTTTTTTTTTACATAATTCCTAAATACTTCGTTTTTATGGTGTAAAATTTTGTATTTATATATTTCAACATTGTCTTTAACGTTGTCAGAGAACTAAATGGGAATAATTTGGAATAATTTAGCTTCTATGTCAACTCTCCTTCTCTTGAAACTTTTGAAAACAACGACAAAATTCTTTAGGGCGCCTGGATTTGAAAATATAACTCTGTGTAATAAGTTTAGACTGACTAGAGAGAAAAGAAAGGAGCTTGCATCCAGAAACGAAATTAAATGAAACACTTGAAGTTGAAATATTTGTTTGTAATTCGTCACAAGTCCATGAGGGAATGCGTGTTAATGTAAACAAATGTGATTTTATTGGAGAGGCCGAATAAGATTTTTACATTATTGAAGCAGCTGGAGCCTGCCACGTCAAGGGCAAGGTCAGAAACGTGAAAAGGCGATGCTCGATTTAGTTTGATGCAGAATGTATGCATAAATATATATGCAGAAATTCGCACATACCAAGCGTTGGATAAGCCTTTCTTATCGTTTCTTAGAATTCGAGAATTGCTGGTTCAGCGTGTGGAGCAGTACTCGATCGCGGTGTTTAATTTTAACACAACTACAATTGTGAAAATTGCTGCTCCAGCGTCGGAAACTGTTCGCAAAGTCGCCAAATTCGATGAGGCGACGCATCAGTGTTCGAAGGTCTACCGCTATCAAATAAAGTATTTTAATTTAACATTTGATCCTCGCGTTAACCAAATCTGCCCCCAATCAATTTTCGAAAAATTATCAGCATCGGACCGGACTCCACTTATATTTGTACGCTAATTTTTACGTTTAGTTAATGATAGTGGTGTATTTGTTTTTCACCAAATTTGCCCCGAAATTTTCACCGTTGTATGTACCAGATATCACTGACATTCATACCAGTGGCGGTATGCGCTAAATTTTCGTGAAAATATCTGAAAAATTCATAATTCTGCAACTGAATTACAGAACTAATTTTGTGTTCGATAGTAAATTTATACTTGGAGTGGCACTGCCAAACCTGCCACCCCTGACGAGCCCCACTGCTGACTACTTTCCTTCCAGAAAAATTTTTGAAATCAGCGGCAAAATAAATTTAGGGCATTTGGATGTGAAAATATCACTATGTAATAAGTTCAGACTGACAAGAGTGAAAAAAACCGCTTGCATCCAGAAACGAAATCAAATGGAACACTTGAACACAATTTAGATATTTGTTTGTAATTCGTCACAGGTCCATGAAGGCATGCATGTTAATGTAAACAAGTGTTAGTTTGTCGGAGATGCCGAATAAGATTTTTACACCCACCACATTCCCGTCAAAATATTTATTTACTTTAGTATGTTAATTCATTTTGTGCAAATTATGACGGGCCAGTCGAGTACACCTGCGCGAGTATTATTTGGTAATCCAAATTCTTTTAATACGCACTAGGCACGTGCACCTAATATAATTGTTAAAATTGCTGCTTCAGTGTCTGGAACGCTGGTACTCAACGTCGCCAAGGTCGAGGCGACGCATCAGTATTCGAAGTTCTATCGCTATTAAATTAATTTTTTTAATATAATATTCCCGATTTGTTCTTGACGTTAAGTAAATATCTCCCCAATCGATTTTCGAAAAATTACCATCGTCGTACCGGTCTCCACTTATATACCGTACGCTAATTTTTACGTTCATTTAATGATAGTGGTGTATTTGATCTTCACCAAACCTGCTCCGGCCAAAATCCGAAATTTGCAGTTTTACCGGATTTCACTGACATCATAAGTAATGTGTGCTTATACACGATTTACACTATTTATTTTATGTACATTGTGTTCATTATTGTTCTGCATTATTTATAACTAAGATGGAGGAAAAGTAAGCGGGGTACAAATACCACCACGTATAATTCCTCTGAAAAGTGATGGAAATAGTCTTTTTTACTATCTTTCCTATTGCATTTTATTACCGAAAATAGAGCTCAAGAGGTTCGCACTATAATTGTTCATTTTTAAATTACCAAATTTTCTGTATATTTTACCTGAATACGTTAAAAACCTCTAAACATAATGTACCATTCCAAACTACTCTCAAAAATCATACACTTGCCATTCCAAACTACCCCACATCAACCTAAAATGTAAAAAAATTACGAATTACAAGCAAACTACGCTAAACTCGCATAAATTACTTCGACTTGCGCTATATCACCCCAACCACTTCTTACCAAGCCAAACTAAACCCAATCGCATTAAAATTACCAAAAGTTTCGTTTAATCCGCCAAAGCTAAACCCCGCCAACCATCAATAACCATTCAAAACAATCCCCAAAAAAAACCTTATCATCCGAAACTACACCAAATACATCGTTTTTATGGTGTGAAATTATGTATTTATATATTTCAACATTCTTCGACGACATTCTTTAACGTTGTTAGAGAACTAAATGGGAATAATTTGGAATAGTTCAGCTTCTCTGTCAACTTTCCTTCTCTTGAAGAGTGAAAAAGAGTGAAAAAAAAGGAGCTTGCACCCAGAAACGAAATTATCGCAATTTTCCAAATCATATTGAAGTACCCGGTCCTGGCAATGCAGGTTAATTTCAGCAAATTTGTTTATTTTGTGATTGGAAAAGTAGAGCATTCCTGTTCAATTGTATTATAATGTCGATTAGTCTACATCACAAATACACCACTTTTGTCAACACTGCGTTTATTTAATCTACGTCCGGGCAACGCCGGGTACATTCAGCTAGTTATAATATAAAGAGTTCATTATTTATGGCGTCTATAACTCCTCCCGCCGAAGAACGAAGACAGGGTTTCAGACGCTGTTGGAGTCGAATTCGGGGTTGATTGTGATTGTCCAGGTCCTTCTTCTATGTGTCCATATGATTCTAACAATAAGGTAGCAACTGCATCCAATTAGAAAGATGATTGAGACGATGGTCCAGATGTTTATTGTTTTATCCAGAAAAGGGGTTGAAATCTCACGTACAATTCGAAGTGCGTTTGAGATGTCGTCTAGGCCGTTTAGGTTAATTTCGTCGAGGTTGATTTTAACTGGATCTAATTCTTCATATTTTTCTAAGTCTTCAGGGTAATTCAACTTTGGAAGTTCAATAGGATGAAATTCGAGTTTATTTTTCTTACTAGCTGAATCTACCCGGCGTTGCCCGGACGTAGATTAAATAAACGCTCTGTTGACAAAGGTGTTGTATTAACGAAGTTGACCAATCGACATTATAATACAATGAAACAGGAATGCTCTACTTAGTCAATCGCAAGATAAAAAATTTGCAATTGTTCAGCAAGAACCAACGGGAAGGTGTAGAGCTTTCTTGCCGGGATAGGGATAGAAGGAAGGAAAAAGGATAACGATAAGTCATAAGTAAAAATTATGGATTGATAAAGAAACTTGTGGATTGATAAGGAAAAATTGTGTATCATTAAGGCAGAGTGTCGATTAATTAGAAAGTACTGAAGAAACAGCAATAGTTTCTTTCACTATTTAATATTTGAAAGTTTGTAAATTCTAGGATTTTTACATTAGACATCACTTGAATATTTTCTTTGGATTCCGGCCAGAGCAGAGCAGTATTTTACATTTCTGTTCACATCAAAGAACTCTTCAATTACATCAAATGTTATGTCAGACTAAAATAAAAATAAGTGAGGCCAAGTTCACAGCACATATTAAATCTTCACAGATTTGGTTTTTGGTTATCGTGTGTTTTTTTACATTCTAGTTTTTGCATTGCAAATATGAATGTAAATGATCCAAATAAACCTTATAAAGCATAACATACCATAACATGAACCCCACAATATTTTTATATGCATCAAATATCAGGCGTATGCCTGCGCACAGTAAAAATCCAATGGAAATAGACGGTGTCCTATCCCAAAAAAAATTTTTTTCAAGAATAATATAATATGTAAAATCCAACTCAACCAGCCCAAAGAAATATCCAAAGCTCTAAACACTCAGAAGCGATTATAGGACATCGAAAGTGACGTTTAATCTAAAAATGAAACGCCACTTTTATTCTGTATTTATTATTCTGTTCTCATTTTGAGATCGCTTCTTTGTAAACAATATTCGCAGCTTTATTATCCGGTGCCAATATAACCAAAGAAGATGGATTACTGACTCTTGAGCATGCCACATACAACTGCCCATGCGAAAAACAATCCCCCCTCAGATCGATCCCTGCTTCTTTTAAAGACTATCCCTGAGATTTATTTATCGTCATTGCAAAACATACCTTCACATTGAATTGCAATCTTTTAAATTCAAAAGGGTAATCCGATGGAATGAGCGGGATTCGGGGGATGAATACAGACTCGCCCTGCGCACAACCAGTAAATATACTTGCTTCAATTACGTTTTGGTACAGTTTCGTGATCTGAAGCCTTGTACCATTGCAAAGTTTGGGCGGTTTCAAGTTACGCAGCAACATTTTTGGAGCGCCAATCTTCAATTTGAGTTTATGGACAGGCATTCCAGGAGGATTTAATGAATTCAAAAATTCCACCGGATAATTGACGGCTTCATCAGTATTCAATACCGAGTCGACAGATTTGTATGTCAACTCTTCACTCTCAAAGCCATCAAGGATAATATTATTTAATTCATTAGCACTATCATTTTTCGGTGATAAAATGGCTCGTTCTCGCAACCAGGACATAGATTTATATTTCAAATTTCGAATATCCGGATAAATTTTATCTATTAAATTGGCAACATTTTGAACCACCGTTGCCAGGCTTGACGAAATTTCAATTTTCCCATCTATTTCTGGCGTACGACCCTCACCTAAATTTAATAAAAGTTGCGCATATTCACCAGCTCCAGTATCACCTCTTAGGTATACTCGCATGTTTTTAGATAATGAAATTTTTTGTATTTTGGGCCACAAATAGGACGATTTCAAGCAAGCATTAACTTCATCAGCCCGAGTTCCTCTCGGTACAACAGGCAGCGTTTGTCTGAAATCTCCTGCTAATACAACGGTAACTTTTCCCATAATCGAATCATTATTTCTAATGTCTCTTAATGTACGGTCAAGAGCCTCAATTGCTTTTTTGTGCGCCATGGTACATTCGTCCCACACAATTAGACTGCAGTCATATAGCAATCGAGCCACGTCGCTTTGTTTTGATATGTTGCATAACGGATTATCTGTGGAGTTTAAATTTAGGGGCAATTTAAAAACAGAATGGGCAGTTCTACCACCCTGTAGCAAAGTTGCTGCAATTCCCGAAGAGGCCACCGCGATAGCAATTTTATTGGAACTGCGTATTTTCGATAATAACAAATTTATAAGGAATGTTTTTCCTGTACCCCCAGGTGCATCTAAAAAGAAAACTTTGCCGTAGTCTAAGTTTTCTAAAATTTCTAAGTAAACCTCTTTCTGTTCACTTGTAAGTAACGGTTCGTTTTCTTCGACCATTTGTAATAAAACTTCAATATCGTAGTTCTTTTCTCTAATATAAACCAAATTTTCCGTAATCTCGTTGGTATTGCGTTTCGGTTGCGGCAATCCAAAATGTGTTAAGGGTTGATCACCGATTGTTAGAATAACATCTTCTAGAAGAATCAATGCCTTGTTGTACACCTCTGTTTTGGCATGTAATTCTTCAACTGCCAGCTCTCTTGCCACCCTTCTGAGAATATCCTCGGACATACTGTCTTTGTATTTCTCCCAAAGCTGCAATGGGTCGGATACATGACAAAACACTAACATTATTGCAAACAATTCTCTCAGTTTAATCGGTGATTCTGAGATAGTAGCATCTTCTAGTGTGTTGTCCCAATGTTTGTCATCTTCCAACAATCCCAGGGCTTTACATGCGGATTGAAAAGTAGAATGTACTACGCCATTAACCGTCCTAATACTTAAGAAAGAAGTAGGTCCACGAACCTCATGCAATAGTAGGCGAAGGTAGTAACACTCGGCATTATTGGGATGTACTGTATAAACCCTTCCAAGGACGTTATCTTTTTTTACACCCGGATATTCATCAATATTTTTTCCTAGCTTTCTACGTTGAAATTTATTCTTGTTCCACGTATAATATGAAGGCACTTCGTGGTAAAAAAGGGTTTTGGCAAAATCGTCGTTTGTGCATAAATCAAAAAAGGCCATTAATGTGGTTTTTGGAGGGTTATTGACCCTATCCAAAAGATTGTCTTCATTAAAATAGATTCTCTGTCCATTTTCCAAATGGACGGAAAGATGAACAACAGGAGGAAACCTTTCGTGAATGGGAAAACATAGAATGCGCCAAACAGCTTCCGAAGTGCTTATATACCTTCCCGTTTTATAGATTGCCACCTCATTTAGTTCATTTTGTAGTGCAAAGGCCGCCTGATCGCTGCCTTTATTAACGTATTTGCAGATATATTTAATAGATTTGACAGAATTGCAGTACTCTACGTTAATGTGTGCATTAAAAGTGCGAGACAGGACCGGATTAAACGGTACAACCCACCGGTTGTCGAGTTGTTTGCCTTTAATTTCAACAGTGAACCCACCATCTTGCGGTGATCTTCGTCGGTACTTAGGATAACCATCCTCACCTGTCTGTGTATCTCTTATTAATTGTCGAGGATACTTCTTTGAACAGATTCCATCAATCATACACGGAGAATCTCTATTTATGTTACCGCACGGTCCATGAATCATATTGGATTTAATTATTTCGTGAAGAATCGGATCTTCTGCGGGAGATGGAATTTCTGCACAGATCACGTCATCTATTTTATCAGCACAAATTCGGTTTTCCAACCATAGCAAAATATGTACATGCGGAAGTCCTCGTTTCTGCCATTCTACCGAATACATGTAACAGCGAACGGGTCCAAATATTTGAGCCTTGGTCAATAGGTTCATCATTGTTCTCACTTTCAGACGAAAGACGCGGCTAATAACGTCATGTCGATCATGCGGCTGTTGATCGAACAATAATACATCTGTAATATCTTTCCACTTTGGGTTGCACGTAAAAGTAATAAATAAATCTGGACGGCCGTAGTGGCGTACATATGTCAACGCGTCTTGGGTACGTTCATGCATATACCTGGGTCCGCCAGTGAAAGTTGACGGGAGAATTACCAATCGACCTAACTCTGCAGCATTGGCATCAGCCTTTTTAATTGCATCTTGTAAATGAACGTAATTTTGTTTGATTATTCTTGATAAAATTTAATCTTTCTGTTTCGATTTTTGCATACATGTCAACTAAAAATTGACTTAGTAAGCTTCGGTAACAAAGAAGATGATTAATTTCGTGCTGTCTAATCATAATGCGATAAGCATAGAAATTTGCTGCCGAAACGGTTTTATTTAAAGGCATCTTTGAAACAGGGTCAGTTTGAGGTACTGTTATGGAATAACCATCCTCACCTCTACAAAACATTAAGGGATATTGCAACGCGTCGTATGCTCTGTTCAACTCACTTATTCGTTGTAACTTGTCATCGCGACTGTGCAACACAATGTCTCTTTTTTCAAATATCTGACCTTCCATTACTATCGCAATTTCATTGGCGGTAGGATTATTGTAACGACCTCGATGAGCGTTTATGGGTTTTCTTTCGGCATGTATGACTACACGGAAATCTTCTGTATTTTGTGGAATATTTTCTATGGTAGCTTTAAAATCTCTAACGTATTTGTTATTCTCGTGAAGCATCTTTTGTAGTTGCGCCACCAAAGCATTATTTACATCTGTAAAATTCCGACACCTAAGAGTAGTCTCTTTCTCGTCTTCTCCCACAAAATATATCTGAAGGAATTTAGGTTCTTCGTTAGCATTAGGTGGCAACAAACTCCCAGCTAAATGGTACACCTGACCTTGAACTTTAAATGTGGGCCTAAAGCTACCTTCAGAAACCTCTTTAGCCGCAAAAGATGTCATTTGAAAACAATCGTTATATTTCCTAATAGAATTTAGAAAATGTTTTGATTTCGGATGTAAAAAGGACAACAGGCTCCTTATAGGTTCAGGTTGTTGTTCGAATGGTATTAATTGCACCTTTCCATTGTTGCAACACATGCCAGGTGTCTCCCCCTTCCACTTGAGGGCTTTGCACCATTGGCATATTATGCTCATTTCACCCAATTGTATAGTTTTTTCTGCGTCGTATGCAATACATGGGTCATATCGGAATGCAGAATTAGCCTTTTGCGTCCAAGAAAGTGTCCTTCGTTGAATTCTTTTTTCGTTGCGTGGATCATAACGCGCAACAGCGTTTCTGTTAACCTCTGGGTGCTGTTGTGTATATCTACGAACGGCAGCTCTATGACCTTCCGTATGTTCTTGCGCATGTTTCGCAACAGCAGCTCTGTTAACTTTCGGATGTTCTTGCGCATATTTCGCAACAGCAGCTCTATTAACTTCCGGATGTTGTTGCGCATATTTTGCAACAGTAGCTCTTTTAACTTCCGGATGTTCTTGCGCATATTTCGCAACAGCAGCTCTATTAACTTCCGGATCTTGTTGCGCATATTTCGCAACAGCAGCTCTTTTAACTTCCGTTAGTTCTTGCGCATATTTCGCAACAGCAGTTCTATTAACTTCCGGATGTTCATGCGCATATTTCGCAACAGCAGCTCTATTAACTTCCGGATGTTGTTGCGCATATTTCGCAACAGCAGCTCTATTAACTTCGGGATGTTTTTGGGCATATTTCGCTACAGCAGCTCTATGAACTTCTGGATTTTTTTTTGCGTATTTCACTGAAGCAGCCTTCTTGTGCTCTTTATTTTTTGATGCATTTTTCACGGCAGAAATTTTTTGTTGGGTGTTTCTAGTTCTGTTTGAAAAACGCGCACGGCGTTTCCTTTTATGTGATGTCTGAGAAGAATTATCTTGAATAGACTCTTTAGTCGAAGACGCAATTTGGGAATGTTCTATAAGTCGTGGCTCAGGAAGTGATTCAAGGACATCGAAATGACCGTTAGATAAATTTCCGGAAAATCTAAGTTTACGAATTGACCAAATTGCGCATAAAAACTACCGTTATGATATACTTGAAAAGAAAATGGAAACATTTCTCCTGCTGCAGTCAACTCACAAACAGAACCATATGTAGATAATTTTGACATATCTTCAGAATAAACAAACTGGTCAGCATAATTATTCCCTTCTCGGTTGCACGATAATAATTGAAACCTGGCCCAATTGGCCGCAACGTGTTGAACAATTAATGTGCGAACCTCTTGAGCTCTATTTACGGTGTTAAAAATGCAATAGGAAAGAGAGTAAAAAAGACAATTTCCATCACCTTTCACGGGAATTACACGGTGTGGTACATGTACTCCGTTTACTATTAGAATTTCAAACTGCTCCATCTTACTTATAAACAATAGATTCGAGCAATAATGAACGCAATGTAAAAAAAAACTGAAAAACTAAAAATTCCAAAAATAAATGGTGTAAAATGTTTATATGAACAGAATACTTAAGTGTGTGAAGTGTGAGTGAAGTCAGGTCCAACGCTACAAATTTTCTGATTTCAGCCGGGGCAAATTTGATGAAGAACAAATCATTAACACTATCACTCTCACCAACGGAACTTAAAAATAAGTGTAAGATAAGTAAAAAAGAGTCTGGTCCGACAGTGAAAATGTTTCGAAACCGGTTTCGGGCAGATTTGGTTAAGGCTGAGCTCAGACGGACCACTCCAGAACCACACGACAGCGACAAACCGGTAGTTACAAACGATGCGACAGTCGTCGGGCCAGACGTCAGCGTGTGGCCCGTGTGAGTTCAATCATGCGTTCCCATTACAATGCATTACCAGCCACAAGTCGAACCAGTCAGCAGCGCCGAACTATCCAGACGCTGACTCGGCATCTCCAGAATTATGTACAAAAGCGACAAAATTTAGTATTAATTAATAGAGCTATGCTGAACCAGCAATTTTCGTATACTCGAAAAACAATAAGAAATAGCGATATCCTATGCTTAGTATGTGCGAATTTTTGCATAAGATTTTAAATAAAAACTAATGGAACATCGCCTTTTTGCCTTTGTAACTTTGCCCTTGCTCTCGCAAGCTGTTTCAATAATGTAATACTTTGATTCGGCCTCTCGGACTGACTCACACTTGTTTAGAGTAAGGCACCACGCGCACTGAATCGACTCGGACCGGTCGGATCGGCACGGCACGATCGGCACAGCAGCGTATACCGCGCATTGAATCGGCACAATCGGCAGTCGACACCTTTGGTGATTTCAGCAGCTTATTTAGTACAGTTTGTTTTTAACAACCATTTACATAATATATAAATTATAAAAATATAATAAAAAAAATGCTCTTATAGATGTCTTATGTGGTTGTTGAATGATTAAAATCGGATAATTAATAACAGTTTAATTGTATCGTGGTGGTTTTTTCGTAATACAGAGTGTTTATGTTGATCACCTTATGGTGGTGGAGGCGGCACGGCTATTTTTTGGATGCATATTTACATTTTCAGATTACTTTACAATTGCAGATGTGGACCAAAATGCGGAAAGCCGTCGGACCTTTCGGCAGTTTTTGCCTATTCGATCTTTCTCTGCCGATGCCGAGACGATCCGACCGGTCTGAACCGACCGATCCGATCCAGTGCGTGGGCCTAAATGAGGCCCATGTATACCATGTATGCCAAAACATGCCGATCGTGCCGTGCCGATCCGAGTCGATTCAGTGCGCGTGGTGCCTAAGGCATGTATTCCTTCATGAACCTGTAACGAAATAAAAAAATATATATATCGCAACTTCAAGTGTTCCGTTTCATTTCGTTTCTGCACTCAGGGAGGTGACATTTTATCCACGGTAAGTAAGTCTAAATTCATTACACATGATATTGTTGTATTTTTAAATCCAGCCGCTCTCAAAATAATTTTATTGTTATGATTTGTAAAGTTTGCCGGGACGGAGTGTTGACAGAGAAGCTAAATTATTCCAAATTCTATCCATTTTGGCTCTCTGACGACGTAAAACGCGAGTTGAAATATGTCCCCTTCAAAATACAAAATATCAAATCACAAAAACGAAGTATTTAAGAATTATCTTATAACAAATTTATTTTTCTTGTTTTTGATTTGAGATGGCTGAAACAAACCAGCAGCCCACGACTTCGCCACCTGCGGCAGCCCCGGAGTCTCCCATGGAGGCGGAAGACCAGGGGCCACGGGAAGAAGCGGTCCAGCCGGCCGCCGAAGGCCATGCCAACAGCGGCCGTGGCGGCGACAGTGGCCGTGGACGTGGCGGCGACAGTGACCGTCGCGGCCACCGAGGCCGTAGCGGCGGCCGGGTCCGTGGCGGCCCCCGAGGCCACAGCGGCGGAAGAGGCCGTGGCGGCCACCGAGGCCGTAGCGGCGGAAGGGGCCGTGGCGGCGGAAGAGGCCGTGGCGGCCACCGAGGCCGTAGCGGCGGAAGGGGCCGTGGCGGCCACCGAGGCGGCCAGGTCCGTGGCGGCGGCCGCGGCGGTCACTATCGCCGCGAAAATATTACAATTAATTTTACGAACGTAAAAAATTTATACATATATAATAATAAATAAATAATCTATATAAAAATCTCGTGTCACGGTATTTATTATGGAACTCCTCCGAAACGGCGGAATCCCCAGATTTTTATTTTTATTTTTTGGACAATTTTTTTTTATGATTTAGCATAATAGCGATATTAGTATTTTTACTTTAATGCACAGTTGCGCAATAGGGTCAATATTGCAACTTTAAAATTGAAATCTTTCTCTCTCAGTGGTCGATAACTGAGCAATGTGATTTGGTTTATTTTGGGGTGGTAAGGGGTAGTTGGGGGTGATTTATGGTAGCCGAAGTAATTTAGGTGAATTTGACATAGTTTGCTATGGTTTGTAGCATTTTTTGTAATTTTAAAGTGATTTGGTTTAGTTTGGGGTGGTAAGGGGTAGTTGGGGGCGATTTATGGTAGCCAAAGTAATTTAAGTGAGTTTGGCATAGTTTGCTATGGTTTGTAACATATTTTGTAATTTTAAAGTGATTGTTCTTAGTTTGGGGTGGTAAGGGGTAGTTGGGGGTGATTTACGGTAGCCGAAGTAAGTTAGGTGAGTTTGGCATAGTTTTGCTATGGTTTGTAGCATTTTTTGTACTTTTAAAGTGATTGGGATTATTTTGGGGAGGTAAGGGGTAGTTGGGGGTGATTTATAGTAGCCGAAGTAATTTAAGTGAGTTTGACATAGTTTGACATAGTTTGCTATGGTTTGTAACATTTTTTGTAATTTTAAAGTGATTGGGCTTATTTTGGGGTGGTAAGGGGTAGTTGGGGGTGATTTATGGTAGCCGAAGTAATTTAGGTGAATTTGACATAGTTTGCTATGGTTTGTAGCATTTTTTGTAATTTTAAAGTGATTTGGTTTAGTTTGGGGTGGTAAGGGGTAGTTGGGGGCGATTTATGGTAGCCAAAGTAATTTAAGTGAGTTTGGCATAGTTTGCTATGGTTTGTAACATATTTTGTAATTTTAAAGTGATTGGGATTATTTTGGGGAGGTAAGGGGTAGTTGGGGCTGATTTATAGTAGCCGAAGTAATTTAAGTGAGTTTGACATAGTTTGCTATGGTTTGTAACATTTTTTGTAATTTTAAAGTGATTGGGCTTATTTTGGGGTGGTAAGGGGTAGTTGGGGGTGATTTATGGTAGCCGAAGTAATTTGGGTGACTTTGGCATAGTTTGCTATGATTTGTAACATTTTTTGTAATTTTAAAGTGATTGTTCTTAGTTTGGGGTGGTAAGGGGTAGTTGGGGGTGATTTATGGTAGCCGTAGTAATTTAGGTGATTTTGGCATAGTTTGTTATGGTTTGTAGTATTTTTTGTAATTTTAAAGTGATTGTTCTTAGTTTGGGGTGGTAAGGGGTAGTTGGGGGTGAATTTTGGTAGCCGAAATAATGTGTGTGAGTTCGAAATAGTCTGCTATGGTTTGTGTCATTTTGTTTTATTTTAAAGTGATTGGAGTTACTTGGGGTTGCTAAGGGGTGGTAAGGGATGATTTAAGATAACGGATCTAATTTGTCAGTTTGGCGTAGTTCGGGAATTTTTTGGGGTTGATTTGGTAAAGTTTGCAATGGTAAGAGATATTTGAGGATTTTTAATGTAGACGGATTAAATTTGGAGTGGTTTGGTAATTTTTAAATGAGTCACGGGTCGACATTATAATTGAAATCAAAATTATAATTGAAATATCTGCGCCTCGCTAGGTACGGCAAAAGTATGATCAGGAAAGCAGAAAGTGAAAGTGTAAACCGGTCGCCCGACGTCGAAGTTGTTTTGGCTAGACACGTGCTTCTAAAAAAAACCCGGTCTCCGCGAGCCGATCATTTTTTGCTTATTTTAACCGGTTTTTATTAGGTTTTTATTTAAATACAAAGGAACCGGACCGAATTTTGCAAAATCTCCATATTAGCGTTCATTCTCGGCCCTTGATAGACCCGTGTCTAAAATTTCAAGTCTCCAGCCCTCCCGGTTTGGGCTGTAGGTTGTCGGTGAATCAGTGCGTGAATGTGTAGATGAGTGTGTCAGTGAGGACACTTCGCTTTATATATATAGATTAAACAGGAATGCTCTACTTTTCCAATCACAAAATAAACAAATATGCTGAAATTAACCTGCGTTGCCAGGACCGGGTACTTCAATATGATTTGGACAAAGAGGATACCTTGGTTGATATCTGAGATGAAAAATTTTGAATAGACTCTTTAGGCAGTTGTTCTATAGGGTTTTTCAATAAGAGCGGGTCGATTTTGAAATGGAATAAAACAATCTGTGTGTGAGGTATTCACAAAATTCTTTTTTTATTTGAATGGCCCATATATGCCACTAGCTGAATGTACCCGGCGTTGCCCGGACGTAGATTAAATAAACGCAGTGTTGACAAAAGTGGTGTATTTGTGATGTAGACTAATCGACATTATAATACAATTAAACAGGAATGCTCTACTTTTCCAATCACAAAATAAACAAATTTGCTGAAATTAACCTGCATTGCCAGGACCGGGTACTTCAATATGATTTCGAAAATGACGATAATTTCGTTTCTGGGTGCAAGCTCCTTTTTTTTCACTCTTTTTCACTCTTCAAGAGAAGGAGAGTAGACAGAGAAGCTGAACTATTCCAAATTGGTTAAATAAGTCCCATTTAGTTCTCTAACAACGTTAAAGAATGTCGTCGAAGAATGTTGAAATATATAAATACACTAGCTGAATGTACCCGGCGTTGCCCGGACGTAGATTAAATAAACTCAGTGTTGACTAAAGTGGTGATGTTGACTAATCGACATTATAATACAATTAAACAGGAATGCTCTACTTTTCCAATCACAAAATAAACAAATATGCTGAAATTAACCTGCGTTGCCAGGACCGGGTACTTCAATATGATTTGGACAAAAAGGATACCTTGGTTGATATCTGAGATAAAAAATTTTGAATAGACTCTTTAGGCAGTTGTCCTATAAACGATTCCAGGAAATCGAAATTAACTTTATATAATTTTAGGGGAAATCGAAGTTTACAAATTAGCTGATCATGTTATGATAAAATTGAAAACACAATGGAACAATTCCTCTTGCTGCAGTCAACTCACAAACAGAACAGTATGTAGATGATTTTGACTTATCTCTGGAATAAACAAACACTTATCTCCTTCTGAACTGCAGAAAAATTATTACAACCTGGCCCTAACTGGTTGGACAATTAAAGTGCGAACCTTTTGAGCTCCCTTTCCAGTATTAAAATTTTGGTATGTGGTAAAATGTGGTATTTTATGGTATTTGTGCATCGCTAGATTTTCAAACTTGTCCATCTTAGTTATAAATGATGTAAAGCAATAATGAACACAATGTATTTACGTAAAATAAACAGTGTAAAACGCGTATCAATGTCAGTAATGTCTGGTCCAACGCTGTAAATTTTGGATTTCAGCCGAGGCAGATTTGGTGAAAAATAAATACACCATTATCATTAACTGAACGGTCGTCCGGTACGACGAAGGTGATTGGGAACAAATTTTGTTAACGGCAAAATTAACATTCTAAAATAAATAAATATATTGACGGGAATATGGTGGATGTAAAAATCTTATTCGGTCTCTCCGACGGACTCACACCTGTTTACATTATCACACACTTGTTGAACAATTAAAGTGCCAACCTATTGAGCTTCCGTTCTAGTATTAAAATATCAATACCAATACCATAGATATAAAAAAAGACAATTTCCATCACCTTTCATAATACGGTGTGGTATTTGTACATCGCTAGATTTTCAAACTTCTCCATCTTAGTTATAAATGAAGTAAAGCAATAATAAACACAGTGAACGTAAAATAAATAGTGTAAAACGTGTATAAGCACATAATTATTAAGGGTATGAATGTCAGTGATCTCTGGTACATACAACGGTGAAAATTTCGGATTTCAGCGGGGGCAAATTTGGTGAAAAACAAATACACCACTACCATTAACTGAAAGTAAAAATTAGCGTACAAATATAAGTGGAATCCGGTTCGACGCTGGTAATTTTTCGAAAATTGATTGGGGGCAGATTTGGTTAACGCGAGGATCAAATGTTAAATTAAAATACTTTATTTGATAGCGGTAGACCTTCGAACACTGATGCGTCGCCTCATCGAATTTGGCGACTTTGCGAACAGTTTCCGACGCTGGAGCAGCAATTTTCACAATTGTAGTTGTGTTAAAATTAAACACCGCGATCGAGTACTGCTCCACACGCTGAACCAGCAATTCTCGAATTCTAAGAAACGATAAGAAAGGCTTATCCAACGCTTGGTATGTGCGAATTTCTGCATAGATACTCAATCAAACTAAATCGAGCATCGCCTTTTCACGTTTGTGACCTTGCCCTTGACGTGGCAGGCTCCAGCTGCATCAATAATGTAAAAATCTTATTCGGCCTCTCCAATAAACTCACATTTGTTTACATTAACACGCATTCCCTCATGGACTTCTGACGAATTACAAACAAATATTGCAACTTCAAGTGTTCCATTTAATTTCGTTTCTGGGTGCAAGCTCCTTTCTTTTCACTCTAGTCTGTCTAAACTTATTATACAAAGTTATATTTTCAAATCCAGGCGCCCTAAAGAATCTTGTCGTTGTTTTCCAAAGTTTCAAGAGAAGGAGCGTTGACATAGAAGCTAAATTATTCCAAATTATTCCCATTTAGTTCTCTGACAACGTTAAAGACCACACAATACAAAATTTTACACCATAAAAACGAAGTATTTAGGAATTATGTATAAAAAAAGTCGAAGTTATTCTTCGCTCTTGAGCTCTATTTCCGGTATTAAAAATGCAATAGGAAAGATAGTAAGAAAGACTATTTCCATCACTTTTCACGGGAATTATACATGGTGGTATTTGTTCTCCGCTTACTATTAGATTTTCAAACTGCTCCATCTTAGTTATAAATAATGCAGAACCATAATGAACGCAATGTACGTAAAATAAATAGTGTAAATCGTGTATAAGCACACAATACTTAAGCGTATGATGTCAGTGAAAATTTCGGATTTTGGCCGGAGCAGGTTTGGTGAAGAACAAATACACCACTATGATTAACTGAACGTAAAAATTAGCGTACGATAATAAGTGACGTCCGGTCCGACGCTGGAAATTTTTCGAAAATCGATTGGGGAGAGTTTTGGTTAACGGCAAGAACAAATCGGGAATATCGGGAATAAAATAATTTATTTAATAGCGATAGAACTTCGAATACCGATGCGTCGCCTCGACCTTGGCGACGTTGAGTACCAGCGTTTCAGACGCTGAAGCAGCAATTTTCACAATTATATGAGGTGCACGTGCCTAGTGCGTATGTAAACAATTTGGATAACAAAAAAGATTAATTTGTATGTACCAAATAATACTCGCACAGGTGTACTCGTATGGCCCGTCATAATTTTCACGAAATGAACTTAAAAAATTAACATTCTAAAGTAAATAAATATTTTGACAGGAATGTTAAAAATCTTATTCGGTCTCTCCAACAAACTAACACTTGTTTACATTAACATGCATTCCTTCATGGACCTGTGACGAATTACAAACAAATATCGAAATTTCAAGTGTTCCATGTCAGTCTGAACTTATTACACAGTGATATTTTCACATTCAGGCGCCCTAAATTATTTTGACGTTGATTTATAAAGTTTCCCTGAAAGGAGAGTAGTCAGCAGGTGCCTCGTCAGGAGTGGCAGGGTTGGCAGTGCCACTGCAAGTATAAATTTACCATCGAACACAAAGATAGTTCTGAATCAATTGCAGAATTTCGAATTTTTCAGATATTTTTACGAAACTCTAGCGCTTACACCGCCTTTATTCCTCTTTAACGTTAAAAACCATAGAGCTGTTTATACAAATGCACGCATGTTGAAAAGGTAGGGCTTGCCCCGTCCGCGTGTTGCAATTCAGAAATACGTTTATGTTTGCATCTCAACTGGAACAAATATTTATTGGAAGGTGGAAGAGAATCAAAATAGGTATCAGCATATTTAATATTCAGAATAACGACTATTAGTCGGAACAATATATTTTATGTGCAGGTATTTATTAATATTTTATGATTTAATACGATAAGGCATTTATAAATAACACAACCAAATAGAAGATTTTGATTGAAAACGATTATTAATTTATGGTAGCCGAAGAAATTTAAGTGAGTTTGGCATAACTTGCTATGTTTTGTAGCATTTTTGTAATTTTAAAGTTATTAGGCTAATTTTGGGGCGGTAAGGGGTAGTTGGGGGTGGTTTATGGTAGCCGAAGTAATTCAGGAGAGTTTGAGATAGTTTGCTATGGCTTGTAGCATTTTTCGTAATTTTAAAGTGATTGGGCTAATTTTGGGGTCGTAAGGGGTAGTTGTGGGTGATTTATGGTAGCCGAAGTAATTTAGGTGACTTTGACATAGTTTGCTATGGTTTGTATAATTTTTTGTAATTTTAAAGTGATTGGGTTTAGTTTGTGGTTGGTAAGGGGTAGTTGGGGGTGATTTATGGTAGCCGCAGTAATTTAAGTGAGTTTGGCATAGTTTGCTATGGTTTGTAGCATTTTTTGTAATTTTAAAGCGATTGGGCTTAGTTTGGGGTGGTAAGGGGTAGTTAGGGGTGATTTATGGTAGCCGAAGTAATTCAGGTGAGTTTGAGATAGTTTGCTATGGTTTGTAGCACTTTTCGTAATTTTAAAGTGATTGGGCTAATTTTGGGGTTGTAAGGGGTAGTTGGGGGTGAATTATGGTAGCCGAAGTAATTTAGGTGAGTTAGGCATAGTTTGCTATGATTTGTTGAATATTTTGTAATTTTAAAGTGATTGGGCTTATTTTGGGGTTGTAAGAGGTAGTTCGGGGTAATTTATGGTAGCCGAAGTAATTTAGGGGAGTTTGGCATAGTTTGCTAGGGTTTGTAAAATTTTTTTGTAATTTTAAAGTGATTGAGCCTATTTTGGGGTGGTAAGGGGTAGTTGGGGGTGATTTATAGAAGCCAAAGTAATTTAAGTGAGTTTGGCATAGTTTGCTATGGTTTGTTGCATTTTTTGTAATTTTAAAGTGATTGGGCTTATTTTGGGGTGGTAAGGGGTAGTTGGGGGTGATTTATGGTAGCCGAAGTAATTTAGGTGAGTTAGGCATAGCTTGCTATGATTTGTTGAATATTTTGTAATTTTAAAGTGATTGGGTTTATTTTGGGGTTGTAAGGGGTAGTTCGGGGTGATTTATATTAGCCGAAGTAATTTAGGGGAGTTTGGCATAGTTTGCTACGGTTTGTAGAATTTTTTTGTAATTTTAAAGTGATTGAGCCTATTTTGGGGTGGTAAGGGGTAGTTGGGGGTGATTTATGGAAGCCAAAGTAATTTAGATGAGTTTGGCATAGTTTGATATGACTTGTAACATTTTTTGTAATTTTAAAGTGATTGGGCTGAGTTTGGGGTGGTAAGGGGTAGTTGGGGGTGATTTATAATAGCCGAAGTAATTTAAGTGAGTTTGGCATAGTTTGCTATGGTTTGCAGCATTCTTTGTAATTTTAAAGTGATTGGGTTTAGTTTGTGGTTGGTAAGGGGTAGTTGGGGGTGATTTATAAAAGCCAAAGTAATTTAAGTGAGTTTGGCATAGTTTGCTATGGTTTGTTGCATTTTTTGTAATTTTAAAGTGATTGGGCTTATTTTGGGGTGGTAAGGGGTAGTTGGGGGTGATTTATGGTAGCCGAAGTAATTTAGGTGAGTTAGGCATAGCTTGCTATGATTTGTTGAATATTTTGTAATTTTAAAGTGATTGGGTTTATTTTGGGGTTGTAAGGGGTAGTTCGGGGTGATTTATGGTAGCCGCAGTAATTTAAGTGAGTTTGGCATAGTTTGCTATGGTTTGTAGCATTTTTTGTAATTTTAAAGTGATTGGGATGAGTTAGGGGTGGTAAGGGGTAGTTGGAAGTGATTTATGATAGCCGAAGTAATTTAAATGAGTTTGGCATAGTTTGCTATGGTTTGTAGTATTTTTTGTAATTTTAAAGTGATTGGGATGAGTTAGGGGTGGTAAGGGGTAGTTGGGGGTGATTTATGATAGCCGAAGTAATTTAGGTGAGTTAGGCATAGTTTGCTATGGTTTGTAGCATTTTTTTGTAATTTTAAAGTGATTGGGCTTATTTTGGGGTAGTAAGGGGTTGTTGGGGGTGATTTATGTTAGCCGAAGTAATTTAGGTGAGTTAGGCATAGTTTGCTATGGTTTGTAGCATTTTTTGTAATTTTAAAGTGATTGGGATGAGTTAGTGGTGGTAAGGGGTAGTTGGGGGTGATTTATGATAGCCGAAGTAATTTAAGTGAGTTTGGCATAGTTTGCTATGGTTTGTAGCATTTTTTGTAATTTTAAAGTGATTGGGCTTATTTTGGGGTAGTAAGGGGTTGTTGGGGGTGATTTATGGTAGCCGAAGTAATTCAGGTGAGTTTGAGATAGTTTGCCATGGTTTGTAGCATTTTTCGTAATTTTAAAGTGATTGGGCTAATTTTGGGGTTGTAAGGGGTAGTTGGGGGTGATTTATGGTAGCCGAAGTAATTTAGGTGAGTTAGGCATAGTTTGCTATGATTTGTTAAATATTTTGTAATTTTAAAGTGATTGGGCTTATTTTGGGGTTGTAAGGGGTAGTTCGCTGTGATTTATGGTAGCCGAAGTAATTTAGGGGAGTTTGGCATAGTTTGCTACGGTTTGTAGAATTTTTTTGTAATTTTAAAGTGATTGAGCCTATTTTGGGGTGGTAAGAGGTAGTTGGGGGTGATTTATAGAAGCCAAAGTAATTTAAGTGAGTTTGGCATAGTTTGCTATGGAATGTAGAATTTTTTTGTAATTTTAAAGTGATTGAGCCTATTTTGGGGTGGTAAGGGGTAGTTGGGGGTGATTTATGGAAGCCAAAGTAATTTAGATGAGTTTGGCATAGTTTGATATGGCTTGTAACATTTTTTGTAATTTTAAAGTGATTGGGCTGAGTTTGGGGTGGTAAGGGGTAGTTGGGGGTGATTTATGATAGCCGAAGTAATTTAAGTGAGTTTGGCATAGTTTGCTATGGTTTGTAGCTTTTTTTGTAATTTTAAAGTGATTGGGCTTATTTTGGGGTAGTAAGGGGTTGTTGGGGGTGATTTATGTTAGCCGAAGTAATTTAGGTGAGTTTGGCATAGTTTGCTATGGTTTGTAGCATTTTTTGTAATTTTAAAGTGATTGGGCTTATTTTGGGGTGGTAAGGGGTAGTTGGGGGTGATTTATGGTAGCCGAAGTAATTTAGGTGAGTTTGGCATAGTTTGTTATGGTTTGTAGCATTTTTTGTAATTTTAAAGTGATTGGGCTTATTTTGGGGTAGTAAGGGGTTGTTGGGGGTGATTTATGTTAGCCGAAGTAATTTGGGTGAGTTAGGCATAGTTTGCTATGGTTTGTAGCATTTTTTGTAATTTTAAAGTGATTGGGATGAGTTAGGGGCGGTAAGGGGTAGTTGGGGGTGATTTATGATAGCCGAAGTAATTTAAGTGAGTTTGGCATAGTTTGCTATGGTTTGTAGCATTTTTTGTAATTCTAAGGTGATTGGGCTTATTTTGGGGTAGTAAGGGGTTGTTGGGGGTGATTTATGTTAGCCGAAGTAATTTGGGTGAGTTAGGCATAGTTTGCTATGGTTTGTAGCATTTTTTGTAATTTTAAAGTGATTGGGATGAGTTAGGGGTGGTAAGGGGTAGTTGGGGGTGATTTATGATAGCCGAAGTAATTTAAGTGAGTTTGGCATAGTTTGCTATGGTTTGTAGCATTTTTTGTAATTTTAATGTGATTGGGCTTATTTTGGGGTAGTAAGGGGTTGTTGGGGGTGATTTATGTTAGCCGAAGTAATTTAGGTGAGTTAGGCATAGTTTGCTATGGTTTGTAGCATTTTTGATAATTTTAAAGTGATTGGGCTTATTTTGGGGTGGTAAGGGGTAGTTGGGGGTGATTTATGGAAGCCAAAGTAATTTAGATGAGTTTGGCATAGTTTGGTAAGGTTTGTAACATTTTTTGTCATTTTAAAGTGATTGGGCTTATTTTGGGGTGGTAAGGGGTAGTTGGGGGTGATTTTTGGTAGACGAAATAATATGTGTGAGTTGGACTTAATCTGCCATGATTTGTGTCATTTTGTTTTATTTTAAAGTGATTGGAGTTGCTTGGGGTTGCTAAGGGGTGGTAAGGGATGATTTAAAATAACGGATCTAGTTTATGTCAGTTTGGCATAGTTCGGGAATTTTTTGGGGTTGATTTGGTAAAGTTTGCAGTGGTAAGAGATATTTGAGGATGTTTAATGTTGACGGATTAAATTTGGAGTGGTTTGGTAATTTTTAATTGAGTCACGGATCGACATTATAATTGAAATCAAAATTATAATTGAAATATCTGCGGCCTCGCTAGGTACGGCAAAAGTATGATCACGAAAGCAGAAACTCGACGTTGAAATTGTTTAGGTTAAATAAGTGCTTTTAATGTAAACCGGTCGCCCGTCGTCGAAGTTGTTTTGGCTAGATACGTGCTTCTAACATAAACACGGTCTCCGCGATCCGATCATTTTTTGTTTATTTTAGCCGGTTTTTATTGAATTACAAAGGAACCGGGCCGAATTTCGCAAAATCCCTTCTTAGTGTTCAGTTTCGGCACATGATACACCCGTGTCTAAAATTTCAAGTCTCCAGCCCTCACGGTTTGGGCTGTGGGTTGATTATGAATCAGTGTGTAGATGTGTAGATGAATGAGTGAATGAATGAGTGTGTCAGTGAGGACACTTCGCTTTATACAGGGTGAGTCATTAGTGAGGGATCGGTCCATAACTCCTAAACCATGTAAGCTACAAAAAAATTTTAAATACAATTTGTATACCATTTGTCAAGCTGCACAATCTAAAAATATTTTGGCGTATACAGGGAGTTCCAAAACTCGCGCATGCTACACAACTTTGTTTTTTCAAATACAACTACCTTTATTTTATTTGACTGTTAGAACCCATTTTATCATAGATTTATGGCGGTATAAGATATTTAGCATTTTAGATCACCGTTATCAAATTACAATTTTTTTTTTACATTTTTTGTCATTTGCAAAGGTTTACTCAAAAATTTACTGAGAGGGCGTTTTAGTAGCTAGAAAGCTGAAAGTTGGTAAAAATATGAAGAAAGGATTGCTCTTTACGCCTGATATGCAAAATATCATTTTTACTATACAGGGGCTGCAATAATTCGTGTCAAATTATACTATATTTAAATAAGCTTAACTTTAGTTTTTTAAATGGCACCCCCTATATTTTTGTATGCCATCGAATGCGCCTGGAGTCTAGCTTCGTTTTTTATTAAGGTTATTCTATAGCTAAAATTCATAATTCACGAGATATTTAATATTTTTGGCTGTGATACAGATTGGGCCAGGATACGGTAGGTAGAGTGCCATGGAAATCATTTTAACTCACATTTCAGCACTGCACAGTTGTGTCATCATTGATTTGACATTTGATTATCGATTCCATTATCCACAATAAATTCTATTTTACAAGAACAAACCGATATGATTTATTGTCTGGGAGAAGGCGAAAGAAATCCTTAGCTTAAGGCAATTTACGCTCAACGTTTAAATAAATTAACAAATAAACACATAAACAAATAAATATAAAAATTCAATAAATTAAGCTAAACTAAATAATTTGTTCAATATGGCGACCACCTTCCTGAGCACATATATTCACGCGGCAGGTGAATGATCTTCCAATATTTCGTAACATTTGCTGACAAACAGTTCAAAAGGCATTTTAGATTCTTATTTGCATGTTCTCTTTGGTTGTTTTGCCTTATTCCCGACAATAAATCATATCGATTTGTTCTTGTAAAATAGAATTAATTGTGGATAATGGAATGGATAATTAAATGACAAGTCGGTGATGATACAACTGTGCGGTGTTGAAATGTGAGTTATAATGATTTCCATGATTTCCATGGCACACTATCTGCTTTATTCCGGCTCAATCTGTATCACAGCCAAAAATATCAAATATCTCGTAAATTATGAATTTTAGCTATAGAACAACCTTAATAAAAAACGTAGCCAGAGCCCAGACGCATTCGATCGCATACAAAAATATAGGGGGTGCCATTTAAAAAACTAAAGTTATGCTTATTTAAAAATAGTATAATTTAACATGAATTATTTCAGACCCTGTATAGTAAAAATGACATTTTGCATATCGGGCTTAAAGTGCAATCCTTTTTCATATTTTTACCAACTTTCAGCTTTCTAGCTGCTAAAACGGCCTCTCAGTAAATTTTTGAGTAAACCTATACAAATGACAAAAAATGTGAATAAAAAATAGTAATTTGATAACGGTGATCTAAAATGTAAAATATCTTATACCGCCATAAATATATGATAAAATGGGTTCTAACAGTAAAATAAAATATAGGTAGTTGTATTTGAAAAAACAAAGTTGTGTAGCATGCGCGAGTTTTGGAACTCCCTGTATACGCCAAAATATTTTTAGGTTGTGCAGCGTGACAAATGGTATACAAATTGTATTTAAAAAATTTTTGTAGCTTACATGGTTTAGGAGTTATGGACCGATCCCTCACTAATGACTCACCCTGTATATATAGATAATTTCACACCATAAAAACGATGTATTTGGTGTAGTTTCGGATGATAAGGTTTTTTTTTGGGATTGTTTTGAATGGTTATTGATGGTTGGCGGGGTTTAGCTTTGGCGGATAAAACGAAACTTTTGGTAATTTTAATGTGATTGGGTTTAGTTTGGCTTGGTAAGAAGTGGTTGGGGTGATATAGCGGAAGTCGAAGTAATTTATGCGAGTTTAGCGTAATTTGCTTGGAATTCGTAATTTTTTTACATTTTAGGTTGATGTGGGGTAGTTTGGAATGGCAAGTGTATGATTTTTGAGAGTAGTTTGGAATGGTACATTATGTTTAGGGGTGTTTAACGTATTCAGGTAAAATATACAGAAAATTTGGTAATTTTAAAATGAACAATTATAGTGCGAACCTCTTGAGCTCTATTTTCGGTAATAAAATGCAATAGGAAAGATAGTAAAAAAGACTATTTCCATCATTTTCAGAGGAATTATACGTGGTGGTATTTGTACCCCGCTTACTATTCCTCCATCTTAGTTTTAAATAATGCAGAACAATAATGAACACAATGTACATAAAATAAATAGTGTAAATCGTGTATAAGCACACATTACTTATGATGTCAGTGAAATCCGGTAAAACTGCAAATTTCAGATTTTGGCCGGAGCAGGTTTGGTGAAGATCAAATACACCACTATCATTAAATGAACGTAAAAATTAGCGTACGGTATATAAGTGGAGTCCGGTACGACGATGGTAATTTTTCGAAAATCGATTGGGAAGATATTTACTTAACGTCAAGAACAAATCGGGAATATTATATTAAAAAAATTTATTTAATAGCGATAGAACTTCGAATACTGATGCGTCGCCTGGACCTTGGCGACGTTGAGTACCAGCGTTCCAGACGCTGAAGCAGCAATTTTAACAATTATATTACGTGCACGTGCCTAGTGCGTATTAAAAAAATTTGGATTACCAAATAATACTCGCGTAGGTGTACTCGACTGGCCCGCCATAATTTGCACAATATGAATTAACATACTAAAGTAAATAAGTATTTTGACGGGAATGTGGTGGGTGTAAAAATCTTATTCGGCCACTCCGACAAACTAACACTTGTTTACATTAACATGCATGCCTTCATGGACCTGTGACGAATTACAAACAAATATCTAAATTTCAAGTGTTCCATTTGATTTCGTTTCTGGATGCAAGCGGTTTTTTTCACTCTTGTCAGTCTGAACTTATTACATAGTGATATTTTCACATCCAGGTGCCCTAAATTTATTTTGCCGCTGATTTCAAACATTTTTCTGGAAGGAAAGTAGTCAGCAGTGGGGCTCGTCAGGGGTGGCAGGGTTGGCAGTGCCACTCCAAGTATAAATTTACTATCGAACACAAAATTAGTTCTGTAATTCAGTTGCAGAATTATGAATGAAGTTGGTATGAATGTCAGTGATATCTGGTACATACAAGGGTGAAAATTTCGGGGCAAATTTGGTGAAAAACAAATACACCACTATCATTAACTAAACGTAAAAATTAGCGTACAAATATAAGTGGAGTCCGGTCCGATGCTGATAATTTTTCGAAAATTGATTGGGGGCAGATTTGGTTAACGCGAGGATCAAATGTTAAATTAAAATACTTTATTTGATAGCGGTAGACCTTCGAACAGTGATGCGTCGCCTCATCGAATTTGGCGACTTTGCAAACAGTTTCCGACGCTGGAGCAGCAATTTTCACAATTGTAGTTGTGTTAAAATTAAACACCGCGATCGAGTACTGCTCCACACGCTGAACCAGCAATTCTGGAATTCTAAGAAACGATAAGAAAGGTTTATCCAACGCTTGGTATGTGCGAATTTCTGCATAGACACTCAATCAAACTAAATCGAGCATCGCCTTTTCACGTTTCTGACCTTGCCCTTGACGTGGCAGGCTCCAGCTGCTTCAATAATGTAAAAATTTTATTCGGCCTCTCCAATAAAATCACATTTGTTTACATTAACACGCATTCCCTCATGGACTTGTGGCGAATTACAAACAAATATTTCAACTTCAAGTGTTCCATTTAATTTCGTTTCTGGGTGCAAGCTCCTTTCTTTTCACTCTAGTCAGTCTAAACTTATTACACAGAGTTATATTTTCAAATCCAGGCGCCCTAAAGAATTTTGTCGTTGTTTTCAAAAGTTTCAAGAGAAGGAGAGTTGACATAGAAGCTAAATTATTCCAAATTATTCCCATTTAGTTCTCTGACAACGTTAAAGACAATGTCGAAATATATAAATACAAAATTTTGCACCATAAAAACGAAGTATTTAGGAATTATGTATAAAAAAAGTCGAAGTTATTCTTCGCTCTTGAGCTCTATTTCCGGTATTAAAAATGCAATAAGAAAGATAGTAAGAAAGACTATTTCCATCACTTTTCACGGGAATTATACGTGGTGGTATTTGTTCTCCGCTTACTATTAGATTTTCAAACTGCTCCATCTTAGTTATAAATAATGCAGAACAATAATGAACGCAATGTACGTAAAATAAATAGTGTAAATAAATCGTGTATAAGCATACAATACTTAAGCGTATGATGTCAGTGAAAATTTTGGATTTCGGCCGGAGCAGGTTTGGTGAAGAACAAATACACTACTATCATTAACTGAACGTAAAAATTAGCGTACGAAAATAAGTGAAGTCCGGTCCGACGCTGGAAATTTTTCGAAAATCGATTGGGGAGAGTTTTGGTTAACGGCAAGAACAAATCGGGAATATTATATTAAAATAATTTATTTAATAGCGATAGAACTTTGAATACCGATGCGTCGCCTCGACCTTGGCGACGTTGAGTACCAGCGTTCCAGACGCTGAAGCAGCAATTTTCACAGTTATATGAGGTGCACGTGCCTAGTGCGTATAAAAACAATTTGGATAACAAAAGAGATTAATTTGTATGTACCAAATAATACTCGCACAGGTGTACTCGTATGGCCCGTCATAATTTTCACAAAATCAATTTAAGAAATTAACATTCTAAAGTAAATAAATATTTTGTCGGGAATGTTAAAAATCTTATTCGGTTTCTCCGACAAACTAACACTTGTTTACATTAACATGCATTCCTTCATGGACCTGTGACGAATTACAAACAAATATCGAAATTTCAAGTGTTCCATGTCAGTCTGAACTTATTACACAGTGATATTTTCACATTCAGGCGCCCTAAATTATTTTGACGTTGATTTATAAAGTTTCCCTGGAAGGAGAGTAGTCAGCAGGTGCCTCGTCAGGGGTGGCAGGGTTGGCAGTGCCACTCCAAGTATAAATTTACTATCGAACACAAAGATAGTTCTGATTCAATTGCAGAATTTCGAATTTTTCAGATATTTTTACGAAACTCTAGCGCTTACACCGCCTTTATACCTCTTTAAAGTTAAAAACCATAGAGCTGTTTATACAAATGCACGCATGTTGAAAAGGTAGGGCTTGCCCCGTCAGCGTGTTGCAATTCAGAAATACGTTTATGTTTGCATCTCAACTGGAACAAATATTTATTGGAAGGTGGAAGAGAATCAAAATAGGTATCAGCATTTTTAATATTCAGAATAACGACTATTAGTCGGAACAATATATTTTATGTGCAGATATTTATTAATATTTTATGATTTAATACGATAAGGCATTTATAAATAACACAACCAAATAGAAGATTTTGATTGAAAACGATTATTAATTTATGGTAGCCGAAGAAATTTAAGTGAGTTTGGCATAACTTGCTATGTTTTGTAGCATTTTTGTAATTTTAAAGTTATTAGGCTAATTTTGGGGCGGTAAGGGGTAGTTGGGGGTGGTTTATGGTAGCCGAAGTAATTCAGGAGAGTTTGAGATAGTTTGCTATGGCTTGTAGCATTTTTCGTAATTTTAAAGTGATTGGGCTAATTTTGGGGTCGTAAGGGGTAGTTGTGGGTGATTTATGGTAGCCGAAGTAATTTAGGGGAGTTTGAAATAGTTTGCTACGGTTTGTAGAATTTTTTGTAATTTTAAAGTGATTGGGATGAGTTAGGGGTGGTAAGGGGTAGTTGGGGGTGATTTCTGATAGCCGAAGTAATTTAAGTGAGTTTGGCATAGTTTGCTATGGTTTGTAGCATTTTTTGTAATTTTAAAGTGACTGGGCTTATTTTGGGGTGGTAAGGGGTAGTTGGGGGTGATTTATGGTAGCCGAAGTAATTTAGGTGAGTTTGGCATAGTTTGCTATGGTTACTAGCATTTTTTTGTAATTTAAAAGTGATTGGGTTTAGTTTGTTGGGGTAAGGGTTAGTTGGTGATGATTTAGAGTAGCCGAAGTAATTTAGGTGAGTTTGGCATAGTTTGCTATGGTTACTAGCATTTTTTTGTAATTAAAAAGTGATTGGGTTTAATTTGTTGTGGTAAGGGTTAATTGGTGATGATTTAGAGTAGCCGAAGTAATTTAGGTGAGTCTGGCATAGTTGTTATGATTTGTACACCTTTTTTTGTAATTTTAAGATTATATGGTTTGGTTTGTTGTGGTAAGGGATAGTTGGGGGTGATTTACGGTAGCCGAAGTAATTTAGGTGATTCTGGTATAGTTTGTTATGATTTTTAGCATTTTTTTGTAATTTTAAAGTGATTGGGTTTAGTTTGTTGCTGTAAAGTGTAGTTGGGGTTGATTTTTGATAGCCGAAGTAATTTAGGTGAGTTTGGCATAGTTTGCTATGGTTAGTAGCATTTTTTTGTAATTTAAAAGTGATTGGGTTTAGTTTGTTGTGGTAACGGTTAGTTGGTGATGATTTATGGTAGCCGAAGTAATTTAGGTGAGTTTGGCATAGTTTGCTATGGTTACTAGCATTTTTTTGTAATTTAAAAGTGATTGGGTTTAGTTTGTTGTGGTAAGGGGTAGTTGGTGATGATTTAGAGTAGCCGAGTTGGAATAGTTTGCTATGGTTTGTAGCATTTGTTGTAATTTTAAAGCGATTGGGCTTAGTTTGGGGTGGTAAGGGATAGTTGGGGGTGATTTACGGTAGCCAAAGTAATTTAGGTGATTCTGGTATAGTTTGTTATGATTTTTAGCATTTTTTTGTAATTTTCAAGTGATTGGGCTAAGTTTGTTGCTGTAAAGTGTAGTTGGAAGTGATTTTTGATAGCCGAAGTAGTTTAGGTGAGTTTGGCATAGTTTGCTATGGTTACTAGCATTTTTTTGTAATTTAAAAGTGATTGGGTTTAGTTTGTTGTGGTAAGGGTTAGTTGGTGATGATTTAGAGTAGCCGAAGTAATTTAGGTGAGTCTGGCATAGTTTGTTATGATTTGTACACCTTTTTTTGTAATTTTAAGATGATATGGTTTGGTTTGTTGTGGTAAGGGATAGTTGGGGGTGATTTACGGTAGCCGAAGTAATTTAGGTGATTCTGGTATAGTTTGTTATGATTTTTAGCATTTTGTAATTTTAAAGTGATTGGGTTTAGTTTGTTGCTGTAAAGTGTAGTTGGGGGTGATTTTTGATAGCCGAAGTAATTTAGGTGAGTTTAGCATTGTTTGCTATGGTTAGTAGCATTTTTTTGTTAATTAAAAGTAATTGGGTTTAGTTTGTTGTGGTAAGGGTTAGTTGGTGATGATTTAGGGTAGCCGAAGTAATTTAGGTGAGTTTGGCATAGTTTGCTATGGTTACTAGCATTTTTTTGTAATTTAAAAGTGATTGGGTTTAGTTTGTTGTGGTAAGGGGTAGTTGGTGATGATTTAGAGTAGCCGAAGTAATTTAGGTGAGTCTGGCATAGTTTGTTATGATTTGTACACCTTTTTTTGTAATTTTATGATGATATGGTTTGGTTTGTTGTAGTAAGGGATAGTTGGGAGTGATTTAAGGTAGCCGAAGTAATTTAGGTGATTCTGATATAGTTTGTTATGATTTTTAAAATTTTTTTGTAATTTTAAAGTGATTGGGCTTAGTTTGTTGCTGTAAAGTGTAGTTGGGGGTGATTTTTGATAGCCGAAGTTATTTAGGTGAGTTTGGCATAGTTTGCTATGGTTAGTAGCATTTTTTTGTAATTTAAAAGTGATTGGGTTTAGTTTGTTGTGGTAAGGGTTAGTTGGTGATGATTTATGGTAGCCGAAGTAATTTAGGTGAGTTTGGCATAGTTTGCTATGGTTACTAGAATTTTTTTGTAATTTAAAAGTGATTCGGTTTAGTTTGTTGTGGTAAGGATTAGTTGGTGATGATTTAGAGTAGCCGAAGTAATTTAGGTAAGTCTGGCATAGTTTGTTATGAATTGTACACCTTTTTTTGTAATTTTAAGATGATATGGTTTGGTTTGTTGTGGTAAGGGATAGTTGGGGTGATTTACGGTAGCCGAAGTAATTTAGGTGATTCTGGTATAGTTTGTTATGATTTTTAGCATTTTTTTGTAATTTTAAAGTGATTGGGCTTAGTTTGTTGCTGTAAAGTGTAGTTGGGGGTGATTTTTGATAGCCGAAGTAATTTAGGTGAGTTTGGCATAGTTTGCTATGGTTAGTAGCATTTTTTTGTAATTTAAAAGTGATTGGGTTTAGTTTGTTGTGGTAACGGTTAGTTGGTGATGATTTATGGTAGCCGAAGTAATTTAGGTGAGTTTGGCATAGTTTGCTATGGCTACTAGCATTTTTTTGTAATTTAAAAGTGATTGGGTTTAGTTTGTTGTGGTAAGGGGTAGTTGGTGATGATTTAGAGTAGCCGAAGTAATTTAGGTGAGTCTGGCATAGTTTGTTATGATTTGTACACCTCTTTTTGTAATTTTAAGATGATATGGTTTGGTTTGTTGTGGTAAGGGATAGTTGGGGGTGATTTACGATAGCCGAAGTAATTTAGGTGATTCTGGTATAGTTTGTTATGAGTTTTAGCATTTTTTTGTAATTTTAAAGTGATTGGGCTTAGTTTGTTGGTGTAAAGTGTAGTTGGGGGTGATTTTTGATAGCCGAAGTAATTTAGGTGAGTTTGGCATAGTTTGCTATGTTTAGTAGCATTTTTTTGTAATTTAAAAGTGATTTGGTTTAGTTTGTTGTGGTAAGGGTTAGTTGGTGATGATTAATGGTAGCCGAAGTAACTTAGGTGAGTTTGGCATGGTTTGCTATGGTTACTAGCATTTTTTTGTAGTTTAAAAGTGATTGGGTTTAGTTTGTTGTGGTAAGGGTTAGTTGATGATGATTTAGAGTAGCCGAAGTAATTTAGGTGAGTCTGGCATACTTTGTTATGATTTGTACACCTTTTTTTGTAATTTTAAGATGATATGGTTTGGTTTGTTGTGGTAAGGGATAGTTGGGGGTGATTTACGGTAGCCAAAGTAATTTAGGTGATTCTGGTATAGTTTGTTATGATTTTTAGCATTTTTTTGTAATTTTCAAGTAATTGGGCTTAGTTTGTTGCTGTAAAGTGTAGTTGGAAGTGATTTTTGATAGCCGAAGTAGTTTAGGTGAGTTTGGCATAGTTTGCTATGGTTACTAGCATTTTTTTGTAATTTAAAATTGATTGGGTTTAGTTTGTTGTGGTAAGGGTTAGTTGGTGATGATTTAGAGTAGCCGAAGTAATTTAGGTGAGTCTGGCATAGTTTGTTATGATTTGTACACATTTTTTTGTAATTTTAAGATGATATGGTTTGGTTTGTTGTGGTAAGGAATAGTTGGGGGTGATTTACGGTAGCCGAAGTAATTTAGGTGATTCTGGTATAGTTTGTTATGATTTTTAGCATTTTGTAATTTTAAAGTGATTGGATTTAGTTTGTTGCTGTAAAGTGTAGTTGGGGGTAATTTTTGATAGCCGAAGTAATTTAGGTGAGTTTGGCATAGTTTGCTATGGTTAGTAGCATTTTTTTGTAATTTAAAAGTGATTGGGTTTAGTTTGTTGTGGTAAGGGATAGTTGGTGATGATTTATGGTAGCCGAAGTAATTTAGGTGAGTTTGGCATAATTTGCTATGGTGACTAGCATTTTTTTGTAATTTAAAAATGATTGGGTTTAGTTTGTTGTGGTAAGAGTTAGTTGGTGATGATTTATGGTAGCCGAAGTAATTTAGCTGAGTTTGGCATAGTTTGATATGGTTACTAGCATTTTTTTGTAATTTAAAAGTGATTGGGTTTAGTTTGTTGTGGTAAGGGTTCGTTGGTGATGATTTAGAGTAGCCGAAGTAATTTAGGTGAGTCTGGCATAGTTTGTTATGATTTGTACACCTTCTTTTGTAATTTTAAGATGATATGGTTTGGTTTGTTGTGGTAAGGGATAGTTGGGGGTGATTTACGGTAGCCGAAGTAATTTAGGTGATTCTGGTTTAGTTTGTTATGATTTTTAGCATTTTTTTGTAATTTTAAAGTGATTGGGCTTAGTTTGTTGCTGTAAAGTGTAGTTGGGGGTGATTTTTGATAGCCGAAGTAATTTAGGTGAGTTTGGCATAGTTTGCTATAGTTACTAGCATTTTTTTGTAATTTAAAAGTGATTGGGTTTAGTTTGTTGTGGTAAGGGTTAGTTGGTGATGATTTAGAGTAGCCGAAGTAATTTAGGAGAGTCTGGCCTATTTTGTTATGATTTGTACACCTTTTTTTGTAATTTTAAGATGATATGGTTTGGTTTGTTGTGGTAAGGGATAGTTGGGGGTGATTTACGGTAGCCGGAGTAATTTAGATGATTCTGGTATAGTTTGTTATGATTTTTAGCATTTTTTTGTAATTTTAAAGTGATTGGGCTTAGTTTGTTGCTGTAAAGTGTAGTTGGGGGTGATTTTTGATAGCCGAAGTAATTTAGGTGAGTTTGGCATAGTTTGCTATGGTTAGTAGCATTTTTTTGTAATTTAAAAGTGATTGCGTTCAGTTTGTTGTGGTAAGGGTTAGTTGGTGATGATTTATGGTAGCCGAAGTAATTTAGGTGAGTTTGGCATAGTTTGCTATGGTTACTAGCATTTTTTTGTAATTTAAAAGTGATTGGGTTTAGTTTGTTGTGGTAATGGTTAGTTGGTGATGATTTATGGTAGCCGAAGTAATTTAGGTGAGTTTGGCATAGTTTGATATGGTTACTAGCATTTTTTTGTAATTTAAAAATGATTGGGTTTAGTTTGTTGTGGTAAGAGTTAGTTGGTGATGATTTATGGTAGCCGAAGTAATTTAGGTGAGTTTGGCATAGTTTGATATGGTTACTAGAATTTTTTTGTAATTTAAAAGTGATTGGGTTATGTTTGTTGTGGTAAGGGTTCGTTGGTGATGATTTAGAGTAGCCGAAGTAATTTAGGTGAGTCTGGTATAGTTTGTTATGATTTGTACACCTTTTTTTGTAATTTTAAGATGATATGGTTTGGTTTGTTGTGGTAAGGGATAGTTGGAGGTGATTTACGGTAGCCGGAGTAATTTAGGTGATTCTGGTATAGTTTGTTATGATTTTTAGCATTTTTTTGTAATTTTAAAGTGATTGGGCTTAGTTTGTTGCTGTAAAGTGTAGTTGGGGGTGATTTTTGATAGCCGAAGTAATTTAGGTGAGTTTGGCATAGTTTGCTATGGTTAGTAGCATTTTTTTGTAATTTAAAAGTGATTGGGTTTAGTTTGTTGTGGTAAGGGTTAGTTGGTGATGATTTAGAGTAGCCGAAGTAATTTAGGTGAGTCTGGCATAGATTGTTATGATTTGTACACCTTTTTTTGTAATTTTAAGATGATATGGTTTGGTTTGTTGTGGTAAGGGATAGTTGGAGGTGATTTACGGTAGCCGGAGTAATTTAGGTGATTCTGGTATAGTTTGTTATGATTTTTAGCATTTTTTTGTAATTTTAAAGTGATTGGGCTTAGTTTGTTGCTGTAAAGTGTAGTTGGGGGTGATTTTTGATAGCCGAAGTAATTTAGGTGAGTTTGGCATAGTTTGCTATGGTTAGTAGCATTTTTTTGTAATTTAAAAGTGATTGGGTTTAGTTTGTTGTGGTAAGGGTTAGTTGGTGATGATTTATGGTAGCCGAAGTAATTTAGGTGAGTTTGGCATAGTTTGCTATGGTTATTAGTATTTTTTTGTAATTTAAAATGATATGGTTTGGTTTGTTGTGGTAAGGGATAGTTGGGGGTGATTTACGGTAGCCGAAGTAATTTAGGTGATTCTGGTATAGTTTGTTATGATTTTTACCATTTTGTTGTAATTTTAAAGTGATTGGGCTTAGTTTGTTGCTGTAAAGTGTAGTTGGGGGTGACTTTTGATAGCCGAAGTAATTCAGGTGAGTTTGGCATAGTTTGCTATGGTTAGTAGCATTTTTTTGTAATTAAAAGTGATTTGGTTTAGTTTGTTGTGGTAAGGGTTAGTTGGTGATGATTTATGGTAGCCGAAGTAATTTAGGTGAGTTTGGCATAGTTTGTTATGATTTGTACACCTTTTTTTGTAATTTTAAGATGATATGGTTTGGTTTGTTGTGGTAAGGGATAGTTGGGGGTGATTTACGGTAGCCGAAGTAATTTAGGTGATTCTGGTATAGTTTGTTATGAGTTTTAGCATTTTTTTGAAATTTTAAATTGATTGGGCTTAGTTTGTTAGTGTAAAGTGAAGTTGGAGGTGATTTTTGATAGCCGAAGTAATTTAGGTGAGTTTGGCAGTTTGCTATGGTTACTAGCATTTTTTTGTAATTTAAAAGTAATTGGGTTTAGTTTGTTGTGGTAAGGGTTAGTTGGTGATGATTTAGAGTAGCCGAAGTAATTTAGGTGAGTCTGGCATAGTTTGTTATCATTTGTACACCTTTTTTTGTAATTTTAAGATGATATGGTTTGGTTTGTTGTGTAAAGGGATATTTGGGGGTGATTTACGGTAGCCGAAGTCATTTAGGTGATTCTGGTATAGTTTGTTATGATTTTTAGCATTTTTTTGTAATTTTAAAGTGATTGGGTTTAGTTTGTTGCTGTAAAGTGTAGTTGGGGGTGATTTTTGATAGCCGAAGTAATTTAGGTGAGTTTGGTATAGTTTGCTATGGTTACTAGCATTTTTTTGTAATTTAAAAGTGATTGGGCTTAGTTTGTTGTGGTAAGGGTTAGTTGGTGATGATTTAGAGTAGCGGAAGTAATTTAGGTGAGTCTGGCATAGTTTGTTATGATTTGCACACCTTTTTTTGTAATTTTAAGATGATATGGTTTGGTTTGTTGTGGTAAGGGATAGTTGGGGGTGATTTACGGTAGCCGAAGTAATTTAGGTGATTCTGGTATAGTTTGTTATGATTTTTAACATTTTTTTGTAATTTTAAAGTGATTGGGCTTAGTTTGTTGCTGTAAAGTGTAGTTGGGGGTGATTTTTGATAGCCGAAGTAATTTAGATGAGTTTGGTATAGTTTGCTATGGTTAGTAGCATTTTTTTGTAATTTAAAAGTGCTTGGGTTTAGTTTGTTGTGGTAAGGGTTAGTTGGTGATGATTTATGGTAGCCGAAGTAATTTAGGTGAGTTTTGCATAGTTTGCTTTGGTTACTAGCATTTTTTTGTAATTTAAAAGTAATTGGGTTTAGTTTGTTGTGGTAAGGGTTAGTTAGTGATGATTTAGAGTGGCCGAAGTAATTTAGGTGAGTCTGGCATAGTTTGTTATGATTTGTACACCTTTTTTTGTAATTTTAAGATGATATGATTTGGTTTGTTGTGGTAAGGGATAGTTGGGGGTGATTTACGGTAGCCGAAGTAATTTAGGTAATTCTGGTATAGTTTGTTATAATTTTTAGCATTTTTTGTAATTTTAAAGTGATTGGGCTTAGTTTGTTGCTGTAAAGTGTAGTTGGGGGTGATTTTTGATAGCCGAAGTAATTTAGGTGAGTTTGGCATAGTTTGCTATGGTTACTAGCATTTTTTTGTAATTTAAAAGTGATTGGGTTTAGTTTGTTGTGGTAAGGGTTACTTGGTGATGATTTAGAGTAGCCGAAGTAATTTAGGTGAGTCTGGCATAGTTTGTTACGATTTGTACACCTTTTTTTGTAATTTTAAGATGATATGGATTGGTTTGTTGTGGTAAGGGATAGTTGGGGGTGATTTACGGTAGCCGAAGTAATTTAGGTGATTCTGGTATAGTTTGTTATGAGTTTTAGCATTTTTTTGTAATTTTAAATTGATTGGGCTTAGTTTGTTAGTGTAAAGTGTAGTTGGGTGTGATTTTTGATAGCCGAAGTAATTTAGGTGAGTTTGGCATAGTTTGCTATGGTTACTAGCATTTTTTTGTAATTTAAAAGTGATTGGGTTTAGTTTGTTGTGGTAAGGGTTAGTTGGTGATGATTTATGGTAGCCGAAGTAATTTAGGTGAGTTTGGTAGTTTGCTATGGTTACTAGCATTTTTTTGTAATTTAAAAGTAATTGGGTTTATTTTGTTGTGGTAAGGGTTAGTTAGTGATGATTTAGAGTAGCCGAAGTAATTTAGGTGAGTCTGGCATAGTCTGTTATGATTTGTACACCTTTTTTTGTAATTTTAAGATGATATGGTTTGGTTTGTTGTGGTAAGGGATAGTTGGGGTGATTTACGGTAGCCGAAGTAATTTAGGTGATTCTGGTATAGTTTGTTATGATTTTTACCATTTTGTTGTAATTTTAAAGTGATTGGGCTTAGTTTGTTGCTGTAAAGTGTAGTTGGGGGTGACTTTTGATAGCCGAAGTAATTCAGGTGAGTTTGGCATAGTTTGCTATGGTTAGTAGCATTTTTTTGTAATTAAAAGTGATTTGGTTTAGTTTGTTGTGGTAAGGGTTAGTTGGTGATGATTTATGGTAGCCGAAGTAATTTAGGTGAGTTTGGCATAGTTTGTTATGATTTGTACACCTTTTTTTGTAATTTTAAGATGATATGGTTTGGTTTGTTGTGGTAAGGGATAGTTGGGGGTGATTTACGGTAGCCGAAGTAATTTAGGTGATTCTGGTATAGTTTGTTATGAGTTTTAGCATTTTTTTGTAATTTTAAATTGATTGGGTTTAGTTTGTTAGTGTAAAGTGTAGTTGGGGGTGATTTTTGATAGCCGAAGTAATTTAGGTGAGTTTGGCATAGTTTGCTATGGTTACTAGCATTTTTTTGTAATTTAAAAGTGATTGGGTTTAGTTTGTTGTGGTAAGGGTTAGTTGGTGATGATTTATGGTAGCCGAAGTAAATTTAGGTGAGTTTGGTAGTTTGCTATGGTTACTAGCATTTTTTTGTAATTTAAAAGTAATTGGGTTTAGTTTGTTGTGGTAAGGATTAGTTAGTGATGATTTAGAGTAGCCGAAGTAATTTAGGTGAGTCTGGCATAGTTTGTTATGATTTGTACACCTTTTTTTGTAATTTTAAGATGATATGGTTTGGTTTGTTGTGGTAAGGGATAGTTGGGGGTGATTTACGGTAGCCGAAGTAATTTAGGTGATTCTGGTATAGTTTGTTATGAGTTTTAGCATTTTTTTGTAATTTTAAATTGATTGGGCTTAGTTTGTTAGTGTAAAGTGTAGTTGGAGGTGATTTTCGATAGCCGAAGTAATTTAGGTGAGTTTGGCATAGTTTGCTATGGTTGGTAGCATTTTTTTGTAATTTAAAAGTAATTGGGTTTAGTTTGTTGTGGTAAGGGTTAGTTGGTGATGATTTAGAGTAGCCGAAGTAATTTAGGTGAGTCTGGCATAGATTGTTATGATTTGTACACCTTTTTTTGTAATTTTAAGATGATATGGTTTGGTTTGTTGTGTAAAGGGATATTTAGGGGTGATTTACGGTAGCCGAAGTCATTTAGGTGATTCTGGTATAGTTTGTTATGATTTTTAGCATTTTTTTGTAATTTTAAAGTGATTGGGTTTAGTTTGTTGCTGTAAAGTGTAGTTGGGGGTGATTTTTGATAGCCGAAGTAATTTAGGTGAGTTTGGCATAGTTTGCTATGGTTAGTAGCATTTTTTTGTAATTTAAAAGTGATTGGGTTTAGTTTGTTGTGGAAAGTGTTAGTTGGTGATGATTTATGGTAGCCGAAGTAATTTAGGTGAGTTTGGTATAGTTTGTTATGATTTTTAGCGTTTTTTTGTAATTTTAAAGTGATTGGGCTTAGTTTGTTGCTGTAAAGTGTAGTTGGGGGTGATTTTTGATAGCCCAAGTAATTTAGGTGAGTTTGGCATAGTTTGCTATGGTTAGTAGCATTTTTTTGTAATTTAAAACTGATTGGGTTTAGTTTGTTGTGGTAAGGGTTAGTTGGTGATGATTTATGGTAGCCGAAGTAATTTAGGTGAGTTTGGCCTAGTTTGCTATGGTTACTAGCATTTATTTGTAATTAAAAGTGATTGGGTTTAGTTTGTTGTGGTAAGGGTTAGTTGGTGATGATTTAGAGTAGCCGAAGTAATTTAGGTGAGTCTGGCATAGTTTGTTATGATTTGTACACCTTTTTTTGTAATTTTAAGATGATATGGTTTGGTTTGTTGTGGTAAGGGATAGTTGGGGGTGATTTACGGTAGCCGAAGTTATTTAGGTGATTCTGGTAAAGTTTGTTATGATTTTTAGCATTTTTTTGTAATTTTAAAGTGATTGGGCTTAGTTTGTTGCTGTAAAGTGTAGTTGGGGGTGATTTTTGATAGCCGAAGTAATTTAGGTGAGTTTGGCATAGTTTGCTATGGTTAGTAGCATTTTTTTGTAATTTAAAAGTGATTGGGTTTAGTTTGTTGTGGTAAGGGTTAGTTGGTGATGATTTATGGTAGCCGAAGTAATTTAGGTGAGTTTGGCCTAGTTTGCTGTGGTTACTAGCATTTATTTGTAATTAAAAGTGATTGGGTTTAGTTTGTTGTGGTAAGGGTTAGTTGGTGATGATTTAGAGTAGCCGAAGTAATTTAGGTGAGTCTGGCATAGTTTGTTATGATTTGTACACCTTTTTTTGTAATTTTAAGATGATATGGTTTGGTTTGTTGTGGTAAGGGATAGTTGGGGGTGATTTACGGTAGCCGAAGTTATTTAGGTGATTCTGGTATAGTTTGTTATGATTTTTAAAATTTTTTTGTAATTTTAAAGTGATTGGGCTTAGTTTGTTGCTGTAAAGTGTAGTTGGGGGTGATTTTTGATAGCCGAAGTAATTTAGGTGAGTTTGGCATAGTTTGCTATGGTTAGTAGCATTTTTTTGTAATTTAAAAGTGATTGGGTTTAGTTTGTTGTGGTAAGGGTTAGTTGGTGATGATTTATGGTAGCCGAAGTAATTTAGGTAAGTTTGGCATAGTTTACTATGGTTACTAGCATTTTTTTGTAATTTAAAAGTGATTGGGATTAGTTTGTTGTAGTAAGGGTTATTTGGTGATGATTTAGAGTAGCCGAAGTAATTTAAGTGAGTCTGGCATAGTTTGTTATGATTTGTACACCTTTTTTTGTAATTTTAAGATGATATGGTTTGGTTTGTTGTGGTAAGGGATAGTTGGGGGTGATTTACGGTAGCCAAAGTAATTTAGGTGATTCTGGTAAAGTTTGTTAAGATTTTTAGCATTTTTTTGTAATTTTAAAGTGATTGGGCTTAGTTTGTTGCTGTAAAGTGTAGTTGGGGGTGATTTTTGATAGCCGAAGTAATTTAGGTGAGTTTGGCATAGTTTGCTATGGTTAGTAGCATTTTTTTGTAATTTAAAAGTGATTCGGTTTAGTTTGTTGTGGTAAGGGTTAGTTGGTGATGATTTATGGTAGCCGAAGTAATTTAGGTGAGTTTGGCATAGTTTGCTGTGGTTACTAGCATTTTTTTGTAATTTAAAAGTGATTGGGTTTAGTTTGTTGTGGTAAGTGTTAGTTGGTAATGATTTAGAGTAGCCGAAGTAATTTAGGTGAGTCTGGCAAAGTTTGTTACGATTTGTACACCTTTTTTTGTAATTTTAAGATGATATGGTTTAATTTGTTGTGGTAAGGGTTAGTTGGGGGTGATTTACGGTAGCCGAAGTAATTTTGGTGATTCTGGTATAGTTTGTTATGATTGTTAGCATTTTTTTGTAATTTTAAAGTGATTGGGCTTAGTTTGTTGCTGTAAAGTGTAGTTAGGGGTGACTTTTGATAGCCGAAGTAATTCAGGTGAGTTTGGCATAGCTTGCTATGGTTAGTAGCATTTTTTTGTAATTTAAAAGTGATTTGGTTTAGTTTGTTGTGGTAAGGGTTAGTTGGTGATGATTTATGGTAGCCTAAGTAATTTAGGTGAGTTTGGCATAGTTTGATATGGTTACTAGCATTTTTCTGTAATTTAAAAGTGATTGGGTTTAGTTTGTTGTGGTAAGGGTTCGTTGGTGATGATTTAGAGTAGCCGAAGTAATTTAGGTGAGTCTGGCATAGTTTCTTATGATTTGTACACCTTTTTTTGTAATTTTAAGATGATATGGTTTGGTTTGTTGTGGTAAGGGATAGTTGGGGGTGATTTACGGTAGCCGAAGTAATTTACGTGATTCTGGTTTAGTTTGTTATGATTTTTAGCATTTTTTTGTAATTTTAAAGTGATTGGGCTTAGTTTGTTGCTGTAAAGTGTAGTTGGGGGTGATTTTTGATAGCCGAAGTAATTTAGGTGAGTTTGGCATAGTTTGCTATAGTTACTAGCATTTTTTTGTAAATTAAAAGTGATTGGGTTTTGTTTGTTGTGGTAAGGGTTAGTTGGTGATGATTTAGAGTAGCCGAAGTAATTTAGGTGAGTCTGGGCTATTTTGTTATTATTTGTACACCTTTTTTTGTAATTTTAACATGATATGGTTTGGTTTGTTGTGGTAAGGGATAGTTGGAGGTGATTTACGGTAGCCGGAGTAATTTAGGTGATTCTGGTATAGTTTGTTATGATTTTTAGCATTTTTTTGTAATTTTAAAGTGATTGGGCTTAGTTTGTTGCTGTAAAGTGTAGTTGGGGGTGATTTTTGATAGCCGAAGTAATTTAGGTGAGTTTTGCATAGTTTGCTATGGTTAGTAGCATTTTTTTGTAATTTAAAAGTGATTGGGTTTAGTTTGTTTTGGTAAGGGTTAGTTGGTGATGATTTATGGTAGCCGAAGTAATTTAGGTGAGTTTGGCATAGTTTGCTATGGTTATTAGCATTTTTTTGTAATTTAAAAGTGATATGGTTTGGTTTGTTGTGGTAAGGGATAGTTGGGGGTGATTTACGGTAGCCGAAGTAATTTAGGTGATTCTGGTATAGTTTGTTATGATTTTTACCATTTTGTTGTAATTTTAAAGTGATTGGGCTTAGTTTGTTGCTGTAAAGTGTAGTTGGGGGTGATTTTTGATAGCCGAAGTAATTTAGGTGAGTTTGGCATAGTTTGCTATGGTTAGTAGCTTTTTTTTGTAATTTAAAAGTAATTGGGTTTAGTTTGTTGTGGTAAGGGTTAGTTGGTGATGATTTATGGTAGCCGAAGTAATTTAGGTGAGTTTGGCATAGTTTGCTATGGTTACTAGCATTTTTTTGTAATTTAAAAGTGATTTTTTTTTTTTTTTTTTTTATAGGGGTTTAGGAATCTTCAAAAGACCCCTGGGGCTGGTTCTATGCCCCAGTTCGTGCCGGATTCGCAGCCTCTAGGCTGCGCCTACCGACTAAACCCTTTCCCCTTTGCCCGTGTTTGGTAGACGCGGAACCGCGTTAGCATTACTTCGCGACCACCGGGCCTCCCGCTAGTTATTGAGCTTCCTCCTGCTCGAGTAAGCGTTTTCTTTCTCTCTCGTGTTCCTCCTTAGTCCTCATGATTACTTCCATGAGGTTGGATATATTAGTCCATCCCTCCTCGTCATCAACCATAATCGTCGCAACGTTTTCCTTAATCAGCTTCCTGCCGACTTCCTCCTCGGCCTTTTCTCTCTGGCTGGACCATCTCGGACACACCAGGAGGGTGTGTTCCGCGTCGTCCACCTCCGCATCGCAGTAGAGGCATACCCGTGACTCTGCCTTGCCTATCCTCCAAAGGTACTGTTGGAAGCAACCGTGTCCCGTCAGTATTTGCGTCATGTGATATGATAGCTCGCCGTGATGTCTACCAACCCAGCTTGTTAGATCTGGAATAAGGGTTCTGGTCCAACTCCCTTTCTCCGCTAACCTCCATCTGTCTTGCCACTTAAGCAACGTCCCCTTTCTGAGCCTTTTTACGGCCTCCCTTCTCTCTTCGGGCGGCAGAGATTTAGTATTATCAAAGACCTGCTTCCTTTCCTCCGCTAGTAGATCCGCTGGAATTGTACCAGCCAGGACCAACGCCGCTTCTTTGGACACCGTCCTATATGCTCTAATAGTGCGAAGCGCACTCCGCCTCTGTACTCTAGCCGGGTACTTGTTTGATATCTCCTTCTTTAGGGCTTCAGCCCATATGGGCGCCCCGTACATTAGCACTGATTGGCTTACACCGTTCAGTACCCTTCTTTTTGTGCCTTTTGGCCCGCCTATGTTTGGCATAAGCCGGGATAGGACGTTAATCATGCCCCCTGCTTTGTCCGCCGTCTTCTGGATGTGAGTGTGGAATCTCATCCTCCCGTCAAGTATTATCCCTAGATACTTGATGTTGTCTTTAAAGGCAATTCTCTCCCCTTTCAGTGTGATGTGGGGGAGATCGAACTTTCTACCTCCCGACATCATCATTGCCTCGGTTTTTTGCACCGCCACCTCAAGCCCACTAACGTCTAGCCAATCAGCAATTTTCGTCAGTGCGTGGTTTGTTATCTCCTCTATTCTTCCAATTTCCTTGGCCTTTGATAGGACAATCAAATCATCGGCGAAGGCTAGAAGACTTACTCCCGGCATGACAGGCAGTCGTAGTATGCCGTCATATGCCAGGTTCCACAACGTTGGGCCAAGCATCGAGCCTTGTGGGACCCCCCGGGAAAGGTTCCAGCTCTTGGTTCCGCTTGCAGCCCGAAATATTAATTTCCTTCCCTCCAGGTAACTGAATATTAGGTCGACCAGATAGTCCGGGAGACCTGCCTTCTGTGCCTCCTCTATTACCAGCGGGTATGGTAATGTGTTGAACGCATTTTTAACGTCCACTGTGACCATTAGACAATGTTGTCTTTTCCATCTTGAACATAGGTTTGCCTCCGCATATGCGTTGCGAACCTCGTTGAGCGCGTCCAGTGTGGATCTGCCTTTCCGGAAGCCGAACTGGCGATCCGACAGCGCTTGGTTCTCCTCAATTACGGTTTGCATCCTTTCTAGGATTACCGCCTCCAAAAGTTTCGCCCACGTGTTAATCAGGCAAATCGGCCTGTAAGACGAGACCTCCTCAATAGGTTTATTACCTTTTCTTATGAGCACCAGCTGAGCCACCTTGGCTGCTGGCGGTATGCTCCTCTCCTTAAATATTCTATTTATCAGCCCTAGCATTATCCCGGGATTATGGTTCGCTGTCTCCTTGATTGCTTCAGGTGGAATGCCGTCTGGCCCCGGCGCCTTGTTGCCCTTGAGCCGTTTTGCTGCTCTAGTTAGCTCCTCCTCTGTGACCAATGGTGGCTCCGTCCGTCCGCCTACCTCGTCTCTCGGGAGGGGGACAGGGCCTGGCGGAAACAGCCCCTCCACAATCTCGTCGACCCTTTCTGTTAAGCCAGTCGGTGTTCTCCTGCTGCCGAGCTTACCTGTGATTAGTTTGTAGGCCAGCCCCCAAGGATTTTGGTCCAGGTCTAGGAGCAGGGCTTTCCAGCAGTTACCCTTGCTCCTTTTGATGGCGAGGACCAGATCCTTCTTAGCTCCTTTATAAGTGGCTTCCTCCTCCGTGCACTCTTCTGGTGCTTTCCTTCTCAGGGCTCTTTGGTAGATCCTCCTTGCAAGGTTACTTTCTCTTCGCAATTCCGCTATCTCGTCGGTCCACCAGTATTTTGGGCTATGCCCTCGCCTGTCTTTCCTCCTTGGCATTGACGCATCGCAGGCCGTTTTGACGGCTTTAATGACCCACTTTGTCTCCTCCTCGATGTCGTTCGTATCGATTTGTACGGCCCGGGCAATGCTGGTTTTGAAGGCCTCTTTGTTGAGCCTTCTGACTGCCCAGCCTCCTTGTATGTTTTCCTGCGTAATACTATCTTGTTCGTCGTAGTCGAACTCGATGTATTTGTGGTCGCTAAGGGTTTCTTCCTCTAGGACCTTCCATCCTCTAAATCGGCTCGCTAATTCTTCGCTGACTAGGGTCAGGTCTATAAACGAGGTTTTCGCTCCTTGTTGAAAGGTGGGTGTCAGACCGTCGTTTAGTACTGTCAGCCCCCCCCTCGCCGCCAAGTCCTCAATGGCTCTGCCACTCGAATTTGTGAGGCTTGAACCCCACAGGGACGATTTGCTATTAAAGTCGCCCGTAAGGAGTATCCTTCCCTGCCACTCTGCTATCGACAGTTCCAGTTCTGCTAGGAATGTGTTGAAAACCTCCGCTGTCGCATTCGGGGAGATGTAGCATGAGTACACCCTGAGCTCAGCCACTCTCACCTATACGAAACCGTCATGATTTGTCCCCGCAGCGGCTACGTCCGTGCCTGGGGCCACTACAATGGCGACATCTCCTCTATTATCTCTAAATTCTCCGGGGGCGGACCCGTTTGGGTTCCGGGGGATTTCACTCAAAAGCAGGATCCCCTTCCTCCTCTCTTTGGCGTATTGCCCAATGAGTCCGTATGCGACTCCTCTCCTATTTAGTTTGGATTGGATAAATCCAATCATTTCGCCGCTTTGTCTCGGGCGTCCCTCCAGTTGGGGCAGTTCTTGCCACCCATCTTGTGGTTTGACCCACCCTTAGCTTTCTTCCCCGCACACAGCGGGCAGAAGGCTCCTCCTGTGCACTCGGCACCTTGGTGCCCAGTTTGGCCGCACCGGCACGCTTGCGCCCGGTCCTCTCCCCGGCACATCGCCGCAATGTGGCCGAACGCAAGGCACCGGAAGCACCTGACCCTCTCCTCAATTTGCCGGACCCTGCAACGGACCCAGCCCACCCTAATTTTACCCTCTTTGAGGATATTTGCAGCTGCCTCCTGGCTGAGCCGCACCACCGCTCTTCCCCTCCCAAGAAGGGTTTTTCCGGTCAGGATGACATCCGGAATTTAAAAGTGATTGGGTTTAGTTTGTTGTGGTAATGGTTAGTTGGTGAGGATTTAGAGTAGCCGAAGTCATTTAGGTGAGTCTGGCATAGTTTGTTATGATTTGTACACCTTTTTTTGTAATTTTAAGATGATATGGTTTGGTTTGTTGTGGTAAGGGATAGTTGGGGGTGATTTACGGTAGCCGAAGTAATTTAGGTGATTCTGGTATAGTTTGTTATGATTTTCAGCATTTTGTGGTAATTTTAAAGTGATTGGGCTTAGTTTGTTGCTGTAAAGTGTAGTTGGGGGTGACTTTTGATAGCCGAAGTAATTCAGGTGAGTTTGGCATAGTTTGCTAAGGTTAGTAGCATTTTTTTGTAATTTAAAAGTGAATTGGTTTAGTTTGTTGTGGTAAGGGTTAGTTAGTGATGAATTATGGTAGCCGAAGTAATTTAGGTGAGTTTGGCATAGTTTGATATGGTTACTAGCATTTTTTTGTAATTTAAAAGTGATTGGGTTTAGTTTGTTGTGGTAAGGGTTAGTTGGTGATGATTTAGAGTAGCCGAAGTAATTTAGGTGAGTCTGGCATAGTTTGTTATGATTTGTACACTTTTTTTTGTAATTTTAAGATGATATGGTTTGGTTTGTTGTGGTAAGGGATAGTTGGGGGTGATTTACGGTAGCCGAAGTAATTTAGGTGATTCTGGTATAGTTTGTTATGATTTTTAGCATTTTTTTGTAATTTTAATGTGATTGGGCTTAGTTTGTTGCTGTAAAGTGTAGTTGGGGGTGATTTTTGATAGCCGAAGTAATTTAGGTGAGTTTGGCATAGTTTGCTATAGTTACTAGCATTTTTTTGTAATTTAAAAGTGATTGGGTTTAGTTTGTTGTGGTAAGGGTTAGTTGGTGATGATTTAGAGTAGCCGAAGTAATTTAGGTGAGTCTGGCCTAGTTTGTTATGATTTGTACACCTTTTTTTGTAATTTTAAGATGATATGGTTTGGTTTGTTGTGGTAAGGGATAGTTGGGGGTGATTTACGGTAGCCGTAGTAATTTAGGTGATTCTGGTATAGTTTGTTATGATTTTTAGCATTTTTTTGTAATTTTAAAGTGATTGGGTTAAGTTTGTTGCTGTAAAGAGTTGTTGGGGATGATTTTTGATAGCCGAAGTAATTTAGGTGAGTTTGGCATAGTTTGCTATGGTTAGTAGCATTTTTTTGTAATTTAAAAGTGATTGGGTTTAGTTTGTTGTGGTAAGGGTTAGTTGGTGATGATTTATGGTAGCCGAAGTAATTTAGGTGAGTTTGGCATAGTATGCTATGGTTACTAGCATTTTTTTGTAATTTAAAAGTGATTGGGTTTAGTTTGTTGTGGTAATGGTTAGTTGGTGATGATTTAGTGTAGCCGAAGTCATTTAGGTGAGTCTGGCATAGTTTGTTATGATTTGTACACCTTTTTTTGTAATTTTAAGATGATATGGTTTGGTTTGTGGTGGTAAGGGATAGTTGGGGGTGATTTACGGTAGCCGAAGTAAATTAGGTGATTCTGGTATAGTTTGTTATGATTTTTAGCATTTTGTTGTAATTTTAAAGTGATTGGGCTTAGTTTGTTGCTGTAAAGTGTAGTTGGGGGTGATTTTTGATAGCCGAAGTAATTCAGGTGAGTTTGGCATAGTTTGCTATGGTTAGTAGCATTTTTTTGTAATTTAAAAATGATTTGGTTTAGTTTGTTGTGGTAAGGCTTAGTTGGTGATTATTTATGGTAGCCGAAGTAATTTAGGTGAGTTTGGCATAGTTTGCTACGGTTACTAGCATTTTTTTGTAATTTAAAAGTGATTGGGCTTAGTTTGTTGCTGTAAAGTGTAGTTGGGGGTGATTTTTGATAGCCGAAGTAATTTAAGTGAGTTTGGCATAGTTTGCTATGGTTAGTAGCATTTTTTTGTAATTTAAAATTGATTTGGTTTAGTTTGTTGTGGTAAGGGTTAGTTGGTGATGATTTATGGTAGCCGAAGTAATTTAGGTGAGTTTGGCATAGTTTGCTATGGTTACTAGCATTTTTTGTAATTTAGAAGTGATTGGGTTTAGTTTGTTGTGGTAAGGGTTAGTTGGTGATGATTTAGAGTAGCCGAAGTAATTTAGGTGAGTCTGGCATAGTTTGTTATGATTTGTACACCTATTTTTGTAATTTTAAGATGATATGGTTTGGTTTGTTGTGGTAAGGGATAGTTGGGGGTGATTTACGGTAGCCGAAGTAATTTAGGTGATTCTGGTATAGTTTGTTATGATTTGTAGCATTTTTTTGTAATTTTAAAGTGATTGGGCTTAGTTTGTTGCTGTAAGGTGTAGTTGGGGCTGATTTTTGATAGCCGAAGTAATTTAGGTGAGTTTGGCATAGTTTGCTATGGTTAGTAGCATTTTTTTGTAATTTAAAAGTGATTGGGTTTAGTTTGTTGTGGTAAGGGTTAGTTGGTGATGATTTATGGTAGCCGAAGTAATTTAGGTGAGTTTGGCATAGTTTGATATGGTTACTAGCATTTTTTGTAATTCAGAAGTGATTGGGTTTAGTTTGTTGTGGTAAGGGTTAGTTGGTGAGGATTTAGAGTAGCCGAAGTAATTTAGGTGAGTCTGGCATAGTTTGTTATGATTTGTAAACCTTTTTTTGTAATTTTAAGATGATATGGTTTGGTTTGTTGTGGTAAGGGATAGTTGGGGGTGATTTACGGTAGCCGAAGTAATTTAGGTGATTCTGGTATAGTTTGTTATGATTTGTAGCATTTTTTTGTAATTTTAAAGTGATTGGGCTTAGTTTGTTGCTGTAAAGTGTAGTTGGGGGTGATTTTTGATAGCCGAAGTAATTTAGGTGAGTTTGGCATAGTTTGCTATGGTTAGTAGCATTTTTTTGTAATTTAAAAGTGATTGGGTTTAGTTTGTTGTGGTAAGGGTTAGTTGGTGATGATTTATGGTAGCCGAAGTAATTTAGGTGAGTTTGGCATAGTTTGATATGGTTACTAGCATTTTTTTGTAATTTAAAAGTGATTGGGTTTAGTTTGTTGTGGTAAGGGATAGTTGGTGATGATTTAGAGTAGCCGAAGTAATTTAGGTGAGTCTGTCATTGTTTGTTATGATTTGTACACCTTTTTTTGTAATTTTAAAATAATATGGTTTGGTTTGTTGTGGTAAGGGATAGTTGGGGGTGATTTACGGTAGCCTAAGTAATTTAGGTGATTCTGGTATAGTTTGTTATGATTTGTAGCATTTTTTTGTAATTTTAAAGTGATTGGGCTTAGTTTGTTGCTGTAAAGTGTAGTTGGGGGTGATTTTTGATAGCCGAAGTAATTTAGATGAGTTTGGCATAGTTTGCTATGGTTAGTAGCATTTTTTTGTAATTTAAAAGTGATTTGGTTTAGTTTCTTGTGGTAAAGGCTAGTTGGTGATGATTTATGGTAGCTGAAGTAATTTAAGTGAGTTTGGCATAGTTTGCTATGGTTACTAGCATTTTTTTGTAATTTAAAAGTGATTGGGTTTAGTTTGTTGTGGTAAGGGTTAGTTGGTGATGATTTAGAGTAGCCGAAGTAATTTAGGTGAGTCTGACAGAGTTTGTTATGATTTGTACACCTTTTTTTGTAATTTTAAGATGATATGGTTTGGTTTGTTGTGGTAAGGGATAGTTGGGGGTGATTTTCGGTAGCCGAAGTAATTTAGGTGATTCTGGTATAGTTTGTTATGATTTTTAGCATTTTTTTGTAATTTTAAAGTGATTGGGCTTAGTTTGTTGCTGTAAAGTGTAGTTGGGGGTGATTTTTGATAGGCGAAGTAATTTAGGTGAGTTTTGTATAGTTTGCTATGGTTACTAGCATTTTTTTGTAATTTAAAAGTGATTGGGTTTAGTTTGTTGTGGTAAGGGTTAGTTGGTGATGATTTAGAGTAGCCGAAGTAATTTAGGTGAGTCTGGCATAGTTTGTTATGATTTGCACACCTTTTTTTGTAATTTTAAGATGATATGGTTTGGTTTGTAGTGGTAAGGGATAGTTGGGGGTGATTTACGGTAGCCGAAGTAATTTAGGTGATGCTGGTATAGTTTGTTATGATTTTTAACATTTTTTTGTAATTTTAAAGTGATTGGGCTTAGTTTGTTGCTGTAAAGTGTAGTTGGGGGTGATTTTTGATAGCCGAAGTAATTTAGATGAGTTTGGTATAGTTTGCTATGGTTAGTAGCATTTTTTTGTAATTTAAAAGTGATTGGGTTTAGTTTGTTGTGGTAAGGGTTAGTTGGTGATGATTTATGGTAGCCGAAGTAATTTAGGTGAGTTTGGCATAGTTTGCTTTGGTTACTAGCATTTTTTTGTAATTTAAAAGTAATTGGGTTTAGTTTGTTGTGGTAAGGGTTAGTTAGTGATGATTTAGAGTAGCCGAAGTAATTTAGGTGATTCTGGCATAGTTTGTTAAGATTTGTACACCTTTTTTTGTAATTTTAAGATGATATGATTTGGTTTGTTGTGGTAAGGGATAGTTGGGGGTGATTTACGGTAGCCGAAGTAATTTAGGTAATTCTGGTATAGTTTGTTATGATTTTTAGCATTTTTTGTAATTTTAAAGTGATTGGGCTTAGTTTGTTGCTGTAAAGTGTAGTTGGGGGTGATTTTTGATAGCCGAAGTAATTTAGGTGAGTTTGGCATAGTTTGCTATGGTTACTAGCATTTTTTTGTAATTTAAAAGTGATTGGGTTTAGTTTGTTGTGGTAAGGGTTAGTTGGTGATGATTTATGGTAGCCGAAGTAATTTAGGTGAGTTTGGTAGTTTGCTATGGTTACTAGCATTTTTTTGTAATTTAAAAGTGATTGGGTTTAGTTTGTTGTGGTAAGGGTTACTTGGTGATGATTTAGAGTAGCCGAAGTAATTTAGGTTAGTCTGGCATAGTTTGTTACGATTTGTACACCTTTTTTTGTAATTTTAAGATGATATGGTTTGGTTTGTTGTGGTAAGGGATAGTTGGGGGTGATTTACGGTAGCCGAAGTAATTTAGGTGATTCTGGTATAGTTTGTTATGAGTTTTAGCATTTTTTTGTAATTTTAAATTAATTGGGCTTAGTTTGTTAGTGTAAAGTGTAGTTGGGGGTGATTTTTGATAGCCGAAGTAATTTAGGTGAGTTTGGCATAGTTTGCTATGGTTACTAGCATTTTTTTGTAATTTAAAAGTGATTGGGTTTAGTTTGTTGTGGTAAGGGTTAGTTGGTGATGATTTATCGTAGCCGAAGTAATTTAGGTGAGTTTGGTAGTTTGCTATGGTTACTAGCATTTTTTTGTAATTAAAAAGTAATTGGGTTTAGTTTGTTGTGGTAAGGGTTAGTTAGTGATGATTTAGAGTAGCCGAAGTAATTTAGGTGAGTCTGGCATAGTTTGTTATGATTTGTACACCTTTTTTTGTAATTTTAAGATGATATGGTTTGGTTTGTTGTGGTAAGGGATAGTTGGGGGTGATTTACGGTAGCCGAAGTAATTTAGGTGATTCTGGTATAGTTTGTTATGAGTTTTAGCATTTTTTTGTAATTTTAAATTGATTGGGCTTAGTTTGTTAGTGTAAAGTGTAGTTGGAGGTGATTTTTGATAGCCGAAGTAATTTAGGTGAGTTTGGCATAGTTTACTATAGTTACTAGCATTTTTTTGTAATTAAAAGTGATTGGGTTTAGTTTGTTGTGGTAAGGGTTAGTTGGTGATGATTTAGAGTAGCCGAAGTAATTTAGGTAAGTCTGGCATAGTTTGTTATGATTTGTACACCTTTTTTTGTAATTTTAAGATGATATGGTTTGGTTTGTTGTGGTAAGGGATAGTTGGGGGTGATTTACGGTAACCGAAGTAATTTAGGTGATTCTGGTATAGTTTGTTATGATTTTTAACATTTTTTTGTAATTTTAAAGTGATTGGGCTTAGTTTGTTGCTGTAAAGTGCAGTTGGGGGTGATTTTTGATAGCCGAAGTAATTTAGGTGAGTTTGGCATAGTTTGCTATGGTTAGTAGCATTTTTTTGTAATTTAAAAGTGATTGGGTTTAGTTTGTTGTGGTAAGGGTTAGTTGGTGATGATTTATGGTAGCCGAAGTAATTTAGGTGAGTTTGGCATAGTTTGCCATGGTTACTAGCATTTTTTTGTAATTTAAAAGTGATTGGGTTTAGTTTGTTGTGGTAAGGGTTAGTTGGTGATGATTTATGGTAGCCGAAGTAATTTAGGTGAGTTTGGCATAGTTTACTATAGTTACTAGCATTTTTTTGTAATTTAAATGTGATTGGGTTTAGTTTGTTGTGGTAAGGGTTAGTTGGTGTTGATTTAGAGTAGCCGAGGTAATTTAGGTGAGTCTGGCATAGTTTGTTATGATTTGTACACCTTTTTTTGTAATTTTAAGATGATATGGTTTGGTTTGTTGTGGTAAGGGATAGTTGGGGGTGATTTACAGTAGCCGAAGTAATTTAGGTGATTCTGGTATAATTTGTTATGATTTTTAGCATCTTTTTGTAATTTTAAAGTGATTGGGCTTAGTTTGTTGCTGTAAAGTGTAGTTGGGGGTGATTTTTGATAGCCGAAGTAATTTAGGTGAGTTTGGCATAGTTTGCTATGGTTACTAGCATTTTTTTGTAATTTAAAAGTGATTGGGTTTAGTTTGTTGTGGTAAGGGATAGTTGGTGATGATTTAGAGTAGCCGAAGTAATTTATTTGGGTCTGCCATAGTTTGTTATGATTTGTACACCTTTTTTTGTAATTTTAAGATGATATGGTTTGGTTTGTAGTGGTAAGGGATAGTTGGGGGTGATTTACGGTAGCCGAAGTAATTTAGGTGATTCTGGTATAGTTTGTTATGATTTTTAGCATTTTTTTGTAATTTTAAAGTGATTGGGCTTAGTTTGTTGCTGTAAAGTGTAGTTGGGGGTGATTTTTGATAGCCGAAGTAATTTAGGTGAGTTTGACATAGTTTGCTATGGTTAGTAGCATTTTTTTGTAATTTAAAAGTGATTTGGTTTAGTTTGTTGTGGTAAGGGTTAGTTGGTGATGATTTATGGTAGCCGCAGTAATTTAGGTGAGTTTGGCATAGTTTGCTATGGTTACTAGCATTTTTTTGTAATTTAAAAGTCATTGGGTTTAGTTTGTTGTGGTAAGGTTTAGTTGGTGATGATTTAGTGTAGCCGAAGTAATTTAGGTGAGACTGGAATAGTTTGTTACGATTTGTACACCTTTTTTTGTAATTTTAAGATGATATGGTTTGGTTTGTTGTGGTAAGTGTTAGTTGGGTGTGATTTACGGTAGCCGAAGTAATTTAGATGATTCTGGTATAGTTTGTTATGATTTTTAGCATTTTTTTGTAATTTTAAAGTGATTGGGATTAATTTGTTGCTGTAAAGTGTAGTTGGGGGTGATTTTTGATAGCCGAAGTAATTTAGGTGAGTTTGGCATAGTTTGCTATGGTTAGTAGCATTTTTTTGTAATTTAAAAGTGATTGGGTTTAGTTTGTTGTGGTAAGGGTTAGTTGGTGATGATTTATGGTAGCCGAAGTAATTTAGGTGAGTTTGGCATAGTTTGCTATGGTTACTAGCATTTTTTTGTAATTTAAAAGTGATTGGGTTTAGTTTGTTCTGGTAAGGGTTAGTTGGTGATGATTTAGAGTAGCCGAAGTAATTTAAGTGAGTCTGGCATAGTTTGTTATGATTTGTACACCTTTTTTTGTAATTTTAAGATGATATGGTTTGGTTTGTTGTGGTAAGGGATAGTTGGGGGTGATTTACGGTAGCCGAAGTAATTTAGGTGATTCTGGTATAGTTTGTTATGATTTTTAGCATTTTTTTGTAATTTTAAAGTGATTGGGCTTAGTTTGTTGCTGTAAAGTGTAGTTGGGGGTGATTTTTGATAGCCGAAGTAATTTAGGTGAGTTTGGCATAGTTTGCTATGGTTAGTAGCATTTTTTTGTAATTTAAAAGTGATTTGGTTTAGTTTGTTGTGGTAAGGGTTAGTTGGTGATGATTTATGGTAGCCGAAGTAATTTAGGTTAGTTTGGCATAGTTTGCTATGGTTACTAGCATTTTTTTGTAATTTAAAAGTGATTGGGTTTAGTTTGTTGTGGTAAGGGTTAGTTGGTGATGATTTAGAGTAGCCGAAGTAATTTAGGTGATTCTGGCATAGTTTGTTATGATTTTTAGCATTTTTTTGTAATTTAAAAGTGATTGGGCTTAGATTGTTGCTGTAAAGTGTAGTTGGGGGTGATTTTTGATAGCCGAAGTAATTTAGGTGAGTTTGGCATAGTTTGCTATGGTTAGTAGCATTTTTTTGTAATTTAAAAGTGATTTGGTTTAGTTTGTTATGGTAAGGGTTAGTTGGTGACGATTTATGGTAGCCGAAGTAATTTAGGTTAGTTTGGCATAGTTTGCTATGGTTACTAGCATTTTTTTATAATTTAAAAGTGATTGGGTTTAGTTTGTTGTGGTAAGGGTTATTTGGTGATGATTTAGAGTAGCCGAAGTAATTTAGGTGAGTCTGGCATAGTTTGTTATGATTTGTACACCTTTTTTTGTAATTTTAAGATGATATGGTTTGGTTTGTTATGGTAAGGGATAGTTGGGGGTGATTTACGGTAGCCGAAGTAATTTAGGTGATTCTGGTATAGTTTGTTATGCTTTTTAGCATTTTTTTGTAATTTTAAAGTGATTGGGCTTAGTTTGTTGCTGTAAAGTGTAGTTGGGGGTGATTTTTGATAGCCAAAGTAATTTAGGTGAGTTTGGCATAGTTCGCTATGGTTAGTATCATTTTTTTGTAATTTAAAAATGATTTGGTTTAGTTCGTTGTGGTAAGGGTTAGTTGGTGATGATTTATGGTAGCCGAAGTAATTTGGGTGAGTTTGGCATAGTTTTCTATAGTTACTAGCATTTTTTTGTAGTTTAAAAGTGATTGGGTTTAGTTTGTTGTGGTAAGGGTTAGTTGGTGATGATTTAGAGTAGCCGAAGTAATTTAGGTGAGTCTGGCATAGTTTGTTATGATTTGTACACCTTTTTTTGTAATTTCAAGATGATATGGTTTGGTTTGTTGTGGTAAGGGATAGTTGGGGGTGATTTACGGCAGCCGAAGTAATTTAGGTGATTCTGGTATAGTTTGTTATGATTTTTAGCATTTTTTTGTAATTTTAAAGTGATTGGGCTTAGTTTGTTGCTGTAAAATGTAGTTGGGGGTGATTTTTGATAGCCGAAGTAATTTAGGAGAGTTTGGCATAGTTTGCTATGGTTAGTAGCATTTTTTTGTAATTTAAAAGTGATTTGGTTTAGTTTGTTGTGGTAAGGGTTAGTTGGTGATGATTTATGGTAGCCGAAGTAATTTATGTGAGTTTGGCATAGTTTGCTATGATTTGTACACCTCTTTTTGTAAATTTAAGATGATATGGTTTGGTTTGTTGTGGTAAGGGATAGTTGGGGGTGATTTACGGTAGCCGAAGTAATTTAGGTGATTCTGGTATAGTTTGTTATGATTTTTAGAATTTTTTTGTAATTTTAAAGTGATTGGGCTTAGTTTGTTGCTGTAAAGTGTAGTTGGGGGTGATTTTTGATAGCCGAAGTAATTTAGGTGAGTTTGGCATAGTTTGCCATGGTTACTAGCATTTTTTTGTAATTTAAAAGTGATTGGGTTTAGTTTGTTGTGGTAAGGGTTAGTTGGTGATGATTTAGAGTAGCCGAAGTAATTTAGGTGAGTCTGGCATAGTTTGTTATGATTTGTACACCTTTTTTTGTAATTTTAAGATGATATGGTTTGGTTTGTTGTGGTAAGGGATAGTTGGGGGTGATTTACGGTAGCCGAAGTAATTTAGGTGATTCTGGTATAGTTTGTTATGATTTTTAGCATTTTTTTGTAATTTTAAAGTGATTGGGCTTAGTTTGTTGCTGTAAAGGGTAGTTGGGGGTGATTTTTGATAGCCGAAGTAATTTAGGTGAGTTTGGCATGGTTTGCTATGGTTAGTAGCATTTTTTTGTAATTTAAAAGTGATTGGGTTTAGTTTGTTGTGGTAAGGGTTAGTTGGTGATGATTTATGGTAGCCGAAGTAATTTAGGTGAGTTTGGCATAGTTTGCTATGGTTACTAGCATTTTTTTGTAATTTAAAAGTGATTGGGTTTAGTTTGTTGTGGTAAGGGTTAGTTGGTGATGATTTAGAGTAGCCGAAGTAATTTAGGTGAGTCTGGCATAGTTTGTTATGATTTTTAGCATTTTTTTGTAATTTTAAAGTGATTGGGCTTAGTTTGTTGCTGTAAAGTGTAGTTGGGGTGATTTTTGATAGCCGAAGTAATTTAGGTGAGTTTGGCCTAGTTTGCTATGGTTAGTAGCATTTTTTTGTAATTTAAAAGTGATTGGGTTTAGTTTGTTGTGGTAAGGGTTAGTTGGTGATGACTTATGGTAGCCGAAGTAATTTAGGTGAGTTTGGCATAGTTTGCTATGGTTACTAGCATTTTTTTGTAATTTAAAAGTGATTGGGTTTAGTTTGTTGTGGTAAGGGTTAGTTGGTGATGATTTAGAGTAGCCGAAGTAATTTAGGTGAGTCTGACATAGTTTGTTATGATTTGTACACCTTTTTTTGTAATTTTAAGATGATATGGTTTGGTTTGTTGTGGTAAGGGATAGTTGGGGGGATATACGGTAGCCGAAGTAATTTAGGTGATTCTGGTATAGTTTGTTATGATTTTTAGCATTTTTTTGTAATTTTAAAGTGATTGGGCTTAGTTTGTTGCTGTAAAGTGTAGTTGGGGGTGCTTTTTGATAGCCGAAGTAATTTAGGTGAGTTTGGCATAGTTTACTGTGGTTACTAGCATTTTTTTGTAATTTAAAAGTGATTGGGTTTAGTTTGTTGTGGTAAGGGTTAGTTGGTGATGATTTAGAGTAGCTGAAGTAATTTAGGTGAGTCTGGCATAGTTTGTTATGATTTGTACACCTTTTTTTGTAATTTTAAGATGATATGGTTTGGTTTGTTGTGGTAAGGGATAGTTGGGGGTGATTTACGGTAGTCGAAGTAATTTAGATGATTCTGGTATAGTTTGTTATGATTTTTAGCATTTTTTTGTAATTTTAATGTGATTGGGCATAGTTTGTTGCTGTAAAGTGTAGTTGGATGCGATTTTTGATAGCGGAAGTAATTTAGGTGAGTTTGGCATAGTTTGCTATGGTTAGTAGCATTTTTTTGTAATTTAAAAGTGATTGGGTTTAGTTCGTTGTGGTAAGGGTTAGTTGGTGATGATTTATGGTAGCCAAAGTAATTTAAGTAAGTTTGGCATAGTTTGCTATGGTTACTAGCATTTTTTTGTAATTTAAAAGTGATTGGGTTTAGTTTGTTGTGGTAAGGGTTAGTTGGTGATGATTTAGAGTAGCCGAAGTAATTTAGGTGATTCTGGCATAGTTTGTTATGATTTGTACACCTTTTTTTGTAATTTTAAGATGATATAGTTTGGTTTGTTGTGGTAAGGGATAGTTGGGGGTGATTTACGGTAGCCGACGTAATGTAGGTAATTCTGGTATAGTTTGTTATGATTTTTAGCATTTTTTTGTAATTTTAAAGTGATTGGGCTTAGTTTGTTGCAGTAAAGTGTAGTTGGTGGTAATTTTTGATAGCCGAAGTAATTTAGGTGAGTTTGGCATAGTTCGCTATGGTTATTAGCATTTTTTTGTAATTTAAAAGTGATTGGGTTTAGTTTGTTGTGGTAAGGGTTAGTTGGTGATGATTTAGAGTAGCCGAAGTAATTTAGGTGAATCTGGCATAGTTTGTTATGATTTGTTCACCTTTTTTTGTAATTTTAAGATGATATGGTTTGGTTTGTTGTGGTAAGGGATAGTTGGGGGTGATTTACGGTAGCCGAAGTAATTTAGGTGATTCTGGTATAGTTTGTTATGATTTTTAGCATTTTTTTGTAATTTTAAAGTGATTGGGCTTAGTTTGTTGCTGTAAAGTGTAGTTGGGGTGATTTTTGATAGCCGAAGTAATTTAGGTGAGTTTGGCATAGTTTGCTATGGTTAGTAGCATTTTTTTGTAATTTAAAAGTGATTGGGTTTAGTTTGTTGTGGTAAGGGTTAGTTGGTGATGATTTATAGTAGCCGAAGTAATTTAGGTGAGTTTGGCATAGTTTGCTATGGTTACTAGCATTTTTTTGTAAGTTAAAAGTGATTGGGTTTAGTTTGTTGTGGTAAGGGTTAGTTGGTGATGATTCAGAGTAGCCGAAGTAATTTAGGTGAGTCTGGCATAGTTTGTTATGATTTGTACACCTTTTTTTGTAATTTTAAGATGATATGGTTTGGTTTGTTGTGGTAAGGGATAGTTGGGGGGATTTACGGTAGCCGAAGTAATTTAGGTGATTCTGGTATATTTTGTTATGATTTTTAGCATTTTATTGTAATTTTAAAGTGATTGGGCTTAGTTTGTTGCTGTAAAGTGTAGTTGGGGGTGATTTTTGATAGCCGAAGTAATTTAGGTGAGTTTGGCATAGTTTGCTATGGTTAGTAGCATTTTTTTGTAATTTAAAAGTGATTGGGTTTAGTTTGTTGTGGAAAGGGTTAGTTGGTGATGATTTATGGTAGCCGAAGTAATTTAGGTGAGTTTGGCATAGTTTGCTATGGTTACTAGCATTTTTTTGTAATTTAAAAGTGATTGGGTTTAGTTTGTTGTGGTAAGGGTTAGTTGGTGATGATTTAGATTAGCCGAAGTAATTTAGGTGTGTCTGGCATAGTTTGTTATGATTTGTACACCTTTTTTTGTAATTTTAAGATGATATGGTTTGGTTTGTTGTGGTAAGGGATAGTTGGGGGTGATTTATGGTAGCCGAAGTAATTTAGGTGAGTTTGGCATAGTTTGCTATGGTTACTAGCATTTTTTTGTAATTTAAAAGTGATTGGGTTTAGTTTGTTGTGGTAAGGGTTAGTTGGTGATGATTTAGAGTAGCCGAAGTAATTTAGGTGAGTCTGGCATAGTTTGTAATGATTTGTACACCTTTTTTTGTAATTTTAAGATGATATGGTTTGGTTTGTTGTAGTAAGGGATAGTTAGGGGTGATTTACGGTAGCCGAAGTAATTTAGGTGATTCTGGTATAGTTTGTTATGATTTTTAGCATTTTTTTGTAATTTTAAAGTGATTGGGCTTAGTTTGTTGCTGTAAAGTGTAGTTGGGGGTGATTTTTGGTAGCCGAAGTAATTTAGGTGAGTTTGGCATAGTTTGCTATGGTTAGTAGCATTTTTTTGTAATTTAAAAGTGATTGGGTTTAGTTTGTTGTGGTAAGGGTTAGTTGGTGATGATTTATGGTAGCCAAAGTAATTTAAGTAAGTTTGGCATAGTTTGCTATGGTTACTAGCATTTTTTTGTAATTTAAAAGTGATTGGGTTTAGTTTGTTGTGGTAAGGGTTAGTTGGTGATGATTTAGAGTAGCCGAAGTAATTTAGGTGATTCTGGCATAGTTTGTTATGATTTGTACACCTTTTTTTGTAATTTTAAGATGATATAGTTTGGTTTGTTGTGGTAAGGGATAGTTGGGGGTGATTTACGGTAGCCGACGTAATGTAGGTAATTCTGGTATAGTTTGTTATGATTTTTAGCATTTTTTTGTAATTTTAAAGTGATTGGGCTTAGTTTGTTGCAGTAAAGTGTAGTTGGTGGTAATTTTTGATAGCCGAAGTAATTTAGGTGAGTTTGGCATAGTTCGCTATGGTTATTAGCATTTTTTTGTAATTTAAAAGTGATTGGGTTTAGTTTGTTGTGGTAAGGGTTAGTTGGTGATGATTTAGAGTAGCCGAAGTAATTTAGGTGAATCTGGCATAGTTTGTTATGATTTGTTCACCTTTTTTTGTAATTTTAAGATGATATGGTTTGGTTTGTTGTGGTAAGGGATAGTTGGGGGTGATTTACGGTAGCCGAAGTAATTTAGGTGATTCTGGTATAGTTTGTTATGATTTTTAGCATTTTTTTGTAATTTTAAAGTGATTGGGCTTAGTTTGTTGCTGTAAAGTGTAGTTGGGGTGATTTTTGATAGCCGAAGTAATTTAGGTGAGTTTGGCATAGTTTGCTATGGTTAGTAGCATTTTTTTGTAATTTAAAAGTGATTGGGTTTAGTTTGTTGTGGTAAGGGTTAGTTGGTGATGATTTATAGTAGCCGAAGTAATTTAGGTGAGTTTGGCATAGTTTGCTATGGTTACTAGCATTTTTTTGTAAGTTAAAAGTGATTGGGTTTAGTTTGTTGTGGTAAGGGTTAGTTGGTGATGATTCAGAGTAGCCGAAGTAATTTAGGTGAGTCTGGCATAGTTTGTTATGATTTGTACACCTTTTTTTGTAATTTTAAGATGATATGGTTTGGTTTGTTGTGGTAAGGGATAGTTGGGGGGATTTACGGTAGCCGAAGTAATTTAGGTGATTCTGGTATATTTTGTTATGATTTTTAGCATTTTATTGTAATTTTAAAGTGATTGGGCTTAGTTTGTTGCTGTAAAGTGTAGTTGGGGGTGATTTTTGATAGCCGAAGTAATTTAGGTGAGTTTGGCATAGTTTGCTATGGTTAGTAGCATTTTTTTGTAATTTAAAAGTGATTGGGTTTAGTTTGTTGTGGAAAGGGTTAGTTGGTGATGATTTATGGTAGCCGAAGTAATTTAGGTGAGTTTGGCATAGTTTGCTATGGTTACTAGCATTTTTTTGTAATTTAAAAGTGATTGGGTTTAGTTTGTTGTGGTAAGGGTTAGTTGGTGATGATTTAGATTAGCCGAAGTAATTTAGGTGTGTCTGGCATAGTTTGTTATGATTTGTACACCTTTTTTTGTAATTTTAAGATGATATGGTTTGGTTTGTTGTGGTAAGGGATAGTTGGGGGTGATTTATGGTAGCCGAAGTAATTTAGGTGAGTTTGGCATAGTTTGCTATGGTTACTAGCATTTTTTTGTAATTTAAAAGTGATTGGGTTTAGTTTGTTGTGGTAAGGGTTAGTTGGTGATGATTTAGAGTAGCCGAAGTAATTTAGGTGAGTCTGGCATAGTTTGTAATGATTTGTACACCTTTTTTTGTAATTTTAAGATGATATGGTTTGGTTTGTTGTAGTAAGGGATAGTTAGGGGTGATTTACGGTAGCCGAAGTAATTTAGGTGATTCTGGTATAGTTTGTTATGATTTTTAGCATTTTTTTGTAATTTTAAAGTGATTGGGCTTAGTTTGTTGCTGTAAAGTGTAGTTGGGGGTGATTTTTGGTAGCCGAAGTAATTTAGGTGAGTTTGGCATAGTTTGCTATGGTTAGTAGCATTTTTTTGTAATTTAAAAGTGATTGGGTTTAGTTTGTTGTGGTAAGGGTTAGTTGGTGATGATTTATAGTAGCCGAAGTAATTTAGGTGAGTTTGGCATAGTTTGCTATGGTTACTAGCATTTTTTGTAATTTTAAAGTGATTGGGTTTAGTTTGTTTTGGTAAGGTTTAGTTGGTGATGATTTAGAGTAGCCGAAGTAATTTAGGTGAGTCTGGCATAGTTTGTAATGATTTGTACATTTTTTTTTGTAATTTTAATATGATATGGTTTGGTTTGTTGTAGTAAGGGATAGTTGGGGGTGATTTACATTAGCCGAAGTATTTTAGGTGATTCTGGTATAGTTTGTTATGATTTTTAGCATTTTTTTGTAATTTTAAAGTGATTGAGCTTAGTTTGTTGCTGTAAATTGTAGTTGGGGGTGATTTTTGATAGCCGAAGTAATTTAGGTGAGTTTGGCATATTTTGCTATGGTTAGTAGCATTTTTTTGTAATTTAAAAGTGATTGGGTTTAGTTTGTTGTGGTAAGGGTTAGTTGGTGATGATTTATGGTAGCCGAAGTAATTTAGGTGAGTTTGTCATAGTTTGCTATGGTTAGTAGCATTTTTTTGTAATTTAAAAGTGATTGGGTTTAGTTTGTTGTGGTAAGGGTTAGTTGGTGATGATTTAGAGTAGCCAAAGTAATTTAGGTGAGTCTGGCATAGTTTGTTATGATTTGTACACCTTTTTTTGTAATTTTAAGATGATATGGTTTGGTTTGTTGTGGTAAGGGATAGTTGGGGGTGATTTACGGTAGCCGAAGTAATTTAGGTGATTCTGGTATAGTTTGTTATGATTTTTAGCATTTTTTTGTAATTTTAAAGTGATTGGGCTTAGTTTGTTGCTGTAAAGTGTAGTTGGGGGTAATTTTTGATAGCCGAAGTAATTTAGGTGAGTTTGGCATAGTTTGCTATGGTTACTAGCATTTTTTTGTAATTTAAAAGTGATTGAGTTTAGTTTGTTGTGGTAAGGGTTAGTTGGTGATGATTTAGAGTAGCCGAAGTAATTTAGGTGAAACTGGCATAGTTTGTTATGATTTGTACACCTTTTTTTGTAATTTAAAATGATATGGTTTGGTTTGTTGTGGAAAGGGATAGTTGGGGGTGATTTACGGTAGCCGAAGTAATTTAGGTGATTCTGGTATAGTTTGTTATGATTTTTAGCATTTTTTTGTAATTTAAAAGTGATTGGGTTTAGTTTGTTGTGGTAAGGGTTAGTTGGTGATGATTTAGAGTAGCCGAAGTAATTTAGGTGAATCTGGCATAGTTTGTTATGATTTGTAAACTTTTTTTTGTAATTTTAAGATGATATGGTTTGGTTTGTTGTGGTAAGGGATAGTTGGAGGTGATTTACGGTAGCCGAAGTAATTTAGGTGATTCTGGTATAGTTTGTTATGATTTTTACCATTTTTTTGTAATTTTAAAGTGATTGGGCTTAGTTTGTTGCTGTAAAGTGTTGTTGGGGGCGATTTTTGATAGCCGAAGTAATTTAAGTGAGTTTGGCATAGTTTGCTATGGTTAGTAGCATTTTTTTGTAATTTAAAATTGATTGGGTTTAGTTTGTTGTGGTAAGGGTTAGTTGGTGATGATTTATGGTAGCCGAAGTAATTTAGGTGAGTTTGGCATAGTTTGCTATGGTTACTAGCATTTTTTTGTAATTTAAAAGTGATTGGGTTTAGTTTGTTGTGGTAAGGGTTAGTTGGTGACGATTTAGAGTAGCCGAAGTAATTTAGGTGAGTCTGGCATAGTTTGTTATGATTTGTACAACTTTTTTTGTAATTTTAAGATGATATGGTTTGGTTTGTTGTGGTAAGGGATAGCTGGGGGTGATTTACGGTAGCCGAAGTAATTTAGGTGATTCTGGTATAGTTTGTTATGATTTTTAGCATTTTTTTGTAATTTTAAAGTGATTGGGCTTAGTTTGTTGCTGTAAAGTGTAGTTGGGGGTGTCTTTTGATAGCCGAAGTAATTTATGTGAGTTTGGCATACTTTGCTACGGTTAGTAGCATTTTTTTGTAATTTAAAAGTGATTGGGTTTAGTTTGTTGTGGTAAGGGTTAGTTGGTGATGATTTATGGCAGCCGAAGTAATTTAGGTGAGTCTGGCATAGTTTGTTATGATTTGTACACCTTTTTTGTAATTTTAAGATGATATGGTTTGGTTTGTTGTGGTAAGGGATAGTTGGGGGTGATTTACGGTAGCCGAAGTAATTTAGGTGATTTTGGTATAGTTTCTTATGATTTTTAGCATTTTTTTGTAATTTTAAAGTGATTGGGCTTAGTTTGTTGCTGTAAAGTGTAGTTGGGGGTAATTTTTGATAGCCGAAGTAATTTAGGTGAGTTTGGCATAGTTTGCTATGGTTACTAGCATTTTTTTTGTATTTTAAAAGTGATTGGGTTTAGTTTGTTGTGGTAAGGGTTAGTTGGTGATGATTTAGAGAAGCCGAAGTAATTTAGGTGAGTCTGGCATAGTTTGTTATGATTTGTACACCTTTTTTTGTAATTTTAAGATGATATGGTTTGGTTTGTTGTGGTAAGGGATAGTTGGGGATGATTTACGGTAGCCGAAGTAATTTAGGTGATTCTGGTATAGTTTGTTATGATTTTTAGCATTTTTTGTAATTTTAAAGTGATTGGGCTTAGTTTGTTACTGTAAAGTGTAGTTGGGGGTGATTTTTGATAGCCGAAGTAATTTAGGTGAGTTTGGCATAGTTTGCTATGGTTAGTAGCATTTTTTTGTAATTTAAAAGTGATTGGGTTTAGTTTGTTGTGGTAAGGGTTAGTTGGTGATGATTTATGGTAGCCGAAGTAATTTAGGTGAATTTGGCATAGTTTGCTATGGTTACTAGCATTTTTCTGTAATTTAAAAGTTATTGGGTTTAGTTTGTTGTGGTAAGGGTTAGTTGGTGATGATTTAGAGTAGCCGAAGTAATTTAGGTGAGTCTGGCATAGTTTGTTATGATTTGTACACCTTTTTTGTAATTTTAAGATGAAATGGTTTGGTTTGTTGTGGTAAGGGATAGTTGGGGGTGATTTACGGTTGCCGAAGTAATTTAGGTGATTCTGGTATAGTTTGTTATGATTTTTAGCATTTTTTTGTAATTTTAAAGTGATTGGGCTTAGTTTGTTGCTGTAAAGTGTAGTTGGGGGTGATTTTTGATAGCCGAAGTAATTTAGGTGAGTTTGGCATAGTTTGCTATGGCTATTAGCATTTTTTTTTAATTTAAAAGTGATTGGGTTTAGTTTGTTGTGGTAAGGGTTAGTTGGTGATGATTTAGAGTAGCCGAAGTAATTTAGGTGAGTCTGGCTTAGTTTGTTATGATTTGTACACCTTTTTTTGTAATTTTAAGATGATATGGTTTGGTTTGTTGTGGTAAGGGATAGTTGGGGGTGATTTACGGTAGCCGAAGTAATTTAGGTGATTCTGGTATAGTTTGTTATGATTTTTAGCATTTTTTTTGTAATTTTAAAGTGATTGGGCTTAGTTTGTTGCTGTAAAGTATAGTTGGGGGTAATTTTTGATAGCCGAAGTAATTTAGGTGAGTTTGGCATAGTTTGCTATGGTTACTAGCAGTTTTTTGTAATTTAAAAGTGATTGAGTTTAGTTTGTTGTGGTAAGGGTTAGTTGGTGATGATTTAGAGTAGCCGAAGTAATTTAGGTGAATCTGGCATAGTTTGTTATGATTTGTACACCTTTTTTTGTAATTTTAATATGATATGGTTCGGTTTGTTGTGGTAAGGGATAGTTGGGGGTGATTTACGGTAGCCGAAGTAATTTAGGTGATTCTGGTATAGTTTGTTATGTTTTTAGCATTTTTTTGTAATTTTAAAGTGATTGGGCTTAGTTTGTTGCTGTAAAGTGTAGTTGGGGTGATTTTTGATAGCCGAAGTAATTTAGGTGAGTTTGGCATAGTTTGCTATGGTTAGTAGCATTTTTTTGTAATTTAAAAGTGATTGGGTTTAGTTTGTTGTGGTAAGGGTTAGTTGGTGATGATTTGTGGTAGCCGAAGTAATTTAGGTGAGTTTGGCATAGTTTGCTATGGTTACTAGCATTTTTTTGTAATATAAAAGTGATTGGGTTTAGTTTGTTGTGGTAAGGGTTAGTTGGTGATGATTTAGAGTAGCCGAAGTAATTTAGGTGAGTCTGGCATAGTTTGTTATGATTTGTACACCTTTTTTGTAATTTTAAGATGATATGGTTTGGTTTGTTGTGGTAAGGGATAGTTGGGGGTGATTTACGGTAGCCGAAGTAATTTAGGTGAGTTTGGCATAGTTTGCTATGGTTAGTAGCATTTTTTTGTAATTTAAAAGTGATTGGGTTTAGTTTGTTGTGGTAAGGGTTAGTTGGTGATGATTTATAGTAGCCGAAGTAAGTTAGGTGAGTTTGGCATAGTTTGCTATGGTTACTAGCATTTTTTTGTAATTTAAAAGTGATTGGGTTTAGTTTGTTGTGGTAAGGGTTAGTTGGTGATGATTTAGAGTAGCCGAAGTAATTTAGGTGAGTCTGGCATAGTTTGTTATGATTTGTACACCTTTTTTTGTAATTTTAAGATGATATGGTTTGGTTTGTTGTGGTAAGGGATAGTTGCGGGTGATTGACGGTAGCCGAAGTAATTTAGGTGAATCTGGTATAGTTTGTTATGATTTTTAGCATTTTTTTGTAATTTTAAAGTGATTGGGCTTAGTTTGTTGCTGTAAAGTGTAGTTGGGGGTGATTTTTGATAGCCGAAGTAATTTAGGTGAGTTTGGCATAGTTTGCTATGGATAGTAGCATTTTTTTGTAATTTAAAAGTGATTGGGTTTAGTTTGTTGTGGTAAGGGTTAGTTGGTGATGATTTATGGTAGCCGAAGTAATTTAGGTGAGTTTGGCATAGTTTGCTATGGTTACTAGCATTTTTTTGTAATTTAAAAGTGATTGGGTTTAGTTTGTTGTGGTAAGGGTTAGTTGGTGATGATTTAGAGTAGCCGAAGTAATTTAGGTGAGTCTGGCATAGTTTGTTATGATTTGTACACCTTTTTTGTAATTTTAAGATGATATGGTTTGGTTTGTTGTGGTAAGGGATAGTTGGGGGTGATTTACGGTAGCCGAAGTAATTTAGGGGATTCTGGTATAGTTTGTTATGACTTTTAGCATTTTTTTGTAATTTTAAAGTGATTGGGCTTAGTTTGTTGCTGTAAAGTGTAGTTGGGGGTGATTTTTGATAGCCGAAATAATTTAGGTGAGTTTGGCATAGTTTGCTATGGTTACTAGCATTTTTTTGTAATTTAAAAGTGATTGGGTTTAGTTTGTTGTGGTAAGGGTTAGTTGGTGATGATTTAGAGTAACCGAAGTAATTTAGGTGAGTCTGGCATAGTTTGTTATGATTTGTACACCTTTTTTTGTAATTTTAAGATGATATGGTTTGGTTTGTTGTGGTAAGGGATAGTTGGGGGTGATTTACGGTAGCCGAAGTAATTTAGGTGATTCTGGTATAGTTTGTTATGATTTTTATCATTTTTTTGTAATTTTAAAGTGATTGGGCTTAGTTTGTTGCTGTAAAGTGTAGTTGGGGGTGATTTTTGATAGCCGAAGTAATTTAAGTGAGTTTGGCATAGTTTGCTATGGATAGTAGCATTTTTTTGTAATTTAAAAGTGATTGGGTTTAGTTTGTTGTGGTAAGGGTTAGTTGGTGATGATTTATGGTAGCCGAAGTAATTTAGGTGAGTTTGGCATAGTTTGCTATGGTTACTAGCATTTTTTTGTAATTTAAAAGTGATTGGGTTTAGTTTGTTGTGGTAAGGGTTAGTTGGTGATGATTTAGAGTATCCGAAGTAATTTAGGTGAGTCTGGCATAGTTTGTTATGATTTGTACACCTTTTTTGTAATTTTAAGATGATATGGTTTAGTTTGTTGTGGTAAGGGATAGTTGGGGGTGATTTACGGTAGCCGAAGTAATTTAGGGGATTCTGGTATAGTTTGTTATGACTTTTAGCATTTTTTTGTAATTGTAAAGTGATTGGGCTTAGTTTGTTGCTGTAAAGTGTAGTTGGGTGTGATTTTTGATAGCCGAAGTAATTTAGGTGAGTTTGGCATAGTTTGCTATGGTTAGTAGCATTTTTCTGTAATTTAAAAGTGATTGGGATTAGTTTGTTGTGGTAAGGGTTAGTTGGTGATGATTTATGGTAGCCGAAGTAATTTAGGTGAGTTTGGCATAGTTTGCTATGGTTACTAGCATTTTTTTGTAATTTAAAAGTGATTGGGTTTAGTTTGTTGTGGTAAGGGTTAGTTGGTGATGATTTAGAGTAGCCGAAGTAATTTAGGTGAGTCTGGCATAGTTTGTTATGTTTTGTACACCTTTTTTTGTAATTTTAAGATGATATGGTTTGGTTTGTTGTGGTAAGGGATAGTTGGGGGTGATTTACGGTAGCCGAAGTAATTTAGGTGATTCCGGTATAGTTTGTTATGATTTTTAGCATTTTTTTGTAATTTTAAAGTGATTGGGCTTAGTTTGATGCTGTAAAGTGTAGTTGGGGGTGATTTTTTATAGCCGAAGTAATTTAGGTGAGTTTGGCATAGTTTGCTATGGTTAGTAGCATTTTTTTGTAATTTAAAAGTGATTGGGTTTAGTTTGTTTTGGTAAGGGTTAGTTGGTGATGATTTATGGTAGCCGAAGTAAGTTAGGTGAGTTTGGCATAGTTTGCTATGGTTACTAGCATTTTTTGTAATTTAAAAGTGATTTGGTTTAGTTTGTTGTGGTAAGGGTTAGTTGGTGATGATTTAGAGTAGCCGAAGTAATTTAGGTGAGTCTGGCATAGTTTGTTATGATTTGTACACCTTTTTTTGTAATTTTAAGATGATATGATTTGGTTTGTTGTGGTAAGGGATAGTTGGGGGTGATTTACGGTAGCCGAAGTAATTTAGGTGATTCTGGTATAGTTTGTTATGATTTTTAGCATTTTTTTGTAATTTTAAAGTGATTGGGCTTAGTTTGTTGCTGTAAAGTGTAGTTGGGGGTGATTTTTGATAGCCGAAGTAATTTAGGTGAGTTTGGCATAGTTTGCTATGGTTAGTAGCATTTTTTTGTAATTTAAAAGTGATTGGGTTTAGTTTGTTGTGGTAAGGGTTAGTTGGTGATGATTTATGGTAGCCGAAATAATTTAGGTGAGTTTGGCATAGTTTGCTATGGTTACTAGCATTTTTTGTAATTTAAAAGTGATTGGGTTTAGTTTGTTGTGGTAAGGGTTAGTTGGTGATGATTTAGAGTAGCCGAAGTAATTTAGGTGAGTCTGGCATAGTTTGTTATGATTTGTACACCTTTTTTTAGTAATTTTAGGATGATATGGTTTGGTTTGTTGTCGTAAGGGATAGTTGGGAGTGATTTACGGTAGCCGAAGTAATTTAGGTGATTCTGGTATAGTTTGTTATGATTTTTAGCATTTTTTTGTAATTTTAAAGTGATTGGGCTTAGTTTGTTGCTGTAAAGTGTAGTTGGGGGTGATTTTTGATAGCCGAAGTAATTTAGGTGAGTTTGGCATAGTTTGCTATGGTTAGTAGCATTTTTTTGTAATTTAAAAGTGATTGGGTTTAGTTTGTTGTGGTAAGGGTTAGTTGGTGATGATTTATAGTAGCCGAAGTAAGTTAGGTGAGTTTGGCATAGTTTGCTATGGTTACTAGCATTTTTTTGTAATTTAAAAGTGATTGGGTTTAGTTTGTTGTGGTAAGGGTTAGTTGGTGATGATTTAGAGTAGCCGAAGTAATTTAGGTGAGTCTGGCATAGTTTGTTATGATTTGTACACCTTTTTTTGTAATTTTAAGATGATATGGTTTGGTTTGTTGTGGTAAGGGATAGTTGCGGGTGATTGACGGTAGCCGAAGTAATTTAGGTGAATCTGGTATAGTTTGTTATGATTTTTAGCATTTTTTTGTAATTTTAAAGTGATTGGGCTTAGTTTGTTGCTGTAAAGTGTAGTTGGGGGTGATTTTTGATAGCCGAAGTAATTTAGGTGAGTTTGGCATAGTTTGCTATGGATAGTAGCATTTTTTTGTAATTTAAAAGTGATCGGGTTTAGTTTGTTGTGGTAAGGGTTAGTTGGTGATGATTTATGGTAGCCGAAGTAATTTAGGTGAGTTTGGCATAGTTTGCTATGGTTACTAGCATTTTTTTGTAATTTAAAAGTGATTGGGTTTAGTTTGTTGTGGTAAGGGTTAGTTGGTGATGATTTAGAGTAGCCGAAGTAATTTAGGTGAGTCTGGCATAGTTTGTTATGATTTGTACACCTTTTTTGTAATTTTAAGATGATATGGTTTGGTTTGTTGTGGTAAGGGATAGTTGGGGGTGATTTACGGTAGCCGAAGTAATTTAGGGGATTCTGGTATAGTTTGTTATGACTTTTAGCATTTTTTTGTAATTTTAAAGTGATTGGGCTTAGTTTGTTGCTGTAAAGTGTAGTTGCGGGTGATTTTTGATAGCCGAAATAATTTAGGTGAGTTTGGCATAGTTTGCTATGGTTACTAGCATTTTTTTGTAATTTAAAAGTGATTGGGTTTAGTTTGTTGTGGTAAGGGTTAGTTGGTGATGATTTAGAGTAACCGAAGTAATTTAGGTGAGTCTGGCATAGTTTGTTATGATTTGTACACCTTTTTTTGTAATTTTAAGATGATATGGTTTGGTTTGTTGTGGTAAGGGATAGTTGGGGGTGATTTACGGTAGCCGAAGTAATTTAGGTGATTCTGGTATGGTATAGTTTGTTATGATTTTTATCATTTTTTTGTAATTGTAAAGTGATTGGGCTTAGTTTGTTGCTGTAAAGTGTAGTTGGGTGTGATTTTTGATAGCCGAAGTAATTTAGGTGAGTTTGGCATAGTTTGCTATGGTTAGTAGCATTTTTTTGTAATTTAAAAGTGATTGGGTTTAGTTTGTTTTGGTAAGGGTTAGTTGGTGATGATTTATGGTAGCCGAAGTAAGTTAGGTGAGTTTGGCATAGTTTGCTATGGTTACTAGCATTTTTTGTAATTTAAAAGTGATTTGGTTTAGTTTGTTGTGGTAAGGGTTAGTTGGTGATGATTTAGAGTAGCCGAAGTAATTTAGGTGAGTCTGGCATAGTTTGTTATGATTTGTACACCTTTTTTTGTAATTTTAAGATGATATGGTTTGGTTTGTTGTGGTAAGGGATAGTTGGGGGTGATTTACGGTAGCCGAAGTAATTTAGGTGGTTCCGGTATAGTTTGTTATAATTTTTAGCATTTTTTTGTAATTTTAAAGTGATTGGGCTTAGTTTGTTGCTGTAAAGTGTAGTTGGGGGTGATTTTTCATAGCCGAAGTAATTTAGGTAAGTTTGGCATAGTTTGCTATGGTTAGTAGAATTTTTTTGTAATTTAAAAGTGATTGGGTTTAGTTTGTTGTTGTAAGGGTTAGTTGGTGATGATTTATAGTAGCCGAAGTAAGTTAGGTGAGTTTGGCATAGTTTGCTATGGTTACTAGCATTTTTTGTAATTTAAAAGTGATTGGGTTTAGTTTGTTGTGGTAAGGGTTAGTTGGTGATGATTTAGAGTAGCCGAAGTAATTTAGGTGAGTCTGGCATTGTTTGTTATAATTTGTACACCTTTTTTTGTAATTTTAAGATGATATGGTTTGGTTTGTTGTGGTAAGGGATAGTTGGGGGTGATTTACGGTAGCCGAAGTAATTTAGGTGATTCCGGTATAGTTTGTTATGATTTTTAGCATTTTTTTGTAATTTTAAAGTTATTGGGCTTAGTTTGATGCTGTAAAGTGTAGTTGGGGGTGATTTTTTCTAGCCGAAGTAATTTAGGTGAGTTTGGCATAGTTTGCTATGGTTAGTAGCATTTTTTTGTAATTTAAAAGTGATTGGGTTTAGTTTGTTTTGGTAAGGGTTAGTTGGTGATGATTTATGGTAGCCGAAGTAAGTTAGGTGAGTTTGGCATAGTTTGCTATGGTTACTAGCATTTTTTGTAATTTAAAAGTGATTTGGTTTAGTTTGTTGTGGTAAGGGTTAGTTGGTGATGATTTAGAGTAGCCGAAGTAATTTAGGTGAGTCTGGCATAGTTTGTTATGATTTGTACACCTTTTTTTGTAATTTTAAGATGATATGGTTTGGTTTGTTGTGGTAAGGGATAGTTGGGGGTGATTTACGGTAGCCGAAGTAATTTAGGTGGTTCCGGTATAGTTTGTTATAATTTTTAGCATTTTTTTGTAATTTTAAAGTGATTGGGCTTAGTTTGTTGCTGTAAAGTGTAGTTGGGGTTTATTTTTGATAGCCGAAGTAATTTAGGTGAGTTTGGCATAGTTTGCTATGGTTAGTAGCATTTTTTTGTAATTTAAAAGTGATTGGGTTTAGTTTGATGTGGTAAGGGTTAGTTGGTGATGATTTTGAGTAGCCGAAGTAATTTAGGTGAGTCTGGCTTAGTTTGTTATGATTTGTACACCTTTTTTTGTAATTTTAAGATGATATGGTTTGGTTTGTTGTGGTAAGGGATAGTTGGGGGTGATTTACGGTAGCCGAAGTAATTTAGGTGATTCTGGTATAGTTTGTTATGATTCTTAGCATTTTTTTGTAATTTTAAAATGATTGGGCTTAGTTTGTTGCTGTAAAGTGTAGTTGGGGGTGATTTTTGATAGCCGAAGTAATTTAGGTGAGTTTGGCATAGTTTGCTATGGTTAGTAGCATTTTTTGTAATTTAAAATTGATTGGGTTTAGTTTGTTGTGGTAAGGGTTAGTTGGTGATGATTTATGGTAGCCGAAGTAATTTAGGTGAGTTTGGCATAGTTTGCTATGGTTACTAGCATTTTTTAGTAATTTAAAAGTGATTGGGTTTAGTTTGTTGTGGTAGGGGTTAGTTGGTGATGATTTGGAGTAGCCGAAGTAATTTTGATGAGTCTGGCATAGTTTGTTATGATTTGTACACCTTTTTTTGTAATTTTAAGATGATATGGTTTGTTTTGTTGTGGTAAGGGATAGTTGGGGGTGATTTACGGTAGCCGTAGTAATTTAGGTGATTCTGGTATAGTTTGTTATGATTTTTAGCATTTTTTTGTAATTTTAAAGTGATTGGGCTTAGTTTGTTGCTGTAAAGTGTAGTTGGGGGTGATTTTTGATAGCCGAAGTAATTTAGGTGAGTTTGGCATAGTTTGCTATAGTTAGTAGCATTTTTTTGTAATTTAAAAGTGATTGGGTTTAGTTTGTTGTGGTAAGGGTTAGTTGGTGATGATTTATGGTAGCCGAAGTAATTTAGGTGAGTTTGGCATAGTTTGCTATGGTTACTGGCATTTTTTTGTAATTAAAAATGTGATTGGGTTTAGTTTGTTTTGGTAAGGGTTAGTTGGTGATGATTTAGCGTAGCCGAAGTAATTTAGGTGAGTCTGGCATAGTTTGCTATGATTTGTACACCTTTTTTTGTAATTTTAAGATGATATGGTTTGTTTTGTTGTGGTAAGGGATAGTTGGGGGTGATTTACGGTAGCCGTAGTAATTTAGGTGATTCTGGTATAGTTTGTTATGATTTTTAGCATTTTTTTGTAATTTCAAAGTGATTGGGCTTAGTTTGTTGCTGTAAAGTGTAGTTGGGGGTGATTTTTGATAGCCGAAGTAATTTAGGTGAGTTTGGCATAGTTTGCTATGGTTAGTAGCATTTTTTGTAATTTAAAATTGATTGGGTTTAGTTTGTTGTGGTAAGGGTTAGTTGGTGATGATTTATGGTAGCCGAAGTAATTTAGGTGAGTTTGGCATAGTTTGCCATGGTTTCTAGCATTTTTTTTTAATTTAAAAGTGATTGGGTTTAGTTTGTTGTGGTAAGGGTTAGTTGGTGATGATTTAGAGTAGCCGAAGTAATTTAGGTGAGTTTGGCATAGTTTGTTATGATTTGTACACCTTTTTTTGTAATTTTAAGATGATATGGTTTGGTTTGTTGTGGTAAGGGATACTTGGGGGTGATTTACGGTAGCCGAAGTAATTTTGGTGATTCTGGAATGGTTTGTTATGATTTTTAGCATTTTTTTGTAATTTAAAGTGATTGGGCTTAGTTTGTTGCGGTAAAGTGTAGTTGGGGGTGATTTTTGATAGCCGAAGTAATTTAGGTGAGTTTGGCATAGTTTGCTATGGTTAGTAGCATTTTTTTGTAATTTAAAAGTGATTTGGTTTAGTTTGTTGTGGTAAGGGTTAGTAGGTGATGATTTATGGTAGCCGAAGTAATTTAGGTGAGTTTGGCATAGTTTGCTATGGTTACTAGCATTTTTTTGTAATTTAAAAGTGATTGGGTTTAGTTTGTTGTGGTAAGGGTTAGTTGGTGATGATTTAGAGTAGCCGAAGTAATGTAGGTGAGTCTGGCATAGTTTGTTATAATTTGTACACCTTTTTTAGTAATTTTAAGATGATATGGTTTGGTTTGTTGTGGTAAGGGATAGTTGGGGGTGATTTACGATAGTCGAAGTAATTTAGGTGATTCTGGTATAGTTTGTTATGATTTTTAGCATTTTTTTGTGTTTTTAAAGTGATTGGGCTTAGTTTGTTGCTGTAAAGTGTAGTTGGGGGTAATTTTTGATAGCCGAAGTAATTTAGGTGAGTTTGGCATAGTTTGCTATGGTTACTAGCATTTTTTTGTAATTTAAAAGTGATTGGGTTTAGTTTGTTGTGGTAAGGGTTAGTTGGTGATGATTTAGAGTAGCCGAAGTAATTTAGGTGAGTCTGGCATAGTTTGTTATGATTTGTACACCTTTTTTTGTAATTTTAAGATGATATGGTTTGGTTAGTTGTGGTAAGGGATAGTTGGGGGTGATTTACGGTAGCCGAAGTAATTTAGGTGATTCTGGTATAGTTTGTTATGATTTTTAGCATTTTTTTGTAATTTTAAAGTGATTGGGCTTAGTTTGTTGCTGTAAAGTGTAGTTGGGGTGATTTTTGATAGCCGAAGTAATTTAAGTGAGTTTGGCATAGTTTGCTATGGTTAGTAGCATTTTTTTGTAATTTAAAAATGATTGGGTTTAGTTTGTTGTGGTAAGGGTTAGTTGGTGATGATTTATGGTAGCCGAAGTAATTTAGGTGAGTTTGGCATAGTTTGCTATGGTTACTAGCATTTTTTTGTAATTTAAAACTGATTGGGTTTAGTTTGTTGTGGTAAGGGTTAGTTGGTGATGATTTTGAGTAGCCGAAGTAATTTAGGTGAGTCTGGCATAGTTTGTTATGATTTGTACACCTTTTTTTGTAATTTTAAGATGATATGGTTTGGTTTGTTGTGGTAAGGGATAGTTGGGGGTGATTTCCGGTTGCCGAAGTAATTTAGGTGATTCTGGTATAGTTTGTTATGATTTTTAACATTTTTTTGTAATTTTAAAGTGATTGGGCTTAGTTTGTTGCTGTAAAGTGTAGTTGGGGGTGGTTTTTGATAGCCGAAGTAATTTAGGTGAGTTTGGCATAGTTTGCTATGGTTAGTAGCATTTTTTTGTAATTTAAAAGTGATTGGGTTTAGTTTGTTGTGGTAAGGGTTAGTTGGTGATGATTTAGAGTAGCCGAAGTTATTTAGGTGAGTCTGGCATAGTTTGTTATAATTTGTACACCTTTTTTTGTAATTTTAAAGTGACATAGTTTGGTTTGTTGTGGTAAGGGATAGTTGGGGGTGATTTACGGTAGCCGAAGTAATTTAGGTGATTCTGGTATAGTTTGTTATGATTTTTATCATTTTTTTGTAATTTCAAAGTGATTGGGCTTAGCTTGTTGCTGTAAAGTGTAGTTGGGGGTTATTTTTGATAGCCGAAGTAATTTAGGTGAGTTTGGCATAGTTTGCTATGGTTAGTAGCATTTTTTTTGTAATTTAAAAGTGATTGGGTTTAGTTTGTTGTGGTAAGGGTTAGTTGGTGATGATTTAGAGTAGCCGAAGTTATTTAGGTGAGTCTGGCATAGTTTGTTATAATTTGTACACCTTTTTTTGTAATTTTAAAGTGACATAGTTTGGTTTGTTGTGGTAAGGGATAGTTGGGTGTGATTTACGGTAGCCGAAGTAATTTAGGTGATTCTGGTATAGTTTGTTATGATTTTTATCATTTTTTTGTAATTTCAAAGTGATTGGGCTTAGCTTGTTGCTGTAAAGTGTAGTTGGGGGTTATTTTTGATAGCCGAAGTAATTTAGGTGAGTTTGGCATAGTTTGCTATGGTTAGTAGCATTTTTTTGTAATTTAAAAGTGATTGGGTTTAGTTTGATGTGGTAAGGGTTAGTTGGTGATGATTTTGAGTAGCCGAAGTAATTTAGGTGAGTCTGGCATAGTTTGTTATGATTTGTACACTTTTTTTGTAATTTTAAGATGATATGGTTTGGTTTGTTGTGGTAAGGGATAGTTGGGGGTGATTTACGGTAGCCGAAGTAATTTAGGTGATTCTGGTATAGTTTGTTATGATTCTTAGCATTTTCTTGTAATTTTAAAATGATTGGGCTTAGTTTGTTGCTGTAAAGTGTAGTTGAGGGTGATTTTTGATAGCCGAAGTAATTTAGGTGAGTTTGGCATAGTTTGCTATGGTTTGTAGCATTTTTTTGTAATTTAAAAGTGATTGGGTTTAGTTTGTTGTGGTAAGGGTTATTTGGTGATGATTTATGGTAGCCGAAGTAATTTAGGTGAGTCTGGCATAGTTTGTTATGATTTGTACACCTTTTTTTGTAATTTTAAGATGATATGGTTTGGTTTGTTGTGGTAAGGGATAGTTGGGGTGATTTACGGTAGCCGAAGTAATTTAGGTGATTCTGGTATAGTTTGTTATAATTTTTAGCATTTTTTTGTAATTTTAAAGTGATTGGGTTTAGTTTGTTGCTGTAAAGTGTAGTTGAGGGTGATTTTTGATAGCCGAAGTAATTTAGGTTAGTTTGGCATAGTGTGCAATGGTTAGTAGCATTTTTTTGTAATTTAAAAGTTATTGGGTTTAGTTTGTCGTGGTAAGGGTTTGTTGGTGATGATTTATGGTAGCCGAAGTAATTTAGGTGAGTTTGGCATAGTTTGCTATGGTTACTAGCATTTTTTTGTAATTTAAAAGCGATTGGGTTTAGTTTGTTGTGGTAAGGGTTAGTTGGTGGTGATTTAGAGTAGCCGAAGTAATTTAGGTGAATCTGGCATAGTTTGTTATGATTTGTACACCTTTTTTTGTAATTTTAAGATGATATGGTTTGGTTTGTTGTGGTAAGGGAAAGTTGGGGGTGGTTTACGGTAGCCGAAGTAATTTAGGTGATTCTGGTATTTGTTATGATTTTTAGCATTTTTTTGTAATTTTAAAGTGATTGGGCTTAGTTTGTTGCTGTAAAGTGTAGTTGGGTGTTTTGATAGCCGAAGTAATTTAGGTGAGTTTGGCATAGTTTGCTATGGTTAGTAGCATTTTTTTGTAATTTAAAAGTGATTGGGTTTAGTTTGTTATGGTAAGGGTTAGTTGGTGATGATTAATGGTAGCCGAAGTAATTTAGGTGAGTTTGGCATAGTTTGCTATGGTTACTAGCATTTTTTTGTAATTTAAAAGTGATTGGGTTTAGTTTGTTGTGGTAAGGGTTAGTTGGTCATAATTTAGAGTAGCCGAAGTAATTTAGGTGAGTCTGGCGTAGTTTGTTATGATTTGTACACCTTTTTTTGTAATTTTAAGATTATATGGTTTGGTTTGTTGTGGTAAGGGATAGTTGGGGGTGATTTACGGTAGCCGAAGTAATTTAGGTGATTCTGGTATAGTTTGTTATGATTTTTAGCATTTTTTTGTAATTTTAAAGTGATTGGGCTTAGTTTGTTGCTGTAAAGTGTAGTTGGGGGTGATTTTTGATAGCCGAAGTAATTTAGGTGAGTTTGGCATAGTTTGCTATGGTTAGTAGCATTTTTTTGTAATTTAAAAATGATTGGGTTTAGTTTGTTGTGGTAAGGGTTAGTTGGTGATGATTTAGGGTAGCCGAAGTAATTTAGGTGAGTTTAGCATAGTTTGCTATGGTTACTAGCATTTTTTTGTAATTTAAAAGTGATTGGGTTTAGTTTGTTGTGGTAAGGGTTAGTTGGTGATGATTTAGAGTAGCCGAAGTAATTTAGGTGAGTCTGGCATAGTTTGTTATGATTTGTACAACTTTTTTTGTAATTTTAAGATGATATGGTTTGGTTTGTTGTGGTAAGGGATAGTTGGGGGTGATTTACGGTAGCCGAAGTAATTTAGGTGATTCTGGTATAGTTTGTTATGATTTTTAGCATTTTTTTGTAATTTTAAAGTGATTGGGCTTAGTTTGTTGCTGTAAAGTGTAGTTGGGTGTTTTGATAGCCGAAGTAATTTAGGTGAGTTTGGCATAGTTTGCTATGGTTAGTAGCATTTTTTTGTAATTTAAAAGTGATTGGGTTTAGTTTGTTATGGTAAGGGTTAGTTGGTGATGATTAATGGTAGCCGAAGTAATTTAGGTGAGTTTGGCATAGTTTGCTATGGTTACTAGCATTTTTTTGTAATTTAAAAGTGATTGGGTTTAGTTTGTTGTGGTAAGGGTTAGTTGGTCATAATTTAGAGTAGCCGAAGTAATTTAGGTGAGTCTGGCGTAGTTTGTTATGATTTGTACACCTTTTTTTGTAATTTTAAGATTATATGGTTTGGTTTGTTGTGGTAAGGGATAGTTGGGGGTGATTTACGGTAGCCGAAGTAATTTAGGTGATTCTGGTATAGTTTGTTATGATTTTTAGCATTTTTTTGTAATTTTAAAGTGATTGGGCTTAGTTTGTTGCTGTAAAGTGTAGTTGGGGGTGATTTTTGATTGCCGAAGTAATTTAGGTGAGTTTGTCATAGTTTGCTATGGTTAGTAGCATTTTTTTGTAATTTAAAAATGATTGGGTTTAGTTTGTTGTGGTAAGGGTTAGTTGGTGATGATTTAGGGTAGCCGAAGTAATTTAGGTGAGTTTAGCATAGTTTGCTATGGTTACTAGCATTTTTTTGTAATTTAAAAGTGATTGGGTTTAGTTTGTTGTGGTAAGGGTTAGTTGGTGATGAGAGTGATGAGAGTAGCCGAAGTAATTTAGGTGAGTCTGGCATAGTTTGTTATGATTTGTACAACTTTTTTTGTAATTTTAAGATGATATGGTTTGGTTTGTTGTGGTAAGGGATAGTTGGGGGTGATTTACGGTAGCCGAAGTAATTTAGGTGATTCTGGTATAGTCTGTTATGATTCTTAGCATTTTTTTGTAATTTTAAAATGATGGGCTTAGTTTGTTGCAGTAAAGTGTAGTTGAGGGTGATTTTTGATAGCCGAAGTAATTTAGGTGAGTTTGGCATAGTTTGCTATGGTTTGTAGCATTTTTTTGTAATTTAAAAGTGATTGGGTTTAGTTTGTTGTGGTAAGGGTTATTTGGTGATGATTTATGGTAGCCGAAGTAATTTAGGTGAGTTTGGCATAGTTTGCTATGGTTACTAGCATTTTTTTGTAATTTAAAAGTGATTGGGTTTAGTTTGTTGTGGTAAGGGTTAGTTGGTGATGATTTAGAGTAGCCGAAGTAATTTGGGTGAGTCTGGCATAGTTTGTTATGATTTGTACACCTTTTTTTGTAATTTTAAGATGATATGGTTTGGTTTGTTGTGGTAAGGGATAGTTGGGGTGATTTACGGTAGCCGAAGTAATTTAGGTGATTCTGGTATAGTTTGTTATAATTTTTAGCATTTTTTTGTAATTTTAAAGTGATTGGGCTTAGTTTGTTGCTGTAAAGTGTAGTTGGGGGTAATTTTTGATAGCCGAAGTAATTTAGGTTAGTTTGGCATAGTGTGCAATGGTTAGTAGCATTTTTTTGTAATTTAAAAGTTATTGGGTTTAGTTTGTCGTGGTAAGGGTTAGTTGGTGATGATTTATGGTAGCCGAAGTAATTTAGGTGAGTTTGGCATAGTTTGCTATGGTTACTAGCATTTTTTTGTAATTTAAAAGCGATTGGGTTTAGTTTGTTGTGGTAAGGGTTAGTTGGTGGTGATTTAGAGTAGCCGAAGTAATTTAGGTGAATCTGGCATAGTTTGTTATGATTTGTACACCTTTTTTTGTAATTTTAAGATGATATGGTTTGGTTTGTTGTGGTAAGGGAAAGTTGGGGGTGGTTTACGGTAGCCGAAGTAATTTAGGTGATTCTGGTATTTGTTATGATTTTTAGCATTTTTTTGTAATTTTAAAGTGATTGGGCTTAGTTTGTTGCTGTAAAGTGTAGTTGGGTGTTTTGTTAGCCGAAGTAATTTAGGTGAGTTTGGCATAGTTTGCTATGGTTAGTAGCATTTTTTTGTAATTTAAAAATGATTGGGTTTAGTTTGTTGTGGTAAGGGTTAGTTGGTGATGATTTAGGGTAGCCGAAGTAATTTATGTGAGTTTAGCATAGTTTGCTATGGTTACTAGCATTTTTTTGTAATTTAAAAGTGATTGGGTTTAGTTTGTTGTGGTAAGGGTTAGTTGGTGATGATTTAGAGTAGCCGAAGTAATTTAGGTGAGTCTGGCATAGTTTGTTATGATTTGTACAACTTTTTTTGTAATTTTAAGATGATATGGTTTGGTTTGTTGTGGTAAGGGATAGTTGGGGGTGATTTACGGTAGCCGAAGTAATTTAGGTGATTCTGGTATAGTTTGTTATGATTTTTAGCATTTTTTTGTAATTTTAAAGTGATTGGGCTTAGTTTGTTGCTGTAAAGTGTAGTTGGGGGTGATTTTTGATAGCCGAAGTAATTTAGGTGAGTTTGGCATAGTTTGCTATGGTTAGTAGCATTTTTTGTAATTTAAAATTGATTGGGTTTAGTTTGTTGTGGTAAGGGTTAGTTGGTGATGATTTATGGTAGCCGAAGTAATTTAGGTGAGTTTGGCATAGTTTGCTATGGTTACTAGCATTTTTTAGTAATTTAAAAGTGATTGGGTTTAGTTTGTTGTGGTAAGGGTTAGTTGGTGATGATTTGGAGTAGCCGAAGTAATTTTGGTGAGTCTGGCATAGTTTGTTATGATTTGTACAACTTTTTTTGTAATTTTAAGATGATATGGTTTGGTTTGTTGTGGTAAGGGATAGTTGGGGGTGATTTACGGTAGCCGAAGTAATTTAGGTGATTCTGGTATAGTTTGTTATGATTTTTAGCATTTTTTTGTAATTTTAAAGTGATTGGGCTAAGTTTGTTGCTGTAAAGTGTAGTTGGGGGTGATTTTTGATAGCCGAAGTAATTTAGGTGAGTTTGGCATAGTTTGCTATGGTTAGTAGTATTTTTTTGTAATTTAAAAGTGATTGGGTTTAGTTTGTTGTGGTATGGGTTAGTTGGTGATGATTTATGGTAGCCGAAGTAATTTAGGTGAGTTTGGCATAGTTTGTTATGATTTGTACACCTTTTTTTGTAATTTTAAGATGATATGGTTTGGTTTGTTGTGGTAAGGGATAGTTGGGGGTGATTTACGGTAGCCGAAGTAATTTAGGTGATTCTGGTATAGTTTGTTATGATTTTCAGCATTTTTTTGTAATTTTAAAGTGATTGGGCTTAGTTTGTTGCTGTAAAGTGTAGTTGGGGGTGATTTTTGATAGCCGAAGTAATTTAGGAGAGTTTGGCATAGTCTGCTATGGTTAGTAGCATTTTTTTGTAATTTAAACGTGATTGGGTTTAGTTTGTTGTGGTAAGGGTTAGTTGTTGATGATTAATGGTAGCCGAAGTAATTTAGGTGAGTTTGGCATAGTTTACTATGGTTACTAGCATTTTTTTGTAATTTAAAAGTGTTTGGGTTTAGTTTGTTGTGGTAAGGGTTAGTTGGTGATGATTTAGAGTAGCCGAAGTAATTTAGGTGAGTCTGGCATAGTTTGTTATGATTTGTTCACCTTTTTTTGTAATTTTAAGATGATATGGTTTGGTTTGTTGTGGTAAGGGATAGTTGGGGGTGATTTACGGTAGCCGAAGTAATTTAGGTGATTCTGGTATAGTTTGTTATGATTTTTAGCACTTTTTTGTAATTTTAAAGTGATTGGGCTTAGTTTGTTGCTGTAAAGTGTAGTTGGGGGTGATTTTTGATAGCCGAAGTAATTTAGGTCAGTTTCGCATAGTTTGCTATGGTTAGTAGAATTTTTTTGTAATTTAAAAGTGATTGGGTTTAGTTTGTTGTGGTAAGGGTTAGTTGGTGATGATTTATGGTAGCCGAAGTAATTTAGGTGAGTTTGGCATAGTTTGCTATGGTTACTAGCATTTTTTTGTAATTAAAAATGTGATTGGGTTTAGTTTGTTTTGGTAAGGGTTAGTTGGTGATGATTTAGCGTCGCCGAAGTAATTTAGGTGAGTCTGGCATAGTTTGTTATGATTTGTACACCTTTTTTTGTAATTTTAAGATGATATGGTTTGGTTTGTTGTGGTAAGGGATAGTTGGGGGTGATTTACGGTAGCCGTAGTAATTTAGGTGATTCTGGTATAGTTTGTTATGATTTTTAGCATTTTTTTGTAATTTTAAAGTGATTGGGCTTAGTTTGTTGCTATAAAGTGTAGTTGGGGGTGATTTTTGATAGCCGAAGTAATTTAGGTAAATTTGGCATAGTTTGCTATGGTTAGTAGCATTTTTTTGTAATTTAAAAGTGATTGGGTTTAGTTTGTTGTGGTAAGGGTTAGTTGGTGATGATTTAGAGTAGCCGAAGTAATTTAGGTGAGTCTGGCATAGTTTGTTATAATTTGTACACCTTTTTTAGTAATTTTAAGATGATATGGTTTGGTTTGTTGTGGTAAGGGATAGTTGGGGGTGATTTACGGTAGCCGAAGTAATTTAGGTTATTCGGGTATAGTTTGTTAAGATTTTTAGCATTTTTTTGTAGTTTTAAAGTGATTGGGCTTAGTTTGTTGCTGTAAAGTGTAGTTGGGGGTGATTTTTTTTAGCCGAAGTAATTTAGGTGAGTTTGGCATAGTTTGCTATGATAACTAGCATTTTTTTGTAATTTAAAAGTGATTGGGTTTAGTTTGTTGTGGTAAGGGTTAGTTGGTGATGATTTAGAGTAGCCGAAGTAATTTAGGTGAGTCTGGCATAGTTTGTTATAATTTGTACACCTTTTTTAGTAATTTTAAGATGATATGGTTTGGTTTGTTGTGGTAAGGGATAGTTGGGGGTGATTTACGATAGCCGAAGTAATTTAGGTGATTCTGGTATAGTTTGTTATGATTTTTAGCATTTTTTTGTGTTTTTAAAGTGATTGGGCTTAGTTTGTTGCTGTAAAGTGTAGTTGGGGGTAATTTTTGATAGCCGAAGTAATTTAGGTGAGTTTGGCATAGTTTGTTATGGTTACTAGCATTTTTTGTAATTTAAAAATGATTGGGTTTAGTTTGTTGTGGTAAGGGTTAGTTGGTGATGATTTAGAGTAGCCGAAGTAATTTAGGTGAGTCTGGCATAGTTTGTTATGATTTGTACACCTTTTTTTGTAATTTTAAGATGATGTGGTTTGGTTTGTTGTGGTAAGGGATAGTTGGGGGTGATTTACGGTAGCCGAAGTAATTTAGGTTATTCGGGTATAGTTTGTTAAGATTTTTAGCATTTTTTTGTAGTTTTAAAGTGATTGGGCTTAGTTTGTTGCTGTAAAGTGTAGTTGGGGGTGATTTTTATTAGCCGAAGTAATTTAGGTGAGTTTGGCATAGTTTGCTATGATAACTAGCATTTTTTTGTAATTTAAAAGTGATTGGGTTTAGTTTGTTGTGGTAAAGGTTAGTTGGTGATGATTTAGAGTAGCCGAAGTAATGTAGGTGAGTCTGGCAGAGTTTGTTATGATTTGTACACCTTTTTTAGTAATTTTAAGATGATATGGTTTGGTTTGTTGTGGTAAGGGATAGTTGGGGGTGATTTACGATAGCCGAAGTAATTTAGGTGATTCTGGTATAGTTTGTTATGATTTTTAGCATTTTTTTGTAATTTTAAAGTGATTGGGCTTAGTTTGTTGCTGTAAAGTGTAGTTGGGTGTTTTGTTAGCCGAAGTAATTTAGGTGAGTTTGGCATAGTTTGCTATGGTTAGTAGCATTTTTTTGTAATTTAAAAATGATTGGGTTTAGTTTGTTGTGGTAAGGGTTAGTTGGTGATGATTTAGGGTAGCCGAAGTAATTTAGGGGAGTTTAGCATAGTTTGCTATGGTTACTAGCATTTTTTTGTAATTTAAAAGTGATTGGGTTTAGTTTGTTGTGGTAAGGGTTAGTTGGTGATGATTTAGAGTAGCCGAAGTAATTTAGGTGAGTCTGGCATAGTTTGTTATGATTTGTACAACTTTTTTTGTAATTTTAAGATGATATGGTTTGGTTTGTTGTGGTAAGGGATAGTTGGGGGTGATTTACGGTAGCCGAAGTAATTTAGGTGATTCTGGTATAGTTTGTTATGATTTTTAGCATTTTTTTGTAATTTTAAAGTGATTGGGCTTAGTTTGTTGCTGTAAAGTGTAGTTGGGGGTGATTTTTGATAGCCGAAGTAATTTAGGTGAGTTTGGCATAGTTTGCTATGGTTAGTAGCATTTTTTGTAATTTAAAATTGATTGGGTTTAGTTTGTTGTGGTAAGGGTTAGTTGGTGATGATTTATGGTAGCCGAAGTAATTTAGGTGAGTTTGGCATAGTTTGCTATGGTTACTATCATTTTTTAGTAATTTAAAAGTGATTGGGTTTAGTTTGTTGTGGTAAGGGTTAGTTGGTGATGATTTGGAGTAGCCGAAGTAATTTTGGTGAGTCTGGCATAGTTTGTTATGATTTGTACAACTTTTTTTGTAATTTTAAGATGATATGGTTTGGTTTGTTGTGGTAAGGGATAGTTGGGGGTGATTTACGGTAGCCGAAGTAATTTAGGTGATTCTGGTATAGTTTGTTATGATTTTTAGCATTTTTTTGTAATTTTAAAGTGATTGGGCTAAGTTTGTTGCTGTAAAGTGTAGTTGGGGGTGATTTTTGATAGCCGAAGTAATTTAGGTGAGTTTGGCATAGTTTGCTATGGTTAGTAGTATTTTTTTGTAATTTAAAAGTGATTGGGTTTAGTTTGTTGTGGTATGGGTTAGTTGGTGATGATTTATGGTAGCCGAAGTAATTTAGGTGAGTTTGGCATAGTTTGTTATGATTTGTACACCTTTTTTTGTAATTTTAAGATGATATGGTTTGGTTTGTTGTGGTAAGGGATAGTTGGGGGTGATTTACGGTAGCCGAAGTAATTTAGGTGATTCTGGTATAGTTTGTTATGATTTTCAGCATTTTTTTGTAATTTTAAAGTGATTGGGCTTAGTTTGTTGCTGTAAAGTGTAGTTGGGGGTGATTTTTGATAGCCGAAGTAATTTAGGAGAGTTTGGCATAGTCTGCTATGGTTAGTAGCATTTTTTTGTAATTTAAACGTGATTGGGTTTAGTTTGTTGTGGTAAGGGTTAGTTGTTGATGATTAATGGTAGCCGAAGTAATTTAGGTGAGTTTGGCATAGTTTGCTATGGTTACTAGCATTTTTTTGTAATTTAAAAGTGTTTGGGTTTAGTTTGTTGTGGTAAGGGTTAGTTGGTGATGATTTAGAGTAGCCGAAGTAATTTAGGTGAGTCTGGCATAGTTTGTTATGATTTGTTCACCTTTTTTTGTAATTTTAAGATGATATGGTTTGGTTTGTTGTGGTAAGGGATAGTTGGGGGTGATTTACGGTAGCCGAAGTAATTTAGGTGATTCTGGTATAGTTTGTTATGATTTTTAGCACTTTTTTGTAATTTTAAAGTGATTGGGCTTAGTTTGTTGCTGTAAAGTGTAGTTGGGGGTGATTTTTGATAGCCGAAGTAATTTAGGTCAGTTTCGCATAGTTTGCTATGGTTAGTAGAATTTTTTTGTAATTTAAAAGTGATTGGGTTTAGTTTGTTGTGGTAAGGGTTAGTTGGTGATGATTTATGGTAGCCGAAGTAATTTAGGTGAGTTTGGCATAGTTTGCTATGGTTACTAGCATTTTTTTGTAATTAAAAATGTGATTGGGTTTAGTTTGTTTTGGTAAGGGTTAGTTGGTGATGATTTAGCGTCGCCGAAGTAATTTAGGTGAGTCTGGCATAGTTTGTTATGATTTGTACACCTTTTTTTGTAATTTTAAGATGATATGGTTTGGTTTGTTGTGGTAAGGGATAGTTGGGGGTGATTTACGGTAGCCGTAGTAATTTAGGTGATTCTGGTATAGTTTGTTATGATTTTTAGCATTTTTTTGTAATTTTAAAGTGATTGGGCTTAGTTTGTTGCTATAAAGTGTAGTTGGGGGTGATTTTTGATAGCCGAAGTAATTTAGGTAAATTTGGCATAGTTTGCTATGGTTAGTAGCATTTTTTTGTAATTTAAAAGTGATTGGGTTTAGTTTGTTGTGGTAAGGGTTAGTTGGTGATGATTTAGAGTAGCCGAAGTAATTTAGGTGAGTCTGGCATAGTTTGTTATAATTTGTACACCTTTTTTAGTAATTTTAAGATGATATGGTTTGGTTTGTTGTGGTAAGGGATAGTTGGGGGTGATTTACGATAGCCGAAGTAATTTAGGTGATTCTGGTATAGTTTGTTATGATTTTTAGCATTTTTTTGTGTTTTTAAAGTGATTGGGCTTAGTTTGTTGCTGTAAAGTGTAGTTGGGGGTAATTTTTGATAGCCGAAGTAATTTAGGTGAGTTTGGCATAGTTTGTTATGGTTACTAGCATTTTTTGTAATTTAAAAATGATTGGGTTTAGTTTGTTGTGGTAAGGGTTAGTTGGTGATGATTTAGAGTAGCCGAAGTAATTTAGGTGAGTCTGGCATAGTTTGTTATGATTTGTACACCTTTTTTTGTAATTTTAAGATGATGTGGTTTGGTTTGTTGTGGTAAGGGATAGTTGGGGGTGATTTACGGTAGCCGAAGTAATTTAGATTATTCGGGTATAGTTTGTTAAGATTTTTAGCATTTTTTTGTAGTTTTAAAGTGATTGGGCTTAGTTTGTTGCTGTAAAGTGTAGTTGGGGGTGATTTTTATTAGCCGAAGTAATTTAGGTGAGTTTGGCATAGTTTGCTATGATAACTAGCATTTTTTTGTAATTTAAAAGTGATTGGGTTTAGTTTGTTGTGGTAAAGGTTAGTTGGTGATGATTTAGAGTAGCCGAAGTAATGTAGGTGAGTCTGGCAGAGTTTGTTATGATTTGTACACCTTTTTTTGTAATTTTAAGATAATATGGTTTGGTTTGTTGTGGTAAGGGATAGTTGGGGGTGATTTACGGTAGCCGAAGTAATTTAGGTGATTCTGGTATAGTTTGTTATGATTTTTAGCATTTTTTTGTAATTTTAAAGTGATTGGGCTTAGTTTGTTGCTGTAAAGTGTAGTTGGGGTGATTTTTGATAGCCGAAGTACTTTAGGTGAGTTTGGCATAGTTTGCTATGGTTACTAGCATTTTTTTGTAATTTAAAAGTGATTGGGTTTAGTTTGTTGTGGTAAGGGTTAGTTGGTGATGATTTAGAGTAGCCGAAGTAATTTAGGTGAGTCTGGCATAGTTTGTTATGATTTGTACACCATTTTTTGTAATTTTAAGATGATATGGTTTGGTTTGTTGTGGTAAGGGATTGTTGGGGGTGATTTACGTTAGCCGAAGTAATTTAGGTGATTCTGGTATAGTTTGTTATGATTTTTAGCATTTTTTTGTAATTTAAAAGTGATAGGGTTTAGTTTGTTGTGGTAAGGGTTAGTTGGTGATGATTTATTGTAGCCGAAGTAATTTAGGTGAGTTTGGCATAGTTTGCTATGGTTACTAGCATTTTTTTGTAATTTAAAAGTGATTGGGTTTAGTTTTTTGTTTTAAGAGTTAGTTGGTGATGATTTAGAGTAGCCGAAGTAATTTAGGTGAGTCTGGCATAGTTTGTTATGATTTGTACACCTTTTTTTGTAATTTTAAGATGATATGGTTTGGTTTGTTGTGGTAAGGGATAGTTGGGGGTGATTTACGGTAGCCAAAGTAATTTAGGTGATTCTGGTATAGTTTGTTATGATTTTTAGCATTTTTTTGTAATTTTAAAGTGATTGGGCTTAGTTTGTTGCTATAAAGTGTAGTTGGAGGTGATTTTTGATAGCCGAAGTAATTTAGGTGAGTTTGGCATAGTTTGCTATGGTTAGTAGCATTTTTTTGTAATTTAAAAGTGATTGGGTTTAGTTTGTTGTGGTAAGGGTTAGTTGGTGATGATTTATGGTAGCCAAAGTAATTTAGGTGAGTTTGGCATAGTTTGCTATGGTTACTAGCATTTTTTTGTAATTTAAAAGTGATTGGGTTTAGTTTGTTGTGGTAAGGGTTAGTTGGTGATGATTTAGAGTAGCCGAAGTAATTTAGGTAAGTCTGGCATAGTTTGTTATGATTTGTACACCTTTTTTTGTAATTTTAAGATGATATGGTTTGGTTTGTTGTGGTAAGGGAAAGTTGGGGGTGGTTTACGGTAGCCGAAGTAATTTAGGTGATTCTGGTATTTGTTATGATTTGTAGCATTTTTTTGTAATTTTAAAGTGATTGGGCTTAGTTTGTTGCTGTAAAGTGTAGTTGGGGGTGATTTTTGATAGCCGAAGTAATTTAGGTGAGTTTGGCATAGTTTGCTATGGTTACTAGCATTTTTTTGTAATTTAAAAGTGATTGGGTTTAGTTTGTTGTGGTAAGGGTTAGTTGGTGATGATTTAGAGTAGCCGAAGTAATTTAGGTAAGTCTGGCATAGTTTGTTATGATTTGTACACCTTTTTTTGTAATTTTAAGATGATATGGTTTGGTTTGTTGTGGTAAGGGAAAGTTGGGGGTGGTTTACGGTAGCCGAAGTAATTTAGGTGATTCTGGTATTTGTTATGATTTGTAGCATTTTTTTGTAATTTTAAAGTGATTGGGTTTAGTTTGTTGTGGTAAGGGTTAGTTGGTGATGCTTTATGGTAGCCGAAGTAATTTAGGTGAGTTTGGCATAGTTTGCTATGGTTACTAGCATTTTTTTGTAATTTAAAAGTGATAGGGTTTAGTTTGTTGTGGTAAGGGTTAGTTGGTGATGATTTATTGTAGCCGAAGTAATTTAGGTGAGTTTGGCATAGATTGCTATGGTTACTAGCATTTTTTTGTAATTTAAAAGTGATTGGGTTTAGTTTGTTGTGGTAAGAGTTAGTTGGTGATGATTTAGAGTAGCCGAAGTAATTTAGGTGAGTCTGGCATAGTTTGTTATGATTTGTACACCTTTTTTTGTTATTTTAAGATGATATGGTTTGGTTTGTTGTGGTAAGGGATAGTTGAGGGTTATTTACGGTAGCCGAAGTAATTTAGGTGATTCTGGTATAGTTTGTTATGATTTTTAGCATTTTTTTGTAATTTAAAAGTGATTGGGTTTAGTTTGTTGTGGTGAGGGTTAGTTGGTGATGATTTAGAGTAGCCGAAGTAATTTAGGTGAGTCTGGCATAGTTTGTTATGATTTGTACACCTTTTTTTGTAATTTTAAAATGATATGGTTTGGTTTGTTGTGGTAAGGGATAGTTGGGGGTGATTTACGGTAGCCGAAGTAATTTAGGTGATTCTGGTATAGTTTGTTATGATTTTTAGCATTTTTTTGTAATTTTAAAGTGATTGGGCTTAGTTTGTTGCTGTAAAGTGTAGTTGGAGGTGATTTTTGATAGCCGAAGTAATTTAGGTGAGTTTGGCATAGTTTGCTATGATTAGTAGCATTTTTTTGTAATTTAAAAGTGATTGGGTTTAGTTTGTTGTGGTAAGGGTTAGTTGGTGATGATTTATGGTAGCCGAAGTAATTTAGGTGAGTTTGGCATAGTTTGCTATGGTTACTAGCATTTTTTGTAATTTAAAAGTGATTGGGTTTAGTTTGTTGTGGTAAGGGTTAGTTGGTGATGATTTAGAGTAACCGAAGTAATTTAGGTGAGTCTGGCATAGTTTGTTATGATTTGTACAATTTTTTTGGAATTTTAAGATGATATGGTTTGGTTTGTTGTGGTAAGGGATATTTGGGGGTGATTTACGGTAGCCGAAGTAATTTAGGTAATTCTGGTGTAGTTTGTTATGATTTTTAGCATTTTTATGTAATTTTAAAGTGATTGGGCTTAGTTTGTTGCTGTAAAGTGTAGTTGGGGGTGATTTTTGATAGCCGAAGTAATTTAGGTGAGTTTGGCATAGTTTGCTATGGTTAGTAGCATTTTTTTGTAATTTAAAAGTGATTGGGTTTAGTTTGTTGTGGTAAGGGTTAGTTGGTGATGATTTATGGTAGCCGAAGTAATTTAGGTGAGTTTGGCATAGTTTGCTATGGTTACTAGAATGTTTTTGTAATTTATAAGTGATTGGGTTTAGTTTGTTGTGGTAAGGTTTAGTTGGTGATGATTTAGAGTAGCCGAAGTAATTTAGGTAAGTCTGGCATAGTTTGTTATGATTTGTACACCTTTTTTTGTAATTTTAAGATGATATGGTTTGGTTTGTTGTGGTAAGGGATAGTTGAGGGTTATTTACGGTAGCCGAAGTAATTTAGGTGATTCTGGTATAGTTTGTTATGATTTTTAGCATTTTTTTGTAATTTTAAAGTGATTGGGCTTAGTTTGTTTCTGTAAAGTGTAGTTGGGGGTGATTTTTGATAGCCGAAGTAATTTAGGTGAGTTTGGCATAGTTTGCTATGGTTAGTAGCATTTTTTTGTAATTTAAAAGTGATTTGGTTTAGTTTGTTGTGGTAAGGGTTAGTTGGTGATGATTTATGGTAGCCGAAGTAATTTAGGTGAGTTTGGCATAGTTTGCTATGGTTACTAGCATATTTTTGTAATTTAAAAGTGATTGGGTTTAGTTTGTTGTGGTAAGGGTTAGTTGGTGATGATTAAGAGTAGCCGAAGTAATTTAGGTGAGTCTGGCATAGTTTGTTATGATTTGTACACCTTTTTTTGTAATTTTAAGATGATATGGTTTGGTTTGTTGTGGTAAGGGATAGTTGGGGGTGATTTACGGTAGCCGAAGTAATTTAGGTGATTCTGGTATAGTTTGTTATGATTTTTAGCATTTTTTTGTAATTTTAAAGTGATTGGGCTTAGTTTGTTGCTGTAAAGTGTAGTTGGGGGTGATTTTTGATAGCCGAAGTAATTTAGGTGAGTTTGGCATAGTCTGCTATGGTTAGTAGCATTTTTTTGTAATTTAAAAGTGATTGGGTTTAGTTTGTTGTGGTAAGGGTTAGTTGGTGATGATATAGAGTAGCCGAAGTAATTTAGGTGAGTCTGGCATAGTTTGTTATAATTTGTACACCTTTTTTAGTAATTTTAAAATGATATGGTTTGGTTTGTTGTGGTAAGGGATAGTTGGGGGTGATTTACAATAGCCGAAGTAATTTAGGTGATTCTGGTATAGTTTGTTATGATTTTTAGCATTTTTTTGTGTTTTTAAAGTGATTGGGCTTAGTTTGTTGCTGTAAAGTGTAGTTGGGGGTAATTTTTGATAGCCGAAGAAATTTAGGTGAGTTTGGCATAGTTTGCTATGGTTACTAGCATATTTTTGTAATTTAAAAGTGATTGGGTTTAGTTTGTTGTGGTAAGGGTTAGTTGGTGATGATTAAGAGTAGCCGAAGTAATTTAGGTGAGTCTGGCATAGTTTGTTATGATTTGTACATCTTTTTTTGTAATTTTAAAATGATATGGTTTGGTTTGTTGTGGTAAGGGATAGTTGGGGGTGATTTACGGTAGCCGAAGTAATTTAGGTGATTCTGGTATAGTTTGTTATGATTTTTAGCATTTTTTTGTAATTTTAAAGTGATTTGGCTTAGTTTGTTGCTGTAAAGTGTAGTTGGAGGTGATTTTTGATAGCCGAAGTAATTTAGGTGAGTTTGGCATAGTTTGCTATGGTTAGTAGCATTTTTTTGTAATTTAAAAGTGATTGGGTTTAGTTTGTTGTGGTAAGGGTTAGTTGGTGATGATTTATGGTAGCCGAAGTAATTTAGGTGAGTTTGGCATAGTTTGCTATGGTTACTAGCATTTTTTTGTAATTTAAAAGTGATTGGGTTTAGTTTGATGTGGTAAGGGTTAGTTGGTGATGATTTAGAGTAACCGAAGTAATTTAGGTGAGTCTGGCATAGTTTGTTATGATTTGTACAATTTTTTTGGAATTTTAAGATGATATGGTTTGGTTTGTTGTGGTAAGGGATATTTGGGGGTGATTTACGGTAGCCGAAGTAATTTAGGTAATTCTGGTATAGTTTGTTATGATTTTTAGCATTTTTTTGTTATTTTAAAGTGATTCGGCTTAGTTTGTTGCTGTAAAGTGTAGTTGGAGGTGATTTTTGATAGCCGAAGTAATTTAGGTGAGTTTGGCATAGTTTGCTATGGTTAGTAGCATTTTTTTGTAATTTAAAAGTGATTGGGTTTAGTTTGTTGTGGTAAGGGTTAGTTGGTGATGATTTATGGTAGCCGAAGTAATTTAGGTGAGTTTGGCATAGTTTGCTATGGTTACTAGCATTTTTTTGTAATTTAAAAGTGATTGGGTTTAGTTTGATGTGGTAAGGGTTAGTTGGTGATGATTTAGAGTAACCGAAGTAATTTAGGTGAGTCTGGCATAGTTTGTTATGATTTGTACAATTTTTTTGGAATTTTAAGATGATATGGTTTGGTTTGTTGTGGTAAGGGATATTTGGGGGTGATTTACGGTAGCCGAAGTAATTTAGGTGATTCTGGTATAGTTTGTTATGATTTTTAGCATTTTTTTGTAATTTTAAAGTGATTGGGCTTAGTTTGTTGCTGTAAAGTGTAGTTGGGGGTGATTTTTCATAACCGAAGAAATTTAGGTGAGTTTGGCATAGTTTGCTATGGTTAGTAGCATTTTTTTGTAATTTAAAAGTGATTGGGTTTAGTTTGTTGTGGTAAGGGTTAGTTGGTAATGATTTATGGTATTAGAAGTAATTTAGGTGAGTTAGGCATAGTTTGCCATGGTTACTAGCATATTTTTGGTAATTTAAAAGTGATTGGGTTTAGTTTGTAGTGGTAAGGGCTAGTTGGTGATGATTTAGAGTAGCCGAAGTAATTTAGGTGGGTCTGGCATAGTTTGTTATGATTTGTACACCCTTTTTTGTAATTTTAAAATGATATGGTTTGGTTTGTTGTGGTAAGGGATAGTTGGGGATGATTTACGGTAGCCGAAGTAATTTAGGTGATTCTGGTGTAGTTTGTTATGATTTTTAGCATTTTTTTGTAATTTTAAAGTGATTGGGCTTAGTTTGTTGCTGTAAAGTGTAGTTGGGGGTGATTTTTGATAGCCGAAGTAATTTAGGTGAGTTTGGCATAGTTTGCTATAGTTGTTTTGTGTTTACAATTTTTTCTCCTCAACCCACAATACATTTATACCCTTCTCCCTTCTCCTGTCTGATCGGACTTACGGTTACACCCCACCCCAAAAAACCTCTCTCGCCATCAAAAACTCTTGCCATCGAAGCTTCGAGACAGCCGCATCGTTCGAAAATTAGTCTCTTGCGAATTCGCCATCTGTTTTTATAAATTGTTGTTTGTCGCCATCGGCAACCCTTGCCTGGTATTATCCAGACGAAGCCGGGCAGAATTGGAGCTGTGGACATCCATCGAGAATCAAAAGTTGAACGGGTACTTGGTGAGTCCGTCATCCCATCCTTGCACCAATTCCATTTACATTAAAACTTGTATTGTTCAAGAATAAGTCTCTTTCCCCCCCGAATGCCGCCCGTGCACATCATCTCGTGGGAAGAAATCGCCGAGTTAGATCATCGCTGCGTGGAATTATTTTGTACATAGTAGTCGATAATAAAGCTGTTTAAGTTTAACCCAATACATTAATTGTTCATTCAGTCCACTAGCAAAAACCACCTTTGTGTGGAAATAACATTTGGTCCTTCGAGCCGGATTTGCTTTGTTGTTGAAAATTTCGTTGTAATCGATTGGGTTGACCAAACAGCTTTGTTTCAAAATATTTCCACCCAGCGTGCCGTAATATCGTGTCGTTGCCGTCTTGAACGCGTTCAGGCTTGTTTGTTTGTTTCCCCCTGGTGTTGTAAAAACGAGGGTAATACTCGTGAAGTACCGTTACCGGCCATGTAAACATTGTCAAGTTCCTTTGTTCCTTTGATACGGATATTTTTTGTTTGCCACGTTGTTGCGCCGTTTTGTCTCGTTGCTGTACCCTTTGAATTTGTTTTTCGTTTTGCTTTTTTATCGTTGTTGATCGAGTGTCCAACGGGAATATCTTCCTCTTGGTTTGGTTGGTCGGGTACTCATTCGCGTAGTCACCACGATCATTTGTTGTCCAATAACACATTTCGTTTGCTAGCTCAGAATTGAAATTACTCGTTAAACATGGCAGCCAAATATGCCCAACAAGTTGCTCTTCGTGACATGCTCATTGCTCGGGTGCAAGACACCAAAACTGTCGCGGAATTAGCGTCAACTGACGCCTCCATGAGAAACCTTCTAAAAGTAAAATTTCCCGTAATAAAGCCTTTATACGAGGAATTTTCCGAACTTCACCGGGCCATTGTTATCCATTTTTGTAATTTTAAAGTGATTCGGCTTAGTTTGTTGCTGTAAAGTGTAGTTGGAGGTGATTTTTGATAGCCGAAGTAATTTAGGTGAGTTTGGCATAGTTTGCTATGGTTAGTAGCATTTTTTTGTAATTTAAAAGTGATTGGGTTTAGTTTGTTGTGGTAAGGGTTAGTTGGTGATGATTTATGGTAGCCGAAGTAATTTAGGTGAGTTTGGCATAGTTTGCTATGGTTACTAGCATTTTTTTGTAATTTAAAAGTGATTGGGTTTAGTTTGATGTGGTAAGGGTTAGTTGGTGATGATTTAGAGTAACCGAAGTAATTTAGGTGAGTCTGGCATAGTTTGTTATGATTTGTACAATTTTTTTGGAATTTTAAGATGATATGGTTTGGTTTGTTGTGGTAAGGGATATTTGGGGGTGATTTACGGTAGCCGAAGTAATTTAGGTAATTCTGGTGTAGTTTGTTATGATTTTTAGCATTTTTATGTAATTTTAAAGTGATTGGGCTTAGTTTGTTGCTGTAAAGTGTAGTTGGGGGTGATTTTTGATAGCCGAAGAAATTTAGGTGAGTTTGGCATAGTTTGCTATGGTTAGTAGCATTTTTTTGTAATTTAAAATTGATTGGGTTTAGTTTGTTGTGGTAAGGGTTAGTTGGTGATGATTTAGAGTAGCCGAAGTAATTTAGGTAAGTCTGGCATAGTTTGTTATGATTTGTACACCTTTTTTTGTAATTTTAAGATGATATGGTTTGGTTTGTTGTGGTAAGGGATAGTTGAGGGTGATTTACGGTAGCCGAAGTAATTTAGGTGATTCTGGTATAGTTTGTTATGATTTTTAGCATTTTTTTGTAATTTTAAAGCGATTGGGCTTAGTTTGTTGCTGTAAAGTGTAGTTGGGGTGATTTTTGATAGCCGAAGTAATTTAGGTGAGTTTGGCATAGTTTGCTATGGTTAGTAGCATTTTTTTGTAATTTAAAAGTGATTGGGATTAGTTTGTTGTGGTAAGGGTTAGTTGGTGATGATTTATGGTAGCCGAAGTAATTTAGGTAAGTTTGGCATAGTTTGCTATGGTTACTAGCATTTTTTTGTAATTTAAAAGTGATTGGGTTTAGTTTGTTGTGGTAAGGGTTAGTTGGTGATGATTTAGAGTAGCCGAAGTAATTTAGGTGAGTCTGGCATAGTTTGTTATGATTTGTACACCTTTTTTGTAATTTTAAGATGATATGGTTTGGTTTGTTGTGGTAAGGGTTAGTTGGTGATGATTTATGGTAGCCGAAGTAATTTAGGTGAGTTTGGCATAGTTTGCTATTGTTACTAGCATTTTTTTTTAATTTAAAAGTGATTGGGTTTAGTTTGTTGTGGTAAGGGTTAGTTGGTGATGATTTAGAGTAGCCGAAGTAATTTAGGTGAGTCTGGCATAGTTTGTTATGATTTGTACACCTTTTTTTGTAATTTTAAGATGATTTGGTTTGGTTTGTTATGGTAAGGGATAGTTGGTGGTGATTTACGGTAGCCGAAGTAATTTAGGTGATTCTGGTATAGTTTGTTATGATTTTTAGCATTTTTTTGTAATTTTAAAGTGATTGGGCTTAGTTTGTTGCTGTAAAGTGTAGTTGGGGGTGATTTTTGATTGCCGAAGTAATTTAGGTGAGTTTGGCATAGTTTGCTATGGTTAGTAGCATTTTTTTGTAATTTAAAAGTGATTGGGTTTAGTTTGTTGTGGTAAGGGTTAGTTGGTGATGATTTATGGTAGCCGAAGTAATTTAGGTGAGTTTGGCATAGTTTGCTATGGTTACAAGCATTTTTTTGTAATTTAAAAGTGATTGGGTTTAGTTTGTTGGGGTAAGGGTTAGTTGGTGATGATTTAGAGTAGCCGAAGTAATTTAGGTGAGTCTGGCATAGTTTGTTATGATTTGTATACCTTTTTTTGTAATTTTAAGATGATATGGTTTGGTTTGTTGTGGTAAGGGCTGGTTGGGTGTGATTTACGGTAGCCGAAGTAATTTAGGTGATTCTGGTATAGTTTGTTATGATTTTTAGCATTTTTTTGTAATTTTAAAGTGATTGGGCTTAGTTTGTTGCTGTAAAGTGTAGTTGGGGGTGATTTTTCATAGCCGAAGAAATTTAGGTGAGTTTGGCATAGTTTGCTATGGTTAGTAGCATTTTTTTGTAATTTAAAAGTGATTGGGTTTAGTTTGTTGTGGTAAGGGTTAGTTGGTAATGATTTATGGTAGCCGAAGTAATTTAGGTGAGTTAGGCATAGTTTGCCATGGTTACTAGCATATTTTTGGTAATTTAAAAGTAATTGGGTTTAGTTTGTTGTGGTAAGGGTTAGTTGGTAATGATTTATGGTATTCGAAGTAATTTAGGTGAGTTAGGCATAGTTTGCCATGGTTACTAGCATATTTTTGGTAATTTAAAAGTGATTGGGTTTAGTTTGTAGTGGTAAGGGCTAGTTGGTGATGATTTAGAGTAGCCGAAGTAATTTAGGTGGGTCTGGCATAGTTTGTTATGATTTGTACACCCTTTTTTGTAATTTTAAAATGATATGGTTTGGTTTGTTGTGGTAAGGGATAGTTGGGGATGATTTACGGTAGCCGAAGTAATTTAGGTGATTCTGGTGTAGTTTGTTATGATTTTTAGCATTTTTTTGTAATTTTAAAGTGATTGGGCTTAGTTTGTTGCTGTAAAGTGTAGTTGGGGGTGATTTTTGATAGCCGAAGTAATTTAGGTGAGTTTGGCATAGTTTGCTATAGTTGTTTTGTGTTTACAATTTTTTCTCCTCAACCCACAATACATTTATACCCTTCTCCCTTCTCCTGTCTGATCGGACTTACGGTTACACCCCACCCCAAAAAACCTCTCTCGCCATCAAAAACTCTTGCCATCGAAGCTTCGAGACAGCCGCATCGTTCGAAAATTAGTCTCTTGCGAATTCGCCATCTGTTTTTATAAATTGTTGTTTGTCGCCATCGGCAACCCTTGCCTGGTATTATCCAGACGAAGCCGGGCAGAATTGGAGCTGTGGACATCCATCGAGAATCAAAAGTTGAACGGGTACTTGGTGAGTCCGTCATCCCATCCTTGCACCAATTCCATTTACATTAAAACTTGTATTGTTCAAGAATAAGTCTCTTTCCCCCCCGAATGCCGCCCGTGCACATCATCTCGTGGGAAGAAATCGCCGAGTTAGATCATCGCTGCGTGGAATTATTTTGTACATAGAAGTCGATAATAAAGCTGTTTAAGTTTAACCCAATACATTAATTGTTCATTCAGTCCACTAGCAAAAACCACCTTTGTGTGGAAATAACATTTGGTCCTTCGAGCCGGATTTGCTTTGTTGTTGAAAATTTCGTTGTAATCGATTGGGTTGACCAAACAGCTTTGTTTCAAAATATTTCCACCCAGCGTGCCGTAATATCGTGTCGTTGCCGTCTTGAACGCGTTCAGGCTTGTTTGTTTGTTTCCCCCTGGTGTTGTAAAAACGAGGGTAAGACTCGTGAAGTACCGTTACCGGCCATGTAAACATTGTCAAGTTCCTTTGTTCCTTTGATACGGATATTTTTTGTTTGCCACGTTGTTGCGCCGTTTTGTCTCGTTGCTGTACCCTTTGAATTTGTTTTTCGTTTTGCTTTTTTATCGTTGTTGATCGAGTGTCCAACGGGAATATCTTCCTCTTGGTTTGGTTGGTCGGGTACTCATTCGCGTAGTCACCACGATCATTTGTTGTCCAATAACACATTTCGTTTGCTAGCTCAGAATTGAAATTACTCGTTAAACATGGCAGCCAAATATGCCCAACAAGTTGCTCTTCGTGACATGCTCATTGCTCGGGTGCAAGACACCAAAACTGTCGCGGAATTAGCGTCAACTGACGCCTCCATGAGAAACCTTCTAAAAGTAAAATTTCCCGTAATAAAGCCTTTATACGAGGAATTTTCCGAACTTCACCGGGCCATTGTTATCCATTTATCAGCGCAACGGGATTTGGATTTGACTGAGAAGGAAGTCAAATTAAAACAATTTGATAACGATTATTTCTTTATTTGTTCGAAACATGAGGAATTATTTCCTTCAATGTGTGCATCACCCGTGGTAACATCTACCGCGGCGTCCACGCCTAACGTACGACTTCCAAAATTATCCATCCCGGATTTTGATGGCAATCTCAAACTTTGGCCAACGTTCAGAGATATGTTCACTTCACTAATTCATAACAACTCTTCGTTAACCGATATTGAGCGGTTTCAATATTTGCTAGCATCATTGAAAAGAGAACCGCTAACCTTGGCCAAGACTCTACCCATGACAGAACTGAATTATCAAATGGTTTACAATTCGATTTTAGACAGATACAATAACACGCGTAATCTAGCCAATTTTCACTGGCGTGAAATTCAGAATCTGCCTGCTCTTAAAGAGGAATCTCCAACCGGTCTTCGGAAAATGTTAGATACGATTCTTGAAAATTTGCAAGATTTAGCCGGTCTTGGTTTACCGACCGACAAGTGGGATTTCATTTTGGTCTCGCTAGTGATGGACAAGCTCGACTTAAGCACTCGTCGCCAATATGAGCTCAAGAATTCTACCAAGGACATTCCCACTTGGAGGACATTTATTGAGTTCCTTGAAAACCATTGCTTGGCCTTGGAGTCTCTGTCACTCAGCTCGTCAAAACTCCCATCCTCGAGAGCTTCTTCTGTAAGCTCTTGGGTAAAACCGAAACAGTCGCTTGTGTCAACTTCTAACCCTCGGAACATTTCTTCGTCGTCGTCTCCTTGCGTGTTATGCAAAGGTAGTCATTGGTTGTCTCGTTGCGAAAGTTTCATTGACAAATCGGCACATGATCGTCATGCCTTTGCAAAACACAATCACTTATGCTTGAATTGTCTCCAAGCGGGTCATTCACTTGCTAATTGCCTGTCAAAATATTCCTGTAGAGTTTGTCAAGCCAAACACAATACACTGTTGCATTTTGAAAAGCGTCGTTCCAGTTCTCCGCCTACTGTCGCTCCAGTAGCTCCGGTGACTAACTCATTGGCCGCTGTCAACACTTCAGTCAATCAAACATTGACAACACATTCGTCTTCCCAGGTGCTTTTGGCCACGGTATCGCTCTTTGTTCGAGATAATAATGGTATACCTCAACTTGCTCGTGGTATTATCGATCCTGCCAGCCAAGCATCTTATATGACCTCCCGGTGTGTTAATCGTCTGGCATTACCGCGTACTCGCAGATCTGTTCCAATTTCGGGAATAGGTCAAACGACACTCACAGCCGGTCGTAGTGTTATCACGCAACTCAATTCAAACAAAATGTCAGGCCCTGAGATTTCGGCTGAATTCTTTGTCCTTTCTCAAATTTGTGGACAAATTCCAAGTACTCCTGTCTCTCCTGTCATGATTCGGGAGATAGAGCCGTTCAAACTCGCCGATCCTTTGTGGCACCAGCCTGGTAATGTGGACCTTTTGCTAGGCGCGGATCTGTTTCCGCAAATCGTCAAACAAATCCTTCCAAAATGCGTCGATTCGTCTCTGGTCGTCATGGAAACCATTTTCGGTTATGCTTTGCTCGGTCCAACTTCTCCAAACTTTTCGACCCCGCGAATCGAATCATTATTGTGTTCAATTTCACCTTCGTCGGAATTGGAGTCCACTCTACGTGATTTCTGGCAACTGGAACAAGTCCCAGTCAAATCATTGGAAGCTCCAGATGATTCAAAGGCTGAAAAATCTGTTCGTCTCAACGGTTTCTCGAGATTTTAAGGGTCGTTTTTGTTTAAACTTGCCGTTCAATGATAGTCCTCCTTCGTTTAGTGACTCTACAAGCATCGCTGATCGTCGTTTTCTGGCCTTAGAAAAGCGTCTTTCCCATCAACCAGAAATTGCTCGACTGTACATGGACTTTATGTCTGAGTACCTCAATTTTGGTCACATGTCATTGCTTAATTCGGACATGGTACCTTCGGACGGGTATTGCATTCCTCACCACTGCGTGCTCAAACAAGAAAATGGAAATACCAAAATTCGAATCGTCTTTGACGCCAGTGCTAAAGATGCCAATCAACTTTCATTGAATGATACACAATTGGTCGGACCAAAGCTCCAAAATGACATCGCGGTCTTATTGTTGCGTTTTCGTTCTCATCCTGTTGTTCTCACATGTGATGTTCGCCAGATGTATCGACAGATTTTAGTAACTCCTGAACATCGCAAGTTCCAATTGATTCGTTTTCGTTTTGACAAGTCGTCACCAATTCAGACGTATCAACTCAACACTGTGACTTATGGAGTCTCGTCGTCCCCCTTTCTTGCAATCCGTACCTTGTTGGAGCTGGCCGAGCTTGGGAAAACTTCCCATCCATTGGCTTCTGAGGTCATTCGGCGCAATCTTTACGTTGACGATATTATTTGCAGTGTTGCCTCCATCGCCGAGGCCCAGGAGTTAAAACGTCAACTCATTGATCTTTTCGCTTCCGCGTGTTTTGAATTGCGTAAGTGGTCGTCGAATTGTCCCGAAGTCTTAGATGATTTGTCACTAGATCATTGCCAATTGCAAAATCGTTCGTTTGACTCAGATTCCAAATCCACCTTAAAAATCTTAGGTCTGCAATGGCAACCTCCTTCTGATTGTTTTTCCTTTCAAGTTTCACCAAATGATAGTCGTTGCACCAAGAGATCAATCATGTCTCAAATTGCTCGCATCTACGACCCACTCGGTTTCTTGAGTCCAGTCATCTTTGTCGCCAAAAGACTTATTCAACTACTATGGTGTGCTGGCATCGATTGGGATACGGAACCACCGATCTCCATCCAAGAAACTTGGCACAGATTCACTGACGAACTCTGTCTCCTCGCTTCAATAGAAATTCCTCGATTTGTCTTTCCTCAGTCGTGCACCTCTTGTGAAATCCATGGCTTCAGTGATGCCTCTGAGAAAGGTTATGCCGCTGTTGTCTATTTTCGTTGTACGAATGCCATGGGTGACATCAGTACCCATTTCGTAATCGCCAAATCAAAAGTGGCACCCCTTACTCGCATGACAATCCCTCGTCTCGAGCTTTTAGCTGCAGTTCTTTTATCCAAACTGATTCATTTCGTTGTCACTTCCTTTCAAACCTGCGTTGACTTTCGGTCGATAATTGCTTGGACCGACTCAACTGTCACCCTCCACTGGATTCGATCGTTAGCCCACAGATGGGGAACTTTCATTGGCCACCGTGTTGCGTACATTCAGGAACGTGTTCCTTTTCATAATTGGCAATATGTCCCATCGTCGCACAACGCCGCGGATGTGGCATCTCGAGGACTCCAACCAAGTGAGGTCGTCGACAATTCCTTATGGTGGGCGGGTCCCTCGTTTCTTTCGTTGCCAAAAAATGCTTGGCCCCAGCAACCAAGTGGACTCGAATTAAATCCCAATGTTGACTTGGAGGAACGAAAGATTTCTCTTTTAGTTCAAACCTCAATTCCAATTCCTCTTCATTTATTGAAAAGGCATTCCTCCCTGCGTAAGGTCTGCGGAATTGTTTCGTACATTCGTCGTTTCATTTCATACCAAATGAAAAAATCTTCACAATTTCCTTCTGGCATTTGCACTAGTGTGGAACGACACCATTCGTTGCTGTTCATTGTAAAAATGGTGCAGCGTGAAGTCTTCGCTGATCTAATCGAAATGATCGTTTCCAAGCAGCCTATGCCAAAATGGATCGCCAAACTCGCTCCCTTTCTCGACACTGATGGCATGCTTCGTGTGGGTGGACGTCTGTCCCACTCGTCATTGCCATTCGTTTCAAAACATCCTGCTTTACTTCCAAAATCGCATCGTTTGTGCGAGTTGCTCGTCCGACAGATCCACGAGGATCATTTCCATGCCGGTATCAGCACTACGTTACATCTAATGCAACAGAATTTTTGGATTTTGTCGTCTCGCAGAGCCGTACGTCATTACTTATCGAAATGTAATCGTTGTTTCCGGGCAAAGCCACTAAATTTTCAGGCGATTATGGGTGACTTACCAGCGCCCAGAGTCAACCAAGCCAAAACTTTTAGTGTTGTAGGTTGTGACTTTGCAGGTCCCTTCAACATAACCATGAGTAGGTCGCGCGGCGTTCGAACCGTAAAAGCATACCTTTGCCTATTTGTCTGTTTTGCCACCAAGGCAGTTCATCTCGAACTCGTCTCCTCTCTTTCGAGTGAAGCTTTCATTGCCGCACTTCGAAGATTTGTTGCTCGTCGCGGTCGTTGCACACAAATTTACAGTGATTGCGGGACAAATTTTATTGGCGCAAATCGAGAATTGATCAAATTCATGCAACAGGCCACTGAAAGTGATGGCATTGAGTGGTCGTTCAATCCCCCATCTGCGCCTCATTTTGGAGGCCTGTGGGAAAGTGGTGTTAAGTCGGTTAAACATCATCTAGTTCGTGTGGTTGGACAACAGATCTTAACGTACGAAGAATTGAACACAGTTTTTGTCCAAATTGAAGCCATTCTCAACTCGCGCCCCTTGTGCGCTCTAAGCAGCGATCCCAAGGACCTTAACTGTCTTACACCCGAACATTTTTTGACGTTAGAACCACTCACGTGCGTACCCGATCCCGACTTGACTCATTTAAAGACATCTCGTCTTACTCGGTGGCAGCTCGTTCAACAACTCCAACAAAGTTTCTGGACGAGATGGCGCAATGAATACCTCCATGGTCTCTATCAGAGGAGTAAATGGACGCATTCCAAATACTTGGAGCAGGCCGATGTTGGCGCTCTGGTCTTAATCGAAAATGAACTCGCACCTCCGTTAAAATGGCGCTTAGGCCGTATAACCATGTTACATCCTGGTCGCGACGGTACTTCGAGAGTCGGCACGGTTCGCACAACCCTCGGCGAAGTCAAACGACCATTGGTAAAGCTGTGCGCCTTACCCACACAATAAAAGGAAAATTGTTTATTTTTCTTTTGTTGTTTGTTCTTAATTTCTTTGTTCTTTTTAATTTTAATTTTTGTTGTTTTGCTTTGAAAATTCATCTGAATTTTGGAGGGCGGTATGTTTTGTGTTTACAATTTTTTCTCCTCAACCCACAATACATTTATACCCTTCTCCCTTTTCCTGTCTTATCGGACTTACGGTTACACCCCACCCCAAAAAACCTCTCTCGCCATCAAAAACTCTTGCCATCGAAGCTTCGAGACAGCCGCATAGTTCGAAAATTAGTCTCTTGCGAATTCGCCAACTGTTTTTATAAATTGTTGTTTGTCGCCATCGGCAACCCTTGCCTGGTATTATCCAGACGAAGCCGGGCAGAATTGGAGCTGTGCACATCCATCGAGAATCAAAAGTTGAACGGGTACTTGGTGAGTCCGTCATCCCATCCTTGCACCAATTCCATTTACATTAAAACTTGTATTGTTCAAGAATAAGTCTCGTTCCCCCCCGAATGCCGCCCGTGCACCTCATCTCGTGGGAAGAAATCGCCGAGTTAGATCATCGCTGCGTGGAATTATTTTGTACATAGAAGTCGATAATAAAGCTGTTTAAGATTAACCCAATACATTAATTGTTCATACAGTCCACTAGCAAAAACCACCTTTGTGTGGAAATAACAATAGTTATTAGCATTTTTTTGTAATTTGAAAGTGATTGGGTTTAGTTTGTTGTGGTAAGGGTTAGTTGGTGATGATTTATTGTAGCCGAAGTAATTTAGGAGTGTTTGGCATAGTTTGCTATGGTTACTAGCATTTTTTTGTAATTTAAAAGTGATTGGGTTTAGTTTGTTGTGGTAAGGGTTAGTTGGTGATGATTTTGAGTAGCCGAAGTAATTTAGGTGAGTCTGGCATAGTTTGTTATGATTTGTACACCTTTTTTTGTAATTTTAATATGATATGGTTTGGTTTGTTGTGGTATGGGATAGTTGGGGGTGATTTACGGTAGCCGAAGTAATTTAGGTGATTCTGGTATAGTTTGTTATGATTCTTAGCATTTTTTTGTAATTTTAAAGTGATTGGGCTTAGTTTGTTGCTGTAAAGTGTAGTTGGGGGTGATTTTTGATAGCCGAAGTAATTTAGGTGAGTTTGGCATAGTTTGCTATGGTTAGTAGCATTTTTTTGTAATTTAAAAGTGATTGGGTTTAGTTTGTTGTGGTAAGAGTTAGTTGGTGATGATTTATGGCAGCCGATGTAATTTAGGTGAGTTTGGCATAGTTTGCTATGGTTACTAGCATTTTTTTGTAATTTAAAAGTGATTGGGTTTAGTTTGTTGTGGTAAGGGTTACTTGGTGATGATTTAGAGTAGCCGAAGTAATTTAGGTGAGTCTGGCATAGTTTGTTATGATTTGTACACCTTTTTTTGTAATTTTAAGATGATATGGTTTGGTTTGTTGTGGTAAGGGCTGGTTGGGTGTGATTTATGGTAGCCGAAGTAATTTAGGTGATTCTGGTATAGTTTGTTATGATTTTTAGCATTTTTTTGTAATTTTAAAGTGATTGGGCTTAGTTTGTTGCTGTAAAGTGTAGTTGGGGGTGATTTTTGATAGCCGAAGTAATTTAGGTGAGTTTGGCATAGTTTGCTATGGTTAGAAGCATTTTTTTGTAATTTAAAAGTGATTGGGGTTAGTTTGTTGTGGTAAGGGTTAGTTGGTGATGATTTATGGTAGTCGAAGTAATTTAGGTGAGTTTGGCATAGTTTGCTATGGTTACTAGCATTTTTTTGTAATTTAAAAGTGATTGGGTTTAGTTTCTTGTGGTAAGGGTTAGTTGGTGATGATTTAGAGTAGCCGAAGTAATTTAGGTGAGCCTGGCATAGTTTGTTATGATTTGTACACTTTTTTTTGTAATTTTAAGATGATATGGTTTGGTTTGTTGTGGTAAGGGATAGTTGGGGGTGATTTACGGTAGCCGAAGTAATTTAGGTGATTCTGGTATAGTTTGTTATGATTTTTAGCATTTTTTTGTAATTTAAAAGTGATTGGGTTTAGGTTGTTGTGGTAAGTGTTAGTTGGTAATGATTTAGAGTAGCCGAAGTAATTTAGGTGAGTCTGGCATAGTTTGTTATGGTTTGTACACCTTTTTTTGTAATTTTAAGATGATATGGTTTGGTTTGTTGTGGTAGGGGATAGTTGGGGGTGATTTACGGTAGCCGAAGTAATTTAGGTGAATCTGGCATAGTTTGTTATGATTTGTACACATTTTTTTGCAATTTTAAGTTGATATGGTTTGGTTTGTTGTGGTAAGGGACAGTTTGGGGTGATTTACGGTAGCCGAAGTAATTTAGGTGATTCTGGTATAGTTTGTTTTGATTTTTAGCATTTTTTTGTAATTTTAAAGTGATTGGGCTTAGTTTGTTGCTGTAAAGTGTACTTGGGGGTGATTTTTGATAGCCGAAGTAATTTAGGTGAGTTTGGCATAGTTTGCTAAGGTTAGTAGCATTTTTTTGTAATTTAAAAGTGATTGGGTTTAGTTTGTTGTGGTAAGGGTTAGTTGGTGATGATTTATGGTAGCCGAAGTAATTTAGGTGAGTTTGGCATAGTTTGCTATGGTTACTAGCATTTTTTTGTAATTAAAAGTGATTGGGTTTAGTTTGTTGTGGTAAGGGTTTGTTGGTGATGATTTAGAGTAGCCGAAGTAATTTAGGTGAGTCTGGCATAGTTTGTGATGATTTGTACACCTTTTTTTGTAATTTTAAGATGATATGGTTTGGTTTGTTGTGGTAAGAGATAGTTGTGGGTGATTTACGGAAGCCGAAGTAATTTAGGTGATTCTGGTATAGTTTGTTATGATTTTTAGCATTTTTTTGTAATTTTAAAGTGATTGGGCTTAGTTTGTTGCTGTAAAGTGTAGTTGGGGGTGATTTTTGATAGCCGAAGTAATTTAGTTGAGTTTGGCATAGTTTGCTATGGTTAGTAGCATTTTTTTGTAATTTAAAAGTGATTGGGTTTAGTTTGTTGTGGTAAGGGTTAGTTGGTGATGATTTATGGTAGCCGAAGTAATTTAAGTGAGTTTGGCATAGTTTGCTATGGTTACTAGCATTTTTTTGTAATTTAAAAGTGATTGGGTTTAGTTTGTTGTGGTAAGGGTTAGTTGGTGATGATTTAGAGTAGCAGAAGTAAATTAGGTGATTCTGGTATAGTTTGTTATGATTTTTTTCATTTTTTTGTAATTTTAAATTGATTGGGCTTAGTTTGTTGCTGTAAAGTGTAGTTGGGGGTGATTTTTGAGAGCCGAAGTAATTTAGGTGAGTTTGGCATAGTTTGCTATGGTTAGTAGCATTTTTTTGTAATTTAAAAGTGATTGGGTTTAGTTTGTTGTGGTAAGGGTTAGTTGGTGATGATTTATGGTAGCCGAAGTAATTTAGGTGAGTTTGGCATAGTTTGCTATGGTTACTAGCATTTTTTTGTAATTTAAAAGTGATTGGGTTTAGTTTGTTGTGGTAAGGGTTAGTTGGTGATGATTTAGAGTAGCAGAAGTAATTCAGGTGAGTCTGGCATAGTTTATTAGGATTTGTACACCTTTTTTGTAATTTTAAGATGATATGGTTTGGTTTGTTGTGGTAAGGGATAGTTGGGGGTGATTTACGGTAGCCGAAGTAATTTAGGTGATTCTGGTATAGTTTGTTATGATTTTTAGCATTTTTTTGCAATTTTAAAGTGATTGGGCTTAGTTTGTTGCTGTAAAGTGTAGTTGGGGTGATTTTTGATAGCCGAAGTAATTTAGGTGAGTTTGGCATAGTTTGCTATGGTTTGAAGCATTTTTTTGTAATTTAAAAGTAATTGGGTTTAGTTTGTTGTGGTAAGGGATAGTTGGTGATGATTTATGGTAGCCGAAGTAATTTAGGTGAGTTTGGCATAGTTTGCTATGGTTTCTAGCATTTTTTTGTAATTTAAAAGTGATTGGGTTTAGTTTGTTGTGGTATGGGTTAGTTGGTGATGATTTAGAGTAGCCGAAGTAATTTAGGTGAGTCTGGCATAGTTTGTTATGATTTGTACACCTTTTTTTGTAATTTTAAGATGATATGGTTTGGTTTGTTGTGGTAAGGGATAGTTGGGGGTGATTTACGGTAGCCGAAGTAATTTAGGTGATTCTGGTATAGTTTGTTATGATTTTTAGCATTTTTTTGTAATTTTAAAGTGATTGGGCTTAGTTTGTTGCTCTAAAGTGTAGTTTTGGGTGATTCTTGATAGCCGAAGTAATTTAGGTGAGTTTGGCATAGTTTGCTATGGTTAGTAGCATTTTTTTGTAATTTAAAAGTGATTGGGTTTAGTTTGTTGTGGTAAGGGTTAGTTGGTGATGATTTATGATAGCCGAAGTAATATAGGTGAGTTTGGCATATTTTGCTATGGTTACTAGCATTTTTTTGTAATTTAAAAGTGATAGGGTTTAGTTTGTTGTGGTAAGGGTTAGTTGGTGATGATTTAGAATAGCCGAAGTAATTTAGGTGAGTCTGGCATAGTTTGTTATGATTTGTACACCTTTTTTTGTAATTTTAAGATGATATGGTTTGGTTTGTTGTGGTAAGGGATATTTGGGGGTGATTTACGGTAACCGAAGTAATTTAGGTGATTCTGGTATAGTTTGTTATGATTTTTAGCATTTTTTTGTAATGTTAAAGTGATTGGGCTTAGTTTGTTGCTGTAATGTGTATTTGGGGGTGATTTTTGATAGCCGAAGTAATTTAGGTGAGTTTGGCATAGTTTGCTATAGTTAGTAGCATTTTTTTGTAATTTAAAAGTGATTGGGTTTAGTTTGTTGTGGTAAGGGTTTGTTGGTGATGATTTAGAGTAGCCGAAGTAATTTAGGTGAGTCTGGCATAGTTTGTTATGATTTGTACACCTTTTTTTGTAATTTTAAGATGATATGGTTTGGTTTGTTGTGGTAAGGGATAGTTAGGGGTGATTTACGGTAGCCGAAGTAATTTAGGTGATTCTGGTATAGTTTGTTATGATTTTTAGCATTTTTTTGTAATTTTAATGTGATTGGGCTTATTTTGTTGCTGTAAAGTGTAGTTGGGTGTGATTTTTGATAGCCGAAGTAATTTAGGTGAGTTTGGCATAGTTTGCTATGGTTAGTAGCATTTTTTTGTAATTTAAAAGTGATTGGGTTTAGTTTGTTGTGGTAAGGGTGAGTTGGTGATGATTTATGGTAGCCGAAGTAATTTAGGTGAGCTTGGCATAGTTTGCTATGGTTACTAGCATTTTTTTGTAATTTAAAAGTGATTGGGTTTAGTTTGTTGTGGTAAGGGTTAGTTGGTGATGATTTAGAGTAGCCGAAGTAATTTAGGTGAGTCTGGCATAGTTTTTTATGATTTGTACACCTTTTTTTGTAATTTTAAGATGATATGGTTTGGTTTGTTGTGGTAAGGGATAGTTGGGGGTGATTTACGTTAGCCGAAATAATTTAGGTGATTCTGGTATAGTATGTTATGATTTTTAGCATTTTTTTGTAATTTTAAAGTGATTGGGCTTAGTTTGTTGCTGTAAAGTGTAGTTGGGGGTGATTTATGATAGCCGAAGTAATTTAGGTGAGTTTGGCATAGTTTGCTATGGTTAGTAGCATTTTTTTGTAATTTAAAAGTGATAGGGTTTAGTTTGTTGTGGTAAGGGTTAGTTGGTGATGATTTATGGTAGCCGAAGTAATTTAGGTGAGTTTGGCATAGTTTGCTATGGTTCCTAGCATTTTTTGTAATTTAAAAGTGATTGGGTTTAGTTTGTTGTGGTAAGGGTTAGTTGGTTATGATTTAGAGTAGCCGAAGTAATTTAGGTGAGTTTGGCATAGTTTGTTATGATTTGTACACCTTTTTTTGTAATTTTAAGATGATATGGTTTGGTTTGTTGTGGTAAGGGATAGTTGGGGTGATTTACGGTAGCCGAAGTAATTTAGGTGATTCTGGTATAGTTTGTTATGATTTTTAGCATTTTTTTGTAATTTAAAATGATTGGGTTTAGTTTGTTGTGGTAAGGGTTTGTTGGTGCTGATTTAGAGTAGCCGAAGTAATTTAGGTGAGTTTGGCATAGTTTTTATGATTTGTACACCTTTTGTTGTAATTTTAAGATGATATGGTTTGGTTTGCTGTGGTAAGGGATAGTTGGGGTGATTTACGTTAGCCGAAGTAATTTAGGTGATTCTGGTATAGTTTGTTATGATTTTTAGCATTTTTTTGTAATTTTAAAGTGATTGGGCTTAGTTTGTTGCTGTAAAGTGTCGTTGGGGGTGATTTTTGATAGCCGAAGTAATTTAGGTGAGTTTGGCATAGTTTGCTATGGTTAGTAGCATTTTTTTGTAATTTAAAAGTGATTGGGTTTAGTTTGTTGTGGTACGGGTTAGTTGGTGATGATTTGGAGTAGCCGAAGTAATTTAGGTGAGTCTGGCATAGTATGTTATGATTTGTACACCTTTTTTGTCATTTTAAGATAATATGGTTTGGTTTGTTGTGGTAAGGAATAGTTGGGGGAGATTCACGGTAGCCGAAGTAATTTAGGTGATTCTGGTATAGTTTGTTATGATTTTTAGCATTTTTTTGTAATTTTAAAGTGATTGGGCTTAGTTTGTTGCTGTAAAGTGTAGTTAGGGGTGATTTTTGATAGCCGAAGTAGTTTAGGTGAGTTTGGCATAGTTTGCTATAGTTAGTAGCATTTTTTTGTAATTTAAAAGTGATTGGGTTTAGTTTGTTGTGGTAAGGGTTAGTTGGTGATGATTTAGAGTAGCCGAAATTATTTAGGTGAGTCTGGCATAGTTTGTTATGATTTGTACACCTTTTTTTGTAATTTTAAGATGATATGGTTTGGTTTGTTGTGGTAAGGGATAGTTGGGGGTGATTTACGGTAGCCGAAGTAATTTAGGTGATTCTGGTATAGTTTGTTATGATTTTTAGCATTTTTTTGTAATTTTAAAGTGATTGGGCTTAGTTTGTTGCTGCAAAGTGTAGTTAGGGGTGATTTTTGATAGCCGAAGTAATTTAGGTGAGTTTGGCATAGTTTGCTATAGTTAGTAGCATTTTTTTGTAATTTAAAGTGATTGGGTTTAGTTTGTTGTGGTAAAGGTTAGTTGGTGATGATTTGGAGTAGCCGAAGTAATTTAGGTGAGTCTGGCATAGTTTGTTATGATTTGTACACCTTTTTTGTCATTTTAAGATGATATGGTTTGGTTTGTTGTGGTAAGGAATAGTTGGGGGAGATTCACGGTAGCCGAGTAATTTAGGTGATTCTATTATAGTTTGTTATGATTTTTAGCATTTTTTTGTAATTTTAAAGTGATTGGGCTTAGTTTGTTGCTGTAAAGTGTAGTTAGGGGTGATTTTTGATAGCCGAAGTAATTTAGGTGAGTTTGGCATAGTTTGCTATAGTTAGTAGCATTTTTTTGTAATTTAAAAGTGATTGGGTTTAGTTTGTTGTGGTAAGGGTTAGTTGGTGATGATTTAGAGTAGCCGAAGTAATTTAGGTGGGTCTGGCATAGTTTGTTATGATTTGTACACCTTTTTTTGTAATTTTAAAATGATATGGTTTGGTTTGTTGTGGTAAGGGATAGTTGGGGGTGATTTACGGTTGCCGAAGTAATTTAGGTGATTCTGGTATAGTTTGTTATGATTTTTAGCATTTTTTTGTAATTTTAAAGTGATTGGGCTTAGTTTGTTGCTGTAAAGTGTAGTTGGGGGTGATTTTTGATAGCCGAAGTAATTTAGGTAAGTTTGGCATAGTTTGCTATGGTTAGTTGCATTTTTTGTAATTTAAAAGTGATTGGGTTTAGTTTGTTGTGGTAAGGGTTAGTTGGTGATGATTTATGGTAGTCGAAGTAATTTAGGTGAGTTTGGCATAGTTTGCTATGGTTACTAGCATTTTTTTGTAATTTAAAAGTGATTGGGTTTAGTTTGTTGTGGTAAGGGTTAGTTGGTGATGATTTAGAGTAGCCGAAGTAATTTAGGTGGGTCTGGCATAGTTTGTTATGATTTGTACACCTTTTTTTGTATTTTTAAAATGATATGGTTTGGTTTGTTGTGGTAAGGGATAGTTGGGGGTGATTTACGGTTGCCGAAGTAATTTAGGTGATTCTGGTATAGTTTGTTATGATTTTTAGCATTTTTTTGTAATTTTAAAGTGATTGGGCTTAGTTTGTTGCTGTAAAGTGTAGTTGGGGGTGATTTTTGATAGCCGAAGTAATTTAGGTGAGTTTGGCATAGTTTTCTATGGTTAGTAGCAGTTTTTTGTAATTTAAAAGTGATTGGGTTTAGTTTGTTGTGGTAAGGGTTAGTTGGTGATTATTTAGAGTAGCCGAAATTATTTAGGTGAGTCTGGCATAGTTTGTTATGATTTGTACACCTTTTTTTGTAATTTTAAGATGATATGGTTTGGTTTGTTGTGGTAAGGGATAGTTGGGGGTGATTTACGGTAGCCGAAGTAATTTAGGTGATTCTGGTATAGTTTGTTATGATTTTTAGCATTTTTTTGTAATTTTAAAGTGATTGGGCTTAGTTTGTTGCTGTAAATTGTAGTTAGGGGTGATTTTTGATAGCCGAAGTAATTTAGGTGAGTTTGGCATAGTTTGCTATAGTTAGTAGCATTTTTTTGTAATTTAAAAGTGATTGGGTTTAGTTTGTTGTGGTAAGAGTTAGTTGGTGATGATTTAGAGTAGCCGAAGTAATTTAGGTGGGTCTGGCATAGTTTGTTATGATTTGTACACCTTTTTTTGTAATTTTAAAATGATATGGTTTGGTTTGTTGTGGTAAGGGATAGTTGGGGGTGATTTACGGTTGCCGAAGTAATTTAGGTGATTCTGGTATAGTTTGTTATGATTTTTAGCATTTTTTTGTAATTTTAAAGTGATTGGGCTTAGTTTGTTGCTGTAAAGTGTAGTTGGGGGTGATTTTTGATAGCCGAAGTAATTTAGGTGAGTTTGGCAAAGTTTGCTATGGTTAGTAGCATTTTTTTGTAATTTAAAAGTGATTGGGTTTAGTTTGTTGTGGTAAGGGTTAGTTGGTGATGATTTATGGTAGTCGAAGTAATTTAGGTGAGTTTGGCATAGTTTGCCATGGTTACTAGCATTTTTTTGTAATTTAAAAGTGATTGGGTTTAGTTTGTTGTGGTAAGGGTTAGTTGGTGATGATTTAGAGTAGCAGAAGTAATTTAGGTGATTCTGGTATAGTTTGTTATGATTTTTTTCATTTTTTTGTAATTTTAAATTGATTGGGCTTAGTTTGTTGCTGTAAAGTGTAGTTGGGGGTGATTTTTGATAGCCGAAGTAATTTAGGTGAGTTTGGCATAGTTTGCTATGGTTAGTAGCATTTTTTTGTAATTTAAAAGTGATTGGGTTTAGTTTGTTGTGGTAAGGGTTAGTTGGTGATGATTTATGGTAGCCAAAGTAATTTTGGTGAGTTTGGCATAGTTTGCTATGGTTACTAGCATTTTTTTGTAATTTAAAAGTGTTTGGGTTTAGTTTGTTGTGGTAAGGGTTAGTTGGTGATGATTTAGTGTAGCAGAAGTAATTTAGGTGAGTCTGGCATAGTTTATTATGATTTGTACACCTTTTTTTGTAATTTTAAGATGATATGGTTTGGTTTGTTGTTTTAAGGGATAGTTGGGGGTGATTTACGGTAGCCGAAGTAATTTAGGTGATTCTGGTATATTTTGTTATGATTTTTAGCATTTTTTTACAATTTTAAAGTGATTGGGCTTAGTTTGTTGCTGTAAAGTGTAGTTGGGGTGATTTTTGATAGCCGAAGTAATTTAGGTGAGTTTGGCATAGTTTGCTATGGTTTGAAGCATTTTTTTGTAATTTAAAAGTGATTGGGTTTAGTTTGTTGCTGTAAAGTGTAGTTTGGGGTGATTTTTGATAGCCGAAGTAATTTAGGTGAGTTTGGCATAGTTTGCTATGGTTAGTAGCATTTTTTTGTAATTTAAAAGTGATTGGGTTTAGTTTGTGGAGGTAAGGGTTAGTTGGTGATGATTTATGATAGCCGAAGAAATTTAGGTGAGTTTGGCATATTTTGCTATGGTTACTAGCATTTTTTTGTAATTTAAAAGTGATAGGGTTTAGTTTGTTGTGGTAAGGGTTAGTTGGTGATGATTTAGAGTAGCCGAAGTAATTTAGGTGAGTCTGGCATAGTTTGTTATGATTTGTACACCTTTTTTTGTAATTTTAAGATGATATGGTTTGGTTTGTTGTGGTAAGGGATAGTTGGGGGTGATTTACGGTAACCGAAGTAATTTAGGTGTATCTGGTATAGTTTGTTATGATTTTTAGCATTTTTATGTAATTTTAAAGTGATTGGGCTTAGTTTGTTGCTGTAATGTGTAGTTGGGGGTGATTTTTGATAGCCGAAGTAATTTAGGTGAGTTTGGCATATTTTGCTATGGTTACTAGCATTTTTTTGTAATTTAAAAGTGATAGGGTTTAGTTTGTTGTGGTAAGGGTTAGTTGGTGATGATTTAGAGTAGCCGAAGTAATTTAGGTGAGTCTGGCATAGTTTGTTATGATTTGTACACCTTTTTTTGTAATTTTAGGATGATATGGTTTGGTTTGTTGTGGTAAGGGATAGTTGGGGGTGATTTACGGTAGCCGAAGTAATTTAGGTGATTCTGGTATAGTTTGTTATGATTTTTAGCATTTTTTTGTAATTTTAAAGTGATTGGGCTTAGTTTGTTGCTGTAAAGTGTAGTTGGAGGTGATTTTTGATAGCCGAAGTAATTTAGGTGAGTTTGGCATAGTTTGCTATGGTTAGTAGCATTTTTTTGTAATTTAAAAGTGATAGGGATTAGTTTGTTGTGGTAAGGGTTAGTTGGTGATGATTTATGGTAGCCGAAGTAATTTAGGTGAGTTTGGCATAGTTTGCTATGGTTACTAGCATTTTTTTGTAATTTAAAAGTGATTGGGTTTAGTTTGTTGTGGTAAGGGTTAGTTGGTGATGATTTAGAGTTGCCGAAGTAATTTAGGTGAGTTTGGCATAGTTTGTTATGATTTGTATACCTTTTTTTGTAATTTTAAAATGATATGGTTTGGTTTGTTGTGGTAAGGGATAGTTGGGGGTAATTTACGGTAGCCGAAGTAATTTAGGTGATTCTGGTATAGTTTGTTATGATTTTTAGCATTTTTTGTAATTTTAAATTGATTGGGCTTAGTTTGTTGCTGTAAAGTGTAGTTGGGGTGATTTTTGATAGCCGAAGTAATTTAGGTGAGTTTGGCATAGTTTGCTATGGTTTGAAGCATTTTTTTGTAATTTAAAAGTGATTGGGTTTAGTTTGTTGTGGTAAGGGTTAGTTGGTGATGATTTATGGTAGCCGAAGTAATTTAGGTGAGTTTGGCATAGTTTGCTATGGTTACTAGCATTTTTTTGTAATTTAAAAGTGATTGGGTTTAGTTTGTTGTGGTAAGGGTCGTTGGTGATGATTTAGAGTAGCAGAAGTAATTTAGGTGAGTCTGGCATAGTTTATTATGATTTGTACTCCTTTTTTTGTAATTTTAAGATGATATGGTTTGGTTTGTTGTGGTAAGGGATAGTTGGGGGTGATTTACGGTAGCCGAAGTAATTTAGGTGATTCTGGTTTAGTTTGTTATGATTTTTAGCATTTTTTTGCAATTTTAAAGTGATTGGGCTTAGTTTGTTGCTGTAAAGTGTAGTTGGGGTGATTTTTGATAGCCGAAGTAATTTAGGTGAGTTTGGCATAGTTTGCTATGGTTTGAAGCATTTTTTTGTAATTTAAAAGTGATTGGGTTTAGTTTGTTGTGGTAAGGGTTAGTTGGTGATGATTTATGGTAGCCGAAGTAATTTAGGTGAGTTTGGCATAGTTTGCTATGGTTTCTAGCATTTTTTTGTAATTTAAAAGTGATTGGGTTTAGTTTGTTGTGGTAAGGGTTAGTTGGTGATGATTTAGAGTAGCCGAAGTAATTTAGGTGAGTCTGGCATAGTTTGTTATGATTTGTACACCTTTTTTTGTAATTTTAAAATCATATGGTTTGGTTTGTTGTTGTAAGGGATAGTTGGGGGTAATTTACGGTAGCCGAAGTAATTTAGGAGATTCTGGTATAGTTTGTTATGATTTTTAGCATTTTTTTGTAATTTTAAAGTGATTGGGCTTAGTTTGTTGCGGTAAAGTGTAGTTTGGGGTGATTTTTGATAGCCGAAGTAATTTAGGTGAGTTTGGCATAGTTTGCTATGGTTAGTAGCATTTTTTTGTAATTTAAAAGTGATTGGGTTTAGTTTGTTGTGGTAAGGGTTAATTGGTGATGATTTAGAGTAGCCGAAGTAATTTAGGTGAGTCTGGCATAGTTTGTTATGATTTGTACACCTTTTTTTGTAATTTTAAGATGATATGGTTTGGTTTGTTGTGGTAAGGGATAGTTGGGGGTGATTTACGGTAACCGAAGTAATTTAGGTGATTCTGGTATAGTTTGTTATGATTTTTAGCATTTTTTTGTAATTTTAAAGTGATTGGGCTTAGTTTGTTGCTGTAATGTGTAGTTGGGGGTGATTTTTGATAGCCGAAGTAATTTAGGTGAGTTTGGCATAGTTTGCTATGGTTAGTAGCATTTTTTTGTAATTTAAAAGTGATTGGGTTTAGTTTGTTGTGGTAAGGGTCTGTTGGTGATGATTTAGAGTAGCCGAAGTAATTTAGGTGAGTCTGGCATAGTTTGTTATGATTTGTACACCTTTTTTTGTAATTTTAAGATGATATGGTTTGGTTTGTTGTGGTAAGGGATATTTAGGGGTGATTTACGGTAGCCGAAGTAATTTAGGTGATTCTGGTATAGTTTGTTATGATTTTTAGCATTTTTTTGTAATTTTAATGTGATTGGGCTTAGTTTGTTGCTGTAAAGTGTAGTTGGGTGTGATTTTTGATAGCCGAAGCAATTTAGGTGAGTTTGGCATAGTTTGCTATGGTTAGTAGCATTTTTTTGTAATTTAAAAGTGATTGGGTTTAGTTTGTTGTGGTAAGGGTGAGTTGGTGATGATTTATGGTAGCCGAAGTAATTTAGGTGAGCTTGGCATAGTTTGCTATGGTTACTAGCATTTTTTTGTAATTTAAAAGTGATTGGGTTTAGTTTGTTGTCTTAAGGGTTAGTTGGTGATGATTTATGGTAGCCGAAGTAATTTAGATGAGTTTGGCATAGTTTGCTATAGTTACTAGCATTTTTTTGTAATTTTAAAGTGATTGGGCTTAGTTTGTTGCTGTAATGTGTAGTTGGGGGTGATTTTTGATAGCCGAAGTAATTTAGGTGAGTTTGGCATAGTTTGCTATGGTTAGTAGCATTTTTTTGTAATTTAAAAGTGATTGGGTTTAGTTTGTTGTGGTAAGGGTCTGTTGGTGATGATTTAGAGTAGCCGAAGTAATTTAGGTGAGTCTGGCATAGTTTGTTATGATTTGTACACCTTTTTTTGTAATTTTAAGATGATATGGTTTGGTTTGTTGTGGTAAGGGATATTTAGGGGTGATTTACGTTAGCCGAAATAATTTAGGTGATTCTGGTATAGTTTGTTATGATTTTTAGCATTTTTTTGTAATTTTAAAGTGATTGGGCTTAGTTTGTTGCTGTAAAGTGTAGTTGGAGGTGATTTTTGATAGCCGAAGTAATTTAGGTGAGTTTGGCATAGTTTGCTATGGTTCCTAGCATTTTTTGTAATTTAAAAATGATTGGGTTTAGTTTGTTGTGGTAAGGGTTAGTTGGTGATGATTTAGAGTAGCCGAAGTAATTAAGGTGAGTTTAGCATAGTTTGTTATGATTTGTACACCTTTTTTTGTAATTTTAAGATGATATGGTTTGGTTTGTTGTGGTAAGGGATAGTTGGGGTGATTTACGGTAGCCGAAGTAATTTAGGTGATTCTGGTATAGTTTGTTATGATTTTTAGCATTTTTTTGTAATTTAAAAGTGATTGGGTTTAGTTTGTTGTGGTAAGGGTTTGTTGGTGATGATTTAGAGTAGCCGAAGTAATTTAGGTGAGTTTGGCATAGTTTGTTATGATTTGTACACCTTTTTTTGTAATTTTAAGATGATATGGTTTGGTTTGCTGTGGTAAGGGATAGTTGGGGTGATTTACGTTAGCCGAAGTAATTTAGGTGATTCTGGTATAGTTTGTTATGATTTTTAGCATTTTTTTGTAATTTTAAAGTGATTGGGCTTAATTTGTTGCTGTAAAGTGTAGTTGGGGGTGATTTTTGATATCCGAAGTAAGTTAGGTGAGTTTGGCATAGTTTGCTATGGTTACTAGCATTTTTTTGTAATTTAAAAGTGATTGGGTTTAGTTTGTTGTGGTAAGGGTTAGTTGGTGATGATTTATGGTAGCCAAAGTAATTTAGGTTAGTTTGGCATAGTTTGCTATGGTTACTAGCATTTTTTTGTAATTTAAAAGTGATTGGGTTTAGTTTGTTGTTGTAAGGGTTAGTTAGTGATGATTTAGAGTAGCCGAAGTAAATTAGGTGAGTCGGGTATATTTTGTTATGATTTGTACACCTTTTTTTGCAATTTTTAGATGATATGGTTTGGTTTGTTGTGGTAAGGGATAGTTGGGGGTGATTTACGGTAGCCGAAGTAATTTAGGTGATTCTGGTATAGTTTGTTATGATTTTTAGCATTTTTTTGTAATTTTAAAGTGATTGGGCTTAGTTTGTTACTGTAAAGTGTAGTTGGTGGTGATTTTTGATAGCCGAAGTAATTTAGGTGAGTTTGGCATAGTTTGCTATGGTTAGTAGCATTTTTTTGTAATTTAAAAGTGATTGGGTTTAGTTTGTTGTTGTAAGGGTTAGTTGGTGATGATTTAGAGTAGCCGAAGTAATTTAGGTGAGTCTGGCATAGTTTGTTATGATTTGTACACCTTTTTTTTGTAATTTTAAGATGATATGGTTTGGTTTGTTGTGGTAAGGGATAGTAAGGGGTGATTTATGGTAGCCGAAGTAATTTAGGTGATTCTGGTATAGTTTGTTATAATTTTTAGCATTTTTTTGTAATTTTAAAGTGATTGGGCTTAGATTGTTGCTGTAAAGTGTAGTTGGGTGTGATTTTTGATAGCCGAAGCAATTTAGTTGAGTTTGGCATAGTTTGCTATGGTTAGTAGCATTTTTTTGTAATTTAAAATTGATTGGGTTTAGTTTGTTGTGGTAAGGGTTAGTTGGTGATGATTTATGGTAGCCGAAGTAATTTAGGTGAGTTTGGCATAGTTTGCTATGGTTAGTAGCATTTTTTTGTAATTTAAAAGTGGTTGGGTTTAGTTTGTTGTGGTAAGGGTTAGTTGGTGATGATTTATGGTAGCCGAAGTAATTTAGGTGAGTTTGGCATAGTTTGCTATGGTTAGTATCATTTTTTTGTAATTTAAAAGTGATTGGGTTTAGTTTGTTGTGGTAAGGGTTAGTTGGTGATGATTTATGGTAGCCGAAGTAATTTAGGTGAGTTTGGCATAGTTTGCTATGGTTACTAGCATTTTTTTGTAATTTAAAAGTGATTGGGTTTAGTTTGTTGTGGTAAGGGTTAGTTGGTGATGATTTAGAGTAGCCGAAGTAATTTAGGTGAGTCTGGCATAGTTTGTTATGATTTGTACACCTTTTTTTGTAATTTTAAGATGATATGGTTTGGTTTGTTGTGGTAAGGGATAGTTGGGGGTGATTTACGTTAGCCGAAGTAATTTAGGTGATTCTGGTATGGTTTGTTATGATTTTTAGCATTTTTTTGTAATTTTAAAGTGATTGGGCTTAGTTTGTTGCGGTAAAGTGTAGTTGGGGGTGATTCTTGATAGCCGAAGTAATTTAGGTGAGTTTGGAATAGTTTGCTATGGTTAGTATCATTTTTTTGTAATTTAAAAGTGATTGGGTTTAGTTTGTTGTGGTAAGGGTTAGTTGGTGATGATTTATGGTAGCCGAAGTAATATAGGTGAGTTTGGCATAGTTTGCTATGGTTACTAACATTTTTTTGTAATTTAAAAGTGATTGGGTTTAGTTTGTTGTGGTAAGGGTTAGTTGGTGATGATTTAGAGTAGCCGAAGTAATTTAGGTGAGTCTGGCATAATTTGTTATGATTTGTACACCTTTTTTTGTAATTTTAAGATGATATGGTTTGGTTTGTTGTGGTAAGGGATAGTTGGGGGTGATTTACGGTAGCCGAAGTAATTTAGGTGATTCTGGTATAGTTTGTTATGATTTTTAGCATTTTTTTGTAATTTTAAAGTGATTGGGCTTAGTTTGTTGCTGTCAAGTGTAGTTGGGATTGATTTTTGATAGCCGAAGTAATTTAGGTGAGTTTGGCATAGTTTGCTATGGTTAGTAGCATTTTTTTGTAATTTAAAAGTGATTGGGTTTACTTTGTTGTGGTAAGGGTTAGTTGGTGATGATTTATGGTACGCCGAAGTAATTTAGGTGAGTTTGGCATAGTTTGCTATGGTTACTAGCATTTTTTTGTAATTTAAAAGTGATTGGGTTTAGTTTGTGGTGGTAAGGGTTAGTTGGTGATGATTTAGAGTAGCCGAAGTAATTTAGGTGAGTCTGGCATAGTTTGTTATGATTTGTACACCTTTTTTTGTAATATTAAGATGATATGGTTTGGTTTGTTGTGGTAAGGGATAGTTGGGGTGATTTACGGTAGCCGAAGTAATTTAGGTGATTCTGGTATAGTTTGTTATGATTTTTAGCATTTTTTTGTAATTTTAAAGTGATTGGGCTTAGTTTGTTGCTGTAAAGTGTAGTTGGGGGTGATTTTTGATAGCCGTAGTAATTTAGGTGAGTTTGGCATAGTTTGCTATGGTTAGTAGCATTTTTTGTAATTTAAAAGTGATTGGGTTTAGTTTGTTGTGGTAAGGGTTAGTTGGTGGTGATTTATGGTAGCCGAAGTAATTTAGGTGAGTTTGGCATAGTTTGCTATGGTTACTAGCATTTTTTTGTAATTTAAAAGTGATTGGGTTTAGTTTGTTGTGGTAAGGGTTAGTTGGTGATGATTTAGAGTAGCCGAAGTAATTTGGGTGAGTCTGGCATAGTTTGTTATGATTTGTACACCTTTTTTTATAATTTTAAAATGATATGGTTTGGTTTGTTGTGGTAAGGGATAGTTGGGGTGATTTACGGTAGCCGAAGTAATTTAGGTGAATCTGATATAGTTTGTTATGATTTTTAGCATTTTTTTGTAATTTTAAAGTAATTGGGCTTAGTTTGTTGCTGTAAAGTGTAGTTGGGGGTGATTTTTGATAGCCGAAGTAATTTAGGTGAGTTTGGCATAGTTTGCTATGGTTAGTAGCATTTTTCTGTAATTTAAAAGTGATTGGGTTTAGTTTGTTGTGGTAAGGGTTAGTTGGTGATGATTTATGGTAGCCGAAGTAATTTAGGTGAGTTTGGCATAGTTTGCTATGGTTACTAGCATTTTTTTGTAATTTAAAAGTGATTGGGTTTAGTTTGTTGTGGTAAGGGTTAGTTCGTGATGATTTAGAGTAGCCGAAGTAATTTAGGTGAGTCTGGCATAGTTTGTTATGATTTGTACACCTTTTTTTGTAATTTTAGGATGATATGGTTTGGTTTGTTGTGGTAAGGGATAGTTGGGGGTGATTTACGGTAGCCGAAGTAATTTAGGTGATTCTGGTATAGTTTGTGATGATTTTTAGCATTTTTTTGTAATTTTAAAGTGATTGGGCTTAGTTTGTTGCTGTAAAGTGTAGCTGGGGGTGATTTTTGATAGCCGAAGTAATTTAGGTGAGTTTGGCATAGTTTGCTATGTTTAGTAGCATTATTTTGTAATTTAAAAGTGATTGGGTTTAGTTTGTTGTGGTAAGGGTTAGTTGGTGATGATTTAGAGTAGCCGAAATAATTTAGGTGAGTCTGGCATAATTTGTTATGCTTTGTACACCTTTTTTTGTAATTTTAAGATGATATGGTTTGGTTTGTTGTGGTAAGGGATAGTTGGGGGTGATTTACGGTAGCCGAAGTAATTTAGGTGATTCTGGTATAGTTTGTTATGATTTTTAGCATTTTTTTGTAATTTTAAAGTGATTGGGCTTAGTTTGTTGCTGTCAAGTGTAGTTGGGATTGATTTTTGATAGCCGAAGTAATTTAGGTGAGTTTGGCATAGTTTGCTATGGTTAGTAGCATTTTTTTGTAATTTAAAAGTGATTGGGTTTACTTTGTTGTGGTAAGGGTTAGTTGGTGATGATTTATGGTACGCCGAAGTAATTTAGGTGAGTTTGGCATAGTTTGCTATGGTTACTAGCATTTTTTTGTAATTTAAAAGTGATTGGGTTTAGTTTGTTGTGGTAAGGGTTAGTTGGTGATGATTTAGAGTAGCCGAAGTAATTTAGGTGAGTCTGGCATAGTTTGTTATGATTTGTACACCTTTTTTTGTAATATTAAGATGATATGGTTTGGTTTGTTGTGGTAAGGGATAGTTGGGGTGATTTACGGTAGCCGAAGTAATTTAGGTGATTCTGGTATAGTTTGTTATGATTTTTAGCATTTTTTTGTAATTTTAAAGTGATTGGGCTTAGTTTGTTGCTGTAAAGTGTAGTTGGGGGTGATTTTTGATAGCCGTAGTAATTTAGGTGAGTTTGGCATAGTTTGCTATGGTTAGTAGCATTTTTTGTAATTTAAAAGTGATTGGGTTTAGTTTGTTGTGGTAAGGGTTAGTTGGTGGTGATTTATGGTAGCCGAAGTAATTTAGGTGAGTTTGGCATAGTTTGCTATGGTTACTAGCATTTTTTTGTAATTTAAAAGTGATTGGGTTTAGTTTGTTGTGGTAAGGGTTAGTTGGTGATGATTTAGAGTAGCCGAAGTAATTTGGGTGAGTCTGGCATAGTTTGTTATGATTTGTACACCTTTTTTTATAATTTTAAGATGATATGGTTTGGTTTGTTGTGGTAAGGGATAGTTGGGGTGATTTACGGTAGCCGAAGTAATTTAGGTGAATCTGATATAGTTTGTTATGATTTTTAGCATTTTTTTGTAATTTTAAAGTAATTGGGCTTAGTTTGTTGCTGTAAAGTGTAGTTGGGGGTGATTTTTGATAGCCGAAGTAATTTAGGTGAGTTTGGCATAGTTTGCTATGGTTAGTAGCATTTTTCTGTAATTTAAAAGTGATTGGGTTTAGTTTGTTGTGGTAAGGGTTAGTTGGTGATGATTTATGGTAGCCGAAGTAATTTAGGTGAGTTTGGCATAGTTTGCTATGGTTACTAGCATTTTTTTGTAATTTAAAAGTGATTGGGTTTAGTTTGTTGTGGTAAGGGTTAGTTCGTGATGATTTAGAGTAGCCGAAGTAATTTAGGTGAGTCTGGCATAGTTTGTTATGATTTGTACACCTTTTTTTGTAATTTTAGGATGATATGGTTTGGTTTGTTGTGGTAAGGGATAGTTGGGGGTGATTTACGGTAGCCGAAGTAATTTAGGTGATTCTGGTATGGTTTGTTATGATTTTTAGCATTTTTTTGTAATTTTAAAGTGATTGGGCTTAGTTTGTTGCTGTAAAGTGTAGTTGGGGGTGATTTATGGTAGCCGAAGTAATTTAGGTGAGTTTGGCATAGTTTGCTATGGTTACTAGCATTTTTTTGTAATTTAAAAGTGATTGGTTTGGTTTGGATTAGTTTGTTGTGGTAAGGGTTAGTTGGTGATGATTTAGAGTAGCCGAAGTAATTTAGGTGAGTCTGGCATAGTTTGTTATGATTTCTACACCTTTTTTTGTAATTTTAAGATGATATGGTTTGGTTTGTAGTGGTAAGGGATAGTTGGGGGTGATTTACGGTAGCCGAAGTAATTTAGGTGATTCTGGTATAGTTTGTTATGATTTTTAGCATTTTTTTGTAATTTTAAAGTGATTGGGCTTAGTTTGTTGCTGTAAAGTGTAGTTGGGGGTGATTTTTGATAGCCGAAGTAATTTAGGTGAGTTTGGCATAGTTTGCTATGGTTAGTAGCATTTTTTTGTAATTTTAAAGTGATTGGGTTTAGTTTGTTGTGGTAAGGGTTAGTTGGTGATGATTTATAGTAGCCGAAGTAGTTTTGGTTAGTTTGACATTGTTTGCTATGGTTACTAGCATTTTTTTCTAATTTAAAAGTGATTGAGTTTAGTTTGTTGTGGTAAGGGTTAGTTGGTGATGATTTAGAGTAGCCGAAGTAATTTAGGTGAGTTTGGCAAAGTTTGTTATGATTTGTACACCTTTTTTTGTAATTTTAAGATGATATGGTTTGGTTTGTTGTGGTAAGGGATAGTTAAGGGTGATTTACGATAGCCGAAGTAGTTTAGGTGATTATGGTATAGTTTGTTATGATTTTAAGCATTTTTTTGTAATTTTAAAGTGATTGGGTTTAGTTTGTTGCTGTAAAGTGTAGTTGGGGGTGATTTTTGATAGCCGAAGTAATTTAGGTGAGTTTGGCATAGTTTGCTATGGTTAGTAGCATTTTTTTGTAATTTTAAAGTGATTGGGTTTAGTTTGTTGTGGTAAGGGTTAGTTGGTGATGATTTATGGTAGCCGAAGTAATTTAGGTGAGTTTGGCATAGTTTGCTATGGTTACTAGTATTTTTTTGTAATTTAAAAGTGATTGGGTTTAGTTTGTTGTGGTAAGGGTTAGTTGGTGATGATTTAGAGTAGCCGAAGTAATTTAGGTGAGTCTGGCAGAGTTTGTTATGATTTGTACACCTTTTTTTGTAATTTTAGGATGATATGGTTTGGTTTGTTGTGGTAAGGGATAGTTGGGGGTGATTTACGATAGCCGAAGTAATTTAGGTGATTCTGGTATAGTTTGTTATGATTTTAAGCATTTTTTTGTAATTTTAAAGTGATTGGGTTTAGTTTGTTGCTGTAAAGTGTAGTTGGGGGTGATTTTTGATAGCCGAAGTAATTTAGGTGAGTTTGGCATAGTTTGCTATGGTTAGTAGCATTTTTTTGTAATTTTAAAGTGATTGGGTTTAGTTTGGTGTGGTAAGGGTTAGTTGGTGATGATTTAGATTAGCCGAAGTAATTTAGGTGAGTCTGGCATAGTTTGTTATGATTTTTAGCATTTTTTTGTAATTTTAAATTGATTGGGCTTAGTTTGTTGCTGTAAAGTGTAGTTGGGGGTGATTTTTGATAGCCGAAGTAATTTAGGTGAGTTTGGCATAGTTTGCTATGGTTACTAGCATTTTTTTGTAATTTAAAAGTGATTGGGTTTAGTTTGTTGTGGTAAGGGTTAGTTGGTGATTATTTATGGTAGCCGAAGTAATTTAGGTGAGTTTGGCATAGTTTGCTATGGTTACTAGTATTTTTTTGTAATTTAAAAGTGATTGGGTTTAGTTTGTTGTGGTAAGGGTTAGTTGGTGATGATTTAGAAAAGCCGAAGTAATTTAGGTGAGTCTGGCATAGTTTGTTATGATTTGTACACCTTTTTTTGTAATTTTAGGATGATATGGTTTGGTTTGTTGTGGTAAAGAATAGTTGGGGGTGATTTACGGTAGCCGAAGTAATTTAGGTGATTTTGTTATAGTTTGTTATGATTTTTAGCATTTTTGTAATTTTAAAGTGATTGGGCTTAGTTTGTTGCTGTAAAGAGTAGTTGGGGGTGATTTTTGAAAGCCGAAGTAATTTTGGTGAGTTTGGCATAGTTTTCTATTGTTAGTAGCATTTTTTTGTAATTTAAAAGTGATTGGGTTTAGTTTGTTGTGGTAAGGGTTAGTTGGTGATGATTTATGGTAGCCGAAGTAATTTAGGTGAGTTTGGCATAGTTTGCTATGGTTACTAGCATTTTTTTGCAATTTAAAAGTGATTGGGTTTAGTTTGTTGTGGTAAGGGTTAGTTCGTGATGATTTAGAGTAGCCGCAGTAATTTAGGTGAGTCTGGCATAGTTTGTTATGATTTGTACACCTTTTTTGTAATTTTAGGATGATATGGTTTGGTTTGTTGTGGTAAGGGATAGTTGGGGGTGATTTACGGTAGCCGAAGTAATTTAGGTGATTCTGGTATAGTTTGTGATATTTTTAGCATTTTTTTGTAATTTTAAAGTGATTGGGCTTAGTTTGTTGCTGTAAAGTGTAGCTGAGGGTGATTTTTGATAGCCGAAGTAATTTAGGTGAGTTTGGCATAGTTTGCTAGGTTTAGTAGCATTATTTTGTAATTTAAAAGTGATTGGGTTTAGTTTGTTGTGGTAAGGGTTAGTTGGTGATGATTTATGGTAGCCGAAGTAATTTAGGTGAGTTTGGTATAGTTTGCTATGGTTACTATCATTTTTTTGTAATTTAAAAGTGATTGGGTTTAGTTTGTTGAGGTAAGGGTTAGTTGGTGATGATTTAGAGTAGCCGAAGTAATTTAGGTGAGTCTGGCATAGTTTGTTATGATTTGTACACATTTTTTTGTAATTTTAAGATGATATGGTTTGGTTTGTTGTGGTAAGGGATAGTTGGGGGTGATTTACGGTAGCCGAAGTAATTTAGGTGATTCTGGTATGGTTTGTTATGATTTTTAGCATTTTTTTGTAATTTTAAAGTGATTGGGCTTAGTTTGTTGCTGTAAAGTGTAGTTGGGGGTGATTTATGGTAGCCGAAGTAATTTAGGTGAGTTTGGCATAGTTTGCTATGGTTACTAGCATTTTTTTGTAATTTAAAAGTGATTGGTTTGGTTTGGATTAGTTTGTTGTGGTAAGGGTTAGTTGGTGATGATTTAGAGTAGCCGAAGTAATTTAGGTGAGTCTGGCATAGTTTGTTATGATTTGTACACCTTTTTTTGTAATTTTAAGATGATATGGTTTGGTTTGTTGTGGTAAGGGATAGTTGGGGGTGATTTACGGTAGCCGAAGTAATTTAGGTGATTCTGGTATAGTTTGTTATGATTTTTAGCATTTTTTTGTAATTTTAAATTGATTGGGCTTAGTTTGTTGCTGCAAAGTGTAGTTGGGGGTGATTTTTGATAGCCGAAGTAATTTAGGTGAGTTTGGCATAGTTTGCTATGGTTACTAGCATTTTTTGTAATTTAAAAGTGATTGGGTTTAGTTTGGTGTGGTAAGGGTTAGTTGGTGATGATTTAGATTAGCCGAAGTAATTTAGGTGAGTCTGGCATAGTTTGTTATGATTTGTACAACTTTTTTTGTAATTTTAAGATGATATGGTTTGGTTTGTTGTGGTAAGGGATAGTTGGGGGTGATTTACGGTAGCCGAAGTAATTTAGGTGATTCTGGTATGGTTTGTTATGATTTTTAGCATTTTTTTGTAATTTTAAAGTGATTGGGCTTAGTTTGTTGCTGTAAAGTGTAGTTGGGGGTGATTTATGGTAGCCGAAGTAATTTAGGTGAGTTTGGCATAGTTTGCTATGGTTACTAGCATTTTTTTGTAATTTAAAAGTGATTGGTTTGGTTTGGATTAGTTTGTTGTGGTAAGGGTTAGTTGGTGATGATTTAGAGTAGCCGAAGTAATTTAGGTGAGTCTGGCATAGTTTGTTATGATTTGTACACCTTTTTTTGTAATTTTAAGATGATATGGTTTGGTTTGTAGTGGTAAGGGATAGTTGGGGTGATTTACGGTAGCCGAAGTAATTTAGGTGATTCTGGTATAGTTTGTTATGATTTTTAGCATTTTTTTGTAATTTTAAAGTGATTGGGCTTAGTTTGTTGCTGTAAAGTGTAGTTGGGGGTGATTTTTGATAGCCGAAGTAATTTAGGTGAGTTTGGCATAGTTTGCTATGGTTACTAGCATTTTTTTGTAATTTAAAAGTGATTGGGTTTTGTTTGGTGTGGTAAGGGTTAGTTGGTGATGATTTAGATTAGCCGAAGTAATTTAGGTGTGTCTGGCATAGTTTGTTATGATTTGTACACCTTTTTTTGTAATTTAAAGATGATATGGTTTGGTTTGTTGTGGTAAGGGATAGTTGGGGGTGATTTACGTTAGCCGAAGTAATTTAGGTGATTCTGGTATAGTTTGTTATGATTTTAAGCATTTTTTTGTAATTTTAAAGTGATTGGGTTTAGTTTGTTGTGGTAAGGGTTAGTTGGTGATTATTTATGGTAGCCGAAGTAATTTAGGTGAGTTTGGCATAGTTTGCTATGGTTACTAGTATTTTTTTGTAATTTAAAAGTGATTGGGTTTAGTTTGTTGTGGTAAGGGTTAGTTGGTGATGATTTAGAGTAGCCGAAGTAATTTAGGTGAGTCTGGCATAGTTTGTTATGATTTGTACACCTTTTTTTGTAATTTTAGGATGATATGGTTTGGTTTGTTGTGGTAAAGAATAGTTGGGGGTGATTTACGGTAGCCGAAGTAATTTAGGTGATTTTGTTATAGTTTGTTATGATTTTTAGCATTTTTGTAATTTTAAAGTGATTGGGCTTAGTTTGTTGCTGTAAAGAGTAGTTGGGGGTGATTTTTGAAAGCCGAAGTAATTTTGGTGAGTTTGGCATAGTTTTCTATTGTTAGTAGCATTTTTTTGTAATTTAAAAGTGATTGGGTTTAGTTTGTTGTGGTAAGGGTTAGTTGGTGATGATTTATGGTAGCCGAAGTAATTTAGGTGAGTTTGGCATAGTTTGCTATGGTTACTAGCATTTTTTTGTAATTTAAAAGTGATTGGGTTTAGTTTGTTGTGGTAAGGGTTAGTTCGTGATGATTTAGAGTAGCCGCAGTAATTTAGGTGAGTCTGGCATAGTTTGTTATGATTTGTACACCTTTTTTGTAATTTTAGGATGATATGGTTTGGTTTGTTGTGGTAAGGGATAGTTGGGGGTGATTTACGGTAGCCGAAGTAATTTAGGTGATTCTGGTATAGTTTGTGATATTTTTAGCATTTTTTTGTAATTTTAAAGTGATTGGGCTTAGTTTGTTGCTGTAAAGTGTAGCTGAGGGTGATTTTTGATAGCCGAAGTAATTTAGGTGAGTTTGGCATAGTTTGCTATGTTTAGTAGCATTATTTTGTAATTTAAAAGTGATTGGGTTTAGTTTGTTGTGGTAAGGGTTAGTTGGTGATGATTTATGGTAGCCGAAGTAATTTAGGTGAGTTTGGTATAGTTTGCTATGGTTACTAGCATTTTTTTGTAATTTAAAAGTGATTGGGTTTAGTTTGTTGTGGTAAGGGTTAGTTGGTGATGATTTAGAGTAGCCGAAGTAATTTAGGTGAGTCTGGCATAGTTTGTTATGATTTGTACACATTTTTTTGTAATTTTAAGATGATATGGTTTGGTTTGTTGTGGTAAGGGATAGTTGGGGGTGATTTACGGTAGCCGAAGTAATTTAGGTGATTCTGGTATGGTTTGTTATGATTTTTAGCATTTTTTTGTAATTTTAAAGTGATTGGGCTTAGTTTGTTGCTGTAAAGTGTAGTTGGGGGTGATTTATGGTAGCCGAAGTAATTTAGGTGAGTTTGGCATAGTTTGCTATGGTTACTAGCATTTTTTTGTAATTTAAAAGTGATTGGGTTTTGTTTGGTGTGGTAAGGGTTAGTTGGTGATGATTTAGATTAGCCGAAGTAATTTAGGTGTGTCTGGCATAGTTTGTTATGATTTGTACACCTTTTTTTGTAATTTTAAGATGATATGGTTTGGTTTGTTGTGGTAAGGGATAGTTGGGGGTGATTTACGTTAGCCGAAGTAATTTAGGTGATTCTGGTATAGTTTGTTATGATTTTAAGCATTTTTTTGTAATTTTAAAGTGATTGGGTTTAGTTTGTTGCTGTAAAGTGTAGTTGGGGGTGATTTTTGATAGCCGAAGTAATTTAGGTGAGTTTGGCATAGTTTGCTATGGTTAGTAGCATTTTTTTGTAATTTTAAAGTGATTGGGTTTAGTTTGTTGTGGTAAGGATTAGTTGGTGATGATTTATGGTAGCCGAAGTAATTTAGGTGAGTTTGGCATAGTTTGCTATGGTTACTAGTATTTTTTTGTAATTTAAAAGTGATTGGGTTTAGTTTGTTGTGGTAAGGGTTAGTTGGTGATGATTTAGAGTAGCCGAAGTAATTTAGGTGAGTCTGGCATAGTTTGTTATGATTTGTACACCTTTTTTTGTAATTTTAGGATGATATGGTTTGGTTTGTTGTGGTAAAGGATGGTTGGGGGTGATTTACGGTAGCCGAAGTAATTTAGGTGATTCTGTTATAGTTTGTTATGATTTTTAGCATTTTTGTAATTTTAAAGTGATTGGGCTTAGTTTGTTGCTGTAAAGAGTAGTTGGGGGTGATTTTTGAAAACCGAAGTAATTTTGGTGAGTTTGGCATAGTTTTCTATTGTTAGTAGCATTTTTTTGTAATTTAAAAGTGATTGGGTTTAGTTTGTTGTGGTAAGGGTTAGTTGGTGATGATTTATGGTAGCCGAAGTAATTTAGGTGAGTTTGGCATAGTTTGCTATGGTTACTAGCATTTTTTTGTAATTTAAAAGTGATTGGGTTTAGTTTGTTGTGGTAAGGGTTAGTTCGTGATGATTTAGAGTAGCCGCAGTAATTTAGGTGAGTCTGGCATAGTTTGTTATGATTTGTACACCTTTTTTGTAATTTTAGGATGATATGGTTTGGTTTGTTGTGGTAAGGGATAGTTGGGGGTGATTTACGGTAGCCGAAGTAATTTAGGTGATTCTGGTATAGTTTGTGATGATTTTTAGCATTTTTTTGTAATTTTAAAGTGATTGGGCTTAGTTTGTTGCTGTAAAGTGTAGTTGGGGGTGATTTTTGATAGCCGAAGTAATTTAGGTGAGTTTGGCATAGTTTGCTATGGTTAGTAGCATTTTTTTGTAATTTAAAAGTGATAGGGTTTAGTTTGTTGTGGTAAGGGTAGTTGGTGATGATTTATGGTAGCGGAAGTAATTTAGGTGAGTTTGGCATAGTTTGCTATGGTTACTAGCATTTCTTTGTAATTTAAAAGTGATTGGGTTTAGTTTGTTGTGGTAAGGGTTAGTTGGTGATGATTTAGAGTAGCCGAAGTAATTTAGGTGAGTTTGGCCTAGTTTGTTATGATTTGTACACCTTTTTTTGTAATTTTAAGATGATATGGTTTGGTTTGTTGTGGTAAGGGATAGTTGGGGGTGATTTACGGTAGCCGAAGTAATTTAGGTGATTCTGGTATAGTTTGTTATGATTTTTAGCATTTTTTTGTAATTTTAAAGTGATTGGGCTTAGTTTGTTGCTGTAAAGTGTAGTTGGGGGTGATTTTTGATAGCCGAAGTAATTTAGGTGAGTTTGGCATAGTTTGCTATGGTTACTAGCATTTTTTTGTAATTTAAAAGTGATTGGGTTTTGTTTGGTGTGGTAAGGGTTAGTTGGTGATGATTTAGATTAGCCGAAGTAATTTAGGTGTGTCTGGCATAGTTTGTTATGATTTGTACACCTTTTTTTGTAATTTTAAGATGATATGGTTTGGTTTGTTGTGGTAAGGGATAGTTGGGGGTGATTTACGTTAGCCGAAGTAATTTAGGTGATTCTGGTATAGTTTGTTATGATTTTAAGCATTTTTTTGTAATTTTAAAGTGATTGGGTTTAGTTTGTTGCTGTAAAGTGTAGTTGGGGGTGATTTTTGATAGCCGAAGTAATTTAGGTGAGTTTGGCATAGTTTGCTATGGTTAGTAGCATTTTTTTGTAATTTTAAAGTGATTGGGTTTAGTTTGTTGTGGTAAGGATTAGTTGGTGATGATTTATGGTAGCCGAAGTAATTTAGGTGAGTTTGGCATAGTTTGCTATGGTTACTAGTATTTTTTTGTAATTTAAAAGTGATTGGGTTTAGTTTGTTGTGGTAAGGGTTAGTTGGTGATGATTTAGAGTAGCCGAAGTAATTTAGGTGAGTCTGGCATAGTTTGTTATGATTTGTACACCTTTTTTTGTAATTTTAGGATGATATGGTTTGGTTTGTTGTGGTAAAGGATGGTTGGGGGTGATTTACGGTAGCCGAAGTAATTTAGGTGATTCTGTTATAGTTTGTTATGATTTTTAGCATTTTTGTAATTTTAAAGTGATTGGGCTTAGTTTGTTGCTGTAAAGAGTAGTTGGGGGTGATTTTTGAAAACCGAAGTAATTTTGGTGAGTTTGGCATAGTTTTCTATTGTTAGTAGCATTTTTTTGTAATTTAAAAGTGATTGGGTTTAGTTTGTTGTGGTAAGGGTTAGTTGGTGATGATTTATGGTAGCCGAAGTAATTTAGGTGAGTTTGGCATAGTTTGCTATGGTTACTAGCATTTTTTTGTAATTTAAAAGTGATTGGGTTTAGTTTGTTGTGGTAAGGGTTAGTTCGTGATGATTTAGAGTAGCCGCAGTAATTTAGGTGAGTCTGGCATAGTTTGTTATGATTTGTACACCTTTTTTGTAATTTTAGGATGATATGGCTTGGTTTGTTGTGGTAAGGGATAGTTGGGGGTGATTTACGGTAGCCGAAGTAATTTAGGTGATTCTGGTATAGTTTGTGATGATTTTTAGCATTTTTTTGTAATTTTAAAGTGATTGGGCTTAGTGTGTTGCTGTAAAGTGTAGTTGGGGGTGATTTTTGATAGCCGAAGTAATTTAGGTGAGTTTGGCATAGTTTGCTATGGTTAGTAGCATTTTTTTGTAATTTAAAAGTGATTGGGTTTAGTTTGTTGTGGTAAGGGTTAGTTGGTGATGATTTATAGTAGCCGAAGTAGTTTAGGTTAGTTTGACATAGTTTGCTATGGTTACTAGCATTTTTTTGTAATTTAAAAGTGATTGAGTTTAGTTTGTTGCGGTAAGGGTTAGTTGGTGATGATTTAGAGTAGCCGAAGTAATATAGGTGAGTCTGGCATAGTTTGTTATGATTTGTACACCTTTTTTTGTAATTTTAAAATAATATGGTTTGGTTTGTTGTGGTAAGGGATAGTTGGGGGTGATTTACGGTAGCCAAAGTAATTTAGGTGATTCTGGTATAGTTTGTTATGAATTTTAGCATTTTTTTGTAATTTTAAAGTGATTGGGCTTAGTTTGTTGCTGTAAAGTGTAGTTGGTTGTGATTTTTGATAGCCGAAGTAATTTAGGTGAGTTTGGCATAGTTTGCTATGGTTAGTAGCATTTTTTTGTAATTTAAAAGTGATAGGGTTTAGTTTGTTGTGGTAAGGGTAGTTGGTGATGATTTATGGTAGCGGAAGTAATTTAGGTGAGTTTGGCATAGTTTGCTATGGTTACTAGCATTTCTTTGTAATTTAAAAGTGATTGGGTATAGTTTGTTGTGGTAAGGGTTAGTTGGTGATGATTTAGAGTAGCCGAAGTAATTTAGGTGAGTCTGGCATAGTTTGTTATGATTTCTACACCTTTTTTTGTAATTTTAAGATGATATGGTTTGGTTTGTAGTGGTAAGGGATAGTTGGGGGTGATTTACGGTAGCCGAAGTAATTTAGGTGATTCTGGTATAGTTTGTTATGATTTTTAGCATTTTTTTGTAATTTTAAAGTGATTGGGCTTAGTTTGTTGCTGTAAAGTGTAGTTGGGGGTGATTTTTGATAGCCGAAGTAATTTAGGTGAGTTTGGCATAGTTTGCTATGGTTAGTAGCATTTTTTTGTAATTTAAAAGTGATTGGGTTTAGTTTGTTGTGGTAAGGGTTAGTTGGTGATGATTTATAGTAGCCGAAGTAGTTTAGGTTAGTTTGACATAGTTTGCTATGGTTACTAGCATTTTTTTGTAATTTAAAAGTGATTTAGTTTAGTTTGTTGTGGTAAGGGTTAGTTGGTGATGATTTAGAGTAGCCGAAGTAATATAGGTGAGTCTGGCATAGTTTGTTATGATTTGTACACCTTTTTTTGTAATTTTAAAATAATATGGTTTGGTTTGTTGTGGTAAGGGATAGTTGGGGGTGATTTACGGTAGCCAAAGTAATTTAGGTGATTCTGGTATAGTTTGTTATGAATTTTAGCATTTTTTTGTAATTTTAAAGTGATTGGGCTTAGTTTGTTGCTGTAAAGTGTAGTTGGTTGTGATTTTTGATAGCCGAAGTAATTTAGGTGAGTTTGGCATAGTTTGCTATGGTTAGTAGCATTTTTTTGTAATTTAAAAGTGATAGGGTTTAGTTTGTTGTGGTAAGGGTAGTTGGTGATGATTTATGGTAGCGGAAGTAATTTAGGTGAGTTTGGCATAGTTTGCTATGGTTACTAGCATTTCTTTGTAATTTAAAAGTGATTGGGTATAGTTTGTTGTGGTAAGGGTTAGTTGGTGATGATTTAGAGTAGCCGAAGTAATTTAGGTGAGTCTGGCATAGTTTGTTATGATTTCTACACCTTTTTTTGTAATTTTAAGATGATATGGTTTGGTTTGTAGTGGTAAGGGATAGTTGGGGGTGATTTACGGTAGCCGAAGTAATTTAGGTGATTCTGGTATAGTTTGTTATGATTTTTAGCATTTTTTTGTAATTTTAAAGTGATTGGGCTTAGTTTGTTGCTGTAAAGTGTAGTTGGGGGTGATTTTTGATAGCCGAAGTAATTTAGGTGAGTTTGGCATAGTTTGCTATGGTTAGTAGCATTTTTTTGTAATTTAAAAGTGATTGGGTTTAGTTTGTTGTGGTAAGGGTTAGTTGGTGATGATTTATAGTAGCCGAAGTAGTTTAGGTTAGTTTGACATAGTTTGCTATGGTTACTAGCATTTTTTTGTAATTTAAAAGTGATTTAGTTTAGTTTGTTGTGGTAAGGGTTAGTTGGTGATGATTTAGAGTAGCCGAAGTAATATAGGTGAGTCTGGCATAGTTTGTTATGATTTGTACACCTTTTTTTGTAATTTTAAAATAATATGGTTTGGTTTGTTGTGGTAAGGGATAGTTGGGGGTGATTTACGGTAGCCAAAGTAATTTAGGTGATTCTGGTATAGTTTGTTATGAATTTTAGCATTTTTTTGTAATTTTAAAGTGATTGGGCTTAGTTTGTTGCTGTAAAGTGTAGTTGGTTGTGATTTTTGATAGCCGAAGTAATTTAGGTGAGTTTGGCATAGTTTGCTATGGTTAGTAGCATTTTTTTGTAATTTAAAAGTGATAGGGTTTAGTTTGTTGTGGTAAGGGTAGTTGGTGATGATTTATGGTAGCGGAAGTAATTTAGGTGAGTTTGGCATAGTTTGCTATGGTTACTAGCATTTCTTTGTAATATAAAAGTGATTGGGTTTAGTTTGTTGTGGTAAGGATTAGTTGGTGATGATTTAGAGTAGCCGAAGTAATTTAGGTGAGTTTGGCATAGTTTGTTATGATTTGTACACCTTTTTTTGTAATTTTAAGATGATATGGTTTGGTTTGTTGTGGTAAGGGATAGTTGGGGGTGATTTACGGTAGCCGAAGTAATTTAGGTGATTCTGGTATAGTTTGTTATGATTTTTAGCATTTTTTTGTAATTTTAAAGTGATTGGGCTTAGTTTGTTGCTGTAAAGTGTAGTTGGGGGTGATTTTTGATAGCCGAAGTAATTTAGGTGAGTTTGGCATAGTTTGCTATGGTTAGTAGCATTTTTTTGTAATTTAAAAGTGATTGGGTTTAGTTTGTTGTGGTATGGGTTAGTTGGTGATGATTTATAGTAGCCGAAGTAGTTTAGGTTAGTTTGACATAGTTTGCTATGGTTACTAGCATTTTTTTGTAATTTAAAAGTGATTGAGTTTAGTTTGTTGTGGTAAGGGTTAGTTGGTGATGATTTAGAGTAGCCGAAGTAATATAGGTGAGTCTGTTATGAGTTTGTTATGATTTGTACACCTTTTTTTGTAATTTTATAATAATATGGTTTGGTTTGTTGTGGTAAGGGATAGTTGGGGGTGATTTACGGTAGCCAAAGTAATTTAGGTGATTCTGGTATAGTTTGTTATGATTTTTAACATTTTTTTGTAATTTTAAAGTGATTGGGCTTAGTTTGTTGCTGTAAAGTGTAGTTGGGGGTGATTTTTGATAGCCGAAGTAATTTAGGTGAGTTTGGCATAGTTTGCTATGGTTAGTAGCATTTTTTTGTAATTTAAAAGTGATAGGGTTTAGTTTGTTGTGGTAAGGGTAGTTGGTGATGATTTATGGTAGCGGAAGTAATTTAGGTGAGTTTGGCATAGTTTGCTATGGTTACTAGCATTTCTTTGTAATTTAAAAGTGATTGGGTTTAGTTTGTTGTGGTAAGGGTTAGTTGGTGATGATTTAGAGTAGCCGAAGTAATTTAGGTGAGTTTGGCATAGTTTGTTATGATTTGTACACCTTTTTTTGTAATTTTAAGATGATATGGTTTGGTTTGTTGTGGTAAGGGATAGTTGGGGGTGATTTACGGTAGCCGAAGTAATTTAGGTGATTCTGGTATAGTTTGTTATGATTTTTAGCATTTTTTTGTAATTTTAAATTGATTGGGCTTAGTTTGTTGTTGCAAAGTGTAGTTGGGGGTGATTTTTGATAGCCGAAGTAATTTAGGTGAGTTTGGCATAGTTTGCTATGGTTACTAGCATTTTTTTGTAATTTAAAAGTGATTGGGTTTAGTTTGGTGTGGTAAGGGTTAGTTGGTGATGATTTAGATTAGCCAAAGTAATTTAGGTGAGTCTGGCATAGTTTGTTATGATTTGTACAACTTTTTTTGTAATTTTAAGATGATATGGTTTGGTTTGTTGTGGTAAGGGATAGTTGGGGGTGATTTACGTTAGCCGAAGTAATTTAGGTGATTCTGGTATAGTTTGCTATGATTTTAAGCATTTTTTTGTAATTTTAAAGTGATTGGGTTAAGTTTGTTGCTGTAAAGTGTAGTTGGGGGTGATTTTTGATAGCCGAAGTAATTTAGGTGTGTTTGGCATAGTTTGCTATGGTTAGTAGCATTTTTTTGTCATTTTAAAGTGATTGGGTTTAGTTTGTTGTGGTAAGGGTTAGTTGGTGATGATTTAGAGTAGCCGAAGTAATTTAGGTGAGTCTGGCATAATTTGTTATGATTTGTACACTTTTTTTTGTAATTTTAAGATGATATGGTTTGGTTTGTTGTGGTAAGGGCTAGTTGGGGGTGATTTACGGTAGCCGAAGTAATTTAGGTGAGTCTGGCATAATTTGTTATGATTTGTACACCTTTTTTGTAATTTTAAGATGATATGGTTTGGTTTGTTGTGGTAAGGGATAGTTGGGGGTGATTTACGGTAGCCGAAGTAATTTAGGTGATTCTGGTATAGTTCGTTATGATTTTTAGCATTTTTTTGTAATTTTAAATTGATTGGGCTTAGTTTGTTGCTGTAAAGTGTAGTTGGGGGTGATTTTTGATAGCCGAAGTAATTTAGGTGAGTTTGGCATAGTTTGCTATGGTTACTAGCATTTTTTTGTAATTTAAAAGTGATTGGGTTTAATTTGGTGTGGTAAGGGTTAGTTGGTGATGATTTAGATTAACCGAAGTAATTTAGGTGAGTCTGGCATAGTTTGTTATGATTTGTACACCTTTTTTTGTAATTTTAAGATGATATGGTTTGGTTTGTTGTGGTAAGGGATAGTTGGGGGTGATTTAAGTTAGCCGAAGTAATTTAGGTGATTCTGGTATAGTTTGTTATGATTTTAAGCATTTTTTTGTTATTTTAAAGTGATTGGGTTTAGTTTGTTGCTGTAAAGTGTAGTTGGGGGTGATTTTTGATAGCCGAAGTAATTTAGGTGAGTTTGGCATAGTTTGCTATGGTTAGTAGCATTTTTTTGTAATTTTAAAGTGATTGGGTTTAGTTTGTTGTGGTAAGGCTTAGTTGGTGATGATTTATGGTAGCCCAAGTAATTTAGGTGAGTTTGGCATAGTTTGCTATGGTTACTAGCATTTTTTTGTAATTTAAAAGTGATTGGGTTTAGTTTGTTGTGGTAAGGGTTAGTTGGTGATGATTTAGAGTAGCCGAAGTAATTTAGGTGAGTTTGGCATAGTTTGTTATGATTTGTACACCTTTTTTTGTAATTTTAAGATGATATGGTTTAGTTTGTTGTGGTAAGGGATAGTTGGGGGTGATTTACGGTAGCCGAAGTAATTTAGGTGATTCTGGTATAGTTCTGGTATAGTATGATTTTTAGCATTTTTTTGTAATTTTAAATTGATTGGGCTTAGTTTGTTGCTGTAAAGTGTAGTTGGGGGTGATTTTTGATAGCCGAAGTAATTTAGGTGAGTTTGGCATAGTTTGCTATGGTTAGTAGCAATTTTTTGTAATTTAAAAGTGATTGGGTTTAGTTGGTTTTGGTAAGGGTTAGTTGGTGATGATTTATGGTAGCCGAAGTAATTTGGGTGAGTTTGGCATAGTTTGCTATGGTTACTAGCATTTTTTTGTAATTTAAAAGTGATTGGGTTTAGTTTGTTGTGGAAAGGGTTAGTTGGTGATGATTTAGAGTAGCCGAAGTAATTTAGGTGAGTCTGGCATAGTTTGTTATGATTTGTACACCTTTTTTTGTAAGTTTAAGATGATATGGTTTGGTTTGTTGTGGTAAGGGATAGTTGGGGGTGATTTACGGTAGCCGAAGTAATTTTGGTGATTCTGGTATAGTTTGTTATGATTTTTAGCATGTTTTTGTAATTTTAAAGTGATTGGGCTTAGTTTGTTGCTGTAAAGTGTAGTTGGGAGTGATTTTTGATAGCTGAAGTAATTTAGGTGAGTTTGGCATAGTTTGCTATGGTTAGTAGCATTTTTTTGTAATTTAAAAGTGATTGGGTTTAGTTTGTTGTGGTAAGGGTTAGTTGGTAACGATTTATGGTAGCCGAAGTAATTTAGGTGAGTTTGGCATAGTTTGCTATGGTTACTAGCATTTTTTTGTAATTTAAAAGTGATTGGGTTTAGTTTGTTGTGGTAAGGGTTAGTTGGTGATGATTTAGAGTAGCCGAAGTAATTTAGGTGAGTCTGGCATAATTTGTTATGATTTGTACACCTTTTTTTGTAATTTTAAGATGATATAGTTTGGTTTGTTGTGGTAAGGGATAGTTGGGGGTGATTTACGGTAGCCGAAGTAATTTAGGTGATTCTGGTATAGTTTGTTATGATTTTTAGCATTTTTTTGTAATTTTAATGTGATTGGGCTTAGTTTGTTGCTGTAAAGTGTAGTTGGGGGTGATTTTTGATAGCTGAAGTAATTTAGGTGAGTTTGGCATAGTTTGCTATGGTTACTAGCATTTTTTTGTAATTTAAAAGTGATTGGGTTTAGTTTGTTTTGGTAAGGGTTAGTTGGTGATGATTTAGAGTAGCCGAAGTAATTTAGGTAAGTCTGGCATAGTTTGTTATGATTTGTACACCTTTTTTTGTAATTTTAAGATGATATGGTTTGGTTTGTTGTGGTAAGGGATAGTTGGGGGTGATTTACGGTAGCCGAAGTAATTTTGGTGATTCTGGTATAGTTTGTTATGATTTTTAGCATTTTTTTGTAATTTTAATGTGATTGGGCTTAGTTTGTTGCTGTAAAGTGTAGTTGGGGGTGATTTTTGATAGCTGAAGTAATTTAGGTGAGTTTGGCATAGTTTGCTATGGTTAGTAGCATTTTTTTGTAATTTAAAAGTGATTGGGTTTAGTTTGTTGTGGTAAGGGTTAGTTGGTGACGATTTATGGTAGCCGAAGTAATTTAGGTGAGTTTGGCATAGTTTGCTATGGTTACTAGCATTTTTTTGTAATTTAAAAGTGATTGGGTTTAGTTTGTTGTGGTAAGGGTTAGTTGGTGATGATTTAGAGTAGCCGAAGTAATTTAGGTGAGTCTGGCATAATTTGTTATGATTTGTACACCTTTTTTTGTAATTTTAAGATGATATAGTTTGGTTTGTTGTGGTAAGGGATAGTTGGGGGTGATTTACGGTAGCCGAAGTAATTTAGGTGATTCTGGTATAGTTTGTTATGATTTTTAGCATTTTTTTGTAATTTTAATGTGATTGGGCTTAGTTTGTTGCTGTAAAGTGTAGTTGGGGGTGATTTTTGATAGCTGAAGTAATTTAGGTGAGTTTGGCATAGTTTGCTATGGTTACTAGCATTTTTTTGTAATTTAAAAGTGATTGGGTTTAGTTTGTTTTGGTAAGGGTTAGTTGGTGATGATTTAGAGTAGCCGAAGTAATTTAGGTAAGTCTGGCATAGTTTGTTATGATTTGTACACCTTTTTTTGTAATTTTAAGATGATATGGTTTGGTTTGTTGTGGTAAGGGATAGTTGGGGGTGATTTACGGTAGCCGAAGTAATTTAGGTGATTCTGGTATAGTTTGTTATGATTTTTAGCAATTTTTTGTAATTTTAAAGTGATTGGGCCTAGTTTGTTGCTGTAAAGTGTAGTTGGGGGTGATTTTTGATAGCCGAAGTAATTTAGGTGAGTTTCGCATAGTTTGCTATGGTTACTAGCATTTTTTTGTAATTTAAAAGTGATTGGGTATAGTTTGTTGTGGTAAGGGTTAGTTGGTGATGATTTGTGGTAGCCGAAGTAATGTAAGTGAGTTTGGCATAGTTTGCTATGGTTACTAGCATTTTTTTGTAATTTAAAAGTGATTGGGTTTAGTTTGTTGTGGTAAGGGTGAGTTGGTGATGATTTAGAGTAGCCGAAGTAATTTAGGTGAGTCTGGCATAGTTTGTTATGATTTGTACACCTTTTTTTGTAATTTTAAGATGATATGGTTTGGTTTGTTGTGGTAAGGGATAGTTGGGGGTGATTTACGGTAGCCGAAGTAATTTAGGTGATTCTGGTATAGTTTGTTATGATTTTTAGCATTTTTTTGAAATTTTAAAGTGATTGGGCTTAGTTTGTTGCTGTAAATTGTAGTTGGGGGTGATTTTTGATATCTGAAGTAATTTAGATGAGTTTGGCATAGTTTGCTATGGTTACTAGCATTTTTTTGTAATTTAAAAGTGATTGGGTTTAGTTTGTTGTGGTAAGGGTTAGTTGGTGATGATTTAGAGTAGCCGAAGTAATTTATGTGAGTCTGGCATAGTTTGTTATGATTTGTACAACATTTTTTGTAATTTTAAGATGATATGGTTTGGTTTGTTGTGGTAAGGGATAGTTGGGGGTGATTTACGGTAGCCGAAGTAATTTAGGTGATTCTGGTATAGTTTGTTATGATTTTTAGCATTTTTTTTGTAATTTTAAAGTGATTGGGCTTAGTTTGTTGTGGTAAGGGTTAGTTGGTGATGATTTATGGTAGCCGAAGTAATTTAGGTGAGTTTGGCATAGTTTGCTATGGTTACTAGCATTTTTTTGTAATTTAAAAGTGATTGGGTTTAGTTTGTTGTGGTAAGGGTTAGTTGGTGATGATTTAGAGTAGCCGAAGTAATTTAGGTGAGTCTAGCATAGTTTGTTATGATTTGTACAACTTTTTTTGTAATTTTAAGATGATATGGTTTGGTTTGTTGTGGTAAGGGATAGTTGGGGGTGATTTACGGTAGCCGAAGTAATTTAGGTTATTCTGGTATAGTTTGTTATGATTTTTAGCATTTTTTTGTAATTTTAAAGTGATTTGGCTTAGTTTGTTGCTGTAAAGTGTAGTTGGTGGTAATTTTTGATAGCCGAAGTAATTTAGGTGAATTTAGCATAGTTTGCTATAGTTAGTAGCATTTTTTTGTAATTTAAAAGTGATTTGGTTTAGTTTGTTGTGGTAAGGGTTAGTTGGTGATGATTTACGGTAGCCGAAGTAATTTAGGTAAGTTTGGCATAGTTTGCTATGGTTACTAGCATTTTTTTGTAATATAAAAGTGATTGGGTTTAGTTTGTTGTGGTAAGGGTAAGTTGGTGATGATTTAGAGTAGCCGAAGTAATTTAGGTGAGTCTGGCATAGTTTGTTATGATTTGTACACCTTTTTTTTGTAATTTTAAGATGATATGGTTTGGTTTGTTGTGGTAAGGAATAGTTGGGGGTGATTTACGGTAGCCGAAGTAAATTAGGTGATTCTGGTGTAGTTTGTTATGATTTTTAGCATTTTTTTGTAATTTTAAAGTGATTGGGCTTAGTTTGTTGCTGTAAAGTGTAGTTGGGGGTGATTTTTGATAGCCGAAGTAATTTAGGTGAATTTAGCATAGTTTGCTATGGTTAGTAGCATTTTTTTGTAATTTAAATGTGATTTGGTTTAGTTTGTTGTGGTAAGGGTTAGTTGGTGATGATTTAGAGTAGCCGAAGTAATTTAGGTGAGTCTGGCATAGTTTGTTATGATTTGTACACCTTTTTTTTGTAATTTTAAGATGATATGGTTTGGTTTGTTGTGGTAAGGGATAGTTGGGGGTGATTTACGGTAGCCGAAGTAATTTAGATGATTCTGGTATAGTTTGTTATGATTTTTATCATTTTTTTGTAATTTTAATGTGATTGGGCATAGTTTGTTGCTGTAAAGTGTAGTTGGATGTGATTTTTGATAGCGGAAGTAATTTAGGTGAGTTTGGCATAGTTTGCTATGGTTAGTAGCATTTTTTTGCAATTTAAAAGTGATTGGGTTTAGTTCGTTGTGGTAAGGGTTAGTTGGTAATGATTTATAGTAGCCGAAGTAATTTAAGTGAGTTTGGCATAGTTTGCTATGGTTACTAGCATTTTTTTGTAATTTAAAAATGATTGGGTTTAGTTTGTTGTGGTAAGGGTTAGTTGGTGATGATTTAGAGTAGCCGAAGTAATTTAAGTGATTCTGGCATAGTTTGTTATGATTTGTACACCTTTTTTTGTAATTTTAAGATGATATGGTTTGGTTTGTTGTGGTAAGGGATAGTTGGGGGTGATATACGGTAGCCGAAGTAATTTAGGTAATTCTGGTTTAGTTTGTTATGATTTTTAGCATTTTTTTGTAATTTTAAAATTATTGGGCTTAGTTTGTTGCTGTAAAGTGTAGTTGGGGGTGATTTTTGATAGCCGAAGTAATTTAGGTGAGTTTGGCATAGTTTGCTATGGTTACTAGCATTTTTTTGTAATTTAAAATTGATTGGGTTTAGTTTGTTGTGGTAAGGGTTAGTTGGTGATGATTTAGAGTAGCCGATGTAATTTAGGTGAGTCTGGCATAGTTTGTTATGATTTGTACACCTTTTTTTGTAATTTTAAGATGATATGGTTTGGTTTCTTGTGGTAAGGGATAGTTGGGGGTGATTTACGGTAGCCGAAGTAATTTAGGTGATTCTGGTGTAGTTTGTTATGATTTTTAGCATTTTTTTGTAATTTTAAAGTGATTGGGCTTAGTTTGTTGCTGTAAAGTGTAGTTGGGGGTGATTTTTGATAGCCGAAGTAATTTAGGTGAATTTAGCATAGTTTGCTATGGTTAGTAGCATTTTTTTGTAATTTAAAAGTGATTTGGTTTAGTTTGTTGTGGTAAGGGTTAGTTGGTGATGATTTATGGTAGCCGAAGTAATTTAGGTGAGTTTGGCATAGTTTGCTATGGTTACTAGCATTTTTTTGTAATTTAAAAGTGATTGGGTTTAGTTTGTTGTGGTAAGGTTTAGTTGGTGATGATTTAGAGTAGCCGAAGTAATTTAGGTGAGACTGGAATAGTTTGTTACGATTTGTACACCTTTTTTTGTAATTTTAAGATGATATGGTTTGGTTTGTTGTGGTAAGGGTTAGTTGGGGGTGATTTACGGTAGCCGAAGTAATTTAGGTGACTCTGGTATAGTTTGTTATGATTTTTAGCATTTTTTTGTAATTTTAAAGTGATTGGGCTTAATTTGTTGCTGTAAAGTGTAGTTGGGGGTGATTTTTGATAGCCGCAGTAATTTAGGTGAGTTTGGCATAGTTTGCTATGGTTACTAGCAATATTTTTGTAATTTAAAAGTGATTGGGTTTAGTTTGTTGTGGTAAGCGTTAGTTGGTGATGATTTAGAGTAGCCGAAGTAATTTAGGTAAGTCTGGCATAGTTTGTTATGATTTGTACACCTTTTTTTGTAATTTTAAGATGATATGGTTTGGTTTGTTGTGGTAAGGGATAGTTGGGGGTGATTTACGGTAGCCGAAGTAATTTAGGTGATTCTGGTATAGTTTGTTATGATTTTTAGCATCTTTTGTAATTTTAAAGTGATTGGGCTTAGTTTGTTGCTGTAAAGTGTAGTTGGGGGTGATTTTTGATAGCCGAAGTAATTTAGGGGAGTTTGGCATAGTTTGCTATGGTTACTAGCATTTTTTTGTAATTTAAAAGTGATAGGGTTTAGTTTGTTGTGGTAAGGGTTAGTTGGTGATGATTTATGGTAGCCGAAGTAATTTAGGTGAATTTGGCATAGTTTGCTATGATTTGTACAACTTTTTTGTAATTTTAAGATGTTATGGTTTAGTTTGTTGTGGTAAGGGATAGTTGGGGGTGATTTACGGTATCCGAAGTAATTTAGATGATTCTGGTATAGTTTGTTATGTTTTTTAGCTTTTTTTTGTAATTTTAAAGTGATTGGGCTTAGTTTGTTGCTGTAAAGTGTAGTTGGGGGTGATTTTTGATAGCCGAAGTAATTTAGGTGAGTTTGGCATAGTTTGCTATGGTTAGTAGCATTTTTTTGTAATTTAAAATTGATTGGGTTTAGTTTGTTGTGGTAAGGGTTAGTTGGTGATGATTTATGGTAGCCGAAGTAATTTAGGTAAGTTTGGCATAGTTTGCTATGGTTACTAGCATTTTTTTGTAATTTAAAAGTGATGGGGTTTAGTTTGTTGTGGTAAGGGTTAGTTGGTGATGATTTAGAGTAGCCGAAGTAATTTAGGTGAGTCTGGCATAGTTTGTTATGATTTGTACACCTTTTTTTGTAATTTTAAGATGATATGGTTTGGTTTGTTGTGGTAAGGGATAGTTGGGGGTGATTTACGGCAGCCGAAGTAATTTAGGTTATTCTGGTATAGTTTGTTATAATTTTTAGCATTTTTTTGTAATTTTAAAGTGATTGGGCTTAGTTTGTTGCTGTAAAGTGTAGTTGGGGGTGATTTTTGATAGCCGAAGTAATTTAGGTGAGTTTGGCATAGTTTGCTATGGTTAGTAGCATTTTTTTGTAATTTAAAAGTGATTGGGTTTAGTTTGTTGTGGTAAGGGTTAGTTGGTGATGATTTATGGTAGCCGAAGTAATTTAGGTGAGCTTGGCATAGTTTGCTATGGTTACTAGCATTTTTTTGTAATTTAAAAGTGATTGGGTTTAGTTTGTTGTGGTAAGGGTTAGTTGGTGATGATTTAGAGAAGCCGAAGTAATTTAGGTGAGTCTGGCATAGTTTGTTATAATTTGTACACCTTTTTTTGTAATTTTAAGATGATATGGTTTGGTTTGTTGTGGTAAGGGATAGTTGGGGGTGATTTACGGTAGCAGAAGTAATTTAGGTGATTCTGGTATAGTTTGTTATGATTTTTAGCATTTTTTTGTAATTTTAAAGTGATTGGGCTTAGTTTGTTGCTGTAAAGTGTAGTTGGGGGTGATTTTTGATAGCCGAAGTAATTTAGGTGAGTTTGGCATAGTTTGCTATGGTTAGTAGCATTTTTTTGTAATTTAAAAGAGATTGGGTTTAGTTTGTTGTGGTAAGGGTTAGTTGGTGATGATTTAGAGTAGCCGAAGTAATTTAGGTGAGTCTGGCATAGTTTGTTATGATTTGTACACCTTTTTTTGAAATTTTAAGATGATATGGTTTGGTTTCTTGTGGTAAGGGATAGTTGGGGGTGATTTACGGTAGCCGAAGTAATTTAGGTGATTCTGGTATAGTTTGTTATGATTTTTAGCAATTTTTTGTAATTTTAAAGTGATTGGGCCTAGTTTGTTGCTGTAAAGTGTAGTTGGGGGTGATTTTTGATAGCCGAAGTAATTTAGGTGAGTTTCGCATAGTTTGCTATGGTTACTAGCATTTTTTTGTAATTTAAAAGTGATTGGGTTTAGTTTGTTGTGGTAAGGGTTAGTTGGTGATGATTTGTGGTAGCCGAAGTAATGTAAGTGAGTTTGGCATAGTTTGCTATGGTTACTAGCATTTTTTTGTAATTTAAAAGTGATTGGGTTTAGTTTGTTGTGGTAAGGGTTAGTTGGTGATGATTTAGAGTAGCCGAAGTAATTTAGGTGAGTCTGGCATAGTTTGTTATGATTTGTACACCTTTTTTTGTAATTTTAAGATGATATGGTTTGGTTTGTTGTGGTAAGGGATAGTTGGGGGTGATTTACGGTAGCCGAAGTAATTTAGGTGATTCTGGTATAGTTTGTTATGATTTTTAGCATTTTTTTGAAATTTTAAAGTGATTGGGCTTAGTTTGTTGCTGTAAATTGTAGTTGGGGGTGATTTTTGATATCTGAAGTAATTTAGATGAGTTTGGCATAGTTTGCTATGGTTACTAGCATTTTTTTGTAATTTAAAAGTGATTGGGTTTAGTTTGTTGTGGTAAGGGTTAGTTGGTGATGATTTAGAGTAGCCGAAGTAATTTATGTGAGTCTGGCATAGTTTGTTATGATTTGTACAACATTTTTTGTAATTTTAAGATGATATGGTTTGGTTTGTTGTGGTAAGGGATAGTTGGGGGTGATTTACGGTAGCCGAAGTAATTTAGGTGATTCTGGTATAGTTTGTTATGATTTTTAGCATTTTTTTTGTAATTTTAAAGTGATTGGGCTTAGTTTGTTGTGGTAAGGGTTAGTTGGTGATGATTTATGGTAGCCGAAGTAATTTAGGTGAGTTTGGCATAGTTTGCTATGGTTACTAGCATTTTTTTGTAATTTAAAAGTGATTGGGTTTAGTTTGTTGTGGTAAGGGTTAGTTGGTGATGATTTAGAGTAGCCGAAGTAATTTAGGTGAGTCTAGCATAGTTTGTTATGATTTGTACAACTTTTTTTGTAATTTTAAGATGATATGGTTTGGTTTGTTGTGGTAAGGGATAGTTGGGGGTGATTTACGGTAGCCGAAGTAATTTAGGTTATTCTGGTATAGTTTGTTATGATTTTTAGCATTTTTTTGTAATTTTAAAGTGATTTGGCTTAGTTTGTTGCTGTAAAGTGTAGTTGGTGGTAATTTTTGATAGCCGAAGTAATTTAGGTGAATTTAGCATAGTTTGCTATAGTTAGTAGCATTTTTTTGTAATTTAAAAGTGATTTGGTTTAGTTTGTTGTGGTAAGGGTTAGTTGGTGATGATTTACGGTAGCCGAAGTAATTTAGGTAAGTTTGGCATAGTTTGCTATGGTTACTAGCATTTTTTTGTAATATAAAAGTGATTGGGTTTAGTTTGTTGTGGTAAGGGTAAGTTGGTGATGATTTAGAGTAGCCGAAGTAATTTAGGTGAGTCTGGCATAGTTTGTTATGATTTGTACACCTTTTTTTTGTAATTTTAAGATGATATGGTTTGGTTTGTTGTGGTAAGGAATAGTTGGGGGTGATTTACGGTAGCCGAAGTAAATTAGGTGATTCTGGTGTAGTTTGTTATGATTTTTAGCATTTTTTTGTAATTTTAAAGTGATTGGGCTTAGTTTGTTGCTGTAAAGTGTAGTTGGGGGTGATTTTTGATAGCCGAAGTAATTTAGGTGAATTTAGCATAGTTTGCTATGGTTAGTAGCATTTTTTTGTAATTTAAATGTGATTTGGTTTAGTTTGTTGTGGTAAGGGTTAGTTGGTGATGATTTAGAGTAGCCGAAGTAATTTAGGTGAGTCTGGCATAGTTTGTTATGATTTGTACACCTTTTTTTTGTAATTTTAAGATGATATGGTTTGGTTTGTTGTGGTAAGGGATAGTTGGGGGTGATTTACGGTAGCCGAAGTAATTTAGATGATTCTGGTATAGTTTGTTATGATTTTTATCATTTTTTTGTAATTTTAATGTGATTGGGCATAGTTTGTTGCTGTAAAGTGTAGTTGGATGTGATTTTTGATAGCGGAAGTAATTTAGGTGAGTTTGGCATAGTTTGCTATGGTTAGTAGCATTTTTTTGCAATTTAAAAGTGATTGGGTTTAGTTCGTTGTGGTAAGGGTTAGTTGGTAATGATTTATAGTAGCCGAAGTAATTTAAGTGAGTTTGGCATAGTTTGCTATGGTTACTAGCATTTTTTTGTAATTTAAAAATGATTGGGTTTAGTTTGTTGTGGTAAGGGTTAGTTGGTGATGATTTAGAGTAGCCGAAGTAATTTAAGTGATTCTGGCATAGTTTGTTATGATTTGTACACCTTTTTTTGTAATTTTAAGATGATATGGTTTGGTTTGTTGTGGTAAGGGATAGTTGGGGGTGATATACGGTAGCCGAAGTAATTTAGGTAATTCTGGTTTAGTTTGTTATGATTTTTAGCATTTTTTTGTAATTTTAAAATTATTGGGCTTAGTTTGTTGCTGTAAAGTGTAGTTGGGGGTGATTTTTGATAGCCGAAGTAATTTAGGTGAGTTTGGCATAGTTTGCTATGGTTACTAGCATTTTTTTGTAATTTAAAATTGATTGGGTTTAGTTTGTTGTGGTAAGGGTTAGTTGGTGATGATTTAGAGTAGCCGATGTAATTTAGGTGAGTCTGGCATAGTTTGTTATGATTTGTACACCTTTTTTTGTAATTTTAAGATGATATGGTTTGGTTTCTTGTGGTAAGGGATAGTTGGGGGTGATTTACGGTAGCCGAAGTAATTTAGGTGATTCTGGTGTAGTTTGTTATGATTTTTAGCATTTTTTTGTAATTTTAAAGTGATTGGGCTTAGTTTGTTGCTGTAAAGTGTAGTTGGGGGTGATTTTTGATAGCCGAAGTAATTTAGGTGAATTTAGCATAGTTTGCTATGGTTAGTAGCATTTTTTTGTAATTTAAAAGTGATTTGGTTTAGTTTGTTGTGGTAAGGGTTAGTTGGTGATGATTTATGGTAGCCGAAGTAATTTAGGTGAGTTTGGCATAGTTTGCTATGGTTACTAGCATTTTTTTGTAATTTAAAAGTGATTGGGTTTAGTTTGTTGTGGTAAGGTTTAGTTGGTGATGATTTAGAGTAGCCGAAGTAATTTAGGTGAGACTGGAATAGTTTGTTACGATTTGTACACCTTTTTTTGTAATTTTAAGATGATATGGTTTGGTTTGTTGTGGTAAGGGTTAGTTGGGGGTGATTTACGGTAGCCGAAGTAATTTAGGTGACTCTGGTATAGTTTGTTATGATTTTTAGCATTTTTTTGTAATTTTAAAGTGATTGGGCTTAATTTGTTGCTGTAAAGTGTAGTTGGGGGTGATTTTTGATAGCCGCAGTAATTTAGGTGAGTTTGGCATAGTTTGCTATGGTTACTAGCAATATTTTTGTAATTTAAAAGTGATTGGGTTTAGTTTGTTGTGGTAAGCGTTAGTTGGTGATGATTTAGAGTAGCCGAAGTAATTTAGGTAAGTCTGGCATAGTTTGTTATGATTTGTACACCTTTTTTTGTAATTTTAAGATGATATGGTTTGGTTTGTTGTGGTAAGGGATAGTTGGGGGTGATTTACGGTAGCCGAAGTAATTTAGGTGATTCTGGTATAGTTTGTTATGATTTTTAGCATCTTTTGTAATTTTAAAGTGATTGGGCTTAGTTTGTTGCTGTAAAGTGTAGTTGGGGGTGATTTTTGATAGCCGAAGTAATTTAGGGGAGTTTGGCATAGTTTGCTATGGTTACTAGCATTTTTTTGTAATTTAAAAGTGATAGGGTTTAGTTTGTTGTGGTAAGGGTTAGTTGGTGATGATTTATGGTAGCCGAAGTAATTTAGGTGAATTTGGCATAGTTTGCTATGATTTGTACAACTTTTTTGTAATTTTAAGATGTTATGGTTTAGTTTGTTGTGGTAAGGGATAGTTGGGGGTGATTTACGGTATCCGAAGTAATTTAGATGATTCTGGTATAGTTTGTTATGTTTTTTAGCTTTTTTTTGTAATTTTAAAGTGATTGGGCTTAGTTTGTTGCTGTAAAGTGTAGTTGGGGGTGATTTTTGATAGCCGAAGTAATTTAGGTGAGTTTGGCATAGTTTGCTATGGTTAGTAGCATTTTTTTGTAATTTAAAATTGATTGGGTTTAGTTTGTTGTGGTAAGGGTTAGTTGGTGATGATTTATGGTAGCCGAAGTAATTTAGGTAAGTTTGGCATAGTTTGCTATGGTTACTAGCATTTTTTTGTAATTTAAAAGTGATGGGGTTTAGTTTGTTGTGGTAAGGGTTAGTTGGTGATGATTTAGAGTAGCCGAAGTAATTTAGGTGAGTCTGGCATAGTTTGTTATGATTTGTACACCTTTTTTTGTAATTTTAAGATGATATGGTTTGGTTTGTTGTGGTAAGGGATAGTTGGGGGTGATTTACGGCAGCCGAAGTAATTTAGGTTATTCTGGTATAGTTTGTTATAATTTTTAGCATTTTTTTGTAATTTTAAAGTGATTGGGCTTAGTTTGTTGCTGTAAAGTGTAGTTGGGGGTGATTTTTGATAGCCGAAGTAATTTAGGTGAGTTTGGCATAGTTTGCTATGGTTAGTAGCATTTTTTTGTAATTTAAAAGTGATTGGGTTTAGTTTGTTGTGGTAAGGGTTAGTTGGTGATGATTTATGGTAGCCGAAGTAATTTAGGTGAGCTTGGCATAGTTTGCTATGGTTACTAGCATTTTTTTGTAATTTAAAAGTGATTGGGTTTAGTTTGTTGTGGTAAGGGTTAGTTGGTGATGATTTAGAGAAGCCGAAGTAATTTAGGTGAGTCTGGCATAGTTTGTTATAATTTGTACACCTTTTTTTGTAATTTTAAGATGATATGGTTTGGTTTGTTGTGGTAAGGGATAGTTGGGGGTGATTTACGGTAGCAGAAGTAATTTAGGTGATTCTGGTATAGTTTGTTATGATTTTTAGCATTTTTTTGTAATTTTAAAGTGATTGGGCTTAGTTTGTTGCTGTAAAGTGTAGTTGGGGGTGATTTTTGATAGCCGAAGTAATTTAGGTGAGTTTGGCATAGTTTGCTATGGTTAGTAGCATTTTTTTGTAATTTAAAAGAGATTGGGTTTAGTTTGTTGTGGTAAGGGTTAGTTGGTGATGATTTAGAGTAGCCGAAGTAATTTAGGTGAGTCTGGCATAGTTTGTTATGATTTGTACACCTTTTTTTGAAATTTTAAGATGATATGGTTTGGTTTCTTGTGGTAAGGGATAGTTGGGGGTGATTTACGGTAGCCGAAGTAATTTAGGTGATTCTGGTATAGTTTGTTATGATTTTTAGCAATTTTTTGTAATTTTAAAGTGATTGGGCCTAGTTTGTTGCTGTAAAGTGTAGTTGGGGGTGATTTTTGATAGCCGAAGTAATTTAGGTGAGTTTCGCATAGTTTGCTATGGTTACTAGCATTTTTTTGTAATTTAAAAGTGATTGGGTTTAGTTTGTTGTGGTAAGGGTTAGTTGGTGATGATTTGTGGTAGCCGAAGTAATGTAAGTGAGTTTGGCATAGTTTGCTATGGTTACTAGCATTTTTTTGTAATTTAAAAGTGATTGGGTTTAGTTTGTTGTGGTAAGGGTTAGTTGGTGATGATTTAGAGTAGCCGAAGTAATTTAGGTGAGTCTGGCATAGTTTGTTATGATTTGTACACCTTTTTTTGTAATTTTAAGATGATATGGTTTGGTTTGTTGTGGTAAGGGATAGTTGGGGGTGATTTACGGTAGCCGAAGTAATTTAGGTGATTCTGGTATAGTTTGTTATGATTTTTAGCATTTTTTTGTAATTTTAAAGTGATTGGGCTTAGTTTGTTGCTGTAAATTGTAGTTGGGGGTGATTTTTGATATCTGAAGTAATTTAGATGAGTTTGGCATAGTTTGCTATGGTTACTAGCATTTTTTTGTAATTTAAAAGTGATTGGGTTTAGTTTGTTGTGGTAAGGGTTAGTTGGTGATGATTTAGAGTAGCCGAAGTAATTTATGTGAGTCTGGCATAGTTTGTTATGATTTGTACAACATTTTTTGTAATTTTAAGATGATATGGTTTGGTTTGTTGTGGTAAGGGATAGTTGGGGGTGATTTACGGTAGCCGAAGTAATTTAGGTGATTCTGGTATAGTTTGTTATGATTTTTAGCATTTTTTTTGTAATTTTAAAGTGATTGGGCTTAGTTTGTTGTGGTAAGGGTTAGTTGGTGATGATTTATGGTAGCCGAAGTAATTTAGGTGAGTTTGGCATAGTTTGCTATGGTTACTAGCATTTTTTTGTAATTTAAAAGTGATTGGGTTTAGTTTGTTGTGGTAAGGGTTAGTTGGTGATGATTTAGAGTAGCCGAAGTAATTTAGGTGAGTCTAGCATAGTTTGTTATGATTTGTACAACTTTTTTGTAATTTTAAGATGATATGGTTTGGTTTGTTGTGGTAAGGGATAGTTGGGGGTGATTTACGGTAGCCGAAGTAATTTAGGTTATTCTGGTATAGTTTGTTATGATTTTTAGCATTTTTTTGTAATTTTAAAGTGATTGGGCTTAGTTTGTTGCTGTAAAGTGTAGTTGGGGGTGATTTTTCATATCCGAAGTAATTTAGATGAGTTTGGCATAGTTTGCTATGGTTACTAGCATTTTTTTGTAATATAAAAGTGATTGGGTTTAGTTTGTTGTGGTAAGGGTTAGTTGGTGATGATTTAGAGTAGCCGAAGTAATTTAGGTGAGTCTGGCATAGTTTGTTATGATTTGTACACCTTTTTTTGAAATTTTAAAATGATATGGTTTGGTTTCTTGTGGTAAGGGATAGTTGGGGGTGATTTACGGTAGCCGAAGTAATTTAGGTGATTCTGGTATAGTTTGTTATGATTTTTAGCAATTTTTTGTAATTTTAAAGTGATTGGGCCTAGTTTGTTGCTGTAAAGTGTAGTTGGGGGTGATTTTTGATAGCCGAAGTAATTTAGGTGAGTTTCGCATAGTTTGCTATGGTTACTAGCATTTTTTTGTAATTTAAAAGTGATTGGGTTTAGTTTGTTGTGGTAAGGGTTAGTTGGTGATGATTTGTGGTAGCCGAAGTAATTTAAGTGAGTTTGGCATAGTTTGCTATGGTTACTAGCATTTTTTTGTAATTTAAAAGTGATTGGGTTTAGTTTGTTGTGGTAAGGGTTAGTTGATGATGATTTAGAGTAGCCGAAGTAATTTAGGTGAGTCTGGCATAGTTTGTTATGATTTGTACACTTTTTTTTGTAATTTTAAGATGATATGGTTTGGTTTGTTGTGGTAAGGGATAGTTGGGGGTGATTTACGGTAGCCGAAGTAATTTAGGTGATTCTGGTATAGTTTGTTATGATTTTTAGCATTTTTTTGTAATTTTAAAGTGATTGGGCTTAGTTTGTTGCTGTAAATTGTAGTTGGGGGTGATTTTTGATATCCGAAGTAATTTAGATGAGTTTGGCATAGTTTGCTATGGTTACTAGCATTTTTTTGTAATTTAAAAGTGATTGGGTTTAGTTTGTTGTGGTAAGGGTTAGTTGGTGATGATTTAGAGTAGCCGAAGTAATTTATGTGAGTCTGGCATAGTTTGTTATGATTTGTACAACATTTTTTGTAATTTTAAGATGATATGGTTTGGTTTGTTGTGGTAAGGGATAGTTGGGGGTGATTTACGGTAGCCGAAGTAATTTAGGTGATTCTGGTATAGTTTGTTATGATTTTTAGAATTTTTTTGTAATTTTAAAGTGATTGGGCTTAGTTTGTTGATGTAAAGTGTAGTTGGGGGTGATTTTTGATAGCCGAAGTAATTTAGGTGAGTTTCGCATAGTTTGCTATGGTTACTAGCATTTTTTTGTAATTTAAAAGTGATTGGGTTTAGTTTGTTGTGGTAAGGGTTAGTTGGTGATGATTTGTGGTAGCCGAAGTAATGTAAGTGAGTTTGGCATAGTTTGCTATGGTTACTAGCATTTTTTTGTAATTTAAAAGTGATTGGGTTTAGTTTGTTGTGGTAAGGGTTAGTTGGTGATGATTTAGAGTAGCCGAAGTAATTTAGGTGAGTCTGGCATAGTTTGTTATGATTTGTACACCTTTTTTTGTAATTTTAAGATGATATGGTTTGGTTTGTTGTGGTAAGGGATAGTTGGGGGTGATTTACGGTAGCCGAAGTAATTTAGGTGATTCTGGTATAGTTTGTTATGATTTTTAGCATTTTTTTGTAATTTTAAAGTGATTGGGCTTAGTTTGTTGCTGTAAATTGTAGTTGGGGGTGATTTTTGATATCTGAAGTAATTTAGATGAGTTTGGCATAGTTTGCTCTGGTTACTAGCATTTTTTTGTAATTTAAAAGTGATTGGGTTTAGTTTGTTGTGGTAAGGGTTAGTTGGTGATGATTTAAAGTAGCCGAAGTAATTTATGTGAGTCTGGCATAGTTTGTTATGATTTGTACAACATTTTTTGTAATTTTAAGATGATATAGTTTTGTTTGTTGTGGTAAGGGATAGTTGGGGGTGATTTACGGTAGCCGAAGTAATTTAGGTGATTCTGGTATAGTTTGTTATGATTTTTAGCATTTTTTTTGTAATTTTAAAGTGATTGGGCTTAGTTTGTTGTGGTAAGGGTTAGTTGGTGATGATTTATGGTAGCCGAAGTAATTTAGGTGAGTTTGGCATAGTTTGCTATGGTTACTAGCATTTTTTTGTAATTTAAAAGTGATTGGGTTTAGTTTGTTGTGGTAAGGGTTAGTTGGTGATGATTTAGAGTAGCCGAAGTAATTTAGGTGAGTCTAGCATAGATTGTTATGATTTGTACAACTTTTTTTGTAATTTTAAGATGATATGGTTTGGTTTGTTGTGGTAAGGGATAGTTGGGGGTGATTTACGGTAGCCGAAGTAATTTAGGTTATTCTGGTATAGTTTGTTATGATTTTTAGCATTTTTTTGTAATTTTAAAGTGATTGGGCTTAGTTTGTTGCTGTAAAGTGTAGTTGGTCGTAATTTTTGATAGCCGAAGTAATTTAGGTGAATTTAGCATAGTTTGCTATAGTTAGTAGCATTTTTTTGTAATTTAAAAGTGATTTGGTTTAGTTTGTTGTGGTAAGGGTTAGTTGGTGATGATTTACGGTAGCCGAAGTAATTTAGGTAAGTTTGGCATAGTTTGCTATGGTTACTAGCATTTTTTGTAATATAAAAGTGATTGGGTTTAGTTTGTTGTGGTAAGGGTAAGTTGGTGATGATTTAGAGTAGCCGAAGTAATTTAGGTGAGTCTGGCATAGTTTGTTATGATTTGTACACCTTTTTTTTGTAATTTTAAGATGATATGGTTTGGTTTGTTGTGGTAAGGGATAGTTGGGGGTGATTTACGGTAGCCGAAGTAAATTAGGTGATTCTGGTGTAGTTTGTTATGATTTTTAACATTTTTTTGCAATTTTAAAGTGATTGGGCTTAGTTTGTTGCTGTAAAGTGTAGTTGGGGGTGATTTTTGATAGCCGAAGTAATTTAGGTGAATTTAGCATAGTTTGCTATGTTTAGTATCATTTTTTTGTAATTTAAAAGTGATTTGGTTTAGTTTGTTGTGGTAAGGGTTAGTTGGTGATGATTTAGAGTAGCCGAAGTAATTTAGGTGAGTCTGGCATAGTTTGTTATGATTTGTACACCTTTTTTTTGTAATTTTAAGATGATATGGTTTGGTTTGTTGTGGTAAGGGATAGTTGGGGGTGATTTACGGTAGCCGAAGTAATTTAGATGATTCTGGTATAGTTTGTTATGATTTTTATCATTTTTTTGTAATTTTAATGTGATTGGGCATAGTTTGTTGCTGTAAAGTGTAGTTGGATGTGATTTTTGATAGCGGAAGTAATTTAGGTGAGTTTGGCATAGTTTGCTATGGTTAGTAGCATTTTTTTGCAATTTAAAAGTGATTGGGTTTAGTTCGTTGTGGTAAGGGTTAATTGGTAATGATTTATAGTAGCCGAAGTAATTTAAGTGAGTTTGGCATAGTTTGCTATGGTTACTAGCATTTTTTTGTAATTTAAAAGTGATTGGGTTTAGTTTGTTGTGGTAAGGGTTAGTTGGTGATGATTTAGAGTTGCCGAAGTAATTTAGGTAATTCTGGCATAGTTTGTTATGATTTGTACACCTTTTTTTGTAATTTTAAGATGATATGGTTTGGTTTGTTGTGGTAAGGGATAGTTGGGGGTGATATACGGTAGCCGAAGTAATTTAGGTAATTCTGGTTTAGTTTGTTATAATTTTTAGCATTTTTTTGTAATTTTAAAATGATTGGGCTTAGTTTGTTGCTGTAAAGTGTAGTTGGGGGTGATTTTTGATAGCCGAAGTAATTTAGGTGAGTTTGGCATAGTTTGCTATGGTTAGTAGCATTTTTTTGTAATTTAAAAGTGATTGGGTTTAGTTTGTTGTGGTAAGGGTTAGTTGGTGATGATTTAGAGAAGCCGAAGTAATTTAGGTGAGTCTGGCATAGTTTGTTATAATTTGTACACCTTTTTTTGTAATTTTAAGATGATATGGTTTGGTTTGTTGTGGTAAGGGATAGTTGGGGGTGATTTACGGTAGCCGAAGTAATTTAGGTGATTCTGGTATAGTTTGTTATGATTTTTAGCATTTTTTAGTAATTTTAAAGTGATTGGGCTTAGTTTGTTGCTGTAAAGTGTAGTTGGGGGTGATTTTTGATAGCCGAAGTAATTTAGGTGAGCTTGGCATAGTTTGCTATGGTTAGTAGCATTTTTTTGTAATTTAAAAGTGATTGGGTTTAGTTTGTTGTGGTAAGGGTTAGTTGGTGATGATTTAGAGAAGCCGAAGTAATTTAGGTGAGTCTGGCATAGTTTGTTATAATTTGTACACCTTTTTTTGTAATTTTAAGATGATATGGTTTGGTTTGTTGTGGTAAGGGATAGTTGGGGGTGATTTACGGTAGCCGAAGTAATTTAGGTGATTCTGGTATAGTTTGTTATGATTTTTAGCATTTTTTAGTAATTTTAAAGTGATTGGGCTTAGTTTGTTGCTGTAAAGTGTAGTTGGGGGTGATTTTTGATAGCCGAAGTAATTTAGGTGAGCTTGGCATAGTTTGCTATGGTTAGTAGCATTTTTTTGTAATTTAAAAGAGATTGGGTTTAGTTTGTTGTGGTAAGGGTTAGTTGGTGATGATTTAGAGTAGCCGAAGTAATTTAGGTGAGTCTGGCATAGTTTGTTATGATTTGTACACCTTTTTTTGAAATTTTAAGATGATATGGTTTGGTTTCTTGTGGTAAGGGATAGTTGGGGGTGATTTACGGTAGCCGAAGTAATTTAGGTGATTCTGGTATAGTTTGTTATGATTTTTAGCAATTTTTTGTAATTTTAAAGTGATTGGGCCTAGTTTGTTGCTGTAAAGTGTAGTTGGGGGTGATTTTTGATAGCCGAAGTAATTTAGGTGAGTTTCGCATAGTTTGCTATGGTTACTAGCATTTTTTTGTAATTTAAAAGTGATTGGGTTTAGTTTGTTGTGGTAAGGGTTAGTTGGTGATGATTTGTGGTAGCCGAAGTAATGTAAGTGAGTTTGGCATAGTTTGCTATGGTTACTAGCATTTTTTTGTAATTTAAAAGTGATTGGATTTAGTTTGTTGTGGTAAGGGTTAGTTGGTGATGATTTAGAGTAGCCGAAGTAATTTAGGTGAGTCTGGCATAGTTTGTTATGATTTGTACACCTTTTTTTGTAATTTTAAGATGATATGGTTTGGTTTGTTGTGGTAAGGGATAGTTGGGGGTGATTTACGGTAGCCGAAGTAATTTAGGTGATTCTGGTATAGTTTGTTATGATTTTTAGCATTTTTTTGTAATTTTAAAGTGATTGGGCTTAGTTTGTTGCTGTAAATTGTAGTTGGGGGTGATTTTTGATATCTGAAGTAATTTAGATGAGTTTGGCATAGTTTGCTCTGGTTACTAGCATTTTTTTGTAATTTAAAAGTGATTGGGTTTAGTTTGTTGTGGTAAGGGTTAGTTGGTGATGATTTAGAATAGCCGAAGTAATTTATGTGAGTCTGGCATAGTTTGTTATGATTTGTACAACATTTTTTGTAATTTTAAGATGATATGGTTTGGTTTGTTGTGGTAAGGGATAGTTGGGGGTGATTTACGGTAGCCGAAGTAATTTAGGTGATTCTGGTATAGTTTGTTATGATTTTTAGCATTTTTTTTGTAATTTTAAAGTGATTGGGCTTAGTTTGTTGTGGTAAGGGTTAGTTGGTGATGATTTATGGTAGCCGAAGTAATTTAGGTGAGTTTGGCATAGTTTGCTATGGTTACTAGCATTTTTTTGTAATTTAAAAGTGATTGGGTTTAGTTTGTTGTGGTAAGGGTTAGTTGGTGATGATTTAGAGTAGCCGAAGTAATTTAGGTGAGTCTAGCATAGATTGTTATGATTTGTACAACTTTTTTTGTAATTTTAAGATGATATGGTTTGGTTTGTTGTGGTAAGGGATAGTTGGGGGTGATTTACGGTAGCCGAAGTAATTTAGGTTATTCTGGTATAGTTTGTTATGATTTTTAGCATTTTTTTGTAATTTTAAAGTGATTGGGCTTAGTTTGTTGCTGTAAAGTGTAGTTGGTGGTAATTTTTGATAGCCGAAGTAATTTAGGTGAATTTAGCATAGTTTGCTATAGTTAGTAGCATTTTTTTGTAATTTAAAAGTGATTTGGTTTAGTTTGTTGTGGTAAGGGTTAGTTGGTGATGATTTACGGTAGCCGAATTAATATAGGTAAGTTTGGCATAGTTTGCTATGGTTACTAGCATTTTTTTGTAATATAAAAGTGATTGGGTTTAGTTTGTTGTGCTAAGGGTAAGTTGGTGATGATTTAGAGTAGCCGAAGTAATTTAGGTGAGTCTGGCATAGTTTGTTATGATTTGTACACCTTTTTTTTGTAATTTTAAGATGATATGGTTTGGTTTGTTGTGGTAAGGGATAGTTGGGGGTGATTTACGGTAGCCGAAGTAAATTAGGTGATTCTGGTGTAGTTTGTTATGATTTTTAGCATTTTTTTGTAATTTTAAAGTGATTGGGCTTAGTTTGTTGCTGTAAAGTGTAGTTGGGGGTGATTTTTGATAGCCGAAGTAATTTAGGTAAATTTAGCATAGTTTGCTATGGTTAGTATCATTTTTTTGTAATTTAAAAGTGATTTGGTTTAGTTTGTTGTGGTAAGGGTTAGTTGGTGATGATTTAGAGTAGCCGAAGTAATTTAGGTGAGTCTGGCATAGTTTGTTATGATTTGTACACCTTTTTTTTGTAATTTTAAGATGATATGGTTTGGTTTGTTGTGGTAAGGGATAGTTGGGGGTGATTTACGGTAGCCGAAGTAATTTAGATGATTCTGGTATAGTTTGTTATGATTTTTATCATTTTTTTGTAATTTTAATGTGATTGGGCATAGTTTGTTGCTGTAAAGTGTAGTTGGATGTGATTTTTGATAGCGGAAGTAATTTAGGTGAGTTTGGCATAGTTTGCTATGGTTAGTAGCATTTTTTTGCAATTTAAAAGTGATTGGGTTTAGTTCGTTGTGGTAAGGGTTAGTTGGTAATGATTTATAGTAGCCGAAGTAATTTAAGTGAGTTTGGCATAGTTTGCTATGGTTACTAGCATTTTTTTGTAATTTAAAAGTGATTGGGTTTAGTTTGTTGTGGTAAGGGTTAGTTGGTGATGATTTAGAGTAGCCGATGTAATTTAGGTGAGTCTGGCATAGTTTGTTATGATTTGTACACCTTTTTTTGTAATTTTAAGATGATATGGTTTGGTTTGTTGTGGTAAGGGATAGTTGGGGGTGATTTACGGTAGCCGAAGTAATTTAGGTGATTCTGGTATAGTTTGTTATGATTTTTAGCATTTTTTTGTAATTTTAAAGTTATTGGGCTTAGTTTGTTGCTGTAAAGTGTAGTTGGGGGTGATTTTTGATAGCCGAAGTAATTTAGGTGAGTTTGGCATAGTTTGCTATGGTTAGTAGCATTTTTTTGTAATTTAAAAGTGATTGGGGTTAGTTTGTTGTAGTAAGGGTTAGTTGGTGATGATTTATGGTAGCCGAAGTAATTTAGGTGAGTTTGGCATAGTTTGCTACGGTTACTAGCATTTTTTTGTAATTTAAAAGTGATTGGGTTTAGTTTGTTGTGGTAAGGGTTAGTTGGTGATGATTTCGAGTAGCCGAAGTAATTTAGGTGAGTCTGGCATAGTTTGTTATGATTTGTACACCTTTTTTTGTAATTTTAAGATGATATGGTTTGGTTTGTTGTGGTAAGGGATAGTTGGGGGTGATTTACGGTAGCCGAAGTAATTTAGATGATTCTGGTATAGTTTGTTATGATTTTTAGCATTTTTTTGTAATTTTAATGTGATTGGGCATAGTTTGTTGCTGTAAAGTATAGTTGGATGTGATTTTTGATAGCGGAAGTAATTTAGGTGAGTTTGGCATAGTTTGCTATGGTTAGTAGCATTTTTTTGTAATTTAAAAGTGATTGGGTTTAGTTCGTTGTGGTAAGGGTTAGTTGGTGATGATTTATGGTAGCCGAAGTAATTTAAATGAGTTTGGCATAGTTTGCTATGGTTACTAGCATTTTTTTGTAATTTAAAAGTGATTGGGTTTAGTTTGTTGTGGTAAGGGTTAGTTGGTGATGATTTAAAGTAGCCGAAGTAATTTAGGTGATTCTGGCATAGTTTGTTATGATTTGTACACCTTTTTTTGTAATTTTAGGATGATATGGTTTGGTTTGTTGTGGTAAGGGATAGTTGGGGGTGATTTACGGTAGCCGAAGTAATTTAGGTGATTCTGGTATAGTTTGTTATGATTTTTAGCATTTTTTTGTAATTTTAAAGTGATTGGGCTTAGTTTGTTGCAGTAAAGTGTAGTTGGTGGTAATTTTTGATAGCCGAAGTTATTTAGGTGAGTTTGGAATAGTTTGCTATGGTTATTAGCATTTTTATGTAATTTAAAAGTGATTGGGTTTAGTTTGTTGTGGTAAGGGTTAGTTGGTGATGATTTAGAGTAGCCGAAGTAATTTAGGTGAATCTGGCATAGTTTGTTATGATTTGTTCACCTTTTTTTGTAATTTTAAGATGATATGGTTTGGTTTGTTGTGGTAAGGGATAGTTGGGGGTGATTTACGGTAGCCGAAGTAATTATGTGATTCTGGTATAGTTTGTTATGATTTTTAGCATTTTTTTGTAATTTTAAAGTGATTGGGCTTAGTTTGTTGCTGTAAAGTGTAGTTGGGGTGATTTTTGATAGCCGAAGTAATTTAGATGAGTTTGGCATAGTTTGCTATGGATAGTAGCATTTTTTTGTAATTTAAAACTGATTGGGTTTAGTTTGTTGTGGTAAGGGTTAGTTGGTGATGATTTATGGTAGCCGAAGTAATTTAGGTGAGTTTGGCATAGTTTGCTATGATTACTAGCATTTTTTTGTAATTTAAAAGTGATTGGGTTTAGTTTGTTGTGGTAGGGGTTAGTTGGTGATGATTTAGAGTAGCCGAAGTAATTTAGGTGAGTCTGACATAGTTTGTTATGATTTGTACACCTTTTTTTGTAATTTTAAGATGATATGGTTTGGTTTGTTGTGGTAAGGGATAGTTGGGGGTGATTTACGGTAGCCGAAGTAATTTAGGTGATTCTGGTATAGTTTGTTATGATTTTTAGCATTTTTTTGTAATTTTAAAGTGGTTGGGCTTAGTTTTTTGCTGTAAAGTGTAGTTGGGGGTGATTTTTGATAGCCGAAGTAATTTAGGTGAGTTTGGCATAGTTTGCTATGGTTAGTAGCATTTTTTTGTAATTTAAAAGTGATTGGGTTTAGTTTGTTGTGGTAAGGTTTAGTTAGTGATGATTTATGGTAGCCGAAGTAATTTATGTGAGTTTGGCATAGTTTGCTATGGTTACTAGCATTTTTTTGTAATTTAAAAGTGATTGGGTTTAGTTTGTTGTGGTAGGGGTTAGTTGGTGATGATTTAGAGTAGCCGAAGTAATTTAGGTGAGTCTGACATAGTTTGTTATGATTTGTACACCTTTTTTTGTAATTTTAAGATGATATGGTTTGGTTTGTTGTGGTAAGGGATAGTTGGGGGTGATTTACGGTAGCCGAAGTAATTTAGGTGATTCTGGTATAGTTTGTTATGATTTTTAGCATTTTTTTGTAATTTTAAAGTGATTGGGCTTAGTTTGTTGCTGTAAAGTGTAGTTGGGTGTGATTTTTGATAGCCGAAGCAATTTAGGTGAGGTTGGCATAGTTTGCTATGGTTACTAGCATTTTTTTGTAATTTAAAAGTGATTGGGTTTAGTTTGTTGTGGTAAGGGTTAGTTGGTGATGATTTAGAGAAGCCGAAGTAATTTAGGTGATTCTGGCATAGTTTGTTATGATTTGTACACCTTTTTTTGTAATTTTAAGATGATATGGTTTGGTTTGTTGTGGTAAGGGATAGTTGGGGGTGATTTACGGTAGCCGAAGTAATTTAGGTGATTCTGGTATAGTTTGTTATGATTTTTAGCATTTTTTTGTAATTTTAAAGTGGTTGGGCTTAGTTTTTTGCTGTAAAGTGTAGTTGGGGGTGATTTTTGATAGCCGAAGTAATTTAGGTGAGTTTGGCATAGTTTGCTATGGTTAGTAGCATTTTTTTGTAATTTAAAAGTGATTGGGTTTAGTTTGTTGTGGTAAGGTTTAGTTAGTGATGATTTATGGTAGCCGAAGTAATTTATGTGAGTTTGGCATAGTTTGCTATGGTTACTAGCATTTTTTTGTAATTTAAAAGTGATTGGGTTTAGTTTGTTGAGGTAAGGGTTAGTTGGTGATGAATTAGAGTAGCCGAAGTAATTTAGGTGAGTCTGGCATAGTTTGTAATGATTTGTACACCTTTTTTTGTAATTTTAAGATGATATGGTTTGGTTTGTTGTAGTAAGGGATAGTTGGGGGTGATTTACGGTAGCCGAAGTAATTTAGGTGATTCTGGTATAGTTTGTTATGATTTTTAGCATTTTTTTGTAATTTTAAAGTGATTGGGCTTAGTTTGTTGCTGTAAAGTGTAGTTGGGGGTGATTTTTGATAGCCGAAGTAATTTCGGTGAGTTTGGCATAGTTTGCTATGGTTACTAGCATTTTTTTGTAATTTAAAAGTGATTGGGTTTAGTTTGTTGTGGTAAGGGTTAATTGGTGATGATTTAGAGTAGCCGAAGTAATTTAGGTGAGTCTGGCATAGTTTGTTATGATTTGTACACCTTTTTTTGTAATTTTAAGATAATATGGTTTGGTTTGTTGTGGTAAGGGATAGTTGGGGGTGATTTACGGTAGCCGAAGTAATTTAGGTGATTCTGGTATAGTTTGTTATGATTTTTAGCATTTTTTTGTAATTTTAAAGTGATTGGGCTTAGTTTGTTACTGTAAAGTGTAGTTGGGGGTGATTTTTGATAGCCGAAGTAATTTAGGTGAGTTTGGCATAGTTTGCTATGGTTAGTAGCATTTTTTTGTAATTTAAAAGTGATTGGGTTTAGTTTGTTGTGGTAAGGGTTAGTTGGTGATGATTTAGAGTAGCCGAAGTAATTTAGGTGAGTCTAGCATAGTTTGTTATGATTTGTACACCTTTTTTTGTAATTTTAAGATGATATGGTTTGGTTTGTTGTGGTAAGGGATAGTTGGGGGTGATTTACGGTAGCCGAAGTAATTTAGGTGATTCTGGTATAGTTTGTTATGATTTTTAGCATTTTTTTGTAATTTTAATGTGATTGGGCTTAGTTTGTTGCTGTAAAGTGTAGTTGGGGGTGATTTTTGATAGCCGAAGTAATTTAGGTGAGTTTGGCATAGTTTGCTATGGTTAATAGCATTTTTTTGTAATTTAAAAGTGATTGGGTTTAGTTTGTTGTAGTAAGGGTTAGTTGGTGATGATTTATGGTAGCCGAAGTAATTTAGGTGAGTTTGGCATAGTTTGCTACGGTTACTAGCATTTTTTTGTAATTTAAAAGTGATTGGGTTTAGTTTGTTGTGGTAAGGGTTAGTTGGTGATGATTTCGAGTAGCCGAAGTAATTTAGGTGAGTCTGGCATAGTTTGTTATGATTTGTACACCTTTTTTTGTAATTTTAAGATGATATGGTTTGGTTTGTTGTGGTAAGGGATAGTTGGGGGTGATTTACGGTAGCCGAAGTAATTTAGATGATTCTGGTATAGTTTGTTATGATTTTTAGCATTTTTTTGTAATTTTAATGTGATTGGGCATAGTTTGTTGCTGTAAAGTATAGTTGGATGTGATTTTTGATAGCGGAAGTAATTTAAGTGAGTTTGGCATAGTTTGCTATGGTTAGTAGCATTTTTTTGTAATATAAACGTGATTGGGTTTAGTTCGTTGTGGTAAGGGTTAGTTGGTGATGATTTATGGTAGCCGAAGTAATTTAGGTGAGTTTGGCATAGTTTGCTATGGTTACTAGCATTTTTTTGTAATTTAAAAGTGATTGGGTTTAGTTTGTTGTGGTAAGGGTTAGTTGGTGATGATTTAGAGTAGCCGATGTAATTTAGGTGAGTCTGGCATAGTTTGTTATGATTTGTACACCTTTTTTTGTAATTTTAAGATGATATGGTTTGGTTTGTTGTGGTAAGGGATAGTTGGGGGTGATTTACGGTAGCCGAAGTAATTTAGGTGATTCTGGTATAGTTTGTTATGATTTTTAGCATTTTTTTGTAATTTTAAAGTTATTGGGCTTAGTTTGTTGCTGTAAAGTGTAGTTGGGGGTGATTTTTGATAGCCGAAGTAATTTAGGTGAGTTTGGCATAGTTTGCTATGGTTAGTAGCATTTTTTTGTAATTTAAAAGTGATTGGGTTTAGTTTGTTGTAGTAAGGGTTAGTTGGTGATGATTTATGGTAGCCGAAGTAATTTAGGTGAGTTTGGCATAGTTTGCTACGGTTACTAGCATTTTTTTGTAATTTAAAAGTGATTGGGTTTAGTTTGTTGTGGTAAGGGTTAGTTGGTGATGATTTCGAGTAGCCGAAGTAATTTAGGTGAGTCTGGCATAGTTTGTTATGATTTGTACACCTTTTTTTGTAATTTTAAGATGATATGGTTTGGTTTGTTGTGGTAAGGGATAGTTGGGGGTGATTTACGGTAGCCGAAGTAATTTAGATGATTCTGGTATAGTTTGTTATGATTTTTAGCATTTTTTTGTAATTTTAATGTGATTGGGCATAGTTTGTTGCTGTAAAGTATAGTTGGATGTGATTTTTGATAGCGGAAGTAATTTAGGTGAGTTTGGCATAGTTTGCTATGGTTAGTAGCATTTTTTTGTAATTTAAAAGTGATTGGGTTTAGTTCGTTGTGGTAAGGGTTAGTTGGTGATGATTTATGGTAGCCGAAGTAATTTAAATGAGTTTGGCATAGTTTGCTATGGTTACTAGCATTTTTTTGTAATTTAAAAGTGATTGGGTTTAGTTTGTTGTGGTAAGGGTTAGTTGGTGATGATTTAAAGTAGCCGAAGTAATTTAGGTGATTCTGGCATAGTTTGTTATGATTTGTACACCTTTTTTTGTAATTTTAGGATGATATGGTTTGGTTTGTTGTGGTAAGGGATAGTTGGGGGTGATTTACGGTAGCCGAAGTAATTTAGGTGATTCTGGTATAGTTTGTTATGATTTTTAGCATTTTTTTGTAATTTTAAAGTGATTGGGCTTAGTTTGTTGCAGTAAAGTGTAGTTGGTGGTAATTTTTGATAGCCGAAGTTATTTAGGTGAGTTTGGAATAGTTTGCTATGGTTATTAGCATTTTTTTGTAATTTAAAAGTGATTGGGTTTAGTTTGTTGTGGTAAGGGTTAGTTGGTGATGATTTAGAGTAGCCGAAGTAATTTAAGTGAATCTGGCATAGTTTGTTATGATTTGTTCACCTTTTTTTGTAATTTTAAGATGATATGGTTTGGTTTGTTGTGGTAAGGGATAGTTGGGGGTGATTTACGGTAGCCGAAGTAATTATGTGATTCTGGTATAGTTTGTTATGATTTTTAGCATTTTTTTGTAATTTTAAAGTGATTGGGCTTAGTTTGTTGCTGTAAAGTGTAGTTGGGGTGATTTTTGATAGCCGAAGTAATTTAGATGAGTTTGGCATAGTTTGCTATGGATAGTAGCATTTTTTTGTAATTTAAAAGTGATTGGGTTTAGTTTGTTGTGGTAAGGGTTAGTTGGTGATGATTTATGGTAGCCGAAGTAATTTAGGTGAGTTTGGCATAGTTTGCTATGATTACTAGCATTTTTTTGTAATTTAAAAGTGATTGGGTTTAGTTTGTTGTGGTAAGGGTTAGTTGGTGATGATCTAGAGTAGCCGAAGTAATTTAGGTGAGTCTGACATAGTTTGTTATGATTTGTACACCTTTTTTTGTAATTTTAAGATGATATGGTTTGGTTTGTTGTGGTAAGGGATAGTTGGGGGTGATTTACGGTAGCCGAAGTAATTTAGGTGATTCTGGTATAGTTTGTTATGATTTTTAGCATTTTTTTGTAATTTTAAAGTGATTGGGCTTAGTTTGTTGCTGTAAAGTGTAGTTGGGTGTGATTTTTGATAGCCGAAGCAATTTAGGTGAGGTTGGCATAGTTTGCTATGGTTACTAGCATTTTTTTGTAATTTAAAAGTGATTGGGTTTAGTTTGTTGTGGTAAGGGTTAGTTGGTGATGATTTAGAGAAGCCGAAGTAATTTAGGTGATTCTGGCATAGTTTGTTATGATTTGTACACCTTTTTTTGTAATTTTAAGATGATATGGTTTGGTTTGTTGTGGTAAGGGATAGTTGGGGGTGATTTACGGTAGCCGAAGTAATTTAGGTGATTCTGGTATAGTTTGTTATGATTTTTAGCATTTTTTTGTAATTTTAAAGTGGTTGGGCTTAGTTTTTTGCTGTAAAGTGTAGTTGGGGGTGATTTTTGATAGCCGAAGTAATTTAGGTGAGTTTGGCATAGTTTGCTATGGTTAGTAGCATTTTTTTGTAATTTAAAAGTGATTGGGTTTAGTTTGTTGTGGTAAGGTTTAGTTAGTGATGATTTATGGTAGCCGAAGTAATTTATGTGAGTTTGGCATAGTTTGCTATGGTTACTAGCATTTTTTTGTAATTTAAAAGTGATTGGGTTTAGTTTGTTGAGGTAAGGGTTAGTTGGTGATGAATTAGAGTAGCCGAAGTAATTTAGGTGAGTCTGGCATAGTTTGTAATGATTTGTACACCTTTTTTTGTAATTTTAAGATGATATGGTTTGGTTTGTTGTAGTAAGGGATAGTTGGGGGTGATTTACGGTAGCCGAAGTAATTTAGGTGATTCTGGTATAGTTTGTTATGATTTTTAGCATTTTTTTGTAATTTTAAAGTGATTGGGCTTAGTTTGTTGCTGTAAAGTGTAGTTGGGGGTGATTTTTGATAGCCGAAGTAATTTCGGTGAGTTTGGCATAGTTTGCTATGGTTACTAGCATTTTTTTGTAATTTAAAAGTGATTGGGTTTAGTTTGTTGTGGTAAGGGTTAATTGGTGATGATTTAGAGTAGCCGAAGTAATTTAGGTGAGTCTGGCATAGTTTGTTATGATTTGTACACCTTTTTTTGTAATTTTAAGATAATATGGTTTGGTTTGTTGTGGTAAGGGATAGTTGGGGGTGATTTACGGTAGCCGAAGTAATTTAGGTGATTCTGGTATAGTTTGTTATGATTTTTAGCATTTTTTTGTAATTTTAAAGTGATTGGGCTTAGTTTGTTACTGTAAAGTGTAGTTGGGGGTGATTTTTGATAGCCGAAGTAATTTAGGTGAGTTTGGCATAGTTTGCTATGGTTAGTAGCATTTTTTTGTAATTTAAAAGTGATTGGGTTTAGTTTGTTGTGGTAAGGGTTAGTTGGTGATGATTTAGAGTAGCCGAAGTAATTTAGGTGAGTCTAGCATAGTTTGTTATGATTTGTACACCTTTTTTTGTAATTTTAAGATGATATGGTTTGGTTTGTTGTGGTAAGGGATAGTTGGGGGTGATTTACGGTAGCCGAAGTAATTTAGGTGATTCTGGTATAGTTTGTTATGATTTTTAGCATTTTTTTGTAATTTTAATGTGATTGGGCTTAGTTTGTTGCTGTAAAGTGTAGTTGGGGGTGATTTTTGATAGCCGAAGTAATTTAGGTGAGTTTGGCATAGTTTGTTATGGTTAGTAGCATTTTTTTGTAATTTAAAATTGATTGGGTTTAGTTTGTTGTGGTAAGGGTTAGTTGGTGATGATTTATGGTAGCCGAAGTAATTTAGGTGAGTTTGGCATAGTTTGCTATGGTTACTAGCATTTTTTTGTAATTTAAAAGTGATTGGGTTTAGTTTGTTGTGGTAAGGGTTAGTTGGTGATGATTTAGAGTAGCCGAAGTAATTTAGGTGAGTCTGACATAGTTTGTTATGATTTGTACACCTTTTTTTGTAATTTTAAGATGATATGGTTTGGTTTGTTGTGGTAAGGGATAGTTGGGGGTGATTTACGGTAGCCGAAGTAATTTAGGTGATTCTGGTATAGTTTGTTATGATTTTTAGCATTTTTTTGTAATTTTAAAGTGATTGGGCTTAGTTTGTTGCTGTAAAGTGTAGTTGGGTGTGATTTTTGATAGCCGAAGCAATTTAGGTGAGGTTGGCATAGTTTGCTATGGTTACTAGCATTTTTTTGTAATTTAAAAGTGATTGGGTTTAGTTTGTTGTGGTAAGGGTTAGTTGGTGATGATTTAGAGAAGCCGAAGTAATTTAGGTGATTCTGGCATAGTTTGTTATGATTTGTACACCTTTTTTTGTAATTTTAAGATGATATGGTTTGGTTTGTTGTGGTAAGGGATAGTTGGGGGTGATTTACGGTAGCCGAAGTAATTTAGGTGATTCTGGTATAGTTTGTTATGATTTTTAGCATTTTTTTGTAATTTTAAAGTGGTTGGGCTTAGTTTTTTGCTGTAAAGTGTAGTTGGGGGTGATTTTTGATAGCCGAAGTAATTTAGGTGAGTTTGGCATAGTTTGCTATGGTTAGTAGCATTTTTTTGTAATTTAAAAGTGATTGGGTTTAGTTTGTTGTGGTAAGGTTTAGTTAGTGATGATTTATGGTAGCCGAAGTAATTTATGTGAGTTTGGCATAGTTTGCTATGGTTACTAGCATTTTTTTGTAATTTAAAAGTGATTGGGTTTAGTTTGTTGAGGTAAGGGTTAGTTGGTGATGAATTAGAGTAGCCGAAGTAATTTAGGTGAGTCTGGCATAGTTTGTAATGATTTGTACACCTTTTTTTGTAATTTTAAGATGATATGGTTTGGTTTGTTGTAGTAAGGGATAGTTGGGGGTGATTTACGGTAGCCGAAGTAATTTAGGTGATTCTGGTATAGTTTGTTATGATTTTTAGCATTTTTTTGTAATTTTAAAGTGATTGGGCTTAGTTTGTTGCTGTAAAGTGTAGTTGGGGGTGATTTTTGATAGCCGAAGTAATTTTGGTGAGTTTGGCATAGTTTGCTATGGTTACTAGCATTTTTTTGTAATTTAAAAGTGATTGGGTTTAGTTTGTTGTGGTAAGGGTTAGTTGGTGATGATTTAGAGTAGCCGAAGTAATTTAGGTGAGTCTGACATAGTTTGTTATGATTTGTACACCTTTTTTTGTAATTTTAAGATGATATGGTTTGGTTTGTTGTGGTAAGGGATAGTTGGGGGTGATTTACGGTAGCCGAAGTAATTTAGGTGATTCTGGTATAATTTGTTATGATTTTTAGCATTTTTTTGTAATTTTAAAGTGATTGGGCTTAGTTTGTTGCAGTAAAGTGTAGTTGGTGGTAATTTTTGATAGCCGAAGTTATTTAGGTGAGTTTGGAATAGTTTGCTATGGTTATTCGCATTTTTTTGTAATTTAAAAGTGATTGGGTTTAGTTTGTTGTGGTAAGGGTTAGTTGGTGATGATTTAGAGTAGCCGAAGTAATTTAGGTGAATCTGGCATAGTTTGTTATGATTTGTTCACCTTTTTTTGTAATTTTAAGATGATATGGTTTGGTTTGTTGTGGTAAGGGATAGTTGGGGGTGATTTACGGTAGCCGAAGTAATTATGTGATTCTGGTATAGTTTGTTATGATTTTTAGCATTTTTTTGTAATTTTAAAGTGATTGGGCTTAGTTTGTTGCTGTAAAGTGTAGTTGGGGTGATTTTTGATTGCCGAAGTAATTTAGATGAGTTTGGCATAGTTTGCTATGGATAGTAGCATTTTTTTGTAATTTAAAAGTGATTGGGTTTAGTTTGTTGTGGTAAGGGTTAGTTGGTGATGATTTATGGTAGCCGAAGTAATTTAGGTGAGTTTGGCATAGTTTGCTATGATTACTAGCATTTTTTTGTAATTTAAAAGTGATTGGGTTTAGTTTGTTGTGGTAAGGGTTAGTTGGTGATGATTTAGAGTAGCCGAAGTAATTTAGGTGAGTCTGACATAGTTTGTTATGATTTGTACACCTTTTTTTGTAATTTTAAGATGATATGGTTTGGTTTGTTGTGGTAAGGGATAGTTGGGGGTGATTTACGGTAGCCGAAGTAATTTAGGTGATTCTGGTATAGTTTGTTATGATTTTTAGCATTTTTTTGTAATTTTAAAGTGATTGGGCTTAGTTTGTTGCTGTAAAGTGTAGTTGGGTGTGATTTTTGATAGCCGAAGTAATTTAGGTGAGTTTGGCATAGTTTGCTATGGTTACTAGCATTTTTTTGTAATTTAAAAGTGATTGGGTTTAGTTTGTTGTGGTAAGGGTTAGTTGGTGATGATTTAGAGAAGCCGAAGTAATTTAGGTGAGTCTGGCATAGTTTGTTATGATTTGTACACCTTTTTTTGTAATTTTAAGATGATATGGTTTGGTTTGTTGTGGTAAGGGATAGTTGGGGGTGATTTACGGTAGCCGAAGTAATTTAGGTGATTCTGGTATAGTTTGTTATGATTTTTAGCATTTTGTTGTAATTTTAAAGTGATTGGGCTTAGTTTTTTGCTGTAAAGTGTAGTTGGGGGTGATTTTTGATAGCCGAAGTAATTTAGGTGAGTTTGGCATAGTTTGCTATGGTTAGTAGCATTTTTTTGTAATTTAAAAGTGATTGGGTTTAGTTTGTTGTGGTAAGGTTTAGTTAGTGATGATTTATGGTAGCCGAAGTAATTTATGTGAGTTTGGCATAGTTTGCTATGGTTACTAGCATTTTTTTGTAATTTAAAAGTGATTGGGTTTAGTTTGTCGAGGTAAGGGTTAGTTGGTGATGAATTAGAGTAGCCGAAGTAATTTAGGTGAGTCTGGCATAGTTTGTAATGATTTGTACACCTTTTTTTGTAATTTTAAGATGATATGGTTTGGTTTGTTGTGGTAAGGGATAGTTGGGGGTGATTTACGGTAGCCGAAGTAATTTAGGTGATTCTGGTATAGTTTGTTATGATTTTTAGCATTTTTTTGTAATTTTAATGTGATTGGGCTTAGTTTGTTGCTGTAAAGTGTAGTTGGGGGTGATTTTTGATAGCCGAAGTAATTTAGGTGAGTTTGGCATAGTTTGTTATGGTTAGTAGCATTTTTTTGTAATTTAAAATTGATTGGGTTTAGTTTGTTGTGGTAAGGGTTAGTTGGTGATGATTTATGGTAGGCGAAGTAATTTAGGTGAGTTTGGCATAGTTTGCTATGGTTACTAGCATTTTTTTGTAAGTTAAAAGTGATTGGGTTTAGTTTGTTGTGGTAAGGGTTAGTTGGTGATGATTTAGAGTAGCCGAAGTAATTTAGGTGAGTCTGGCATAGTTTGTTATGATTTGTACACCTTTTATTGTAATTTTAAGATGATATGGTTTGGTTTGTTGTGGTAAGGGATAGTTGGGGGTGATTTACGGTAGCCGATGTAATTTAGGTGATTCTGGTATAGTTTGTTATGATTTTAGCCATTTTTTTGTAATTTTAAAGTGATTGGGCTTAGTTTGTTGCTGTAAAGTGTAGTTGGGGTGATTTATGGTAGCCGAAGTAATTTAGGTGAGTTTGGCATAGTTTGCTATGGTAACTAGCATTTTTTTGTAATTTAAATGTGATTGGGTTTAGTTTGTTGTAGAAAGGGTTAGTTGGTGATGATTTAGAGTTGCCGAAGTAATTTAGGTGAATCTGGCATAGTTTGTTATGATTTGTACACCTTTTTTTGTAATTTTAAGATGATATGGTTTGGTTTGTTGTGGTAAGGGATAGTTGGGAGTGATTTACGGTAGCCGAAGTAATTTAGGTATAGTTCTGGTATAGTTTGTTATGATTTTTAGCATTTTTTTGTAATTTTAAAGTGATTGGGCTTAGTTTGTTGCTGTAAAGTGTAGTTGGGGTGATTTTTGATAGCCGAAGTAATTTAGGTGAGTTCGGCATAGTTTGCTATGGTTAGTAGCATTTTTTTGTAATTTAAAAGTGATTGGGTTTAGTTTGTTGTGGTAAGGGTTAGTTGGTGATGATTTATGGTAGCCAAAGTAATATAGGTGAGTTTGGCATAGTTTGCTATGGTTACTAGCATTTTTTTGTAATTTAAAAGTGATTGGGTTTAGTTTGTCGTGGTAAGGGTTAGTTGGTGATGATTTATGGTAGCCGAAGTAATTTAGGTGAGTTTGGCATAGTTTGCTATGGTTACTAGCATTTTTTTGTAATTTAAAAGTGATTGGGTTTAGTTTGTTGTGGTAAGGGTTAGTTGGTGATGATTTAGAGTAGCCGAAGTAATTAAGGTGAGTCTGGCATAGTTTGTTATGATTTGTACACCTTTTTTTGTAATTTTAAGATGATATGGTTTGGTTTGTTGTGGTAAGGGATAGTTGGGGGTGATTTACGGTAGCCAAAGTAATTTAGGTGATTCTGGTATAGTTTGTTATGATTTTTAGCTTTTTTTTGTAATTTTAAAGTGATTGGGCTTAGTTTGTTGCTGTAAAGTGTAGTTGGGGGTGATTTTTGATAGCCGAAGTAATTTAGGTGAGTTTGGCATGGTTTGCTATGGTTAGTAGCATTTTTTTGTAATTTAAAAGTGATTGGGTTTAGTTTGTTGTGGTAAGAGTTAGTTGGTGATGATTTATGGTAGCCGAAGTAATTTAGGTGAGTTTGGCATAGTTTGCTATGGTTACTAGCATTTTTTGTAATTTAAAAGTGATTGGGTTTAGTTTGTTGTGGTAAGGGTTAGTTGGTGATGATTTAGAGTAGCCGTAGTAATTTAAGTGAGTCTGGCATAGTTTGTTATGATTTGTACACCTTTTTTTTGTAATTTTAAGATGATATGGTTTGGTTTGTTGTGGTAAGGGATAGTTGGGGGTGATTTACGGTAGCCGAAGTAATTTAGGTGATTCTGGTATAGTTTGTTATGATTTTTAGCTTTTTTTTGTAATTTTAAAGTGATTGGGCTTAGTTTGTTGCTGTAAAGTGTAGTTGGGGGTGATTTTTGATAACCGAAGTAATTTAGGTGAGTTTGGCATAGTTTGCTATGGTTAGTAGCATTTTTTTGTAATTTAAAAGTGATTGGGTTTAGTTTGTTGTGGTAAGGGTTAGTTGGTGATGATTTATGGTAGCCGAAGTAATTTAGGTGAGTTTGGCATAGTTTGCTATGGTTACTAGTATTTTTTGTAATTTAAAAGTGATTGGGTTTAGTTTGTTGTGGTAAGGGTTAGTTGGTGATGAATTAGAGTAGCCGAAGTAATTTAGGTGAGTCTGGCATAGTTTGTAATGATTTGTACACCTTTTTTTGTAATTTTAAGATGATATGGTTTGGTTTGTTGTAGTAAGGGATAGTTGGGGGTGATTTACGGTAGCCGAAGTAATTTAGGTGATTCTGGTATAGTTTGTTATGATTTTTAGCATTTTTTTGTAATTTTAAAGTGATTGGGCTTAGTTTGTTGCTGTAAAGTGTAGTTGGGGGTGATTTTTTATAGCCGAAGTAATTTCGGTGAGTTTGGCATAGTTTGCTATGGTTACAAGCATTTTTTTGTAATTTAAAAGTGATTGGGTTTAGTTTGTTGTGGTAAGGGTTAGTTGGTGATGATTTAGAATAGCCGAAGTAATTTAGGTGAGTCTGGCATAGTTTGTTATGATTTGTACACCTTTTTTTGTAATTTTAAGATAATATGGTTTGGTTTGTTGTGGTAAGGGATAGTTGGGGGTGATTTACGGTAGCCGAAGTAATTTAGGTGATTCTGGTATAGTTTGTTATGATTTTTAGCATTTTTTTGTAATTTTAAAGTGATTGGGCTTAGTTTGTTGCTGTAAAGTGTAGTTGGGGTGTCTTTTGATAGCCGAAGTAATTTAGGTGAGTTTGGCATAGTTTGCTACGGTTAGTAGCATTTTTTTGTAATTTAAAAGTGATTGGGTTTAGTTTGTTGTGGTAAGGGTTAGTTGGTGATGATTTATGGTAGCCGAAGTAATTTAGGTGAGTTTGGCATAGTTTGCTATGGTTACTAGCATTTTTTTGTAATTTAAATGTGATTGGGTTTAGTTTGTTGTGGTAAGGGTTAGTTGGTGATGATTTAGAGTAGCCCAAGTAATTTAGGTGAGTCTGGCATAGTTTGTTATGATTTGTACACCTTTTTTGTAATTTTAAGATGATATGGATTGGTTTGTTGTGGTAAGGGATAGTTGGGAGTGATTTACGGTAGCCGAAGTAATTTAGGTGATTCTGGTATAGTTTGTTATGATTTTTAGCATTTTTTTGTAATTTTAAAGTGATTGGGCTTAGTTTGTTGCTGTAAAGTGTAGTTGGTGGTGATTTTTGATAGCCGAAGTAATTTAGGTGAGTTTGGCATAGTTTGTTATGGTTAGAAGCATTTTTTTGTAATTTAAAATTGATTGGGTTTAGTTTGTTGTGGTAAGGGTTAGTTGGTGATGATTTATGGTAGCCGAAGTAATTTAGGTGAGTTTGGCATAGTTTGCTATGGTTACTAGCATTTTTTTATAAGTTAAAAGTGATTGGGTTTAGTTTGTTGTGGTAAGGGTTAGTTGGTGATGATTTAGAGTAGCCGAAGTAATTTAGGTGAGTCTGGCATAGTTTGTTATGATTTGTACACCTTTTTTTGTAATTTTAAGATAATATGGTTTGGTTTGTTGTGGTAAGGGATAGTTGGGGGTGATTTACGGTAGCCGAAGTAATTTAGGTAATTCTGGTATAGTTTGTTATGATTTTAGCCATTTTTTTGTAATTTTAAATTGATTGGGCTTAGTTTGTTGCTGTAAAGTGTAGTTGGGGTGATTTATGGTAGCCGAAGTAATTTAGGTGAGTTTGGCATAGTTTGCTATGGTAACTAGCATTTTTTTGTAATTTAAAAGTGATTGGGTTTAGTTTGTTGTGGTAAGGGTTAGTTGGTGATGATTTAGAATAGCCCAAGTAATTTAGGTGAGTCTGGCATAGTTTGTTATGATTTGTACACCTTTTTTGTAATTTTAAGATGATATGGTTTGGTTTGTTGTGGTAAGGGATAGTTGGGGGTGATTTACGGTAGCCGAAGTAATTTAGGTGATTTTGGTATAGTTTCTTATGATTTTTAGCATTTTTTTGTAATTTTAAAGTGATTGGGCTTAGTTTGTTGCTGTAAAGTATAGTTGGGGGTAATTTTTGATAGCCGAAGTAATTTAGGTGAGTTTGGCATAATTTGCTATGGTTACTAGCATTTTTTTGTAATTTAAAAGTGATTGGGTTTAGTTTGTTGTAGTAAGGGTTAGTTGGTGATGATTTAGAGTAGCCGAAGTAATTTAGGTGAATCTGGCATAGTTTGTTATGATTTGTACACCTTTTTTTGTAATTTTAAGATGATATGGTTTGGTTTGTTGTGGTAAGGGATAGTTGGGAGTGATTTACGGTAGCCGAAGTAATTTAGGTGATTCTGGTATAGTTTGTTATGATTTTTAGCATTTTTTTGTAATTTTAAAGTGATTGGGCTTAGTTAGTTGCTGTAAAGTGTAGTTGGGGTGATTTTTGATAGCCGAAGTAATTTAGGTGAGTTTGGCATAGTTTGCTATGGTTAGTAGCATTTTTTTGTAATTTAAAAGTGATTGGGTTTAGTTTGTTGTGGTAAGGGTTAGTTGGTGATGATTTATGGTAGCCGAAGTAATATAGGTGAGTTTGGCATAGTTTGCTATGGTTACTAGCATTTTTTTGTAATTTAAAAGTGATTGGGTTTAGTTTGTTGTGGTAAGGGTTAATTGGTGATGATTTATGGTAGCCGAAGTAATTTAGGTGAGTCTGGCATAGTTTGTTATGATTTGTACACCTTTTTTTGTAATTCTAAGATGATATGGTTTGGTTTGTTGTGGTACGGGATAGTTGGGGGTGATTTACGGTAGCCGAAGTAATTTAGGTGATTCTGGTATAGTTTGTTATTATTTTTAGCATTTTTTTGTAATTTTAAAGTGATTGGGCTTAGTTTGTTGCTGTAAAGTGTAGTTGGGTGTGATTTTTGATAGCCGAAGTAATTTAGGTGAGTTTGACATAGTTTGCTATGGTTAGTAGCATTTTTTTGTAATTTAAAAGTGATTGGGATTAGTTTGTTGTGGTAAGGGTTAGTTGGTGTTGATTTATGGTAGCCGAAGTAATTTAGGTGAGTTTGGCATAGTTTGCTATGGTTACTAGCATTTTTTTGTAATTTAAAAGTGATTGGTTTTAGTTTGTTGTGGTAAGGGTTAGTTGGTGATGATTTAGAGTAGCCGAAGTAATTAAGGTGAGTCTGGCATAGTTTGTTATGATTTGTACACCTTTTTTTGTAATTTTAAGATGATATGGTTTGGTTTGTTGTGGTAAGGGATAGTTGGGGGTGATTTACGGTAGCCGAAGTAATTTAGGTGATTCTGGTATAGTTTGTTATGATTTTTAGCTTTTTTTTGTAATTTTAAAGTGATTGGGCTTAGTTTGTTGCTGTAAAGTGTAGTTGGGGGTGATTTTTGATAGCCGAAGTAATTTAGGTGAGTTTGGCATAGTTTGCTATGGTTAGTAGCATTTTTTTGTAATTTAAAAGTGATTGGGTTTAGTTTGTTGTGGTAAGGGTTAGTTGGTGATGATTTATGGTAGCCGAAGTAATTTAGGTGAGTTTGGCATAGTTTGCTATGGTTACTAGCATTTTTTGTAATTTAAAAGTGATTGGGTTTAGTTTGTTGTGGTAAGGGTTGGTTGGTGATGATTTAGAGTAGCCGAAGTAATTTAAGTGAGTCTGGCATAGTTTGTTATGATTTGTACACCTTTTTTTTGTAATTTTAAGATGATATGGTTTGGTTTGTTGTGGTAAGGGATAGTTGGGGGTGATTTACGGTAGCCGAAGTAATTTAGGTGAGTTTGGCATAGTTTGTTATGGTTACTAGCATTTTTTTGTAATTTAAAAGTGATTGGGTTTAGTTTGTTGTGGTAAGGGTTAGTTGGTGATGATTTAGAGTAGCCGAAGTAATTTAGGTGAGTCTGGCATAGTTTGTTATGATTTGTACACCTTTTTTTGTAATTTTAAGATGATATGGTTTGGTTTGTTGTGGTAAGGGATAGTTGGGGGTAATTTACGGTAGCCGAAGTAATTTAGGTGATGCTGGTATAGTTTGTTATGATTTTTAGCATTTTTTTGTAATTTTAAAGTGATTGGGCTTAGTTTGTTGCTGTAAAGTGTAGTTGGGGGTGATTTTTGTTAGCCGAAGTAATTTAGGTGAGTTTGGCATAGTTTGCTATGGTTAGTAGCATTTTTTTGTAATTTAAAAGTGATTGGGTCTAGTTTGTTGTGGTAAGGGTTAGTTGGTGATAATTTATGGTAGCCGAAGTAATTTAGTTGAGTTTGGCATAGTTTGCTATGGTTACTAGCATTTTTTTGTAATTTAAAAGTGATTGGGTTTAGTTTGTTGTGGTAAGGGTTAGTTGGTGATGATTTAGAGTAGCCGAAGTAATTTAGGTGAGTCTGGCATAGTTTGTTATGATTTGTACACCTTTTTTTTGTAATTTTAAGATTATATGGTTTGGTTTGTTGTGGTAAGGGATAGTTGGGGGTGATTTACGGTAGCCGAAGTAATTTAGGTGATTCTGGTATAGTTTGTTAATGATTTTTAGCATTTTTTTGTAATTTTAAAGTGATTGGGCTTAGTTTGTTGCTGTAAAGTGTAGTTGGGGGTAATTTTTGATAGCTGAAGTAATTTAGGTGAGTTTGGCATAGTTTGTTATGGTTAGTAGCATTTTTTTGTAATTTAAAAGTGATTGGGTTTAGTTTGTTGTGGTAAGGGTTAGTTGGTGATGATTTATGGTAGCCGAAGTAATTTAGGTGAGTTTAGCATAGTTTGCTATGGTTACTAGCATTTTTTTGTAATTTAAAAGTGATTGAGTTTAGTTTGTTGTGGTAAGGGTTAGTTGGTGATGATTTATGGTAGCCGAAGTAATTTAGGTGAGTTTGGCATAGTTTGCTATGGTTACTAGATTTTTTTTTATTTTAAAAGTGATTGGGTTTAGTTTGTTGTGGTAAGGGTTAGTTGGTGATGATTTAGAGTAGCCGAAGTAATTTAGGAGAGTCTGGCATAGTTTGTTATGATTTGTACATCTTTTTTTGTAATTTTAAGATGATATGGTTTGGTTTGTTGTGGTAAGGGATAGTTGGGGGTGATTTACGGTAGCCGAAGTAATTTAGGTGATTCTGGTATAGTTTGTTAATGATTTTTAGCATTTTTTTGTAATTTTAAAGTGATTGGGCTTAGTTTGTTGCTGTAAAGTGTAGTTGGGTGTGATTTTTGATAGCCGAAGTAATTTAGGTGAGTTTGACATAGTTTGCTATGGTTAGTAGCATTTTTTTGCAATTTAAAAGTGATTGGGATTAGTTTGTTGTGGTAAGGGTTAGTTGGTGTTGATTTATGGTAGCCGAAGTAATTTAGGTGAGTTTGGCATAGTTTGCTATGGTTACTAGCATTTTTTTGTAATTTAAAAGTGATTGGGTTTAGTTTGTTGTGGTAAGGGTTAGTTGGTGATGATTTAGAGTAGCCGAAGTAATTAAGGTGAGTCTGGCATAGTTTGTTATGATTTGTACACCTTTTTTTGTAATTTTAAGATGATATGGTTTGGTTTGTTGTGGTAAGGGATAGTTGGGGGTGATTTACGGTAGCCGAAGTAATTTAGGTGATTCTGGTATAGTTTGTTATGATTTTTAGCTTTTTTTTGTAATTTTAAAGTGATTGGGCTTAGTTTGTTGCTGTAAAGTGTAGTTGGGGGTGATTTTTGATAGCCGAAGTAATTTAGGTGAGTTTGGCATAGTTTGCTATGGTTAGTAGCATTTTTTTGTAATTTAAAAGTGATTGGGTTTAGTTTGTTGTGGTAAGGGTTAGTTGGTGATGATTTATGGTAGCCGAAGTAATTTAGGTGAGTTTGGCATAGTTTGCTATGGTTACTAGCATTTTTTGTAATTTAAAAGTGATTGGGTTTAGTTTGTTGTGGTAAGGGTTGGTTGGTGATGATTTAGAGTAGCCGAAGTAATTTAAGTGAGTCTGGCATAGTTTGTTATGATTTGTACACCTTTTTTTTGTAATTTTAAGATGATATGGTTTGGTCTGTTGTGGTAAGGGATAGTTGGGGGTGATTTACGGTAGCCGAAGTAATTTAGGTGAGTTTGGCATAGTTTGTTATGGTTACTAGCATTTTTTTGTAATTTAAAAGTGATTGGGTTTAGTTTGTTGTGGTAAGGGTTAGTTGGTGATGATTTAGAGTAGCCGAAGTAATTTAGGTGAGTCTGGCATAGTTTGTTATGGTTTGTACACCTTTTTTTGTAATTTTAAGATGATATGGTTTGGTTTGTTGTGGTAAGGGATAGTTGGGGGTAATTTACGGTAGCCGAAATAATTTAGGTGATTCTGGTATAGTTTGTTATGATTTTTAGCATTTTTTTGTAATTTTAAAGTGATTGGGCTTAGTTTGTTGCTGTAAAGTGTAGTTGGGGGTGATTTTTGTTAGCCGAAGTAATTTAGGTGAGTTTGGCATAGTTTGCTATGGTTAGTAGCATTTTTTTGTAATTTAAAAGTGATTGGGTCTAGTTTGTTGTGGTAAGGGTTAGTTGGTGATAATTTATGGTAGCCGAAGTAATTTAGTTGAGTTTGGCATAGTTTGCTATGGTTACTAGCATTTTTTTGTAATTTAAAAGTGATTGGGTTTAGTTTGTTGTGGTAAGGGTTAGTTGGTGATGATTTAGAGTAGCCGAAGTAATTTAGGTGAGTCTGGCATAGTTTGTTATGATTTGTACACCTTTTTTTGTAATTTTAAGATTATATGGTTTGGTTTGTTGTGGTAAGGGATAGTTGGGGGTGATTTACGGTAGCCGAAGTAATTTAGGTGATTCTGGTATAGTTTGTTAATGATTTTTAGCATTTTTTTGTAATTTTAAAGTGATTGGGCTTAGTTTGTTGCTGTAAAGTGTAGTTGGGGGTAATTTTTGATAGCTGAAGTAATTTAGGTGAGTTTGGCATAGTTTGTTATGGTTAGTAGCATTTTTTTGTAATTTAAAAGTGATTGGGTTTAGTTTGTTGTGGTAAGGGTTAGTTGGTGATGATTTATGGTAGCCGAAGTAATTTAGGTGAGTTTAGCATAGTTTGCTATGGTTACTAGCATTTTTTTGTAATTTAAAAGTGATTGAGTTTAGTTTGTTGTGGTAAGGGTTAGTTGGTGATGATTTATGGTAGCCGAAGTAATTTAGGTGAGTTTGGCATAGTTTGCTATGGTTACTAGATTTTTTTTTATTTTAAAAGTGATTGGGTTTAGTTTGTTGTGGTAAGGGTTAGTTGGTGATGATTTAGAGTAGCCGAAGTAATTTAGGAGAGTCTGGCATAGTTTGTTATGATTTGTACATCTTTTTTTGTAATTTTAAGATGATATGGTTTGGTTTGTTGTGGTAAGGGATAGTTGGGGGTGATTTACGGTAGCCGAAGTAATTTAGGTGATTCTGGTATAGTTTGTTAATGATTTTTAGCATTTTTTTGTAATTTTAAAGTGATTGGGCTTAGTTTGTTGCTGTAAAGTGTAGTTGGGGGTAATTTTTGATAGCAGAAGTAATTTAGGTGAGTTTGGCATAGTTTGCTATGGTTAGTAGCATTTTTTTGTAATTTAAAAGTGATTGGGTTTAGTTTGTTGTGGTAAGGGTTAGTTGGTGATGATTTATGGTAGCCGAAGTGATTTAGGTGAGTTTGGCATAGTTTGCTATGGTTAGTAGCATTTTTTTGTAATTTAAAAGTGATTTGGTTTAGTTTGTTGTGGTAAGGGTTAGTTGGTGATGATTTAGAGTAGCCGAAGTAATTTAGGAGAGTCTGGCATAGTTTGTTATGATTTGTACATCTTTTTTTGTAATTTTAAGATGATATGGTTTGGTTTGTTGTGGTAAGGGATAGTTGGGGGTGATTTACGGTAGCCGAAGTAATTTAGGTGATTTTGGTACAGTTTGTAATGAGAAGTAATTTAGGTGAGTCTGGCATAGTTTGTTATGATTTGTACACCTTTTTTTGTAATTTTAAGATGATATGGTTTGGTTTGTTGTGGTAAGGGATAGTTGGGGGTAATTTAGGGTAGCCGAAGTAATTTAGGTGATTCTGGTATAGTTTGTTATGATTTTTAGCATTTTTTTGTAATTTTAAAATGATTGGGCTTAGTTTGTTGCTGTAAAGTGTAGTTGGGGGTGATTTTTGATAGCCGAAGTAATTTAGGTGAGTTTGGCATAGTTTGCTATGGATAGTAGCATTTTTTTGTAATTTAAAAGTGATTGGGTCTAGTTTGTTGTGGTAAGGGTTAGTTGGTGATAATTTATGGTAGCCGAAGTAATTTAGGTGAGTTTGGCATAGTTTGCTATGGTTACTAGCATTTTTTTGTAATTTAAAAGTGATTGGGTTTAGTTTGTTGTGGTAAGGGTTAGTTGGTGATGATTTAGAGTAGCCGAAGTAATTTAGGTGAGTCTGGCATAGTTTGTTATGATTTGTACACCTTTTTTTTGTAATTTTAAGATGATATGGTTTGGTTTGTTGTGGTAAGGGATAGTTGGGGGTGATTTACGGTAGCCGAAGTAATTTAGGTGATTCTGGTATAGTTTGTTAATGATTTTTAGCATTTTTTTGTAATTTTAAAGTGATTGGGCTTAGTTTGTTGCTGTAAAGTGTAGTTGGGGGTAATTTTTGATAGCTGAAGTAATTTAGGTGAGTTTGGCATAGTTTGTTATGGTTAGAAGCATTTTTTTGTAATTTAAAAGTGATTGGGTTTAGTTTATTGTGGTAAGGGTTAGTTGGTGATGATTTATGGTAGCCGAAGTAATTTAGGTGAGTTTGGCATAGTTTGCTATGGTTACTAGCATTTTTTTGTAATTTAAAAGTGATTGGGTTTAGTTTGTTGTGGTAAGGGTTAGTTGGTGATGATTTAGAGTAGCCGAAGTAATTTAGGAGAGTCTGGCATAGTTTGTTATGATTTGTACACCTTTTTTTGTAATTTTAAGATGATATGGTTTGGTTTGTTGTGGTAAGGGATAGTTGAGGGTGATTTACGGTAGCCGAAGTAATTTAGGTGATTCTGGTATAGTTTGTTATGATTTTTTTTTTTGTAATTTTAAAGTGATTGGGCTTAGTTTGTTGCTGTAAAGTGTAGTTGGGGGTGATTTTTGATAGCCGAAGTAATTTAGGTGAGTTTGGCATAGTTTGCTATGGTTAGTAGCATTTTTTTGTAATTTAAAAGTGATTGGGTTTAGTTTGTTGTGGTAAGGGTTAGTTGGTGATGATTTAGAGTAGCCGAGGTAATTTAGGTGAGTCTGGCATAGTTTGTTATGATTTGTACACCTTTTTTTGTAATTTTAAGATGATATAGTTTGGTTTGTTGTGGTAAGGGATAGTTGGGGGTGATTTACGGTAGCCGAAGTAATTTAGGTGATTCTGGTATAGTTTGTTATGATTTTTAGCATTTTTTTGTAATTTTAAAGTGATTGGGCTTAGTTTGTTGCTGTAAAGAGTAGTTGGGGGTGATTTTTAATAGCCGAGGTAATTTAGGTGAGTTTGGCATAGTTTGCTATGGTTACTAGCATTTTTTTGTAATTTAAAAGTGATTGGGTTTAGTTTGTTGTGGTAAGGGTTAGTTGGTGATGATTTAGAGTAGCCGAGCTAATTTAGGTGAGTCTGGCATAGTTTGTTATGATTTGTACACCTTTTTTTGTAATTTTAAGATGATATGGTTTGGTTTGTTGTGGTAAGGGAGAGTTGGGGGTGATTTACGGTAGCCGAAGTAATTTAGGTGATTCAGGTATAGTTTGTTATGATTTTTAGCATTTTTTTGTAATTTTAAAGTGATTGGGCTTAGTTTGTTGCTGTAAAGTGTAGTTGGGGGTGATTTTTGATAGCCGAAGTAATTTGGGAGAGTTTGGCATAGTTTGCTATGGTTACTAGCATTTTTTTGTAATTTAAAATTGATTGGGTTTAGTTTGTTGTGGTAAGGGTTAGTTGGTGATGATTTATGGTAGCCGAAGTAATTTAGGTGAGTTTGGCATAGTTTGCTATGGGTACTAGCATTTTTTTGTAATTTAAAAGTGATTGGGTTTAGTTTGTTGTGGTAAGGGTTAGTTGGTGATGATTTAGAGTAGCCGAAGTAATTTAGGTGAGTCTGGCGTAGTTTGTTATGATTTGTACACCTTTTTTTGTAATTTTAAGATGATATGGTTTGGTTTGTTGTGGTAAGGGATAGTTGGGGGTGATTTACGGTAGCCGAAGTAATTTAGGTGATTCTGGTATAGTTTGTTATGATTTTTAGCATTTTTTTGTAATTTTAAAGTGATTGGGCTTAGTTTGTTGCTGTAAAGTGTAGTTGGGTGTGATTTTTGATAGCCGAAGTAATTTAGGTGAGTTTGGCATAGGTTGCCAATGGTTACTAGCATTTTTTTGTAATTTAAATTTGATTGGGTTTAGTTTGTTGTGGTAAGGGTTAGTTGGTGATGATTTATGGTAGCCGAAGTAATTTAGGTGAGTTTGGCATAGTTTGCTATGGTTACTAGCATTTTTTTGTAATTTAAAAGTGATTAGGTTTAGTTTGTTGTGGTAAGGGTTAGTTGGTGATGATTTAGAGTAGCCGAAGTAATTTAGGTGAGTCTGGCATAGTTTGTTATGATTTGTACACCTTTTTTTTGTAATTTTAAGATGATATGGTCTGGTTTGTTATGGTAAGGGATAGTTGGGGGTGATTTACGGTAGCCGAAGTAATTTAGGTGATTCTGGTATAGTTTGTTATGATTTTTAGCATTTTTTTGTAATTTTACAGTGATTGGGCTTAGTTTGTTGCTGTAAAGTGTAGTTGGGGGTGATTTTTGATAGCCGAAGTAATTTAGGTGAGTTCGGCATAGTTTGCTATGGTTAGTAGCATTTTTTTGTAATTTGAAAGTGATTGGGTTTAGTTTGTTGTGGTAAGGATTAGTTGGTGATGATTTATGGTAGCCGAAGTAATTTAGGTGAGTTTGGCATAGTTTGCTGTAGTTACTAGCATTTTTTTGTAATTTAAAAGTGATTTAGTTTAGTTTGTTGTGGTAAGGATCAGTTGGTGATGATTTAGAGTAGCCGAAGTAATTTAGGTGAGTCTGGCATAGTTTGTTATGATTTGTACACCTTTTCTTGTAATTTTAAGATGATATGGTTTGGTTTGTTGTGGTAAGGGATAGTTGGGGGTGATTTACGGTAGCCGAAGTAATTTAGGTGATTCTGGTATAGTTTGTTATGATTTTTAGCATTTTTTTGGAATTTTACAGTGATTGGGCTTAGTTTGTTGCTGTAAAGTGTAGTTGGGGGTGATTTTTGATAGCCGAAGTAATTTAGGTGAGTTTGGCATAGTTTGCTATGGTTAGTAGCATTTTTTTGTAATTTAAAAGTGATTGGGTTTAGTTGTTTGTGGTAAGGGTTAGTTGGTGATGATTTATGGAATCTGAAATAATTTAGGTGAGTTTGGCATAGTTTGCTATGGTTACTAGCATTTTTTTGTAATTTAAAAGTGATTGGGTTTAGTTTGTTGTGGTAAGGGTTAGTTGGTGATGATTTATGGTAGCCGAAGTAATTTAGGTGAGTTTGGCATAGTTTGCTATAGTTAGTAGCATTTTTTTGTAATTTAAAAGTGATTTGGTTTTGTTTGTTGTGGTAAGGGTTAGTTGGTGATGATTTAGAGTAGCCGAAGTAATTTAGGTGAGTTTGGCATAGTTTGCTATGGTTACTAGCATTTTTTTGTAATTTAAAAGTGATTATGTTTAGTTTGTTGTGGTAAGGGTTAGTTGGTGATGATTTAGAGTAGCCGAAGTAATTTAGGTGAGTCTGGCATAGTTTGTTATGATTTGTACACCTTTTTTTGTAATTTTAAGATGATATGGTTTGGTTTGTTGTGGTAAGGGATAGTTGGGGGTGATTTACGGTAGCCGAAGTAATTTAGGTGATTCTGGTATAGTTTGTTATGATTTTTAGCATTTTTTTGTAATTTTAAAGTGATTGAGCTTAGTTTGTTGCTGTATAGTGTAGTTGGGGGAGATTTTTGATAGCCGAAGTAATTTAGGTGAGTTTGGTATAGTTTGCTATGGTTACTAGCATTTTTTTGTAATTTAAAAGTGATTGGGTTTAGTTTGTTGTGGTAAGGGTTAGTTGGTGATGATTTAGAGTAGCCGAGCTAATTTAGGTGAGTCTGGCATAGTTTGTTATGATTTGTACACCTTTTTTTGTAATTTTAAGATGATATGGTTTGGTTTGTTGTGGTAAGGGAGAGTTGGGGGTGATTTACGGTAGCCGAAGTAATTTAGGTGATTCAGGTATAGTTTGTTATGATTTTTAGCATTTTTTTGTAATTTTAAAGTGATTGGGCTTAGTTTGTTGCTGTAAAGTGTAGTTGGGGGTGATTTTTGATAGCCGAAGTAATATGGGAGAATTTGGCATAGTTTGCTATGGCTACTAGCATTTTTTTGTAATTTAAAATTGATTGGGTTTAGTTTGTTGTGGTAAGGGTTAGTTGGTGATGATTTATGGTAGCCGAAGTAATTTAGGTGAGTTTGGCATAGTTTGCTATGGTTACTAGCATTTTTTTGTAATTTAAAAGTGATTGGGTTTAGTTTGCTGTGGTAAGGGTTAGTTTTTCCCCCAGGGACTTTGGCAGAAATGCCAGAGGACGGGTATGGCTAACCCGGGGTACCCGAGCTAGAGATGTCTGAACGCCAGATATCTGCTTAAAACCGGAAGCTGAACCTGGTGCTTCAAAGACCGCTGCGGGGCGTGGCAGTGGTACGTTGCACTAAGAGGACAGTCGGGGGACCTGGCTTCACCGCCCGGTCCGCGAGGAGACAATCTCTATAAAAAACCCTCAGAGTCACGGTGGAACAGCATATGCCAAAGGCTCGCCTGGCCAATGAGGTAGGATTGGTCATAAATATGCGAACTCACAGGAACCTGGCGCACCTGTGTTTCAATTAGCCTTCGTGTGGTAATGCGGGGCTCTGCCACACGCGACCTCTTTTCCCTTGCTACTCGTGGGAACATTTATGGAACCAAGTACAAAAACACAAGAGGTTATCAAAGACCTCGAAACATATCCTCCAACGGTAAGGGAAGAACTTCCCCACCCGGAGGAGGATAAGTTAACTGACAGCGTCACCAAAATCGGAGAAAACCTTAAGGCTCTCAATGTGAAAGAGCAAAAGGTCCGATTAGGAGGAGCTGCCAGAAAAAGGCTGAAGTATCTTCTCGCCAAAGGACTCTCCAAGGAAGAGGCCCTTGAGAAGGCGCTGAAGCCAATCGAAAGGGCAACGCCGCCAGGAAAAGGAGCCAAAAGGATCCGATCTGACGGCAGTACCCCTGAAACAGCAAACGCTAAGAGAGCGAAGAAGCAGGAGAGCAGTTCTGCCAAGCCCTCATTTAGCCAAGCTGTGACTGGAGTGAGGGTTGGAATTATACCCTCAGACTATCCACAGTCACTCCTGACAGCGGCACAACAGGAAGCCGTGCAGGAGGCTGTTGTGGAGAAAATGGCAGCCATGGGAGCAGGGGACAAAATAAGACCCAAGTTCCACGGCCTCCATTACAGGCCAGGTTGGCTTTCATTGGTGTGTGCCGACAAAGACACCGCGCAGTGGCTAGGAAGCATCGCCGATGAAATCAGACCGTGGGAGGGTGCGTCGCTCAGGATGGTAGAAGAGGCAGAAATGCCTCACACTGTCGTCCTGGTGGCGTATCTTCCCGGAAGTCAGGACTACTCGAACGAGAAAATCCTGAATCTAATAGAGGCCCAAAACGAAGGCCTCAGTGCAAAGAGCTGGAGGGTGCTTAGGAGAAATCCGATAGGCCCCACACTCGAAACAACGCTCTCTGTCGACCATCAGTCGACGGAGATATTGAAAACCATGGGCTTTAAGGTAAGCTATAAGTTCGGCCAAGTTCAACTTAGGCCAAGGACCGCTGGCGCCAACAAAGCCCAAGACAAAGGGGCGAGCACCTCTATTAGCTCTGCAACCAAGCCAGCTAGCACTGGTGTTGCTAGTGAAAGGAGATTGCCCGCCTCAACGTCTGCTGCAGCCAACTCTGGAGCAAAGCCTAAAGGCAGGAAATTGCCTAAGGTAGCGCAAAAGAAAGGCTGCGGCAAAAAGAAGTAACTGCAACAATGGCAGGCAGGATAAACTTCACCCAGATAAACCTCCAACACTCAAAAGCCGCATCCAGTGTGCTTTATTGGGGGGTTGTCAGAGGGTCCGCAGACGTGGGGCTAATCCAAGAGCCCTGGATAAATGGGGGAAACATAAAGGGACTTCCAACCAGATCATGTAAGGTAATAAGTGACCACCATGAACATCCAAGAGCAGCAATACTGCTCAAAAAACATATCAAATTTGTTCCGATTCCAGAGTTCATCTCCAGGGACTTAGTTGCAGTAGCTGTAGAGGTACCCACGGAAGGTGGCAAAAGGCCAATTGTAATGGCCTCTGCCTACTTCCCAGGCGACGAAAATAACTCCATTCCAGAGGAAGTTATACGCCTCATAAGCTGGTGCAAAAGGAGGAACAAACACTACATTCTGGGCTGCGACGCCAACGCACACCATCTCATGTGGGGCAGCACGGACACAAACAAAAGAGGTGAGTCCCTTTTTGAATATTTGTCCGCGAACGACGTGGACATTATCAACCGGGGGAACAAAGCCACCTTCATAAATGCGATTAGGAAAGAGGTTTTAGATCTAACCCTGGCGAGTCCATTTATTGCAAATTTTATTAAAAATTGGCACGTGGCGGACGAGGCCTCCATGTCGGACCATTGCACAATCCGATTCCACATGGAGGCATCCCCCCACAGCCTCGAAACGTGCAGAGTGCCGAAGGAGACGGACTGGTGTCTCTACACGGAGCACATCAGAGCCGAAACCGACGGACTCCGTTACCAAATCGACACAAGAGAGGACCTCGATGCGGCCTCGGTACATCTTCGCGATCTCATAGTCTCGTCCTATGAGAAAAGTTGTCCTCTGAAACAAAGAGTGACTTCGAGGAACGTTCCTTGGTGGAACAAAGAACTCGGCCAACGTAGGGCCGAAGTAAGGAAGCTATTCAATAGAGCTAAAAGTTTAGGAACGTGGATCGACTACAAAAAAGCTCTCACAGAATACAACAAAGAATTGAGGAAGTCAAAGAGGCGCTCATGGAGCACTTTCTGCGAAGGGATCGAGCAATTGATCCCAGCAGTAAGGCTCCAAAAAGTGCTCTCAAAAGACCACTCAAACGGAATAGGCTTAATAAAAAAACCTAACGGCGAATACACCGGCGATCTAAAGGAAAGCCTAAGGGTACTTCTAGAGACCCATTTTCCTGGGTCAAAGGCGCTAACAGACATAGAGATCAGAGACGTGACTCAAGGGCCGATAACACGCCCAACCCGGCAAACCAAGAGCCTAGCAGGAAAAATGTTTACTGCTAACAAAATACAATGGGCGATCAACAGCTTCAAGCCGTTCAAATCGCCGGGCAGAGACGGAATCTTTCCAGCCCTGCTCCAAAGGGGAACAGACTACCTGATACCCAGCTTAATGAGAATATTCAAAGCTAGCTACATTCTCGGATATATACCCGAGACCTGGAGAGAGGCTAAAGTGGTATTCATACCAAAAAGCGGTAGAAGGCCTCCTGAAGAGGCTAAATCTTACCGCCCCATAAGCCTCACTTCCTTTCTCCTCAAAACCATGGAGAAAATAATTGATAACTACATCAGAGGAGCTATCCTAAAGCAAACTCCGCTTCATAATAATCAATTTGCTTATCAAGCAGGCAAATCCACAGTAGACGCCCTACATTGCCTCATCAAGGGCATTGAAAGGACGCTGATGGCTAAACAAGTAGCTCTGGGAATATTCATTGACGTAGAGGGAGCCTTCGACAATACCTCCTATGAATCCATCGAAAGAGCTGCTTTACTAAGAGGCGTCGAAACCTCAACCGTAGAATGGATAAAATCCATGCTGAGGAGCCGAGTCATAACGGCAAGCGTCGGTGGAGAGGAGACGATGGTCACCACAGTAAAAGGGTGTCCGCAAGGCGGAGTCCTATCGCCCCTACTGTGGTCGATTGTTGTCGACGACCTACTGAGCAAGCTCAATGACTCGGGAATCTATACCCAAGGTTACGCAGATGACCTGGTTGTACTCATCAGGGGCAAACACGAAGGCACGATCTCTGGCCTAGCGCAAAATGCCCTAAACATCATCTCAAGATGGTGCTCGGACGAACAGCTCAATGTTAATCCGAGCAAAACTGTTCTAGTTCCCTTTACGAAGAGAAGGAAGCTAAATTTAACAGCTCCAACTCTGCACGGGAAAAAGCTGCAGTTCTCCAGAGAGGTCAAATATCTAGGTGTAAATCTAGACGCGAAACTCAACTGGAAAACGCATGTTGACAAAACTCTTACAAAAGGCACAGCGGCACTCTGGTGTTGCCGCAGGCTCTTTGGGAGAACTTGGGGACTCAAACCGGAGATGATCTACTGGTCATACCTGACGGTGGTAAGACCCGTGGTAACCTATGCATCCCTGCTGTGGTGGCCAAAAACTGAAGAAACAACAACGCAAAGCAAAATGCAGAAATTGCAAAGGCTTGCTTGTCTAGGCGTGACGGGCTCAATGCGCTCCACCCCTACGGCCGCCTTAGAGGCGCTGCTTGATCTTCTTCCTTTACATCTACATGTGAGGAAGGAGGCAGCACTGAGTGCCTTGAGGTCAACACAGACAAAAAATCTAAAACTAGGGGACATGGTTGGTCACTGCAGGATTATGAATCTGATAAGAGCAGAGTCCTGGAACCAACCAACGGACGTAATGCCAGCCGAACTCGACTTCGATGTTCCATTCGAAGTGGCCATTTTAGGCCGCCAATGTGGAACATTCGATACGACTCGACTTCCAAAGAACTCACTCGTCTGGTACACAGACGGGTCAAAATCGCAGCAGGGGACTGGAATAGGAGTCTATGGTCCGCAGACCAGGATCCATCAGCCCTTAGGAAGTACCCCCTCGATTCATCAGGCCGAAATATGTGCCATAGATGTTTGTGCTCGGAAATGCCTCGAAAGGCGCATAAAGGGTGCAAATATCTACATACTGTCAGACAGTCAAGCAGCCTTAAAGGCCCTGAGAGCCTACCGCTGTGTACAGAGGACTGTCTGGGAATGCAAACAATCCCTGAAGCAACTGGCGATGGGCAACAGAATCACTCTGTTGTGGATCCCAGGGCATGAGGGGATTGAAGGAAATGAAATGGCAGACGCCCTCGCCAAGAAAGGTGCGACAGCTCCATTTATTGGACCAGAACCATTCTGCGGGCTAACCAAAGCCCAGAGAATGTCCGACATCCATAAATGGGAAAAGGAACAGAAAGAATCCTACTGGAGAAATACTCCAGGCCAACGCCAGGCGAAAAAGTTCATACACTATTCGTCAAAGAAGACTAAGATGCTTCTCAAACTGGAAAAGAATGATCTGAGGCAAGTAACTGGCCTCCTGACAGGACACGGTCCAGTCAGATACCATCTCCAGAAAATGGGGAAAGCAGAAGTCGCTACATGTCGACTCTGTGGATCGGCGGTAGAAACGGCCGAACACATTCTCTGTGAGTGCAACACCATCGCTCATAATAGGTTACAACATCTGGGTGCGGCTGCACTCACGGCCGCCCAGATACGTAAATCAACTCCCAAGGATCTGGCCCACTTCATCAGGGGGCTAGACTCCCTGGGATTCCAATAGGAAGCAGGGTTATTCACAATAGACCAACAATGGTCGCAGTGACGAAGGGCTTCAGTAGCCAAACGACCCCCCTACAATACAATACAATACAATACAAGGGTTAGTTGGTGATGATTTAGAGTAGCCGAAGTAATTTAGGTGAGTCTGGCATAGTTTGTTATGATTTGTACACCTTTTTTTGTAATTTTAAGATGATATGGTTTGGTTTGTTGTGGTAAGGGATAGTTGGGGGTGATTTACGGTAGCCGAAGTAATTTAGGTGATTCTGGTATAGTTTGTTATGATTTTTAGCATTTTTTTGTAATTTTAAAGTGATTGGGCTTAGTTTGTTGCTGTAAAGTGTAGTTGGGTGTGATTTTTGATAGCCGAAGTAATTTAGGTGAGTTTGGCATAGGTTGCCAATGGTTACTAGCATTTTTTTGTAATTTAAATTTGATTGGGTTTAGTTTGTTGTGGTAAGGGTTAGTTGGTGATGATTTATGGTAGCCGAAGTAATTTAGGTGAGTTTGGCATAGTTTGCTATGGTTACTAGCATTTTTTTGTAATTTAAAAGTGATTAGGTTTAGTTTGTTGTGGTAAGGGTTAGTTGGTGATGATTTAGAGTAGCCGAAGTAATTTAGGTGAGTCTGGCATAGTTTGTTATGATTTGTACACCTTTTTTTTGTAATTTTAAGATGATATGGTTTGGTTTGTTATGGTAAGGGATAGTTGGGGGTGATTTACGGTAGCCGAAGTAATTTAGGTGATTCTGGTATAGTTTGTTATGATTTTTAGCATTTTTTTGTAATTTTACAGTGATTGGGCTTAGTTTGTTGCTGTAAAGTTTAGTTGGGGGTGATTTATGATAGCCGAAGTAATTTAGGTGAGTTCGGCATAGTTTGCTATGGTTAGTAGCATTTTTTTGTAATTTGAAAGTGATTGGGTTTAGTTTGTTGTGGTAAGGATTAGTTGGTGATGATTTATGGTAGCCGAAGTAATTTAGGTGAGTTTGGCATAGTTTGCTGTAGTTACTAGCATTTTTTTGTAATTTAAAAGTGATTTAGTTTAGTTTGTTGTGGTAAGGATTAGTTGGTGATGATTTAGAGTAGCCGAAGTAATTTAGGTGAGTCTGGCATAGTTTGTTATGATTTGTACACCTTTTCTTGTAATTTTAAGATGATATGGTTTGGTTTGTTGTGGTAAGGGATAGTTGGGGGTGATTTACGGTAGCCGAAGTAATTTAGGTGATTCTGGTATAGTTTGTTATGATTTCTAGCATTTTTTTGGAATTTTACAGTGATTGGGCTTAGTTTGTTGCTGTAAAGTGTAGTTGGGGGTGATTTTTGATAGCCGAAGTAATTTAGGTGAGTTTGGCATAGTTTGCTATGGTTAGTAGCATTTTTTTGTAATTTAAAAGTGATTGGGTTTAGTTGTTTGTGGTAAGGGTTAGTTGGTGATGATTTATGGTATCTGAAATAATTTAGGTGAGTTTGGCATAGTTTGCTATGGTTACTAGCATTTTTTTGTAATTTAAAAGTGATTGGGTTTAGTTTGTTGTGGTAAGGGTTAGTTGGTGATGATTTATGGTAGCCGAAGTAATTTAGGTGAGTTTGGCATAGTTTGCTATAGTTAGTAGCATTTTTTTGTAATTTAAAAGTGATTTGGTTTTGTTTGTTGTGGTAAGGGTTAGATGGTGATGATTTAGAGTAGCCGAAGTAATTTAGGTGAGTTTGGCATAGTTTGCTATGGTTACTAGCATTTTTTTGTAATTTAAAAGTGATTATGTTTAGTTTGTTGTGGTAAGGGTTAGTTGGTGATGATTTAGAGTAGCCGAAGTAATTTAGGTGAGTCTGGCATAGTTTGTTATGATTTGTACACCTTTTTTTGTAATTTTAAGATGATATGGTTTGGTTTGTTGTGGTAAGGGATAGTTGGGGGTGATTTACGGTAGCCGAAGTAATTTAGGTGATTCTGGTATAGTTTGTTATGATTTTTAGCATTTTTTTGTAATTTTAAAGTGATTGAGCTTAGTTTGTTGCTGTATAGTGTAGTTGGGGGAGATTTTTGATAGCCGAAGTAATTTAGGTGAGTTTGGTATAGTTTGCTATGGTTACTAGCATTTTTTTGTAATTTAAAAGTGATTGGGTTTAGTTTGTTGTGGTAATGGTTAGTTGGTGATGATTTAGAGTAGCCGAGCTAATTTAGGTGAGTCTGGCATAGTTTGTTATGATTTGTACACCTTTTTTTGTAATTTTAAGATGATATGGTTTGGTTTGTTGTGGTAAGGGAGAGTTGGGGGTGATTTACGGTAGCCGAAGTAATTTAGGTGATTCAGGTATAGTTTGTTATGATTTTTAGCATTTTTTTGTAATTTTAAAGTGATTGGGCTTAGTTTGTTGCTGTAAAGTGTAGTTGGGGGTGATTTTTGATAGCCGAAGTAATTTAGGTGAGTTTGGCATAGTTTGCTATGGTTAGTAGCATTTTTTTGTAATTTAAAAGTGATTGGGTTTAGTTTGTTGTGGTAAGGGTTAGTTGGTGATGATTTATGGTAGCCGAAGTAATTTAGGTGAGTTTGGCATAGTTTTCTACGGTTACTAGCATTTTTTTGTAATTTAAAAGTGATTGGGTTTAGTTTGTTGCTGTAAAGTGTAGTTTGGAGTGATTTTTGATAGCCGAAGTAATTTAGGTGAGTTTGGCATAGTTTGCTATGGTTACTAGCATTTTTTTGTAATTTAAAAGTGATTGGGTTTAGTTTGTTGTGGTAAGGGTTAGTTGGTGATGATTTAGAGTAGCCGAAGTAATTTAGGTGAGTCTGGCATAGTTTGTTATGATTTGTACACCTTTTTTTGTAATTTTAAGATGATATGGTTTGGTTTGTTGTGGTAAGGGATAGTTGGGGGTGATTTACGGTAACCGAAGTAATTAAGGTGATTCTGGTATAGTTTGTTATGATTTTTATCATTTTTTTGTAATTTTAAAATGATTGGGCTTAGTTTGTTGCTGTAAAGTGTAGTTGGGGGTGATTTTTGATAGCCGAAGTAATTTAGGTGAGTTTGGCATAGTTTGCTATGGTTAGTAGCATTTTTTTGTAATTTAAAAGTGATTGGGTTTAGTTTGTTGTGGTAAGGGTTAGTTGGTGATGATTTATGGTATCCGAAGTAATTTAGGTGAGTTTGGAATAGTTTGCTATGGTTACTAGCATTTTTTTGTAATTTAAAAGTGATTGGGTTTAGTTTGTTGTGGTAAGGGTTAGTTGGTGATGATTTAGAGTAGCCGAAGTAATTTAGGTGAGTCTGGCATAGTTTGTTATGATTTGTACACCTTTTTTTGTAATTTTAAGATGATATGGTTTGGTTTGTTGTGGTAAGGGATAGTTGGGGGTGATTTACGGTAACCGAAGTAATTAAGGTGATTCTGGTATAGTTTGTTATGATTTTTATCATTTTTTTGTAATTTTAAAATGATCGGGCTTAGTTTGTTGCTGTAAAGTGTAGTTGGGGGTGATTTTTGATAGCTGAAATAATTTAAGTGAGTTTGGCATAGTTTGCTATGGTTACTAGCATTTTTGTAATTTAAAAGTGATTGGGTTTAGTTTGTTGAGGTAAGGGTTAGTTGGTGATGATTTAAAGTAGCCGAAGTAATTTAGGTGAGTCTGGCATAGTTTGTTATGATTTGAACACCTTTTTTTGTAATTTTAAGATGATATGGTTTGCTTTGTTGTGGTAAAGGATAGTTGGGGGGGATTTACGGTAGAAGAAGTAATTTAGGTGAGTTTGGCATAGTTTGCGATGGTTACTAGCATTTTTTTGTAATTTTAAATTGACTGGGTTTAGTTTGTTGTGGTAAGGGTTAGTTGGTGATGATTTATGGTAGCCGAAGTAATTTAGGTGAGTTTGGCATAGTTTGCTATGGTTACTAGCATTTTTTTGTAATTTAAAAGTGATTGGGTTTAGTTTGTTGTGGTAAGGGTTAGTTGGTGATGATTTAGAGTAGCCGAAGTAATTTAGGTGATTCTGGTATAGTTTGTTATAATTTTTAGCATTTTTTTGTAATTTTAAAGTGATTGGGCTTAGTTTGTTGCTGTAAAGTGTAGTTGGGGGTGATTTTTGACAGCCGAAGTAATTTAGGTGAGTTTGGCATAGTTTGCGATGGTTACTAGCATTTTTTTGTAATTTTAAAGTGACTGGGTTTAGTTTGTTGTGGTAAGGGTTAGTTGGTGATGATTTATGGTAGCCGAAGTAATTTAGGGGAGTTTGGCATAGTTTGCTATGGTTACAACCATTTTTTTGTAATTTAAAAGTGATTGGGTTTAGTTTGTTGTGGTAAGGGTAAGTTGGTGATGATTTATGGTAGCCGAAGTAATTTAGGTGAGTTTGTCATAGTTTGCTATGGTTACTAGCATTTTTTTGTAATTTAAAAGTGATTGGGTTTAGTTTGTTGTGGTAAGGGTTAGTTGGTGATGATTTAGAGTAGCCGAAGTAATTTAGGTGAGTCTGGCATAGTTTGTTATGATTTGTACATCTTTTTTTGTAATTTTATGATGATATGGTTTGGTTTGTTGTTGTAAGGGATAGTTTAGGGTGATTTACGGTAGCCGAAGTAATTTAGGTGATTCTGGTATAGTTTGTTAGGATTTTTAGCATTTTTTTGTAATTTTAAAGTTATTGGGCTTAGTTTCTTGCTGTAAAGTGTAGTTGAGGGTGATTTTTGTTAGCCGAAGTAATTTAGGTGAGTTTGGCATAGTTTGCTGTGGTTAGTAGCATTTTTTTGTAATTTAAAAGTGATTGGGTTTAGTTTGTTGTGGTAAGGGTTAGTTGGTGATGATTTATGGTAGCCGAAGTAATTTAGGTGAGTTTGGCATAGTTTGCTATGGTTACAAGCATTTTTTTGTAATTTAAAAGTGATTGGGTTTAGTTTGTTGTGGTAAGGGTTAGTTGGTGATGATTTAGAGTAACTGAAGTAATTTAGGTGAGTCTGGCATAGTTTGTTATGATTTGTACATCTTTTTTTGTAATTTTATGATGATATGGTTTGGTTTGTTGTGGTAAGGGATAGTTTGGGGTGATTTACGGTAGCCTAAGTAATTTAGGTGATTCTGGTATAGTTTGTTATGATTTTTAGCATTTTTTTGTAATTTTAAAGTGATTGGGCTTAGTTTGTTGCTGTAAAGTGTAGTTGAGGGTGATTTTTGATAGCCGAAGTAATTTAGGTTAGTTTGGCATAGTTTGCTATGGTTAGTAGCATTTTTTTGTAATTTAAAAGTGATTGGGTTTAGTTTGTTGTGGTAAGGGTTAGTTGGTGATGATTTATGGTAGCCGAAGTAATTTAGGTGAGTTTGGCATTGTTTGCTATGGTTACTAGCATTTTTTTGTAATTTAAAAGTGATTGGGTTTAGTTTGTTGTGGTAAGAGTTAGTTGGTGATGATTTAGAGTAGCCGAAGTAATTTAGGTGAGTCTGGCATAGTTTGTTATGATTTGTACACCTTTTTTTATAATTTTAAGATGATATGGTTTGGTTTGTTGTGGTAAGGGATAGTTGGGGGTGATTTACGGTAGCCAAAGTAATTTAGGTGATTCTGGTATAGTTTGTTATGAATTTTAGCATTTTTTTGTAATTTTAAAGTGATTGGGCTTAGTTTGTTGCTGTAAAGTGTAGTTGGAGGTGATTTTTGATAGCCGAAGTAATTTAGGTGAGTTTGGCATAGTTTGCTATGGTTAGTAGCATTTTTTTGTAATTTAAAAGTGATTGGGTTTAGTTTGTTGTGGTAAGGGTTAGTTGGTGATGATTTATGGTAGCCGAAGTAATTTAGGTGAGTTTGGAATAGTTTGCTATGGTTACTAGCATTTTTTTGTAATTTAAAAGTGATTGGGTTTAGTTTGTTGTGGTAAGGGTTAGTTGGTGATGATTTAGAGTAGCCGAAGTAATTTAGGTGAGTCTGGCATAGTTTGTTATGATTTGTACACCTTTTTTTGTAATTTTAAGATGATATGGTTTGGTTTGTTGTGGTAAGGGAAAGTTGGGGGTGGTTTACGGTAGCCGAAGTAATTTAGGTGATTCTGGTATTTGTTATGATTTTTAGCATTTTTTGTAATTTTAAAGTGATTGGGCTTAGTTTGTTGCTGTAAAGTGTAGTTGGGGGTGATTTTTGATAGCCGAATTAATTTAGGTGAGTTTGGCATAGTTTGCTATGGTTAGTAGCATTTTTTTGTAATTTAAAAGTGATTGGGTTTAGTTTGTTGTGGTAAGGGTTAGTTGGTGATGATTTATGGTAGCCGAAGTAATTTAGGTGAGTTTGGCATAGTTTGCTATGGTTACTAGCATTTTTTTGTAATTTAAAAGTGATTGGGTTTAGTTTGTTGTGGTAAGGGTTAGTTGGTGATGATTTAGAGTAGCCGAAGTAATTTAGGTGAGTCTGGCATAGTTTGTTATGATTTGTACATCTTTTTTTGTAATTTTATGATGATATGGTTTGGTTTGTTGTGGTAAGGGATAGTTTGGGGTGATTTACGGTAGCCGAAGTAATTTAGGTGATTCTGGTATAGTTTGTTATGATTTTTAGCATTTATTTGTAATTTTAAACTGATTGGGCTTAGTTTGTTGCTGTAAAGTGTAGTTGAGGGTGATTTTTGATAGCCGAGGTAATTTAGGTGAGTTTGGCATAGTTTGCTATGGTTAGTAGCATTTTTTTGTAATTTAAAAGTGATTGGGTTTAGTTTGTTGTGGTAAGAGTTAGTTGGTGATGATTTAGAGTAGCCGAAGTAATTTAGGTGAGTCTGGCATAGTTTGTTATGATTTGTACACCTTTTTTTGTAATTTTAAGATGATATGGTTTGGTTTGTTGTGGTAAGGGATAGTTGGGGGTGATTTACGGTAGCCAAAGTAATTTAGGTGATTCTGGTATAGTTTGTTATGATTTTTAGCATTTTTTTGTAATTTTAAAGTGATTGGGCTTAGTTTGTTACTGTAAAGTGTAGTTGGAGGTGATTTTTGATAGCCGAAGTAATTTAGGTGAGTTTGGCATAGTTTGCTATCGTTACTAGCATTTTTTTGTAATTTAAAAGTGATTGGGTTTAGTTTGTTGTGGTAAGGGTTAGTTGGTGATGATTTAGAGTAGCCGAAGTAATTTAGGTGAGTCTGGCATAGTTTGTTATGATTTGTACACCTTTTTTTGTAATTTTAAGATGATATGGTTTGGTTTGTTGTGGTAAGGGAAAGTTGGGGGTGGTTTACGGTAGCCGAAGTAATTTAGGTGATTCTGGTATAGTTTGTTATGATTTTTAGCATTTTTTGTAATTTTAAAGTGATTGGGCTTAGTTTGTTGCTGTAAAGTGTAGTTGGGGGTGATTTTTGATAGCCGAAGTAATTTAGGTGAGTTTGGCATAGTTTGCTATGGTTACTAGCATTTTTTTGTAATTTAAAAGTGATTGGGTTTAGTTTGTTGTGGTAAGGGTTAGTTGGTGATGATTTAGAGTAGCCGAAAAAATTTTGGTGAGTCTGGCATAGTTTGTTATGATTTGTACACCTTTTTTTGTAATTTTAAGATGATATAGTTTGGTTTGTTGTGGTAAGGGATAGTTGGGGGTGATATACGGTAGCCGAAGTAATTTAGGTGATTCTGGTATAGTTTGTTATGATTTTTAGCATTTTTTTGTAATTTTAAAGTGATTGGGCTTAAATTTTGGTGAGTCTGGCATAGTTTGTTCTGATTTGTACACCTTTTTTTGTAATTTTAAGATGATATAGTTTAGTTTGTTGTGGTAAGGGTTAGCTGGTGATGATTTATGTTAGCCGAAGTAATTTAGGTGAGTTTGGCATAGTTTGCTATGGTTACTAGCATTTTTTTGTAATTTAAAAGTGATTGGGTTTAGTTTGTTGTGGTAAGGGTTAGTTGGTGATGATTTAGAGTAGCCGAAGTAATTTAGGTGAGTCTGGCATAGTTTGTTATGATTTGTACACTTTTTTTTGTAATTTTAAGATGATATGGTTTGGTTTGTTGTGGTAAGGGATAGTTGGGGGTGATTTAAAGTAGCCGAAGTAATTTAGGTGAGTCTGGCATAGTTTGTTATGATTTCTACACCTTTTTTGTAATTTTAACATGATATGGTATGGTTTGTTGTGGTAAGGGATAGTTGGGGGTGATCATATGCTATGGTTAGTAGCATTTTTTTGTAATTTAAAAGTGATTGGGTTTAGTTTGTTGTGGTAAGGGTTAGTTGGTGATGATTTATGGTAGCCGAAGTAATTTAGGTGAGTTTGGCATAGTTTGCTATAGTTAGTAGCATTTTTTTGTAATTTAAAAGTGATTTGGTTTTGTTTGTTGTGGTAAGGGTTAGTTGGTGATGATTTAGAGTAGCCGAAGTAATTTAGGTGAGTTTGGCATAGTTTGCTATGGTTACTAGCATTTTTTTGTAATTTAAAAGTGATTAGGTTTAGTTTGTTGTGGTAAGGGTTAGTTGGTGATGATTTAGAGTAGCCGAAGTAATTTAGGTGAGTCTGGCATAGTTTGTTATGATTTGTACACCTTTTTTTGTAATTTTAAGATGATATGGTTTGGTTTGTTGTGGTAAGGGATAGTTGGGGGTGATTTACGGTAGCCGAAGTAATTTAGGTGATTCTGGTATAGTTTGTTATGATTTTTAGCATTTTTTTGTAATTTTAAAGTGATTGGGCTTAGTTTGTTGCTGTAAAGTGTAGTTGGGGGAGATTTTTGATAGCCGAAGTAATTTAGGTGAGTTTGGTATAGTTTGCTATGGTTACTAGCATTTTTTTGTAATTTAAAAGTGATTGGGTTTAGTTTGTTGTGGTAAGGGTTAGTTGGTGATGATTTATGGTAGCCGAAGTAATTTAGGTGAGTTTGGCATTGTTTGCTATGGTTACTAGCATTTTTTTGTAATTTAAAAGTGATTGGGTTTAGTTTGTTGTGGTAAGAGTTAGTTGGTGATGATTTAGAGTAGCCGAAGTAATTTAGGTGAGACTGGCATAGTTTGTTATGATTTGTACACCTTTTTTTGTAATTTTAAGATGATATGGTTTGGTTTGTTGTGGTAAGGGATAGTTGGGGGTGATTTACGGTAGCCAAAGTAATTTAGGTGATTCTGGTATAGTTTGTTATGATTTTTAGCATTTTTTTGTAATTTTAAAGTGATTGGGCTTAGTTTGTTACTGTAAAGTGTAGTTGGAGGTGATTTTTGATAGCCGAAGTAATTTAGGTGAGTTTGGCATAGTTTGCTATCGTTACTAGCATTTTTTTGTAATTTAAAAGTGATTGGGTTTAGTTTGTTGTGGTAAGAGTTAGTTGGTGATGATTTAGAGTAGCCGAAGTAATTTAGGTGAGACTGGCATAGTTTGTTATGATTTGTACACCTTTTTTTGTAATTTTAAGATGATATGGTTTGGTTTGTTGTGGTAAGGGATAGTTGGGGGTGATTTACGGTAGCCAAAGTAATTTAGGTGATTCTGGTATAGTTTGTTATGATTTTTAGCATTTTTTTGTAATTTTAAAGTGATTGGGCTTAGTTTGTTACTGTAAAGTGTAGTTGGAGGTGATTTTTGATAGCCGAAGTAATTTAGGTGAGTTTGGCATAGTTTGCTATCGTTACTAGCATTTTTTTGTAATTTAAAAGTGATTGGGTTTAGTTTGTTGTGGTAAGGGTTAGTTGGTGATGATTTAGAGTAGCCGAAGTAATTTAGGTGAGTCTGGCATAGTTTGTTATGATTTGTACACTTTTTTTTGTAATTTTAAGATGATATGGTTTGGTTTGTTGTGGTAAGGGAAAGTTGGGGGTGGTTTACGGTAGCCGAAGTAATTTAGGTGATTCTGGTATTTGTTATGATTTTTAGCATTTTTTTGTAATTTTAAAGTGATTGGGCTTAGTTTGTTGCTGTAAAGTGTAGTTGGGGGTGATTTTTGATAGCCGAAGTAATTTAGGTGAGTTTGGCATAGTTTGCTATGGTTAGTAGCATTTTTTTGTAATTTAAAAGTGATTGGGTTTAGTTTGTTGTGGTAAGGGTTAGTTGGTGATGATTTAGAGTAGCCGAAGTAATTTTGGTGAGTCTGGCATAGTTTGTTATGATTTGTACACCTTTTTTTGTAATTTTAAGATGATATGGTTTGGTTTGTTGTGGTAAGGGATAGTTGGGGGTGATTTACGGTAGCCGAAGTAATTTAGGTGATTCTGGTATAGTTTGTTATGATTTTTAGCATTTTTTTGTAATTTTAAAGTGATTGGGCTTAGTTTGTTGCTGTAAAGTGTAGTTGGGGGTGATTTTTAATAGCCGAAGTAATTTAGGTGAGTTTGGCATAGTTTACTATGGTTAGTAGCATTTTTTTGTAATTTAAAAGTGATTGGGTTTAGTTTGTTGTGGTAAGGGTTAGTTGGTGATGATTTATGTTAGCCGAAGTAATTTAGGTGAGTTTGGCATAGTTTGCTATGGTTACTAGCATTTTTTTGTAATTTAAAAGTGATTGGGTTTAGTTTGTTGTGGTAAGGGTTAGTTGGTGATGATTTAGAGTAGCCGAAGTAATTTAGGTGAGTCTGGCATAGTTTGTTATGATTTGTACACTTTTTTTTGTAATTTTAAGATGATATGGTTTGGTTTGTTGTGGTAAGGGATAGTTGGGGGTGATTTAAGGTAGCCGAAGTAATTTAGGTGATTCTGGTATAGTTTGTTATGATTTTTAGCATTTTTTTGTAATTTTAAAATGATTGGGCTTAGTTTGTTGCTGTAAAGTGTAGTTGGGGGTGATTTTTGATAGCCGAAGTAATTTAGGTGAGTTTGGCATAATTTGCTATGGTTAGTAGCATTTTTTTGTAATTAAATATTGATTGGGTTTAGTTTGTTGTGGTAAGGGTTAGTTGGTGATGATTTATTGTAGCCGAAGTAATTTAGGTGAGTTTGGCATAGTTTGCTATGGCTACTAGCATTTTTTTGTAATTTAAAAGTGATTGGGTTTAGTTGTTTGTGGTAAGGGTTAGTTGGTGATGATTTATGGTATCTGAAATAATTTAGGTGAGTTTGGCATCGTTTGCTATGGTTACTAGCATTTTTTTGTAATTTAAAAGTGATTGGGTTTAGTTTGTTGTGGTAAGGGTTAGTTGGTGATGATTTAGAGTAGCCGAAGTAATTTAGGTGAGTCTGGCATAGTTTGTTATGATTTGTACACCTTTTTTGTAATTTTAACATGATATGGTATGGTTTGTTGTGGTAAGGGATAGTTGGGGGTGATCATATGCTATGGTTAGTAGCATTTTTTTGTAATTTAAAAGTGATTGGGTTTAGTTTGTTGTGGTAAGGGTTAGTTGGTGATGATTTATGGTAGCCGAAGTAATTTAGGTGAGTTTGGCATAGTTTGCTATAGTTAGTAGCATTTTTTTGTAATTTAAAAGTGATTTGGTTTTGTTTGTTGTGGTAAGGGTTAGTTGGTGATGATTTAGAGTAGCCGAAGTAATTTAGGTGAGTTTGGCATAGTTTGCTATGGTTACTAGCATTTTTTTGTAATTTAAAAGTGATTAGGTTTAGTTTATTGTGGTAAGGGTTAGTTGGTGATGATTTAGAGTAGCCGAAGTAATTTAGGTGAGTCTGGCATAGTTTGTTATGATTTGTACACCTTTTTTTGTAATTTTAAGATGATATGGTTTGGTTTGTTGTGGTAAGGGATAGTTGGGGGTGATTTACGGTAGCCGAAGTAATTTAGGTGATTCTGGTATAGTTTGTTATGATTTTTAGCATTTTTTTGTAATTTTAAAGTGATTGGGCTTAGTTTGTTGCTGTAAAGTGTAGTTGGGGGAGATTTTTGATAGCCGAAGTAATTTAGGTGAGTTTGGTATAGTTTGCTATGGTTACTAGCATTTTTTTGTAATTTAAAAGTGATTGGGTTTAGTTTGTTGTGGTAAGGGTTAGTTGGTGAAGATTTAGAGTAGCCGAGCTAATTTAGGTGAGTCTGGCATAGTTTGTTATGATTTGTACACCTTTTTTTGTAATTTTAAGATGATATGGTTTGGTTTGTTGTGGTAAGGGAGAGTTGGGGGTGATTTACGATAGCCGAAGTAATTTAGGTGATTCAGGTATAGTTTGTTATGATTTTTAGCATTTTTTTGTAATTTTAAAGTGATTGGGCTTAGTTTGTTGCTGTAAAGTGTAGTTGGGGGTGATTTTTGATAGCCGAAGTAATTTAGGTGAGTTTGGCATAGTTTGCTATGGTTAGTAGCATTTTTTTGTAATTTAAATGTGATTGGGTTTAGTTTGTTGTGGTAAGGGTTAGTTGGTGATGATTTATGGTAGCCGAAGTAATTTAGGTGAGTTTGGCATAGTTTGCTACGGTTACTAGCATTTTTTTGTAATTTAAAAGTGATTGGGTTTAGTTTGTTGTGGTAAGGGTTAGTTGGTGATGATCTAGAGTAGCCGAAGTAATTTAGGTGAGTCTGGCATAGTTTGTTATGATTTGTACACCTTTTTTTGTATTTTTAAAATGATATGGTTTGGTTTGTTGTGGTAAGCGATATTTGGGGGTGATTTACGGTAGCCGAAGTAATTTAGGTGATTCTGGTATAATTTGTTATGATTTTTAGCATTTTTTTGTAATTTTAAAGTGATTGGGCTTAGTTTGTTGCTGTAAAGTGTAGTTGGGGGTGATTTTTGATAGCCGAAGTAATTTAGGTGAGTTTGGCATAGTTTGCTATGGTTAGTAGCATTTTTTTGTAATTTAAAAGTGATTGGGTTTAGTTTGTTGTGGTAAGGGTTAGTTGGTGATGATTTATGGTATCCGAAGTAATTTAGGTGAGTTTGGAATAGTTTGCTATGGTTACTAGCATTTTTTTGTAATTTAAAAGTGATTGGGTTTAGTTTGTTGTGGTAAGGGTTAGTTGGTGATGATTTAGAGTAGCCGAAGTAATTTAGGTGAGTCTGGCATAGTTTGTTATGATTTGTACACCTTTTTTTGTAATTTTAAGATGATATGGTTTGGTTTGTTGTGGTAAGGGATAGTTGGGGGTGATTTACGTTAACCGAAGTAATTAAGGTGATTCTGGTATAGTTTGTTATGATTTTTAGCATTTTTTTGTAATTTTAAAATGATTGGGCTAAGTTTGTTGCTGTAAAGTGTAGTTGGGGGTGATTTTTGATAGCCGAAATAATTTAAGTGAGTTTGGCATAGTTTGCCATGGTTACTAGCATTTTTTGTAATTTAAAAGTGATTGGGTTTAGTTTGTTGAGGTAAGGGTTAGTTGGTGATGATTTAAAGTAGCCGAAGTAATTTAGGTGAGTCTGGCATAGTTTGTTATGATTTGTACACCTTTTTTTGTAATTTTAAGATGATATGGTTTGCTTTGTTGTGGTAAAGGATAGTTGGGGGGGATTTACGGTAGAAGAAGTAATTTAGGTGAGTTTGGCATAGTTTGCGATGGTTACTAGCATTTTTTTGTAATTTTAAAGTGACTGGGTTTAGTTTGTTGTGGTAAGGGTTAGTTGGTGATGATTTATGGTAGCCGAAGTAATTTAGGTGAGTTTGGCATAGTTTGCTATGGTTACTAGCATTTTTTTGTAATTTAAAAGTGATTGGGTTTAGTTTGTTGTGGTAAGGGTTAGTTGGTGAAGATTTAGAGTAGCCGAAGTAATTTAGGTGAGTCTGGCATAGTTTGTTATGATTTGTACACCTTTTTTTGTAATTTTAAGATGATATGGTTTGGTTTGTTATGGTAAGGTATAGTTGGGGGTAATTTACGGTAGCCGAAGTAATTTAGGTGATTCTGGTATAGTTTGTTATAATTTTTAGCATTTTTTTGTAATTTTAAAGTGATTGGGCTTAGTTTGTTGCTGTAAAGTGTAGTTGGGGGTGATTTTTGACAGCCGAAGTAATTTAGGTGAGTTTGGCATAGTTTGCTATGGTTAGTAGCATTTTTTTGTAATTTAAAAGTGATTGGGTTTAGTTTGTTGTGGTAAGGGTTAGTTGGTGATGATTTAGAATAGCCGAAGTAATTTAGGTGAGTCTGGCATAGTTTGTTATGATTTGTACACCTTTTTTTGTAATTTTAAGATGATATGGTTTGGTTTGTTGTGGTAAGGGATAGTTTGGGGTGATTTACGGTAGCCGAAGTAATTTAGGTGATTCTGGTATAGTTTGTTAGGATTTTTAGCATTTTTTTGTAATTTTAAAGTTATTGGGCTTAGTTTGTTGCTGTAAAGTGTGGTTGAGGGTGATTTTTGTTAGCCGAAGTAATTTAGGTGAGTTTGGCATAGTTTGCTGTGGTTAGTAGCATTTTTTTGTAATTTAAAAGTGATTGGGTTAAGTTTGTTGTGGTAAGGGTTAGTTGGTGATGATTTATGGTAGCCGAAGTAATTTAGGTGAGTTTGGCATAGTTTGCGATGGTTACTAGCATTTTTTTGTAATTTTAAAGTGACTGGGTTTAGTTTGTTGTGGTAAGGGTTAGTTGGTGATGATTTATGGTAGCCGAAGTAATTTAGGTGAGTTTGGCATAGTTTGCTATGGTTACTAGCATTTTTTGTGATTTAAAAGTGATTGGGTTTAGTTTGTTGTGGTAAGGGTTAGTTGGTGAAGATTTAGAGTAGCCGAAGTAATTTAGGTTAGTCTGGCATAGTTTGTTATGATTTGTACACCTTTTTTTGTAATTTTAAGATGTTATGGTTTGGTTTGTTATGGTATGGTATAGTTGGGGGTAATTTACGGTAGCCGAAGTAATTTAGGTGATTCTGGTATAGTTTGTTATTATTTTTAGCATTTTTTTGTAATTTTAAAGTGATTGGGCTTTGTTTGTTGCTGTAAAGTGTAGTTGGGGGTGATCTTTGATAGCCGAAGTAACTTAGGTGAGTTTGGCATAGTTTGCTATGGTTAGTAGCATTTTTTTGTAATTTAAAAGTGATTGGGTTTAGTTTGATGTGGTAAGGGTTAGTTGGTGATGATTTATGGTAGCCGAAGTCATTTAGGTGAGTTTGGCTTAGTTTGCTATGGTTACAAGCATTTTTTTGTAATTTAAAGGTGATTGGGTTTAGTTTGTTTTGGTAAGGGTTAGTTGGTGATGATTTAGAGTAGCCGAAGTAATTTAGGTGAGTCTGGCATAGTTTGTTATGATTTGTACACCTTTTTTTGTAATTTTAAAATGATATGGTTTGGTTTGTTGTGGTAAAGGATAGTTGGGGGTGATTTACGGTAGCCGAAGTAATTTAGGTGATTCTGGTATAGTTTGTTATAATTTTTAGCATTTTTTTGTAATTTTAAAGTGATTGGGCTTAGTTTGTTGCTGTAAAGTGTAGTTGGGGGTGATTTTTGATAGCCGAAGTAATTTAGGTGAGTTTGGCATAGTTTGCTATGGTTAGTAGCATTTTTTTGTAATTTAAAAGTGATTGGGTTTAGTTTGTTGTGGTAAGGGTTAGTTGGTGACGATTTATGGTAGCCGAAGAAATTTAGGTGAGTTTGGCATTGTTTGCTATGGTTACTAGCATTTTTTTGTAATTTAAAAGTGATTGGGTTTAGTTTGTTGTGGTAAGGGTTAGTTGGTGATGATTTAGAGTAGCCGAAGTAATTTAGGTGAGTCTGGCATAGTTTGTGATGATTTGTACACCTTTTTTTTGTAATTTTAGGATGATATGGTTTGGTTTGTTGTGGTAAGGTATAGTTGGGGGTGATTTACGGTAGCGGAAGTAATTTAGGTGATTCTGGTATAGTTTGTCATGATTTTTAGCATTTTTTTGTAATTTTAAAGTTATTGAGCTTAGTTTGTTGCTGTAAAGTGTAGTTGGGGTAATTTTTGATAGCCGAAGTAATTTAGGTGAGTTTGGCATAGTTTGCTATGGTTAGTAGCATTTTTTGGTAATTTAAAAGTGATTGGGTTTAGTTTGTTGTGGTAAGGGTTAGTTGGTGATGATTTATGGTAGCCGAAGTAATTTAGGTGAGTTTGGCATAGTTTGCTATGGTTACTAGCATTTTTATGTAATTTAAAAGTGATTGGGTTTAGTTTGTTGTGGTAAGAGTTAGTTGGTGATGATTTAGAGTAGCCGAAGTAATTTAGGTGAGTCTGGCATGGTTTGTTATGATTTGTACACCTTTTTTTGTAATTTTAAGATGATATGGTTTGGTTTGTTGTGGTATGGGATAGTTGGGGGTGATTTACGTTAGCCAAAGTAATTTAGGTGATTCTGGTATAGTTTGTTATGATTTTTAGCATTTTTTTGTAATTTTAAAGTGATTGGGCTTAGTTTGTTACTGTAAAGTGTAGTTGGTAGTGATTTTTGATAGCCGAAGTAATTTAGGTGAGTTTGGCATAGTTTGCTATGGTTAGTATTATTTTTTTGTAATTTAAAAGTGATTGGGTTTAGTTTGTTGTGGTAAGGGTTAGTTGGTGATGATTTATTGTAGCCGAAGTAATTTAGGTAAGTTTGGCATAGTTTGCTATGGTTACTTGCATTTTTTTGTAATTTAAAAGTGATTGGGTTTAGTTTGTTGTGGTAAGGGTTAGTTGGTGATGAATTAGAGTAGCCGAAGTAATTTAGGTAAGTCTGGCATAGTTTGTTATGATTTGTACACCTTTTTTTGTAATTTTAGGATGATATGGTTTGGTTTGTTGTGGTAAGGGATAGTTGGGGGTGATTTACGGTAGCCGAAGTAATTTAGGTGATTCTGGTATAGTTTGTTATGATTTTTAGCATTTTTTTGTAATTTAAAAGTGATTGGGTTTAGTTTGTTGTGGTAAGGGTTAGTTGGTGATGATTTATGGTAGCCGAAGTAATTTAGGTGATTCTGGTATAGTTTGTTATGATTTTTAGCATTTTTTGTAATTTTAAAGTGATTGTGCTTAGTTTGTTGCTGTAAAGTGTAGTTGGTGGTGATTTTTGATAGCCGAAGTAATTTAGGTGAGTTTGGCATAGTTTGCTATGGTTAGTATCATTTTTTTGTAATTTAAAAGTGATTGGGTTTAGTTTGTTGTGGTAAGGGTTAGTTGGTGAAGATTTATTGTAGCCGAAGTAATTTACGTGAGTTTGGCATAGTTTGCTATGGTTACTAGCATTTTTTTGTAATTTAAAAGTGATTGGGTTTAGTTTGTTGTGGTAAGGGTTAGTTGGTGATGAATTAGAGTAGCCGAAGTAATTTAGGTAAGTCTGGCATAGTTTGTTATGATTTGTACACCTTTTTTTGTAATTTTAGGATGATATGTTTTGGTTTGTTGTGGTAAGGGATAGTTGGGGGTGATTTACGGTAGCCGAAGTAATTTAGGTGATTCTGGTATAGTTTGTTATGATTTTTAGCATTTTTTTGTAATTTTAAAGTGATTGGGCTTAGTTTGTTGCTGTAAAGTGTAGTTGGGGGTGATTTTTGATAGCCGAAGTAATTTAGGTGAGTTTGGCATAGTTTGCTATGGTTAGTAGCATTTTTTTGTAATTTAAATGTGATTGGGTTTAGTTTGTTGTGGTAAGGGTTAGTTGGTGACGATTTATGGTAGCCGAAGTAATTTAGGTGAGTTTGGCATTGTTTGCTATGGTTACTAGCATTTTTTTATAATTTAAAAGTGATTGGGTTTAGTTTGTTGTGGTAAGGGTTAGTTGGTGATGATTTAGAGTAGCCGAAGTAATTTAGGTGAGTCTGGCATAGTTTGTTATGATTTGTACACCTTTTTTGTCATTTTAAGATGATATGGTTTGGTTTGTTGTGGTAAGAAATAGTTGGGGGAGATTTACGGTAGCCGAAGTAATTTAGGTGATTCTGGTATAGTTTGTTATGATTTTTAGCATTTTTTTGTAATTTTAAAGTGATTGGGCTTAGTTTGTTGCTGTAAAGTGTAGTTGGGGTGATTTTTGATAGCCGAAGTAATTTAGGTGAGTTTGGCATAGTTTGCTATGGTTAGTAGCATTTTTTGGTAATTTAAAAGTGATTGGGTTTAGTTTGTTGTGGTAAGGGTTAGTTGGTGATGATTTATGGTAGCCGAAGTAATTTAGGTGAGTTTGGCATAGTTTGCTATGGTTACTAGCATTTTTATGTAATTTAAAAGTGATTGGGTTTAGTTTGTTGTGGTAAGAGTTAGTTGGTGATGATTTAGAGTAGCCGAAGTAATTTAGGTGAGTCTGGCATAGTTTGTGATGATTTGTACACCTTTTTTTGTAATTTTAAGATGATATGGTTTGGTTTGTTGTGGTAAGGGATAGTTGGGGGTGATTTACGGTAGCGGAAGTAATTTAGGTGATTCTGGTATAGTTTGTCAGGATTTTTAGCATTTTTTTGTAATTTTAAAGTTATTGAGCTTAGTTTGTTGCTGTAAAGTGTAGTTGGGGTGATTTTTGATAGCCGAAGTAATTTAGGTGAGTTTGGCATAGTTTGCTATGGTTAGTAGCATTTTTTTGTAATTTAAAAGTGATTGGGTTTAGTTTGTTGTGGTAAGGGTTTGTTGGTAATGATTTATGGTAGCCGAAGTAATTTAGGTGAGTTAGGCATAGTTTGCTATGGTTACTAGCATTTTTTTGTAATTTAAAAGTGATTGAGTTTAGTTTGTTGTGGTAAGGGTTAGTTGGTGATGATTTAGAGTAGCCGAAGTAATTTAGGTGAGTCTGGCATAGTTTGTCATGATTTGTACACCTTTTTTTTGTAATTTTAGAATGATATGGTTTGGTTTGTTGTGGTAAGGCATAGTTGGGGGTGATTTACGGTAGCGGAAGTAATTTAGGTGATTCTGGTATAGTTTGTCATGATTTTTAGCATTTTTTTGTAATTTTAAAGTTATTGAGCTTAGTTTGTTGCTGTAAAGTGTAGTTGGGGTGATTTTTGATAGCCGAAGTAATTTAGGTGAGTTTGGCATAGTTTGCTATGGTTACTAGCATTTTTTTGTAATTTAAAAGTGATTGGGTTTAGTTTGTTGTGGTAAGGGTTAGTTGGTGATAATTTAGTGTAGCCGAAGTAATTTAGGTGAGTTTGGCATAGTTTGTTATGATTTGTACACCTTTTTTTGTAATTTTAAGATGATATGGTTTGGTTTGTTGTGGTAAGGGTTAGTTGGGGTAATTTACGGTAGCCGAAGTAATTTAGGTGATTCTGGTATAGTTTGTTATGATTTTTAGCATTTTTTTTGTAATTTAAAAGTGATTGGGTTTAGTTTGTTGTGGTAAGGGTTAGTTGGTCATGATTTAGAATAGCCGAAGTAATTTAGGTGAGTTTGGCATAGTTTGTTATGATTTGTACACCTTTTTTTGTAATTTTAAGATGATATGGTTTGGTTTGTTGTGGTAAGGGATAGTTGGGGTGATTTACGGTAGCCGAAGTAATTTAGGTGATTCTGGTATAGTTTGTTATGATTTTTAGCATTTTTTTGTAATTTAAAAGTGATTGGGTTTAGTTTGTTGTGGTAAGGTTTAGTTGGTGATGATTTATGGTAGCCGAAGTAATTTAGGTGATTCTGGTATAGTTTGTTATGATTTTTAACATTTTTTGTAATTTTAAAGTGATTGTGCTTAGTTTGTTGCTGTAAAGTGTAGTTGGGGGTGATTTTTGAAAGCCGAAGTAATTTAGGTGAGTTTGGCATAGTTTTCTATTGTTAGTAGCATTTTTTTGTAATTTAAAAGTGATTGGGTTTAGTGTTGTTGTGGTAGTTGGTGATGATTTATGGTAGCCGAAGTAATTTAGGTGAGTTTGGCATAGTTTGCTATGGTTACTAGCATTTTTTTGTAATTTAAAAGTGATTGGGTTTAGTTTGTTGTGGTAAGGGTTAGTTGGTGATGATTTAGAGTAGCCGAAGTAATTTAGGTGAGTCTGGCATAGTTTGTTATGATTTGTACACCTTTTTTTGTAATTTTAGGATGATATGGTTTGGTTTGTTGTGGTAAGGGATAGTTGGGGGTGATTTACGGTAGCCGTAGTAATTTAGGTGATTCTGATATAGTTTGTTATGATTTTTAGCATTTTTTTGTAATTTTAAAGTGATTGGGCTTAGTTTGTTGCTGTAAAGTGTAGTTGGTGGTGATTTTTGATAGCCGAAGTAATTTAGGTGAGTTTGGCATAGTTTGCTATGGTTAGTATTATTTTTTTGTAATTTAAAAGTGATTGGGTTTAGTTTGTTGTGGTAAGGGTTAGTTGGTGATGATTTATTGTAGCCGAAGTAATTTAGGTGAGTTTGGCATAGTTTGCTATGGTTACTAGCATTTTTTTGTAATTTAAAAGTGATTGGGTTTAGTTTGTTGTGGTAAGGGTTAGTTCGTGATGAATTAGAGTAGCCGAAGTAATTTAGGTAAGTCTGGCATAGTTTGTTATGATTTGTACACCTTTTTTTGTAATTTTAGGATGATATGGTTTGGTTTGTTGTGGTAAGGGATAGTTGGGGGTGATTTACGGTAGCCGAAGTAATTTAGGTGTTTCTGGTATAGTTTGTTATGATTTTTAGCAATCTTTGTAATTTTAAAGTGATTGGGCTTAGTTTGTTGCTGTAAAGTGTAGTTGGGGGTGATTTTTGAAAGCCGAAGTAATTTAGGTGAGTTTGGCATAGTTTTCTATTGTTAGTAGCATTTTTTTGTAATTTAAAAGTGATTGGGTTTAGTTTGTTGTGGTAAAAGTTAGTTGGTTATGATTTATGGTAGCCGAAGTAATTTAGGTGACTCTGGCATAGTTTGTTATGATTTGTACACCTTTTTTTGTAATTTTAAGATGATATGGTTTGGTTTGTTGTGGTAAGGGATAGTTGGGGGTGATTTACGTTAGCCGAAGTAATTTAGGTAATTCTGGTATAGTTTGTTATGATTTTTAGCATTTTTTTTTAATTTTAAAGTGATTGGGCTTAGTTTGTTGCTGTAAAGTTTAGTGGGGGGTGATTTTTGAAAGCCGAAGTAATTTAGGTGAGTTTGGCATAGTTTTCTATTGTTAGTAGCATTTTTTTGTAATTTAAAAGTGATTGGGTTTAGTTTGTTGTGGTAAGGGTTAGTTGGTGATGATTTATGGTAGCCGAAGTAATTTAGGTGAGTTTGGCATAGTTTGCTATGGTTACTAGCATTTTTTTGTAATTTAAAAGTGATTGGGTTTAGTTTGTTGTGGTAAGGGTTAGTTGGTGATGATTTAGAGTAGCCGAAGTAATTTAGGTGAGTCTGGCATAGTTTGTTATGATTTGTACACCTTTTTTTGTAATTTTAGGATGATATGGTTTGGTTTGTTGTGGTAAGGGATAGTTGGGGGTGATTTACGGTAGCCGAAGTAATTTAGGTGATTCTGATATAGTTTGTAATGATTTTTAGCATTTTTTTGTAATTTTAAAGTGATTGGGCTTAGTTTGTTGCTGTAAAGTGTAGTTGGGGTGATTTTTGATAGCCGAAGTAATTTAGGTGAGTTTGGCATAGTTTGCTATGGTTAGTAGCATTTTTTTGTAATTTAAAAGTGATTGGGATTAGTTTGTTGTGGTAAGGGTTAGTTGGTGATGATTTATGGTAGCCGAAGTAATTTAGGTGAGTTTGGCATAGTTTGCTATGGTTACTATCATTTTTTTGTAATTTAAAAGTGATTGGGTTTAGTTTGTTGTGGTAAGGGTTAGTTGGTGATGATTTAGAGTAGCCGAAGTAATTTAGGTGAGTCTGGCATAGTTTGTTATGATGTGTACACATTTTTTTGTAATTTTAAGATGATATGGTTTGGTTTGTTGTGGTAAGGGATAGTTGGGGGTGATTTACGGTAGCCGAAGTAATTTAGGTGATTCTGGAATAGTTTGTTATGATTTGTACACCTTTTTTTGTAATTTTAAGGTGATATGGTTTGGTTTGTTGTGGTAAGGGATAGTTGGGGGTGATTTACGTTAGCCGAAGTAATTTAGGTGATTCTGGTATGGTTTGTTATGATTTTTAGCATTTTTTTGTAATTTTAAAGTGATTGGGCTTAGTTTGTTGCTGTAAAGTGTAGTTGGGGGTGATTCTTGATAGGTGAAGTAATTTAGGTGAGTTTGGCATAGTTTGCTATGGTTAGTATCATTTTTTTGTAATTTAAAAGTGATTGGATTTAGTTTGTTGTGGTAAGGGTTAGTTGGTGATGATTTATGGTAGCCGAAGTAATATAAGTGAGTTTGGCATAGTTTGCTATGGTTACTAACATTTTTTTGTAATTTAAAAGTGATTGGGTTTAGTTTGTTGTGGTAAGGGTTAGTTGGTGATGATTTAGAGTAGCCGAAGTAATTTAGGTGAGTCTGGCATAATTTGTTATGATTTGTACACCTTTTTTTGTAATTTTAAGATGATATGGTTTGGTTTGTTGTGGTAAGGGATAGTTGGGGGTGATTTACGGTAGCCGAAGTAATTTAGGTGATTCTGGTATAGTTTGTTATGATTTTTAGCATTTTTTTGTAATTTTAAAGTGATTGGGCTTAGTTTGTTGCTGTCAAGTGTAGTTGGGGGTGATTTTTGATAGCCGAAGTAATTTAGGTGAGTTTGGCATAGTTTGCTATGGTTAGTAGCATTTTTTTGTAATTTAAAAGTGATTGGGTTTAGTTTGTTGTGGTAAGGGTTAGTTGGTGATGATTTATGGTAGCCAAAGTAATTTAGGTAAGTTTGGCATAGTTTGCTATGGTTACTAGCATTTTTTTGTAATTTAAAAGTGATTGGGTTTAGTTTGTTGTGGTAAGGGTTAGTTGGTGATGATTTAGAGTAGCCGAAGTAATTTAGGTGAGTCTGGCATAGTTTGATATGATTTGTACACATTTTTTTGTAATTTTAAGATGATATGGTTTGGTTTGTTGTGGTAAGGGATAGTTGGGGGTGATTTACGGTAGCCGAAGTAATTTAGGTGATTCTGGAATAGTTTGTTATGATTTGTACACCTTTTTTTGAAATTTTAAGGTGATATGGTTTGGTTTGTTGTGGTAAGGGATAGTTGGGGGTGATTTACGTTAGCCGAAGTAATTTAGGTGATTCTGGTATGGTTTGTTATGATTTTTAGCATTTTTTTGTAATTTTAAAGTGATTGGGCTTAGTTTGTTGCTGTAAAGTGTAGTTGGGGGTGATTCTTGATAGGTGAAGTAATTTAGGTGAGTTTGGCATAGTTTGCTATGGTTAGTATCATTTTTTTGTAATTTAAAAGTGATTGGATTTAGTTTGTTGTGGTAAGGGTTAGTTGGTGATGATTTATGGTAGCCGAAGTAATATAAGTGAGTTTGGCATAGTTTGCTATGGTTACTAACATTTTTTTGTAATTTAAAAGTGATTGGGTTTAGTTTGTTGTGGTAAGGGTTAGTTGGTGATGATTTAGAGTAGCCGAAGTAATTTAGGTGAGTCTGGCATAATTTGTTATGATTTGTACACCTTTTTTTGTAATTTTAAGATGATATGGTTTGGTTTGTTGTGGTAAGGGATAGTTGGGGGTGATTTACGGTAGCCGAAGTAATTTAGGTGATTCTGGTATAGTTTGTTATGATTTTTAGCATTTTTTTGTAATTTTAAAGTGATTGGGCTTAGTTTGTTGCTGTCAAGTGTAGTTGGGGGTGATTTTTGATAGCCGAAGTAATTTAGGTGAGTTTGGCATAGTTTGCTATGGTTAGTAGCATTTTTTTGTAATTTAAAAGTGATTGGGTTTAGTTTGTTGTGGTAAGGGTTAGTTGGTGATGATTTATGGTAGCCAAAGTAATTTAGGTGAGTTTGGCATAGTTTGCTATGGTTACTAGCATTTTTTTGTAATTTAAAAGTGATTGGGTTTAGTTTGTTGTGGTAAGGGTTAGTTGGTGATGATTTAGAGTAGCCGAAGTAATTTAGGTGAGTCTGGCATAGTTTGATATGATTTGTACACATTTTTTTGTAATTTTAAGATGATATAGTTTGGTTTGTTGTGGTAAGGGATAGTTGGGGGTGATTTACGGTAGCCGAAGTAATTTAGGTGATTCTGGAATAGTTTGTTATGATTTGTACACCTTTTTTTGTAATTTTAAGGTGATATGGTTTGGTTTGTTGTGGTAAGGGATAGTTGGGGGTGATTTACGTTAGCCGAAGTAATTTAGGTGATTCTGGTATGGTTTGTTATGATTTTTAGCATTTTTTTGTAATTTTAAAGTGATTGGGCTTAGTTTGTTGCTGTAAAGTGTAGTTGGGGGTGATTTTTGATAGCCGAAGTAATTTAGGTGAGTTTGGCATAGTTTGCTATGGTTAGTAGCATTTTTTTGTAATTTAAAAGTGATTGGGTTTAGTTTGTTGTGGTAAGGGTTAGTTGGTGATAATTTTTGGTAGCCGAAGTAATTTAGGTGAGTTTGGCATAATTTGCTATGGTTACTAGCATTTTTTTGTAATTTAAAAGTGATTGGGTTTAGTTTGTTGTGGTAAGGGTTAGTTCGTGATGATTTAGAGTAGCCGAAGTAATTTAGGTGAGTCTGGCATAGTTTGTCATGATTTGTACACCTTTTTTTTGTAATTTTAGGATGATATGGTTTGGTTTGTTGTGGTAAGGGATAGTTGGGGGTGATTTACGGTAGCCGAAGTAATTTAGGTGATTCTGGTGTAGTTTGTTATGATTTTTAGCATTTTTTTGTAATTTTAAAGTGATTGGGCTTAGTTTGTTGCTGTAAAGTGTAGTTGGGGGTGATTTATGGTAGACAAAGTAATTTAGGTGAGTTTGGCATAGTTTGCTATGGTTACTAGCATTTTTTTGTAATTTAAAAGTGATTGGGTTTAGTTTGTTGTGGTAAGGGTTAGTTCGTGATGATTTAGAGTAGCCGAAGTAATTTAGGTGAGTCTGGCATAGTTTGTCATGATTTGTACACCTTTTTTTTGTAATTTTAGGATGATATGGTTTGGTTTGTTGTGGTAAGGGATAGTTGGGGGTGATTTACGGTAGCCGAAGTAATTTAGGTGATTCTGGTGTAGTTTGTTATGATTTTTAGCATTTTTTTGTAATTTTAAAGTGATTGGGCTTAGTTTGTTGCTGTAAAGTGTAGTTGGGGGTGATTTATGGTAGACAAAGTAATTTAGGTGAGTTTGGCATAGTTTGCTATGGTTACTAGCATTTTTTTGTAATTTAAAAGTGATTGGGTTTAGTTTGTTGTGGTAAGTGTTAGTTGGTGATGATTTATGGTAGCCAAAGTAATTTAGGTGAGTCTGGCATAGTTTGTTATAATTTGTACACCTTTTTTTGTAATATTAAGATGATATGGTTTGGTTTGTTGTGGTAAGGGATAGTTGGGGGTGATTTACGGTAGCCGAAGTAATTTAGGTGATTCTGGTATAGTTTGTTATGATTTTTAGCATTTTTTTGTAATTTTAAAGTGATTGGGCTTAGTTTGTTGCTGTAAAGTGTAGTTGGGGGTGATTTTTGATAGCCGAAGTAATTTAGGTGAGTTTGGCATAGTTTGCTATGGTTAGTAGCATTTTTTTGTAATTTAAAAGTGATTGGGTTTAGTTTGTTGTGGTAAGGGTTAGTTGGTGATGATTTATGGTAGCCAAAGTAATTTAGGTGAGTTTGGCATAGTTTGCTATGGTTACTAGCATTTTATTGTAATTTAAAAGTGATTGGGTTTAGTTTGTTGTGGTAAGGGTTAGTTGGTGATGATTTAGAGTAGTCGAAGTAATTTAGGTGAGTCTGGCATAGTTTGTTATGATTTGTACACCTTTTTTTTTAATTTTAAGATGATATGGTTTGGTTTGTTGTGGTAAGGGATAGTTGGGGGTGATTTACGGTAGCCGAAGTAATTTAGGTGATTCTGATATAGTTTGTTATGATTTTTAGCATTTTTTTGTAATTTTAAAATGATTGGGCTTAGTTTGTTGCTGTAAAGTGTAGTTGGGGGTGATTTTTGATAGCCGAAGTAATTTAGGTGAGTTTGGCATAGTTTGCTATGGTTAGTAGCATTTTTCTGTATTTTAAAAGTGATTGGGTTTAGTTTGTTGTGGTAAGGGTTAGTTGGTGATGATTTATGGTAGCTGAAGTAATTTAGGAGAGTTTGGCATAGTTTGCTATGGTTACTAGCATTTTTTTGTAATTTAAAAGTGATTGGGTTTAGTTTGTTGTGGTAAGGGTTAGTTGGTGATGATTTAGAGTAGCCGAAGTAATTTAGGTGAGTCTGGCATAGTTTGTTATGATTTGTACACCTTTTTTTGTAATTTTAAGATGATATGGTTTGGTTTGTTGTGGTAAGGGATAGTTGGGGGTGATTTACGGTAGCCGAAGTAATTTAGGTGATTCTGGTATAGTTTGTTATGATTTTTAGCATTTTTTGTAATTTTAAAGTGATTGGGCTTAGTTTGTTGCTGTAAAGATAAGTTGGGGGTGATTTTTGAAAGCCGAAGTAATTTAGGTGAGTCTGGCATAGTTTTCTATTGTTAGTAGCATTTTTTTGTAATTTAAAAGTGATTGGGTTTAGTTTGTTGTGGTAAAGGTTAGTTCGTGATGATTTAGAGTAGCCGAAGTAATTTAGGTGAGTCTGGCATGGTTTGTTATGATTTGTACACCTTTTTTTTGTAATTTTAGGATGATATGGTTTGGTTTGTTGTGGTAAGGGATAGTTGGGGGTGATTTACGGTAGCCGAAGTAATTTAGGTGATTCTGGTATAGTTTTTTATGATTTTTAGCATTTTTTTGTAATTTTAAAGTGATTGGGCTTAGTTTGTTGCTGCAAAGTGTAGTTGGGGTGATTTTTGATAGCCGAAGTAATTTAGGTGAGTTTGGCATAGTTTGCTATGGTTAGTAGCATTTTTCTGTAATTTAAAAGTGATTGGGTTTAGTTAGTTGTGGTAAGGGTTAGTTGGTGATGATTTATGGTAGCCGAAGTAATTTAGGTGAGTTTGGCATAGTTTGCTATGGTTACTAGCATTTTTTTGTAATTTAAAAGTGATTGGGTTTAGTTTGTTGTGGTAAGGGTTAGTTGGTGATGATTTAGAGTAGCCGAAGTAATTTAGGTGAGTCTGGCATAGTTTGTTATGATTTGTACACCTTTTTTTGTAATTTTAAGATGATATGGTTTGCTTTGTTGTGGTAAGGGATAGTTGGGGGAGATTTACGGTAGCCGAAGTAATTTAGGTAATTCTGGTATAGTTTGTTATGATTTTTAGCATTTTTTGTAATTTTAAAGTGATTGGGCTTAGTTTGTTGCTGTAAAGAGTAGTTGGGGGTGATTTTTGAAAGCCGAAGTAATTTAGGTGAGTTTGGCATAGTTTTCTATTGTTAGTAGCATTTTTTTGTAATTTAAAAGTGATTGGGTTTAGTTTGTTGTGGTAAGGGTTAGTTGGTGATGATTTATGGTAGCCAAAGTAATTTAGGTGAGTTTGGCATAGTTTGCTATGGTTACTAGCATTTTTTTGTAAATTAAAAGTGATTAGGTTTAGTTTGTTGTGGTAAGGGTTAGTTCGTGATGATTTAGAGTAGCCGAAGTAATTTAGGTGAGTCTGGCATAGTTTGTTATGATTTGTACACCTTTTTTTTGTAATTTTAGGATGATATGGTTTGGTTTGTTGTGGTAAGGGATAGTTGGGGGTGATTTACGGTAGCCGAAGTAATTTAGGTGATTCTGGTATAGTTTGTTATGATTTTTAGCATTTTTTTGTAATTTTAAAGCTTGCCATGTGGCGTCCCTGTATGGGACTCCGTGGTGGGTGGGGAGCTGGGAGGATGAAACCTCAAACTCAGGTATGGACAATACAAAAGCCAACCAAAAAACAGTGGCTGAGCGCCAACGCTCGCCACAACCACCAACAGTGGCAGAGCAGCCATGCTCGCCACAAAAAACATCTGTTTCCTCGCAGGAACGGAAAGAAGGCCGACGCAGAGGGAAGCGACTCTGTGGGGCGGAGGTCAAGAGTAGAAAGAAGGCAAAAATGCAGGCTGCTGCCCAAGCACAGCTGCCCTCTACCTCTGGCGGACCAAAACAAGCGCAGGTAGTGCCTCCCAAAGGTGTGCCGCCTCCGAAAAGGGGACAACATCCCCCCAAGGAGGCTAGGAACCCTAGTGGAGTGCCGCCGGCGTCGACAAAAACCAGGGGAGCAAACCCCCCCTCGAAAAAACGCAGCCGGTCGGATAATTCGGCGGAGGTGACGCCGAGACGTCACAAAAGGACCAGAACGGCCCCTCCACCGACCAGCTATAAAGAAGCAGCCACGAGCCACCTCAAGGTTGCAATAATAGATAGGAGCAACCCCCTCGGCAAAATAACTGCAGAGAGGGCCGCTCTTGTCAAACGAGCCATGACGGAGGCCCTCGACAAAACAATACTGTCGCCTTCGTCAAGCTCGCAAACTCCAACGTTCAAGTCGTGGACATACTCTGGTGAGATAATCAGGGTTGTCTGCGACAACGACAAAGGAATACAGTGGCTTAAGGCCACTGTAAACACCCTAAAGCCCTGGAAGGACGCCGAGCTAGCCGTCATCCGTTCGGATCAGCTTCCTAGGCTGACGAAGGCATCGCTCTGGATCCCTGAGGAGGAGGAAACTCCCCTCGCCGAGAAGGAGCTTGTCATCCGTCGCCTAGCGAGTCAGAACGCGGAGGTGACGGTGGGCAAATGGTGCGTCTTCCACCATGAGGCGAAGACCAACCCGCGAGGGCATCTCCTCGTCTTCGGCATCGGAGATGAGGACATGAAGACCCTAAGAGAGGAAGGCATGAAGATTTCTTATCTCTTCCGCCACCTCACCCTGAGGGTCAAACGGGAAGAACCAGGAAAGGAGGAAGCAGCAACACACGAAGCTGCACCTCCAGACCTGGAAACAACAGCGGCCAAGGCAGCCTCCCCACAAGGGATGGAAACCGAGGCCACCAACTAAAAAAAAACAACCACCAGGCAGCCCAATGGGCACTGCAAACAAGGAGGTAAAAATAGTCCAGTGCAATCTGCACCATAGCAGGGCTGCAACGGCAACTTTATGCCGGCACCTGGATATGGATCAGAATGCACTGGCACTAATTCAGGAACCCTGGATAGTCAAATCCAAGATTTCAGGGTTATCAAAACTAACTGGACGCACTTTTAGCACGCCCACTACAGAGAAGCCGAGGACAGCGGTCTACGTCCCTCGGCATATAAAAACCGAACCACTCCAACACCTGTCAACATCTGACCTAACGGCCGTAAAGGTGGAATGGGTAGTGGCCGGCAAACCGACCGTTTTAGTCCTAGCTTCAGCGTACCTCCCAATAGACGCGACCATCCCACCACCAACAAGGGAACTGGAGGACCTGATAGCGTACTGTCACTCCCAGAAATGGGAAGTCATCGTGGGATGCGACGCAAACGCACACCACGTGACCTGGGGCAGTAAGGACAACAACGCAAGGGGTGAGTCTCTTTTCGATTACATAAGCGGAAACAACCTCTGCATCACCAACAGAGGCTGCGTTCCGACATTTGTCAACGCTAAGAGTCAAACTGTAATAGATATAACGATCGCTACGGCGCACATATCGAGAACAATCCGCAACTGGCGCGTATCAGATTCGATTACGATGTCTGACCACCAGTGGATAAAATTCGAAATCGACCTCACTAGGACACCCGCGAGATTGTTTAGGGACCCCCGAAGGACAGACAGAGATAAATATCTCAGTCAACTCCGGGAGGGACTTAAACATACACAATGTCGCGCACCTAACAGCTGCGTCGAAATAGAACAATATGTCAAGGACATACAAAATAAGATTAAAAAAGCTTTTGAAACATCCTGCCCCCTGAGGACATCGGCTCAACCTGGAGAAGCTACCAAATGGTGGACCCAGGAATTGAGCGACCTCAAAATTAGAACTCGGGCAGCTTTCAACAAAGCCAAACGAAAGGGACCCGGCTCAGACTGGGACCAATACAAAACACTCCTAAGAGAGTTTAAAAAAACAGTCAGGAAAAGACAAAGAGCAGCGTGGAGAGCCTACTGCGAGGAGATCGAAAATCACTCGCAGGTGGCAAGACTTTATAAGATCCTCGCAAAAGATAAGGAGCATGACTTGGGTCTCCTAACCAAGGAAGATGGTACACGAACCACCGACCTACAAGAAAGCCTAGAACTGCTTATGCAGACTCACTTCCCGGACTCGGTTCCAACCGAACGGGAAGAATGGCCAGATGAACCTGACACCAACCCTTCGGATCCGGAATGGGAAATTTCAGAACGAATTGTTGGAGAAGAAAGAATAAGATGGGCACTACAGAGCTTCTCCCCATTCAAATCACCAGGAAGCGACGGCATACATCCAGCACTACTCCAGTGGGGCCTGGAAGAACTGCTGCCGCACCTGGTGGGACTGTTCAGGTCGTGCATTGCACACCAGTACATCCCAAAAGACTGGAGAGAGGTAAAAGCCGTGCTCATCCCAAAAGCGGGGAGAATGGATTACACCACCCCCAAAGCATACCGGTCCATAAGCCTGACCTCGTTCTTACTAAAGACGATGGAAAGACTGTGCGAACGCCACCTGAGGGAAACAATTGCTGACACATTGCATCCCAACCAACAGGCATACACTCCAGGCAGATCCACTGACAGTGCCCTACACTTGGTCACTAGTCGGATTGAAAGATCATTGGACAACAAAGAGTCCACCCTGGGTATATTTCTAGACATAGAAGGTGCATTTGATAAAACCACCTTCCAAAAGATTGATGCAGCCCTGACGGAAAGGAACGTACACCCCTCCATCCGGGGCTGGATAGCAAACATGCTCTCAAACAGAGCAGTAAAAATCAGTGTGGGAGACAAGATGGTGAGATGTAAAGTCGCGAGAGGCTGTCCGCAGGGCGGAGTTTTATCTCCGCTGCTGTGGAACTTGGTTCTCGACAGCCTTTTGCGTCGACTCAACTCCCAAGGCTTCTACACCATTGCATACGCAGACGATTTAACAATCCTGCTAAGTGGTAAGTTCGAAAGCATCCTGTGCGACAGAGCACAGGAGGCGCTGAGAATAACTGAAAAATGGTGCAGAGAACACACTCTGTCTGCAAACCCCAGGAAGACAGAGATGGTTCTCTTCACGAAAAAAAGAAAGACGGAGAAGCTAAAAGCACCAAGCTTTCTAAACACAAAACTAAGCTTTGCGACCGAAGTGAAATACCTTGGAGTAACCTTTGATAGCAAGCTAACATGGAACCTTCACATCGACAGAAGGATAAAAAAGGCGTACATCTTCTACGAGCAGTGCCGCAGGACCGTGGGGAAAACCTGGGGAATGAAACCCAAGGTCCTGATGTGGGTATACACTGCAATTGTGAGACCGATGATTGCCTATGGTAGCGTCGTCTGGTGGCCAAAAAGTCAACAGACAACAGCCAAACACAAACTTAGCCGACCACAGAGAACCGCATGTCTGTGCATAACCGGCGCTATGCGGACAACACCGACACGAGCGATGGAAGTGATGTTGTGCTTGCCACCACTTGATATCTATCTCGAGGAAACGGCACTGACAACGATGGCACGCCTCAAGAGTCTCGGTGTACAGTCCAGCGTAGGATGTGGCGAGATAAGGCGCCGACTGTGGGATGAGGCGGTCAAGAAGATACCTCAACTACAGGCAGGCACCAACGATATCTCCCCCCAGTTTGTCTTTAACAAACCCTACGCAATCGACATAAAACCAAACGAAACATCCGATGAAGAGACCATAAAGGTCTTCACGGATGGATCGAAAAAGAAAGAAGGAGCGGGCTGTGGAATATTTTCAAGAAGCCTGCGAATTCGAAGCAGCTGGACTATGGATAAATACGCCAGCGTAACGGATACCGAGCTGGCAGGTATATCCATAGCCGCAAAAGAAATTGCACGCAGACAGGCCAGCGGCAAAAAGATACGAATCTACACAGATAGTAGACAAGCACTACTGTCCCTTCAAAGATACAAAACTGTATCGAGGGCAGTATTAGAAACCCATAAAGCGCTCGCGGAGATCGCCACAGCGAACACAATTTCTCTTTGCTGGGTTAGAGGCCACGCGGAAAACATGGGTAACATAAAAGCTGACGAGTTGGCGGCGAGGGCAGCCAAAAGAAAGATCTTAGGCCCCTCAAATACGCTATCAACCTCAGCAAGAACAAAACTTATAAAGGAAAACACCCACTGTCAATTCAAAGAGAGATGGGATGACACAACCAGCTGTCGCCATGCCAAGGAATTACTAATGTATCCTAGCAAGGACGCAGCAAACAAATTTTTGACAATGACCAAGAAGAACCTGCGCCTCGCGACTGGCATTCTGACCGAGCACTGTCATTTAAGAAAACACCTTCACCAAATGAAGCTAGAACACACACCACTTTGTAGAGGATGTGAATAAGAAGACGAAACAGTGCAGCACGTACTTTGCGAATGCACTGCGCTTTCGTCCATCAGAGAATCCATACTTGGGGACAAATGGCCATCAATGGCCAACATAAGGGAGATCCCCCTGGGCACGGTGGTCAACTATTTCAACCAAATAGGATGGCTATCGACCCAGCTGGAGTGATCCCCTAACGGAGGCAGGACAAGGGGCCCGCTGGGGCCTAAGTCCAGTGGTCGCACAGACTACCCTCCACTAATTTACATACATACATAGTTTGTTGCTGCAAAGTGTAGTTGGGGTGATTTTTGATAGCCGAAGTAATTTAGGTGAGTTTGGCATAGTTTGCTATGGTTAGTAGCATTTTTCTGTAATTTAAAAGTGATTGGGTTTAGTTTGTTGTGGTAAGGGTTAGTTGGTGATGATTTATGGTAGCCGAAGTAATTTAGGTGAGTTTGGCATAGTTTGTTATGATTTGTACACCTTTTTTTGTAATTTTAAGATGATATGGTTTGGTTTGTTGTGGTAAGGGATAGTTGGGGGTGATTTACGGTAGCCGAAGTAATTTAGGTAATTCTGGTATAGTTTGTTATGATTTTTAGCATTTTTTGTAATTTTAAAGTGATTGGGCTTAGTTTGTTGCTGTAAAGAGTAGTTGGAGGTGATTTTTGAAAGCCGAAGTAATTTAGGTGAGTTTGGCATAGTTTTCTATTGTTAGTAGCATTTTTTTGTAATTTAAAAGTGATTGGGTTTAGTTTGTTGTGGTAAGGGTTAGTTGGTGATGATTTATGGTAGGCAAAGTAATTTAGGTGAGTTTGGAATTGTTTGCTATGGTTACTAGCATTTTTTTGTAAATTAAAAGTGATTGGGTTTAGTTTGTTGTGGTAAGGGTTAGTTCGTGATGATTTAGAGTAGCCGAAGTAATTTAGGTGAGTCTGGCATAGTTTGTTATGATTTGTACACCTTTTTTTTGTAATTTTAGGATGATATGGTTTGGTTTGTTGTGGTAAGGGATAGTTGGGGGTGATTTACGGTAGCCGAAGTAATTTAGGTGATTCTGGTATAGTTTGTTATGATTTTTAGCATTTTTTTGTAATTTTAAAGTGATTGGGCTTAGTTTGTTGCTGCAAAGTGTAGTTGGGGTGATTTTTGATAGCCGAAGTAATTTAGGTGAGTTTGGCATAGTTTGCTATGGTTAGTAGCATTTTTGTGTAATTTAAAAGTGATTGGGTTTAGTTTGTTGTGGTAAGGGTTAGTTGGTGATGATTTATGGTAGCCGAAGTAATTTAGGTGAGTTTGGCATAGTTTGCTATGGTTACTAGCATTTTTTTGTAATTTAAAAGTGATTGGGTTTAGTTTGTTGTGGTAAGGGTTAGTTGGTGATGATTTAGAGTAGCCGAAGTAATTTAGGTGAGTCTGGCATAGTTTGTTATGATTTGTACACCTTTTTTTGTAATATTAAGATGATATGGTTTGGTTTGTTGTGGTAAGGGATAGTTGGGGGTGATTTACGGTAGCCGAAGTAATTTAGGTGATTCTGGTATAGTTTGTTATGATTTTTAGCATTTTTTTGTAATTTTAAAGTGATTGGGCTTAGTTTGTTGCTGTAAAGTGTAGTTGGGGGTGATTTTTGATATCCGAAGTAATTTAGGTGAGTTTGGCATAGTTTGCTATGGTTACTAGCATTTTTTTGTAATTTAAAAGTGATTGGGTTTAGTTTGTTGTGGTAAGGGTTAGTTGGTGATGATTTAGAGTAGCCGAAGTAATTTAGGTGAGTCTGGCATAGTTTGTTATGATTTGTACACCTTTTTTTATAATTTTAAGATGATATGGTTTGGTTTGTTGTGGTAAGGGATAGTTGGGGGTGATTTACGGTAGCCGAAGTAATTTAGGTGATTCTGATATAGTTTGTTATGATTTTTAGCATTTTTTTGTAATTTTAAAGTGATTGGGCTTAGTTTGTTGCTGTAAAGTGTAGTTGGGGGTGATTTTTGATAGCCGAAGTAATTTAGGTGAGTTTGGCATAGTTTGCTATGGTTAGTAGCATTTTTCTGTAATTTAAAAGTGATTGGGTTTAGTTTGTTGTGGTAAGGGTTAGTTGGTGATGATTTATGGTAGCCGAAGTAATTTAGGAGAGTTTGGCATAGTTTGCTATGGTTACTAGCATTTTTTTGTAATTTAAAAGTGATTGGGTTTAGTTTGTTGTGGTAAGGGTTAGTTGGTGATGATTTAGAGTAGCCGAAGTAATTTAGGTGAGTCTGGCATAGTTTGTTATTATTTGTACACCTTTTTTTGTAATTTTAAGATGATATGGTTCGGTTTGTTGTGGTAAGGGATAGTTGGGGGTGATTTACGGTAGCCGAAGTAATTTAGGTGATTCTGGTATAGTTTGTTATGATTTTTAGCATTTTTTGTTATTTTAAAGTGATTGGGCTTAGTTTGTTGCTGTAAAGAGTAGTTGGGGGTGATTTTTGAAAGCCGAAGTAATTTAGGTGAGTTTGGCATAGTTTTCTATTGTTAGTAGCATTTTTTTGTAATTTAAAAATGATTGGGTTTAGTTTGTTATGGTAAGGGTTAGTTGGTGATGATTTATGGTAGCCGAAGTAATTTAGGTGAGTTTGGCATAATTTGCTATGGTTACTAGCATTTTTTTGTAATTTAAAAGTGATTGGGTTTAGTTTGTTGTGGTAAGGGTTAGTTCGTGATGATTTAGAGTAGCCGAAGTAATTTAGGTGAGTCTGGCATAGTTTGTTATGATTTGTACACCTTTTTTTTGTAATTTTAGGATGATATGGTTTGGTTTGTTGTGGTAAGGGAAAGTTGGAGGTGATTTACGGTAGCCGAAGTAATTTAGGTGATTCTGGTGTAGTTTGTTATGATTTTTAGCATTTTTTTGTAATTTTAAAGTGATTAGGCTTAGTTTGTTGCTGTAAAGTGTAGCTGGGGGTGATTTTTGATAGCCGAAGTAATTTAGGTGAGTTTGGCATAGTTTGCAATGTTTAGTAGCATTATTTTGTAATTTAAAAGTGATTGGGTTTAGTTTGTTGTGGTAAGGGTTAGTTGGTGATGATTTATGGTAGCCGAAGTAATTTAGGTGAGTTTGGTATAGTTTGCTATGGTTACTAGCATTTTTTTGTAATTTAAAAGTGATTGGGTTTAGTTTGTTGTGGTAAGGGTTAGTTGGTGATGATTTAGAGTAGCCGAAGTAATTTAGGTGAGTCTGGCATAGTTTGTTATGATATGTACACCTTTTTTTTGTAATTTTAGGATGATATGGTTTGGTTTGTTGTGGTAAGGGATTGTTGGGGGTGATTTACGGTAGCCGAAGTAATTTAGGTGATTCTGGTATAGTTTGTTATGATTTTTAGCATTTTTTTGTAATTTTAAAGTGATTGGGCTTAGTTTGTTGCAGTAAAGTGTAGTTGGGGGTGATTTATGGTAGCCGAAGTAATTTAGGTGAGTTTGGCATAGTTTGCTATGTTTAGTAGCATTATTTTGTAATTTAAAAGTGAATGGGTTTAGTTTGTTGTGGTAAGGGTTAGTTGGTGATGATTTATGGTAGCCGAAGTAATTTAGGTGAGTTTGGTATAGTTTGCTATGGTTACTAGCATTTTTTTGTAATTTAAAAGTGATTGGGTTTAGTTTGTTGTGGTAAGGGTTAGTTGGTGATGATTTAGAGTAGCCGAAGTAATTTAGGTGAGTCTGGCATAGTTTGTTATGATTTGTACACCTTTTTTTGTAATATTAAGATGATATAGTTTGGTTTGTTGTGGTAAGGGATAGTTGGGGGTGATTTACGGTAGCCGAAGTAATTTAGGTGATTCTGGTATAGTTTGTTATGATTTTTAGCATTTTTTTTGTAATTTTAAAGTGATTGGGCTTAGTTTGTTGCTGTAAAGTGTAGTTGGGGGTGATTTTTGATAGCCGAAGTAATTTAGGTGAGTTTGGCATAGTTTGCTATGGTTACTAGCATTTTTTTGTAATTTAAAAGTGATTGGGTTTAGTTTGTTGTGGTAAGGGTTAGTTGGTGATGATTTAGAGTAGCCGAAGTAATTTAGGTGAGTCTGGCATAGTTTGTTATGATTTGTACACCTTTTTTTTATAATTTTAAGATGATATGGTTTGGTTTGTTGTGGTAAGGGATAGTTGGGGGTGATTTACGGTAGCCGAAGTAATTTAGGTGATTCTGATATAGTTTGTTATGATTTTTTGCATTTTTTTGTAATTTTAAAGTGATTGGGCTTAGTTTGTTGCTGTAAAGTGTAGTTGGGGGTGATTTTTGATAGCCGAAGTAATTTAGGTGAGTTTGGCATAGTTTGCTATGGTTAGTAGCATTATTTTGTAATTTAAAAGTGATTGGGTTTAGTTTGTTGTGGTAAGGGTTAGTTGGTGATGATTTATGGTAGCCGAAGTAATTTAGGAGAGTTTGGCATAGTTTGCTATGGTTACTAGCATTTTTTTGTAATTTAAAAGTGATTGGGTTTAGTTTGTTGTGGTAAGGGTTAGTTGGTGATGATTTAGAGTAGCCGAAGTAATTTAGGTGAGTCTGGCATAGTTTGTTATGATTTGTACACCTTTTTTTGTAATTTTAAGATGATATGGTTTGGTTTGTTGTGGTAAGGGATAGTTGGGGGTGATTTACGGTAGCCGAAGTAATTTAGGTGATTCTGGTATAGTTTGTTATGATTTTTAGCATTTTTTGTAATTTTAAAGTGATTGGGCTTAGTTTGTTGCTGTAAAGAGTAGTTGGGGGTGATTTTTGAAAGCCGAAGTAATTTAGGTGAGTTTGGCATAGTTTTCTATTGTTAGTAGCATTTTTTTGTAATTTAAAAGTGATTGGGTTTAGTTTGTTGTGGTAAGGGTTAGTTGGTGATGATTTATGGTAGCCCAAGTAATTTAGGTGAGTTTGGCATAGTTTGCTATGGTTACTAGCATTTTTTTGTAATTTAAAAGTGATTGGGTTTAGTTTGTTGTGGTAAGGGTTAGTTCGTGATGATTTAGAGTAGCCGAAGTAATTTAGGTGAGTCTGGCATAGTTTGTTATGATTTGTACACTTTTTTTTGTAATTTTAGGATGATATGGTTTGGTTTGTTGTGGTAAGGGATAGTTGGGGGTGATTTACGGTAGCCGAAGTAATTTAGGAGAGTTTGGCATAGTTTGCTATGGTTACTAGCATTTTTTTGTAATTTAAAAGTGATTGCGTTTACTTTGTTGTGGTAAGGGTTAGTTGGTGATGATTTAGAGTAGCCGAAGTAATTTAGGTGAGTCTGGCATAGTTTGTTATTATTTGTACACCTTTTTTTGTCATTTTAAGATGATATGGTTTGGTTTGTTGTGGTAAGGGATAGTTGGGGGTGATTTACGGTAGCCGAAGTAATTTAGGTGTTTCTGGTATAGTTTGTTATGATTTTTAGAACTTTTTGTAATTTTAAAGTGATTGGGCTTTGTTTGTTGCTGTAAAGAGTAGTTGGGGGTGATTTTTGAAAACCGAAGTAATTTAGGTGAGTTTGGCATAGTTTTCTATTGTTAGTAGCATTTTTTTGTAATTTAAAAATGATTGGGTTTAGTTTGTTATGGTAAGGGTTAGTTGGTGATGATTTATGGTAGCCGAAGTAATTTAGGTGAGTTTGGCATAATTTGCTATGGTTACTAGCATTTTTTTGTAATTTAAAAGTGATTGGGTTTAGTTTGTTGTGGTAAGGGTTAGTTGGTGATGATTTATGGTAGCCGAAGTAATTTAGGAGAGTTTGGCATAGTTTGCTATGGTTACTAGCATTTTTTTGTAATTTAAAAATGATTGGGTTTAGTTTGTTGTGGTAAGGGTTAGTTGGTGATGATTTATGGTAGCCGAAGTAATTTAGGAGAGTTTGGCATGGTTTGCTATGGTTACTTGCATTTTTTTGTAATTTAAAAATGATTGGGTTTAGTTTGTTGTGGTAAGGGTTAGTTGGTGATGATTTAGAGTAGCCGAAGTAATTTAGGTGAGTCTGGCATAGTTTGTTATGATTTGTACACCATTTTTTGTAATTTTAAGATGATATGGTTTGGTTTGTTGTGGTAAGGGATAGTTCGGGGTGATTTACGGTAGCCGAAGTAATTTAGGTGATTCTGGTATAGTTTGTTATGATTTTTAGCATTTTTTGTAATTTTAAAGTGATTGGGCTTAGTTTGTTGCTGTAAAGAGTAGTTGGGGGTGATTTTTGAAAGCCGAAGTAATTTAGGTGAGTTTGGCATAGTTTTCTATTGTTAGTAGCATTTTTTTGTAATTTAAAAGTGATTGGGTTTAGTTTGTTGTGGTAAGGGTTAGTTCGTGATGATTTAGAGTAGCCGAAGTAATTTAGGTGAGTCTGGCATAGTTTGTTATGATTTGTACACCATTTTTTGTAATTTTAAGATGATATGGTTTGGTTTGTTGTGGTAAGGGATAGTTGGGGGTGATTTACGGTAGCGGAAGTAATTTAGGTGATTCTGGTATAGTTTGTCATGATTTTTAGCATTTTTTTGTAATTTTAAAGTTATTGAGCTTAGTTTGTTGCTGTAAAGTGTAGTTGGGGTGATTTTTGATAGCCGAAGTAATTTAAGTGAGTTTGGCATAGTTTGCTATGGTTAGTAGCATTTTTTGGTAATTTAAAAGTGATTGGGTTTAGTTTGTTGTGGTAAGGGTTAGTTGGTGATGATTTATGGTAGCCGAAGTAATTTAGGTGAGTTTGGCATAGTTTGCTATGGTTACTAGCATTTTTATGTAATTTAAAAGTGATTGGGTTTAGTTTGTTGTGGTAAGAGTTAGTTGGTGATGATTTAGAGTAGCCGAAGTAATTTAGGTGAGTCTGGCATGGTTTGTTATGATTTGTACACCTTTTTTTGTAATTTTAAGATGATATGGTTTGGTTTGTTGTGGTATGGGATAGTTGGGGGTGATTTACGTTAGCAAAAGTAATTTAGGTGATTCTGGTATAGTTTGTTATGATTTTTAGCATTTTTTTGTAATTTTAAAGTGATTGGACTTAGTTTGTTGCAGTAAAGTGTAGTTGGGAGTGATTTTTGATAGCCGAAGTAATTTAGGTGAGTTTGGCATAGTTTGCTATGGTTAGTAGCATTTTTTTGTAATTTAAAAGTGAATGGGTTTAGTTTGTTGTGGTAAGGGTTAGTTGGTGATGATTTATGGTAGCCGAAGTAATTTTAGGTGAGTTTGGCATAGTTTGCTATGGTTAGTAGCATTTTTTTGTAATTTAAAAGTGATTGGGTTTAGTTTGTTGTGGTAAGGGTTAGTTGGTGATGATTTATGGTAGCCGAAGTAATTTAGGTGATTCTGGTATAGTTTGTTATGATTTTTAGCATTTTTTGTAATTTTAAAGTGATTGTGCTTAGTTTGTTGCTGTAAAGTGTAGTTGGTGGTGATTTTTGATAGCCGAAGTAATTTAGGTGAGTTTGGCATAGTTTGCTATGGTTAGTATCATTTTTTTGTAATTTAAAAGTGATTGGGTTTAGTTTGTTGTCGTAAGGGTTAGTTGGTGATGATTTATTGTAGCCGAAGTAATTTAGGTAAGTTTGGCATAGTTTGCTATGGTTACTAGCATTTTTTTGTAATTTAAAAGTAATTGGGTTTAGTTTGTTGTGGTAAGGGTTAGTTGGTGATGAATTAGAGTAGCCGAAGTAATTTAGGTAAGTCTGGCATAGTTTGTTATGATTTGTACACCTTTTTTTGTAATTTTAGGATGATATGGTTTGGTTTGTTGTGGTAAGGGATAGTTGGGGGTGATTTACGGTAGCCGAAGTAATTTAGGTGATTCTGGTATAGTTTGTTATGATTTTTAGCAATCGTTGTAATTTTAAAGTGATTGGGCTTAGTTTGTTGCTGTAAAGTGTGCTTGGGGGTGCTTTTTGAAAGCCGAAGTAATTTAGGTGAGTTTGGCATAGTTTTCTATTGTTAGTAGCATTTTTTTGTAATTTAAAAGTGATTGGGTTTAGTTTGTTGTGGTAAGTGTTAGTTGGTGATGATTTAGAGTAGCCGAAGTAATTTAGGTGAGTCTGGCATAGTTTGTTATAATTTGTACACCTTTTTTTGTAATATTAAGATGATATGGTTTGGTTTGTTGTGGTAAGGGATAGTTGGGGGTGATTTACGGTAGCCGAAGTAATTTAGGTGATTCTGGTATAGTTTGTTATGATTTTAAGCATTTTTTTGGAATTTTAAAGTGATTGGGCTTAGTTTGTTGCTGTAATGTGTAGTTGGGGGTGATTTTTGATAGCCGAAGTAATTTAGGTGAGTTTGGCATAGTTTGCTATGGTTACTAGCATTTTTTTGTAATTTAAAAGTGATTGGGTTTAGTTTGTTGTGGTAAGGGTTAGTTGGTGATGATTTAGAGTAGCCGAAGTAATTTAGGTGAGTCTGGCATAGTTTGTTATGATTTGTACACCTTTTTTTATAATTTTAAGATGATATGGTTTGGTTTGTTGTGGTAAGGGATAGTTGGGGGTGATTTACGGTACTCGAAGTAATTTAGGTGATTCTGATATAGTTTGTTATGATTTTTAGCATTTTTTTGTAATTTTAAAGTGATTGGGCTTAGTTTGTTGCTGTAAAGTGTAGTTGGGGGTGATTTTTGATAGCCGAAGTAATTTAGGTGAGTTTGGCATAGTTTGCTATGGTTAGTAGCATTTTTCTGTAATTTAAAAGTGATTGGGTTTAGTTTGTTGTGGTAAGGGTTAGTTGGTGATGATTTATGGTAGCCGAAGTAATTTAGGAGTTTGGCATAGTTTGCTATGGTTACTAGCATTTTTTTGTAATTTAAAAGTGATTGCGTTTACTTTGTTGTGGTAAGGGTTAGTTGGTGATGATTTAGAGTAGCCGAAGTAATTTAGGTGAGTCTGGCATAGTTTGTTATTATTTGTACACCTTTTTTTGTAATTTTAAGATGATATGGTTTGGTTTGTTGTGGTAAGGGATAGTTGGGGGTGATTTACGGTAGCCGAAGTAATTTAGGTGTTTCTGGTATAGTTTGTTATGATTTTTAGAACTTTTTGTAATTTTAAAGTGATTGGGCTTTGTTTGTTGCTGTAAAGAGTAGTTGGGGGTGATTTTTGAAAACCGAAGTAATTTAGGTGAGTTTGGCATAGTTTTCTATTGTTAGTAGCATTTTTTTGTAATTTAAAAATGATTGGGTTTAGTTTGTTATGGTAAGGGTTAGTTGGTGATGATTTATGGTAGCCGAAGTAATTTAGGTGAGTTTGGCATAATTTGCTATGGTTACTAGCATTTTTTTGTAATTTAAAAGTGATTGGGTTTAGTTTGTTGTGGTAAGGGTTAGTTCGTGATGATTTAGAGTAGCCGAAGTAATTTAGGTGAGTCTGGCATAGTTTGTTATGATTTGTACACCTTTTTTTTGTATTTTTAGGATGATATGGTTTGGTTTGTTGTGGTAAGGGATAGTTGGAGGTGATTTACGGTAGCCGAAGTAATTTAGGTGATTCTGGTATAGTTTGTTATGATTTTTAGCATTTTTTTTGTAATTTTAAAGTGATTGGGCTTAGTTTGTTGCTGTAAAGTGTAGCTGGGAGTGATTTTTGATAGCCGAAGTAGTTTAGGTGAGTTTGGCATAGTTTGCTATGTTTAGTAGCATTATTTTGTAATTTAAAAGTGTTTGGGTTTAGTTTGTTGTGGTAAGGGTTAGTTGGTGATGATTTAGAGTAGCCGAAGTAATTTAGGTGAGTCTGGCATAGTTTGTTATGATTTGTACACCTTTTTTTGTAATATTAAGATGATATAGTTTGGTTTGTTGTGGTAAGGGATAGTTGGGGGTGATTTACGGTAGCCGAAGTAATTTAGGTGATTCTGGTATAGTTTGTTATGATTTTTAGCATTTTTTTGTAATTTTAAAGTGATTGGGCTTAGTTTGTTGCTGTAAAGTGTAGTTGGGGGTGATTTTAGATAGCCGAAGTAATTTAGGTTAGTTTGGCATAGTTTGCTATGGTTAGTAGCATTTTTCTGTAATTTAAAAGTGATTGGGTTTAGTTTGTTGTGGTAAGGGTTAGTTGGTGATGATTTATGGTAGCCGAAGTAATTTAGGAGAGTTTGGCATAGTTTGCTATGGTTACTAGCATTTTTTTGTAATTTAAAAGTGATTGGGTTTAGTTTGTTGTGGTAAGGGTTAGTTGGTGATGATTTAGAGTAGCCGAAGTAATTTAGGTGAGTCTGGCATAGTTTGTTATTATTTGTACACCTTTTTTTGTAATTTTAAGATGATATGGTTCGGTTTGTTGTGGTAAGGGATAGTTGGGGGTGATTTACGGTAGCCGAAGTAATTTAGGTGATTCTGGTATAGTTTGTTATGATTTTTAGCATTTTTTGTAATTTTAAAGTGATTGGGCTTAGTTTGTTGCTGTAAAGAGTAGTTGGGGGTGATTTTTGAAAGCCGAAGTAATTTAGGTGAGTTTGGCATAGTTTTCTATTGTTAGTAGCATTTTTTTGTAATTTAAAAATGATTGGGTTTAGTTTGTTATGGTAAGGGTTAGTTGGTGATGATTTATGGTAGCCGAAGTAATTTAGGTGAGTTTGGCATAATTTACTATGGTTACAAGCATTTTTTTGTAATTTAAAAGTGATTGGGTTTAGTTTGTTGTGGTAAGGGTTAGTTCGTGATGATTTAGAGTAGCCGAAGTAATTTAGGTGAGTCTGGCATAGTTTGTTATGATTTGTACACCTTTTTTTTGTAATTTTAGGATGATATGGTTTGGTTTGTTGTGGTAAGGGATAGTTGGAGGTGATTTACGGTAGCCGAAGTAATTTAGGTGATTCTGGTATAGTTTGTTATGATTTTTAGCATTTTTTTGTAATTTTAAAGTGATTAGGCTTAGTTTGTTGCTGTAAAGTGTAGTTGGGGGTGATTTTTGATAGCCGAAGTAATTTAGGTGAGTTTGGCATAGTTTGCTATGGTTACTAGCATTTTTTTGTAATTTAAAAGTGATTGGGTTTAGTTTGTTGTGGTAAGGGTTAGTTGGTGATGATTTAGAGTAGCCGAAGTAATTTAGGTGAGTCTGGCATAGTTTGTTATGATTTGTACACCTTTTTTTTGTAATTTTAGGATGATATGGTTTGGTTTGTTGTGGTAAGGGATAGTTGGGGGTGATTTACGGTAGCCGAAGTAATTTAGGTGATTCTGGTATAGTTTGTTATGATTTTTAGCATTTTTTTGTAATTTTAAAGTGATTGGGCTTAGTTTGTTGCAGTAAAGTGTAGTTGGGGGTGATTTATGGTAGCCGAAGTAATTTAGGTGAGTTTGGCATAGTTTGCTATGGTTACTAGCATTTTTTTGTAATTTAAAAGTGATTGGGTTTAGTTTGTTGTGGTAAGGGTTAGTTGGTGATGATTTAGAGTAGCCGAAGTAATTTAGGTGAGTCTGGCATAGTTTGTTATGATTTGTACACCTTTTTTTATAATTTTAAGATGATATGGTTTGGTTTGTTGTGGTAAGGGATAGTTGGGGGTGATTTACGGTAGCCGAAGTAAATTAGGTGATTCTGGTATAGTTTGTTATGGTTTTTAGCATTTTTTTGTAATTTTAAAGTGATTGGGCTTAGTTTGTTGCTGTAAAGTGTAGTTGGGGGTGATTTTTGATAGCCGAAGTAATTTAGGTGAGTTTGGCATAGTTTGCTATGGTTAGTAGCATTATTTTGTAATTTAAAAGTGATTGGGTTTAGTTTGTTGTGGTAAGGGTTAGTTGGTGATGATTTATGGTAGCCGAAGTAATTTAGGTGAGTTTGGTATAGTTTGCTATGGTTACTAGCATTTTTTTGTAATTTAAAAGTGATTGGGTTTAGTTTGTTGTGGTAAGGGTTAGTTGGTGATGATTTAGAGTAGCCGAAGTAATTTAGGTGAGTCTGGCATAGTTTGTTATGATTTGTACACCTTTTTTTGTAATATTAAGATGATATGGTTTGGCTTGTTGTGGTAAGGGATAGTTGGGGGTGATTTACGGTATCCGAAGTAATTTAGGTGATTCTGGTATAGTTTGTTATGATTTTTAGCATTTTTTTGTAATTTTAAAGTGATTGGGCTTAGTTTGTTGCTGTAAAGTGTAGTTGGGGGTGATTTTTGATAGCCGAAGTAATTTAGGTGAGTTTGGCATAGTTTGCTATGGTTAGTAGCATTTTTTTGTAATTTAAAAGTGATTGGGTTTAGTTTGTTGTGGTAAGGGTTAGTTGGTGATGATTTAGAGTAGCCGAAGTAATTTAGGTGAGTCTGGCATAGTTTGTTATGATTTGTACACCTTTTTTTATAATTTTAAGATGATATGGTTTGGTTTGTTGTGGTAAGGGATAGTTGAAGGTGATTTACGGTAGCCGAAGTAATTTAGGTGATTCTGATATAGTTTGTTATGATTTTTAGCATTTTCTTGTAATTTTAAAGTGATTGGGCTTAGTTTGTTGCAGTAAAGTGTAGTTGGGGGTGATTTATGGTAGCCGAAGTAATTTAGGTGAGTCTGGCATAGTTTGTTATTATTTGTACACCTTTTTTTGTAATTTTAAGATGATATGGTTCGGTTTGTTGTGGTAAGGGATAGTTGGGGGTGATTTACGGTAGCCGAAGTAATTTAGGTGATTCTGGTATAGTTTGTTATGATTTTTAGCATTTTTTGTAATTTTAAAGTGATTGGGCTTAGTTTGTTGCTGTAAAGAGTAGTTGGGGGTGATTTTTGAAAGCCGAAGTAATTTAGGTGAGTTTGGCATAGTTTTCTATTGTTAGTAGCATTTTTTTGTAATTTAAAAATGATTGGGTTTAGTTTGTTATGGTAAGGGTTAGTTGGTGATGATTTATGGTAGCCGAAGTAATTTAGGTGAGTTTGGCATAATTTACTATGGTTACTAGCATTTTTTTGTAATTTAAAAGTGATTGGGTTTAGTTTGTTGTGGTAAGGGTTAGTTCGTGATGATTTAGAGTAGCCGAAGTAATTTAGGTGAGTCTGGCATAGTTTGTTATGATTTGTACACCTTTTTTTTTGTAATTTTAGGATGATATGGTTTGGTTTGTTGTGGTAAGGGATAGTTGGAGGTGATTTACGGTAGCCGAAGTAATTTAGGTGATTCTGGTATAGTTTGTTATGATTTTTAGCATTTTTTTGTAATTTTAAAGTGATTAGGCTTAGTTTGTTGCTGTAAAGTGTAGTTGGGGGTGATTTTTGATAGCCGAAGTAATTTAGGTGAGTTTGGCATAGTTTGCTATGGTTACTAGCATTTTTTTGTAATTTAAAAGTGATTGGGTTTAGTTTGTTGTGGTAAGGGTTAGTTGGTGATGATTTAGAGTAGCCGAAGTAATTTAGGTGAGTCTGGCATAGTTTGTTATGATTTGTACACCTTTTTTTTGTAATTTTAGGATGATATGGTTTGGTTTGTTGTGGTAAGGGATAGTTGGGGGTGATTTACGGTAGCCGAAGTAATTTAGGTGATTCTGGTATAGTTTGTTATGATTTTTAGCATTTTTTTGTAATTTTAAAGTGATTGGGCTTAGTTTGTTGCAGTAAAGTGTAGTTGGGGGTGATTTATGGTAGCCGAAGTAATTTAGGTGAGTTTGGCATAGTTTGCTATGGTTACTAGCATTTTTTTGTAATTTAAAAGTGATTGGGTTTAGTTTGTTGTGGTAAGGGTTAGTTGGTGATGATTTAGAGTAGCCGAAATAATTTAGGTGAGTCTGGCATAGTTTGTTATGATTTGTACACCTTTTTTTATAATTTTAAGATGATATGGTTTGGTTTGTTGTGGTAAGGGATAGTTGGGGGTGATTTACGGTAGCCGAAGTAAATTAGGTGATTCTGATATAGTTTGTTATGATTTTTAGCATTTTTTTGTAATTTTAAAGTGATTGGGCTTAGTTTGTTGCTGTAAAGTGTAGTTGGGGGTGATTTTTGATAGCCGAAGTAATTTAGGTGAGTTTGGCATAGTTTGCTATGGTTAGTAGCATTATTTTGTAATTTAAAAGTGATTGGGTTTAGTTTGTTGTGGTAAGGGTTAGTTGGTGATGATTTATGGTAGCCGAAGTAATTTAGGTGATTCTGGTATAGTTTGTTATGATTTTTAGCATTTTTTTGTAATTTTAAAGTGATTGGGCTTAGTTTGTTGCAGTAAAGTGTAGTTGGGGGTGATTTATGGTAGCCGAAGTAATTTAGGTGAGTTTGGCATAGTTTGCTATGGTTACTAGCATTTTTTTGTAATTTAAAAGTGATTGGGTTTAGTTTGTTGTGGTAAGGGTTAGTTGGTGATGATTTAGAGTAGCCGAAGTAATTTAGGTGAGTCTGGCATAGTTTGTTATGATTTGTACACCTTTTTTTATAATTTTAAGATGATATGGTTTGGTTTGTTGTGGTAAGGGATAGTTGGGGGTGATTTACGGTAGCCGAAGTAAATTAGGTGATTCTGATATAGTTTGTTATGATTTTTAGCATTTTTTTGTAATTTTAAAGTGATTGGGCTTAGTTTGTTGCTGTAAAGTGTAGTTGGGGGTGATTTTTGATAGCCGAAGTAATTTAGGTGAGTTTGGCATAGTTTGCTATGGTTAGTAGCATTATTTTGTAATTTAAAAGTGATTGGGTTTAGTTTGTTGTGGTAAGGGTTAGTTGGTGATGATTTATGGTAGCCGAAGTAATTTAGGTGAGTTTGGTATAGTTTGCTATGGTTACTAGCATTTTTTTGTAATTTAAAAGTGATTGGGTTTAGTTTGTTGTGGTAAGGGTTAGTTGGTGATGATTTAGAGTAGCCGAAGTAATTTAGGTGAGTCTGGCATAGTTTGTTATGATTTGTACACCTTTTTTTGTAATATTAAGATGATATGGTTTGGCTTGTTGTGGTAAGGGATAGTTGGGGGTGATTTACGGTATCCGAAGTAATTTAGGTGATTCTGGTATAGTTTGTTATGATTTTTAGCATTTTTTTGTAATTTTAAAGTGATTGGGCTTAGTTTGTTGCTGTAAAGTGTAGTTGGGGGTGATTTTTGATAGCCGAAGTAATTTAGGTGAGTTTGGCATAGTTTGCTATGGTTAGTAGCATTTTTTTGTAATTTAAAAGTGATTGGGTTTAGTTTGTTGTGGTAAGGGTTAGTTGGTGATGATTTAGAGTAGCCGAAGTAATTTAGGTGAGTCTGGCATAGTTTGTTATGATTTGTACACCTTTTTTTATAATTTTAAGATGATATGGTTTGGTTTGTTGTGGTAAGGGATAGTTGAAGGTGATTTACGGTAGCCGAAGTAATTTAGGTGATTCTGATATAGTTTGTTATGATTTTTAGCATTTTCTTGTAATTTTAAAGTGATTGGGCTTAGTTTGTTGCTGTAAAGTGTAGTTGGGGGTGATTTTAGATAGCCGAAGTAATTTAGGTTAGTTTGGCATAGTTTGCTATGGTTAGTAGCATTTTTCTGTAATTTAAAAGTGATTGGGTTTAGTTTGTTGTGGTAAGGGTTAGTTGGTGATGATTTATGGTAGCCGAAGTAATTTAGGAGAGTTTGGCATAGTTTGCTATGGTTACTAGCATTTTTTTGTAATTTAAAAGTGATTGGGTTTAGTTTGTTGTGGTAAGGGTTAGTTGGTGATGATTTAGGGTAACCGAAGTAATTTAGGTGAGTCTGGCATAGTTTGTTATTATTTGTACACCTTTTTTTGTAATTTTAAGATGATATGGTTCGGTTTGTTGTGGTAAGGGATAGTTGGGGGTGATTTACGGTAGCCGAAGTAATTTAGGTGATTCTGGTATAGTTTGTTATGATTTTTAGCATTTTTTGTAATTTTAAAGTGATTGGGCTTAGTTTGTTGCTGTAAAGAGTAGTTGGGGGTGATTTTTGAAAGCCGAAGTAATTTAGGTGAGTTTGGCATAGTTTTCTATTGTTAGTAGCATTTTTTTGTAATTTAAAAATGATTGGGTTTAGTTTGTTATGGTAAGGGTTAGTTGGTGATGATTTATGGTAGCCGAAGTAATTTAGGTGAGTTTGGCATAATTTACTATGGTTACTAGCATTTTTTTGTAATTTAAAAGTGATTGGGTTTAGTTTGTTGTGGTAAGGGTTAGTTCGTGATGATTTAGAGTAGCCGAAGTAATTTAGGTGAGTCTGGCATAGTTTGTTATGATTTGTACACCTTTTTTTTTGTAATTTTAGGATGATATGGTTTGGTTTGTTGTGGTAAGGGATAGTTGGAGGTGATTTACGGTAGCCGAAGTAATTTAGGTGATTCTGGTATAGTTTGTTATGATTTTTAGCATTTTTTTGTAATTTTAAAGTGATTAGGCTTAGTTTGTTGCTGTAAAGTGTAGTTGGGGGTGATTTTTGATAGCCGAAGTAATTTAGGTGAGTTTGGCATAGTTTGCTATGGTTACTAGCATTTTTTTGTAATTTAAAAGTGATTGGGTTTAGTTTGTTGTGGTAAGGGTTAGTTGGTGATGATTTAGAGTAGCCGAAGTAATTTAGGTGAGTCTGGCATAGTTTGTTATGATTTGTACACCTTTTTTTTGTAATTTTAGGATGATATGGTTTGGTTTGTTGTGGTAAGGGATAGTTGGGGGTGATTTACGGTAGCCGAAGTAATTTAGGTGATTCTGGTATAGTTTGTTATGATTTTTAGCATTTTTTTGTAATTTTAAAGTGATTGGGCTTAGTTTGTTGCAGTAAAGTGTAGTTGGGGGTGATTTATGGTAGCCGAAGTAATTTAGGTGAGTTTGGCATAGTTTGCTATGGTTACTAGCATTTTTTTGTAATTTAAAAGTGATTGGGTTTAGTTTGTTGTGGTAAGGGTTAGTTGGTGATGATTTAGAGTAGCCGAAATAATTTAGGTGAGTCTGGCATAGTTTGTTATGATTTGTACACCTTTTTTTATAATTTTAAGATGATATGGTTTGGTTTGTTGTGGTAAGGGATAGTTGGGGGTGATTTACGGTAGCCGAAGTAAATTAGGTGATTCTGATATAGTTTGTTATGATTTTTAGCATTTTTTTGTAATTTTAAAGTGATTGGGCTTAGTTTGTTGCTGTAAAGTGTAGTTGGGGGTGATTTTTGATAGCCGAAGTAATTTAGGTGAGTTTGGCATAGTTTGCTATGGTTAGTAGCATTATTTTGTAATTTAAAAGTGATTGGGTTTAGTTTGTTGTGGTAAGGGTTAGTTGGTGATGATTTATGGTAGCCGAAGTAATTTAGGTGAGTTTGGTATAGTTTGCTATGGTTACTAGCATTTTTTTGTAATTTAAAAGTGATTGGGTTTAGTTTGTTGTGGTAAGGGTTAGTTGGTGATGATTTAGAGTAGCCGAAGTAATTTAGGTGAGTCTGGCATAGTTTGTTATGATTTGTACACCTTTTTTTGTAATATTAAGATGATATGGTTTGGTTTGTTGTGGTAAGGGATAGTTGGGGGTGATTTACGGTATCCGAAGTAATTTAGGTGATTCTGGTATAGTTTGTTATGATTTTTAGCATTTTTTTGTAATTTTAAAGTGATTGGGCTTAGTTTGTTGCTGTAAAGTGTAGTTGGGGGTGATTTTTGATAGCCGAAGTAATTTAGGTGAGTTTGGCATAGTTTGCTATGGTTAGTAGCATTTTTCTGTAATTTAAAAGTGATTGGGTTTAGTTTGTTGTGGTAAGGGTTATTTGGTGATGATTTATGGTAGCCGAAGTAATTTAGGAGAGTTTGGCATAGTTTCCTATGGTTACTAGCATTTTTTTGTAATTTAAAAGTGATTGGGTTTAGTTTGTTGTGGTAAGGGTTAGTTGGTGATGATTTAGAGTAGCCGAAGTAATTTAGGTGAGTCTGGAATAGTTTGTTATTATTTGTACACCTTTTTTTGTAATTTTAAGATGATATGGTTTGGTTTTTGTGGTAAGGGATAGTTGGGGGTGATTTACGGTAGCCGAAATAATTTAGGTGATTCTGGTATAGTTTGTTATGATTTTTAGCATTTTTTTGTAATTTTAAAGTGATTGGGCTTAGTTTGTTGCTGTAAAGTGTAGTTGGGGGTGATTTATGGTAGCCGAAGTAATTTAGGTGAGTTTGGCATAGTTTGCTATGGTTACTAGCATTTTTTTGTAATTTAAAAGTGATTGGGTTTAGTTTGTTGTGGTAAGGGTTAGTTGGTGATGATTTAAAGTAGCCGAAGTAATTTAGGTGAGTCTGGCATAGTTTGTTATGATTTGTACACCTTTTTTTGTAATAATATAATGATATGGTTTGGTTTGTTGTGGTAAGGGATAGTTGGGGGTGATTTACGGTAGCCGAAGTAATTTAGATGATTCTGGTATAGTTTGTTATGATTTTTAGCATTTTTTGTAATTTTAAAGTGATTGGGCTTAGTTTGTTGCTGTAAAGAGTAGTTGGGGATGATTTTTGAAAGCCGAAGTAATTTAGGTGAGTTTGGCATAGTTTTCTATTGTTAGTAGCATTTTTTTGTAATTTAAAAGTGATTGGGTTTAGTTTGTTGTGGTAAGGGTTAGTTGGTGATGATTTATGGTAGCCAAAGTAATTTAGGTGAGTTTGGCATAGTTTGCTATGGTTACTAGCATTTTTTTGTAATTTAAAAGTGATTGGGTTTAGTTTGTTGTGGTAAGGGTTAGTTCGTGATGATTTAGAGTAGCCGAAGTAATTTAGGTGAGTCTGGCATAGTTTGTTATGATTTGTACACCTTTTTTTTGTAATTTTAGGATGATATGGTTTGGTTTGTTGTGGTAAGGGATAGTTGGGGGTGATTTACGGTAGCCGAAGTAATTTAGGAGAGTTTGGCATAGTTTGCTATGGTTACTAGCATTTTTTTGTAATTTAAAAGTGATTGGGTTTAGTTTGTTGTGGTAAGGGTTAGTTGGTGATGATTTATGGTAGCCGAAGTAATTTAGGAGAGTTTGGCATAGTTTGCTATGGTTACTAGCATTTTTTTGTAATTTAAAAATGATTGGGTTTAGTTTGTTGTGGTAAGGGTTAGTTGGTGATGATTTATGGTAGCCGAAGTAATTTAGGAGAGTTTGGCATAGTTTGCTATGGTTACTAGCATTTTTTTGTAATTTAAAAATGATTGGGTTTAGTTTGTTGTGGTAAGGGTTAGTTGGTGATGATTTAGAGTAGCCGAAGTAATTTAGGTGAGTCTGGCATAGTTTGTTATGATTTGTACACCTTTTTTTGTAATTTTAAGATGATATGGTTTGGTTTGTTGTGGTAAGGGATAGTTGGGGGTGATTTACGGTAGCCGAAGTAATTTAGGTGATTCTGGTATAGTTTGTTATGATTTTTAGCATTTTTTGTAATTTTAAAGTGATTGGGCTTAGTTTGTTGCTGTAAAGAGTAGTTGGGGGTGATTTTTGAAAGCCGAAGTAATTTAGGTGAGTTTGGCATAGTTTTCTATTGTTAGTAGCATTTTTTTGTAATTTAAAAGTGATTGGGTTTAGTTTGTTGTGGTAAGGGTTAGTTCGTGATGATTTAGAGTAGCCGAAGTAATTTAGGTGAGTCTGGCATAGTTTGTTATGATTTGTACACCATTTTTTGTAATTTTAAGATGATATGGTTTGGTTTGTTGTGGTAAGGGATAGTTGGGGGTGATTTACGGTAGCCGAAGTAATTTAGGTGATTCTGGTATTGTTTGTTATGATTTTTAGCATTTTTTTGTAATTTTAAAGTGATTGGGCTTAGTTTGTTGCTGCAAAGTGTAGTTGGGGTGATTTTTGATAGCCGAAGTAATTTAGGTGAGTTTGGCATAGTTTGCTATGGTTAGTAGCATTTTTCTGTAATTTAAAAGTGATTGGGTTTAGTTTGTTGTGGTAAGGGTTAGTTGGTGATGATTTATGGTAGCCGAAGTAATTTAGGAGAGTTTGGCATAGTTTGCTATGGTTACTAGCATTTTTTTGTAATTTAAAAGTGATTGGGTTTAGTTTGTTGTGGTAAGGGTTAGTTGGTGATGATTTAGAGTAGCCGAAGTAATTTAGGTGAGTCTGGCATAGTTTGTTATGATTTGTACACCTTTTTTTGTAATTTTAAGATGATATGGTTTGGTTTGTTGTGGTAAGGGATAGTTGGGGGTGATTTACGGTAGCCGAAGTAATTTAGGTAATTCTGGTATAGTTTGTTATGATTTTTAGCATTTATTGTAATTTTAAAGTGATTGGGCTTAGTTTGTTGCTGTAAAGAGTAGTTGGGGGTGATTTTTGAAAGCCGAAGTAATTTAGGTGAGTTTGGCATAGTTTTCTATTGTTAGTAGCATTTTTTTGTAATTTAAAAGTGATTGGGTTTAGTTTGTTGTGGTAAGGGTTAGTTGGTGATGATTTATGGTAGCCAAAGTAATTTAGGTGAGTTTGGCATAGTTTGCTATGGTTACTAGCATTTTTTTGTAAATTAAAAGTGATTAGGTTTAGTTTGTTGTGGTAAGGGTTAGTTCGTGATGATTTAGAGTAGCCGAAGTAATTTAGGTGAGTCTGGCATAGTTTGTTATGATTTGTACACCTTTTTTTTGTAATTTTAGGATGATATGGTTTGGTTTGTTGTGGTAAGGGATAGTTGGGGGTGATTTACGGTAGCCGAAGTAATTTAGGTGATTCTGGTATAGTTTGTTATGATTTTTAGCATTTTTTTGTAATTTTAAAGTGATTGGGCTTAGTTTGTTGCTGCAAAGTGTAGTTGGGGTGATTTTTGATAGCCGAAGTAATTTAGGTGAGTTTGGCATAGTTTGCTATGGTTAGTAGCATTTTTCTGTAATTTAAAAGTGATTGGGTTTAGTTTGTTGTGGTAAGGGTTAGTTGGTGATGATTTATGGTAGCCGAAGTAATTTAGGTGAGTTTGGCATAGTTTGTTATGATTTGTACACCTTTTTTTGTAATTTTAAGATGATATGGTTTGGTTTGTTGTGGTAAGGGATAGTTGGGGGTGATTTACGGTAGCCGAAGTAAGTTAGGTAATTCTGGTATAGTTTGTTATGATTTTTAGCATTTTTTGTAATTTTAAAGTGATTGGGCTTAGTTTGTTGCTGTAAAGAGTAGTTGGGGGTGATTTTTGAAAGCCGAAGTAATTTAGGTGAGTTTGGCATAGTTTTCTATTGTTAGTAGCATTTTTTTGTAATTTAAAAGTGATTGGGTTTAGTTTGTTGTGGTAAGGGTTAGTTGGTGATGATTTATGGTAGCCAAAGTAATTTAGGTGAGTTTGGCATAGTTTGCTATGGTTACTAGCATTTTTTTGTAAATTAAAAGTGATTGGGTTTAGTTTGTTGTGGTAAGGGTTAGTTCGTGATGATTTAGAGTAGCCGAAGTAATTTAGGTGAGTCTGGCATAGTTTGTTATGATTTGTACACCTTTTATAGTTTGTTATGATTTTTAGCATTTTTGTGTAATTTTAAAGTGATTGGGCTTAGTTTGTTGCTGCAAAGTGTAGTTGGGCTGATTTTTGATAGCCGAAGTAATTTAGGTGAGTTTGGCATAGTTTGCTATGGTTAGTAGCATTTTTCTGTAGTTTAAAAGTGATTGGGTTTAGTTTGTTGTGGTAAGGGTTAGTTGGTGATGATTTAGAGTAGCCGAAGTAATTTAGGTGAGTCTGGCATAGTTTGTTATGATTTGTACACCTTTTTTTGTAATATTAAGATGATATGGTTTGGTTTGTTGTGGTAAGGGATAGTTGGGGGTGATTTACGGTAGCCGAAGTAATTTAGGTGATTCTGGTATAGTTTGTTATGATTTTTAGCATTTTTTTGTAATTTTAAAGTGATTGGGCTTAGTTTGTTGCTGTAAAGTGTAGTTGGGGGTGATTTTTGATAGCCGAAGTAATTTAGGGGAGTTTGGCATAGTTTGTTATGGTTTGTAGAATTTTTTGTAATTTTAAAGTGATTGGGCATATTTTGGGGTGGTAGGGGGTAGTTGGGGGTGATTTATGGTAGCCGAAGTAATTTAGGTGAGTTAGGCATAGTTTGCTATGGTTTGTAGAATATTTAATAATTTTAAAGTGATTGGGCTTATTTTGGGGTGGTAAGGGGTAGTTGGGGATGATTTATGAAAGCCGAAGTAATTTAGGTGACTTTGGAATAGTTTGTTATGGTTTGTAGCATTTTTTGTAATTTTAAAGTGATTGGGCTTAGTTTGGGGTGGTAAGGGGTAGTTGGGGGTGATTTATGGTAGCCGAAGTAATTCAGGTGAGTTTGAGATAGTTTGCTATGGTTTGTAGCATTTTTCGTAATTTTAAAGTGATTGGGCTAATTTTGGGGTCGTAAGGGGTAGTTGGGGGTGATTTATGGTAGCCGAAGTAATTTAGGTGAGTTTGACATAATTTGCTATGGTTTGTAGAATATTTAATAATTTTAAAGTGATTGGGCTTATTTTGGGGTGGTAAGGGGTAGTTGGGGATGATTTATGAAAGCCGAAGTAATTTAGGTGACTTTGGAATAGTTTGTTATGGTTTGTAGCATTTTTTGTAATTTTAAAGTGATTGGGCTTAGTTTGGGGTGGTAAGGGGTAGTTGGGGGTGATTTATGGTAGCCGAAGTAATTCAGGTGAGTTTGAGATAGTTTGCTATGGTTTGTAGCATTTTTCGTAATTTTAAAGTGATTGGGCTAATTTTGGGGTCGTAAGGGGTAGTTGGGGGTGATTTATGGTAGCCGAAGTAATTTAGGTGAGTTTGACATAATTTGCTATGGTTTGTATAATTTTTTGTAATTTTAAAGTAATTGGGCTTATTTTGGGGTGGTAAGGGGAGTTGGGGGTGATTTATGATAGCCGAAGTAATTTAAGTGAGTTTGGCATAGTTTGCTATGGTTTGCAGAATTTTTTGTAATTTTAAAATGATTGGGTTTAGTTTGTGGTTGGTAAGGGGTAGTTGGGGGTGATTTATGGTAGCCGAAGTAATTTAAGTGAGTTTGGCACAGTTTGCTATGGTTTGTAGCATTTTTTGTAATTTTAAAGTGATTGGTCTTATTTTGGGGTTGTAAGGGGTAGTTGGGGGTGATTTATGGTAGCCGAAGTAATTTATGGGAGTTTGGCATAGTTTGCTATGGTTTGTAGAATTTTTTGTAATTTTAAAGTGATTGGGCTTATTTTGGGGTGGTAGGGGGTAGTTGGGGGTGATTTATGGTAGCCGAAGTAATTTGGGTGAGTTTGGCATAGTTTGCTATGGTTTGTATCATTTTTTGTAATTTTAAAGTGATTGGGCTTAGTTTGGGGTGGTAAGGGGTAGTTGGGGGTGATTTATGGTAGCCGAAGTAATTTAGATGAGTTTGGCATAGTTTGATATTGCTTGTAACATTTTTTGTAATTTTAAAGTGATTGTGCTGAGTTTGGGGTGGTAAGGGGTAGTTGGGGATGATTTATGATAGCCGAAGTAATTTAGGTGACTTTGGAATAGTTTGCTATGGTTTGTAGCATTTTTTGTAATTTTAAAGTGATTGGGTTTATTTTGGGGGGTAAGGGGTAGTTGGGGGTGATTTATGGTAGCCGAAGTAATTTGGGTGAGTTTGGCATAGTTTGCTATGGTTGGTATCATTTTTTGTAATTTTAAAGTGATTGGGCTAAGTTTGGGGTGGTAAGGGGTAGTTGGGGTGATTTATGGTAGCCAAAGTAATTTAGATGAGTTTGGCATAGTTTGATATTGCTTGTAACATTTTTTGTAATTTTAAAGTGATTGGGCTTATTTTGGGGTGGTAAGGGGTAGTTGGGGATGATTTATGATAGCCGAAGTAATTTAGGTGACTTTGGAATAGTTTGCTATGGTTTGTAGCATTTTTTGTAATTTTAAAGTGATTGGGCTTATATTGGGGTGGTAAGGGGTAGTTCGGGGTGATTTATGGTAGCCGAAGTAATTTAGGGGAGTTTGGCATAGTTTGCTACGGTTTGTAGATTTTTTTTGTAATTTTAAAGTGATTGAGCCTATTTTGGGGTGGTAAGGGGTAGTTGGGGGTGATTTATGGAAGCCGAAGTAAATTAGATGAGTTTGGCATAGTTTGATATGGCTTGTAACATTTTTTGTAATTTTAAAGTGATTGGGCTTATTTTGGGGATGTAAGGGGTAGTTGGGGGTGATTTATGGTAGCCGAAGTAATTTAGGTGAGTTTGACATAGTTTGCTATGGTTTGTATAATTTTTTGTAATTTTAAAGTAATTGGGTTTATTTTGGGGTGGTAAGGGGTAGTTGGGGGTGATTTATGGTAGCCGAAGTAATTTAGGTGAGTTAGGCATAGTTTGCTATGATTTGTGTCATTTTGTTTTATTTTAAAGTGATAGGAGTTACTTGGGGTTGCTAAAGGGTGGTAAGGGCTGATTTAAGATAACGGCGGATCTAATTTATGTCAGTTTGGCGTAGTTCGGGAATTTTTTGGGGTTGATTTGGTAAAGTTTGCAATTGTAAGAGATATTTGAGGATGTTTAATGTAGACGGATTAAATTTGCAGTGGTTTTGTAATTTTTAATTGAGTCACGGATCGACATTATAATTGAAATCAAGATTATAATAAAAATATCCGCGGCCTCGCTAGGTACGGTAAAAATTTGATCACAAAAGCAGAAACTCGACGTTGAAATTGTTTAGGTTAAATAAGTGCTTTTAATGTAAACCGGTCGCCCGTCGTCGGAGTTGTTTTGGCTAGATACGTGCTTCTAACATAAACACGGTCTCCGCGATCGGATCATTTTTTGTTTATGTTAGCCGGTTTTTATTGAATTACAAAGGAACCGGGCCGAATTTCGCAAAATCCCTTCTTAGTGTTCAGTTTCGGCACATGATACACCCGTGTCTAAAATTTCAAGTCTCCAGCCCTCACGGTTTGGGCTGTGAGTTGATTATGAATCAGTGTGTAGATGAATGAGTGTGTCAGTGAGGACACTTCGCTTTATATATATAGATGATATGGTTTGGTTTGTTGTGGTAAGGGATAGTTGGGGGTGATTTACGGTAGCCGAAGTAAATTAGGTGATTCTGATATAGTTTGTTATGATTTTTAGCATTTTTTTGTAATTTTAAAGTGATTGGGCTTAGTTTGTTGCTGTAAAGTGTAGTTGGGGGTGATTTTTGATAGCCGAAGTAATTTAGGTGAGTTTGGCATAGTTTGCTATGGTTAGTAGCATTATTTTGTAATTTAAAAGTGATTGGGTTTAGTTTGTTGTGGTAAGGGTTAGTTGGTGATGATTTATGGTAGCCGAAGTAATTTAGGAGAGTTTGGCATAGTTTGCTATGGTTACTAGCATTTTTTTGTAATTTAAAAGTGATTGGGTTTAGTTTGTTGTGGTAAGGGTTAGTTGGTGATGATTTAGAGTAGCCGAAGTAATTTAGGTGAGTCTGGCATAGTTTGTTATGATTTGTACACCTTTTTTTGTAATTTTAAGATGATATGGTTTGGTTTGTTGTGGTAAGGGATAGTTGGGGGTGATTTACGGTAGCCGAAGTAATTTAGGTGATTCTGGTATAGTTTGTTATGATTTTTAGCATTTTTTGTAATTTTAAAGTGATTGGGCTTAGTTTGTTGCTGTAAAGAGTAGTTGGGGGTGATTTTTGAAAGCCGAAGTAATTTAGGTGAGTTTGGCATAGTTTTCTATTGTTAGTAGCATTTTTTTGTAATTTAAAAGTGATTGGGTTTAGTTTGTTGTGGTAAGGGTTAGTTGGTGATGATTTATGGTAGCCAAAGTAATTTAGGTGAGTTTGGCATAGTTTGCTATGGTTACTAGCATTTTTTTGTAATTTAAAAGTGATTGGGTTTAGTTTGTTGTGGTAAGGGTTAGTTCGTGATGATTTAGAGTAGCCGAAGTAATTTAGGTGAGTCTGGCATAGTTTGTTATGATTTGTACACCTTTTTTTTGTAATTTTAGGATGATATGGTTTGGTTTGTTGTGGTAAGGGATAGTTGGGGGTGATTTACGGTAGCCGAAGTAATTTAGGAGAGTTTGGCATAGTTTGCTATGGTTACTAGCATTTTTTTGTAATTTAAAAGTGATTGGGTTTAGTTTGTTGTGGTAAGGGTTAGTTGGTGATGATTTATGGTAGCCGAAGTAATTTAGGAGAGTTTGGCATAGTTTGCTATGGTTACTAGCATTTTTTTGTAATTTAAAAATGATTGGGTTTAGTTTGTTGTGGTAAGGGTTAGTTGGTGATGATTTATGGTAGCCGAAGTAATTTAGGAGAGTTTGGCATGGTTTGCTATGGTTACTTGCATTTTTTTGTAATTTAAAAATGATTGGGTTTAGTTTGTTGTGGTAAGGGTTAGTTGGTGATGATTTAGAGTAGCCGAAGTAATTTAGGTGAGTCTGGCATAGTTTGTTATGATTTGTACACCATTTTTTGTAATTTTAAGATGATATGGTTTGGTTTGTTGTGGTAAGGGATAGTTGGGGGTGATTTGTGTGCGACAGTCGACCGATTCGCAGATAAGCAATCAATCTCTACTATTATAATTCCATCTTGTGTTTTCTTTACTGGTAGTTACAGAGTCTAAGTCCACAAGTTGTGGACTTAGACTCTGTAACCACCAATACTGACCCTTAGAGTCTTATTGTCTTGTGTTTCGGTCCACCGCGTGGCAGTCGACACCGGCTGCCATAATCTTGACCCCCTTTTATTTTTTTTTTTCAATTTTCGGGTTGTGTAAATTTTTTATTGGGGACGGCCCCCCAACATCATTTGCCGAAATACTCTGAAAACAGAGCAATAAATTAGCCGAAGTAATTTAGGTGATTCTGGTATAGTTTGTTATGATTTTTAGCATTTTTTGTAATTTTAAAGTGATTGGGCTTAGTTTGTTGCTGTAAAGAGTAGTTGGGGGTGATTTTTGAAAGCCGAAGTAATTTAGGTAAGTTTGGCATAGTTTTCTATTGTTAGTAGCATTTTTTTGTAATTTAAAAGTGATTGGGTTTAGTTTGTTGTGGTAAGGGTTAGTTCGTGATGATTTAGAGTAGCCGAAGTAATTTAGGTGAGTCTGGCATAGTTTGTTATGATTTGTACACCATTTTTTGTAATTTTAAGATGATATGGTTTGGTTTGTTGTGGTAAGGGATAGTTGGGGGTGATTTACGGTAGCGGAAGTAATTTAGGTGATTCTGGTATAGTTTGTCATGATTTTTAGCATTTTTTTGTAATTTTAAAGTTATTGAGCTTAGTTTGTTGCTGTAAAGTGTAGTTGGGGTGATTTTTGATAGCCGAAGTAATTTAAGTGAGTTTGGCATAGTTTGCTATGGTTAGTAGCATTTTTTGGTAATTTAAAAGTGATTGGGTTTAGTTTGTTGTGGTAAGGGTTAGTTGGTGATGATTTATGGTAGCCGAAGTAATTTAGGTGAGTTTGGCATAGTTTGCTATGGTTACTAGCATTTTTATGTAATTTAAAAGTGATTGGGTTTAGTTTGTTGTGGTAAGAGTTAGTTGGTGATGATTTAGAGTAGCCGAAGTAATTTAGGTGAGTCTGGCATGGTTTGTTATGATTTGTACACCTTTTTTTGTAATTTTAAGATGATATGGTTTGGTTTGTTGTGGTATGGGATAGTTGGGGGTGATTTACGTTAGCCAAAGTAATTTAGGTGATTCTGGTATAGTTTGTTATGATTTTTAGCATTTTTTTGTAATTTTAAAGTGATTGGACTTAGTTTGTTGCAGTAAAGTGTAGTTGGGAGTGATTTTTGATAGCCGAAGTAATTTAGGTGAGTTTGGCATAGTTTGCTATGGTTAGTAGCATTTTTTTGTAATTTAAAAGTGAATGGGTTTAGTTTGTTGTGGTAAGGGTTAGTTGGTGATGATTTATGGTAGCCGAAGTAATTTTAGGTGAGTTTGGCATAGTTTGCTATGGTTAGTAGCATTTTTTTGTAATTTAAAAGTGATTGGGTTTAGTTTGTTGTGGTAAGGGTTAGTTGGTGATGATTTATGGTAGCCGAAGTAATTTAGGTGATTCTGGTATAGTTTGTTATGATTTTTAGCATTTTTTGTAATTTTAAAGTGATTGTGCTTAGTTTGTTGCTGTAAAGTGTAGTTGGGGGTGATTTTTGATAGCCGAAGTAATTTAGGTGAGTTTGGCATAGTTTGCTATGGTTAGTAGCATTATTTTGTAATTTAAAAGTGATTGGGTTTAGTTTGTTGTGGTAAGGGTTAGTTGGTGATGATTTATGGTAGCCGAAGTAATTTAGGTGAGTCTGGCATAGTTTGTTATGATTTGTACACCTTTTTTTGTAATTTTAGGATGATATGGTTTGGTTTGTTGTGGTAAGGGATAGTTGGGGGTGATTTACGGTAGCCGAAGTAAATTAGGTGATTCTGATATAGTTTGTTATGATTTTTAGCATTTTTTTGTAATTTTAAAGTGATTGGGCTTAGTTTGTTGCTGTAAAGTGTAGTTGGGGGTGATTTTTGATAGCCGAAGTAATTTAGGTGAGTTTGGCATAGTTTGCTATGGTTAGTAGCATTATTTTGTAATTTAAAAGTGATTGGGTTTAGTTTGTTGTGGTAAGGGTTAGTTGGTGATGATTTATGGTAGCCGAAGTAATTTAGGTGAGTTTGGTATAGTTTGCTATGGTTACTAGCATTTTTTTGTAATTTAAAAGTGATTGGGTTTAGTTTGTTGTGGTAAGGGTTAGTTGGTGATGATTTAGAGTAGCCGAAGTAATTTAGGTGAGTCTGGCATAGTTTGTTATGATTTGTACACCTTTTTTTGTAATATTAAGATGATATGGTTTGGCTTGTTGTGGTAAGGGATAGTTGGGGGTGATTTACGGTATCCGAAGTAATTTAGGTGATTCTGGTATAGTTTGTTATGATTTTTAGCATTTTTTTGTAATTTTAAAGTGATTGGGCTTAGTTTGTTGCTGTAAAGTGTAGTTGGGGGTGATTTTTGATAGCCGAAGTAATTTAGGTGAGTTTGGCATAGTTTGCTATGGTTAGTAGCATTTTTTTGTAATTTAAAAGTGATTGGGTTTAGTTTGTTGTGGTAAGGGTTAGTTGGTGATGATTTAGAGTAGCCGAAGTAATTTAGGTGAGTCTGGCATAGTTTGTTATGATTTGTACACCTTTTTTTATAATTTTAAGATGATATGGTTTGGTTTGTTGTGGTAAGGGATAGTTGGGGGTGATTTACGGTAGCCGAAGTAATTTAGGTGATTCTGATATAGTTTGTTATGATTTTTAGCATTTTTTTGTAATTTTAAAGTGATTGGGCTTAGTTTGTTGCTGTAGAGTGTAGTTGGGGGTGATTTTAGATAGCCGAAGTAATTTAGGTTAGTTTGGCATAGTTTGCTATGGTTAGTAGCATTTTTCTGTAATTTAAAAGTGATTGGGTTTAGTTTGTTGTGGTAAGGGTTAGTTGGTGATGATTTATGGTAGCCGAAGTAATTTAGGAGAGTTTGGCATAGTTTGCTATGGTTACTAGCATTTTTTTGTAATTTAAAAGTGATTGGGTTTAGTTTGTTGTGGTAAGGGTTAGTTGGTGATGATTTAGGGTAGCCGAAGTAATTTAGGTGAGTCTGGCATAGTTTGTTATTATTTGTACACCTTTTTTTGTAATTTTAAGATGATATGGTTCGGTTTGTTGTGGTAAGGGATAGTTGGGGGTGATTTACGGTAGCCGAAGTAATTTAGGTGATTCTGGTATAGTTTGTTATGATTTTTAGCATTTTTTGTAATTTTAAAGTGATTGGGCTTAGTTTGTTGCTGTAAAGAGTAGTTGGGGTGATTTTTGAAAGCCGAAGTAATTTAGGTGAGTTTGGCATAGTTTTCTATTGTTAGTAGCATTTTTTTGTAATTTAAAAATGATTGGGTTTAGTTTGTTATGGTAAGGGTTAGTTGGTGATGATTTATGGTAGCCGAAGTAATTTAGGTGAGTTTGGCATAATTTACTATGGTTACTAGCATTTTTTTGTAATTTAAAAGTGATTGGGTTTAGTTTGTTGTGGTAAGGGTTAGTTCGTGATGATTTAGAGTAGCCGAAGTAATTTAGGTGAGTCTGGCATAGTTTGTTATGATTTGTACACCTTTTTTTTTGTAATTTTAGGATGATATGGTTTGGTTTGTTGTGGTAAGGGATAGTTGGAGGTGATTTACGGTAGCCGAAGTAATTTAGGTGATTCTGGTATAGTTCGTTATGATTTTTAGCATTTTTTTGTAATTTTAAAGTGATTAGGCTTAGTTTGTTGCTGTAAAGTGTAGTTGGGGGAGATTTTTGATAGCCGAAGTAATTTAGGTGAGTTTGGCATAGTTTGCTATGGTTACTGGCATTTTTTTGTAATTTAAAAGTGATTGGGTTTAGTTTGTTGTGGTAAGGGTTAGTTGGTGATGATTTAGAGTAGCCGAAGTAATTTAGGTGAGTCTGGCATAGTTTGTTATGATTTGTACACCTTTTTTTTGTAATTTTAGGATGATATGGTTTGGTTTGTTGTGGTAAGGGATAGTTGGGGGTGATTTACGGTAGCCGAAGTAATTTAGGTGATTCTGGTATAGTTTGTTATGATTTTTAGCATTTTTTTGTAATTTTAAAGTGATTGGGCTTAGTTTGTTGCAGTAAAGTGTAGTTGGGGGTGATTTATGGTAGCCGAAGTAATTTAGGTGAGTTTGGCATAGTTTGCTATGGTTACTAGCATTTTTTTGTAATTTAAAAGTGATTGGGTTTAGTTTGTTGTGGTAAGGGTTAGTTGGTGATGATTTAGAGTAGCCGAAGTAATTTAGGTGAGTCTGGCATAGTTTGTTATGATTTGTACACCTTTTTTTATAATTTTAAGATGATATGGTTTGGTTTGTTGTGGTAAGGGATAGTTGGGGGTGATTTACGGTAGCCGAAGTAAATTAGGTGATTCTGATATAGTTTGTTATGATTTTTAGCATTTTTTTGTAATTTTAAAGTGATTGGGCTTAGTTTGTTGCTGTAAAGTGTAGTTGGGGGTGATTTTTGATAGCCGAAGTAATTTAGGTGAGTTTGGCATAGTTTGCTATGGTTAGTAGCATTATTTTGTAATTTAAAAGTGATTGGGTTTAGTTTGTTGTGGTAAGGGTTAGTTGGTGATGATTTATGGTAGCCGAAGTAATTTAGGTGAGTTTGGTATAGTTTGCTATGGTTACTAGCATTTTTTTGTAATTTAAAAGTGATTGGGTTTAGTTTGTTGTGGTAAGGGTTAGTTGGTGATGATTTAGAGTAGCCGAAGTAATTTAGGTGAGTCTGGCATAGTTTGTTATGATTTGTACACCTTTTTTTGTAATATTAAGATGATATGGTTTGGTTTGTTGTGGTAAGGGATAGTTGGGGGTGATTTACGGTATCCGAAGTAATTTAGGTGATTCTGGTATAGTTTGTTATGATTTTTAGCATTTTTTTGTAATTTTAAAGTGATTGGGCTTAGTTTGTTGCTGTAAAGTGTAGTTGGGGGTGATTTTTGATAGCCGAAGTAATTTAGGTGTGTTTGGCATAGTTTGCTATGGTTAGTAGCATTTTTCTGTAATTTAAAAGTGATTGGGTTTAGTTTGTTGTGGTAAGGGTTAGTTGGTGATGATTTAGAGTAGCCGAAGTAATTTAGGTGAGTCTGGCATAGTTTGTTATTATTTGTACACCTTTTTTTGTAATTTTAAGATGATATGGTTTGGTTTTTGTGGTAAGGGATAGTTGGGGGTGATTTACGGTAGCCGAAATAATTTAGGTGATTCTGGTATAGTTTGTTATGATTTTTAGCATTTTTTTGTAATTTTAAAGTGATTGGGCTTAGTTTGTTGCTGTAAAGTGTAGTTGGTGATGATTTATGGTAGCCGAAGTAATTTAGGAGAGTTTGGCATAGTTTCCTATGGTTACTAGCATTTTTTTGTAATTTAAAAGTGATTGGGTTTAGTTTGTTGTGGTAAGGGTTAGTTGGAGATGATTTAGAGTAGCCGAAGTAATTTAGGTGAGTCTGGCATAGTTTGTTATTATTTGTACACCTTTTTTTGTAATTTTAAGATGATATGGTTTGGTTTTTGTGGTAAGGGATAGTTGGGGGTGATTTACGGTAGCCGAAATAATTTAGGTGATTCTGGTATAGTTTGTTATGATTTTTAGCATTTTTTTGTAATTTTAAAGTGATTGGGCTTAGTTTGTTGCTGTAAAGTGTAGTTGGGGGTGATTTATGGTAGCCGAAGTAATTTAGGTGAGTTTGGCATAGTTTGCTATGGTTACTAGCATTTTTTTGTAATTTAAAAGTGATTGGGTTTAGTTTGTTGTGGTAAGGGTTAGTTGGTGATGATTTAAAGTAGCCGAAGTAATTTAAGTGAGTCTGGCATAGTTTGTTATGATTTGTACACCTTTTTTTGTAATAATATAATGATATGGTTTGGTTTGTTGTGGTAAGGGATAGTTGGGGGTGATTTACGGTAGCCGAAGTAATTTAGATGATTCTGGTATAGTTTGTTATGATTTTTAGCATTTTTTGTAATTTTAAAGTGATTGGGCTTAGTTTGTTGCTGTAAAGAGTAGTTGGGGATGATTTTTGAAAGCCGAAGTAATTTAGGTGAGTTTGGCATAGTTTTCTATTGTTAGTAGCATTTTTTTGTAATTTAAAAGTGATTGGGTTTAGTTTGTTGTGGTAAGGGTTAGTTGGTGATGATTTATGGTAGCCAAAGTAATTTAGGTGAGTTTGGCATAGTTTGCTATGGTTACTAGCATTTTTTTGTAATTTAAAAGTGATTGGGTTTAGTTTGTTGTGGTAAGGGTTAGTTTGTGATGATTTAGAGTAGCCGAAGTAATTTAGGTGAGTCTGGCATAGTTTGTTATGATTTGTACACCTTTTTTTTGTAATTTTAGGATGATATGGTTCGGTTTGTTGTGGTAAGGGATAGTTGGGGGTGATTTACGGTAGCCGAAGTAATTTAGGAGAGTTTGGCATAGTTTGCTATGGTTACTAGCATTTTTTTGTAATTTAAAAGTGATTGGGTTTAGTTTGTTGTGGTAAGGGTTAGTTGGTGATGATTTATGGTAGCCGAAGTAATTTAGGAGAGTTTGGCATAGTTTGCTATGGTTACTAGCATTTTTTTGTAATTTAAAAATGATTGGGTTTAGTTTGTTGTGGTAAGGGTTAGTTGGTGATGATTTATGGTAGCCGAAGTAATTTAGGAGAGTTTGGCATAGTTTGCTATGGTTACTAGCATTTTTTTGTAATTTAAAAATGATTGGGTTTAGTTTGTTGTGGTAAGGGTTAGTTGGTGATGATTTAGAGTAGCCGAAGTAATTTAGGTGAGTCTGGCATAGTTTGTTATGATTTGTACACCTTTTTTTGTAATTTTAAGATGATATGGTTTGGTTTGTTGTGGTAAGGGATAGTTGGGGGTGATTTACGGTAGCCGAAGTAATTTAGGTGATTCTGGTATAGTTTGTTATGATTTTTAGCATTTTTTGTAATTTTAAAGTGATTGGGCTTAGTTTGTTGCTGTAAAGAGTAGTTGGGGGTGATTTTTGAAAGCCGAAGTAATTTAGGTGAGTTTGGCATAGTTTTCTATTGTTAGTAGCATTTTTTTGTAATTTAAAAGTGATTGGGTTTAGTTTGTTGTGGTAAGGGTTAGTTCGTGATGATTTAGAGTAGCCGAAGTAATTTAGGTGAGTCTGGCATAGTTTGTTATGATTTGTACACCATTTTTTGTAATTTTAAGATGATATGGTTTGGTTTGTTGTGGTAAGGGATAGTTGGGGGTGATTTACGGTAGCCGAAGTAATTTAGGTGATTCTGGTATAGTTTGTTATGATTTTTAGCATTTTTTTGTAATTTTAAAGTGATTGGGCTTAGTTTGTTGCTGCAAAGTGTAGTTGGGGTGATTTTTGATAGCCGAAGTAATTTAGGTGAGTTTGGCATAGTTTGCTATGGTTAGTAGCATTTTTCTGTAATTTAAAAGTGATTGGGTTTAGTTTGTTGTGGTAAGGGTTAGTTGGTGATGATTTATGGTAGCCGAAGTAATTTAGGAGAGTTTGGCATAGTTTGCTATGGTTACTAGCATTTTTTTGTAATTTAAAAGTGATTGGGTTTAGTTTGTTGTGGTAAGGGTTAGTTGGTGATGATTTAGAGTAGCCGAAGTAATTTAGGTGAGTCTGGCATAGTTTGTTATGATTTGTACACCTTTTTTTGTAATTTTAAGATGATATGGTTTGGTTTGTTGTGGTAAGGGATAGTTGGGGGTGATTTACGGTAGCCGAAGTAATTTAGGTAATTCTGGTATAGTTTGTTATGATTTTTAGCATTTTTTGTAATTTTAAAGTGATTGGGCTTAGTTTGTTGCTGTAAAGAGTAGTTGGGGGTGATTTTTGAAAGCCGAAGTAATTTAGGTGAGTTTGGCATAGTTTTCTATTGTTAGTAGCATTTTTTGTAATTTAAAAGTGATTGGGTTTAGTTTGTTGTGGTAAGGGTTAGTTGGTGATGATTTATGGTAGCCAAAGTAATTTAGGTGAGTTTGGCATAGTTTGCTATGGTTACTAGCATTTTTTTGTAAATTAAAAGTGATTAGGTTTAGTTTGTTGTGGTAAGGGTTAGTTCGTGATGATTTAGAGTAGCCGAAGTAATTTAGGTGAGTCTGGCATAGTTTGTTATGATTTGTACACCTTTTTTTTGTAATTTTAGGATGATATGGTTTGGTTTGTTGTGGTAAGGGATAGTTGGGGGTGATTTACGGTAGCCGAAGTAATTTAGGTGATTCTGGTATAGTTTGTTATGATTTTTAGCATTTTTTTGTAATTTTAAAGTGATTGGGCTTAGTTTGTTGCTGCAAAGTGTAGTTGGGGTGATTTTTGATAGCCGAAGTAATTTAGGTGAGTTTGGCATAGTTTGCTATGGTTAGTAGCATTTTTCTGTAATTTAAAAGTGATTGGGTTTAGTTTGTTGTGGTAAGGGTTAGTTGGTGATGATTTATGGTAGCCGAAGTAATTTAGGTGAGTTTGGCATAGTTTGTTATGATTTGTACACCTTTTTTTGTAATTTTAAGATGATATGGTTTGGTTTGTTGTGGTAAGGGATAATTGGGGGTGATTTACGGTAGCCGAAGTAAGTTAGGTAATTCTGGTATAGTTTGTTATGATTTTTAGCATTTTTTGTAATTTTAAAGTGATTGGGCTTAGTTTGTTGCTGTAAAGAGTAGTTGGGGGTGATTTTTGAAAGCCGAAGTAATTTAGGTGAGTTTGGCATAGTTTTCTATTGTTAGTAGCATTTTTGTGTAATTTAAAAGTGATTGGGTTTAGTTTGTTGTGGTAAGGGTTAGTTGGTGATGATTTATGGTAGCCAAAGTAATTTAGGTGAGTTTGGCATAGTTTGCTATGGTTACTAGCATTTTTTTGTAAATTAAAAGTGATTGGGTTTAGTTTGTTGTGGTAAGGGTTAGTTCGTGATGATTTAGAGTAGCCGAAGTAATTTAGGTGAGTCTGGCATAGTTTGTTATGATTTGTACACCTTTTATAGTTTGTTATGATTTTTAGCATTTTTGTGTAATTTTAAAGTGATTGGGCTTAGTTTGTTGCTGCAAAGTGTAGTTGGGGTGATTTTTGATAGCCGAAGTAATTTAGGTGAGTTTGGCATAGTTTGCTATGGTTAGTAGCATTTTTCTGTAGTTTAAAAGTGATTGGGTTTAGTTTGTTGTGGTAAGGGTTAGTTGGTGATGATTTAGAGTAGCCGAAGTAATTTAGGTGAGTCTGGCATAGTTTGTTATGATTTGTACACCTTTTTTTGTAATATTAAGATGATATGGTTTGGTTTGTTGTGGTAAGGGATAGTTGGGGGTGATTTACGGTAGCCGAAGTAATTTAGGTGATTCTGGTATAGTTTGTTATGATTTTTAGCATTTTTTTGTAATTTTAAAGTGATTGGGCTTAGTTTGTTGCTGTAAAGTGTAGTTGGGGGTGATTTTTGATAGCCGAAGTAATTTAGGTGAGTTTGGCATAGTTTGCTATGGTTACTAGCTTTTTTTTGTAATTTAAAAGTGATTGGGTTTAGTTTGTTGTGGTAAGGGTTAGTTGGTGATGATTTATGGTAGCCGAAGTAATTTAGGTGATTCTGGTATAGTTTGTTATGATTTTTAGCATTTTTTGTAATTTTAAAGTGATTGTGCTTAGTTTGTTGCTGTAAAGTGTAGTTGGTGGTGATTTTTGATAGCCGAAGTAATTTAGGTGAGTTTGGCATAGTTTGCTATGGTTAGTATCATTTTTTTGTAATTTAAAAGTGATTGGGTTTAGTTTGTTGTCGTAAGGGTTAGCTGGTGATGATTTATTGTAGCCGAAGTAATTTAGGTAAGTTTGGCATAGTTTGCTATGGTTACTAGCATTTTTTTGTAATTTAAAAGTAATTGGGTTTAGTTTGTTGTGGTAAGGGTTAGTTGGTGATGAATTAGAGTAGCCGAAGTAATTTAGGTAAGTCTGGCATAGTTTGTTATGATTTGTACACCTTTTTTTGTAATTTTAGGATGATATGGTTTGGTTTGTTGTGGTAAGGGATAGTTGGGGGTGATTTACGGTAGCCGAAGTAATTTAGGTGATTCTGGTATAGTTTGTTATGATTTTTAGCATTTTTTTGTAATTTAAAAGTGATTGGGTTTAGTTTGTTGTGGTAAGGGTTAGTTGGTGATGATTTATGGTAGCCGAAGTAATTTAGGTGATTCTGGTATAGTTTGTTATGATTTTTAGCATTTTTTGTAATTTTAAAGTGATTGTGCTTAGTTTGTTGCTGTAAAGTGTAGTTGGTGGTGATTTTTGATAGCCGAAGTAATTTAGGTGAGTTTGGCATAGTTTGCTATGGTTAGTATCATTTTTTTGTAATTTAAAAGTGATTGGGTTTAGTTTGTTGTGGTAAGGGTTAGTTGGTGAAGATTTATTGTAGCCGAAGTAATTTAGGTGAGTTTGGCATAGTTTGCTATGGTTACTAGCATTTTTTTGTAATTTAAAAGTGATTGGGTTTAGTTTGTTGTGGTAAGGGTTAGTTGGTGATGAATTAGAGTAGCCGAAGTAATTTAGGTAAGTCTGGCATAGTTTGTTATGATTTGTACACCTTTTTTTGTAATTTTAGGATGATATGGTTTGGTTTGTTGTGGTAAGGGATAGTTGGGGGTGATTTACGGTAGCCGAAGTAATTTAGGTGATTCTGGTATAGTTTGTTATGATTTTTAGCAATCGTTGTAATTTTAAAATGATTGGGCTTAGTTTGTTGCTGTAAAGTGTGCTTGGGGGTGCTTTTTGAAAGCCGAAGTAATTTAGGTGAGTTTGGCATAGTTTTCTATTGTTAGTAGCATTTTTTTGTAATTTAAAAGTGATTGGGTTTAGTTTGTTGTGGTAAGTGTTAGTTGGTGATGATTTAGAGTAGCCGAAGTAATTTAGGTGAGTCTGGCATAGTTTGTTATAATTTGTACACCTTTTTTTGTAATATTAAAATGATATGGTTTGGTTTGTTGTGGTAAGGGATAGTTGGGGGTGATTTACGGTAGCCGAAGTAATTTAGGTGATTCTGGTATAGTTTGTTATGATTTTTAGCATTTTTTTGTAATTTTAAAGTGATTGGGCTTAGTTTGTTGCTGTAAAGTGTAGTTGGGGGTGATTTTTGATAGCCGAAGTAATTTAGGTGAGTTTGGCATAGTTTGCTATGGTTACTAGCATTTTTTTGTAAATTAAAAGTGATTGGGTTTAGTTTGTTGTGGTAAGGGTTAGTTGGTGATGATTTAGAGTAGCCGAAGTAATTTAGGTGAGTCTGGCATAGTTTGTTATGATTTGTACACCTTTTTTTATAATTTTAAGATGATATGGTTTGGTTTGTTGTGGTAAGGGATAGTTGGGGGTGATTTACGGTACTCGAAGTAATTTAGGTGATTCTGATATAGTTTGTTATGATTTTTAGCATTTTTTTGTAATTTTAAAGTGATTGGGCTTAGTTTGTTGCTGTAAAGTGTAGTTGGGGGTGATTTTTGATAGCCGAAGTAATTTAGGTGAGTTTGGCATAGTTTGCTATGGTTAGTAGCATTTTTCTGTAATTTAAAAGTGATTGGGTTTAGTTTGTTGTGGTAAGGGTTAGTTGGTGATGATTTATGGTAGCCGAAGTAATTTAGGAGTTTGGCATAGTTTGCTATGGTTACTAGCATTTTTTTGTAATTTAAAAGTGATTGCGTTTAGTTTGTTGTGGTAAGGGTTAGTTGGTGATGATTTAGAGTAGCCGAAGTAATTTAGGTGAGTCTGGCATAGTTTGTTATTATTTGTACACCTTTTTTTGTAATTTTAAGATGATATGGTTTGGTTTGTTGTGGTAAGGGATAGTTGGGGGTGATTTACGGTAGCCGAAGTAATTTAGGTGTTTCTGGTATAGTTTGTTATGATTTTTAGAACTTTTTGTAATTTTAAAGTGATTGGGCTTTGTTTGTTGCTGTAAAGAGTAGTTGGGGGTGATTTTTGAAAACCGAAGTAATTTAGGTGAGTTTGGCATAGTTTTCTATTGTTAGTAGCATTTTTTTGTAATTTAAAAATGATTGGGTTTAGTTTGTTATGGTAAGGGTTAGTTGGTGATGATTTATGGTAGCCGAAGTAATTTAGGTGAGTTTGGCATAATTTGCTATGGTTACTAGCATTTTTTTGTAATTTAAAAGTGATTGGGTTTAGTTTGTTGTGGTAAAGGTTAGTTGGTGATGATTTATGGTAGCCGAAGTAATTTAGGTGATTCTGGTATAGTTTGTTATGATTTTTAGCATTTTTTGTAATTTTAAAGTGATTGTGCTTAGTTTGTTGCTGTAAAGTGTAGTTGGTGGTGATTTTTGATAGCCGAAGTAATTTAGGTGAGTTTGGCATAGTTTGCTATGGTTAGTATCATTTTTTTGTAATTTAAAAGTGATTGGGTTTAGTTTGTTGTGGTAAGGGTTAGTTGGTGAAGATTTATTGTAGCCGAAGTAATTTAGGTGAGTTTGGCATAGTTTGCTATGGTTACTAGCATTTTTTTGTAATTTAAAAGTGATTGGGTTTAGTTTGTTGTGGTAAGGGTTAGTTGGTGATGAATTAGAGTAGCCGAAGTAATTTAGGTAAGTCTGGCATAGTTTGTTATGATTTGTACACCTTTTTTGTAATTTTAGGATGATATGGTTTGGTTTGTTGTGGTAAGGGATAGTTGGGGGTGATTTACGGTAGCCGAAGTAATTTAGGTGATTCTGGTATAGTTTGTTATGATTTTTAGCAATCGTTGTAATTTTAAAGTGATTGGGCTTAGTTTGTTGCTGTAAAGTGTGCTTGGGGGTGCTTTTTGAAAGCCGAAGTAATTTAGGTGAGTTTGGCATAGTTTTCTATTGTTAGTAGCATTTTTTTGTAATTTAAAAGTGATTGGGTTTAGTTTGTTGTGGTAAGTGTTAGTTGGTGATGATTTAGAGTAGCCGAAGTAATTTAGGTGAGTCTGGCATAGTTTGTTATAATTTGTACACCTTTTTTGTAATATTAAGATGATATGGTTTGGTTTGTTGTGGTAAAGGATAGTTGGGGGTGATTTACGGTAGCCGAAGTAATTTAGGTGATTCTGGTATAGTTTGTTATGATTTTTAGCATTTTTTTGTAATTTTAAAGTGATTGGGCTTAGTTTGTTGCTGTAAAGTGTAGTTGGGGGTGATTTTTGATAGCCGAAGTAATTTAGGTGAGTTTGGCATAGTTTGCTATGGTTACTAGCATTTTTTTGTAATTTAAAAGTGATTGGGTTTAGTTTGTTGTGGTAAGGGTTAGTTGGTGATGATTTAGAGTAGCCGAAGTAATTTAGGTGAGTCTGGCATAGTTTGTTATTATTTGTACACCTTTTTTTGTAATTTTAAGATGATATGGTTTGGTTTGTTGTGGTAAGGGATAGTTGGGGGTGATTTACGGTAGCCGAAGTAATTTAGGTAATTCTGGTATAGTTTGTTATGATTTTTAGCATTTTTTGTAATTTTAAAGTGATTGGGCTTAGTTTGTTGCTGTAAAGAGTAGTTGGGGGTGATTTTTGAAAGCCAAAGTAATTTAGGTGAGTTTGGCATAGTTTTCTATTGTTAGTAGCATTTTTTTGTAATTTAAAAGTGATTGGGTTTAGTTTGTTGTGGTAAGGGTTAGTTGGTGATGATTTATGGTAGCCAAAGTAATTTAGGTGAGTTTGGCATAGTTTGCTATGGTTACTAGCATTTTTTTGTAAATTAAAAGTGATTAGGTTTAGTTTGTTGTGGTAAGGGTTAGTTCGTGATGATTTAGAGTAGCCGAAGTAATTTAGGTGAGTCTGGCATAGTTTGTTATGATTTGTACACCTTTTTTTTGTAATTTTAGGATGATATGGTTTGGTTTGTTGTGGTAAGGGATAGTTGGGGGTGATTTACGGTAGCCGAAGTAATTTAGGTGATTCTGGTATAGTTTGTTATGATTTTTAGCATTTTTTTGTAATTTTAAAGTGATTGGGCTTAGTTTGTTGCTGCAAAGTGTAGTTGGGGTGATTTTTGATAGCCGAAGTAATTTAGGTGAGTTTGGCATAGTTTGCTATGGTTAGTAGCATTTTTCTGTAATTTAAAAGTGATTGGGTTTAGTTTGTTGTGGTAAGGGTTAGTTGGTGATGATTTATGGTAGCCGAAGTAATTTAGGTGAGTTTGGCATAGTTTGTTATGATTTGTACACCTTTTTTTGTAATTTTAAGATGATATGGTTTGGTTTGTTGTGGTAAGGGATAATTGGGGGTGATTTACGGTAGCCGAAGTAAGTTAGGTAATTCTGGTATAGTTTGTTATGATTTTTAGCATTTTTTGTAATTTTAAAGTGATTGGGCTTAGTTTTTTGCTGTAAAGAGTAGTTGGGGGTGATTTTTGAAAGCCGAAGTAATTTAGGTGAGTTTGGCATAGTTTTCTATTGTTAGTAGCATTTTTGTGTAATTTAAAAGTGATTGGGTTTAGTTTGTTGTGGTAAGGGTTAGTTGGTGATGATTTATGGTAGCCAAAGTAATTTAGGTGAGTTTGGCATAGTTTGCTATGGTTACTAGCATTTTTTTGTAAATTAAAAGTGATTGGGTTTAGTTTGTTGTGGTAAGGGTTAGTTCGTGATGATTTAGAGTAGCCGAAGTAATTTAGGTGAGTCTGGCATAGTTTGTTATGATTTGTACACCTTTTATAGTTTGTTATGATTTTTAGCATTTTTGTGTAATTTTAAAATGATTGGGCTTAGTTTGTTGCTGCAAAGTGTAGTTGGGGTGATTTTTGATAGCCGAAGTAATTTAGGTGAGTTTGGCATAGTTTGCTATGGTTAGTAGCATTTTTCTGTAGTTTAAAAGTGATTGGGTTTAGTTTGTTGTGGTAAGGGTTAGTTGGTGATGATTTAGAGTAGCCGAAGTAATTTAGGTGAGTCTGGCATAGTTTGTTATGATTTGTACACCTTTTTTTGTAATATTAAGATGATATGGTTTGGTTTGTTGTGGTAAGGGATAGTTGGGGGTGATTTACGGTAGCCGAAGTAATTTAGGTGATTCTGGTATAGTTTGTTATGATTTTTAGCATTTTTTTGTAATTTTAAAGTGATTGGGCTTAGTTTGTTGCTGTAAAGTGTAGTTGGGGGTGATTTTTGATAGCCGAAGTAATTTAGGTGAGTTTGGCATAGTTTGCTATGGTTACTAGCATTTTTTTGTAATTTAAAAGTGATTGGGTTTAGTTTGTTGTGGTAAGGGTTAGTTGGTGATGATTTATGGTAGCCGAAGTAATTTAGGTGATTCTGGTATAGTTTGTTATGATTTTTAGCATTTTTTGTAATTTTAAAGTGATTGTGCTTAGTTTGTTGCTGTAAAGTGTAGTTGGTGGTGATTTTTGATAGCCGAAGTAATTTAGGTGAGTTTGGCATAGTTTGCTATGGTTAGTATCATTTTTTTGTAATTTAAAAGTGATTGGGTTTAGTTTGTTGTCGTAAGGGTTAGCTGGTGATGATTTATTGTAGCCGAAGTAATTTAGGTAAGTTTGGCATAGTTTGCTATAGTTACTAGCATTTTTTTGTAATTTAAAAGTAATTGGGTTTAGTTTGTTGTGGTAAGGGTTAGTTGGTGATGAATTAGAGTAGCCGAAGTAATTTAGGTAAGTCTGGCATAGTTTGTTATGATTTGTACACCTTTTTTTGTAATTTTAGGATGATATGGTTTGGTTTGTTGTGGTAAGGGATAGTTGGGGGTGATTTACGGTAGCCGAAGTAATTTAGGTGATTCTGGTATAGTTTGTTATGATTTTTAGCATTTTTTTGTAATTTAAAAGTGATTGGGTTTAGTTTGTTGTGGTAAGGGTTAGTTGGTGATGATTTATGGTAGCCGAAGTAATTTAGGTGATTCTGGTATAGTTTGTTATGATTTTTAGCATTTTTTGTAATTTTAAAGTGATTGTGCTTAGTTTGTTGCTGTAAAGTGTAGTTGGTGGTGATTTTTGATAGCCGAAGTAATTTAGGTGAGTTTGGCATAGTTTGCTATGGTTAGTATCATTTTTTTGTAATTTAAAAGTGATTGGGTTTAGTTTGTTGTGGTAAGGGTTAGTTGGTGAAGATTTATTGTAGCCGAAGTAATTTAGGTGAGTTTGGCATAGTTTGCTATGGTTACTAGCATTTTTTTGTAATTTAAAAGTGATTGGGTTTAGTTTGTTGTGGTAAGGGTTAGTTGGTGATGAATTAGAGTAGCCGAAGTAATTTAGGTAAGTCTGGCATAGTTTGTTATGATTTGTACACCTTTTTTTGTAATTTTAGGATGATATGGTTTGGTTTGTTGTGGTAAGGGATAGTTGGGGGTGATTTACGGTAGCCGAAGTAATTTAGGTGATTCTGGTATAGTTTGTTATGATTTTTAGCAATCGTTGTAATTTTAAAGTGATTGGGCTTAGTTTGTTGCTGTAAAGTGTGCTTGGGGGTGCTTTTTGAAAGCCGAAGTAATTTAGGTGAGTTTGGCATAGTTTTCTATTGTTAGTAGCATTTTTTTGTAATTTAAAAGTGATTGGGTTTAGTTTGTTGTGGTAAGTGTTAGTTGGTGATGATTTAGAGTAGCCGAAGTAATTTAGGTGAGTCTGGCATAGTTTGTTATAATTTGTACACCTTTTTTTGTAATATTAAGATGATATGGTTTGGTTTGTTGTGGTAAGGGATAGTTGGGGGTGATTTACGGTAGCCGAAGTAATTTAGGTGATTCTGGTATAGTTTGTTATGATTTTTAGCATTTTTTTGTAATTTTAAAGTGATTGGGCTTAGTTTGTTGCTGTAAAGTGTAGTTGGGGGTGATTTTTGATAGCCGAAGTAATTTAGGTGAGTTTGGCATAGTTTGCTATGGTTACTAGCATTTTTTTGTAAATTAAAAGTGATTGGGTTTAGTTTGTTGTGGTAAGGGTTAGTTGGTGATGATTTAGAGTAGCCGAAGTAATTTAGGTGAGTCTGGCATAGTTTGTTATGATTTGTACACCTTTTTTTATAATTTTAAGATGATATGGTTTGGTTTGTTGTGGTAAGGGATAGTTGGGGGTGATTTACGGTACTCGAAGTAATTTAGGTGATTCTGATATAGTTTGTTATGATTTTTAGCATTTTTTTGTAATTTTAAAGTGATTGGGCTTAGTTTGTTGCTGTAAAGTGTAGTTGGGGGTGATTTTTGATAGCCGAAGTAATTTAGGTGAGTTTGGCATAGTTTGCTATGGTTAGTAGCATTTTTCTGTAATTTAAAAGTGATTGGGTTTAGTTTGTTGTGGTAAGGGTTAGTTGGTGATGATTTATGGTAGCCGAAGTAATTTAGGAGTTTGGCATAGTTTGCTATGGTTACTAGCATTTTTTTGTAATTTAAAAGTGATTGCGTTTAGTTTGTTGTGGTAAGGGTTAGTTGGTAATGATTTAGAGTAGCCGAAGTAATTTAGGTGAGTCTGGCATAGTTTGTTATTATTTGTACACCTTTTTTTGTAATTTTAAGATGATATGGTTTGGTTTGTTGTGGTAAGGGATAGTTGGGGGTGATTTACGGTAGCCGAAGTAATTTAGGTGTTTCTGGTATAGTTTGTTATGATTTTTAGAACTTTTTGTAATTTTAAAGTGATTGGGCTTTGTTTGTTGCTGTAAAGAGTAGTTGGGGGTGATTTTTGAAAACCGAAGTAATTTAGGTGAGTTTGGCATAGTTTTCTATTGTTAGTAGCATTTTTTTGTAATTTAAAAATGATTGGGTTTAGTTTGTTATGGTAAGGGTTAGTTGGTGATGATTTATGGTAGCCGAAGTAATTTAGGTGAGTTTGGCATAATTTGCTATGGTTACTAGCATTTTTTTGTAATTTAAAAGTGATTGGGTTTAGTTTGTTGTGGTAAAGGTTAGTTGGTGATGATTTATGGTAGCCGAAGTAATTTAGGTGATTCTGGTATAGTTTGTTATGATTTGTACACCTTTTTTTGTAATATTAAGATGATATGGTTTGGTTTGTTGTGGTAAGGGATAGTTGGGGGTGATTTACGGTAGCCGAAATAATTTAGGTGATTCTGATATAGTTTGTTATGATTTTTAGCATTTTTTTGTAATTTTAAAGTGATTGGGCTTAGTTTGTTGCTGTAAAGTGTAGTTGGGGGTGATTTTTGTTAGCCGAAGTAATTTAGGTGAGTTTGGCATAGTTTGCTATGGTTACAAGCATTTTTTTGTAATTTAAAAGTGATTGGGTTTAGTTTGTTGTGGTAAGGGTTAGTTGGTGATGATTTAGAGTAGCCGAAGTAATTTAGGTGAGTCTGGCATAGTTTGTTATGATTTGTACACCTTTTTTTGTAATAATAAGATGATATGGTTTGGTTTGTTGTGGTAAGGGATAATTGGGGGTGATTTACGGTAGCCGAAGTAAGTTAGGTAATTCTGGTATAGTTTGTTATGATTTTTAGCATTTTTTGTAATTTTAAAGTGATTGGGCTTAGTTTTTTGCTGTAAAGAGTAGTTGGGGGTGATTTTTGAAAGCCGAAGTAATTTAGGTGAGTTTGGCATAGTTTTCTATTGTTAGTAGCATTTTTGTGTAATTTAAAAGTGATTGGGTTTAGTTTGTTGTGGTAAGGGTTAGTTGGTGATGATTTATGGTAGCCAAAGTAATTTAGGTGAGTTTGGCATAGTTTGCTATGGTTACTAGCATTTTTTTGTAAATTAAAAGTGATTGGGTTTAGTTTGTTGTGGTAAGGGTTAGTTCGTGATGATTTAGAGTAGCCGAAGTAATTTAGGTGAGTCTGGCATAGTTTGTTATGATTTGTACACCTTTTATAGTTTGTTATGATTTTTAGCATTTTTGTGTAATTTTAAAATGATTGGGCTTAGTTTGTTGCTGCAAAGTGTAGTTGGGGTGATTTTTGATAGCCGAAGTAATTTAGGTGAGTTTGGCATAGTTTGCTATGGTTAGTAGCATTTTTCTGTAGTTTAAAAGTGATTGGGTTTAGTTTGTTGTGGTAAGGGTTAGTTGGTGATGATTTAGAGTAGCCGAAGTAATTTAGGTGAGTCTGGCATAGTTTGTTATGATTTGTACACCTTTTTTTGTAATATTAAGATGATATGGTTTGGTTTGTTGTGGTAAGGGATAGTTGGGGGTGATTTACGTTAGCCGAAGTAATTTAGGTGATTCTGGTATAGTTTGTTATGATTTTTAGCATTTTTTTGTAATTTTAAAGTGATTGGGCTTAGTTTGTTGCTGTAAAGTGTAGTTGGGGGTGATTTTTGATAGCCGAAGTAATTTAGGTGAGTTTGGCATAGTTTGCTATGGTTACTAGCATTTTTTTGTAATTTAAAAGTGATTGGGTTTAGTTTGTTGTGGTAAGGGTTAGTTGGTGATGATTTATGGTAGCCGAAGTAATTTAGGTGATTCTGGTATAGTTTGTTATGATTTTTAGCATTTTTTGTAATTTTAAAGTGATTGTGCTTAGTTTGTTGCTGTAAAGTGTAGTTGGTGGTGATTTTTGATAGCCGAAGTAATTTAGGTGAGTTTGGCATAGTTTGCTATGGTTAGTATCATTTTTTTGTAATTTAAAAGTGATTGGGTTTAGTTTGTTGTCGTAAGGGTTAGCTGGTGATGATTTATTGTAGCCGAAGTAATTTAGGTAAGTTTGGCATAGTTTGCTATGGTTACTAGCATTTTTTTGTAATTTAAAAGTAATTGGGTTTAGTTTGTTGTGGTAAGGGTTAGTTGGTGATGAATTAGAGTAGCCGAAGTAATTTAGGTAAGTCTGGCATAGTTTGTTATGATTTGTACACCTTTTTTTGTAATTTTAGGATGATATGGTTTGGTTTGTTGTGGTAAGGGATAGTTGGGGGTGATTTACGGTAGCCGAAGTAATTTAGGTGATTCTGGTATAGTTTGTTATGATTTTTAGCATTTTTTTGTAATTTAAAAGTGATTGGGTTTAGTTTGTTGTGGTAAGGGTTAGTTGGTGATGATTTATGGTAGCCGAAGTAATTTAGGTGATTCTGGTATAGTTTGTTATGATTTTTAGCATTTTTTGTAATTTTAAAGTGATTGTGCTTAGTTTGTTGCTGTAAAGTGTAGTTGGTGGTGATTTTTGATAGCCGAAGTAATTTAGGTGAGTTTGGCATAGTTTGCTATGGTTAGTATCATTTTTTTGTAATTTAAAAGTGATTGGGTTTAGTTTGTTGTGGTAAGGGTTAGTTGGTGAAGATTTATTGTAGCCGAAGTAATTTAGGTGAGTTTGGCATAGTTTGCTATGGTTAGTAGCATTTTTTTGTAATTTAAAAGTGATTGGGTTTAGTTTGTTGTGGTAAGGGTTAGTTGGTGATTATTTATGGTAACCGAAGTAATTTAGGTGAGTTTGGCATAGTTTTTTATCGTTAGTAGCATTTTTTTGTAATTTAAAAGTGATTGGGTTTAGTTTGTTGTGGTAAGGGTTAGTTGGTGATGAATTAGAGTAGCCGAAGTAATTTAGGTAAGTCTGGCATAGTTTGTTATGATTTGTACACCTTTTTTTGTAATTTTAGGATGATATGGTTTGGTTTGTTGTGGTAAGGGATAGTTGGGGGTGATTTACGGTAGCCGAAGTAATTTAGGTGATTCTGGTATAGTTTGTTATGATTTTTAGCAATCGTTGTAATTTTAAAGTGATTGGGCTTAGTTTGTTGCTGTAAAGTGTGCTTGGGGGTGCTTTTTGAAAGCCGAAGTAATTTAGGTGAGTTTGGCATAGTTTTCTATTGTTAGTAGCATTTTTTTGTAATTTAAAAGTGATTGGGTTTAGTTTGTTGTGGTAAGTGTTAGTTGGTGATGATTTAGAGTAGCCGAAGTAATTTAGGTGAGTCTGGCATAGTTTGTTATAATTTGTACACCTTTTTTTGTAATATTAAGATGATATGGTTTGGTTTGTTGTGGTAAGGGATAGTTGGGGGTGATTTACGGTAGCCGAAGTAATTTAGGTGATTCTGGTATAGTTTGTTATGATTTTTAGCATTTTTTTGTAATTTTAAAGTGATTGGGCTTAGTTTGTTGCTGTAAAGTGTAGTTGGGGGTGATTTTTGATAGCCGAAGTAATTTAGGTGAGTTTGGCATAGTTTGCTATGGTTAGTAGCATTTTTCTGTAATTTAAAAGTGATTGGGTTTAGTTTGTTGTGGTAAGGGTTAGTTGGTGATGATTTATGGTAGCCGAAGTAATTTAGGAGTTTGGCATAGTTTGCTATGGTTACTAGCATTTTTTTGTAATTTAAAAGTGATTGCGTTTAGTTTGTTGTGGTAAGGGTTAGTTGGTGATGATTTAGAGTAGCCGAAGTAATTTAGGTGAGTCTGGCATAGTTTGTTATTATTTGTACACCTTTTTTTGTAATTTTAAGATGATATGGTTTGGTTTGTTGTGGTAAGGGATAGTTGGGGGTGATTTACGGTAGCCGAAGTAATTTAGGTGTTTCTGGTATAGTTTGTTATGATTTTTAGAACTTTTTGTAATTTTAAAGTGATTGGGCTTTGTTTGTTGCTGTAAAGAGTAGTTGGGGGTGATTTTTGAAAACCGAAGTAATTTAGGTGAGTTTGGCATAGTTTTCTATTGTTAGTAGCATTTTTTTGTAATTTAAAAATGATTGGGTTTAGTTTGTTATGGTAAGGGTTAGTTGGTGATGATTTATGGTAGCCGAAGTAATTTAGGTGAGTTTGGCATAATTTGCTATGGTTACTAGCATTTTTTTGTAATTTAAAAGTGATTGGGTTTAGTTTGTTGTGGTAAAGGTTAGTTGGTGATGATTTATGGTAGCCGAAGTAATTTAGGTGATTCTGGTATAGTTTGTTATGATTTGTACACCTTTTTTTGTAATATTAAGATGATATGGTTTGGTTTGTTGTGGTAAGGGATAGTTGGGGGTGATTTACGGTAGCCGAAGTAATTTAGGTGATTCTGATATAGTTTGTTATGATTTTTAGCATTTTTTTGTAATTTTAAAGTGATTGGGCTTAGTTTGTTGCTGTAAAGTGTAGTTGGGGGTGATTTTTGTTAGCCGAAGTAATTTAGGTGAGTTTGGCATAGTTTGCTATGGTTACAAGCATTTTTTTGTAATTTAAAAGTGATTGGGTTTAGTTTGTTGTGGTAAGGGTTAGTTGGTGATGATTTAGAGTAGCCGAAGTAATTTAGGTGAGTCTGGCATAGTTTGTTATGATTTGTACACCTTTTTTTGTAATAATAAGATGATATGGTTTGGTTTGTTGTGGTAAGGGATAGTCGGGGGTGATTTACGGTAGCCGAAGTAATTTAGGTGATTCTGGTATAGTTTGTTATGATTTTTAGCATTTTTTTGTAATTTTAAAGTGATTGGGCTTAGTTTGTTGCTGTAAAGTGTAGTTGGGGGTGATTTTTGATAGCCGAAGTAATTTAGGTGAGTTTGGCATAGTTTGCTATGGTTAGTAGCATTTTTCTGTAATTTAAAAGTGATTGGGTTTAGTTTGTTGTGGTAAGGGTTAGTTGGTGATGATTTATGGTAGCCGAAGTAATTTAGGAGAGTTTGGCATAGTTTGCTATGGTTACTAGCATTTTTTTGTAATTTAAAAGTGATTGGGTTTAGTTTGTTGTGGTAAGGGTTAGTTGGTGATGATTTAGAGTAGCCGAAGTAATTTAGGTGAGTCTGGCATAGTTTGTTATGATTTGTACACCTTTTTTTGTAATTTTAAGATGATATGGTTTGGTTTGTTGTGGTAAGGGATAGTTGGGGGTGATTTACGGTAGCCGAAGTAATTTAGGAGATTCTGGTATAGTTTGTTATGATTTTTAGAACTTTTTGTAATTTTAAAGTGATTGGGCTTTGTTTGTTGCTGTAAAGAGTAGTTGGGGGTGATTTTTGAAAACCGAAGTAATTTAGGTGAGTTTGGCATAGTTTTCTATTGTTAGTAGCATTTTTTTGTAATTTAAAAATGATTGGGTTTAGTTTGTTATGGTAAGGGTTAGTTGGTGATGATTTATGGTAGCCGAAGTAATTTAGGTGAGTTTGGCATAATTTGCTATGGTTACTAGCATTTTTTTGTAATTTAAAAGTGATTGGGTTTAGTTTGTTGTGGTAAAGGTTAGTTGGTGATGATTTATGGTAGCCGAAGTAATTTAGGTGATTCTGGTATAGTTTGTTATGATTTGTACACCTTTTTTTGTAATATTAAGATGATATGGTTTGGTTTGTTGTGGTAAGGGATAGTTGGGGGTGATTTACGGTAGCCGAAGTAATTTAGGTGATTCTGATATAGTTTGTTATGATTTTTAGCATTTTTTTGTAATTTTAAAGTGATTGGGCTTAGTTTGTTGCTGTAAAGTGTAGTTGGGGGTGATTTTTGTTAGCCGAAGTAATTTAGGTGAGTTTGGCATAGTTTGCTATGGTTACAAGCATTTTTTTGTAATTTAAAAGTGATTGGGTTTAGTTTGTTGTGGTAAGGGTTAGTTGGTGATGATTTAGAGTAGCCGAAGTAATTTAGGTGAGTCTGGCATAGTTTGTTATGATTTGTACACCTTTTTTTGTAATAATAAGATGATATGGTTTGGTTTGTTGTGGTAAGGGATAGTCGGGGGTGATTTACGGTAGCCGAAGTAATTTAGGTGATTCTGGTATAGTTTGTTATGATTTTTAGCATTTTTTTGTAATTTTAAAGTGATTGGGCTTAGTTTGTTGCTGTAAAGTGTAGTTGGGGGTGATTTTTGATAGCCGAAGTAATTTAGGTGAGTTTGGCATAGTTTGCTATGGTTAGTAGCATTTTTCTGTAATTTAAAAGTGATTGGGTTTAGTTTGTTGTGGTAAGGGTTAGTTGGTGATGATTTATGGTAGCCGAAGTAATTTAGGAGAGTTTGGCATAGTTTGCTATGGTTACTAGCATTTTTTTGTAATTTAAAAGTGATTGGGTTTAGTTTGTTGTGGTAAGGGTTAGTTGGTGATGATTTAGAGTAGCCGAAGTAATTTAGGTGAGTCTGGCATAGTTTGTTATGATTTGTACACCTTTTTTTGTAATTTTAAGATGATATGGTTTGGTTTGTTGTGGTAAGGGATAGTTGGGGGTGATTTACGGTAGCCGAAGTAATTTAGGAGATTCTGGTATAGTTTGTTATGATTTTTAGCATTTTTTGTAATTTTAAAGTGATTGGGCTTAGTTTGTTGCTGTAAAGAGTAGTTGGGGGTGATTTTTGAAAGCTGAAGTAATTTAGGTGAGTTTGGCATAGTTTTCTATTGTTAGTAGCATTTTTTTGTAATTTAAAAGTGATTGGGTTTAGTTTGTTGTGGTAAGGGTTAGTTGGTGATGATTTATGGTAGCCAAAGTAATTTAGGTGAGTTTGGCATAGTTTGCTATGGTTACTAGCATTTTTTTGTAATTTAAAAGTGATTGGGTTTAGTTTGTTGTGGTAAGGGTTAGTTCGTGATGATTTAGAGTAGCCGAAGTAATTTAGGTGAGTCTGGCATAGTTTGTTATGATTTGTACACCTTTTTTTTGTAATTTTAGGATGATATGGTTTGGTTTGTTGTGGTAAGGGATAGTTGGGGGTGATTTACGGTAGCCGAAGTAATTTAGGTGATTCTGGTATAGTTTGTTATGATTTTTAGCATTTTTTTGTAATTTTAAATTTATTGGGCTTAGTTTGTTGCTGCAAAGTGTAGTTGGGGTGATTTTTGATAGCCGAAGTAATTTAGGTGAGTTTGGCATTGTTTGCTACGGTTAGTAGCATTTTTGTGTAATTTAAAAGTGATTGGGTTTAGTTTGTTGTGGTAAGGGTTAGTTGGTGATGATTTAGAGTAGCCGAAGTAATTTAGGAGATTCTGGCATAGTTTGTTATGATTTGTACACCTTTTTTTGTAATTTTAAGATGATATGGTTTGGTTTGTTGTGGTAAGGGATAGTTGGGGGTGATTGACGGTAGCCGAAGTAATGTAGGTGATTCTGGTATAGTTTGTTATGATTTTTAGCATTTTTTTGTAATTTTAAAGTGATTGGGCTTAGTTTGTTGCTGTAAAGTGTAGTTGGGAGTGATTTTTGATAGCCGAAGTAATTTAGGTGAGTTTGGCATAGTTTGCTATGGTTAGTAGCATTTTTTTGTAATTTAAAAGTGATTGGGTTTAGTTTGTTGGGGTAAGAGTTAGTTGGTGATGATTTATGGTAGCCGAAGTAATTTAGGTGAGTTTGGCATAGTTTGCTATGGTTACTAGCATTTTTTTGTAATTTAAAAGTGATTGGGTTTAGTTTGTTGTAGTAAGGGTTAGTTGGTGATGATTTAGAGTAGCCGAAGTAATTTAGATGAGTCTGGCATAGTTTGTTATGATTTGTACACCTTTTTTTGTAATTTTAAGATGATATGGTTTGGTTTGTTGTGGTAAGGGATAGTTGAGGGTGATTTACGGTAGCCGAAGTAATTTAGGTGATTCTGGTATAGTTTGTTATGATTTTTAGCATTTTTTTGTAATTTTAAAATGATTGGGCTTAGTTTGTTGTGGTAAGGGTTAGTTGGTGATGATTTATGGTAGCCGAAGTAATTTAGGTGAGTTTGGCATAGTTTGCTATGGTTACTAGCATTTTTTTGTAATTTAAAAGTGAATGGGTTTAGTTTGTTGTGGTAAGGGTTAGTTGGTGATGATTTAGAGTAGCCGAAGTAATTTAGGTGAGTCTGGCATAGTTTGTTATGATTTGTACACCTTTTTTTGTAATTTTAAGATGATATGGTTTGGTTTGTTGTGGTAAGGGATGGTTGGGTGTGATTTACGGTAGCCGAAGTAATTTAGGTGATTCTGGAATAGTTTGTTATGATTTTTAGCATTTTTTTGTAATTTTAAAGTGATTGGGCTTAGTTTGTTGCCGTAAAGTGTAGTTGGGGGTGATTTTTGATAGCCGAAGTAATTTAGGTGAGTTTGGCATTGTTTGCTATGGTTAGTAGCATTTTTTTGTAATTTAAAAGTGATTGGGTTTAGTTTGTTGTGGTAAGGGTTAGTTGGTGATTATTTATGGTAACCGAAGTAATTTAGGTGAGTTTGGCATAGTTTTTTATCGTTAGTAGCATTTTTTTGTAATTTAAAAGTGATTGGGTTTAGTTTGTTGTGGTAAAGGTTAGTTGGTGATGATTTAGAGTAGCCGAAGTAATTTAGGTGAGTCTGGCATAGTTTGTTATGATTTGTACAACTTTTTTTGCAATTTTAAGATGATATGGTTTGGTTTGTTGTGGTAAGGGATAGTTGGGGGTGATTGACGGTAGCCGAAGTAATGTAGGTGATTCTGGTATAGTTTGTTATGATTTTTAGCATTTTTTTGTAATTTTAAAGTGATTGGGCTTAGTTTGTTGCTGTAAAGTGTAGTTGGGAGTGATTTTTGATAGCCGAAGTAATTTAGGTGAGTTTGGCGTAGTTTGCTATGGTTAGTAGCATTTTTTTGTAATTTAAAAGTGATTGGGTTTAGTTTGTTGGGGTAAGAGTTAGTTGGTGATGATTTATGGTAGCCGAAGTAATTTAGGTGAGTTTGGCATAGTTTGCTATGGTTACTAGCATTTTTTTGTAATTTAAAAGTGATTGGGTTTAGTTTGTTGTAGTAAGGGTTAGTTGGTGATGATTTAGAGTAGCCGAAGTAATTTAGATGAGTCTGGCATAGTTTGTTATGATTTGTACACCTTTTTTTGTAATTTTAAGATGATATGGTTTGGTTTGTTGTGGTAAGGGATAGTTGAGGGTGATTTACGGTAGCCGAAGTAATTTAGGTGATTCTGGTATAGTTTGTTATGATTTTTAGCATTTTTTTTTAATTTTAAAATGATTGGGCTTAGTTTGTTGTGGTAAGGGTTAGTTGGTGATGATTTATGGTAGCCGAAGTAATTTAGGTGAGTTTGGCATAGTTTGCTATGGTTACTAGCATTTTTTTGTAATTTAAAAGTGAATGGGTTTAGTTTGTTGTGGTAAGGGTTAGTTGGTGATGATTTAGAGTAGCCGAAGTAATTTAGGTGAGTCTGGCATAGTTTGTTATGATTTGTACACCTTTTTTTGTAATTTTAAGATGATATGGTTTGGTTTGTTGTGGTAAGGGATGGTTGGGTGTGATTTACGGTAGCCGAAGTAATTTAGGTGATTCTGGAATAGTTTGTTATGATTTTTAGCATTTTTTTGTAATTTTAAAGTGATTGGGCTTAGTTTGTTGCCGTAAAGTGTAGTTGGGGGTGATTTTTGATAGCCGAAGTAATTTAGGTGAGTTTGGCATTGTTTGCTATGGTTAGTAGCATTTTTTTGTAATTTAAAAGTGATTGGGTTTAGTTTGTTGTGGTAAGGGTTAGTTGGTGATTATTTATGGTAACCGAAGTAATTTAGGTGAGTTTGGCATAGTTTTTTATCGTTAGTAGCATTTTTTTGTAATTTAAAAGTGATTGGGTTTAGTTTGTTGTGGTAAAGGTTAGTTGGTGATGATTTAGAGTAGCCGAAGTAATTTAGGTGAGTCTGGCATAGTTTGTTATGATTTGTACAACTTTTTTTGCAATTTTAAGATGATATGGTTTGGTTTGTTGTGGTAAGGGATAGTTGGGGGTGATTTACGGTAGCCGAAGTAATTTAGGTGATTCTGGTATAGTTTGTTATGATTTTTAGCATTTTTTTGTAATTTTAAAGTGATTGGGCTTAGTTTGTTGCTGTAAAGTGTAGTTGGGGTGATTTTTGATAGCTGAAGTAATTTAGGTGAGTTTGGCATAGTTTGCTATGGTTAGTAGCATTTTTTTGTAATTTAAAAGTGATTGGGTTTAGTTTGTTGTGGTAAGGGTCAGTTGGTGATGATTTATGGTAGCCGAAGTAATTTAGGTGAGTTTGGCATAGTTTGCTATGGTTACAAGCATTTTTTTGTAATTTAAAAGTGAATGGGTTTAGTTTGTTGTGGTAAGGGTTAGTTGGTGATGATTTAGAGTAGCCGAAGTAATTTAGGTGAGTCTGGCATAGTTTGTTATGATTTGTACACCTTTTTTTGTAATTTTAAGATGATATGGTTTGGTTTGTTGTGGTAAGGGATAGTTGGGTGTGATTTACTGTAGCCGAAGTAATTTAAGTGATTCTGGTATAGTTTGTTATGATTTTTAGCATTTTTTTGTAATTTTAAAGTGATTGGGCTTAGTTTGTTGCTGTAAAGTGTAGTTGGGAGTGATTTTTGATAGCCGAAGTAATTTAGGTGAGTTTGGCATAGTTTGCTATGGTTAGTAGCATTTTTTTGTAATTTAAAAGTGATTGGGTTTAGTTTGTTGTGGTAAGGGTTAGTTGGTGATGATTTATGGTAGCCGAAGTAAATTAGGTGAGTTTGGCATAGTTTGCTATGGTTACTAGCATTTTTTTGTAATTTAAAAGTGATTGGGTTTAGTTTGTTGTGGTAAGGGTTAGTTGGTGATGATTTAGAGTAGCCGAAGTAATTTAGGTGAGTCTGGCATAGTTTGTTATGATTTGTACACTTTTTTTTGTAATTTTAAGATGATATGGTTTGGTTTGTTGTGGTAAGGGATAGTTGGGGGTGATTTACGGTAGCCGAAGTAATTTAGGTGATTCTGGAATAGTTTGTTATGATTTTTAGCATTTTTTTGTAATTTTAAAGTGATTGGGCTTAGTTTGTTGCCGTAAAGTGTAGTTGGGGGTGATTTTTGATAGCCGAAGTAATTTAGGTGAGTTTGGCATTGTTTGCTATGGTTAGTAGCATTTTTTTGTAATTTAAAAGTGATTGGGTTTAGTTTGTTGTAGTAAGGGTTAGTTGGTGATGATTTAGAGTAGCCGAAGTAATTTAGATGAGTCTGGCATAGTTTGTTATGATTTGTACACCTTTTTTTGTAATTTTAAGATGATATGGTTTGGTTTGTTGTGGTAAGGGATAGTTGAGGGTGATTTACGGTAGCCGAAGTAATTTAGGTGATTCTGGTATAGTTTGTTATGATTTTTAGCATTTTTTTTTAATTTTAAAATGATTGGGCTTAGTTTGTTGTGGTAAGGGTTAGTTGGTGATGATTTATGGTAGCCGAAGTAATTTAGGTGAGTTTGGCATAGTTTGCTATGGTTACTAGCATTTTTTTGTAATTTAAAAGTGAATGGGTTTAGTTTGTTGTGGTAAGGGTTAGTTGGTGATGATTTAGAGTAGCCGAAGTAATTTAGGTGAGTCTGGCATAGTTTGTTATGATTTGTACACCTTTTTTTGTAATTTTAAGATGATATGGTTTGGTTTGTTGTGGTAAGGGATGGTTGGGTGTGATTTACGGTAGCCGAAGTAATTTAGGTGATTCTGGAATAGTTTGTTATGATTTTTAGCATTTTTTTGTAATTTTAAAGTGATTGGGCTTAGTTTGTTGCCGTAAAGTGTAGTTGGGGGTGATTTTTGATAGCCGAAGTAATTTAGGTGAGTTTGGCATTGTTTGCTATGGTTAGTAGCATTTTTTTGTAATTTAAAAGTGATTGGGTTTAGTTTGTTGTGGTAAGGGTTAGTTGGTGATTATTTATGGTAACCGAAGTAATTTAGGTGAGTTTGGCATAGTTTTTTATCGTTAGTAGCATTTTTTTGTAATTTAAAAGTGATTGGGTTTAGTTTGTTGTGGTAAAGGTTAGTTGGTGATGATTTAGAGTAGCCGAAGTAATTTAGGTGAGTCTGGCATAGTTTGTTATGATTTGTACAACTTTTTTTGCAATTTTAAGATGATATGGTTTGGTTTGTTGTGGTAAGGGATAGTTGGGGGTGATTTACGGTAGCCGAAGTAATTTAGGTGATTCTGGTATAGTTTGTTATGATTTTTAGCATTTTTTTGTAATTTTAAAGTGATTGGGCTTAGTTTGTTGCTGTAAAGTGTAGTTGGGGTGATTTTTGATAGCTGAAGTAATTTAGGTGAGTTTGGCATAGTTTGCTATGGTTAGTAGCATTTTTTTGTAATTTAAAAGTGATTGGGTTTAGTTTGTTGTGGTAAGGGTCAGTTGGTGATGATTTATGGTAGCCGAAGTAATTTAGGTGAGTTTGGCATAGTTTGCTATGGTTACTAGCATTTTTTTGTAATTTAAAAGTGAATGGGTTTAGTTTGTTGTGGTAAGGGTTAGTTGGTGATGATTTAGAGTAGCCGAAGTAATTTAGGTGAGTCTGGCATAGTTTGTTATGATTTGTACACCTTTTTTTGTAATTTTAAGATGATATGGTTTGGTTTGTTGTGGTAAGGGATAGTTGGGTGTGATTTACTGTAGCCGAAGTAATTTAAGTGATTCTGGTATAGTTTGTTATGATTTTTAGCATTTTTTTGTAATTTTAAAGTGATTGGGCTTAGTTTGTTGCTGTAAAGTGTAGTTGGGAGTGATTTTTGATAGCCGAAGTAATTTAGGTGAGTTTGGCATAGTTTGCTATGGTTAGTAGCATTTTTTTGTAATTTAAAAGTGATTGGGTTTAGTTTGTTGGGGTAAGAGTTAGTTGGTGATGATTTATGGTAGCCGAAGTAATTTAGGTGAGTTTGGCATAGTTTGCTATGGTTACTAGCATTTTTTTGTAATTTAAAAGTGATTGGGTTTAGTTTGTTGTAGTAAGGGTTAGTTGGTGATGATTTAGAGTAGCCGAAGTAATTTAGATGAGTCTGGCATAGTTTGTTATGATTTGTACACCTTTTTTTGTAATTTTAAGATGATATGGTTTGGTTTGTTGTGGTAAGGTATAGTTGAGGGTGATTTACGGTAGCCGAAGTAATTTAGGTGATTCTGGTATAGTTTGTTATGATTTTTAGCATTTTTTTGTAATTTTAAAATGATTGGGCTTAGTTTGTTGTGGTAAGGGTTAGTTGGTGATGATTTATGGTAGCCGAAGTAATTTAGGTGAGTTTGGCATAGTTTGCTATGGTTACTAGCATTTTTTTGTAATTTAAAAGTGAATGGGTTTAGTTTGTTGTGGTAAGGGTTAGTTGGTGATGATTTAGAGTAGCCGAAGTAATTTAGGTGAGTCTGGCATAGTTTGTTATGATTTGTACACCTTTTTTTGTAATTTTAAGATGATATGGTTTGGTTTGTTGTGGTAAGGGATGGTTGGGTGTGATTTACGGTAGCCGAAGTAATTTAGGTGATTCTGGAATAGTTTGTTATGATTTTTAGCATTTTTTTGTAATTTTAAAGTGATTGGGCTTAGTTTGTTGCCGTAAAGTGTAGTTGGGGGTGATTTTTGATAGCCGAAGTAATTTAGGTGAGTTTGGCATTGTTTGCTATGGTTAGTAGCATTTTTTTGTAATTTAAAAGTGATTGGGTTTAGTTTGTTGTGGTAAGGGTTAGTTGGTGATTATTTATGGTAACCGAAGTAATTTAGGTGAGTTTGGCATAGTTTTTTATCGTTAGTAGCATTTTTTTGTAATTTAAAAGTGATTGGGTTTAGTTTGTTGTGGTAAAGGTTAGTTGGTGATGATTTAGAGTAGCCGAAGTAATTTAGGTGAGTCTGGCATAGTTTGTTATGATTTGTACAACTTTTTTTGCAATTTTAAGATGATATGGTTTGGTTTGTTGTGGTAAGGGATAGTTGGGGGTGATTGACGGTAGCCGAAGTAATGTAGGTGATTCTGGTATAGTTTGTTATGATTTTTAGCATTTTTTTGTAATTTTAAAGTGATTGGGCTTAGTTTGTTGCTGTAAAGTGTAGTTGGTAGTGATTTTTGATAGCCGAAGTAATTTAGGTGAGTTTGGCATAGTTTGCTATGGTTAGTAGCATTTTTTTGTAATTTAAAAGTGATTGGGTTTAGTTTGTTGGGGTAAGAGTTAGTTGGTGATGATTTATGGTAGCCGAAGTAATTTAGGTGAGTTTGGCATAGTTTGCTATGGTTACTAGCATTTTTTTGTAATTTAAAAGTGATTGGGTTTAGTTTGTTGTAGTAAGGGTTAGTTGGTGATGATTTAGAGTAGCCGAAGTAATTTAGATGAGTCTGGCATAGTTTGTTATGATTTGTACACCTTTTTTTGTAATTTTAAAATGATATGGTTTGGTTTGTTGTGGTAAGGGATAGTTGAGGGTGATTTACGGTAGCCGAAGTAATTTAGGTGATTCTGGTATAGTTTGTTATGATTTTTAGCATTTTTTTTTAATTTTAAAATGATTGGGCTTAGTTTGTTGTGGTAAGGGTTAGTTGGTGATGATTTATGGTAGCCGAAGTAATTTAGGTGAGTTTGGCATAGTTTGCTATGGTTACTAGCATTTTTTTGTAATTTAAAAGTGAATGGGTTTAGTTTGTTGTGGTAAGGGTTAGTTGGTGATGATTTAGAGTAGCCGAAGTAATTTAGGTGAGTCTGGCATAGTTTGTTATGATTTGTACACCTTTTTTTGTAATTTTAAGATGATATGGTTTGGTTTGTTGTGGTAAGGGATGGTTGGGTGTGATTTACGGTAGCCGAAGTAATTTAGGTGATTCTGGAATAGTTTGTTATGATTTTTAGCATTTTTTTGTAATTTTAAAGTGATTGGGCTTAGTTTGTTGCCGTAAAGTGTAGTTGGGGGTGATTTTTGATAGCCGAAGTAATTTAGGTGAGTTTGGCATTGTTTGCTATGGTTAGTAGCATTTTTTTGTAATTTAAAAGTGATTGGGTTTAGTTTGTTGTGGTAAGGGTTAGTTGGTGATTATTTATGGTAACCGAAGTAATTTAGGTGAGTTTGGCATAGTTTTTTATCGTTAGTAGCATTTTTTTGTAATTTAAAAGTGATTGGGTTTAGTTTGTTGTGGTAAAGGTTAGTTGGTGATGATTTAGAGTAGCCGAAGTAATTTAGGTGAGTCTGGCATAGTTTGTTATGATTTGTACAACTTTTTTTGCAATTTTAAGATGATATGGTTTGGTTTGTTGTGGTAAGGGATAGTTGGGGGTGATTTACGGTAGCCGAAGTAATTTAGGTGATTCTGGTATAGTTTGTTATGATTTTTAGCATTTTTTTGTAATTTTAAAGTGATTGGGCTTAGTTTGTTGCTGTAAAGTGTAGTTGGGGTGATTTTTGATAGCTGAAGTAATTTAGGTGAGTTTGGCATAGTTTGCTATGGTTAGTAGCATTTTTTTGTAATTTAAAAGTGATTGGGTTTAGTTTGTTGTGGTAAGGGTCAGTTGGTGATGATTTATGGTAGCCGAAGTAATTTAGGTGAGTTTGGCATAGTTTGCTATGGTTACTAGCATTTTTTTGTAATTTAAAAGTGAATGGGTTTAGTTTGTTGTGGTAAGGGTTAGTTGGTGATGATTTAGAGTAGCCGAAGTAATTTAGGTGAGTCTGGCATAGTTTGTTATGATTTGTACACCTTTTTTTGTAATTTTAAGATGATATGGTTTGGTTTGTTGTGGTAAGGGATAGTTGGGTGTGATTTACTGTAGCCGAAGTAATTTAAGTGATTCTGGTATAGTTTGTTATGATTTTTAGCATTTTTTTGTAATTTTAAAGTGATTGGGCTTAGTTTGTTGCTGTAAAGTGTAGTTGGGAGTGATTTTTGATAGCCGAAGTAATTTAGGTGAGTTTGGCATAGTTTGCTATGGTTAGTAGCATTTTTTTGTAATTTAAAAGTGATTGGGTTTAGTTTGTTGTGGTAAGGGTTAGTTGGTGATGATTTATGGTAGCCGAAGTAAATTAGGTGAGTTTGGCATAGTTTGCTATGGTTACTAGCATTTTTTTGTAATTTAAAAGTGATTGGGTTTAGTTTGTGTGGTAAGGGTTAGTTGGTGATGATTTAGAGTAGCCGAAGTAATTTAGGTGAGTCTGGCATAGTTTGTTATGATTTGTACACTTTTTTTTGTAATTTTAAGATGATATGGTTTGGTTTGTTGTGGTAAGGGATAGTTGGGGGTGATTTACGGTAGCCGAAGTAATTTAGGTGATTCTGGAATAGTTTGTTATGATTTTTAGCATTTTTTTGTAATTTTAAAGTGATTGGGCTTAGTTTGTTGCCGTAAAGTGTAGTTGGGGGTGATTTTTGATAGCGGAAGTAATTTAGGTGAGTTTGGCATTGTTTGCTATGGTTAGTAGCATTTTTTTGTAATTTAAAAGTGATTGGGTTTAGTTTGTTGTGGTAAGAGTTAGTTGGTGATGATTTATGGTAGCCGAAGTAATTTAGGTGAGTTTGGCATAGTTTGCTATGGTTACTAGCATTTTTTTGTAATTTAAAAGTGATTGGGTTTAGTTTGTTGTGGTAAGGGTTAGTTGGTGATGATTTAGAGTAGCCGAAGTAATTTAGATGAATCTGGCATAGTTTGTTATGATTTGTACAACTTTTTTTGTAATTTTGAGATGATATGGTTTGGTTTGTTGTGGTAAGGGATAGTTGAGGGTGATTTACGGTAGCCGAAGTAATTTAGGTGATTCTGGTATAGTTTGTTATGATTTTTAGCATTTTTTTGTAATTTTAAAGTGATTGGGCTTAGTTTGTTGCTGTAAAGTGTAGTTGAAGGTGATTTTTGATAGCCGAAGTAATTTAGGTGAGTTTGGCATAGTTTGCTATGGTTACTAGCATTTTTTTGTAATTCTAAAGTGATTGGGTTTAGTTTGTTGTGGTAAGTGTTAGTTGGTGATGATTTAGAGTAGCCGAAGTCATTTAGGTGAGTCTGGCATAGTTTGTTATTATTTGTACACCTTTTTTTGTAATTTTAAGATGATATGGTTTGGTTTGTTGTGGTAAGGGAAAGTTGGGGGTGATTTACGGTAGCCGAAGTAATTTAGGTGATTCTGGTATAGTTTGTTATGATTTTTAGCATTTTTTTGTAATTTTAAAGTGATTGGGCTTAGTTTGTTGCTGTAAAGAGTAGTTGGGGGTGATTTTTGAAAGCCGAAGTAATTTAGGTGAGTTTGGCATAGTTTTCTATTGTTAGTAGCATTTTTTTGTAATTTAAAAGTGATTGGGTTTAGTTTTTTGTGGTAAGGGTTAGTTGGTGATGATTTATGGTAGCCAAAGTAATTTAGGTGAGTTTGGCATAGTTTGCTATGGTTACTAGCATTTTTTTGTAATTTAAAAGTGATTGGGTTTAGTTTGTTGTGGTAAGGGTTAGTTCGTGATGATTTAGAGTAGCCGAAGTAATTTAGGTGAGTCTGGCATAGTTTGTTATGATTTGTACACCTTTTTTTTGTAATTTTAGGATGATATGGTTTGGTTTGTTGTGGTAAGGGATAGTTGGGGGTGATTTACGGTAGCCGAAGTAATTTAGGAGAGTTTGGCATAGTTTGCTATGGTTACTAGCATTTTTTTGTAATTTAAAAGTGATTGGGTTTAGTTTGTTGTGGTAAGGGTTAGTTGGTGATGATTTAGAGTAGCCGAAGTAATTTAGGTGAGTCTGGCATAGTTTGTTATGATTTGTACACCTTTTTTTGTAATAATAAGATGATATGGTTTGGTTTGTTGTGGTAAGGGATAGTTGGGGGTGATTTACGGTAGCCGAAGTAATTTAGGTGATTCTGGTATAGTTTGTTATGATTTTTAGCATTTTTTTGTAATTTTAAAGTGATTGGGCTTAGTTTGTTGCTGTAAAGTGTAGTTGGGGGTGATTTTTGATAGCCGAAGTAATTTAGGTGAGTTTGGCATAGTTTGCTATGGTTAGTAGCATTTTTCTGTAATTTAAATGTGATTGGGTTTAGTTTGTTGTGGTAAGGGTTAGTTGGTGATTATTTATGGTAGCCGAAGTAATTTAGGAGAGTTTGGCATAGTTTGCTATGGTTACTAGCATTTTTTTGTAATTTTAAAGTGATTGGGTTTAGTTTGTTGTGGTAAGGGTTAGTTGGTGATGATTTAGAGTAGCCGAAGTAATTTAGGTGAGTCTGGCATAGTTTGTTATTATTTGTACACCTTTTTTTGTAATTTTAAGATGATATGGTTTGGTTTGTTGTGGTAAGGGATAGTTGGGGGTGATTTACGGTAGCCGAAGTAATTTAGGTGATTCTGGCATAGTTTGTTATGATTTTTAGCATTTTTTGTAATTTTAAAGTGATTGGGCTTAGTTTGTTGCTGTAAAGAGTAGTTGGGGGTGATTTTTGAAAGCCGAAGTAATTTAGGTGAGTTTGGCATAGTTTTCTATTGTTAGTAGCATTTTTTTGTAATTTAAAAATGATTGGGTTTAGTTTGTTATGGTAAGGGTTAGTTGGTGATGATTTATGGTAGCCGAAGTAATTTAGGTGAGTTTGGCATAATTTGCTATGGTTACTAGCATTTTGTTGTAATTTAAAAGTGATTGGGTATAGTTTGTTGTGGTAAGGTTTAGTTCGTGATGATTTAGAGTAGCCGAAGTAATTTAGGTGAGTCTGGCATAGTTTGTTATGATTTGTACACTTTTTTTTTGTAATTTTAGGATGATATGGTTTGGTTTGTTGTGGTAAGGGATAGTTGGAGGTGATTTACGGTAGCCGAAGTAATTTAGGTGATTCTGGTATAGTTTGTTATGATTTTTAGCATTTTTTTGTAATTTTAAAGTGATTGGGCTTAGTTTGTTGCTGTAAAGTGTAGCTGGGGGTGATTTTTGATAGCCGAAGTAATTTAGGTGAGTTTGGCATAGTTTGCTATGTTTAGTAGCATTATTTTGTAATTTAAATGTGATTGGGTTTAGTTTGTTGTGGTAAGGGTTAGTGGGTGATGATTTATGGTAGCCGAAGTAATTTAGGTGAGTTTGGTATAGTTTGCTATGGTTACTAGCATTTTTTTGTAATTTAAAAGTGATTGGGTTTAGTTTGTTGTGGTAAGAGTTAGTTGGTGATGATTTAAAGTAGCCGAAGTAATTTAGGTGAGTCTGGCATAGTTTGTTATGATTTGTACACATTTTTTTGTAATTTTAAGATGATATGGTTTGGTTTGTTGTGGTAAGGGATAGTTGGGGGTGATTTACGGTAGCCGAAGTAATTTAGGTGATTGTGGTATGGTTTGTTATGATTTTTAGCATTTTTTTGTAATTTTAAAGTGATTGGGCTTAGTTTGTTGCTGTAAAGTGTAGTTGGGGGTGATTTATGGTAGCCGAAGTAATTTAGGTGAGTTTGGCATAGTTTGCTATGGTTACTAGCATTTTTTTGTAATTTAAAAGTGATTGGGTTTAGTTTGTTGTGGTAAGGGTTAGTTGGTGATGATTTAGAGTAGCCGAAGTAATTTTGGTGAGTCTGGCATAGTTTGTTATGATTTGTACACCTTTTTTTGTAATAATAAGATGATATGGTTTGGTTTGTTGTGGTAAGGGATAGTTGGGGGTGATTTACGGTAGCCGAAGTAATTTAGGTGATTCTGGTATAGTTTGTTATGATTTTTAGCATTTTTTTGTAATTTTAAAGTGATTGGGCTTAGTATGTTGCTGTAAAGTGTACTTGGGGGTGATTTTTGATAGCCGAAGTAATTTAGGAGAGTTTGGCATAGTTTGCTATGGTTAGTAGCATTTTTCTGTAATTTAAAAGTGATTGGGTTTAGTTTGTTGTGGTAAGGGTTAGTTGGTGATGATTTATGGTAGCCGAAGTAATTTAGGAGAGTTTGGCATAGTTTGCTATGGTTACTAGCATTTTTTTGTAATTTAAAAGTGATTGGGTTTAGTTTGTTGTGGTAAGGGTTAGTTGGTGATGATTTAGAGTAGCCGAAGTAATTTAGGTGAGTCTGGCATAGTTTGTTATGATTTGTACAACTTTTTTTGTAATTTTAAGATGATATGGTTTGGTTTGTTGTGGTAAGGGATAGTTGGGGGTGATTTACGGTAGCCTAAGTAATTTAGGTGATTCTGGTATAGTTTGTTATGATTTTTAGCATTTTTTGTAATTTTAAAGTGATTGGGCTTAGTTTGTTGCTGTAAAGAGTAGTTGGGGGTGATTTTTGAAAGCCGAAGTAATTTAGGTGAGTTTGGCATAGTTTTCTATTGTTAGTAGCATTTTTTTGTAATTTAAAAGTGATTGGGTTTAGTTTGTTGTGGTAAAGGTTAGTTGGTGATGATTTATGGTAGCCAAAGTAATTTAGGTGAGTTTGGCATAGTTTGCCATGGTTACTAGCATTTTTTTGTAATTTAAAAGTGATTGGGTTTAGTTTGTTGTGGTAAGGGTTAGTTCGTGATGATTTAGAGTAGCCGAAGTAATTTAGGTGAGTCTGGCATAGTTTGTTATGATTTGTACATCTTTTTTTTGTAATTTTAGGATGATATGGTTTGGTTTGTTGTGGTAAGGGATAGTTGGGGGTGATTTACGGTAGCCGAAGTAATTTTGGTGATTCTGGTATAGTTTGTTATGATTTTTAGCATTTTTTTGTAATTTTAAATTGATTGGGCTTAGTTTGTTGCTGCAAAGTGTAGTTGGGGTGATTTTTGATAGCCGAAGTAATTTAGATGAGTTTGGCATAGTTTGCTACGGTTAGTAGCATTTTTCTGTAATTTAAAAGTGATCGGGTTTAGTTTGTTGTGGTAAGGGTTAGTTGGTGATGATTTATGGTAGCCGAAGTAATTTAGGTGAGTTTGGCATAGTTTGCTATGGTTACTAGCATTTTTTTGTAATTTAAAAGTGATTGGGTTTAGTTTGTTGTGGTAAGGGTTAGTTGGTGATGATTTAGAGTAGCCGAAGTAATTTAGGTAAGTCTGGCATAGTTTGTTATGATTTGTACAACTTTTTTTGTAATTTTAAGATGATATGGTTTGGTTTGTTGTGGTAAGGGATATTTGGGGGTGATTTACGGTAGCCGAAGTAATTTAGGTGATTCTGGTATAGTTTGTTATGATTTTTAGCATTTTTTTGTAATTTTAAAGTGATTGGGCCTAGTTTGTTGCTGTAAAGTGTAGTTGGGGATGATTTTTGATAGCTGAAGTAATTTAGGTGAGTTTGGCATAGTTTGCTATGGTTAGTAGCATTTTTTTGTAATTTAAATGTGATTGGGTTTAGTTTGTTGTGGTAAGGGTTAGTTGGAGATGATTTATGGTAGCCGAAGTAATTTAGGTGAGTTTGGCATAGTTTGCTATGGTTACTAGCATTTTTTTGTAATTTAAAAGTGATTGGGTTTAGTTTGTTGTGGTAAGGGTTAGTTGGTGATGATTTAGAGTAGCCGAAGTAATTTAGATGAGTCTGGCATAGTTTGTTATGATTTGTACACCTTTTTTTGTAATTTTAAGATGATATGGTTTGGTTTGTTGTGGTAAGGGATAGTTGGAGGTGATTGACGGTAGCCGAAGTAATTTAGGTGATTCTGGTATAGTTTGTTATGATTTTTAGCATTTTTTTGTAATTTTAAAGTGATTGGGCTTAGTTTGTTGCCGTAAAGTGTAGTTGGGGGTGATTTTTGATAGCCGAAGTAATTTAGGTGAGTTTGGCATTGTTTGCTACGGTTAGTAGCATTTTTGTGTAATTTAAAAGTGATTGGGTTTAGTTTGTTGTGGTAAGGGTTAGTTGGTGATGATTTAGAGTAGCCGAAGTAATTTAGGAGATTCTGGCATAGTTTGTTATGATTTGTACACCTTTTTTTGTAATTTTAAGATGATATGGTTTGGTTTGTTGTGGTAAGGGATAGTTGGAGGTGATTGACGGTAGCCGAAGTAATTTAGGTGATTCTGGTATAGTTTGTTATGATTTTTAGCATTTTTTTGTAATTTTAAAGTGATTGGGCTTAGTTTGTTGCTGTAAAGAGTAGTTGGGGGTGATTTTTGAAAGCCGAAGTAATTTAGGTGAGTTTGGCATAGTTTTCTATTGTTAGTAGCATTTTTTTGTAATTTAAAAGTGATTGGGTTTAGTTTGTTGTGGTAAAGGTTAGTTGGTGATGATTTATGGTAGCCAAAGTAATTTAGGTGAGTTTGGCATAGTTTGCCATGGTTACTAGCATTTTTTTGTAATTTAAAAGTGATTGGGTTTAGTTTGTTGTGGTAAGGGTTAGTTCGTGATGATTTAGAGTAGCCGAAGTAATTTAGGTGAGTCTGGCATAGTTTGTTATGATTTGTACATCTTTTTTTTGTAATTTTAGGATGATATGGTTTGGTTTGTTGTGGTAAGGGATAGTTGGGGGTGATTTACGGTAGCCGAAGTAATTTTGGTGATTCTGGTATAGTTTGTTATGATTTTTAGCATTTTTTTGTAATTTTAAATTGATTGGGCTTAGTTTGTTGCTGCAAAGTGTAGTTGGGGTGATTTTTGATAGCCGAAGTAATTTAGATGAGTTTGGCATAGTTTGCTACGGTTAGTAGCATTTTTCTGTAATTTAAAAGTGATCGGGTTTAGTTTGTTGTGGTAAGGGTTAGTTGGTGATGATTTATGGTAGCCGAAGTAATTTAGGTGAGTTTGGCATAGTTTGCTATGGTTACTAGCATTTTTTTGTAATTTAAAAGTGATTGGGTTTAGTTTGTTGTGGTAAGGGTTAGTTGGTGATGATTTAGAGTAGCCGAAGTAATTTAGGTAAGTCTGGCATAGTTTGTTATGATTTGTACAACTTTTTTTGTAATTTTAAGATGATATGGTTTGGTTTGTTGTGGTAAGGGATATTTGGGGGTGATTTACGGTAGCCGAAGTAATTTAGGTGATTCTGGTATAGTTTGTTATGATTTTTAGCATTTTTTTGTAATTTTAAAGTGATTGGGCCTAGTTTGTTGCTGTAAAGTGTAGTTGGGGATGATTTTTGATAGCTGAAGTAATTTAGGTGAGTTTGGCATAGTTTGCTATGGTTAGTAGCATTTTTTTGTAATTTAAATGTGATTGGGTTTAGTTTGTTGTGGTAAGGGTTAGTTGGAGATGATTTATGGTAGCCGAAGTAATTTAGGTGAGTTTGGCATAGTTTGCTATGGTTACTAGCATTTTTTTGTAATTTAAAAGTGATTGGGTTTAGTTTGTTGTGGTAAGGGTTAGTTGGTGATGATTTAGAGTAGCCGAAGTAATTTAGATGAGTCTGGCATAGTTTGTTATGATTTGTACACCTTTTTTTGTAATTTTAAGATGATATGGTTTGGTTTGTTGTGGTAAGGGATAGTTGGAGGTGATTGACGGTAGCCGAAGTAATTTAGGTGATTCTGGTATAGTTTGTTATGATTTTTAGCATTTTTTTGTAATTTTAAAGTGATTGGGCTTAGTTTGTTGCCGTAAAGTGTAGTTGGGGGTGATTTTTGATAGCCGAAGTAATTTAGGTGAGTTTGGCATTGTTTGCTACGGTTAGTAGCATTTTTGTGTAATTTAAAAGTGATTGGGTATAGTTTGTTGTGGTAAGGGTTAGTTGGTGATGATTTAGAGTAGCCGAAGTAATTTAGGAGATTCTGGCATAGTTTGTTATGATTTGTACACCTTTTTTTGTAATTTTAAGATGATATGGTTTGGTTTGTTGTGGTAAGGTATAGTTGGGGGTGATTTACGGTAGCCGAAGTAATTTAGGTGATTCTGGAATAGTTTGTTATGATTTTTAGCATTTTTTTGTAATTTTAAAGTGATTGGGCTTAGTTTGTTGCCGTAAAGTGTAGTTGGGGGTGATTTTTGATAGCCGAAGTAATTTAGGTGAGTTTGGCATTGTTTGCTACGGTTAGTAGCATTTTTGTGTAATTTAAAAGTGATTGGGTTTAGTTTGTTGTGGTAAGGGTTAGTTGGTGATGATTTAGAGTAGCCGAAGTAATTTAGGAGATTCTGGCATAGTTTGTTATGATTTGTACACCTTTTTTTGTAATTTTAAGATGATATGGTTTGGTTTGTTGTGGTAAGGGATAGTTGGAGGTGATTGACGGTAGCCGAAGTAATTTAGGTGATTCTGGTATAGTTTGTTATGATTTTTAGCATTTTTTTGTAATTTTAAAGTGATTGGGCTTAGTTTGTTGCTGTAAAGTGTAGTTGGGAGTGATTTTTGATAGCCGAAGTAATTTAGGTGAGTTTGGCATAGTTTGCTATGGTTAGTAGCATTTTTTTGTAATTTAAAAGTGATTGGGTTTAGTTTGTTGTGGTAAGAGTTAGTTGGTGATGATTTATGGTAGCCGAAGTAATTTAGGTGAGTTTGGCATAGTTTGCTATGGTTACTAGCATTTTTTTGTAATTTAAAAGTGATTGGGTTTAGTTTGTTGTGGTAAGGGTTAGTTGGTGATGATTTAGAGTAGCCGAAGTAATTTAGATGAGTCTGGCATAGTTTGTTATGATTTGTACACCTTTTTTTGTAATTTTAAGATGATATGGTTTGGTTTGTTGTGGTAAGGGATAGTTGAGGGTGATTTACGGTAGCCGAAGTAATTTAGGTGATTCTGGTATAGTTTGTTATGATTTTTAGCATTTTTTTGTAATTTTAAAATGATTGGGCTTAGTTTGTTGTGGTAAGGGTTAGTTGGTGATGATTTATGGTAGCCGAAGTAATTTAGGTGAGTTTGGCATAGTTTGCTATGGTTACTAGCATTTTTTTGTAATTTAAAAGTGAATGGGGTTAGTTTGTTGTGGTAAGGGTTAGTTGGTGATGATTTAGAGTAGCCGAAGTAATTTAGGAGATTCTGGCATAGTTTGTTATGATTTGTACACCTTTTTTTGTAATTTTAAGATGATATAGTTTGGTTTGTTGTGGTAAGGGATGGTTGGGTGTGATTTACGGTAGCCGAAGTAATTTAGGTGATTCTGGAATAGTTTGTTATGATTTTTAGCATTTTTTTGTAATTTTAAAGTGATTGGGCTTAGTTTGTTGCCGTAAAGTGTAGTTGGGGGTGATTTTTGATAGCCGAAGTAATTTAGGTGAGTTTGGCATTGTTTGCTATGGTTAGTAGCATTTTTTTGTAATTTAAAAGTGATTGGGTTTAGTTTGTTGTGGTAAGGGTTAGTTGGTGATTATTTATGGTAACCGAAGTAATTTAGGTGAGTTTGGCATAGTTTTTTATCGTTAGTAGCATTTTTTTGTAATTTAAAAGTGATTGATTTTAGTTTGTTGTGGTAAAGGTTAGTTGGTGATGATTTAGAGTAGCCGAAGTAATTTAGGTGAGTCTGGCATAGTTTGTTATGATTTGTACAACTTTTTTTGCAATTTTAAGATGATATGGTTTGGTTTGTTGTGGTAAGGGATAGTTGGGGGTGATTTACGGTAGCCGAAGTAATTTAGGTGATTCTGGTATAGTTTGTTATGATTTTTAGCATTTTTTTGTAATTTTAAAGTGATTGGGCTTAGTTTGTTGCTGTAAAGTGTAGTTGGGGTGATTTTTGATAGCTGAAGTAATTTAGTTGAGTTTGGCATAGTTTGCTATGGTTAGTAGCATTTTTTTGTAATTTAAAAGTGATTGGGTTTAGTTTGTTGTGGTAAGGGTCAGTTGGTGATGATTTATGGTAGCCGAAGTAATTTAGGTGAGTTTGGCATAGTTTGCTATGGTTACTAGCATTTTTTTGTAATTTAAAAGTGAATGGGTTTAGTTTGTTGTGGTAAGGGTTAGTTGGTGATGATTTAGAGTAGCCGAAGTAATTTAGGTGAGTCTGGCATAGTTTGTTATGATTTGTACACCTTTTTTTGTAATTTTAAGATGATATGGTTTGGTTTGTTGTGGTAAGGGATAGTTGGGTGTGATTTACTGTAGCCGAAGTAATTTAGGTGATTCTGGTATAGTTTGTTATGATTTTTAGCATTTTTTTGTAATTTTAAAGTGATTGGGCTTAGTTTGTTGCTGTAAAGTGTAGTTGGGAGTGATTTTTGATAGCCGAAGTAATTTAGGTGAGTTTGGCATAGTTTGCTATGGTTAGTAGCATTTTTTTGTAATTTAAAAGTGATTGGGTTTAGTTTGTTGTGGTAAGGGTTAGTTGGTGATGATTTAGAGTAGCCGAAGTAATTTAGGTGAGTCTGGCATAGTTTGTTATGATTTGTACACTTTTTTTGTAATTTTAAGATGATATGGTTTGGTTTGTTGTGGTAAGGGATAGTTGGGGGTGATTTACGGTAGCCGAAGTAATTTAGGTGATTCTGGAATAGTTTGTTATGATTTTTAGCATTTTTTTGTAATTTTAAAGTGATTGGGCTTAGTTTGTTGCCGTAAAGTGTAGTTGGGGGTGATTTTTGATAGCGGAAGTAATTTAGGTGAGTTTAGCATTGTTTGCTATGGTTAGTAGCATTTTTTTGTAATTTAAAAGTGATTGGGTTTAGTTTGTTGTGGTAAGAGTTAGTTGGTGATGATTTATGGTAGCCGAAGTAATTTAGGTGAGTTTGGCATAGTTTGCTATGGTTACAAGCATTTTTTTGTAATTTAAAAGTGATTGGGTTTAGTTTGTTTTGGTAAGGGTTAGTTGGTGATGATTTAGAGTAGCCGAAGTAATTTAGATGAATCTGGCATAGTTTGTTATGATTTGTACAACTTTTTTTGTAATTTTGAGATGATATGGTTTGGTTTGTTGTGGTAAGGGATAGTTGAGGGTGATTTACGGTAGCCGAAGTAATTTAGGTGATTCTGGTATAGTTTGTTATGATTTTTAGCATTTTTTTGTAATTTTAAAGTGATTGGGCTTAGTTTGTTGCTGTAAAGTGTAGTTGAAGGTGATTTTTGATAGCCGAAGTAATTTAGGTGAGTTTGGCATAGTTTGCTATGGTTACTAGCATTTTTTTGTAATTCTAAAGTGATTGGGTTTAGTTTGTTGTGGTAAGTGTTAGTTGGTGATGATTTAGAGTAGCCGAAGTAATTTAGGTGAGTCTGGCATAGTTTGTTATTATTTGTACACCTTTTTTTGTAATTTTAAGATGATATGGTTTGGTTTGTTGTGGTAAGGGATAGTTGGGGGTGATTTACGGTAGCCGAAGTAATTTAGGTGATTCTGGTATAGTTTGTTATGATTTTTAGCATTTTTTTGTAATTTTAAAGTGATTGGGCTTAGTTTGTTGCTGTAAAGAGTAGTTGGGGGTGATTTTTGAAAGCCGAAGTAATTTAGGTGAGTTTGGCATAGTTTTCTATTGTTAGTAGCATTTTTTTGTAATTTAAAAGTGATTGGGTTTAGTTTGTTGTGGTAAGGGTTAGTTGGTGATGATTTATGGTAGCCAAAGTAATTTAGGTGAGTTTGGCATAGTTTGCTATGGTTACTAGCATTTTTTTGTAATTTAAAAGTGATTGGGTTTAGTTTGTTGTGGTAAGGGTTAGTTCGTGATGATTTAGAGTAGCCGAAGTAATTTAGGTGAGTCTGGCATAGTTTGTTATAATTTGTACACCTTTTTTTTGTAATTTTAGGATGATATGGTTTGGTTTGTTGTGGTAAGGGATAGTTGGGGGTGATTTACGGTAGCCGAAGTAATTTAGGAGAGTTTTGCATAGTTTGCTATGGTTACTAGCATTTTTTTGTAATTTAAAAGTGATTGGGTTTAGTTTGTTGTGGTAAGGGTTAGTTGGTGATGATTTAGAGTAGCCGAAGTAATTTAGGTGAGTCTGGCATAGTTTGTTATGATTTGTACATCTTTTTTTGTAATAATAAGATGATATGGTTTGGTTTGTTGTGGTAAGGGATAGTTGGGGGTGATTTACGGTAGCCGAAGTAATTTAGGTGATTCTGGTATAGTTTGTTATGATTTTTAGCATTTTTTTGTAATTTTAAAGTGATTGGGCTTAGTTTGTTGCTGTAAAGTGTAGTTGGGGGTGATTTTTGTTAGCCGAAGTAATTTAGGTGAGTTTGGCATAGTTTGCTATGGTTAGTAGCATTTTTCTGTAATTTAAATGTGATTGGGTTTAGTTTGTTGTGGTAAGGGTTAGTTGGTGATTATTTATGGTAGCCGAAGTAATTTAGGAGAGTTTGGCATAGTTTGCTATGGTTACTAGCATTTTTTTGTAATTTAAAAGTGATTGGGTTTAGTTTGTTGTGGTAAGGGTTAGTTGGTGATGATTTAGAGTAGCCGAAGTAATTTAGGTGAGTCTGGCATAGTTTGTTATTATTTGTACACCTTTTTTTGTAATTTTAAGATGATATGGTTTGGTTTGTTGTGGTAAGGGATAGTTGGGGGTGATTTACGGTAGCCGAAGTAATTTAGGTGATTCTGGCATAGTTTGTTATGATTTTTAGCATTTTTTGTAATTTTAAAGTGATTGGGCTTAGTTTGTTGCTGTAAAGAGTAGTTGGGGGTGATTTTTGAAAGCCGAAGTAATTTAGGTGAGTTTGGCATAGTTTTCTATTGTTAGTAGCATTTTTTTGTAATTTAAAAATGATTGGGTTTAGTTTGTTATGGTAAGGGTTAGTTGGTGATGATTTATGGTAGCCGAAGTAATTTAGGTGAGTTTGGCATAATTTGCTATGGTTACTAGCATTTTTTTGTAATTTAAAAGTGATTGGGTTTAGTTTGTTGTGGTAAGGGTTAGTTCGTGATGATTTAGAGTAGCCGAAGTAATTTAGGTGAGTCTGGCATAGTTTGTTATGATTTGTACACTTTTTTTTTGTAATTTTAGGATGATATGGTTTGGTTTGTTGTGGTAAGGGATAGTTGGAGGTGATTTACGGTAGCCGAAGTAATTTAGGTGATTCTGGTATAGTTTGTTATGATTTTTAGCATTTTTTTGTAATTTTAAAGTGATTGGGCTTAGTTTGTTGCTGTAAAGTGTAGCTGGGGGTGATTTTTGATAGCCGAAGTAATTTAGGTGAGTTTGGCATAGTTTGCTATGTTTAGTAGCATTATTTTGTAATTTAAATGTGATTGGGTTTAGTTTGTTGTGGTAAGGGTTAGTTGGTGATGATTTATGGTAGCCGAAGTAATTTAGGTGAGTTTGGTATAGTTTGCTATGGTTACTAGCATTTTTTTGTAATTTAAAAGTGATTGGGTTTAGTTTGTTGTGGTAAGGGTTAGTTGGTGATGATTTAGAGTAGCCGAAGTAATTTAGGTGAGTCTGGCATAGTTTGTTATGATTTGTACACATTTTTTTGTAATTTTAAGATGATATGGTTTGGTTTGTTGTGGTAAGGGATAGTTGGGGGTGATTTACGGTAGCCGAAGTAATTTAGGTGATTGTGGTATGGTTTGTTATGATTTTTAGCATTTTTTTGTAATTTTAAAGTGATTGGGCTTAGTTTGTTGCTGTAAAGTGTAGTTGGGGGTGATTTATGGTGCGCCGAAGTAATTTAGGTGAGTTTGGCATAGTTTGCTATGGTTACTAGCATTTTTTTGTAATTTAAAAGTGATTGGGTTTAGTTTGTTGTGGTAAGGGTTAGTTGGTGATGATTTAGAGTAGCCGAAGTAATTTAGGTGAGTCTGGCATAGTTTGTTATGATTTGTACACCTTTTTTTGTAATAATAAGATGATATGGTTTGGTTTGTTGTGGTAAGGGATAGTTGGGGGTGATTTACGGTAGCCGAAGTAATTTAGGTGATTCTGGTATAGTTTGTTATGATTTTTAGCATTTTTTTGTAATTTTAAAGTGATTGGGCTTAGTATGTTGCTGTAAAGTGTAGTTGGGGGTGATTTTTGATAGCCGAAGTAATTTAGGTGAGTTTGGCATAGTTTGCTATGGTTACTAGCATTTTTTTGTAATTTAAAAGTGATTGGGTTTAGTTTGTTGTGGTAAGGGTTAGTTGGTGATGATTTAGAGTAGCCGAAGTAATTTAGGTGAGTCTGGCATAGTTTGTTATGATTTGTACACCTTTTTTTGTAATTTTAAGATGATATGGTTTGGTTTGTTGTGGTAAGGGATAGTTGGGGGTGATTTACGGTAGCCGAAGTAATTTAGGTGATTCTGGTATAGTTTGTTATGATTTTTAGCATTTTTTTGTAATTTTAAAGTGATTGGGCCTAGTTTGTTGCTGTAAAGTTTAGTTGGGGATGATTTTTGATAGCTGAAGTAATTTAGGTGAGTTTGGCATAGTTTGCTATGGTTAGTAGCATTTTTTTGTAATTTAAAAGTGATTGGGTTTAGTTTGTTGTGGTAAAGGTTAGTTGGAGATGATTTATGGTAGCCGAAGTAAATTAGGTGAGTTTGGCATAGTTTGCTATGGTTACTAGCATTTTTTTGTAATTTAAAAGTGATTGGGTTTAGTTTGTTATGGTAAGGGTTAGTTGGTGATGATTTAGAGTAGCCGAAGTAATTTAGGTGAGTCTGGCATAGTTTGTTATGATTTGTACACCTTTTTTTGTAATTTTAAGATGATATGGTTTGGTTTGTTGTGGTAAGGGATAGTTGAGGGTGATTTACGGTAGCCGAAGTAATTTAGGTGATTCTGGTATAGTTTGTTATGATTTTTAGCATTTTTTTGTAATTTTAAAATGATTGGGCTTAGTTTGTTGTGGTAAGGGTTAGTTGGTGATGATTTATGGTAGCCGAAGTAATTTAGGTGAGTTTGGCATAGTTTGCTATGGTTACTAGCATTTTTTTGTAATTTAAAAGTGAATGGGGTTAGTTTGTTGTGGTAAGGGTTAGTTGGTGATGATTTAGAGTAGCCGAAGTAATTTAGGTGAGTCTGGCATAGTTTGTTATGATTTGTACACCTTTTTTTGTAATTTTAAGATGATATAGTTTGGTTTGTTGTGGTAAGGGATGGTTGGGTGTGATTTACGGTAGCCGAAGTAATTTAGGTGATTCTGGAATAGTTTGTTATGATTTTTAGCATTTTTTTGTAATTTTAAAGTGATTGGGCTTAGTTTGTTGCCGTAAAGTGTAGTTGGGGGTGATTTTTGATAGCCGAAGTAATTTAGGTGAGTTTGGCATTGTTTGCTATGGTTAGTAGCATTTTTTTGTAATTTAAAAGTGATTGGGTTTAGTTTGTTGTGGTAAGGGTTAGTTGGTGATTATTTATGGTAACCGAAGTAATTTAGGTGAGTTTGGCATAGTTTTTTATCGTTAGTAGCATTTTTTTGTAATTTAAAAGTGATTGATTTTAGTTTGTTGTGGTAAAGGTTAGTTGGTGATGATTTAGAGTAGCCGAAGTAATTTAGGTGAGTCTGGCATAGTTTGTTATGATTTGTACAACTTTTTTTGCAATTTTAAGATGATATGGTTTGGTTTGTTGTGGTAAGGGATAGTTGGGGGTGATTTACGGTAGCCGAAGTAATTTAGGTGATTCTGGTATAGTTTGTTATGATTTTTAGCATTTTTTTGTAATTTTAAAGTGATTGGGCTTAGTTTGTTGCTGTAAAGTGTAGTTGGGGTGATTTTTGATAGCTGAAGTAATTTAGGTGAGTTTGGCATAGTTTGCTATGGTTAGTAGCATTTTTTTGTAATTTAAAAGTGGTTGGGTTTAGTTTGTTGTGGTAAGGGTTAGTTGGTGATGATTTATGGTAGCCGAAGTAATTTAGGTGAGTTTGGCATAGTTTGCTATGGTTACTAGCATTTTTTTGTAATTTAAAAGTGAATGGGTTTAGTTTGTTGTGGTAAGGGTTAGTTGGTGATGATTTAGAGTAGCCGAAGTAATTTAGGTGAGTCTGGCATAGTTTGTTATGATTTGTACACCTTTTTTTGTAAATTTAAGATGATATGGTTTGGTTTGTTGTGGTAAGGGATAGTTGGGTGTGATTGACGGTAGCCGAAGTAATTTAGGTGATTCTGGTATAGTTTGTTATGATTTTTAGCATTTTTTTGTAATTTTAAAGTGATTGGGCTTAGTTTGTTGCTGTAAAGTGTAGTTGGGAGTGATTTTTGATAGCCGAAGTAATTTAGGTGAGTTTGGCATAGTTTGCTATGGTTAGTAGCATTTTTTTGTAATTTAAAAGTGATTGGGTTTAGTTTGTTGTGGTAAGAGTTAGTTGGTGATGATTTATGGTAGCCGAAGTAATTTAGGTGAGTTTGGCATAGTTTGCTATGGTTACTAGCATTTTTTTGTAATTTAAAAGTGATTGGGTTTAGTTTGTTGTGGTAAGGGTTAGTTGGTGATGATTTAGAGTAGCCGAAGTAATTTAGATGAGTCTGGCATAGTTTGTTATGATTTGTACACCTTTTTTTGTAATTTTAAGATGATATGGTTTGGTTTGTTGTGGTAAGGGATAGTTGAGGGTGATTTACGGTAGCCGAAGTAATTTAGGTGATTCTGGTATAGTTTGTTATGATTTTTAGCATTTTTTTGTAATTTTAAAATGATTGGGCTTAGTTTGTTGTGGTAAGGGTTAGTTGGTGATGATTTATGGTAGCCGAAGTAATTTAGGTGAGTTTGGCATAGTTTGCTATGGTTACTAGCATTTTTTTGTAATTTAAAAGTGAATGGGGTTAGTTTGTTGTGGTAAGGGTTAGTTGGTGATGATTTAGAGTAGCCGAAGTAATTTAGGTGAGTCTGGCATAGTTTGTTATGATTTGTACACCTTTTTTTGTAATTTTAAGATGATATAGTTTGGTTTGTTGTGGTAAGGGATGGTTGGGTGTGATTTACGGTAGCCGAAGTAATTTAGGTGATTCTGGAATAGTTTGTTATGATTTTTAGCATTTTTTTGTAATTTTAAAGTGATTGGGCTCAGTTTGTTGCCGTAAAGTGTAGTTGGGGGTGATTTTTGATAGCCGAAGTAATTTAGGTGAGTTTGGCATTGTTTGCTATGGTTAGTAGCATTTTTTTGTAATTTAAAAGTGATTGGGTTTAGTTTGTTGTGGTAAGGGTTAGTTGGTGATTATTTATGGTAACCGAAGTAATTTAGGTGAGTTTGGCATAGTTTTTTATCGTTAGTAGCATTTTTTTGTAATTTAAAAGTGATTGATTTTAGTTTGTTGTGGTAAAGGTTAGTTGGTGATGATTTAGAGTAGCCGAAGTAATTTAGGTGAGTCTGGCATAGTTTGTTATGATTTGTACAACTTTTTTTGCAATTTTAAGATGATATGGTTTGGTTTGTTGTGGTAAGGGATAGTTGGGGGTGATTTACGGTAGCCGAAGTAATTTAGGTGATTCTGGTATAGTTTGTTATGATTTTTAGCATTTTTTTGTAATTTTAAAGTGATTGGGCTTAGTTTGTTGCTGTAAAGTGTAGTTGGGGTGATTTTTGATAGCTGAAGTAATTTAGGTGAGTTTGGCATAGTTTGCTATGGTTAGTAGCATTTTTTTGTAATTTAAAAGTGATTGGGTTTAGTTTGTTGTGGTAAGGGTTAGTTGGTGATGATTTATGGTAGCCGAAGTAATTTAGGTGAGTTTGGCATAGTTTGCTATGGTTACTAGCATTTTTTTGTAATTTAAAAGTGAATGGGTTTAGTTTGTTGTGGTAAGGGTTAGTTGGTGATGATTTAGAGTAGCCGAAGTAAATTAGGTGAGTCTGGCATAGTTTGTTATGATTTGTACACCTTTTTTTGTAAATTTAAGATGATATGGTTTGGTTTGTTGTGGTAAGGGATAGTTGGGTGTGATTTACTGTAGCCGAAGTAATTTAGGTGATTCTGGTATAGTTTGTTATGATTTTTAGCATTTTTTTGTAATTTTAAAGTGATTGGGCTTAGTTTGTTGCGGTAAAGTGTAGTTGGGAGTGATTTTTGATAGCCGAAGTAATTTAGGTGAGTTTGGCATAGTTTGCTATGGTTAGTAGCATTTTTTTGTAATTTAAAAGTGATTGGGTTTAGTTTGTTGTGGTAAGGGTTAGTTGGTGATTATTTATGGTAACCGAAGTAATTTAGGTGAGTTTGGCATAGTTTTTTATCGTTAGTAGCATTTTTTTGTAATTTAAAAGTGATTGGGTTTAGTTTGTTGTGGTAAAGGTTAGTTGGTGATGATTTAGAGTAGCCGAAGTAATTTAGGTGAGTCTGGCATAGTTTGTTATGATTTGTACAACATTTTTTGCAATTTTAAGATGATATGGTTTGGTTTGTTGTGGTAAGGGATAGTTGGGGGTGATTTACGGTAGCCGAAGTAATTTAGGTGATTCTGGTATAGTTTGTTATGATTTTTAGCATTTTTTTGTAATTTTAAAGTGATTGGGCTTAGTTTGTTGCTGTAAAGTGTAGTTGGGGTGATTTTTGATAGCTGAAGTAATTTAGGTGAGTTTGGCATAGTTTGCTATGGTTAGTAGCATTTTTTTGTAATTTAAAAGTGATTGGGTTTAGTTTGTTGTGGTAAGGGTTAGTTGGTGATGATTTATGGTAGCCGAAGTAATTTAGGTGAGTTTGGCATAGTTTGCTATGGTTACTAGCATTTTTTTGTAATTTAAAAGTGAATGGGTTTAGTTTGTTGTGGTAAGGGTTCGTTGGTGATGATTTAGAGTAGCCGAAGTAATTTAGGTGCGTCTGGCATAGTTTGTTATGATTTGTACACCTTTTTTTGTAATTTTAAAATGATATGGTTTGGTTTGTTGTGGTAAGGGATAGTTGGGTGTGATTTACTGTAGCCGAAGTAATTTAGGTGATTCTGGTATAGTTTGTTATGATTTTTAGCATTTTTTTGTAATTTTAAAATGATTGGGCTTAGTTTGTTGTGGTAAGGGTTAGTTGGTGATGATTTATGGTAGCCGAAGTAAATTAGGTGAGTTTGGCATAGTTTGCTATGGTTACTAGCATTTTTTTGTAATTTAAAAGTGATTGGGTTTAGTTTGTTGTGGTAAGGGTTATTTGGTGATGATTTAGAGTAGCCGAAGTAATTTAGGTGAGTCTGGCATAGTTTGTTATGATTTGTACACTTTTTTTTGTAATTTTAAGATGATATGGTTTGGTTTGTTGTGGTAAGGGATAGTTGGGGGTGATTTACGGTAGCCGAAGTAATTTAGGTGATTCTGGAATAGTTTGTTATGATTTTTAGCATTTTTTTGTAATTTTAAAGTGATTGGGCTTAGTTTGTTGCCGTAAAGTGTAGTTGGGGGTGATTTTTGATAGCGGAAGTAATTTAGGTGAGTTTGGCATTGTTTGCTATGGTTAGTAGCATTTTTTTGTAATTTAAAAGTGATTGGGTTTAGTTTGTTGTGGTAAGAGTTAGTTGGTGATGATTTATGGTAGCCGAAGTAATTTAGGTGAGTTTGGCATAGTTTGCTATGGTTACTAGCATTTTTTTGTAATTTAAAAGTGATTTGGTTTAGTTTGTTGTGGTAAGGGTTAGTTGGTGATGATTTAGAGTAGCCGAAGTAATTTAGATGAGTCTGGCATAGTTTGTTATGATTTGTACACCTTTTTTTGTAATTTTAAGATGATATGGTTTGGTTTGTTGTGGTAAGGGATAGTTGAGGGTGATTTACGGTAGCCGAAGTAATTTAGGTGATTCTGGTATAGTTTGTTATGATTTTTAGCATTTTTTTGTAATTTTAAAATGATTGGGCTTAGTTTGTTGTGGTAAGGGTTAGTTGGTGATGATTTATGGTAGCCGAAGTAATTTAGGTGAGTTTGGCATAGTTTGCTATGGTTACTAGCATTTTTTTGTAATTTAAACGTGAATGGGTTTAGTTTGTTGTGGTAAGGGTTAGTTGGTGATGATTTAGAGTAGCCGAAGTAATTTAGGTGAGTCTGGCATAGTTTGTTATGATTTGTACACCTTTTTTTGTAATTTTAAGATGATATGGTTTGGTTTGTTGTGGTAAGGGATAGTTGGGTGTGATTTACTGTAGCCGAAGTAATTTAGGTGATTCTGGTATAGTTTGTTATGATTTTTAGCATTTTTTTGTAATTTTAAAGTGATTGGGCTTAGTTTGTTGCTGTAAAGTGTAGTTGGGAGTGATTTTTGATAGCCGAAGTAATTTAGGTGAGTTTGGCATAGTTTGCTATGGTTAGTAGCATTTTTTTGTAATTTAAAAGTGATTGGGTTTAGTTTGTTGTGGTAAGGGTTAGTTGGTGATGATTTATGGTAGCCGAAGTAAATTAGGTGAGTTTGGCATAGTTTGCTATGGTTACTAGCATTTTTTTGTAATTTAAAAGTGATTGGGTTTAGTTTGTTGTGGTAAGGGTTATTTGGTGATGATTTAGAGTAGCCGAAGTAATTTAGGTGAGTCTGGCATAGTTTGTTATGATTTGTACACTTTTTTTTGTAATTTTAAGATGATATGGTTTGGTTTGTTGTGGTAAGGGATAGTTGGGGGTGATTTACGGTAGCCGAAGTAATTTAGGTGATTCTGGAATAGTTTGTTATGATTTTTAGCATTTTTTTGTAATTTTAAAGTGATTGGGCTTAGTTTGTTGCCGTAAAGTGTAGTTGGGGGTGATTTTTGATAGCGGAAGTAATTTAGGTGAGTTTGGCATTGTTTGCTATGGTTAGTAGCATTTTTTTGTAATTTAAAAGTGATTGGGTTTAGTTTGTTGTGGTAAGAGTTAGTTGGTGATGATTTATGGTAGCCGAAGTAATTTAGGTGAGTTTGGCATAGTTTGCTATGGTTACTAGCATTTTTTTGTAATTTAAAAGTGATTGGGTTTAGTTTGTTGTGGTAAGGGTTAGTTGGTGATGATTTAGAGTAGCCGAAGTAATTTAGATGAGTCTGGCATAGTTTGTTATGATTTGTACACCTTTTTTTGTAATTTTAAGATGATATGGTTTGGTTTGTTGTGGTAAGGGATAGTTGAGGGTGATTTACGGTAGCCGAAGTAATTTAGGTGATTCTGGTATAGTTTGTTATGATTTTTAGCATTTTTTTGTAATTTTAAAATGATTGGGCTTAGTTTGTTGTGGTAAGGGTTAGTTGGTGATGATTTATGGTAGCCGAAGTAATTTAGGTGAGTTTGGCATAGTTTGCTATGGTTACTAGCATTTTTTTGTAATTTAAACGTGAATGGGTTTAGTTTGTTGTGGTAAGGGTTAGTTGGTGATGATTTAGAGTAGCCGAAGTAATTTAGGTGAGTCTGGCATAGTTTGTTATGATTTGTACACCTTTTTTTGTAATTTTAAGATGATATGGTTTGGTTTGTTGTGGTAAGGGATGGTTGGGTGTGATTTACGGTAGCCGAAGTAATTTAGGTGATTCTGGAATAGTTTGTTATGATTTTTAGCATTTTTTTGTAATTTTAAAGTGATTGGGCTTAGTTTGTTGCCGTAAAGTGTAGTTGGGGGTGATTTTTGATAGCCGAAGTAATTTAGGTGAGTTTGGCATTGTTTGCTATGGTTAGTAGCATTTTTTTGTAATTTAAAAGTGATTGGGTTTAGTTTGTTGTGGTAAGGGTTAGTTGGTGATTATTTATGGTAACCGAAGTAATTTAGGTGAGTTTGGCATAGTTTTTTATCGTTAGTAGCATTTTTTTGTAATTTAAAAGTGATTGGGTTTAGTTTGTTGTGGTAAAGGTTAGTTGGTGATGATTTAGAGTAGCCGAAGTAATTTAGGTGAGTCTGGCATAGTTTGTTATGATTTGTACACCTTTTTTTGTAATTTTAAGATGATATGGTTTGGTTTGTTGTGGTAAGGGATAGTTGGGTGTGATTTACTGTAGCCGAAGTAATTTAGGTGATTCTGGTATAGTTTGTTATGATTTTTAGCATTTTTTTGTAATTTTAAAGTGATTGGGCTAAGTTTGTTGCTGTAAAGTGTAGTTGGGAGTGATTTTTGATAGCCGAAGTAATTTAGGTGAGTTTGGCATAGTTTGCTATGGTTAGTAGCATTTTTTTGTAATTTAAAAGTGATTGGGTTTAGTTTGTTGTGGTAAGGGTTAGTTGGTGATGATTTATGGTAGCCGAAGTAAATTAGGTGAGTTTGGCATAGTTTGCTATGGTTACTAGCATTTTTTTGTAATTTAAAAGTGATTGGGTTTAGTTTGTTGTGGTAAGGGTTAGTTGGTGATGATTTAGAGTAGCCGAAGTAATTTAGGTGAGTCTGGCATAGTTTGTTATGATTTGTACACCTTTTTTTGTAATTTTAAGATGATATGGTTTGGTTTCTTGTGGTAAGGGATAGTTGGGGGTGATTTACGGTAGCCGAAGTAATTTAGGTGATTCTGGAATAGTTTGTTATGATTTTTAGCATTTTTTTGTAATTTTAAAGTGATTGAGCTTAGTTTGTTGCTGTAAAGTGTAGTTGGGGGTGATTTTTGATAGCCGAAGTAATTTAGGTGAGTTTGGCATTGTTTGCTATGGTTAGTAGCATTTTTTTGTAATTTAAAAGTGATTGGGTTTAGTTTGTTGTGGTAAGGGTTAGTTGGTGATGATTTATGTTAGCCGAAGTAATTTAGGTGAGTTTGGCATAGTTTGCTATGGTTACTAGCATTTTTTTGTAATTTAAAATTGATTGGGTTTAGTTTGTTGTGGTAAGGGTTAGTTGGTGATGATTTAGAGTAGCCGAAGTAATTTAGGTGAGTCTGGCATAGTTTGTTATGATTTGTACACCTTTTTTTGTAATTTTAAGATGATATGGTTTGGTTTGTTGTGGTAAGGGATAGTTGGGGGTGATTTACGGTAGCCGAAGTAATTTAGGAGATTCTGGCATAGTTTGTTATGATTTGTACACCTTTTTTTGTAATTTTAAGATGATATGGTTTGGTTTGTTGTGGTAAGGGATAGTTGGGGGTGATTTACGGTAGCCGAAGTAATTTAGGTGATTCTGGTATAGTTTGTTATGATTTTTAGCATTTTTTTGTAATTTTAAAGTGATTGGGCTAAGTTTGTTGCTGTAAAGTGTAGTTGGGAGTGATTTTTGATAGCCGAAGTAATTTAGGTGAGTTTGGCATAGTTTGCTATGGTTAGTAGCATTTTTTTGTAATTTAAAATTGATTGGGTTTAGTTTGTTGTGGTAAGGGTTAGTTGGTGATGATTTATGGTAGCTGAAGTAATTTAGGTGAGTTTGGCATAGTTTGCTATGGCTACTAGCATTTTTTTGTAATTTAAAAGTGATTGGGTTTAGTTTGTTGTGGTAAGGGTTAGTTGGTGATGATTTAGAGTAGCCGAAGTAAGTTAGGTGAGTCTGGCATAGTTTGTTATTATTTGTACACCTTTTTTGTAATTTTAAGATGATATGGTTTGTTTTGTTGTGGTAAGGGATAGTTGGGGGTAATTTACGGTAGCCGAAGTAATTTAGGTGATTCTGGTATAGTTTGTTATGATTTTTAGCATTTTTTTGTAATTTTAAAGTGATTGGGCTTAGTTTGTTGCTGTAAAGTGTAGTTGGGGGTGATTTTTAATAGCCGAAGTAATTTAGGTGAGTTTGGCATAGTTTGCTATGGTTAGTAGCATTTTTTTGTAATTTAAAAGTGATTGGGTTGAGTTTGTTGTGGTAAGGGTTAGTTGGTAATGATTTAGAATAGCTGAAGTAATTTAGGTGAGTCTGGCATAGTTTGTTATGATTTGTACACCTTTTTTTGTAATTTTGAGATGATATGGTTTGGTTTGTTGTGGTAAGGGATAGTTGGGGGTGATTTACGGTAGCCGAAGTAATTTAGGTGATTCTGGTATAGTTTGTTATGATTTTTAGCATTTTTTTTGTAATTTTAAACTGATTGGGCTTAGTTTGTTGCTGTAAAGTGTAGTTGGGGGTGATTTTTGATAGCCGAAGTAATTTAGGTGAGTTTGGCATAGTTTGCTATGGTTAGTAGCATTTTTTTGTAATTTAAAAGTGATTGGGTTTAGTTTGTTGTGGTAAGGGTTAGTAGGTGATGATTTATGGTAGCCGAAGTAATTTAGGTGAGATTGGCATAGTTTGCTATGGTTACTAGCATTTTTTTGTAATTTAAAAGTGATTGGATTTAGTTTGTTGTGGTAAGGGCTAGTTGGTGATGATTTTGAGTAGCCTAAGTAATTTAGGTGAGTCTGGCATAGTTTGTTATGATTTGTACACCTTTTTTTGTAATTTTAAGATTATATGGTTTGGTTTGTTGTGGTAAGGGATAGTTGGGGGTGATTTACGGTAGCCGAAGTAATTTAGGTGATTCTGGTATAGTTTGTTATGATTTTTAGCATTTTTTTGTAATTTTATAGTGATTGGGCTTAGTTTGTTGCTGTAAAGTGTAGTTAGGGGTGATTTTTGATAGCCGAAGTAATTTAAGTGAGTTTGGCATAGTTTGCTATGGTTAGTAGCATTTTTTTGTAATTTAAAAGTGATTGGGTTTAGTTTGTTGTGGTAAGGATTAGTTGATGATGATTTATGGTAGCCGAAGTAATTTAGGTGAGTTTGGCATAGTTTGCTATGGTTACTAGCATTTTTTTGTAATTTAAAAGTGATTGGATTTAGTTTGTTGTGGTAAAGGTTAGTTGGTGATGATTTATGGTAGCCGAAGTAATTTAGCTGAGTTTAGCATAGTTTGCTATGGTTACTAGCATTTTTTTGTAATTTAAAAGTGATTGGGTTTAGTTTGTTGTGGTAAGGGTTAGTTGGTGATGATTTAGAGTAGCCGAAGTAATTTAGGTGAGTCTGGCATAGTTTGTTATGATTTGTACACCTTTTTTTGTAATTTTAAGATTATATGGTTTGGTTTGTTGTGGTAAGGGATAGTTGGGGGTGATTTACGGTAGCCGAAGTAATTTAGGTGATTCTGGTATAGTTTGTTATGATTTTTAGCATTTTTTTGTAATTTTATAGTGATTGGGCTTAGTTTGTTGCTGTAAAGTGTAGTTAGGGGTGATTTTTGATAGCCGAAGTAATTTAGGTGAGTTTGGCATAGTTTGCTATAGTTAGTAGCATTTTTTTGTAATTTAAAATTGATTGGGCTTAGTTTGTTGTGGTAAGGGTTAGTTGGTGATGATTTATGGTAGCCGAAGTAATTTAGGTGAGTTTGGCATAGTTTGCTATGGTTAGTAGCATTTTTTTGTAATTTAAAAGTGATTGGATTTAGTTTGTTGTGGTAAGGGTTAGTTGGTAATGATTTAGAATAGCTGAAGTAATTTAGGTGAGTCTGGCATAGTTTGTTATGATTTGTACACCTTTTTTTGTAATTTTGAGATGATATGGTTTGGTTTGTTGTGGTAAGGGATAGTTGGGGGTGATTTACGGTAGCCGAAGTAATTTAGGTGATTCTGGTATAGTTTGTTATGATTTTTAGCATTTTTTTGTAATTTTATAGTGATTGGGCTTAGTTTGTTGCTGTAAAGTGTAGTTAGGGGTGATTTTTGATAGCCGAAGTAATTTAGGTGAGTTTGGCATAGTTTGCTATAGTTAGTAGCATTTTTTTGTAATTTAAAATTGATTGGGCTTAGTTTGTTGTGGTAAGGGTTAGTTGGTGATGATTTATGGTAGCCGAAGTAATTTAGGTGAGTTTGGCATAGTTTGCTATGGTTACTAGCATTTTTTTGTAATTTAAAAGTGAATGGGGTTAGTTTGTTGTGGTAAGGGTTAGTTGGTGATGATTTAGAGTAGCCGAAGTAATTTAGGTGAGTCTGGCATAGTTTGTTATGATTTGTACACCTTTTTTTGTAATTTTAAGATGATATAGTTTGGTTTGTTGTGGTAAGGGATGGTTGGGTGTGATTTACGGTAGCCGAAGTAATTTAGGTGATTCTGGAATAGTTTGTTATGATTTTTAGCATTTTTTTGTAATTTTAAAGTGATTGGGCTTAGTTTGTTGCCGTAAAGTGTAGTTGGGGGTGATTTTTGATAGCCGAAGTAATTTAGGTGAGTTTGGCATTGTTTGCTATGGTTAGTAGCATTTTTTTGTAATTTAAAAGTGATTGGGTTTAGTTTGTTGTGGTAAGGGTTAGTTGGTGATTATTTATGGTAACCGAAGTAATTTAGGTGAGTTTGGCATAGTTTTTTATCGTTAGTAGCATATTTTTGTAATTTAAAAGTGATTGATTTTAGTTTGTTGTGGTAAAGGTTAGTTGGTGATGATTTAGAGTAGCCGAAGTAATTTAGGTGAGTCTGGCATAGTTTGTTATGATTTGTACAACTTTTTTTGCAATTTTAAGATGATATGGTTTGGTTTGTTGTGGTAAGGGATAGTTGGGGGTGATTTACGGTAGCCGAAGTAATTTAGGTGATTCTGGTATAGTTTGTTATGATTTTTAGCATTTTTTTGTAATTTTAAAGTGATTGGGCTTAGTTTGTTGCTGTAAAGTGTAGTTGGGGTGATTTTTGATAGCTGAAGTAATTTAGGTGAGTTTGGCATAGTTTGCTATGGTTAGTAGCATTTTTTTGTAATTTAAAAGTGATTGGGTTTAGTTTGTTGTGGTAAGGGTTAGTTGGTGATGATTTATGGTAGCCGAAGTAATTTAGGTGAGTTTGGCATAGTTTGCTATGGTTACTAGCATTTTTTTGTAATTTAAAAGTGAATGGGTTTAGTTTGTTGTGGTAAGGGTTAGTTGGTGATGATTTAGAGTAGCCGAAGTAATTTAGGTGAGTCTGGCATAGTTTGTTATGATTTGTACACCTTTTTTTGTAAATTTAAGATGATATGGTTTGGTTTGTTGTGGTAAGGGATAGTTGGGTGTGATTTACTGTAGCCGAAGTAATTTAGGTGATTCTGGTATAGTTTGTTATGATTTTTAGCATTTTTTTGTAATTTTAAAGTGATTGGGCTTAGTTTGTTGCGGTAAAGTGTAGTTGGGAGTGATTTTTGATAGCCGAAGTAATTTAGGTGAGTTTGGCATAGTTTGCTATGGTTAGTAGCATTTTTTTGTAATTTAAAAGTGATTGGGTTTAGTTTGTTGTGGTAAGGGTTAGTTAGTGATGATTTATGGTAGCCGAAGTAAATTAGGTGAGTTTGGCATAGTTTGCTATGGTTACTAGCATTTTTTTGTAATTTAAAAGTGATTGGGTTTAGTTTGTTGTGGTAAGGGTTATTTGGTGATGATTTAGAGTAGCCGAAGTAATTTAGGTGAGTCTGGCATAGTTTGTTATGATTTGTACACTTTTTTTTGTAATTTTAAGATGATATGGTTTGGTTTGTTGTGGTAAGGGATAGTTGGGGGTGATTTACGGTAGCCGAAGTAATTTAGGTGATTCTGGAATAGTTTGTTATGATTTTTATCATTTTTTTGTAATTTTAAAGTGATTGGGCTTAGTTTGTTGCCGTAAAGTGTAGTTGGGGGTGATTTTTGATAGCGGAAGTAATTTAGGTGAGTTTGGCATTGTTTGCTATGGTTAGTAGCATTTTTTTGTAATTTAAAAGTGATTGGGTTTAGTTTGTTGTGGTAAGAGTTAGTTGGTGATGATTTATGGTAGCCGAAGTAATTTAGGTGAGTTTGGCATAGTTTGCTATGGTTACTAGCATTTTTTTGTAATTTAAAAGTGATTGGGTTTAGTTTGTTGTGGTAAGGGTTAGTTGGTGATGATTTAGAGTAGCCGAAGTAATTTAGATGAGTCTGGCATAGTTTGTTATGATTTGTACACCTTTTTTTGTAATTTTAAGATGATATGGTTTGGTTTGTTGTGGTAAGGGATAGTTGAGGGTGATTTACGGTAGCCGAAGTAATTTAGGTGATTCTGGTATAGTTTGTTATGATTTTTAGCATTTTTTTGTAATTTTAAAATGATTGGGCTTAGTTTGTTGTGGTAAGGGTTAGTTGGTGATGATTTATGGTAGCCGAAGTAATTTAGGTGAGTTTGGCATAGTTTGCTATGGTTACTAGCATTTTTTTGTAATTTAAACGTGAATGGGTTTAGTTTGTTGTGGTAAGGGTTAGTTGGTGATGATTTAGAGTAGCCGAAGTAATTTAGGTGAGTCTGGCATAGTTTGTTATGATTTGTACACCTTTTTTTGTAATTTTAAGATGATATGGTTTGGTTTGTTGTGGTAAGGGATGGTTGGGTGTGATTTACGGTAGCCGAAGTAATTTAGGTGATTCTGGAATAGTTTGTTATGATTTTTAGCATTTTTTTGTAATTTTAAAGTGATTGGGCTTAGTTTGTTGCCGTAAAGTGTAGTTGGGGGTGATTTTTGATAGCCGAAGTAATTTAGGTGAGTTTGGCATTGTTTGCTATGGTTAGTAGCATTTTTTTGTAATTTAAAAGTCATTGGGTTTAGTTTGTTGTGGTAAGGGTTAGTTGGTGATTATTTATGGTAACTGAAGTAATTTAGGTGAGTTTGGCATAGTTTTTTATCGTTAGTAGCATTTTTTTGTAATTTAAAAGTGATTGGGTTTAGTTTGTTGTGGTAAAGGTTAGTTGGTGATGATTTAGAGTAGCCGAAGTAATTTAGGTGAGTCTGGCATAGTTTGTTATGATTTGTACAACTTTTTTTGCAATTTTAAGATGATATGGTTTGGTTTGTTGTGGTAAGGGATAGTTGGGGGTGATTTACGGTAGCCGAAGTAATTTAGGTGATTCTGGTATAGTTTGTTATGATTTTTAGCATTTTTTTGTAATTTTAAAGTGATTGGGCTTAGTTTGTTGCTGTAAAGTGTAGTTGGGGTGATTTTTGATAGCTGAAGTAATTTAGGTGAGTTTGGCATAATTTGTTATGATTTGTACACCTTTTTTTGTAATTTTAAGATGATATGGTTTGGTTTGTTATGGTAAGGGTTAGTTGGGGGTGATTTACGGTAGCCGAAGTAATTCAGGTGATTCTGGTATAGTTTGTTATGATTTTTAGCATTTTTTTGTAATTTTAAAGTGATTGGGCTTAGTTTGTTGCCGTAAAGTGTAGTTGGGGGTGATTTTTGATAGCCGAAGTAATTTAGGTGAGTTTGGAATTGTTTGCTATGGTTAGTAGCATTTTTTTGTAATTTAAAAGTGATTGGGTTTAGTTTGTTGTGGTTAGGGTTAGTTGGTGATTATTTATGGTAACCGAAGTAATTTAGGTGAGTTTGGCATAGTTTTTTATCGTTAGTAGCATTTTTTTGTAATTTAAAAGTGATTGGGTTTAGTTTGTTGTGGTAAAGGTTAGTTGGTGATGATTTAGAGTAGCCGAAGTAATTTAGGTGAGTCTGGCATAGTTTGTTATGATTTGTACACCTTTTTTTGTAATTTTAAGATGATATGGTTTGGTTTGTTATGGTAAGGGTTAGTTGGGGGTGATTTACGGTAGCCGAAGTAATTCAGGTGATTCTGGTATAGTTTGTTATGATTTTTAGCATTTTTTTGTAATTTTAAAATGATTGGGCTTAGTTTGTTGCTGTAAAGTGTAGTTGGGAGTGATTTATGGTAACCGAAGTAATTTAGGTGAGTTTGGCATAGTTTGCTATGGTTACTAGCATTTTTTTGTAATTTTAAAATGATTGGGCTTAGTTTGTTGTGGTAAGGGTTAGTTGGTGATGATTTATGGTAGCCGAAGTAATTTAGGTGAGTTTGGCATAGTTTGCTATGGTTACTAGCATTTTTTTGTAATTTAAAAGTGAATGGGGTTAGTTTGTTGTGGTAGGGGTTAGTTGGTGATGATTTAGAGTAGCCGAAGTAATTTAGGTGAGTCTGGCATAGTTTGTTATGATTTGTACACCTTTTTTTGTAATTTTAAGATGATATAGTTTGGTTTGTGGTGGTAAGGGATGGTTGGGTGTGATTTACGGTAGCCGAAGTAATTTAGGTGATTCTGGAATAGTTTGTTATGATTTTTAGCATTTTTTTGTAATTTTAAAGTGATTGGGCTTAGTTTGTTGCCGTAAAGTGTAGTTGGGGGTGATTTTTGATAGCCGAAGTAATTTAGGTGAGTTTGGCATTGTTTGCTATGGTTAGTAGCATTTTTTTGTAATTTAAAAGTGATTGGGTTTAGTTTGTTGTGGTAAGGGTTAGTTGGTGATTATTTATGGTAACCGAAGTAATTTAGGTGAGTTTGGCATAGTTTTTTATCGTTAGTAGCATTTTTTTGTAATTTAAAAGTGATTGATTTTAGTTTGTTGTGGTAAAGGTTAGTTGATGATGATTTAGAGTAGCCGAAGTAATTTAGGTGAGTCTGGCATAGTTTGTTATGATTTGTACAACTTTTTTTGCAATTTTAAGATGATATGGTTTGGTTTGTTGTGGTAAGGGATAGTTGGGGGTGATTTACGGTAGCCGAAGTAATTTAGGTGATTCTGGTATAGTTTGTTATGATTTTTAGCATTTTTTTGTAATTTTAAAGTGATTGGGCTTAGTTTGTTGCTGTAAAGTGTAGTTGGGGTGATTTTTGATAGCTGAAGTAATTTAGGTGAGTTTGGCTTAGTTTGCTATGGTTAGTAGCATTTTTTTGTAATTTAAAAGTGATTGGGTTTAGTTTGTTGTGGTAAGGGTTAGTTGGTGATGATTTATGGTAGCCGAAGTAATTTAGGTGAGTTTGGCATAGTTTGCTATGGTTACTAGCATTTTTTTGTAATTTAAAAGTGAATGGGTTTAGTTTGTTGTGGTAAGGGTTAGTTGGTGATGATTTAGAGTAGCCGAAGTAATTTAGGTGAGTCTGGCATAGTTTGTTATGATTTGTACACCTTTTTTTGTAATTTTAAGATGATATGGTTTGGTTTGTTGTGGTAAGGGATAGTTGGGTGTGATTTACTGTAGCCGAAGTAATTTAGGTGATTCTGGTATAGTTTGTTATGATTTTTAGCATTTTTTTGTAATTTTAAAGTGATTGGGCTTAGTTTGTTGCTGTAAAGTGTAGTTGGGAGTGATTTTTGATAGCCGAAGTAATTTAGGTGAGTTTGGCATAGTTTGCTATGGTTAGTAGCATTTTTTTGTAATTTAAAAGTGATTGGGTTTAGTTTGTTGTGGTAAGGGTTAGTTGGTGATGATTTATGGTAGCCGAAGTAAATTAGGTGAGTTTGGCATAGTTTGCTATGGTTACTAGCATTTTTTTGTAATTTAAAAGTGATTGGGTTTAGTTTGTTGTGGTAAGGGTTATTTGGTGATGATTTAGAGTAGCCGAAGTAATTTAGGTGAGTCTGGCATAGTTTGTTATGATTTGTACACTTTTTGTTGTAATTTTAAGATGATATGGTTTGGTTTGTTGTGGTAAGGGATAGTTGGGGGTGATTTACGGTAGCCGAAGTAATTTAGGTGATTCTGGAATAGTTTGTTATGATTTTTAGCATTTTTTTGTAATTTTAAAGTGATTGGGCTTAGTTTGTTGCCGTAAAGTGTAGTTGGGGGTGATTTTTGATAGCGGAAGTAATTTAGGTGAGTTTGGCATTGTTTGCTATGGTTAGTAGCATTTTTTTGTAATTTAAAAGTGATTGGGTTTAGTTTGTTGTGGTAAGAGTTAGTTGGTGATGATTTATGGTAGCCGAAGTAATTTAGGTGAGTTTGGCATAGTTTGCTATGGTTACTAGCATTTTTTTGTAATTTAAAAGTGATTGGGTTTAGTTTGTTGTGGTAAGGGTTAGTTGGTGATGATTTAGAGTAGCCGAAGTAATTTAGATGAGTCTGGCATAGTTTGTTATGATTTGTACACCTTTTTTTGTAATTTTATGATGATATGGTTTGGTTTGTTGTGGTAAGGGATAGTTGAGGGTGATTTACGGTAGCCGAAGTAATTTAGGTGATTCTGGTATAGTTTGTTATGATTTTTAGCATTTTTTTGTAATTTTAAAATGATTGGGCTTAGTTTGTTGTGGTAAGGGTTAGTTGGTGATGATTTATGGTAGCCGAAGTAATTTAGGTGAGTTTGGCATAGTTTGCTATGGTTACTAGCATTTTTTTGTAATTTAAACGTGAATGGGTTTAGTTTGTTGTGGTAAGGGTTAGTTGGTGATGATTTAGAGTAGCCGAAGTAATTTAGGTGAGTCTGGCATAGTTTGTTATGATTTGTACACCTTTTTTTGTAATTTTAAGATGATATGGTTTGGTTTGTTGTGGTAAGGGATGGTTGGGTGTGATTTACGGTAGCCGAAGTAATTTAGGTGATTCTGGAATAGTTTGTTATGATTTTTAGCATTTTTTTGTAATTTTAAAGTGATTGGGCTTAGTTTGTTGCCGTAAAGTGTAGTTGGGGGTGATTTTTGATAGCCGAAGTAATTTAGGTGAGTTTGGCATTGTTTGCTATGGTTAGTAGCATTTTTTTGTAATTTAAAAGTGATTGGGTTTAGTTTGTTGTGGTAAGGGTTAGTTGGTGATTATTTATGGTAACCGAAGTAATTTAGGTGAGTTTGGCATAGTTTTTTATCGTTAGTAGCATTTTTTTGTAATTTAAAAGTGATTGGGTTTAGTTTGTTGTGGTAAAGGTTAGTTGGTGATGATTTAGAGTAGCCGAAGTAATTTAGGTGAGTCTGGCATAGTTTGTTATGATTTGTACACCTTTTTTTGTAATTTTAAGATGATATGGTTTGGTTTGTTGTGGTAAGGGATAGTTGGGTGTGATTTACTGTAGCCGAAGTAATTTAGGTGATTCTGGTATAGTTTGTTATGATTTTTAGCATTTTTTTGTAATTTTAAAGTGATTGGGCTAAGTTTGTTGCTGTAAAGTGTAGTTGGGAGTGATTTTTGATAGCCGAAGTAATTTAGGTGAGTTTGGCATAGTTTGCTATGGTTAGTAGCATTTTTTTGTAATTTAAAAGTGATTGGGTTTAGTTTGTTGTGGTAAGGGTTAGTTGGTGATGATTTATGGTAGCCGAAGTAAATTAGGTGAGTTTGGCATAGTTTGCTATGGTTACTAGCATTTTTTTGTAATTTAAAAGTGATTGGGTTTAGTTTGTTGTGGTAAGGGTTAGTTGGTGATGATTTAGAGTAGCCGAAGTAATTTAGGTGAGTCTGGCATAGTTTGTTATGATTTGTACACCTTTTTTTGTAATTTTAAGATGATATGGTTTGGTTTCTTGTGGTAAGGGATAGTTGGGGGTGATTTACGGTAGCCGAAGTAATTTAGGTGATTCTGGAATAGTTTGTTATGATTTTTAGCATTTTTTTGTAATTTTAAAGTGATTGAGCTTAGTTTGTTGCTGTAAAGTGTAGTTGGGGGTGATTTTTGATAGCCGAAGTAATTTAGGTGAGTTTGGCATTGTTTGCTATGGTTAGTAGCATTTTTTTGTAATTTAAAAGTGATTGGGTTTAGTTTGTTGTGGTAAGGGTTAGTTGGTGATGATTTATGTTAGCCGAAGTAATTTAGGTGAGTTTGGCATAGTTTGCTATGGTTACTAGCATTTTTTTTGTAATTTAAAATTGATTGGGTTTAGTTTGTTGTGGTAAGGGTTAGTTGGTGATGATTTAGAGTAGCCGAAGTAATTTAGGTGAGTCTGGCATAGTTTGTTATGATTTGTACACCTTTTTTTGTAATTTTAAGATGATATGGTTTGGTTTGTTGTGGTAAGGGATAGTTGGGGGTGATTTACGGTAGCCGAAGTAATTTAGGAGATTCTGGCATAGTTTGTTATGATTTGTACACCTTTTTTTGTAATTTTAAGATGATATGGTTTGGTTTGTTGTGGTAAGGGATAGTTGGGGGTGATTTACGGTAGCCGAAGTAATTTAGGTGATTCTGGTATAGTTTGTTATGATTTTTAGCATTTTTTTGTAATTTTAAAGTGATTGGGCTAAGTTTGTTGCTGTAAAGTGTAGTTGGGAGTGATTTTTGATAGCCGAAGTAATTTAGGTGAGTTTGGCATAGTTTGCTATGGTTAGTAGCATTTTTTTGTAATTTAAAATTGATTGGGTTTAGTTTGTTGTGGTAAGGGTTAGTTGGTGATGATTTATGGTAGCTGAAGTAATTTAGGTGAGTTTGGCATAGTTTGCTATGGCTACTAGCATTTTTTTGTAATTTAAAATTGATTGGGTTTAGTTTGTTGTGGTAAGGGTTAGTTGGTGATGATTTAGAGTAGCCGAAGTAAGTTAGGTGAGTCTGGCATAGTTTGTTATTATTTGTACACCTTTTTTGTAATTTTAAGATGATATGGTTTGTTTTGTTGTGGTAAGGGATAGTTGGGGGTAATTTACGGTAGCCGAAGTAATTTAGGTGATTCTGGTATAGTTTGTTATGATTTTTAGCATTTTTTTGTAATTTTAAAGTGATTGGGCTTAGTTTGTTGCTGTAAAGTGTAGTTGGGGGTGATTTTTAATAGCCGAAGTAATTTAGGTGAGTTTGGCATAGTTTGCTATGGTTAGTAGCATTTTTTTGTAATTTAAAAGTGATTGGGTTGAGTTTGTTGTGGTAAGGGTTAGTTGGTAATGATTTAGAATAGCTGAAGTAATTTAGGTGAGTCTGGCATAGTTTGTTATGATTTGTACACCTTTTTTTGTAATTTTGAGATGATATGGTTTGGTTTGTTGTGGTAAGGGATAGTTGGGGGTGATTTACGGTAGCCGAAGTAATTTAGGTGATTCTGGTATAGTTTGTTATGATTTTTAGCATTTTTTTTGTAATTTTAAACTGATTGGGCTTAGTTTGTTGCTGTAAAGTGTAGTTGGGGGTGATTTTTGATAGCCGAAGTAATTTAGGTGAGTTTGGCATAGTTTGCTATGGTTAGTAGCATTTTTTTGTAATTTAAAAGTGATTGGGTTTAGTTTGTTGTGGTAAGGGTTAGTAGGTGATGATTTATGGTAGCCGAAGTAATTTAGGTGAGATTGGCATAGTTTGCTATGGTTACTAGCATTTTTTTGTAATTTAAAAGTGTTTGGATTTAGTTTGTTGTGGTAAGGGCTAGTTGGTGATGATTTTGAGTAGCCGAAGTAATTTAGGTGAGTCTGGCATAGATTGTTATGATTTGTACACCTTTTTTTGTAATTTTAAGATGATATGGTTTGGTTTGTTGTGGTAAGGGATAGTTGGGGGTGATTTACGGTAGCCGAAGTAATTTAGGTGATTCTGGTATAGTTTGTTATGATTTTTAGCATTTTTTTGTAATTTTAAAGTGATTGAGCTTAGTTTGTTGCTGTAAAGTGTAGTTGGGGGTGATTTTTGATAGCCGAAGTAATTTAAGTGAGTTTGGCATAGTTTGCTATGGTTAGTAGCATTTTTTTGTAATTTAAAAGTGATTGGGTTTAGTTTGTTGTGGTAAGGATTAGTTGATGATGATTTATGGTAGCCGAAGTAATTTAGGTGAGTTTGGCATAGTTTGCTATGGTTACTAGCATTTTTTTGTAATTTAAAAGTGATTGGATTTAGTTTGTTGTGGTAAAGGTTAGTTGGTGATGATTTATGGTAGCCGAAGTAATTTAGCTGAGTTTAGCATAGTTTGCTATGGTTACTAGCATTTTTTTGTAATTTAAAAGTGATTGGGTTTAGTTTGTTGTGGTAAGGGTTAGTTGGTGATGATTTAGAGTAGCCGAAGTAATTTAGGTGAGTCTGGCATAGTTTGTTATGATTTGTACACCTTTTTTTGTAATTTTAAGATTATATGGTTTGGTTTGTTGTGGTAAGGGATAGTTGGGGGTGATTTACGGTAGCCGAAGTAATTTAGGTGATTCTGGTATAGTTTGTTATGATTTTTAGCATTTTTTTGTAATTTTATAGTGATTGGGCTTAGTTTGTTGCTGTAAAGTGTAGTTAGGGGTGATTTTTGATAGCCGAAGTAATTTAGGTGAGTTTGGCATAGTTTGCTATAGTTAGTAGCATTTTTTTGTAATTTAAAATTGATTGGGTTTAGTTTGTTGTGGTAAGGGTAGGTTGGTGATGATTTATGGTAGCCGAAGTAATTTAGGTGAGTTTGGCATTGTTTGCTATAGCTACTAGCATTTTTTTGTAATTTAAAAGTGATTGGGTGTAGTTTGTTGTGGTAAGGGTTAGTTGGTGATGATTTAGAGTAGCCGAAGTAATTTAAGTGAGTCTGGCATAGTTTGTTATGATTTGTACACCTTTTTTTGTAATTTTAAGATGATATGGTTTGTTTTGTTGTGGTAAGGGATAGTTGGGGGTAATTTACGGTAGCCGAAGTAATTTAGGTGATTCTGGTATAGTTTGTTATGATTTTTAGAATTTTTTTGTAATTTTAAAGTGATTGGGCTTAGTTTGTTGCTGTAAAGTGTAGTTGGGGGTGATTTTTAATAGCCGAAGTAATTTAGGTGAGTTTGGCATAGTTTGCTATGGTTAGTAGCATTTTTTTGTAATTTAAAAGTGATTGGGTTTAGTTTGTTGTGGTAAGGGTTAGTTGGTAATGATTTAGAATAGCTGAAGTAATTTAGGTGAGTCTGGCATAGTTTGTTATGATTTGTACACCTTTTTTTGTAATTTTGAGATGATATGGTTTGGTTTGTTGTGGTAAGGGATAGTTGGGGGTGATTTACGGTAGCCGAAGTAATTTAGGTGATTCTGGTATAGTTTGTTATGATTTTTAGCATTTTTTTTGTAATTTTAAACTGATTGGGCTTAGTTTGTTGCTGTAAAGTGTAGTTGGGGGTAATTTTTGATAGCCGAAGTAATTTAGGTGAGTTTGGCATAGTTTGCTATGGTTAGTAGCATTTTTTTGTAATTTAAAAGTGATTGGGTTTAGTTTGTTGTGGTAAGGGTTAGTAGGTGATGATTTATGGTAGCCGAAGTAATTTAGGTGAGTTTGGCATAGTTTGCTATGGTTACTAGCATTTTTTTGTAATTTAAAAGTGATTGGATTTAGTTTGTTGTGGTAAGGGTTAGTTGGTGATGATTTTGAGTAGCCGAAGTAATTTAGGTGAGTCTGGCATAGTTTGTTATGATTTGTACACCTTTTTTTGTAATTTTAAGATTATATGGTTTGGTTTGTTGTGGTAAGGGATAGTTGGGGGTGATTTACGGTAGCCGAAGTAATTTAGGTGATTCTGGTATAGTTTGTTATGATTTTTAGCATTTTTTTGTAATTTTATAGTGATTGGGCTTAGTTTGTTGCTGTAAAGTGTAGTTAGGGGTGATTTTTGATAGCCGAAGTAATTTAGGTGAGTTTGGCATAGTTTGCTATAGTTAGTAGCATTTTTTTGTAATTTAAAATTGATTGGGTTTAGTTTGTTGTGGTAAGGGTAGGTTGGTGATGATTTATGGTAGCCGAAGTAATTTAGGTGAGTTTGGCATAGTTTGCTATAGCTACTAGCATTTTTTTGTAATTTAAAAGTGATTGGGTATAGTTTGTTGTGGTAAGGGTTAGTTGGTGATGATTTAGAGTAGCCGAAGTAATTTAAGTGAGTCTGGCATAGTTTGTTATGATTTGTACACCTTTTTTTGTAATTTTAAGATGATATGGTTTGTTTTGTTGTGGTAAGGGATAGTTGGGGGTGATTTACGGTAGCCGAAGTAATTTAGGTGATTCTGATATAGTTTGTTATGATTTTAAGCTTTTTTTGTGATTTTAAAGTGATTGGGCTTAGTTTGTTGCTGTAAAGTGTAGTTGGGGGTGATTTTTGATAGCCGAAGTAATTTAGGTGAGTTTGGCATAGTTTGCTATGGTTAGTAGCATTTTTTTGTAATTTAAAAGTGATTGGGTTTAGTTTGTTGTGGTAAGGGTTAGTTGGTGATGATTTATGGTAGCCGAAGTAATTTTGGTGAGTTTGGCATAGTTTGCTATGGTTACTAGCATTTTTTTGTAATTTAAAAGTGATTGGGTTTAGTTTGTTGTGGTAAGGGTTAGTTGGTGATGATTTAGAGTAGCCGAAGTAATTTAGGTGAGTCTGGCATAGTTTGTTATGATTTGTACACCTTTTTTTGTAATTTTAAGATGATATGGTTTGGTTTGTTGTGGTAAGGGATAGTTGGGGGTGATTTACGGTAGCCGAAGTAATTTAGGTAATTCTGGTATAGTTTGTTATGATTTTTAGCATTTTTTTGTAATTTTAAAGTAATTGGGCTTAGTTTGTTGCTGTAAAGTGTAGTTGGGGGTGATTTTTGATAGCCGAAGTAATTTAGGTGAGTTTGACATAGTTTGCTATGGTTAGTAGCATTTTTTTGTAATTTAAAAGTGATTGGGTTTAGTTTGTTGTGGTAAGGATTAGTTGATGATGATTTATGGTAGCCGAAGTAATTTAGGTGAGTTTGGCATAGTTTGCTATGGTTACTAGCATTTTTTTGTAATTTAAAAGTGATTGGATTTAGTTTGTTGTGGTAAAGGTTAGTTGGTGATGATTTATGGTAGCCGAAGTAATTTAGCTGAGTTTAGCATAGTTTGCTATGGTTACTAGCATTTTTTTGTAATTTAAAAGTGATTGGGTTTAGTTTGTTGTGGTAAGGGTTAGTTGGTGATGATTTAGAGTAGCCGAAGTAATTTAGGTGAGTCTGGCATAGTTTGTTATGATTTGTACACCTTTTTTTGTAATTTTAAGATTATATGGTTTGGTTTGTTGTGGTAAGGGATAGTTGGGGGTGATTTACGGTAGCCGAAGTAATTTAGGTGATTCTGGTATAGTTTGTTATGATTTTTAGCATTTTTTTGTAATTTTATAGTGATTGGGCTTAGTTTGTTGCTGTAAAGTGTAGTTAGGGGTGATTTTTGATAGCCGAAGTAATTTAGGTGAGTTTGGCATAGTTTGCTATAGTTAGTAGCATTTTTTTGTAATTTAAAATTGATTGGGTTTAGTTTGTTGTGGTAAGGGTAGGTTGGTGATGATTTATGGTAGCCGAAGTAATTTTGGTGAGTTTGGCATAGTTTGCTATGGCTACTAGCATTTTTTTGTAATTTAAAAGTGATTGGGTTTAGTTTGTTGTGGTAAGGGTTAGTTGGTGATGATTTAGAGTAGCCGAAGTAAGTTAGGTGAGTCTGGCATAGTTTGTTATTATTTGTACACCTTTTTTGTAATTTTAAGATGATATGGTTTGTTTTGTTGTGGTAAGGGATAGTTGGGGGTAATTTACGGTAGCCGAAGTAATTTAGGTGATTCTGGTATAGTTTGTTATGATTTTTAGCATTTTTTTGTAATTTTAAAGTGATTGGGCTTAGTTTGTTGCTGTAAAGTGTAGTTGGGGGTGATTTTTAATAGCCGAAGTAATTTAGGTGAGTTTGGCATAGTTTGCTATGGTTAGTAGCATTTTTTTGTAATTTAAAAGTGATTGGGTTGAGTTTGTTGTGGTAAGGGTTAGTTGGTAATGATTTAGAATAGCTGAAGTAATTTAGGTGAGTCTGGCATAGTTTGTTATGATTTGTACACCTTTTTTTGTAATTTTGAGATGATATGGTTTGGTTTGTTGTGGTAAGGGATAGTTGGGGGTGATTTACGGTAGCCGAAGTAATTTAGGTGATTCTGGTATAGTTTGTTATGATTTTTAGCATTTTTTTTGTAATTTTAAACTGATTGGGCTTAGTTTGTTGCTGTAAAGTGTAGTTGGGGATGATTTTTGATAGCCGAAGTAATTTAGGTGAGTTTGGCATAGTTTGCTATGGTTAGTAGCATTTTTTTGTAATTTAAAAGTGATTGGGTTTAGTTTGTTGTGGTAAGGGTTAGTAGGTGATGATTTATGGTAGCCGAAGTAATTTAGGTGAGATTGGCATAGTTTGCTATGGTTACTAGCATTTTTTTGTAATTTAAAAGTGATTGGATTTAGTTTGTTGTGGTAAGGGCTAGTTGGTGATGATTTTGAGTAGCCGAAGTAATTTAGGTGAGTCTGGCATAGTTTGTTATGATTTGTACACCTTTTTTTGTAATTTTAAGATGATATGGTTTGGTTTGTTGTGGTAAGGGATAGTTGGGGGTGATTTACGGTAGCCGAAGTAATTTAGGTGATTCTGGTATAGTTTGTTATGATTTTTAGCATTTTTTTGTAATTTTAAAGTGATTGAGCTTAGTTTGTTGCTGTAAAGTGTAGTTGGGGGTGATTTTTGATAGCCGAAGTAATTTAAGTGAGTTTGGCATAGTTTGCTATGGTTAGTAGCATTTTTTTGTAATTTAAAAGTGATTGGGTTTAGTTTGTTGTGGTAAGGATTAGTTGATGATGATTTATGGTAGCCGAAGTAATTTAGGTGAGTTTGGCATAGTTTGCTATGGTTACTAGCATTTTTTTGTAATTTAAAAGTGATTGGATTTAGTTTGTTGTGGTAAAGGTTAGTTGGTGATGATTTATGGTAGCCGAAGTAATTTAGCTGAGTTTAGCATAGTTTGCTATGGTTACTAGCATTTTTTTGTAATTTAAAAGTGATTGGGTTTAGTTTGTTGTGGTAAGGGTTAGTTGGTGATGATTTAGAGTAGCCGAAGTAATTTAGGTGAGTCTGGCATAGTTTGTTATGATTTGTACACCTTTTTTTGTAATTTTAAGATTATATGGTTTGGTTTGTTGTGGTAAGGGATAGTTGGGGGTGATTTACGGTAGCCGAAGTAATTTAGGTGATTCTGGTATAGTTTGTTATGATTTTTAGCATTTTTTTGTAATTTTATAGTGATTGGGCTTAGTTTGTTGCTGTAAAGTGTAGTTAGGGGTGATTTTTGATAGCCGAAGTAATTTAGGTGAGTTTGGCATAGTTTGCTATAGTTAGTAGCATTTTTTTGTAATTTAAAATTGATTGGGTTTAGTTTGTTGTGGTAAGGGTAGGTTGGTGATGATTTATGGTAGCCGAAGTAATTTAGGTGAGTTTGGCATTGTTTGCTATAGCTACTAGCATTTTTTTGTAATTTAAAAGTGATTGGGTATAGTTTGTTGTGGTAAGGGTTAGTTGGTGATGATTTAGAGTAGCCGAAGTAATTTAAGTGAGTCTGGCATAGTTTGTTATGATTTGTACACCTTTTTTTGTAATTTTAAGATGATATGGTTTGTTTTGTTGTGGTAAGGGATAGTTGGGGGTAATTTACGGTAGCCGAAGTAATTTAGGTGATTCTGGTATAGTTTGTTATGATTTTTAGAATTTTTTTGTAATTTTAAAGTGATTGGGCTTAGTTTGTTGCTGTAAAGTGTAGTTGGGGGTGATTTTTAATAGCCGAAGTAATTTAGGTGAGTTTGGCATAGTTTGCTATGGTTAGTAGCATTTTTTTGTAATTTAAAAGTGATTGGGTTTAGTTTGTTGTGGTAAGGGTTAGTTGGTAATGATTTAGAATAGCTGAAGTAATTTAGGTGAGTCTGGCATAGTTTGTTATGATTTGTACACCTTTTTTTGTAATTTTGAGATGATATGGTTTGGTTTGTTGTGGTAAGGGATAGTTGGGGGTGATTTACGGTAGCCGAAGTAATTTAGGTGATTCTGGTATAGTTTGTTATGATTTTTAGCATTTTTTTTGTAATTTTAAACTGATTGGGCTTAGTTTGTTGCTGTAAAGTGTAGTTGGGGGTAATTTTTGATAGCCGAAGTAATTTAGGTGAGTTTGGCATAGTTTGCTATGGTTAGTAGCATTTTTTTGTAATTTAAAAGTGATTGGATTTAGTTTGTTGTGGTAAGGGTTAGTTGGTGATGATTTTGAGTAGCCGAAGTAATTTAGGTGAGTCTGGCATAGTTTGTTATGATTTGTACACCTTTTTTTGTAATTTTAAGATTATATGGTTTGGTTTGTTGTGGTAAGGGATAGTTGGGGGTGATTTACGGTAGCCGAAGTAATTTAGGTGATTCTGGTATAGTTTGTTATGATTTTTAGCATTTTTTTGTAATTTTATAGTGATTGGGCTTAGTTTGTTGCTGTAAAGTGTAGTTAGGGGTGATTTTTGATAGCCGAAGTAATTTAGGTGAGTTTGGCATAGTTTGCTATAGTTAGTAGCATTTTTTTGTAATTTAAAATTGATTGGGTTTAGTTTGTTGTGGTAAGGGTAGGTTGGTGATGATTTATGGTAGCCGAAGTAATTTAGGTGAGTTTGGCATAGTTTGCTATAGCTACTAGCATTTTTTTGTAATTTAAAAGTGATTGGGTATAGTTTGTTGTGGTAAGGGTTAGTTGGTGATGATTTAGAGTAGCCGAAGTAATTTAAGTGAGTCTGGCATAGTTTGTTATGATTTGTACACCTTTTTTTGTAATTTTAAGATGATATGGTTTGTTTTGTTGTGGTAAGGGATAGTTGGGGGTGATTTACGGTAGCCGAAGTAATTTAGGTGATTCTGATATAGTTTGTTATGATTTTAAGCTTTTTTTGTGATTTTAAAGTGATTGGGCTTAGTTTGTTGCTGTAAAGTGTAGTTGGGGGTGATTTTTGATAGCCGAAGTAATTTAGGTGAGTTTGGCATAGTTTGCTATGGTTAGTAGCATTTTTTTGTAATTTAAAAGTGATTGGGTTTAGTTTGTTGTGGTAAGGGTTAGTTGGTGATGATTTATGGTAGCCGAAGTAATTTTGGTGAGTTTGGCATAGTTTGCTATGGTTACTAGCATTTTTTTGTAATTTAAAAGTGATTGGGTTTAGTTTGTTGTGGTAAGGGTTAGTTGGTGATGATTTAGAGTAGCCGAAGTAATTTAGGTGAGTCTGGCATAGTTTGTTATGATTTGTACACCTTTTTTTGTAATTTTAAAATGATATGGTTTGGTTTGTTGTGGTAAGGGATAGTTGGGGGTGATTTACGGTAGCCGAAGTAATTTAGGTAATTCTGGTATAGTTTGTTATGATTTTTAGCATTTTTTTTGTAATTTTAAAGTAATTGGGCTTAGTTTGTTGCTGTAAAGTGTAGTTGGGGGTGATTTTTGATAGCCGAAGTAATTTAGGTGAGTTTGACATAGTTTGCTATGGTTAGTAGCATTTTTTTATAATTTAAAAGTGATTGGGTTTAGTTTGTTGTGGTAAGGGTTAGTTGGTGATGATATATGGTAGCCGAAGTAGTTTAGGTGAGTTTGGCATAGTTTGCTATGGTTACTAGTATTTTTTTGTAATTTAAAAGTGATTGGGTTTAGTTTGTTGTGGTAGGGTTAGTTGGTGATGATTTAGAGTAGCTGAAGTAATTTAGGTAAGTCTGGCATAGTTTGTTATGATTTGTACACCTTTTTTTGTAATTTTAAGATGATATGGTTTGGTTTGTTGTGGTAAGGGATAGTTGGGGGTGATTTACGGTAGCCGAAGTAATTTAGGTGATTCTGGTATAGTTTGTTATGATTTTTAGCATTTTTTTGTAATTTTAAAGTGATTGGGCTTAGTTTGTTGCTGTAAAGTGTAGTTGCGGGTGATTTTTGATAGCCGAAGTAATTTAGGTGAGTTTGGCATAGTTTGCTATGGTTAGTAGCATTTTTTTGTAATTTAAAAGTGATTGGGTTTAGTTTGTTGTGGTAAGGGTTAGTTGGTGAAGATTTATGGTAGCCGAAGTAATTTAGGTGAGTGTGGCATAGTTTGCTACGGTTACTAGCATTTTTTTGTAATTTAAAAGTGATTTGGTTTAATTTGTTGTGGTAAGGGTTAGTTGGTGATGATTTAGATTAGCCGAAGTAATTTAGGTGAGTCTGGCATAGTTTGTTATGATTTGTACACCTTTTTTTGTAATTTTAAGATGATATGGTTTGTTTTGTTGTGGTAAGGGATAGTTGGGGGTGATTTACGGTAGCCGAAGTAATTTAGGTGATTCTGGTATAGTTTGTTATGATTTTTAGCATTTTTTTGTAATTTTATAGTGATTGGGCTTAGTTTGTTGCTGTAAAGTGTAGTTAGGGGTGATTTTTGATAGCCGAAGTAATTTAGGTGAGTTTGGCATAGTTTGCTATAGTTAGTAGCATTTTTTTGTAATTTAAAATTGATTGGGTTTAGTTTGTTGTGGTAAGGGTAGGTTGGTGATGATTTATGGTAGCCGAAGTAATTTAGGTGAGTTTGGCATAGTTTGCTATAGCTACTAGCATTTTTTTGTAATTTAAAAGTGATTGGGTATAGTTTGTTGTGGTAAGGGTTAGTTGGTGATGATTTAGAGTAGCCGAAGTAATTTAAGTGAGTCTGGCATAGTTTGTTATGATTTGTACACCTTTTTTTGTAATTTTAAGATGATATGGTTTGGTTTGTTGTGGTAAGGAAAGTTGGGGGTGATTTACGGTAGCCGAAGTAATTTAGGTGATTCTGGTATAGTTTGTTATGATTTTTAGCATTTTTTTGTAATTTTAAAGTGATTGGGCTTAGTTTGTTGCTGTAAAGTGTAGTTGCGGGTGATTTTTGATAGCCGAAGTAATTTAGGTGAGTTTGGCATAGTTTGCTATGGTTAGTAGCATTTTTTTGTAATTTAAAAGTGATTTGGTTTAGTTGGTTGTGGTAAGGGTTAGTTGGTGATGATTTAGAGTAGCCGAAGTAATTTAGGTGGGTCTGGCATAGTTTGTTATGATTTGTACACCTTTTATTGTAATTTTAAGATAATATGGTTTGGTTTGTTGTGGTAAGGGATAGTTGGGGGTGATTTACGGTAGCCGAAGTCATTTAGGTGATTCTGGTATAGTTTGTTATGATTTTTAGCATTTATTTGTAATTTTAAAGTGATTGGGCTTAGTTTGTTGCTGTAAAGTGTAGTTGGGGGTGATTTTTGATAGCCGAAGTAATTTAGGTGAGTTTGGCATAGTTTGCTATGGTTAGTAGCATTTTTTTGTAATTTAAAAGTGATTGGGTTTAGTTTGTTGTGGTAAGGGTTAGTTGGTGAAGATTTATGGTAGCCGAAGTAATTTAGGTGAGTGTGGCATAGTTTGCTACGGTTACTAGCATTTTTTTGTAATTTAAAAGTGATTTGGTTTAATTTGTTGTGGTAAGGGTTAGTTAGTGATGATTTAGAGTAGCCGAAGTAATTTAGGTGGGTCTGGCATAATTTGTTATGATTTGTACACCTTTTTTTGTAATTTTAAGATGATATGGTTTGGTTTGTTGTGGTAAGGGATAGTTGGGGGTGATTTACGGTAGCCGAAGTAATTTAGGTGATTCTGGTATAGTTTGTTATGATTTTTAACATTTTTTTGTAATCTATATATATAAAGCGAAGTGTCCTCACTGACACACTCATCTACACATCTACACATTCACTGATTCACCGACAACCCACAGCCCAAACCGTGAGGGCTGGCGACTTGAAATTTTAGACACGGGTGTATCATGTGCCGAAACTGAACACTAAGAAGGGATTTTGCGAAATTCGGCCCGGTTCCTTTGTAATTCAATAAAAACCGGCTAAAATAAACAAAAAATGATCCGATCGCGGAGACCGTGTTTATGTTAGAAGCACGTATCTAGCCAAAACAACTTCGACGACGGGCGACCGGTTTACATTAAAAGCTCTTATTTAACCTAAACAATTTCAACGTCGAGTTTCTGCTTTCGTGATCATACTTTTGCCGTACCTAGCGAGGCCGCCGATATTTCAATTATAATTTTGATTTCAATTATAATGTCGATCCGTGACTCAATTAAAAATTACCAAATCACTCCAAATTTAATCCGTCAACATTAAACATCCTCAAATATCTCTTACCACTGCAAACTTTACCAAATCAACCCCAAAAAATTCCCGAACTAAGCCAAACTGACATAAATTAGATCCGTTATCTTAAATCATCCCTTACCACCCTTTAGCAACCCCAAGTAACTCCAATCACTTTAAAATAAAACAAAATGACGCAAACTATGCCTAACTCACCTAAATTACTTCGGCTTCCATTAATCACCCCCAACTACCCCTTACCTCCCCAAAATAGGCTCAATCACCTTAAAATTACAAAAAAATTCTACAAACCGTAGCAAACTGTGCCAAACTCCCTTAAATTACTTCGACTACCATAAATCACCGCCAACTACCCCTTACCACCCCAAAATAAGCCCAATCACTTTAAAATTACAAAAAATGCTACAAACCATAGCAAACTATGCCTAACTCACCTAAATTACTTCGACTACCATAAATCACCCCCAACTACCCCTTACCACCCCAAAATAAGCCCAATCACTTTAAAATTACAAAAAATTCTACAAACCATACCAAACTATGCCAAACTCACTTAAATTACTTCGGCTATCATAAATCACCCCGAACTACTTCTTACAACCCCAAAATAAGCCCAATCACTTTAAAATTACAAAAAATTCTACAAACCATACCAAACTATGCCAAACTCACTTAAATTACTTCGGCTATCATAAATCACCCCGAACTACCCCTTACAACCCCAAAATAAGCCCAATCACTATAAAATTACAAAATATTCAACAAATCATAGCAAACTATGCCTAACTCACCTAAATTACTTCGACTACCATAAATCACCCCCAACTACCCCTTACCACCCCAAAATAAGCCCAATCACTTTAAAATTACAAAATATTCAACAAATCATAGCAAACTATGCCTAACTCACCTAAATTACTTCGGCTATCATAAATCACCCCCAACTACCCCTTACCACCCCTAACTCATCCCAATCACTTTAAAATTACAAAAAATGCTAGAAACCATAGCAAACTATGCCTAACTCACCTAAATTACTTCGGCTAACATAAATCACCCCCAACTACCCCTTACTACCCCAAAATAAGCCCAATCACTTTAAAATTATAAAAAATGCTACAAACCATAGCAAACTATGCCAAACTCCCCTAAATTACTTCGGCTACCATAAATCACCCCGAACTACCCCTTACAACCCCAAAATAAACCCAATCACTTTAAAATTACAAAATATTCAACAAATCATAGCAAACTATGCCTAACTCACCTAAATTACTTCGGCTACCATAAATCACCCCCAACTACCCCTTACCACCCCTAACTCATCCCAATCACTTTAAAATTACAAAAAATGCTAGAAACCATAGCAAACTATGCCTAACTCACCTAAATTACTTCGGCTAACATAAATCACCCCCAACTACCCCTTACTACCCCAAAATAAGCCCAATCACTTTAAAATTATAAAAAATGCTACAAACCATAGCAAACTATGCCAAACTCCCCTAAATTACTTCGGCTACCATAAATCACCCCGAACTACCCCTTACAACCCCAAAATAAACCCAATCACTTTAAAATTACAAAATATTCAACAAATCATAGCAAACTATGCCTAACTCACCTAAATTACTTCGGCTACCATAAATCACCCCCAACTACCCCTTACCACCCCAAAATAAGCCCAATCACTTTAAAATTACAAAAAATGCTACAAACCATAGCAAACTATGCCAAACTCACTTAAATTACTTTGGCTTCTATAAATCACCCCCAGCTACCCCTTACAACCCCAAAATAAGCCCAATCACTTTAAAATTACAAAAAATTCTACAAACCATACCAAACTATGCCAAACTCACTTAAATTACTTCGGCTATCATAAATCACCCCCAACTAGCCCTTACCTCCCCAAAATAAGCCCAATCACTTTAAAATTATAAAAAATGCTACAAACCATAGCAAACTATGCCAAACTCACTTAAATTACTTCGGCTATCATAAATCACCCCCAACTACCCCTTACCACCCCTAACTCATCCCAATCACTTTAAAATTACAAAAAATGCTAGAAACCATAGCAAACTATGCCTAACTCACCTAAATTACTTCGGCTAACATAAATCACCCCCAACTACCTCTTACTACCCCAAAATAAGCCCAATCACTTTAAAATTATAAAAAATGCTACAAACCATAGCAAACTATGCCAAACTCCCCTAAATTACTTCGGCTACCATAAATCACCCCGAACTACCCCTTACAACCCCAAAATAAACCCAATCACTTTAAAATTACAAAATATTCAACAAATCATAGCAAACTATGCCTAACTCACCTAAATTACTTCGGCTACCATAAATCACCCCCAACTACCCCTTACCACCCCAAAATAAGCCCAATCACTTTAAAATTACAAAAAATGCTACAAACCATAGCAAACTATGCCAAACTCACTTAAATTACTTTGGCTTCTATAAATCACCCCCAACTACCCCTTACCACCCCAAAATAGGCTCAATCACTTTAAAATTATAAAAAAATTCTACAAACCGTAGCAAACTATGCCAAACTCCCCTAAATTACTTCGGTTACCATAAATCACCCCGAACTACCCCTTACAACCCCAAAATAAGCCCAATCACTTTAAAATTACAAAATATTCAACAAATCATAGCAAACTATGCCTAACTCACCTAAATTACTTCGGCTACCATAAATCGCCCCCAACTACCCCTTACCACCCCCAAAATAAGCCCAATCACTTTAAAATTACAAAAAATGCTACAAACCATAGCAAACTATGCCTAACTCACCTAAATTACTTCGGCTACCATAAATCACCCCCAACTACCCCTTACCACCCCAAACTAAGCCCAATCACTTTAAAATTACAAAAAATGCTACAAACCATAGCAAGCTATGCCAAACTCACTTAAATTACTTCGGCTACCATAAATTAATAATCGTTTTCAATCAAAATCTTCTATTTGGTTGTGTTATTTATAAATGCCTTATCGTATTAAATCATAAAATATTAATAAATATCTGCACATAAAATATATTGTTCCGACTAATAGTCGTTATTCTGAATATTAAATATGCTGATACCTATTTTGATTCTCTTCCACCTTCCAATAAATATTTGTTCCAGTTGAGATGCAAACATGAACGTATTTCTGAATTGCAACACGCTGACGGGGCAAGCCCTACCTTTTCAACATGCGTGCATTTGTATAAACAGCTCTATGGTTTTTAACTTTAAAGAGGTATAAAAGCGGTGTAAGCGCTAGAGTTTCGTAAAAATATCTGAAAAATTCGAAATTCTGCAATTGAATCAGAACTATCTTTGTGTTCGATAGTAAATTTATACTTGGAGTGGCACTGCCAACCCTGCCACCCATGACGAGGCACCTGCTGACTACTCTCCTTCCAGGGAAACTTTATAAATCAACGTCAAAATAATTTAGGGCGCCTGAATGTGAAAATATCACTGTGTAATAAATTCAGACTGACATGGAACACTTGAAATTTCGATATTTGTTTGTAATTCGTCACAGGTCCATGAAGGAATGCATGTTAATGTAAACAAGTGTTAGTTTGTCGGAGAGACCGAATAAGATTTTTAACATTCCTGTCAAAATATTTATTTACTTTAGAATGTTAATTTCTTAAATTGATTTTGTGAAAATTATGACGGGCCATACGAGTACACCTGTGCGAGTATTATTTGGTACATACATATTAATCTCTTTTGTTATCCAAATTGTTTTTATACGCACTAGGCACGTGCACCTCATATAATTGTGAAAATTGCTGCTTCAGCGTCTGGATCGCTGGTACTCAACGTCGCCAAGGTCGAGACGACGCATCGGTATTCAAAGTTCTATCGCTATTAAATAAATTATTTTAATATAATATTCCCGATTTGTTCTTGCCGTTAACCAAAACTCTCCCCAATCGATTTTCGAAAAATTTCCAGCGTCGGACCGGACTTCACTTATTTTCGTACGCTAATTTTTACGTTCAGTTAATGATAGTGGTGTATTTGTTCTTCACCAAACCTGCTCCGGCCGAAATCCGAAATTTTCACTGACATCACAGGCTTAAGTATTGTATGCTTATACACGATTTATTTACACTATTTATTTTACGTACATTGCGTTCATTATTGTTCTGCATTATTTATAACTAAGATGGAGCAGTTTGAAAATCTAATAGTAAGCGGAGAACAAATACCACCACGTATAATTCCCGTGAAAAGTGATGGAAATAGTCTTTCTTACTATCTTTCCTATTGCATTTTTAATACCGGAAATAGAGCTCAAGAGCGAAGAATAACTTCGACTTTTTTTATACATAATTCCTAAATACTTCGTTTTTATGGTGTAAAATGTTGTATTTATATATTTCAACATTGTCTTTAACGTTGTCAGAGAACTAAATGGGAATAATTTGGAATAATTTAGCTTCTATGTCAACTCTCCTTCTCTTGAAACTTTTGAAAACAACGACAAAATTCTTTAGGGCGCCGGGATTTGAAAATATAACTCTGTGTAATAAGTTTAGACTGACTAGAGTGAAAAGAAAGGAGCTTGCATCCAGAAACGAAATTAAATGAAACACTTGAATTTGAAATATTTGTTTGTAATTCGTCACAAGTCCATGAGGGAATGCGTGTTAATGTAAACAAATGTGAGTTTATTGGAGAGGCCGAATAAGATTTTTACATTATTGAAGCAGCTGGAGCCTGCCACGTCAAGGGCAAGGTCAGAAACGTGAAAAAGCGATGCTCGATTTAGTTTGATTGAGTGTCTATGCAGAAATTCGCACATACCAAGCGTTGGATAAGCCTTTCTTATCGTTTCTTAGAATTCGAGAATTGCTGGTTCAGCGTGTGGAGCAGTACTCGATCGCGGTGTTTAATTTTAACACAACTACAATTGTGAAAATTGCTGCTCCAGCGTCGGAAACTGTTCGCAAAGTCGCCAAATTCGATGAGGCGACGCATCAGTGTTCGAAGGTCTACCGCTATCAAATAAAGTATTTTAATTTAACATTTGATCCTCGCGTTAACCAAATCTGCCCCCAATCAATTTTCGAAAAATTATCAGCATCGGACCGGACTCCACTTATATTTGTACGCTAATTTTTACGTTTAGTTAATGATAGTGGTGTATTTGTTTTTTACCAAATTTGCCCCGAAATTTTCACCGTTGTATGTACCAGATATCACTGACATTCATACCATAAGCGCTAAATTTTCGTGAAAATATCTGAAAAATTCATAATTCTGCAACTGAATTACAGAACTAATTTTGTGTTCGATAGTAAATTTATACTTGGAGTGGCACTGCCAACCCTGCCACCCCTGACGAGCCCCACTGCTGACTACTTTCCTTCCAGAAAAATTTTTGAAATCAGCGGCAAAATAAATTTAGGGCATTTGGATGTGAAAATATCACTATGTAATAAGTTCAGACTGACAAGAGTGAAAAAAACCGCTTGCATCCAGAAACGAAATCAAATGGAACACTTGATCACAATTTAGATATTTGTTTGTAATTCGTCACAGGTCCATGAAGGCATGCATGTTAATATAAACAAGTGTTAGTATGTCGGAGATGCCGAATAAGATTTTTACACCCACCACATTCCCGTCAAAATATTTATTTACTTTAGTATGTTAATTCATTTTGTGCAAATTATGACGGGCCAGTCGAGTACACCTGCGCGAGTATTATTTGGTAATCCAAATTCTTTTAATACGCACTAGGCACGTGCACCTAATATAATTGTTAAAATTGCTGCTTCAGCGTCTGGAACGCTGGTACTCAACGTCGCCAAGGTCGAGGCGACGCATCAGTATTCGAAGTTCTAGCGCTATTAAATTAATTTTTTTAATATAATATTCCCGATTTGTTCTTGACGTTAAGTAAATATCTCCCCAATCGATTTTCGAAAAATTACCATCGTCGTACCGGTCTCCACTTATATACCGTACGCTAATTTTTACGTTCATTTAATGATAGTGGTGTATTTGATCTTCACCAAACCTGCTCCGGCCAAAATCCGAAATTTGCAGTTTTACCGGATTTCACTGACATCATAAGTAATGTGTGCTTATACACGATTTACACTATTTATTTTATGTACATTGTGTTCATTATTGTTCTGCATTATTTATAACTAAGATGGAGGAATAGTAAGCGGGGTACAAATACCACCACGTATAATTCCTCTGAAAAGTGATGGAAATAGTCTTTTTTACTATCTTTCCTATTGCATTTTATTACCGAAAATAGAGCTCAAGAGGTTCGCACTATAATTGTTCATTTTTAAATTACCAAATTTTCTGTATATTTTACCTGAATACGTTAAACACCCCTAAACATAATGTACCATTCCAAACTACTCTCAAAAATCATACACTTGCCATTCCAAACTACCCCACATCAACCTAAAATGTAAAAAAATTACGAATTACAAGCAAACTACGCTAAACTCGCATAAATTACTTCGACTTCCGCTATATCACCCCAACCACTTCTTACCAAGCCAAACTAAACCCAATCGCATTAAAATTACCAAAAGTTTCGTTTAATCCGCCAAAGCTAAACCCCGCCAACCATCAATAACCATTCAAAACAATCCCCAAAAAAACCTTATCATCCGAAACTACACCAAATACATCGTTTTTATGGTGTGAAATTATGTATTTATATATTTCAACATTCTTCGACGACATTCTTTAACGTTGTTAGAGAACTAAATGGGAATAATTTGGAATAGTTCAGCTTCTCTGTCAACTCTCCTTCTCTTGAAGAGTGAAAAAGAGTGAAAAAAAAGGAGCTGGCACCCTGAAACGAAATTATCGTAATTTTCCAAATCATCTTGAAGTACCCGGTCCTGGCAATGCAGGTTAATTTCAGCAAATTTGTTTATTTTGTGATTGGAAAAGTAGAGCATTCCTGTTTAATTATATTATAATGTCGATTAGTCTACATCACAAATACACCACTTTTGTCAACACTGCGTTTATTTAATCTACGTCCGGCCAACGCCGGGTACATTCAGCTAGTTTTAAAATAATTGGGCTTAGTTTGTTGCTGTAAAGTGTAGTTGGGCGTAATTTTTGATAGCCGAAGTGATTTAGGTGAGTTTGGCATAGTTTGCTGTGGTTAGTAGCATTTTTTTGTAATTTAAAAGTGATTGGGTTTAGTTTCTTGTTGTAAGGGTTAGTTGGTGATGATTTATGGTAGCCGAAGTAATTTAGGTGAGTTTGGCATAGTTTGCTATGGTTACTAGCATTTTTTTGTAATTTAAAAGTGATTGGGTTTAGTTTGTTGTGGTAAGGGTTAGTTGGTGATGATTTAGAGTAGCCGAAGTAATTTAGGTGAGTCTGGCATAGTTTGTTATGATTTTTACATCTTTTTTTGTAATTTTAAGATGATATCGTTTGGTTTGTTGTGGTAAGGGATAGTTGGGGGTGATTTACGGTAGCCGAAGTAATTTAGGTGATTCTGGTATATTTTGTTATGATTTTTAGCATTTTTTTGTAATTTTAATGTGATTGGGCTTAGTTTGTTGCTGTAAAGTGTAGTTGGGGGTGATTTTTGATAGCCGAAGTAATTTAGGTGAGTTTGGCATAGTTTGCTATGGTTAGTAGCATTTTTTTGTAATTTAAAAGTGATTGGGTTTAGTTTGTTGTGGTAAGGGTTAGTTGGTGATGATTTATGGTAGCCGAAGTAATTTAGGTGAGTTTATCATTGTTTGCTATACTTACTAGCATTTTTTTGTAATTTAAAAGTGATAGGGTTTAGTTTGTTGTGGTAAGGGTTAGTTGGTGATGATTTAGATTAGCCGAAGTAATTTAGGTGAGTCTGGCATAGTTTGTTATGATTTGTACACCTTTTTTTGTAATTTTACGATGATATGGTTTGGTTTGTTGTGGTAAGGGATTGTTGGGCGTGATTTACGGTAGCCGAAGTAATTTAGGTGATTCTGGTATAGTTTGTTATAATTTTTAGCATTTTTTTGTAATTTTAAAATGATTGGGCTTAGTTTGTTGCTGTAAAGTGTAGTTGGGTGTGATTTTTGATAGCCGAAGTAATTTAGGTGAGTTTGGCATAGTATGCTATGGTTAGTAACATTTTTTTTAATTTAAAAGTGATTGGGTTTAGTTTGTTGTGGTAAGGGTTAGTTGGTGATGATTTAGAGTAGCAGAAGTAATTTAGGTGAGTCTGGCATAGTTTCTTATGATTTGTACACCTTTTTTGTAAGGGTGGTAAGGGTTAGTTGGTGATGATTTATGGTAGCCGAAGTAATTTAGGTGAGTTTGGCATAGTTTGCTATGGTTAGTAGCAATTTTTTGTAATTTAAAAGTGATTGGGTTTAGTTTGTTGTGGTAAGGGTTAGTTGGTGATGATTTAGAGTAGCCGAAGTAATTTAGGTGAGTCTGGCATAGTTTGTTATGATTTGTACACCTTTTTTGTAATTTTAAGATGATATGGTTTGGTTTGTTGTGGTAAGGGTTAGTTGGTGATGATTTATGGTAGCCGAAGTAATTTAGGTGAGTTTGGCAAAGTTTGCTATGGTTACTAGCATTTTTTATGTAATTTAAAAGTGATTGGGTTTAGTTTGTTGTGGTAAGGGTTAGTTGGTGATGATTTAGAGTAGCCGAAGTAATTTAGGTGAGTCTGGCATAGTTTGTTATGATTTGTACACCTTTTTTTTGTAATTTTGAGATGATATGGTTTGGTTTGTTGTGGTAAGGGATAGTTGGGGGTGATTTACGGTAGCCAAAGTAATTTAGGTTATTCTGGTATATTTTGTTATGATTTTTAGCATTTTTTTGTAATTTTAAAGTGATTGGGCTTAGTTTGTTGCTGTAAAGTGTAGTTGGGGGTGATTTTTGATAGCCGAAGTAATTTAGGTGAGTTTGGCATAGTTTGCTATGGTTAGTAGCATTTTTTTGTAATTTAAAAATGATTGGGTTTAGTTTGTTGTGGTAAGGGTTAGTTGGTGATGATTTATGGTAGCCAAAGTAATTTAGGTGAGTCTGGCATAGTTTGTTATGATTTGTACACCTTTTTTTGTAATTTTGAGATGATATGGTTTGGTTTGTTGTGGTAAGGGATAGTTGGGGGTGATTTACGGTAGCCGAAGTAATTTATGTGATTCTGGTATATTTTGTTATGATTTTTAGCATTTTTTTGTAATTTTAAAATGATTGGGCTTAGTTTGTTGCTGTAAAGTGTAGTTGGGGGTGATTTTTGATAGCCGAAGTAATTTAGGTGAGTTTGGCATAGTTTGCTATGGTTAGTAGCATTTTTTTGTAATTTAAAAGTGATTGGGTTTAGTTTGTTGTGGTAAGGGTTAGTTGGTGATGATTTAGAGTAGCCGAAGTAATTTAGGTGAGTCTGGCATAGTTTGTTATGATTTGTACACCTTTTTTTGTAATTTTAAGATGATATGGTTTGGTTTGATGTGGTAAGAAATAGTTGGGGGTGATTTGCGGTAGCCGAAGTAATTTAGGTGATTCTGGTATAGTTTGTTATGCTTTTTAGCATTTTTTGTAGTTTTAAGGTGATTGGGCTTAGTTTGTTGCTGCAAAGTGTAGTTGGGTGTGATTTTTAAAGCCGAAGTAATTTAGGTGAATTTGGCATAGTTTGCTATGGTTAGTAGAATTTTTTTGTAATTTAAAAGTGATTGGGTTTAGTTTGTTGTGGTAAGGGTTAGTTGGTGATGATCTATGGTAGCAGAAGTAATTTAGGTGAGTTTGGCATAGTTTGCTATGGTTACTAGCAATTTTTTGTAATTTAAAAGTGATTGGGTTTAGTTTGTTGTGGTAAGGGTTAGTTAGTGATGATTTAGAGTAGCCGAAGTAATTTAGGTGAGTCTGGCATAGTTTGTTATGATTTGTATACCTTTTTTTGTAATTTTAAGATGATATGGTTTGGTTTGTTGTGGTAAGAAATAGTTGGGGGTGATTTACGGTAGCCGAAGTAATTTAGGTGATTCTGGTATAGTTTGTTAATTTTTAGCATTTTTTTGTAATTTTAATGTGTTTGGGCTTAGTTTGTTGCTGTAAAGTGTAGTTGGGGGTGATTTTTGCTAGCCAAAGTAATTTAGGTGAGTTTGGCATAGTTTGCTATGGTTAGTAGCATTTTTTTATAATTTAAAAGTGATTGGGTTTAGTTTGTTGTGGTAAGGGTTAGTTGGTGATGATTTATGTTAGCCGAAGTAATTTAGGTGAGTTTGGCATAGTTTGCTATGGTTACTAGCATTTTTTTGTAATTTAAAATTGATTGGGTTTAGTTTGTTGTGGTAAGGGTTAGTTGGTGATGATTTAGAGTAGCCGAAGTAATTTAGGTGAGTCTGGCATACTTTGTTATGATTTGTACTCCTTTTTTTGTAATTTTAAGATGATATGGTTTGGTTTGTTGTGGTAAGGGATAGTTGGGGGTGATTTACGGTAGCCGAAGTAAGTTAGGTGATTCTGGTATAGTTTGTTATGATTTTTAACATTTTTTTGTAATTTTAAAGTGATTGGGCTTAGTTTGTTGCTGTAAAGTGTAGTTGGGGGTGATTTTTGATAGCCGAAGTAATTTAGGTGAGTTTGGCATAGTTTGCTATGGTTAGTAGCATTTTTTTGTAATTTAAAAGTGATTGGGTTTAGTTTGTTGTTGTAAGGGTTAGTTGGTGATGATTTATGGTAGCCGAAGTAATTTAGGTGAGTTTGGCATAGTTTGCTATGGTTACTAGCATTTTTTTGTAATTTAAATTGATTGGGTTTAGTTTGTTGTGGTAAGGGTTAGTTGGTGATGATTTAGAATAGCCGAAGTAATTTAGGTGAGTCTGGCATAGTTTGTTATGATTTGTACACCTTTTTTTGTAATTTTAAGATGATATGGTTTGGTTTGTTGTGGTAAGGGATAGTTGGGGTTGATTTACGGTAGCCGAAGTAATTTAGGTAATTCTGGTATATTTTGTTATGATTTTTCGCATTTTTTTGTAATTTTAAAGTGATTGGGCTTAGTTTGTTGCTGTAAAGTGTAGTTGGGGGTGATTTTTGATAGCCGAAGTAATTTAGGTGAGTTTGGCATAGTTTGCTATGGTTAGTAGCATTTTTTTGTAATTTAAAAGTGATTGGGTTCAGTTTGTTGTGGTAAGGGTTAGTTGGTGATGATTTAGAGTAGCCGAAGTAATTTAGGTAAGTCTGGCATAGTGTGTTATGATTTGTACACCTTTTTTTGTAATTTTAAGATGATATGGTTTGGTTTGTTGTGGTAAGGGATAGTTGGGGGTGATTTACGGTAGCCGAAGTAATTTAGGTGATTCTGGTAAATTTTGTTATGATTTTTAGCATTTTTTTGTAATTTTAAAGTGATTGGGCTTTGTTTGTTGCTGTAAAGTGTAGTTGGGGGTGATTTTTGATAGCCGAAGTATTTTAGGTGAGTTTGGCATAGTTTGCTATGGTTAGTAGCATTTTTTTGTAATTTAAAAATGATTGGGTTTAGTTTGTTGTGGTAAGGGCTAGTTGGTGATGATTTATGGTAGCCGAAGTAATTGAGGTGAGTTTGGCATAGTTTGCTATGGTTAGTAGCATTTTTTTGTAATTTAAAAGTGATTGGGTTTAGTTTGTTGTGGTAAGGGTTAGTTGGTGATGATTTAGAGTAGCCGAAGTAATTTAGGTGAGTCTGGCATAGTTTGTTATGATTTGTACACCTTTTTTTGTAATTTTAAGATGATATGGTTTGGTTTGATGTGGTAAGAAATAGTTGGGGGTGATTTGCGGTAGCCGAAGTAATTTAGGTGATTCTGGTATAGTTTGTTATGCTTTTTAGCATTTTTTGTAGTTTTAAGGTGATTGGGCTTAGTTTGTTGCTGCAAAGTGTAGTTGGGGGTGATTTTTAAAGCCGAAGTAATTTAGGTGAATTTGGCATAGTTTGCTATGGTTAGTAGAATTTTTTTGTAATTTAAAAGTGATTGGGTTTAGTTTGTTGTGGTAAGGGTTAGTTGGTGATGATCTATGGTAGCAGAAGTAATTTAGGTGAGTTTGGCATAGTTTGCTATGGTTACTAGCAATTTTTTGTAATTTAAAAGTGATTGGGTTTAGTTTGTTGTGGTAAGGGTTAGTTGGTGATGATTTAGAGTAGCCGAAGTAATTTAGGTGAGTCTGGCATAGTTTGTTATGATTTGTATACCTTTTTTTGTAATTTTAAGATGATATGGTTTGGTTTGTTGTGGTAAGAAATAGTTGGGGGTGATTTACGGTAGCCGAAGTAATTTAGGTGATTCTGGTATAGTTTGTTAATTTTTAGCATTTTTTTGTAATTTTAATGTGTTTGGGCTTAGTTTGTTGCTGTAAAGTGTAGTTGGGGGTGATTTTTGCTAGCCAAAGTAATTTAGGTGAGTTTGGCATAGTTTGCTATGGTTAGTAGCATTTTTTTATAATTTAAAAGTGATTGGGTTTAGTTTGTTGTGGTAAGGGTTAGTTGGTGATGATTTATGTTAGCCGAAGTAATTTAGGTGAGTTTGGCATAGTTTGCTATGGTTACTAGCATTTTTTTGTAATTTAAAATTGATTGGGTTTAGTTTGTTGTGGTAAGGGTTAGTTGGTGATGATTTAGAGTAGCCGAAGTAATTTAGGTGAGTCTGGCATACTTTGTTATGATTTGTACTCCTTTTTTTGTAATTTTAAGATGATATGGTTTGGTTTGTTGTGGTAAGGGATAGTTGGGGGTGATTTACGGTAGCCGAAGTAAGTTAGGTGATTCTGGTATAGTTTGTTATGATTTTTAACATTTTTTTGTAATTTTAAAGTGATTGGGCTTAGTTTGTTGCTGTAAAGTGTAGTTGGGGGTGATTTTTGATAGCCGAAGTAATTTAGGTGAGTTTGGCATAGTTTGCTATGGTTAGTAGCATTTTTTTGTAATTTAAAAGTGATTGGGTTTAGTTTGTTGTTGTAAGGGTTAGTTGGTGATGATTTATGGTAGCCGAAGTAATTTAGGTGAGTTTGGCATAGTTTGCTATGGTTACTAGCATTTTTTTGTAATTTAAATTGATTGGGTTTAGTTTGTTGTGGTAAGGGTTAGTTGGTGATGATTTAGAATAGCCGAAGTAATTTAGGTGAGTCTGGCATAGTTTGTTATGATTTGTACACCTTTTTTTGTAATTTTAAGATGATATGGTTTGGTTTGTTGTGGTAAGGGATAGTTGGGTTTGATTTACGGTAGCCGAAGTAATTTAGGTAATTCTGGTATATTTTGTTATGATTTTTCGCATTTTTTTGTAATTTTAAAGTGATTGGGCTTAGTTTGTTGCTGTAAAGTGTAGTTGGGGGTGATTTTTGATAGCCGAAGTAATTTAGGTGAGTTTGGCATAGTTTGCTATGGTTAGTAGCATTTTTTTGTAATTTAAAAGTGATTGGGTTTAGTTTGTTGTGGTAAGGGTTAGTTGGTGATGATTTAGAGTAGCCGAAGTAATTTAGGTAAGTCTGGCATAGTGTGTTATGATTTGTACACCTTTTTTTGTAATTTTAAGATGATATGGTTTGGTTTGTTGTGGTAAGGGATAGTTGGGGGTGATTTACGGTAGCCGAAGTAATTTAGGTGATTCTGGTAAATTTTGTTATGATTTTTAGCATTTTTTTGTAATTTTAAAGTGATTGGGCTTTGTTTGTTGCTGTAAAGTGTAGTTGGGGGTGATTTTTGATAGCCGAAGTATTTTAGGTGAGTTTGGCATAGTTTGCTATGGTTAGTAGCATTTTTTTGTAATTTAAAAATGATTGGGTTTAGTTTGTTGTGGTAAGGGCTAGTTGGTGATGATTTATGGTAGCCGAAGTAATTGAGGTGAGTTTGGCATAGTTTGCTATGGTTAGTAGCATTTTTTTGTAATTTAAAAGTGATTGGGTTTAGTTTGTTGTGGTAAGGGTTAGTTGGTGATGATTTAGAGTAGCCGAAGTAATTTAGGTGAGTCTGGCATAGTTTGTTATGATTTGTACACCTTTTTTTGTAATTTTAAGATGATATGGTGTACCGGAACCTCCGGGGAGGTGGCACAATTGCTCCGGCGGCTGCTTTTGTTGTTGGGGAGCTGGGCCGTGAGTCTTTCGCGGTAAAAAAAATAGAAAAAAGGAAATGGGCGCCACCGGTTCTATTTCCTCGAACCGGGAGGGAGTAGCTAACCTTACTTCGACGGCGGCGACTGCAGGATGACGGTACGGTAGCGGCGAGATGATCCTCAGAGTCGGTGTGGCTCCGGGACGGTACACAGGCGGTAGAAGTAAACGCCGGAATCGGTGACTCCGTGCACGTGGCGGCGATAGAAAATACTCGGGGTGTGCTCTGCGACACACGACGGACGACACTTTCTCGGAACTCACGGAACGTTCGGGAAAAGGCACAAATGACACAATCTTCGACCGGTCAGCTCGGTTGTCGGAGACAAGATGGCCACGATCCTCCCGGCGAAAGACGAAAAAAACGCGGGAAGCGCGCTCGCGATAACCCAACGGGGCCAAACTCCCCAGAACCGCGGGCTGCGCTTATGAAAAGTCGCGCGGACTCTTCATCGGTATTTTCGGGACGGTACACATCCCCCCCCAGAGGGCGCAAGGCTTTTCATCCGGAGATGGGGAGGTAAACGAGAGAGAAAAGTTAGGCGAGAAAGGGCTTCAGCTTGCAAAGGTGCCAGGTGCCTGCAGACTTCCCGGAAGGGTCACGGAGTTTGCATACTCCGGTAGGGCTGACGGAAGCGACAGTAAAGGGGCCTTCGAATTTCGGAAACAATTTCGAAGCTATGTTGTCGGCGGCGGAAGAGAGACGGACGGAACGGCGGAGTACCCTGTCGCCAGGGTGGTAGCGTGCTTCCCTGCGACGCAGGTTATAGCGCCGAGACTGGCTTAGGCTTGCCTTAAGCTGATGTTCTTCCACCAAGTGGTGCAGCTCCTTAAGCTTCGAAATCCGCTGAGCCCAGCGTCGATGCTGCGAACCAGGGACTTCATCGACGAGATCGGGAGAATCACGAAGTTTGGTTTCGTTCACGGAACGGATTTCCCTACCAAAGTTGAGAAAGGCGGGAGAAAATTTGGTCGATTCCTGGACCACGGAATTTAGTGCGAATTGTACCTCGCCGATAAAACTGTCCCACCGCTGGTGGTTGGGACCAAGGTAGGCAACAATGAGTTGCTTAACGTTGCGGTTCGAACGTTCGGTAGGGTTCGCCTGGGAGTGGTAAAGTGGGGTGTTCTGCAACCTTATGTTGCAAGACTTAGCTAAGTCCTTGACAAGTGAACTCACAAAGTTCTTGGCGTTGTCGGTAAGCAGCGACAACGGTGCACCAAAACGGTTTAGGATCACCGACCGAAATTTGGCGGTAATAACCTCCGAAGACGCTTTGCGGATGGGGACCAACTCCACCCATTTCGAGAAAAGGTCTTGGAATACCAAGAGGTAGACGTTACCGGTAGAACTGCGGGGATACGGCCCCATAAGGTCAGCGGAAACCACCTGCCATGGCTCGGTGATGTAGCGCGGGAACATCAGACCTTCGGGAGCGGAATTAGGCGCTTTGACCTTTTGGCAGACGCTGCAACGGCGCACGTGTCTCACCACATCTTGATACATTCCGGGCCAGTGGTAGAGTCGACCCAAACGCCAGTGGGTCTTCTCAATTCCCAGATGTCCTGCTTGAGGGTCGTCGTGGAATTCTTCCAAAACCGATCGCCGGCGAGGCAATGGGACGACAATTTTCCAATCCTCGCTGGGGTCAGCGAGTTCACCTTTGAGAAAGGCCTCCCGGTGATAGAACAGGGTTCCGTCACTGACACGCCAATCGGGGTGTTGGTCGGGATGAGACGATACGGAGCGGAATTTTCGCTCGTACCAGACGTCGAGATCGGGAGTGGCGGTAGTTGAAAGTAGGGAGATAGAAACGGGGCTGAGACGAGAGAGTGCATCGGCAACGCAGTTCAGACTGCCTTTGCGATAAACGATTTTGAAAGAGTGTGGCTGGAGACGCAAGACCCAACGAGCAAGGCGACCAGAGGGGTCTTTCAGGTTTCGAAGCCACGTCAAGCTCGCATGATCAGTGACGACAGTAAATTCGTAACCCTCGAGATAGTGGCGGTTTCGTTCGATTGCCCAGATGACGGCGAGACACTCTCTCTCTGTGACGGAGTAATTGCGCTCGGCGGCAGATAGGGACCGAGAACAGTACGCGATATCGCGCTCCTCACCGGATTGGACCTGGGTGAGAGCAGCGCCGAGACCAGTGCCGCTGGCGTCGGTCTGCAGCGAAAACGGGAGGTCGAAGTCTGGGCGGACGAGAACAGGAGCCGATGTGAGAGCTAGTTTGAGCACCTCGAAGGCGGCGGACTGTGCTTCAGACCAAAGCCAGCGGGAACTTTTCTTGAGAAGAAGGGTCAAGGGAGAGACAACGGTCGAGAAATTTGGTATGAACCGGCGATACCAGCCGGCCATTCCGAGGAATCGGCGAAGTTCAGTGACGTTGTGTGGAGCGGGATACGAAAGAACAGCGGAAGTTTTGTCCGGGTCGATAGCTAGACCATCGGAATTGACTCTGTAACCCAAATATCGGACTTCGCTGCATCCGAATTCGCATTTTTCAGCATTGATCTGAAGTCCGGAGTTGCGTAGACGGCCGAAAACTTCACGGAGCAACTCGACGTGAGTTTTGAAGTCGCGGGTACAGACGAGAATGTCGTCCAGGAAAACAACGACGTGCGGGAGCAGTTCGGGTCCAAAGACGGAATCGGCGAGTCTTTGAAAGGTCGCGGGGGCGTTGGTTAATCCGAACGGCATGACTCGGTAGCGATAGAGTCCCCGTCCGGGCACAATGAAAGAGGTGACGTCACGGGAATTTTCATCGGCCAAGGGTACTTGGAGGAAAGCTTGTTTAAGGTCGAATTTTGAAAGGTAATGGGCCTGAGTCAGCCCATCGAGAAGGTTTGTCATGTTCGGCATAGGGTATGAGTCTTTTCGCGTGACTGAATTGACTTTTCGGAAGTCGATGCAAAATCGGTAGCCATCACCTTTGCGGACCATGACAACGGGAGAAGCCCACGGAGAATGGCTAGGTTCCACCAAGCCTTCAGCCAACAGCCGGTCCAATTCGGCCTGCATGGCTTGCAAAACTTTGGGGGAGTAATTGTATGGCCTCTGCTTGATGGGACGTGCGTCTCCGACGTCGATCTTGTGGCTTATCTTTTGGGTCAACCCGGGAGATTTTCTTAACGACTCGACTCCCTCCGAAACAGCAATGTCGAGAGCTTGCCTCGCTGATTTGTCCAAACTGGACAGGCCTGAGTGGACCGTACTGACGGGAGAGGGCGTAGCGAGGGAGTCGCCGTAGAGGAAGCGGTTTCGGTGGATGTCGTCGTCGACGAACCACCAAGTGTCGTGAGCGGCGTCGGTGCAAATTCCGGCCGCGCAGATTGCGTCGAGACCCAGAAGAAAAGGGACCGATAGAGAAGGTAAGTGATAAAAATCGACTGAGAAGTGGCGACCAGCCAGACAGATTGTCGCGTGATAAAGACTCGAAATACGGCTGACGTTACTGTTGGCCACCTCGGCAACGAATGGAGTGACTGCGACGGATGGGACGAAAGATCCTATAAGTGAGAGGCCTGAGTTACCAACGAGGGAAATACTGGAGCCAGAGTCGAAAAGCGCATGGGCGACATGAAGCGGCCCAACGAAAGAGAACTCGAGGAACCAACGTTTGGCTGAGAAACCGGGTCGGCGACCCTGCCGGGACGGGATGGATTAGGGGAGAGTCGTGACGCGGTACTGGAACGGAAATCGCGAGAAGAGCGGAGCGGAATGGCGGGAGGTGTGCCTTTGCGGGAGGGCGGCACGGCAGCCCTTAGTTTCCCGAGCACTTCGGACAGGACGAAACGTAGACGTCAGGTCTACCACATCGGTAACAAAACACCCTTCGAGAGCTCGGACAGTTGGAGTACCTGTGCGGCCCTCCGCAATTCCAACAGGAGACGTCCTGGGCCGAAAGAGCGGGAGGAGCTCGGGAGGCTGGTGGCTTGGGGTCCGAAGGCGGGACGGAAGATGTCGGAAGTTTAGCCTGGGAGGTAGATGGGCCGGAAATAGACGATAAATGGGGATTGCGTGAGGCGCGAGGACTGGGGGGTTTGGTCGAGACGACTGCCGATACGGCTGGAGCACCTAGCTCCCTCTTCACTCGAACGAGGGGGCTAGAGACCTGGACCGGGGAGCGTGGAAGCGGAGCGTGATGGGTGCGCTCTGCCACGAAATCCACCAAGCTTCGGTAGCTCGGGATGGCTGGAGCGTTGGGCCTTCCCTCGAATGCTCTCCTTGTAGCCGGATCGAGGGTCCGCAGCGCCAGGTGAAGCTGGAGGAAATCCCCCACATCCACCGACTCCAGCGCTCCCAACGCGTTAAAGGCGTTTTCGTTGGTAGCCAGCCACGACCGCAGGCACTGGGCGTTCCCACTCTTCAGCGGCTCGAACGCCAGTACCTGGTCGGCGTACATGGCGGCCAACCTACGCGGGTTCTGGTATCTGCGAACCAAGGCGTCGAGGGCGAGAGGGTAATTCTGGGGCTCCAACGCAAAGCCCGAGATGGCGGACTGTGCCTCGCCCGAAAGCGATAGTCTCAAATACTGAAATTTTCGTATCTGCGTTAGAGAGGCGTCGGAATCAACGAGGGAACGGAAAACGGAAATGTACTCCGGCCAGTCGTGAAGCTCGCCAGAGAACGAAGGTAGCGGGATCTGCGGAAGAGCGGAAGAAGCGGAAGTGGCGGAAGAGGTGGCGGACTGGCCGGCATCGGGAGTGGCTTGGGTCGCTCTAGGGGGGGCTGCGGAAAGGTAGGCGTTCCTGCAACCGTCGGCCAGCTGCAGGAAGTTGTTGTAAGGCTCGATTAAGGGGAGGCGATCCTTCTCGTCCAGCCCAGCGTTGAATGAACGTATGCTAAGCTGGAGGCCCTTGGCCTCCACCTCGTGGGTCTGCAACCTGTCGTATTGGCTACGGAACCTCTCCCAGGTCTCCGGAGTAATGGCCGTCATCTCCTCGTACAGCTTACGTACGAGGCCTATAACTTCCTCCCGGCCCTGGGCCAGGAACTCTCGTTCCTTCTCCATCTTCTCCCGTTGGGATGGCGGCGCCATCTCGGGACCGAAAATGAACTGCGCGAGAGAGAGGAACTTGCTTCGAGAGAGAGAGAGAGTACGCGAGAGAGAGGCTGCACGAGAGAGAGAGAGTACGCGAGAGAGAGAGACTGCACGAGAGAGAGAGAGTACGCGAGAGAGAGAGACTGCACGAGACGCGAGCGGAAATCGCCGACGCGATAACGGCCAGCGGCGAATGTCGAAAGAAGCGTGAAATCAAAGGGAAGAAAACGAAGAAAAACGAGATAAGAAGATAGTGCGGCTCGCCCCACGTTGGGCGCCAAAAATGTACCGGAACCTCCGGGGAGGTGGCACAATTACTCCCTCCCGGTTCGGGGAAATAGAACCGGTGGCGCCCATTTCTTTTTTTCTATTTTTTTTTTACCGCGAAAGACTCACGGCCCAGCTCCCCAACAACAAAAGCAGCCGCCGGAGCAATTGTGCCACCTCCCCGGAGGTTCCGGCGCGGAAGAGTCGGTATTTTCGGGACGGTACAATGGTTTGGTTTGATGTGGTAAGAAATAGTTGGGGGTGATTTACGGTAGCCGAAGTAATTTAGGTGATTCTGGTATAGTTTGTTATGCTTTTTAGCATTTTTTGTAGTTTTAAGGTGATTGGGCTTAGCTTGTTGCTGCAAAGTGTAGTTGGGGGTGATTTTTGATAGCCGAAGTAATTTAGGTGAATTTGGCATAGTTTGCTATGGTTAGTAGAATTTTTTTGTAATTTAAAAGTGATTGGGTTTAGTTTGTTGTGGTAAGGGTGAGTTGGTGATGATTTATGGTAGCAGAAGTAATTTAGGTGAGTTTGGCATAGTTTGCTATGGTTACTAGCAATTTTTTGTAATTTAAAAGTGATTGGGTTTAGTTTGTTGTGGTAAGGGTTAGTTGGTGATGATTTAGAGTAGCCGAAGTAATTTAGGTGAGTCTGGCATAGTTTCTTATGATTTGTACACCTTTTTTGTAAGGGTGGTAAGGGTTAGTTGGTGATGATTTATGGTAGCCGAAGTAATTTAGGTGAGTTTGGCATAGTTTGCTATGGTTAGTAGCATTTTTTTGTAATTTAAAAGTGATTGGGTTTAGTTTGTTGTGGTAAGGGTTAGTTGGTGATGATTTATGGAAGCCGAAGTAATTTAGGTGAGTTTGGCATAGTTTGCTATGGTTACTAGCATTTTTTTGTAATTTAAAAGTGATTGGGTTTAGTTTGTTGTGGTAAGGGTTAGTTGGTGATGATTTAGAGTAGCCGAAGTAATTTAGGTGAGTCTGGCATAGTTTGTTATGATTTGTACACCTTTTTTTGTAATTTTAAGATGATATGGTTTGGTTTGTTGTGGTAAGAAATAGTTGGGGGTGATTTACGGTAGCCGAAGTAATTTAGGTGATTCTGGTATAGTTTGTTATGCTTTTTAGCATTTTTTGTAGTTTTAAGTTGATTGGGCTTAGTTTTTTGCTGTAAAGTGTAGTTGGGGGTGATTTTTGATTGCCGACGTAATTTAGGTGAATTTGGCATAGTTTGCTATGGTTAGTAGAATTTTTTTGTAATTTAAAAGTGATTGGGTTTAGTTTGTTGTGGTAAGGGTTAGTTGGTGATGATTTATGGTAGCCGAAGTAATTTAGGTGAGTTTGGCATAGTTTGCTATGGTTACTAGCATTTTTTATGTAATTTAAAAGTGATTGGGTTTAGTTTGTTGTGGTAAGGGTTAGTTGGTGATGATTTATGGTAGCCGAAGTAATTGAGGTGAGTTTGGCATAGTTTGCTATGGTTAGTAGCATTTTTTTGTAATTTAAAAATGATTGGGTTTAGTTTGTTGTGGTAAGGGCTAGTTGGTGATGATTTATGGTAGCCGAAGTAATTGAGGTGAGTTTGGCATAGTTTGCTATGGTTACTAGCATTTTTTTGTAATTTAAAAATGATTGGGTTTAGTTTGTTGTGGTAAGGGCTAGTTGGTGATGATTTAGAGTAGCCGAAGTAATTTAGGTGAGTCTGGCATAGTTTGTTATGATTTGTACACCTTTTTTTGTAATTTTAAGATGATATGGTTTGGTTTGTTGTGGTAAGGGATAGTTGGGGGTGATTTACGGTAGCCGAAGTAATTTAGGTGATTCTGGTATATTTTGTTATGATTTTTAGCATTTTTTTGTAATTTTAAAGTGATTGGGCTTTGTTTGTTGCTGTAAAGTGTAGTTGGGGGTGATTTTTGATAGCCGAAGTATTTTAGGTGAGTTTGGCATAGTTTGCTATGGTTAGTAGCATTTTTTTGTAATTTAAAAATGATTGGGTTTAGTTTGTTGTGGTAAGGGCTAGTTGGTGATGATTTATGGTAGCCGAAGTAATTGAGGTGAGTTTGGCATAGTTTGCTATGGTTAGTAGCATTTTTTTGTAATTTAAAAGTGATTGGGTTTAGTTTGTTGTGGTAAGGGTTAGTTGGTGATGATTTAGAGTAGCCGAAGTAATTTAGGTGAGTCTGGCATAGTTTGTTATGATTTGTACACCTTTTTTTGTAATTTTAAGATGATATGGTTTGGTTTGTTGTGGTAAGGGATAGTTGGGGGTGATTTAGAGTAGCCGAAGTAATTTAGGTGAGTCTGGCATAGTTTGTTATGATTTGCACACCTTTTGTTGTAATTTTAAGATGATATGGTTTGGTTTGTTGTGGTAAGGGTTAGTTGGTGATGATTTATGGTAGCCGAAGTAATTTAGGTGAGTTTGGCATAGTTTGCTATGGTTACTAGCATTTTTTATGTAATTTAAAAGTGATTGGGTTTAGTTTGTTGTGGTAATGGTTAGTTGGTGATGATTTAGAGTAGCCGAAGTAATTTAGGTGAGTCTGGCATAGTTTGTTATGATTTGTACACCTTTTTTTGTAATTTTAAGATGATATGGTTTGGTTTGTTGTGGTAAGGGATAGTTGGGGGTGATTTAGAGTAGCCGAAGTAATTTAGGTGAGTCTGGCATAGTTTGTTATGATTTGCACACCTTTTGTTGTAATTTTAAGATGATATGGTTTGGTTTGTTGTGGTAAGGGTTAGTTGGTGATGATTTATGGTAGCCGAAGTAATTTAGGTAAGTTTGGCATAGTTTGCTATGGTTACTAGCATTTTTTATGTAATTTAAAAGTGATTGGGTTTAGTTTGTTGTGGTAATGGTTAGTTGGTGATGATTTAGAGTAGCCGAAGTAATTTAGGTGAGTCTGGCATAGTTTGTTATGATTTGTACACCTTTTTTTGTAATTTTAAGATGATATGGTTTGGTTTGTTGTGGTAAGAAATAGTTGGGGGTGATTTAGGGTAGCCGAAGTAATTTAAGTGATTCTGGTATAGTTTGTTATGCTTTTTGGCATTTTTTGTAGTTTTAAGTTGATTGGGCTTAGTTTTTTGCTGTAAAGTGTAGTTGGGGGTGATTTTTGATAGCCGAAGTAATTTAGGTGAATTTGGCATAGTTTGCTATGGTTAGTAGAATTTCTTTGTAATTTAAAAATGATTGGGTTTAGTTTGTTGTGGTAAGGGTTAGTTGGTGATGATTTATGGTAGCAGAAGTAATTTAGGTGAGTTTGGCATAGTTTGCTATGGTTACTAGCAATTTTTTGTAATTTAAAAGTGATTGGGTTTAATTTGTTGTGGTAAGGGTTAGTTGGTGATGATTTAGAGTAGTCGAAGTAATTTAGGTGAGTCTGGCATAGTTTGTTATGATTTGTACACCTTTTCTTGTAATTTTAAGATGATATGGTTTGGCTTGTTGTGGTAAGGGATAGTTGGGGGTGATTTAGGGTAGCCGAAGTAATTTAAGTGATTCTGGTATAGTTTGTTATGATTTTTAGCATTTTTTGTAATTTTAAAGTGCTTGGGCTTAGTTTGTTGCTGTAAAGTGTAGTTGGGGGTGATTTTTGATAGCCGAAGTAATTTAGGTGAGTTTGGCATAATTTGCTATGGTTAGTAGCATTTTTTTGTAATTTAAAAGTGATTGGGTTTAGTTTGTTGTGGTAAGGGTTAGTTGGTGATGATTTATGGTAGCCGAAGTAATTTAGGTGAGTTTGGCATAGTTTGCTATGGTTACTAGCATTTTTTTGTAATTTAAAACTGATTGGGTTTAGTTTGTTGTGGTAAGGGTTAGTTGGTGATGATTTAGAGTAGCCGAAGTAATTTAGGTGAGTCTGGCATAGTTTGTTATGATTTGTACACTTTTTTTTGTAATTTTAAGATAATATGGTTTGGTTTGTTGTGGTAAGGGATAGTTGGGGGTGATTTAGAGTAGCCGAAGTAATTTAGGTGAGTCTGGCATAGTTTGTTATGATTTGCACACATTTTGTTGTAATTTTAAGATGATATGGTTTGGTTTGTTGTGGTAAGGGTTAGTTGGTGATGATTTATGGTAGCCGAAGTAATTTAGGTGAGTTTGGCATAGTTTGCTATGGTTACTAGCATTTTTTATGTAATTTAAAAGTTATTGGGTTTAGTTTGTTGTGGTAAGGGTTAGTTGGTGATGATTTAGAGTAGCCGAAGTAATTTAGGTGAGTCTGGCATAGTTTGTTATGATTTGTACACCTTTTTTTGTAATTTTAAGATGATATGGTTTGGTTTGTTGTGGTAAGGGATAGTCGGGGGTGATTTACGGTAGCCGAAGTAATTTAGGTGATTCTGGTATATTTTGTTATGATTTTTAGCATTTTTTTGTAATTTTAAAGTGATTGGGCTTAGTTTGTTGCTGTAAAGTGTAGTTGGGGGTGATTTTTGATAGCCGAAGTAATTTAGGTGAGTTTGGCATAGTTTGCTATGGTTAGTAGCATTTTTTTGTAATTTAAAAGTAATTGGGTTTAGTTTGTTGTGGTAAGGGTTAGTTGGTGATGATTTATGGTAGCCGAAGTAATTGAGGTGAGTTTGGCATAGTTTGCTATGGTTAGTAGCATTTTTTTGTAATTTAAAAGTGATTGGGTTTAGTTTGTTGTGGTAAGGGTTAGTTGGTGATGATTTAGAGTAGCCGAAGTAATTTAGGTGAGTCTGGCATAGTTTGTTATGATTTGTACACCTTTTTTGTTAATTTTAAGATGATATGGTTTGGTTTGATGTGGTAAGAAATAGTTGGGGGTGATTTACGGTAGCCGAAGTAATTTAGGTGATTCTGGTATAGTTTGTTATGCTTTTTAGCATTTTTTGTAGTTTTAAGGTGATTGGGCTTAGTTTGTTGCTGCAAAGTGTAGTTGGGGGTGATTTTTGATAGCCGAAGTAATTTAGGTGAATTTGGCATAGTTTGCTATGGTTAGTAGAATTTTTTTGTAATTTAAAAGTGATTGGGTTTAGTTTGTTGTGGTAAGGGTTAGTAGGTGATGATTTATGGTAGCAGAAGTTATTTAGGTGAGTTTGGCATAGTTTGCTATGGTTACTAGCAATTTTTTGTAATTTAAAAGTGATTGGGTTTAGTTTGTTGTGGTAAGGGTTAGTTGGTGATGATTTAGAGTAGCCGAAGTAATTTAGGTGAGTTTGGCATAGTTTGCTATGGTTAGTAGCATTTTTTTGTAATTTAAAAGTGATTGGGTTTAGTTTGTTGTGGTAAGGGTTAGTAGGTGATGATTTATGGTAGCCGAAGTAATTTAGGTGAGTTTGGCATAGTTTGCTATGGTTACTAGCATTTTTTTGTAATTTAAAAGTGATTGGGTTTAGTTTGTTGTGGTAAGGGTTAGTTGGTGATGATTTATGGTAGCCGAAGTAATTTAGGTGAGTTTGGCATAGTTTGCTATGGTTAGTAGCATTTTTTTGTAATTTAAAAGTGATTGGGTTTAGTTTGTTGTGGTAAGGGTTAGTTGGTGATGATTTATGGTAGCCGAAGTAATTTAGGTGAGTTTGGCATAGTTTGCTATGGTTACTAGCATTTTTTTGTAATTTAAAAGTGATTGGGTTTAGTTTGTTGTGGTAAGGGTTAGTTGGTGATGATTTAGAGTAGCCGAAGTAATTTAGGTGAGTCTGGCATAGTTTGATATGATTTGTACACCTTTTTTTGTAATTTTAAGATGATATGGTTTGGTTTGTTGTGGTAAGAAATAGTTGAGGGTGATTTACGGTAGCCGAAGTAATTAAGGTGATTCTGGTATAGTTTGTTATGCTTTTTAGCATTTTTTGTAGTTTTAAGTTGATTGGGCTTAGTTTTTTGCTGTAAAGTGTAGTTGGGGGTGATTTTTGGTAGCCGAAGTAATTTAGGTGAATTTGGCATAGTTTGCTATGGTTAGTAGAATTTTTTTGTAATTTAAAAGTGATTGGGTTTATTTTGTTGTGGTAAGGGTTAGTTGGTGATGATTTATGGTAGCAGAAGTAATTTAGGTGAGTTTGGCATAGTTTGCTATGGTTACTAGCAATTTTTTGTAATTTAAAAGTGATTGGGTTTAATTTGTTGTGGTAAGGGTTAGTTGGTGATGATTTAGAGTAGTCGAAGTAATTTAGGTGAGTCTGGCATAATTTGTTATGATTTGTACATCTTTTCTTGTAATTTTAAGATGATATGGTTTGGCTTGTTGTGGTAAGGGATAGTTGGGGGTGATTTACGGTAGTTGAAGTAATTTAGGTGATTCTGGTATAGTTTGTTATGATTTTTAGCATTTTTTGTAATTTTAAAGTGCTTGGGCTTAGTTTGTTGCTGTAAAGTGTAGTTGGGGGTGATTTTTGATAGCCGAAGTAATTTAGGTCAGGTTGGCATAGTTTGCTAAGGTTACTAGCATTTTTTTGTAATTTAAAAGTGATTGGGTTTAGTTTGTTGTGGTAAGGGTTAGTTGGTGATGATTTAGAGTAGCCGAAGTAATTTAGGTGAGTCTGGCATAGTTTGTTATGATTTGTATACCTTTTTTGTAATTTTAAGATGATATGGATTGGTTTGATGTGGTAAGAAAAAGTTGGGGGTGATTTACGGTAGCCGAAGTAATTTAGGTGATTCTGGTATAGTTTGTTATGCTTTTTAGCATTTTTTGTAGTTTTAAGGTGATTGGGCTTAGTTTGTTGCTGCAAAGTGTAGTTGGGGGTGATTTTTGATAGCCGAAGTAATTTAGGTGAATTTGGCATTGTTTGCTATGGTTAGTAGAATTTTTTTGTAATTTAAAAGTGATTGGGTTTAGTTTGTTGTGGTAAGGGTTAGTTGGTGATGATTTATGGTAGCAGAAGTAATTTAGGTGAGTTTGGCATAGTTTGCTATGGTTACTAGCAATTTTTTGTAATTTAAAAGTGATTGGGTTTAGTTTGTTGTGGTAAGGGTTAGTTGGTGATGATTTAGAGTAGCCGAAGTAATTTAGGTGAGTTTGGCATAGTTTGCTATGGTTAGTAGCTTTTTTTTGTAATTTAAATGTGATTGGGTTTAGTTTGTTGTGGTAAGGGTCAGTTGGTGATGATTTATGGTAGCCGAAGTAATTTAGGTGAGTTTGGCATAGTTTGCTATGGTTACTAGCATTTTTTTGTAATTTAAAAGTGATTGGGTTTAGTTTGTTGTGGTAAGGATTAGTTGGTGATGATTTAGAGTAGCCGAAGTAATTTAGGTGAGTCTGGCATAGTTTGTTATGATTTGTATACCTTTTTTTGTAATTTTAAGATGATATGGTTTGGTTTGTTGTGGTAAGAAATAGTTGGGGGTGATTTACGGTAGCCGAAGTAATTTAGGTGATTCTGGTATAGTTTGTTAATTTTTAGCATTTTTTTGTAATTTTAATGTGTTTGGGCTTAGTTTGTTGCTGTAAAGTGTAGTTGGGAGTGATTTTTGATAGCCAAAGTAATTTAGGTGAGTTTGGCATAGTTTGCTATGGTTAGTAGCATTTTTTTATAATTTAAAAGTGATTGGGTTTAGTTTGTTGTGGTAAGGGTTGGTTGGTGATGATTTATGTTAGCCGAAGTAATTTAGGTGAGTTTGGCATAGTTTGCTATGGTTACTAGCATTTTTTTGTAATTTAAAATTGATTGGGTTTAGTTTGTTGTGGTAAGGGTTAGTTGGTGATGATTTAGAGTAGCCGAAGTAATTTAGGTGAGTCTGGCATACTTTGTTATGATTTGTACTCCTTTTTTTGTAATTTTAAGATGATATGGTTTGGTTTGTTGTGGTAAGGGATAGTTGGGGGTGATTTACGGTAGCCGAAGTAATTTAGGTAATTCTGGTATATTTTGTTATGATTTTTAGCATTTTTTTGTAATTTTAAAGTGATTGGGCTTAGTTTGTTGCTGTAAAGTGTAGTTGGGGGTGATTTTTGATAGCCGAAGTAATTTAGGTGAGTTTGGCATAGTTTGCTACGGTTAGTAGCATTTTTTTGTAATTTAAAAGTTATTGGGTTTAGTTTGTTGTGGTAAGGGTTAGTTGGTGTTGATTTATGTTAGCCGAAGTAATTTAGGTGAGTTTATCATAGTTTGCTATAGTTACTAGCATTTTTTTGTAATTTAAAAGTGATTGGGTTTAGTTTGTTGTGGTAAGGGTTAGTTGGTGATGATTTAGAGTAGCCGAAGTAATTTAGGTGAGTCTGGCATAGTTTGTTATGATTTGTACACCTTTTTTTGTAATTTTAAGATGATATGGTTTGGTTTGTTGTGGTAAGGGATAGTTGGGCGTGATTTACGGTAGCCGAATTAATTTAGGTGATTCTGGTATAGTTTGTTATAATTTTTAGCATTTTTTTGTAATTTTAAAATGATTGGGCTTAGTTTGTTGCTGTAAAGTGTAGTTGGGGGTGATTTTTGATAGCCGAAGTAATTTAGGTAAGTTTGGCATAGCTTGCTATGGTTAGTAACATTTTTTTGTAATTTAAAAGTGATTGGGTTTAGTTTGTTGTGGTAAGGGTTAGTTGGTGATGATTTAGAGTAGCCGAAGTAATTTAGGTGAGTCTGGCATAGTTTCTTATGATTTGTACACCTTTTTTGTAAGGGTGGTAAGGGTTAGTTGGTGATGATTTATGGTAGCCGAAGTAATTTAGGTGAGTTTGGCATAGTTTGCTATGGTTAGTAGCATTTTTTTGTAATTTAAAAATGATTGGGTTTAGTTTGTTGTGGTAAGGGTTAATTGGTGATGATTTATGGTAGCCGAAGTAATTGAGGTGAGTTTGGCATAGTTTGCTATGGTTAGTAGCATTTTTTTGTAATTTAAAAGTGATTGGGTTTAGTTTGTTGTGGTAAGGGTTAGATGGTGATGATTTAGAGTAGCCGAAGTAATTTAGGTGAGTCTGGCATAGTTTGTTATGATTTGTACACCTTTTTTTGTAATTTTAAGATGATATGGTTTGGTTTGTTGTGGTAAGGGACAGTTGGGGGTGATTTACGGTAGCCGAAGTAGTTTAGGTGATTCTGGTATAGTTTGTTATGATTTTTAGCATTTTTTTGTAATTTTAACGTGATTGGGCTTAGTTTGTTGCTGTAAAGTGTAGTTGGGGGTGATTTTTGTTAGCCGAAGTAATTTAGGTGAGTTTGGCATAGTTTGCTATGGTTAGTAGCATTTTTTTATAATTTAAAAGTGATTGGGTTTAGTTTGTTGTGGTAAGGGTTAGTTGGTGATGATTTATGTTAGCCGAAGTAATTTAGGTGAGCTTGGCATAGTTTGCAATAGTTACTAGCATTTATTTGTAATTTAAAAGTGATTGGGTTTAGTTTGTTGTGGTAAGGGTTAGTTGGTGATGATTTAGAGTAGCCGAAGTAATTTAGGTGAGTCTGGCATACTTTGTTATGATTTGTACACCTTTTTTTGTAATTTTAAGATGATATGGTTTGGTTTGTTGTGGTAAGGGACAGTTGGGGGTGATTTACGGTAGCCGAAGTAATTTAGGTGATTCTGGTATAGTTTTTTATGATTTTTAGCATTTTTTTGTAATTTTAAAGTGATTGGGTTTAGTTTGTTGCTGTAAAGTGTAGTTGGGGGTGATTTTTGATAGCCGAAGTAATTTAGGTGAGTTTGGCATAGTTTGCTATGGTTAGTAGCATTTTTTTGTAATTTAAAAGTGATTGGGTTTAGTTTGTTGTAGTAAGGGTTAGTTGGTGATAATTTATGGTAGCCCAATTAATTTAGGTGAGTTTGGCATAGTTTGCTATGGTTAGTAGCATTTTTTTGTAATTTAAAAGTGATTGGGTTTAGTTTGTAGTGGTAAGGGTTAGTTGGTGATGATTTATGGTAGCCGAAGTTATTTAGGTGAGTTTGGCATAGTTTGCTATAGTTACTAGCATTTTTTTGTAATTTAAAAGTGATTGGGTTTAGTTTGTTGTGGTAAGGGTTAGTTGGTGATGATTTAGAGTAGCCGAAGTAATTTAGGTGAGTCTGGCTTAGTTTCTTATGATTTGTACACCTTTTTTTGTAATTTTAAGATGATATGGTATGGTTTGTTGTGGTAAGGGATAGTTGGGGGTGATTTACGGTAGCCGAAGTAATTTAGGTGATTCTGGTATAGTTTGTTATGATTTTTAGCATTTTTTTGTAATTTTAATGTGTTTGGGCTTAGTTTGTTGCTGTAAAGTGTAGTTGGGGGTAATTTTTGATAGCCGAAGTAATTTAGGTGTGTTTGGCATAGTTTGCTATGGTTAGTAGCATTTTTTTATAATTTAAAAGTGATTGGGTTTAGTTTGTTGTGGTAAGGGTTAGTTGGTGATGATTTATGTTAGCCGAAGTAATTTAGGTGAGCTTGGCATAGTTTGCAATAGTTACTAGCATTTTTTTGTAATTTAAAAGTGATTGGGTTTAGTTTGTTGTGGTAAGGATTAGTTGGTGATGATTTTTGATAGCCGAAGTAATTTAGGTGAGTCTGGCATAGTTTGCTATGATTTGTACATCTTTTTTGTAATTTTAAGATGATATGGTTTGGTTTGTTGTGGTAAGGGATAGTTGGGGGTGATTTACGGTAGCCGAAGTAATTTAGGTGATTCTGGTATAGTTTGTTATGATTTTTAGCATTTTTTTGTAATTTTAAAGTCATTGGGCTTAGTTTGTTGCTGTAAAGTGTAGTTGGGGGTGATTCTTGATAGCCGAAGTAATTTAGGTGAGTTTGGCATAGTTTGTTATGATTTGTACACCTTTTCTTGTAATTTTAAGATGATATGGTTTGGCTTGTTGTGGTAAGGGATAGTTGGGGGTGATTTACGGTAACCGAAGTAATTTAGGTGATTCCGGAATAGTTTGTTATGATTTTTAGCATTTTTTGTAATTTTAAAGTGCTTGGGCTTAGTTTGTTGCTGTAAAGTGTAGTTGGGGGTGATTTTTGATAGCCGAAGTAATTTAGGTGAGTTTGGCATAGTTTGCTATGGTTAGTAGCATTTTTTTGTAATTTAAAAGTGATTGGGTTTAGTTTGTTGTGGTAAGGGTTAGTTGGTGATGATTTATGGTAGCCGAAGTAATTTAGGTGAGTTTGGCATAGTTTGCTATGGTTACTAGCATTTTTTTGTAATTTAAAAGTGATTGGGTTTAGTTTGTTTTGGTAATGGTTAGTTGGTGATGATTTAGAGTAGCCGAAGTAATTTAGGTGAGTCTGGCATAGTTTGTTATGATTTGTACACCTTTTTTTGTAATTTTAAGATGATATGGTTTTATTTGTTGTGGTAAGGGATAGTTGGGGGTGATTTACGGTAGCCGAAGTAATTTAGGTGATTCTGGTATAGTTTGTTATGATTTTTAACATTTTTTTGTAATTTTAAAGTGATTAGGCTTAGTTTGTTGCTGTAAAGTGTAGTTGGGGGTGATTTACGGTAGCCGAAGTAATTTAGGTGATTCTGGTATAGTTTGTTATGATTTTTAGCATTTTTTTGTAATTTTAAAGTGATTGGGCTTAGTTTGTTGCTGTAAAGTGTAGTTGGGGATGATTTTTGATAGCCGAAGTAATTTAGGTGAGTTTGGCATAGTTTTCTATGGTTAGTAGCATTTTTTTGTAATTTAAAAGTGATTGGGTTTAGTTTGTTGTGGTAAGGGTTAGTTGGTGATGATTTATGGTCGCCGAAGTAATTTAGGTGAGTTTGGCATAGTTTGCTATGGTTACTAGCATTTTTTTGTAATTTAAAAGTGATTGGGTTTAGTTTGTTGTGGTAAGGGTTAGTTGGGGATGATTTAGAGTAGCCGAAGAAATTTAGGTGAGTCGGGCATAGTTTGTTATGATTTGTACACCTTTTTTGGAATTTTAAGATGATATGGTTTTGTTTGTTGTTGTAAGGGATAGTTGGGGGTGATTTACGGTAGCCGAAGTAATTTAGGTGATTCTGGTATAGTTTGTTATGATTTTTAGCATTTTTTTGTAATTTAAAACTGATTGGGTTTACTTTGTTGTGGTAAGGGTTAGTTGGTGATGATTTATGGTAGCCGAAGTAATTTAGGTGAGTTTGCATAATTTGCTATGGTTACTAGCATTTTTTTGTAATTTAAAAGTTATTGGGTTAAGTTTGTTGTGGTAAGGTTTAGTAGGTGATGATTTAGGGTAGCCGAAGTAATTTAAGTGAGTCTGGCATAGTTTTTTATGATTTGTACACCTATTTTTGTAATATTAAGATGATATGGTTTGGTTTGTTGTGGTAAGGGATAGTTGGGGGTGATTTACGGTAGCCGAAGTAATTTAGGTGATTCTGGTATAGTTTGTTAAGATTTTTAACAATTTTTTGTAATTTAAAAGTGATTGGGATTACTTTGTTGTGGTAAGGGTTAGTTGGTGATGATTTATGGTAGCCGAAGTAATTTAGGTGAGTTTGGCATAGTTTGCTATGGTTAGTAGCATTTTTTTGTAATTTAAAAGTGAATGGGTTTAGTTTGTTGTGGTAAGGGTTAGTTGGTGATGATTTATAATAGCCGAAGTAATTTAGGTGAGTTTGGCATAGTTTGCTATGGTTACTAGCATTTTTTTGTAATTTAAAAGTGATTGGGTTTAGTTTGTTGTGGTAAGGGTTAGTTGGTGATGATTTATGGTAGCCGAAGTAATTTAGGTGAGTTTGGCATAGTTTGCTATGATTTGTACACCTTTTTTGCAATTTTAAGGTGATATGGTTTGGTTTGTTGTGGTAAGGGATAGTTGGGGGTGATTTACGGTAGCCGAAGTAATTGAGGTGATTCTGGTATAGTTTGTTATGATTTTTAGCATTTTTTTGTAATTTTAAAGTGATTGGGCTTAGTTTGTCGCTGTAAAGTGTAGTTGGGGGTGATTTACGGTAGCCGAAGTAATTTAGGTGATTCTGGTATAGTTTGTTATGATTTTTAACATTTTTTTGTAATTTAAAAGTGATTGGGTTTACTTTGTTGTGGTAAGGGTTAGTTGGTGATGATTTATGGTAGCCGAAGTAATTTAGGTGAGTTTGGCATAGTTTGCTATTGTTAGTAGCATTTTTTTGTAATTTAAAAGTGATTGGGTTTAGTTTGTTGTGGTAAGGGTTAGTTGGTGATGATTTATAATAGCCGAAGTAATTTAGGTGAGTTTGGCATAGATTGCTATGGTTATTAGCATTTTTTTGTAATTTAAAAGTGATTGGGTTTAGTTTGTTGTAGTAAGGGTTAGTTGGTGATGGTTTAGAGTAGCCGAAGTAATTTAGGTAAGTCTGGCATAGTTTGTTATGATTTGTACACCTTTTTTGTGTAATTTTAAGATGATATGGTTTGGTTTGTTGTGGTAAGGGATAGTTGGGGGTGATTTACGGTAGCCAAAGTAATTTAGGTGATTCTGGTATAGTTTGTTATGATTTTTAGCATTTGTTTGTAATTTTAAAGTGATTGGGCTTAGTTTGTTGCTGTATAGTGTAGTTGGGGGTGATTTACGGTAGCCGAAGTAATTTAGGTGGTTCTGGTATAGTTTGTTATGATTTTAAGCATTTTTTTGTAATTTTAAAGTGATTGGGCTTAGTTTGTTGCTGTAAAGTGTATTTGGGGGTGATTTTTGATAGCCGAAGTAATTTAGGTGAGTTTGGCATAGTTTTCTATGGTTAGTAGCATTTTTTTGTAATTTAAAAGTGATTGGGTTTAGTTTGTTGTGGTAAGGGTTAGTTGGGGATGATTTAGAGTAGCCGAAGAAATTTAGGTAAGTCTGGCATAGTTTGTTATGATTTGTACACCTTTTTTTGGAATTTTAAGATGATATGGTTTTGTTTGTTGTGGTAACGGATAGTTGGGGTTGATTTACGGTAGCCGAAGTAATTTAGGTGATTCTGGTATAGTTTGTTATGATTTTTAGCATTTTTTTGTAATTTAAAACTGATTGGGTTTACTTTGTTGTGGTAAGGGTTAGTTGGTGATGATTTATGGTAGCCGAAGTAATTTAGGTGAGTTTGCATAATTTGCTATGGTTACTAGCATTTTTTTGTAATTTAAAAGTTATTGGGTTAAGTTTGTTGTGGTAAGGGTTAGTAGGTGATGATTTAGAGTAGCCGAAGTAATTTAAGTGAGTCTGGCATAGTTTTTTATGATTTGTACACCTATTTTTGTAATTTTAAGATGATATGGTTTGGTTTGTTGTGGTAAGGGATAGTTGGGGGTGATTTACGGTAGCCGAAGTAATTTAGGTGATTCTGGTATAGTTTGTTAAGATTTTTAGCATTTTTTTGTAATTTTAAAGTGATTGGGCTTAGTTTGTTGCTGTAAAGTGTAGTTGGGGGTGATTTTTGATTGCCGAAGTAATTTAGGTGAGTTTGACATAGTTTGCTATGGTTAGTAGCATTTTTTTGTAATTTAAAAGTGATTGGGTTTAGTTTGTTGTGGTAAGGGTTAGTTCGTGATGATTTATGGTAGCCGAAGTAATTTAGGTGAGTTTGCATAATTTGCTATGGTTACTAGCATTTTTTTGTAATTTAAAAGTTATTGGGTTTAGTTTGTTGTGGTAAGGGTTAGTTGGTGATGATTTAGAGTAGCCAAAGTAATTTAGGTGAGTCTGGCATAGTTTGTTATGATTTGTACACCTTTTTTGTAATTTTAAGATGATATGGTTTGGTTTGTTGTGGTAAGGGATAGTTGGGGGTAATTTACGGTAGCCGAAGTAATTTAGGTGATTCTGGTATAGTTTGTTATGATTTTTAGCATTTTTTTTGTAATTTTAAAGTGATTGGGCTTAGTTTGTTGCTGTAAAGTGTAGTTGGGGGTGATTTTTGATAGCCAAAGTAATTTAGGTGAGTTTTGGTATAGTTTGATATGGTTAGTAGCATTTTTTTGTAATTTAAAAGTGATTGGATTTAGTTTGTTGTGGTAAGGGTTAGTTGGTGATGATTTATGGTAGCCGAAGTAATTTAGGTGAGTTTGGCATAGTTTGCTATGGTTACTAGCATTTTTTTGTAATTTAAAAGTGATTGGGTTTAGTTTGTCGTGGTAAGGGTTAGTTGGTGATGATTTAGAGTAGCCGAAGCAATTTAGGTGAGTCTGGCATAATTTGTTATGATCTGTATACCTTTTTTTGTAATTTTAAGATGATATGGTTTGGTTTGTTGTGGTAAGGGATAGTTGGGGGTGATTTACGGTAGCCGAAGTAATTTAGGTGATTCTGGTATAGTTTGTTATGATTTTTAGCATTTTTTTGTAATTTTAAAGTGATTGGGCTTAGTTTGTTGCTGTAAAGTGTAGTTGGGGGTGATTTTTGATAGCCGAAGTAATTTAGGTGAGTTTGGCATAGTTTGCTATGGTTAGTAGCATTTTTTTTTTAATTCAAAAGTGATTGGGTTTAGTTTGTAGTGGTAAGGGTTAGTTGGTGATGATTTATGGTAGCCGAAGTAATTTAGGTGAGTTTGGAATAGTTTGCTATGGTTAATAGCATTTTTTTGTAATTTAAAAGTGATTGGGTTTAGTTTGTTGTGGTGAGGGTTAGTTGGTGATGATTTATGGTAGCCGAAGTAATTTAGGTGAGTTTGGCATAGTTTGCTATGGTTACTAGCATTTTTTTGTAATTTAAAAGTGATTGGGTTTAGTTTGTTGTGGTAAGAGTTAGTTGGTGATGATTTATGGTAGCCGAAGTAATTTAGGTGAGTTTGGCATAGTTTGCTATGGTTACTAGCATTTTTTTGTAATTTAAAAGTGATTGGGTTTAGTTTGTTGTGGTAAGGGTTAGTTGGTGATGATTTAGAGTAGTCGAAGTAATTTAGGTTAGTCTGGCATAGTTTGTTATGATTTGTACACTTTTTTTTGTAGTTTTGAGATGATATGGTTTGGTTTGTTGTGGTAAGGGATAGTTGGGGGTGATTTACGGTAGCCGAAGTAATTTAGGTGATTCTGGTATAGTTTGTTATGATTTTTAGCATTTTTTTGTAATTTTAAAGTGATTGGGCTTAGTTTGTTGTTGTAAAGTGTAGTTGGGGGTGATTTTTGATAGCCGAAGTAATTTAGGTGAGTTTGGCATAGTTTGCTATGGTTAGTAGAATTTTTTTGTAATTTAAAAGTGATTGGATTTAGTTTGTTGTGGTAAAGGTTAGTTGGTGATGATTTATGGTAGCCGAAGTAATTTAGGTGAGTTTGGCATAGTTTGCTATGGTTACTAGCATTTTTTTGTAATTTAAAAGTGATTGGGTTTAGTTTGTTGTGGTAAGGGTTAGTTGGTGACTAGCTGAATGTACCCGGCGTTGCCCGGACGTAGATTTAATAAACGCTCTGTTGACAAAGGTGTTGCATTAACGATGTTGACCAATCGACATTATAATACAATGAAACAGGAATGCTCTACTTAGTCAATCGCATGATAAAAAATTTGCAATTGTTCAGCAAGAACCAACGGGAAGGTGTAGAGCTTTCTTGCCAGGATAGGGATAGAAAGAAGGAAAAAGGATAACGATAAGTCATAAGTAAAAATTATGGATTGATAAAGAAACTTGTGGATTGATAAGGAAAAATTGTGTATCAGTAAGGGAGAGTGTCGATTAATTAGAAAGTACTGAAGAAACAGCAATTGTTTCTTTCACTATTTAATATTTGAAAGTTTGTAAATTTTTACATTAGACATCACTTGAATATTTTCTTTGGATTCCGGCCAGAGCAGAGCAGTATTTTACATTTCTGTTCACATCAATGAACTCTTCAATTACATGAAATGTTATGTCAGACTAAAATAAAAATAAGTGGGGCCAAGTTCACAGCACATATTAAATCTTCACAGATTTGGTTTTTGGTTATCGTGCGTTTTTTTACATTCTAGTTTTTGCATTGCAAATATGAATGTAAATGATCCAAATAAACCTTATAAAGCATAACATACCATAACATGAACCCCACAATATTTTTATATGCATCAAATATCAGGCGTGTGCCTGCGCACAGTAAAAATCCAATGGAAATAGGCGGTGTCCTATCCCAAAAAAATTTTTTTTCAAGAATAATATAATATGTAAAATCTAACTCAACCAGCCCAAAGAAATATCCAAAGCTCTAAACACTCCGAAGCGATTATAGGACATCGAAAGTGACGTTTAATCTAAAAATGAAACGCCACTTTTATTCTGCATTTGTTATTCTGTTCTCATTTTGAGATCGCTTCTTTGTAAACAATATTGGCAGCTTTATTATCCGGTGCCAATATAACCAAAGAAGATGGATTACTGACTCTTGAGCATGCCACATACAACTGCCCATGCGAAAAACAATCCCCCCTCAGATCGATCCCTGCTTCTTTTAAAGTCTGTCCCTGAGATTTATTTATCGTCATTGCAAAACATACCTTCACAGGGAATTGCAATCTTTTAAATTCAAAGGGGTAATCCGATGGAATTATCGGGATTCGGGGGATGAATACAGACTCGCCCTGCGCACAACCAGTAAATATACTTGCTTCAATTACGTTTTGGTACAGTTTCGTGATCTGAAGCCTTGTACCATTGCAAAGTTTGGGCGGTTTCAAGTTACGCAGCAACATTATTGGAGCGCCAATCTTCAATTTGAGTTTATGGACAGGCATTCCAGGAGGATTTAATGAATTCAAAAATTCCATCGGATAATTGACGGCTTCATCAGTATTCAATACCGAGTCCACAGATTTGTATGTCAACTCTTCACTCTCAAAGCCATCAAGGATAATGTTATTTAAATCATTAGCACTATCATTTTTCGGTGATAAAATGGCTCGTTCACGCAACCAGGACATAGATTTATATTTCAAATTTCGAATATCCGGATAAATTTTATCTATTAAATCGGCAACATTTTGAACCACCGTTGCCAGGCTTGACAAAATTTCAGTTTTCCCATCTATTTCTGGCGTACGACCCTCACCTAATTTTAATAAAAGTTGCGCATATTCACCAGCTCCAGTATCACCTCTTAGGTATACTCGCATGTTTTTAGATAATGAAATTTTTTGTATTTTGGGCCACAAATAGGACGATTTCAAGCAAGCATTAACTTCATCCGCCCGAGTTCCTCTCGGTACAACAGGCAGCGTTTGTCTGAAATCTCCTGCTAATACAACGGTAACTTTTCCCATAATCGAATCATTATTTCTAATGTCTCTTAATGTACGGTCAAGAGCCTCAAGCGCTTTTTTGTGCGCCATGGTACATTCGTCCCACACAATTAGACTGCAGTCATAAAGCAATCGAGCCACGTCGCTTTGTTTTGATATGTTGCATAACGGAGTATCTGTGGAGTTTAAATTTAGGGGCAATTTAAAAACAGAATGGGCAGTTCTACCACCCTGTAGCAAAGATGCTGCAATTCCCGAAGAGGCCACCGCAATAGCAATTTTATTGGAACTGCGTATTTTCGATAATAACAAATTTATAAGGAATGTTTTAACTGTACCCCCAGGTGCATCTAAAAAGAAAACTTTGCCGTAGTCTAAGTTTTCTAAAATTTCTAAGTAAACCTCTTTCTGTTCACTTGTAAGTAACAGTTCGCTTTCTACGACCATTTGTAATAAAACTTCAATATCGTAGTTCTTTTCTCTAATATAAACCAAATTTTCCGTAATCTCGTTGGTATTGCGTTTCGGTTGCGGCAATCCAAAATGTGTTAAGGGTTGATCACCGATTGTTAGAATAACATCTTCTAGAAGAATCAATGCCTTGTTGTACACCTCCGTTTTGGCATGTAATTCTTCAACTGCCAGCTCTCTTGCCACCCTTCTGAGAATATCCTCGGACATACTGTCTTTGTATTTCTCCCAAAGCTGCAATGGGTCGGATACATGACAAAACACTAACATTATTGCAAACAATTCTCTCAGTTTAATCGGTGATTCTGAGATAGTAGCATCTTCTAGTGTGTTGTCCCAATGTTTGTCATCTTCCAACAATCCCAGGGCTTTACATGCGGATTGAAAAGTAGAATGTACTACGCCATTAACCGTCCTAATACTTAAGACAGAAGTAGGTCCACGAACCTCATGCAATAGTAGGCGAAGGTAGTAACACTCGGCATTGTTGGGATGTACTGTATAAACCCTTCCAAGGACGTTATCTTTTTTTACACCCGGATATTCATCAATATTTTTTCCTAGCTTTCTACGTTGAAATTTATTCTTGTTCCACGTATAATATGAAGGCACTTCGTGGTAAAAAAGGGTTTTGGCAAAATCGTCGTTTGTGCATAAATCAAAAAAGGCCATTAATGTGGTTTTTGGAGGGTTATTGACCCTATCCAAAAGATTGTCTTCATTAAAATAGATTCTCTGTCCATTTTCCAAATGGACGGAAAGATGAACAACAGGAGGAAACCTTTCGTGAATGGGAAAACATAGAATGCGCCAAACAGCTTCCGAAGTGCTTTTATACCTTCCCGTTTTATAGATTGCCACCTCATCTAGTTCATTTTGTAGGGCAAAGGCCGCCTGATTGCTGCCTTTATTAACGTACTAGCTCAATGTACCCGGCGTTGCCCGGACGTAGATTAAATAAACGCAGTGTTGACAAAAGTGGTGTATTGGTGATGTAGACTAATCGAAATTATAATACAACTAGCTGAATGTACCCGGCGTTGCCCGGACGTAGATTAAATAAACGCAGTGTTGACAAAAGTGGTGTATTTGTGATGTAGACTTATCGACATTATAATACAATTAAACAGGAATGCTCTACTTTTCCAATCACAAAATAAACAAATTTGCTGAAATTAACCTGCATTGCCAGGACCGGGTACTTCAACATGATTTGGAAAATGACGATAATTTCGTTTCTGGGTGCAAGCTCCTTTTTTTTCACTCTTTTTCACTCTTCAAGAGAAGGAGAGTTGACAGAGAAGCTGAACTATTCCAAATTATTCCCATTTAGTTCTCTAACAACGTTAAAGAATGTCGTCGAAGAATGTTGAAATATATAAATAAATAATTTCACACCATAAAAACGATGTATTTGGTGTAGTTTCGGATGATAAGGTTTTTTTGGGGATTGTTTTGAATGGTTATTGATGGTTGGCGGGGTTTAGCTTTGGCGGATTAAACGAAACTTTTGGTAATTTTAATGTGATTGGGTTTAGTTTGGCTTGGTAAGAAGTGGTTGGGGTGATATAGCGGAAGTCGAAGTAATTTATGCGAGTTTAGCGTAGTTTGCTTGTAATTCGTAATTTTTTTACATTTTAGGTTGATGTGGGGTAGTTTGGAATGGCAAGTGTATGATTTATGAGAGTAGTTTGGAATGGTACATTAGGTTTATGTATTCAGGTAAAATATACAGAAAATTTGGTAATTTTAAAATGAACAATTATAGTGCGAACCTCTTGAGCTCTATTTTCGGTAATAAAATGCAATAGGAAAGATAGTAAAAAAGACTATTTCCATCACTTTTCAGAGGAATTATACGTGGTGGTATTTGTACCCCGCTTACTATTCCTCCATCTTAGTTATAAATAATGCAGAACAATAATGAACACAATGTACATAAAATAAATAGTGTAAATCGTGAATAAGCACACATTACTTATGATGTCAGTGAAATCCGGTAAAACTGCAAATTTCGGATTTTGGCCGGAGCAGGTTTGGTGAAGATCAAATACACCACTATCATTAAATGAACGTAAAAATTAGCGTACGGTATATAAGTGGAGTCCCGGTACGACGATGGTAATTTTTCGAAAATCGATTGGGGAGATATTTACTTAACGTCAAGAACAAATCGGGAATATTATATTAAAAAAATTTATTTAATAGCGATAGAACTTCGAATACTGATGCGTCGCCTCGACCTTGGCGACGTTGAGTACCAGCGTTCCAGACGCTGAAGCAGCAATTTTAACAATTATATTAGGTGCACGTGCCTAGTGCGTATTAAAAGAATTTGGATTACCAAATAATACTCGCGCAGGTGTACTCGACTGACCCGTCATAATTTGCACAAAATGAATTAACATACTAAAGTAAATAAATATTTTGACGGGAATGTGGTGGGTGTAAAAATCTTATTCGGCCTCTCCGACAAACTAACACTTGTTTACATTAACATGCATGCCTTCATGGACCTGTGACGAATTACAAACAAATATCTAAGTTTCAAGTGTTCCATTTGATTTCGTTTCTGGATGCAAGCGGTTTTTTTCACTCTTGTCAGTCTGAACTTATTACATAGTGATATTTTCACATCCAGGTGCCCTAAATTTATTTTGCCGCTGATTTCAAAAATTTTTCTGGAAGGAAAGTAGTCAGCCGTGGGGCTCGTCAGGGGTGGCACGGTTGGCAGTGCCACTCCAAGTATAAATTTACTATCGAACACAAAATTAGTTCTGTAATTCAGTTGCAGAATTATGAATTTTTCAGATATTTTTACGAAAATTTAGCGCTTACACCGCCACTGGTATGAATGTCAGTGATATCTGGTACATACAACGGTGAAAATTTCGGGGCAAATTTGGTGAAAAACAAATACACCACTATCATTAACTAAACGTAAAAATTAGCGTACAAATATAAGTGGAGTCCGGTCCGATGCTGATAATTTTTCGAAAATTGATTGGGGGCAGATTTGGTTAACGCGAGGATCAAATGTTAAATTAAAATACTTTATTTGATAGCGGTAGACCTTCGAACACTGATGCGTCGCCTCATCGAATTTGGCGACATTGCGAACAGTTTCCGACGCTGGAGCAGCAATTTTCACAATTGTAGTTGTGTTAAAATTAAACACCGCGATCGAGTACTGCTCCACACGCTGAACCAGCAATTCTCGAATTCTAAGAAACGATAAGAAAGGCTTATCCAACGCTTGGTATGTGCGAATTTCTGCATAGACACTCAATCAAACTAAATCGAGCATCGCCTTTTCACGTTTCTGACCTTGCCCTTGACGTGGCAGGCTCCAGCTGCTTCAATAATGTAAAAATCTTATTGGGCCTCTCCAATAAACTCAGATTTGTTTACATTAACACGCATTCCCTCATGGACTTGTGACGAATTACAAACAAATATTTCAACTTCAAGTGTTCCATTTAATTTCGTTTCCGGGTGCAAGCTCCTTTCTTTTCACTCTAGTCAGTCTAAACTTATTACACAGAGTTATATTTTCAAATCCAGGCGCCCTAAAGAATTCTGTCGTTGTTTTCAAAAGTTTCAAGAGAAGGAGAGTTGACATAGAAGCTAAATTATTCCAAATTATTCCCATTTAGTTCTCTGACAACGTTAAAGACAATGTTGAAATTTATAAATACAAAATTTTACACCATAAAAACGAAGTATTTAGGAATTATGTATAAAAAAAGTCGAAGTTATTCTTCGCTCTTGAGCTCTATTTCCGGTATTAAAAATGCAATAGGAAAGATAGTAAGAAAGACTATTTCCATCACTTTTCACGGGAATTATACGTGGTGGTATTTGTTCTCCGCTTACTATTAGATTTTCAAACTGCTCCATCTTAGTTATAAATAATGCAGAACAATAATGAACGCAATGTACGTAAAATAAATAGTGTAAATAAATCGTGTCTAAGCATACAGTACTTAAGCGTATGATGTCAGTGAAAATTTCGGATTTCGGCCGGAGCAGGTTTGGTGAAGAACAAATACACCACTATCATTAACTGAACGTAAAAATTATTTTTCGAAAATCGATTGAGGAGAGTTTTGGTTAACGGCAAGAACAAATCGGGAATATTATATTAAAATAATTTATTTAATAGCGATAGAACTTTGAATACCGATGCGTCGCCTCGACCTTGGCGACGTTGAGTACCAGCGATCCAGACGCTGAAGCAGCAATTTTCACAATTATATGAGGTGCACGTGCCTAGTGCGTATAAAAACAATTTGGATAACAAAAGAGATTAATTTGTATGTACCAAATAATACTCGCACAGGTGTACTCGTATGGCCCGTCATAATTTTCACAAAATCAATTTAAGAAATTAACATTCTAAAGTAAATAAATATTTTGTCAGGAATGTTAAAAATCTTATTCGGTCTCTCCGACAAACTAACACTTGTTTACATTAACATGCTTTCCTTCATGGACCTGTGACGAATTACAAACAAATATCGAAATTTCAAGTGTTCCATGTCAGTCTGAACTTATTACACAGTGATATTTTCACATTCAGGCGCCCTAAATTATTTTGACGTTGATTTATAAAGTTTCCCTGGAAGGAGAGTAGTCAGCAGGTGCCTCGTCAGGGGTGGCAGGATTGGCAGTGCCACTCCAAGTATAAATTTACTATCGAACACAAAGATAGTTCTGATTCAATTGCAGAATTTCGAATTTTTCAGATATTTTTACGAAACTCTAGCGCTTACACCGCCTTTATACCTCTTTAAAGTTAAAAACCATAGAGCTGTTTATACAAATGCACGCATGTTGAAAAGGTAGTTCTTGCCCCGTCAGCGTGTTGCAATTCAGAAATACGTTTATGTTTGCATCTCAACTGGAACAAATATTTATTGGAAGGTGGAAGAGAATCAAAATAGGTATCAGCATATTTAATATTCAGAATAACGACTATTAGTCGGAACAATATATTTTATGTGCAGATATTTATTAATATTTTATGATTTAATACGATAAGGCATTTATAAATAACACAACCAAATAGAAGATTTTGATTGAAAACGATTATTAATTTAAGTGAGATTGGCATAGCTTGCTATGTTTTGTAGCATTTTTGTAATTTTAAAGTGATTAGGTTAATTTTGGGGCGGTAAAGGGTAGTTGGGGGTGATTTATGGTAGCCGAAGTAATTTAGGTGAGTTTGGAATAGTTTGCTATGGCTTGTAGCATTTTTCGTAATTTTAAAGTAATTGGGCTTATTTTGGGGTGGTAAGGGGTAATTGGGGGTGATTTATGGTAGCCGAAGTAATTTAGGTGAGTTAGGCATAGTTTGCTATAATTTGTTGAATATTTTGTAATTTTAAAGTGATTGGGTTTATTTTGGGGTTGTAAGGGGTAGTTCGGGGTGATTTATGGAAGCCAAAGTAATTTAGATGAGTTTGGCATAGTTTGATATGGCTTGTAACATTTTTTGTAATTTTAAAGTGATTGGGCTGAGTTTGGGGTGGTAAGGGGTAGTTGGGGGTGATTTATGATAGCCGAAGTAATTTAAGTGAGTTTGGCATAGTTTGCTATGGTTTGTGTAGCATTTTTTGTAATTTTAAAGTGATTGGGTTTAGTTTGTGGTTGGTAAGGGGTAGTTGGGGGTGATTTATGGTAGCCGCAGTAATTTAAGTGAGTTTGGCATAGTTTGCTATGGTTTGTAGCATTTTTTGTAATTTTAAAGTGATTGGGCTTATTTTGGGGTGGTAAGGGGTAGTTGGGGGTGATTTATGGCAGCCGAAGTAATTTAGGTGAGTTAGGCATATTTTGCTATGGTTTGTAGCATTTTTTTGTAATTTTAAAGTGATTGGGCTTATTTTGGGGTAGTAAGGGGTTGTTGGGGGTGGTTTATGTTAGCCGAAGTAATTTAGGTGAGTTAGGCATAGTTTGCTATGGTTTGTAGCATTTTTTGTAATTTTAAAGTGATTGGGCTTATTTTGGGGTAGTAAGGGGTTGTTGGGGGTGATTTATGTTAGCCGAAGTAATTTAGGTGAGTTAGGCATAGTTTGCTATGGTTTGTAGCATTTTTTATAATTTTAAAGTGATTGGGCTTATTTTGGGGTAGTAAGGGGTAGTTGGGGGTGATTTATGTTAGCCGAAGTAGTTTAGGTGAGTTAGGCATAGTTTGCTATGGTTTGTAGCATTTTTTGTAATTTTAAAGTGATTGGGATGAGTTAGGGGTTGTAAGGGGTAGTTGGGGGTGATTAATGGAAGCCGAAGTAATTTAGATGAGTTTGGCATAGTTTGATATTGCTTGTAACATTTTTTGTAATTTTAAAGTGATTGGGTTGAGTTTGGGGTGGTAAGGGGTAGTTGGGGGTGATTTATGGTAGCCGAAGTAATTTAGGTGAGTTAGGGATAGTTTGCTATGATTTGTGTCATTTTGTTTTATTTTAAAGTGATTGGAGTTACTTGGGGTTGCTAAAGGGTGGTAAGGGATGATTTAAGATAACGGATCTAATTTATGTCAGTTTGGCTTAGTTCGGGAATTTTTTGGGGTTGATTTGGTAAAGTTTGCAGTGGTAAGAGATATTTGAGGATGTTTAATGTTGACGGATTAAATTTGGAGTGATTTGGTAATTTTTAATTGAGTCACGGATCGACATTATAATTGAAATCAAAATTATAATTGAAATATCTGCGGCCTCGCTAGGTACGGCAAAAGTATGATCACGAAAGCAGAAACTCGACGTTGAAATTGTTTAGGTTAAATAAGTGCTTTTAATGTAAACCGGTCGCCCGTCGTCGAAGATGTTTTGGCTAGATACGTGCTTCTAACATAAACACGGTCTCCGCGATCGGATCATTTTTTGTTTATTTTAGCTGGTTTTTATTGAATTACAAAGGAACCGGGCCGAATTTCGCAAAATCCCTTCTTAGTGTTCAGTTTCGGCACATGATACACCCGTGTCTAAAATTTCAAGTCTCCAGCCCTCACGGTTTGGGCTGTGGGTTGATTATGAATCAGTGTGTAGATGAATGAGTGTGTCAGTGAGGACACTTCGCTTTATATATATAGATAACGACTATTAGTCGAAACAATATATTTTATGTGCAGATATTTATTAATATTTTATGATTTAATACGATAAGGCATTTATAAATAACACAACCAAATAGAAGATTTTGATTGAAAACGATTATTAATTTATGGTAGCCGAAGTAATTTAAGTGAGTTTGGCATAGCTTGTTATGTTTTGTAGCATTTTTGTAATTTTAAAGTGATTAGGCTAATTTTGGGGCGGTAAGGGGTAGTTGGGGGTGATTTATGGTAGCCGAAGTAATTTAGGTGAGTTTGGCATAGTTTGCTATGGTTTGTAGCATTTTTTGTAATTTTAAAGTGATTGGGCTTAGTTTGGGGTGGTAAGGGGTAGTTGGGGGTGATTTATGGTAGCCGAAGTAATTCAGGTGAGTTTGAGATAGTTTGCTATGGCTTGTAGCATTTTTCGTAATTTTAAAGTGATTGGGCTTATTTTAAGGTGGTAAGGGGTAGATGGGGGTGATTTATGGTAGCCGAAGTAATTTAAGTGAGTTTGACATAGTTTGCTATGGTTTGTAGCATTTTTTGTAATTTTAAAGTGATTGGGCTTAGTTTGGGGTGGTAAGGGGTAGTTGGGGGTGATTTATAATAGCCGAAGTAATTTGGGTGAGTTTGGCATAGTTTTGCTATGGTTCGTAGCATTTTTTGTAATTTTAAAGTGATTTGGCTTAGTTTGGGGTGGTAAGGGGTAGTTGGGGGTGATTTATAGTAGCCGAAGTAATTTAAGTGAGTTTGACATAGTTTGCTACAGTTTGTAGCATTTTTTGTAATTTTAAAGTGATTGGGCTTATTTTGGGGTGGTAAGGGGTAGTTGGGGGTGATTTATGGTAGCCGAAGTAATTTAAGTGAGTTTGAATAGTTTGCTATGATTTGTAGCATTTTTTGAAATTTTAAAGTGATTGGGCTTAGTTTGGGATGGTAAGGGGTAGTTGGGGGTGATTTATGATAGCCGAAATAATGTGGGTGAGTTTGGCATAGTTTTGCTATGGTTTGTAGAATTTTTTCTAATTTTAAAGTGATGGGTCTTAGTTTGGGGTGGTAAGGGGTAGTTGGGGGTGATTTATGGTAGCCGAAGTAATTTAAGTGAGTTTGACATAGTTTGCTATGGTTTGTAGCATTTTTTGTAATTTTAAAGTGATTGGGCTTAGTTTGGGGTGGTAAGGGTTAGTTGGGGGTGATTTATAATAGCCGAAGTAATTTGGGTGAGTTTGGCATAGTTTTGCTATGGTTTGTAGCATTTTTTGTAATTTTAAAGTGATTTGGCTTAGTTTGGGGTGGTAAGGGGTAGTTGGGGGTGATTTATGGTAGCCGAAGTAATTTAAGTGAGTTTGACATAGTTTGCTATGGTTTGTAGCATTTTTTGTAATTTTAAAGTGATTGGGCTTAGTTTGGGGTGGTAAGGGGTAGTTGGGGGTGATTTATGGTAGCCGAAGTAATTTAAGTGAGTTTGACATAGTTTGCTATGGTTTGTAGCATTTTTTGTAATTTTAAAGTGATTGGGCTTAGTTTGGGGTGGTAAGGGGTAGTTGGGGGTGATTTATAATAGCCGAAGTAATTTGGGTGAGTTTGGCATAGTTTTGCTATGGTTTGTAGCATTTTTTGTAATTTTAAAGTGATTTGGCTTAGTTTGGGGTGGTAAGGGGTAGTTGGGGGTGATTTATAGTAGCCGAAGTAATTTAAGTGAGTTTGACATAGTTTGCTACAGTTTGTAGCATTTTTTGTAATTTTAAAGTGATTGGGCTTATTTTGGGGTGGTAAGGGGTAGTTGGGGGTGATTTATGGTAGCCGAAGTAATTTAAGTGAGTTTGAATAGTTTGCTATGATTTGTAGCATTTTTTGAAATTTTAAAGTGATTGGGCTTAGTTTGGGATGGTAAGGGGTAGTTGGGGGTGATTTATGATAACCGAAATAATGTGGGTGAGTTTGGCATAGTTTTGCTATGGTTTGTAGAATTTTTTCTAATTTTAAAGTGATGGGTCTTAGTTTGGGGTGGTAAGGGGTAGTTGGGGGTGATTTATGGTAGCCGAAGTAATTTAAGTGAGTTTGACATAGTTTGCTATGGTTTGTAGCATTTTTTGTAATTTTAAAGTGATTGGGCTTAGTTTGGGGTGGTAAGGGGTAGTTGGGGGTGATTTATGATAACCGAAGTAATTTGGGTGAGTTTGGCATAGTTTTGCTATGGTTTGTAGCATTTTTTGTAATTTTAAAGTGATTGGGCTTATTTTGGGGTGGTAAGGGGTAGTTGGGGGTGATTTATGGTAGCCGAAGTAATTTGAGTGAGTTTGAATAGTTTGCTATGATTTGTAGCATTTTTTGAAATTTTAAAGTGATTGGGCTTAGTTTGGGATGGTAAGGGGTAGTTGGGGGTGATTTATGATAGCCGAAATAATGTGGGTGAGTTTGGCATAGTTTTGCTATGGTTTGTAGCATTTTTTGTAATTTTAAAGTGATTGGGCTTAGTTTGGGGTGGTAAGGGGTAGTTGGGGGTGATTTATGATAACCGAAGTAATTTGGGTGAGTTTGGCATAGTTTTGCTATGGTTTGTAGCATTTTTTTGTAATTTTAAAGTGATTGGGCTTATTTTGGGGTAGTAAGGGGTTGTTGGGGGTGGTTTATGTTAGCCGAAGTAATTTAGGTGAGTTAGGCATAGTTTGCTATGGTTTGTAGCATTTTTTGTAATTTTAAAGTGATTGGGCTTATTTTGGGGTAGTAAGGGGTTGTTGGGGGTGATTTATGTTAGCCGAAGTAATTTAGGTGAGTTAGGCATAGTTTGCTATGGTTTGTAGCATTTTTTATAATTTTAAAGTGATTGGGCTTATTTTGGGGTAGTAAGGGGTAGTTGGGGGTGATTTATGTTAGCCGAAGTAGTTTAGGTGAGTTAGGCATAGTTTGCTATGGTTTGTAGCATTTTTTGTAATTTTAAAGTGATTGGGATGAGTTAGGGGTTGTAAGGGGTAGTTGGGGGTGATTAATGGAAGCCGAAGTAATTTAGATGAGTTTGGCATAGTTTGATATTGCTTGTAACATTTTTTGTAATTTTAAAGTGATTGGGTTGAGTTTGGGGTGGTAAGGGGTAGTTGGGGGTGATTTATGGTAGCCGAAGTAATTTAGGTGAGTTAGGGATAGTTTGCTATGATTTGTGTCATTTTGTTTTATTTTAAAGTGATTGGAGTTACTTGGGGTTGCTAAAGGGTGGTAAGGGATGATTTAAGATAACGGATCTAATTTATGTCAGTTTGGCTTAGTTCGGGAATTTTTTGGGGTTGATTTGGTAAAGTTTGCAGTGGTAAGAGATATTTGAGGATGTTTAATGTTGACGGATTAAATTTGGAGTGATTTGGTAATTTTTAATTGAGTCACGGATCGACATTATAATTGAAATCAAAATTATAATTGAAATATCTGCGGCCTCGCTAGGTACGGCAAAAGTATGATCACGAAAGCAGAAACTCGACGTTGAAATTGTTTAGGTTAAATAAGTGCTTTTAATGTAAACCGGTCGCCCGTCGTCGAAGATGTTTTGGCTAGATACGTGCTTCTAACATAAACACGGTCTCCGCGATCGGATCATTTTTTGTTTATTTTAGCTGGTTTTTATTGAATTACAAAGGAACCGGGCCGAATTTCGCAAAATCCCTTCTTAGTGTTCAGTTTCGGCACATGATACACCCGTGTCTAAAATTTCAAGTCTCCAGCCCTCACGGTTTGGGCTGTGGGTTGATTATGAATCAGTGTGTAGATGAATGAGTGTGTCAGTGAGGACACTTCGCTTTATATATATAGATAACGACTATTAGTCGAAACAATATATTTTATGTGCAGATATTTATTAATATTTTATGATTTAATACGATAAGGCATTTATAAATAACACAACCAAATAGAAGATTTTGATTGAAAACGATTATTAATTTATGGTAGCCGAAGTAATTTAAGTGAGTTTGGCATAGCTTGTTATGTTTTGTAGCATTTTTGTAATTTTAAAGTGATTAGGCTAATTTTGGGGCGGTAAGGGGTAGTTGGGGGTGATTTATGGTAGCCGAAGTAATTTAGGTGAGTTTGGCATAGTTTGCTATGGTTTGTAGCATTTTTTGTAATTTTAAAGTGATTGGGCTTAGTTTGGGGTGGTAAGGGGTAGTTGGGGGTGATTTATGGTAGCCGAAGTAATTCAGGTGAGTTTGAGATAGTTTGCTATGGCTTGTAGCATTTTTCGTAATTTTAAAGTGATTGGGCTTATTTTAAGGTGGTAAGGGGTAGATGGGGGTGATTTATGGTAGCCGAAGTAATTTAAGTGAGTTTGACATAGTTTGCTATGGTTTGTAGCATTTTTTGTAATTTTAAAGTGATTGGGCTTAGTTTGGGGTGGTAAGGGGTAGTTGGGGGTGATTTATAATAGCCGAAGTAATTTGGGTGAGTTTGGCATAGTTTTGCTATGGTTTGTAGCATTTTTTGTAATTTTAAAGTGATTTGGCTTAGTTTGGGGTGGTAAGGGGTAGTTGGGAGTGATTTATAGTAGCCGAAGTAATTTAAGTGAGTTTGACATAGTTTGCTACAGTTTGTAGCATTTTTTGTAATTTTAAAGTGATTGGGCTTATTTTGGGGTGGTAAGGGGTAGTTGGGGGTGATTTATGGTAGCCGAAGTAATTTAAGTGAGTTTGAATAGTTTGCTATGATTTGTAGCATTTTTTGAAATTTTAAAGTGATTGGGCTTAGTTTGGGATGGTAAGGGGTAGTTGGGGGTGATTTATGATAGCCGAAATAATGTGGGTGAGTTTGGCATAGTTTTGCTATGGTTTGTAGAATTTTTTCTAATTTTAAAGTGATGGGTCTTAGTTTGGGGTGGTAAGGGGTAGTTGGGGGTGATTTATGGTAGCCGAAGTAATTTAAGTGAGTTTGACATAGTTTGCTATGGTTTGTAGCATTTTTTGTAATTTTAAAGTGATTGGGCTTAGTTTGGGGTGGTAAGGGTTAGTTGGGGGTGATTTATAATAGCCGAAGTAATTTGGGTGAGTTTGGCATAGTTTTGCTATGGTTTGTAGCATTTTTTGTAATTTTAAAGTGATTTGGCTTAGTTTGGGGTGGTAAGGGGTAGTTGGGGGTGATTTATGGTAGCCGAAGTAATTTAAGTGAGTTTGACATAGTTTGCTATGGTTTGTAGCATTTTTTGTAATTTTAAAGTGATTGGGCTTAGTTTGGGGTGGTAAGGGGTAGTTGGGGGTGATTTATGGTAGCCGAAGTAATTTAAGTGAGTTTGACATAGTTTGCTATGGTTTGTAGCATTTTTTGTAATTTTAAAGTGATTGGGCTTAGTTTGGGGTGGTAAGGGGTAGTTGGGGGTGATTTATAATAGCCGAAGTAATTTGGGTGAGTTTGGCATAGTTTTGCTATGGTTTGTAGCATTTTTTGTAATTTTAAAGTGATTTGGCTTAGTTTGGGGTGGTAAGGGGTAGTTGGGGGTGATTTATAGTAGCCGAAGTAATTTAAGTGAGTTTGACATAGTTTGCTACAGTTTGTAGCATTTTTTGTAATTTTAAAGTGATTGGGCTTATTTTGGGGTGGTAAGGGGTAGTTGGGGGTGATTTATGGTAGCCGAAGTAATTTAAGTGAGTTTGAATAGTTTGCTATGATTTGTAGCATTTTTTGAAATTTTAAAGTGATTGGGCTTAGTTTGGGATGGTAAGGGGTAGTTGGGGGTGATTTATGATAACCGAAATAATGTGGGTGAGTTTGGCATAGTTTTGCTATGGTTTGTAGAATTTTTTCTAATTTTAAAGTGATGGGTCTTAGTTTGGGGTGGTAAGGGGTAGTTGGGGGTGATTTATGGTAGCCGAAGTAATTTAAGTGAGTTTGACATAGTTTGCTATGGTTTGTAGCATTTTTTGTAATTTTAAAGTGATTGGGCTTAGTTTGGGGTGGTAAGGGGTAGTTGGGGGTGATTTATGATAACCGAAGTAATTTGGGTGAGTTTGGCATAGTTTTGCTATGGTTTGTAGCATTTTTTGTAATTTTAAAGTGATTGGGCTTATTTTGGGGTGGTAAGGGGTAGTTGGGGGTGATTTATGGTAGCCGAAGTAATTTGAGTGAGTTTGAATAGTTTGCTATGATTTGTAGCATTTTTTGAAATTTTAAAGTGATTGGGCTTAGTTTGGGATGGTAAGGGGTAGTTGGGGGTGATTTATGATAGCCGAAATAATGTGGGTGAGTTTGGCATAGTTTTGCTATGGTTTGTAGCATTTTTTGTAATTTTAAAGTGATTGGGCTTAGTTTGGGGTGGTAAGGGGTAGTTGGGGGTGATTTATGATAACCGAAGTAATTTGGGTGAGTTTGGCATAGTTTTGCTATGGTTTGTAGCATTTTTTTGTAATTTTAAAGTGATTGGGCTTATTTTGGTGTAGTAAGGGGTTGTTGGGGGTGGTTTATGTTAGCCGAAGTAATTTAGGTGAGTTAGGCATAGTTTGCTATGGTTTGTAGCATTTTTTGTAATTTTAAAGTGATTGGGCTTATTTTGGGGTAGTAAGGGGTTGTTGGGGGTGATTTATGTTAGCCGAAGTAATTTAGCTGAGTTAGGCATAGTTTGCTATGGTTTGTAGCATTTTTTATAATTTTAAAGTGATTGGGCTTATTTTGGGGTAGTAAGGGGTAGTTGGGGGTGATTTATGTTAGCCGAAGTAGTTTAGGTGAGTTAGGCATAGTTTGCTATGGTTTGTAGCATTTTTTGTAATTTTAAAGTGATTGGGATGAGTTAGGGGTTGTAAGGGGTAGTTGGGGGTGATTAATGGAAGCCGAAGTAATTTAGATGAGTTTGGCATAGTTTGATATTGCTTGTAACATTTTTTGTAATTTTAAAGTGATTGGGTTGAGTTTGGGGTGGTAAGGGGTAGTTGGGGGTGATTTATGGTAGCCGAAGTAATTTAGGTGAGTTAGGGATAGTTTGCTATGATTTGTGTCATTTTGTTTTATTTTAAAGTGATTGGAGTTACTTGGGGTTGCTAAAGGGTGGTAAGGGATGATTTAAGATAACGGATCTAATTTATGTCAGTTTGGCTTAGTTCGGGAATTTTTTGGGGTTGATTTGGTAAAGTTTGCAGTGGTAAGAGATATTTGAGGATGTTTAATGTTGACGGATTAAATTTGGAGTGATTTGGTAATTTTTAATTGAGTCACGGATCGACATTATAATTGAAATCAAAATTATAATTGAAATATCTGCGGCCTCGCTAGGTACGGCAAAAGTATGATCACGAAAGCAGAAACTCGACGTTGAAATTGTTTAGGTTAAATAAGTGCTTTTAATGTAAACCGGTCGCCCGTCGTCGAAGATGTTTTGGCTAGATACGTGCTTCTAACATAAACACGGTCTCCGCGATCGGATCATTTTTTGTTTATTTTAGCTGGTTTTTATTGAATTACAAAGGAACCGGGCCGAATTTCGCAAAATCCCTTCTTAGTGTTCAGTTTCGGCACATGATACACCCGTGTCTAAAATTTCAAGTCTCCAGCCCTCACGGTTTGGGCTGTGGGTTGATTATGAATCAGTGTGTAGATGAATGAGTGTGTCAGTGAGGACACTTCGCTTTATATATATAGATAACGACTATTAGTCGAAACAATATATTTTATGTGCAGATATTTATTAATATTTTATGATTTAATACGATAAGGCATTTATAAATAACACAACCAAATAGAAGATTTTGATTGAAAACGATTATTAATTTATGGTAGCCGAAGTAATTTAAGTGAGTTTGGCATAGCTTGTTATGTTTTGTAGCATTTTTGTAATTTTAAAGTGATTAGGCTAATTTTGGGGCGGTAAGGGGTAGTTGGGGGTGATTTATGGTAGCCGAAGTAATTTAGGTGAGTTTGGCATAGTTTGCTATGGTTTGTAGCATTTTTTGTAATTTTAAAGTGATTGGGCTTAGTTTGGGGTGGTAAGGGGTAGTTGGGGGTGATTTATGGTAGCCGAAGTAATTCAGGTGAGTTTGAGATAGTTTGCTATGGCTTGTAGCATTTTTCGTAATTTTAAAGTGATTGGGCTTATTTTAAGGTGGTAAGGGGTAGATGGGGGTGATTTATGGTAGCCGAAGTAATTTAAGTGAGTTTGACATAGTTTGCTATGGTTTGTAGCATTTTTTGTAATTTTAAAGTGATTGGGCTTAGTTTGGGGTGGTAAGGGGTAGTTGGGGGTGATTTATAATAGCCGAAGTAATTTGGGTGAGTTTGGCATAGTTTTGCTATGGTTTGTAGCATTTTTTGTAATTTTAAAGTGATTTGGCTTAGTTTGGGGTGGTAAGGGGTAGTTGGGGGTGATTTATAGTAGCCGAAGTAATTTAAGTGAGTTTGACATAGTTTGCTACAGTTTGTAGCATTTTTTGTAATTTTAAAGTGATTGGGCTTATTTTGGGGTGGTAAGGGGTAGTTGGGGGTGATTTATGGTAGCCGAAGTAATTTAAGTGAGTTTGAATAGTTTGCTATGATTTGTAGCATTTTTTGAAATTTTAAAGTGATTGGGCTTAGTTTGGGATGGTAAGGGGTAGTTGGGGGTGATTTATGATAGCCGAAATAATGTGGGTGAGTTTGGCATAGTTTTGCTATGGTTTGTAGAATTTTTTCTAATTTTAAAGTGATGGGTCTTAGTTTGGGGTGGTAAGGGGTAGTTGGGGGTGATTTATGGTAGCCGAAGTAATTTAAGTGAGTTTGACATAGTTTGCTATGGTTTGTAGCATTTTTTGTAATTTTAAAGTGATTGGGCTTAGTTTGGGGTGGTAAGGGGTAGTTGGGGGTGATTTATAATAGCCGAAGTAATTTGGGTGAGTCTGGCATAGTTTTGCTATGGTTTGTAGCATTTTTTGTAATTTTAAAGTGATTTGGCTTAGTTTGGGGTGGTAAGGGGTAGTTGGGGGTGATTTATGGTAGCCGAAGTAATTTAAGTGAGTTTGACATAGTTTGCTATGGTTTGTAGCATTTTTTGTAATTTTAAAGTGATTGGGCTTAGTTTGGGGTGGTAAGGGGTAGTTGGGGGTGATTTATAATAGCCGAAGTAATTTGGGTGAGTTTGGCATAGTTTTGCTATGGTTTGTAGCATTTTTTGTAATTTTAAAGTGATTTGGCTTAGTTTGGGGTGGTAAGGGGTAGTTGGGGGTGATTTATGGTAGCCGAAGTAATTTAAGTGAGTTTGACATAGTTTGCTATGGTTTGTAGCAATTTTTGTAATTTTAAAGTGATTGGGCTTAGTTTGGGGTGGTAAGGGGTAGTTGGGGGTGATTTATAATAGCCGAAGTAATTTGGGTGAGTTTGGCATAGTTTTGCTATGGTTTGTAGCATTTTTTGTAATTTTAAAGTGATTTGGCTTAGTTTGGGGTGGTAAGGGGTAGTTGGGGGTGATTTATAGTAGCCGAAGTAATTTAAGTGAGTTTGACATAGTTTGCTACAGTTTGTAGCATTTTTTGTAATTTTAAAGTGATTGGGCTTATTTTGGGGTGGTAAGGGGTAGTTGGGGGTGATTTATGGTAGCCGAAGTAATTTAAGTGAGTTTGAATAGTTTGCTATGATTTGTAGCATTTTTTGAAATTTTAAAGTGATTGGGCTTAGTTTGGGATGGTAAGGGGTAGTTGGGGGTGATTTATGATAACCGAAATAATGTGGGTGAGTTTGGCATAGTTTTGCTATGGTTTGTAGAATTTTTTCTAATTTTAAAGTGATGGGTCTTAGTTTGGGGTGGTAAGGGGTAGTTGGGGGTGATTTATGGTAGCCGAAGTAATTTAAGTGAGTTTGACATAGTTTGCTATGGTTTGTAGCATTTTTTGTAATTTTAAAGTGATTGGGCTTAGTTTGGGGTGGTAAGGGGTAGTTGGGGGTGATTAATGATAGCCGAAGTAATTTGGGTGAGTTTGGCATAGTTTTGCTATGGTTTGTAGCATTTTTTGTAATTTTAAAGTGATTGGGCTTATTTTGGGGTGGTAAGGGGTAGTTGGAGGTGATTTATGGTAGCCGAAGTAATTTGAGTGAGTTTGAATAGTTTGCTATGATTTGTAGCATTTTTTGAAATTTTAAAGTGATTGGGCTTAGTTTGGGATGGTAAGGGGTAGTTGGGGGTGATTTATGATAGCCGAAATAATGTGGGTGAGTTTGGCATAGTTTTGCTATGGTTTGTAGCATTTTTTGTAATTTTAAAGTGATTGGGCTTAGTTTGGGGTGGTAAGGGGTAGTTGGGGGTGATTTATGAAAACCGAAGTAATTTGGGTGAGTTTGGCTTAGTTTTGCTATGGTTTGTAGCATTTTTTCTAATTTTAAAGTGATTGGGCTTATTTTGGGGTGGTAAGGGGTAGTTGGAAGTGATTTATGGTAGCCGAAGTAATTTAAGTGAGTTTGACATAGTTTGCTATGGTTTGTAGCATTTTTTGTAATTTTAAAGTGATTTAGCTTAATTTGGGGTGGTAAGGGGTAGTTGGGGGTGATTTATGGTAGCCGAAGTAAATTAGGTGAGTTTGACATAGTTTGCTATGGTTTGTAGCATTTTTTGTAATTTTAAAGAGATTGGGCTTAGTTTGGGGTGGTAAGGGGTAGTTGGGGGTGATTTATGATAGCTGAAATAATGTGGGTGAGTTTGGCATAGTTTTGCTGTGGTTTGTAGCATTTTTTGTAATTTTAAAGTGATTGGGCTTAGTTTGGGGTGGTAAGGGGTAGTTGGGGGTGATTTATGATAGCCGAAGTAATTTGGGTGAGTTTGGCATAGTTTTGCTATGGTTTGTAGCATTTTTTCTAATTTTAAAGTGATTGGGCTTATTTTGGGGTGGTAAGGGGTAGTTGGGGGTGATTTATGGTAGCCGAAGTAATTTAAGTGAGTTTGACATAGTTTGCTATGGTTTGTAGCATTTTTTGTAATTTTAAAGTGATTTGGCTTAGTTTATGGTGGTAAGGGGTAGTTGGGGGTGATTTATGGTAGCCGAAGTAATTTAGGTGAGTTTGACATAATTTGCTATGGTTTGTAGCATTTTTTGTATTTTTAAAGTGATTGGGCTTAGTTTGGAGTGGTAAGGGGTAGTTGGGGGTGATTTATGATAGCTGAAATAATGTGGGTGAGTTTGGCATAGTTTTGCTATGGTTTGTAGCATTTTTTGTAATTTTAAAGTGATTGGGCTTAGTTTGGGGTGGTAAGGGATAGTTGGGGGTGATTTATGATAGCCGATGTAATTTGGGTGAGTTTGGCATAGTTTTGCTATGGCTTGTAGCATTTTTTCTAATTTTAAAGTGATTGGGCTTATTTTGGGGTGGTAAGGGGTTGTTGGGGGTGATTTATGGTAGCCGAAGTAATTTAAGTGAGTTTGACATAGTTTGCTATGGTTTGTAGCATTTTTTGTAATTTTAAAGTGATTTGGCTTAGTTTGGGGTGGTAAGGGGTAGTTGGGGGTGATTTATGGTAGCCGAAGTAATTTAGGTGAGTTTGGCTTAGTTTTGCTATGGTTTGTAGCATTTTTTGTAATTTTAAAGTGATTGGGCTTAGTTTGGGGTGGTAAGGTGTAGTTGGGGGTGATTTATGATAGCCGAAGTAATTTGGGTGAGTTTGGCATAGTTTTGCTATGGTTTGTAGCATTTTTTCTAATTTTAAAGTGATTGGGCTTATTTTGGGGTGGTAAGGGGTAGTTGGGGGTGATTTATGGTAGCCGAAGTAATTAAAGTGAGTTTGACATAGTTTGCTATGGTTTGTAGCATTTTTTGTAATTTTAAAGTGATTTGGCTTAGTTTGGGGTGGTAAGGGGAAGTTGGGGGTGATTTATGGTAGCCGAAGTAATTTGGGTGAGTTTGGCATAGTTTGCTATGGTTTGTGGCATTTTGTTTTATTTTAAAGTGATTGGAGTTACTTGGGGTTGCTAAAAGGTGGTAAGGGATGATTTAAGATAACGGATCTAATTTATGTCAGTTTGGCGTAGTTCGGGAATTTTTTGGGGTTGATTTGGTAAAGTTTGCAATGGTAAGAGATATTTGAGGATGTTTAATGTAAACGGATTAAATTTGGAGTGGTTTGGTAATTTTTAAATGAGTCACGGATCGACATTATAATTGAAATCAAAATTATAATTGAAATATCTGCGCCTCGCTAGGTACGGCAAAAGTATGATCAGGAAAGCAGAAACTCGACCTTGAAACTGCTTTTGTCGCTGTCGTGTGGTTCGGGAGTGGTCCGTCTGAGTTCAGCCTAATGTAAACCGGTCGCCCGACGTCGAAGTTGTTTGGCTAGACACGTGCTTCTAACAAAAAAAAACACGGTCTCCGCGAGCCGATCATTTTTTGTTTATTTTAACCGGTTTTTATCCGGTTTTTATTTAAATACAAAGGAATCGGGCCGAATTTCGCAAAATCCCTTCTTATCACTTCGTTTCGGCACATGATACACCCGTGTCTAAAATTTCAAGTCTCCAGCCCTCACGGTTTGGGCTGTGGGTTGATTATGAATCAGTGAATGTGTAGATGTGTAGATGTGTAGATGAGTGTGTCAGTGAGGACACTTCGCTTTATATATATAGACTAGCTGAATGTACCCGGCGTTGCCCGGACGTAGATTAAATAAACGCAGTGTTGACAAAAGTGGTGTATTTGTGATGTAGACTAATCGACATTATAATACAATTAAACAGGAATGCTCTACTTTTCCAATCACAAAATAAACAAATTTGCTGAAATTAACCTGCATTGCCAGGACCGGGTACTTCAATATGATTTGGAAAATTACGATAATTTCGTTTCTGGGTGCAAGCTCCTTTTTTTTCACTCTTTTTCACTCTTCAAGAGAAGGAGAGTTGACAGAGAAGCTGAACTATTCCAAATTATTCCCATTTAGTTCTCTAACAACGTTAAAGAATGTCGTCGAAGAATGTTGAAATATATAAATACATAATTTCACACCATAAAAACGATGTATTTGGTGTAGTTTCGGATGATAAGGTTTTTTTGGGGATTGTTTTGAATGGTTATTGATGGTTGGCGGGGTTTAGCTTTGGCGGATTAAACGAAACTTTTGGTAATTTTAATGCGATTGGGTTTAGTTTGGCTTGGTAAGAAGTGGTTGGGGTGATATATCGGAAGTCGAAGTAATTTATGCGAGTTTAGCGTAGTTTGCTTGTAATTCGTAATTTTTTTACATTTTAGGTTGATGTGGGGTAGTTTGGAATGGCAAGTGTATGATTTTTGAGAGTAGTTTGGAATGGTACATTATGTTTAGGGGTGTTTAACGTATTCAGGTAAAATATACAGAAAATTTGGTAATTTAAAAATGAACAATTATAGTGCGAACCTCTTGAGCTCTATTTTCGGTAATAAAATGCAATAGGAAAGATAGTAAAAAAGACTATTTCCATCACTTTTCAGAGGAATTATACGTGGTGGTATTTGTACCCCGCTTACTATTCCTCCATCTTAGTTATAAATAATGCAGAACAATAATGAACACAATGTACATAAAATAAATAGTGTAAATCTATTATATAAAGCGAAGTGTCCTCACTGACACACTCATCTACACATCTACACATTCACTGATTCACCGACAACCCACAGCCCAAACCGTGAGGGCTGGCGACTTGAAATTTTAGACACGGGTGTATCATGTGCCGAAACTGAACACTAAGAAGGGATTTTGCGAAATTCGGCCCGGTTCCTTTGTAATTCAATAAAAACCGGCTAAAAGAAACAAAAAATTATCCGATCGCGGAGACCGTGTTTATGTTAGAAGCACGTATCTAGCCAAAACAACTTCGACGACGGGCGACCGGTTTACATTAAAAGCACTTATTTAACCTAAACAATTTCAGCGTTGAGTTTCTGCTTTCGTGATCATACTTTTGCCGTACCTAGCGAGGCGCAGATATTTCAATTATAATTTTGATTTCAATTATAATGTCGATCCGTGTCTCAATTAAAAATTACCAAATCACTCCAAATTTAATCCGTCAACATTAAACATCCTCAAATATCTCTTACCACTGCAAACTTTACCAAATCAATCCCAAAAAATTCTCGAACTAAGCCAAACTGACAACTTAGATCCGTTATCTTAAATCATCCCTTACCACCCTTTAGCAACCCCAAGTAACTCCAATCACTTTAAAATAAAACAAAATGACACAAATCATAGCAAACTATCCCTAACTCACCTAAATTACTTCGGCTACCATAAATCACCCCCAACTACCCCTTACCGCCCCAAACTCAGCCTAATCACTTTAAAATTACAAAAAATGTTACAAGCAATATCAAACTATGCCAAACTCACTTAAATTACTTCGGCTATCATAAATCACCCCCAACTACCCCTTACCACCCCTAACTCATCCCAATCACTTTAAATTACAAAAAATGCTACAAATCATAGCAAACTATGCCAAACTCACTTAAATTACTGCGGCTACCATAAATCACCCCCAACTACCCCTTACCAACCACAAACTAAACCCAATCACTTTAAAATTACAAAAAAATGCTACAAACCATAGCAAACTATGCCTAACTCACCTAAATTACTTCGGCTAACATAAATCACCCCCAACAACCCCTTACTACCCCAAAATAAGCCCAATCACTTTAAAATTACAAAAAAATGCTACAAACCATAGCAAACTATGCCTAACTCACCTAAATTACTTCGGCTACCATAAATCACCCCCAACTACCCCTTACCACCCCAAAATAAGCCCAATCACTTTAAAATTACAAAAAATGCTACAAACCATAGCAAACTATGCCTAACTCACCTAAATTACTTCGGCTAAAATAAATCACCCCCAACTACCCCTTACTACCCCAAAATAAGCCCAATCACTTTAAAATTATAAAAAATGCTACAAACCATAGCAAACTATGCCAAACTCACTTAAATTACTTCGGCTATCATAAATCACCCCCAACTACCCCTTACCACCCCTAACTCATCCCAATCACTTTAAATTACAAAAAATGCTACAAATCATAGCAAACTATGCCAAACTCACTTAAATTACTGCGGCTACCATAAATCACCCCCAACTACCCCTTACCAACCACAAACTAAACCCAATCACTTTAAAATTACAAAAAAATGCTACAAACCATAGCAAACTATGCCTAACTCACCTAAATTACTTCGGCTAACATAAATCACCCCCAACAACCCCTTACTACCCCAAAATAAGCCCAATCACTTTAAAATTACAAAAAAATGCTACAAACCATAGCAAACTATGCCTAACTCACCTAAATTACTTCGGCTAACATAAATCACCCCCAACTACCCCTTACTACCCCAAAATAAGCCCAATCACTTTAAAATTATAAAAAATGCTACAAACCATAGCAAACTATACCAAACTCCCCTAAATTACTTTGGCTACCATAAATCACCCCGAACTACCCCTTACAACCCCAAAATAAACCCAATTACTTTAAAATTACAAAATATTCAACAAATCATAGCAAACTATGCCTAACTCACCTAATTTACTTCGGCTACCATAAATCACCCCCAACTACCCCCTTACCATCCCAAAATAAGCCCAATCACTTTAAAATTACAAAAAATGCTACAAACCATAGCAAACTATGCCAAACTCACGTAAATTACTTTGGCTTCTATAAATCACCCCCAACTACCCCTTACCACCCCAAAATAGGCTCAATCACTTTAAAATTACAAAAAAATTCTACAAACCGTAGCAAACTATGCCAAACTCCCCTAAATTACTTCGGCTACCATAAATCACTCCGAACTACCCCTTACAACCCCAAAATAAGCCCAATCACTTTAAAATTACAAAATATTCAACAAATCATAGCAAACTATGCCTAACTCACCTAAATTACTTCGGCTACCATAAATTACCCCCAACTACCCCTTACCACCCCAAAATAAGCCCAATCACTTTAAAATTACAAAAAATGCTACAAACCATAGCAAACTATGCCTAACTCACCTAAATTACTTCGGCTACCATAAATCACCCCCAACTACCCCTTACCACCCCAAACTAAGCCAAATCACTTTAAAATTACAAAAAATGCTACAAATAATAGCAAACTATGCCAAACTCACCTAAATTACTTCGGCTACCATAAATCACCCCCAACTACCCCTTAGCACCCCAAACTAAGCCAAATCACTTTAAAATTACAAAAAAATTCTACAAACCGTAGCAAACTATGCCAAACTCCCCTAAATTACTTCGGCTACCATAAATCACTCCGAACTACCCCTTACAACTTCAAAATAAGCCCAATCACTTTAAAATTACAAAAAAATTCTACAAACCGTAGCAAACTATGCCAAACTCCCCTAAATTACTTCGGCTACCATAAATCACTCCGAACTACCCCTTACAACCCCAAAATAAGCCCAATCACTTTAAAATTACAAAATATTCAACAAATCATAGCAAACTATGCCTAACTCACCTAAATTACTTCGGCTACCATAAATCACCCCCAACTACCCCTTACCACCCCAAAATAAGCCCAATCACTTTAAAATTACAAAAAATGCTACAAACCATAGCAAACTATGCCTAACTCACCTAAATTACTTCGGCTACCATAAATCACCCCCAACTACCCCTTACCACTCCAAACTAAGCCAAATCACTTTAAAATTACGAAAAATGCTACAAGCCATAGCAAACTATCTCAAACTCACCTGAATTACTTCGGCTACCATAAATCACCCCCAACTACCCCTTACCACCCCAAACTAAGCCCAATCACTTTAAAATTACAAAAAATGCTACAAACCATAGCAAACTATTCCAAACTCACCTAAATTACTTCGGCTACCATAAATCACCCCCAACTACCCCTTACCGCCCCAAAATTAGCCTAATCACTTTAAAATTACAAAAATGCTACAAAACATAGCAAGCTATGCCAAACTCACTTAAATTATTTCGGCTACCATAAATTAATAATCGTTTTCAATCAAAATCTTCTATTTGGTTGTGTTATTTATAAATGCCTTATCGTATTAAATCATAAAATATTAATAAATATCTGCACATAAAATATTTTGTTCCGACTAATAGTCGTTATTCTGACTATTAAATATGCTGATACCTATTTTGATTCTCTTCCATCTTCCAATAAATATTTGTTCCAGTTGAGATGCAAACATAAACGTATTTCTGAATTGCAACACGCTGACGGGGCAAGCCCTACCTTTTCAACATGCGTGCATTTGTATAAACAGCTCTATGGTTTTTAACTTTAAAGAGGTATAAAGGCGGTGTAAGCGCTAGAGTTTCGTAAAAATATCTGAAAAATTCGAAATTCTGCAATTGAATCAGAACTATCTTTGTGTTCGATAGTAAATTTATACTTGGAGTGGCACTGCCAACCCTGCCACCCCTGACGAGGCACCTGCTGACTACTCTCCTTCCAGGGAAACTTTATAAATCAACGTCAAAATAATTTAGGGCGCCTGAATGTGAAAATATCACTGTGTAATAAGTTCAGACTGACATGGAACACTTGAAATTCCGATATTTGTTTGTAATTCGTCACAGGTCCATGAAGGAATGCATGTTAATGTAAACAAGTGTTAGTTTGTCGGAGAGACCGAATGAGATTTTTAACATTCCTGTCAAAATATTTATTTACTTTAGAATGTTAATTTCTTAAATTGATTTTGTGAAAATTATGACGGGCCATACGAGTACACCTGTGCGAGTATTATTTGGTACATACAAATTAATCTCTTTTGTTATCCAAATTGTTTTTATACGCACTAGGCACGTGCACCTAATATAATTGTCAAAATTGCTGCTTCAGCGTCTGGAACGCTGGTACTCAACGTCGCCAAGGTCGAGGCGACGCATCAGTATTCGAAGTTCTATCGCTATTAAATAAATTTTTTTAATATAATATTCCCGATTTGTTCTTGACGTTAAGTAAATATCTCCCCAATCGATTTTCGAAAAATTACCATCGTCGTACCGGTCTCCACTTATATACCGTACGCTAATTTTTACGTTCATTTAATGATAGTGGTGTATTTGATCTTCACCAAACCTGCTCCGGCCAAAATCCGAAATTTGCAGTTTTACCGGATTTCACTGGCATCATAAGTAATGTGTGCTTATACACGATTTACACTATTTATTTTATGTACATTGTGTTCATTATTGTTCTGCATTATTTATAACTAAGATGGAGGAATAGTAAGCGGGGTACAAATACCACCACATATAATTCCTCTGAAAAGTGATGGAAATAGTCTTTTTTACTATCTTTCCTATTGCATTTTATTACCGAAAATAGAGCTCAAGAGGTTCGCACTATAATTGTTCATTTTTAAATTACCAAATTTTCTGTATATTTTACCTGAATACGTTAAACACCCCTAAACATAATGTACCATTCCAAACTACTCTCAAAAATCATACACTTGCCATTCCAAACTACCTCACATCAACCTAAAATGTAAAAAAATTACGAATTACAAGCAAACTACGCTAAACTCGCATAAATTACTTCGACTTCCGCTATATCACCCCAACCACTTCTTACCAAGCCAAACTAAACCCAATCGCATTAAAATTACCAAAAGTTTCGTTTAATCCGCCAAAGCTAAACCCCGCCAACCATCAATAACCATTCAAAACAATCCCCAAAAAATACCTTATCATCCGAAACTACACCAAATACATCGTTTTTATGGTGTGAAATTATGTATTTATATATTTCAACATTCTTCGACGACATTCTTTAACGTTGTTAGAGAACTAAATGGGAATAATTTGGAATAGTTCAGCTTCTCTGTCAACTCTCCTTCTCTTGAAGAGTGAAAAAGAGTGAAAAAAAAGGAGCTTGCACCCAGAAACGAAATTATCGTCATTTTCCAAATCATATTGAAGTACTCGGTCCTGGCAATGCAGGTTAATTTCAGCAAATTTGTTTATTTTGTGATTGGAAAAGTAGAGCATTCCTGTTTAATTGTATTATAATGTCGATTAGTCTACATCACAAATACACCACTTTTGTCAACACTGCGTTTATTTAATCTACGTCCGGGCAACGCCGGGTACATTCAGCTAGTCGTGTATAAGCACACATTACTTATGATGTCAGTGAAATCCGGTAAAACTGCAAATTTCGGATTTTGGCCGGAGCAGGTTTGGTGAAGATCAAATACACCACTATCATTAAATGAACGTAAAAATTAGCGTACGGTATATAAGTGGAGACCGGTACGACGATGGTAATTTTTCGAAAATCGATTGGGGAGATATTTACTTAACGTCAAGAACAAATCGGGAATATTATATTAAAAAAATTAATTTAATAGCGATAGAACTTCGAATACTGTTGCGTCGCCTCGACCTTGGCGACGTTGAGTACCAGCGTTCCAGACGCTGAAGCAGCAATTTTAACAATTATATTAGGTGCACGTGCCTAGTGCGTATTAAAAGAATTTGGATTACCAAATAATACTCGCGCAGGTGTACTCGACTGGCCCGTCATAATTTGCACAAAATGAATTAACATACTAAAGTAAATAAATATTTTGACGGGAATGTGGTGGGTGTAAAAATCTTATTCGGCATCTCCGACAGACTAACACTTGTTTATATTAACATGCATGCCTTCATGGACCTGTGACGAATTACAAACAAATATCTAAATTGTGTTCAAGTGTTCCATTTGATTTCGTTTCTGGAAGCAAGCGGTTTTTTTAACTCTTGTCAGTCTGAACTTATTACATAGTGATATTTTCACATCCAAATGCCCTAAATTTATTTTGCAGCTGATTTCAAAAATTTTTCTGGAAGGAAAGTAGTCAGCAGTGGGGCTCGTCAGGGGTGGCAGGGTTGGCAGTGCCACTCCAAGTATAAATTTACTATCGAACACAAAATTAGTTCTGTAATTCAGTTGCAGAATTATGAATTTTTCAGATAATTTCACGAAAATTTAGCGCTTATGGAATGAATGTCAGTGATATCTGGTACATACAACGGTGAAAATTTCGGGGCAAATTTGGTGAAAAACAAATACACCACTATCATTAACTAAACGTAAAAATTAGCGTACAAATATAAGTGGAGTCCGGTCCGATGCTGATAATTTTTCGAAAATTGATTGGGGGCAGATTTGGTTAACGCGAGGATCAAATGTTAAATTAAAATACTTTATTTGATAGCGGTAGACCTTCGAACACTGATGCGTCGCCTCATCGAATTTGGCGACTTTGCGAACAGTTTCCGACGCTGGAGCAGCAATTTTCACAATTGTAGTTGTGTTAAAATTAAACACCGCGATCGAGTACTGCTCCACACGCTGAACCAGCAATTCTCGAATTCTAAGAAACGATAAGAAAGGCTTATCCAACGCTTGGTATGTGCGAATTTCTGCATAGACACTCAATCAAACTAAATCGAGCATCGCCTTTTCACGTTTCTGACCTTGCTCTTGACGTGGCAGGCTCCAGCTGCTTCAATAATGTAAAAATCTTATTCGGCCTCTCCAATAAACTCACATTTGTTTACATTAACACGCATTCCCTCATGGACTTGTGACGAATTACAAACAAATATTTCAACTTCAAGTGTTTCATTTAATTTCGTTTCTGGATGCAAGCTCCTTTCTTTTCACTCTAGTCAGTCTAAACTTATTACACAGAGTTATATTTTCAAATCCCGGCGCCCTAAAGAATTTTGTCGTTGTTTTCAAAAGTTTCAAGAGAAGGAGAGTTGACATAGAAGCTAAATTATTCCAAATTATTCCCATTTAGTTCTCTGACAACGTTAAAGACAATGTTGAAATATATAAATACAACATTTTACACCATAAAAACGAAGTATTTAGGAATTATGTATAAAAAAAGTCGAAGTTATTCTTCGCTCTTGAGATCTATTTCCGGTATTAAAAATGCAATAGGAAAGATAGTAAGAAAGACTATTTCCATCACTTTTCACGGGAATTATACGTGGTGGTATTTGTTCTCCGCTTACTATTAGATTTTCAAACTGCTCCATCTTAGTTATAAATAATGCAGAACAATAATGAACGCAATGTACGTAAAATAAATAGTGTAAATAAATTGTGTATAAGCATACAATACTTAAGCGTGTGATGTCAGTGAAAATTTCGGATTTCGGCCGGAGCAGGTTTGGTGAAGAACAAATACACCACTATCATTAACTGAACGTAAAAATTAGCGTACGAAAATAAGTGAAGTCCGGTCCGACGCTGGAAATTTTTCGAAAATCGATTGGGGAGAGTTTTGGTTAACGGCAAGAACAAATCGGGAATATTATATTAAAATAATTTATTTAATAGCGATAGAACTTTGAATACCGATGCGTCGCCTCGACTTTGGCGACGTTGAGTACCAGCGATCCAGACGCTGAAGCAGCAATTTTCACAATTATATGAGGTGCACGTGCCTAGTGCGTATAAAAACAATTTGGATAACAAAAGAGATTAATTTGTATGTACCAAATAATACTCGCACAGGTGTACTCGTATGGCCCGTCATAATTTTCACAAAATCAATTTAAGAAATTAACATTCTAAAGTAAATAAATATTTTGACAGGAATGTTAAAAATCTTATTCTTTGTCTCTCCGACAAACTAACACTTGTTTACATTAACATGCATTCCTTCATGGACCTGTGACGAATTACAAACAAATATCGAAATTTCAAGTGTTCCATGTCAGTCTGAACTTATTACACAGTGATATTTTCACATTCAGGCGCCCTAAATTATTTTGACGTTGATTTATAAAGTTTCCCTGGAAGGAGAGTAGTCAGCAGGTGCCTCGTCAGGGGTGGCAGGGTTGGCAGTGCCACTCCAAGTATAAATTTACTATCGAACACAAAGATAGTTCTGATTCAATTGCAGAATTTCGAATTTTTCAGATATTTTTACGAAACTCTAGCGCTTACACCGCTTTTATACCTCTTTAAAGTTAAAAACCATAGAGCTGTTTATACAAATGCACGCATGTTGAAAAGGTAGGGCTTGCCCCGTCAGCGTGTTGCAATTCAGAAATACGTTCATGTTTGCATCTCAACTGGAACAAATATTTATTGGAAGGTGGAAGAGAATCAAAATAGGTATCAGCATATTTAATATTCAGAATAACGACTATTAGTCGGAACAATATATTTTATGTGCAGATATTTATTAATATTTTATGATTTAATACGATAAGGCATTTATAAATAACACAACCAAATAGAAGATTTTGATTGAAAACGATTATTAATTTATGGTAGCCGAAATAATTTAAGTGAGTTTGGCATAGCTTGCTATGTTTTGTAGCATTTTTGTAATTTTAAAGTGATTAGGCTAATTTTGGGGCGGTAAGGGGTAGTTGGGGGTGATTTATGGTAGCCGAAGTAATTTAGGTGAGTTTGGAATAGTTTGCTATGGTTTGTAGCATTTTTTGTAATTTTAAAGTGATTGGGCTTAGTTTGGGGTGGTAAGGGGTAGTTGGGGGTGATTTATGGTAGCCGAAGTAATTCAGGTGAGTTTGAGATAGTTTGCTATGGCTTGTAGCATTTTTCGTAATTTTTAAGTGATTGCGCTTATTTTGGGGTTGGTAAGGGGTAGTTGGGGGTGATTTATGGTAGCCGAAGTAATTTAGGTGAGTTAGGCATAGTTTGCTATGGTTTGTAGCATTTTTTGTAATTTTAAAGTGATTGGGCTTATTTTGGGGTGGTAAGGGGTAGTTGGGGGTGATTTATGGTAGCCGAAGTAATTTAGGTGAGTTAGGCATAGTTTGCTATGATTTGTTGAATATTTTGTAATTTTAAAGTGATTGGGCTTATTTTGGGGTTGTAAGGGGTAGTTCGGGGTGATTTATGGTAGCCGAAGTAATTTAGGGGAGTTTGGCATAGTTTGCTACGGTTTGTAGAATTTTTTTGTAATTTTAAAGTGATTGAGCCTATTTTGGGGTGGTAAGGGGTAGTTGGGGGTGATTTATAGAAGCCAAAGTAATTTAAGTGAGTTTGGCATAGTTTGCTATGGTTTGTAGCATTTTTTGTAATTTTAAAGTGATTGGGCTTATTTTGGGGTGGTAAGGGGTAGTTGGGGGTGATTTATGGTAGCCGAAGTAATTTAGGTGAGTTAGGCATAGTTTGCTATGATTTGTTGAATATTTTGTAATTTTAAAGTGATTGGGTTTATTTTGGGGTTGTAAGGGGTAGTTCGAGGTGATTTATGGTAGCCGAAGTAATTTAGGGGAGTTTGGCATAGTTTGCTATGGTTTGTAGCATTTTTTATAATTTTAAAGTGATTGGGCTTATTTTGGGGTAGTAAGGGGTAGTTGGGGGTGATTTATGTTAGCCGAAGTAATTTAGGTGAGTTAGGCATAGTTTGCTATGGTTTGTAGCATTTTTTGTAATTTTAAAGTGATTGGGATGAGTTAGGCGTGGTAAGGGGTAGTTGGGGGTGATTTATGATAGCCGAAGTAATTTAAGTGAGTTTGGCATAGTTTGCTATGGTTTGTAGCATTTTTTATAATTTTAAAGTGATTGGGCTTATTTTGGGCGAGGTAAGGGGTAGTTGGGGGGTGATTAATGGAAGCCGAAGTAATTTAGGTGAGTTAGGCATAGTTTGCTATGATTTGTTGAATATTTTGTAATTTTAAAGTGATTGGGCTTATTTTGGGGTTGTAAGGGGTAGTTCGGGGTGATTTATGATAGCCGAAGTAATTTAAGTGAGTTTGGCATAGTTTGGTATGGTTTGTAGAATTTTTTGTAATTTTAAAGTGATTGGGCTTATTTTGGGGTTGTAAGGGGTAGTTGGGGGTGATTAATGGAAGCCGAAGTAATTTAGGTGAGTTAGGCATAGTTTGCTATGGTTTCTAGCATTTTTTGTAATTTTAAAGTGATTGGGATGAGTTAGGGGTGGTAAGGGGTAGTTGGGGGTGATATATGATAGCCGAAGTAATTTAAGTGAGTTTGGCATAGTTTGCTATGGTTTGTAGCATTTTTTATAATTTTAAAGTGATTGGGCTTATTTTGGGGAGGTAAGGGGTAGTTGGGGGGTGATTAATGGAAGCCGAAGTAATTTAGGTGAGTTAGGCATAGTTTGCTATGATTTGTTGAATATTTTGTAATTTTAAAGTGATTGGGCTTATTTTGGGGTTGTAAGGGGTAGTTCGGGGTGATTTATGATAGCCGAAGTAATTTAAGTGAGTTTGCCATAGTTTGGTATGGTTTGTAGAATTTTTTGTAATTTTAAAGTGATTGGGCTTATTTTGGGGTTGTAAGGGGTAGCTGGGGGTGATTTATGGTAGCCGAAGTAATTTAGGTGAGTTAGGCATAGTTTGCTATGGTTTGTAGCATTTTTTGTAATTTTAAAGTGATTGGGCTTATTTTGGGGTGGTAAGGGGTAGTTGGGGGTGATTTATGGTAGTCGAAGTAATTTAGGTGAGTTAGGCATAGTTTGCTATGATTTGTTGAATAATTTGTAATTTTAAAGTGATTGGGCTTATTTTGGGGTTGTAAGGGGTAGTTCGGGGTGATTTATGATAGCCGAAGTAATTTAAGTGAGTTTGGCATAGTTTGGTATGGTTTGTAGAATTTTTTGTAATTTTAAAGAGATTGGGCTTATTTTGGGGTTGTAAGGGGTAGCTGGGGGTGATTTATGGTAGCCGAAGTAATTTAGGGGAGTTTGGCACAGTTTGCTACGGTTTGTAGAATTTTTTTGTAATTTTAAGGTGATTGAGCCTATTTTGGGGAGGTAAGGGGTAGTTGGGGGTGATTAATGGAAGCCGAAGTAATTTAGATGAGTTTGGCATAGTTTGATATTGCTTGTAACATTTTTTGTAATTTTAAAGTGATTGGGCTGAGTTTGGGGTGGTAAGGGGTAGTTGGGGGTGATTTATGGTAGCCGAAGTAATTTAGGTGAGTTAGGCATAGTTTGCTATGATTTGTGTCATTTTGTTTTATTTTAAAGTGATTGGAGTTACTTGGGGTTGCTAAAGGGTGGTAAGGGATGATTTAAGATAACGGATCTAATTTATGTCAGTTTGGCTTAGTTCGGGAATTTTTTGGGGTTGATTTGGTAAAGTTTGCAGTGGTAAGAGATATTTGAGGATGTTTAATGTTGACGGATTAAATTTGGAGTGATTTGGTAATTTTTAATTGAGTCACGGATCGACATTATAATTGAAATCAAAATTATAATTGAAATATCGGCGGCCTCGCTAGGTACGGCAAAAGTATGATCACGAAAGCAGAAACTCGACGTTGAAATTGTTTAGGTTAAATAAGTGCTTTTAATGTAAACCGGTCGCCCGTCGTCGAAGTTGTTTTGGCTAGATACGTGCTTCTAACATAAACACGGTCTCCGCGATCGGATCATTTTTTGTTTATTTTAGCCGGTTTTTATTGAATTACAAAGGAACCGGGCCGAATTTCGCAAAATCCCTTCTTAGTGTTCAGTTTCGGCACATGATACACCCGTGTCTAAAATTTCAAGTCGCCAGCCCTCACGGTTTGGGCTGTGGGTTGTCGGTGAATCAGTGAATGTGTAGATGTGTAGATGAGTGTGTCAGTGAGGACACTTCGCTTTATATATATAGATTTGCAGATATATTTGATAGATTTGACAGAATTGCAGTACTCTACGTTAATGTGTGCATTAAAAGTGCGAGACAGGACCGGATTAAACGGTACAACCCACCGGTTGTCGAGTTGTTTGCCTTTAATTTCAACAGTGAACCCACCATCTTGCGGTGATCTTCGTCGGTACTTAGGATAACCATCCTCACCTGTCTGTGTATCTCTTATTAATTGTCGAGGATACTTCTTTGAACAGATTCCATCAATCATACACGGAGAATCTCTATTTATGTTACTGCACGGTCCATGAATCATATTGGATTTATTTATTTCGTGAAGAATCGGATCTTCTGCGGGAGATGGAATTTCTGCACAGATCACGTCATCTATTTTATCAGCACAAATTCGGTTTTCCAACCATAGCAAAATATGTACATGCGGAAGTCCTCGTTTCTGCCATTCTACCGAATACATGTAACAGCGAACGGGTCCAAATATTTGAGCCTTGGTCAATAGGTTCATCATTGTTCTCACTTTCAGACGAAAGACGCGGCTAATGACGTCATGTCGATCATGCGGCTGTTGATCGAACAATAATACATCTGTAATATCTTTCCACTTTTGGTTGCACGTAAAAGTAATAAATAAATCTGGACGGCCGTAGTGGCGTACATATGTCAACGCGTCTTGGGTACGTTCATGCATATACCTGGGTCCGCCAGTGAATTTTGACGGGAGAATTACCAATCGACCTAACTCTGCAGCATTGGCATCAGCCTTTTTAATTGCATCTTGTAAATGAACGTAATTTTCCGTCCTTAATTTTGTTTGATTATTCGTGATAAAATTTAATCTTTCTGTTTCGATTTTTGCATACATGTCAACTAAAAATTGACTTAGTAAGCTTCGGTAACAGAGAAGATGATTAATTTCGTGCTGTCTAATCATAATGCGATAAGCATAGAAACGGTTTTATTTAAAGGCATCTTTGAAACAGGGTCAGTTTGAGGTACTGTTATGGAATAACCATCCTCACCTCTACAAAACATTAAGGGATATTGCAACGCGTCGTATGCTCTGTTCAACTCACTTATTCGTTGTAACTTGTCATCGCGACTGTGCAACACAATGTCTCCTTTTTCAAATATCTGACCTTCCATTACTATAGCAATTTCATTGGCCATAGGATTATTGTAGCGACCTCGATGAGCGTTTATGGGTTTTCTTTCGGCATGTATGACTACACGGAAATCTTCTGTATTTTGTGGAATATTTTCAATGGTAGCTTTAAAATCTCTAACGTATTTGTTATTCTCGTGAAGCATCTTTTGTAGTTGCGCCACCAAAGCATTATTTACATCTGTAAAATTCCGACACCTAAGAGTAGTCTCTTTCTCGTCTTCTCCCACAAAATATATCTGAAGGAAATTAGGTTCTTCGTTAGCATTAGGTGGCAACAAACTCCCAGCTAAATGGTACACCTGACCTTGAACTTTAAATGTGGGCCTAAAGCTACCTTCAGAAACCTCTTTAGCCGCAAAGGATGTCAATTGAAAACAACCGTTATATTTCCTAATAGAATTTAGAAAATGTTTTGATTTCGGATGTAAAAAGGACAAAAGGCTCCTTATAGGTTCAGGTTGTTGTTCGAATGGTATTAATTGCACCTTTCCATTGTTGCAACACATGTCAGCTGTCTCCCCCTTCCACTTGAGGGCTTTGCACCATTGGCATATTATGCTCAATTCACCCAATTGTATAGTTTTTTCTGCGTCGTATGCAATACATGGGTCATATCGGAATGCAGAATTAGCCTTTTGCGTCCAAGAAAGTGTCGTTCGTTGAATTCTTTTTTCGTTGCGTGGATCATAACGCGCAACAGCGTTTCTGTTAACCTCTGGGTGCTGTTGTGTATATCTACGAACGGCAGCTCTATGACCTTCGGGATGTTCTTGCGCATGTTTCGCAACAGCAGCTCTGTTAACTTCCGGATGTTCTTGCGCATATTTCGCAACAGCAGCTCTATTAACTTCCGGATGTTGTTGCGCATATTTCGCAACAGCAGCTCTTTTAACTTCCGGATGTTCTTGCGCATATTTTGCAACAGCAGCTCTATTAACTTCCGGATGTTGTTGCGCATATTTCGCAACAGCAGCTCTATTAACTTCGGGATGTTTTTGGGCATATTTCGCTACAGCAGCTCTATGAACTTCTGGATTTTTTTTTGCGTATTTCACTGAAGCAGCGTTCTTGTGCTTTTTATTTTTTGATGCATTTTTTACGGCAGAAATTTTTAGTTGGGTGTTTCAAGTTCTGTTTGAAAAACGCGCACGGCGTTTCCTTTTATGTGATGTCTGAGAAGAATTATCTTGAACAGACTCTTTAGTCGAAGACGCAATTTGGGAATGTTCTATAAGTCGTGGCTCAGGAAGTGATTCAAGGACAACGAAATGACCGTTAGATAAACTTCCGGAAAATCTAAGTTTACGAATTGACTGATTATGTTCACCAAATTGCGCATAAAAACTACCGTTATGATATACTTGAAAACAAAATGGAAACATTTCTCCTGCTGCAGTCAACTCACAAACAGAACCATATGTAGATAATTTTGACATATCTTCAGAATAAACAAACTGGTCAGCATAATTATTCCCTTCTCGGTTGCACGATAATAATTGAAACCTGGCCCAATTGGCCGCAACGTGTTGAACAATTAATGTGCGAACCTCTTGAGCTCTATTTACGGTGTTAAAAATGCAATTGGAAAGAGAGTAAAAAAGACAATTTCCATCACCTTTCACGGGAATTACACGGTGTGGTATTTGTACTCCGTTTACTATTAGAATTTGAAACTGCTCCATCTTACTTATAAACAATAGATTCGAGCAATAATGAACGCAATATAAAAAAAACTGAAAAACTAAAAATTCCAAAAATAAATGGTGTAAAATGTTTATATGAACAGAATACTTAAGCGTGTGAAGTGCGAGTGAAGTCCGGTCCAACGTTACAAATTTTCTGATTTCAGCCGGGGCAAATTTGATGAAGAACAAATCACTAACACTATCACTCTCACCAGCGGAACTTAAAAATAAGCGAAAGATAAGTAAAAAAGAGTCTGGTCCGACAGTGAAAATGTTTCGAAAATCGGTTTCGGGCAGATTTAGTTAACGCGAACAACGTTAAATTAAAATGCTATATTCGATACCGATACAACTTCGAATACTGACGCGCTGTCGATCTTGGCGACGTTGACCATGGGATGGAGTACTTACTGTTTCAGCCGCTGAAGCAGCAATTTTATTAGTTGCACGTGCCTTTTCTTTCGTATTAATCTATATATATAAAGCGAAGTGTCCTCACTGACACACTCATTCATTCACTCATTCATCTACACATCTACACACTGATTCATAATCAACCCACAGCCCAAACCGTGAGGGCTGGAGACTTGAAATTTTAGACACGGGTGTATCATGTGCCGAAACTGAACACTAAGAAGGGATTTTGCGAAATTCGGCCCGGTTCCTTTGTAATTCAATAAAAACCGGCTAAAATAAACAAAAAATGATCGGATCGCGGAGACCGTGTTTATGTTAGAAGCACGTATCTAGCCAAAACAACTTCGACGACGGGCGACCGGTTTACATTAAAAGCACTTATTTAACCTAAACAATTTCAACGTCGAGTTTCTGCTTTCGTGATCATACTTTTGCCGTACCTAGCGAGGCCGCAGATATTTCAATTATAATTTTGATTTCAATTATAATGTCGATCCGTGACTCAATTAAAAATTACCAAATCACTCCAAATTTAATCCGTCAACATTAAACATCCTCAAATATCTCTTACCACTGCAAACTTTACCAAATCAACCCCAAAAAATTCCCGAACTATGCCAAACTGACATAAACTAGATCCGTTATTTTAAATCATCCCTTACCACCCCTTAGCAACCCCAAGTAACTCCAATCACTTTAAAATAAAACAAAATGACACAAATCATGGCAGATTATGTCCAACTCACACATATTATTTCGTCTACCAAAAATCACCCCCAACTACCCCTTACCACCCCAAAATAAGCCCAATCACTTTAAAATTACAAAAAATGTTACAAACCTTACCAAACTATGCCAAACTCACTTAAATTACTTCGGCTATCATAAATCACCCCCAACTACCCATTACCACCCCTAACTCATCCCAATCACTTTAAAATTACAAAAAATGCTACAAACCATAGCAAACTATGCCTAACTCACCTAAATTACTTCGACTAACATAAATCACCCCCAACTACCCCTTACTACCCCAAAATAAGCCCAATCACTTTAAAATTACAAAAAATGCTACAAACCATAGCAAACTATGCCAAACTCACTTAAATTACTTCGGCTATCATAAATCACCCCCAACTACCCCTTACCACCCCTAACTCATCCCAATCACTTTAAAATTACAAAAAATGCTACAAACCATAGCAAACTATGCCTAACTCACCCAAATTACTTCGGCTAACATAAATCACCCCCAACAACCCCTTACTACCCCAAAATAAGCCCAATCACTTTAAAATTACAAAAAATGCTACAAACCATAGCAAACTATGCCAAACTCACTTAAATTACTTCGGCTATCATAAATCACCCCCAACTACCCCTTACCACCCCTAACTCATCCCAATCACTTTAAAATTACAAAAAATGCTACAAACCATAGCAAACTATGCCTAACTCACCCAAATTACTTCGGCTAACATAAATCACCCCCAACAACCCCTTACTACCCCAAAATAAGCCCAATCACTTTAAAATTACAAAAAATGCTACAAACCATAGCAAACTATGCCAAACTCACTTAAATTACTTCGGCTATCATAAATCACCCCCAACTACCCCTTACCGCCCCTAACTCATCCCAATCACTTTAAAATTACAAAAAATGCTACAAACCATAGCAAACTATGCCTAACTCACTTAAATTACTTCGGCTAACATAAATCACCCCCAACTACCCCTTACCACCCCTAACTCATCCCAATCACTTTAAAATTACAAAAAATGCTACAAACCATAGCAAACTATGCCTAACTCACCTAAATTACTTCGGCTAACATAAATCACCCCCAACAACCCCTTACTACCCCAAAATAAGCCCAATCACTTTAAAATTACAAAAAATGCTACAAACCATAGCAAACTATGCCTAACTCACCTAAATTACTTCGGCTAACATAAATCACCCCCAACAACCCCTTACTACCCCAAAATAAGCCCAATCACTTTAAAATTACAAAAAAATGCTACAAACCATAGCAAACTATGCCTAACTCACCTAAATTACTTCGGCTACCATAAATCAGCCCCAACTACCCCTTACCACCCCAAAATAAGCCCAATCACTTTAAAATTACAAAAAATGCTACAAACCATAGCAAACTATGCCAAACTCACTTAAATTACTTCGGCTAACATAAATCACCCCCAACAACCCCTTACTACCCCAAAATAAGCCCAATCACTTTAAAATTACAAAAAAATGCTACAAACCATAGCAAACTATGCCTAACTCACCTAAATTACTTCGGCTAACATAAATCACCCCCAACAACCCCTTACTACCCCAAAATAAGCCCAATCACTTTAAAATTACAAAAAATGCTACAAACCATAGCAAACTATGCCTAACTCACCTAAATTACTTCGGCTAACATAAATTACCCCCTACAACCCCTTACTACCCCAAAATAAGCCCAATCACTTTAAAATTACAAAAAATGCTACAAACCATAGCAAACTATGCCTAACTCACTTAAATTACTTCGGCTAACATAAATCACCCCCAACTACCCCTTACCACCCCAAAATAAGCCCAATCACTTTAAAATTACAAAAAATGCTACAAACCATAGCAAACTATGCCAAACTCACTTAAATTACTTCGGCTAACATAAATCACCCCCAACAACCCCTTACTACCCCAAAATAAGCCCAATCACTTTAAAATTACAAAAAAATGCTACAAACCATAGCAAACTATGCCTAACTCACCTAAATTACTTCGGCTAACATAAATCACCCCCAACAACCCCTTACTACCCCAAAATAAGCCCAATCACTTTAAAATTACAAAAAATGCTACAAACCATAGCAAACTATGCCTAACTCACCTAAATTACTTCGGCTAACATAAATTACCCCCTACAACCCCTTACTACCCCAAAATAAGCCCAATCACTTTAAAATTACAAAAAATGCTACAAAACATAGCAAGCTATGCCAAACTCACTTAAATTACTTCGGCTACCATAAATTAATAATCGTTTTCAATCAAAATCTTCTATTTGGTTGTGTTATTTATAAATGCCTTATCGTATTAAATTTTCAAATATTAATAAATATCTGCACATAAAATATATTGTTCCGACTAATAGTCGTTATTCTGAATATTAAATAGGCTGATACCTATTTCGATTCTCTTCCACCTTCCAATAAATATTTGTTCCAGTTGAGATGCAAACATAAACGTATTTCTGAATTGCAACACTCTGACGGGGCAAGCCCTACCTTTTCAACATGCGTGCATTTGTATAAACAGCTCTATGGTTTTTAACTTTAAAGAGGTATAAAGGAGGTGTAAGCGCTAGAGTTTCGTAAAAATATCTGAAAAATTCGAAATTCTGCAATTGAATCAGAACTATCTTTGTGTTCGATAGTAAATTTATACTTCGAGTGGCACTGCCAACCCTGCCACCCCTGACGAGGCACCTGCTGACTACTCTCCTTCCAGGGAAACTTTATAAATCAACGTCAAAATAATTTAGGGCGCCTGAATGTGAAAATATCACTGTGTAATAAGTTCAGACTGACATGGAACACTTGAAATTTCGATATTTGTTTGTAATTCGTCACAGGTCCATGAAGGAATGCATGTTAACGTAAACAAGTGTTAGTTTGTCGGAGAGACCGAATAAGATTTTTAACATTCCTGTCAAAAAATTTATTTACTTTAGAATGTTAATTTCTTAAATTGATTTTGTGAAAATTATGACGGGCCATACGAGTACACCTGTGCGAGTATTATTTGGTACATACAAATTAATCTCTTTTGTTATCCAAATTGTTTTTATACGCACTAGGCACGTGCACCTCATATAATTGTGAAAATTGCTGCTTCAGCGTCTGGATCGCTGGTACTCAACGTCGCCAAGGTCAAGGCGACGCATCGGTATTCAAAGTTCTATCGATATTAAATAAATTATTTAAATATAATATTCCCGATTTGTTCTTGCCGTTAATCAAAACTCTCCCCAATCGATTTTCGAAAAATTTCCAGCGTCGGACCGGACTTCACTTATTTTCGTACGCTAATTTTTACGTTCAGTTAATGATAGCGGTGTATTTGTTCTTCACCAAACCTGCTCCGGCCGAAATCCGAAATTTTCACTGACATCATACGCTTAAGTATTGTATGCTTATACACGATTTATTTACACTATTTATTTTACGTACATTGCGTTCATTATTGTTCTGCATTATTTATAACTAAGATGGAGCAGTTTGAAAATCTAATAGTAAGCGGAGAACAAATACCACCACGTATAATTCCCGTGAAAAGTGATGGAAATAGTCTTTCTTACTATCTTTCCTATTGCATTTTTAATACCGGAAATAGAGCTCAAGAGCGAAGAATAACTTCGACTTTTTTTATACCTAATTCCTAAATACTTCGTTTTTATGGTGTAAAATTTTGTATTTATATATTTCAACATTGTCTTTAACGTTGTCAGAGAACTAAATGGGAATAATTTGGAATAATTTAGCTTCTATGTCAACTCTCCTTCTCTTGAAACTTTTGAAAACAACGACAAAATTCTTTAGGGCGCCTGGATTTGAAAATATAACTCTGTGTAATAAGTTTAGACTGACTAGAGTGAAAAGAAAGGAGCTTGCACCCAGAAACGAAATTAAATGGAACACTTGAAGTTGAAATATTTGTTTGTAATTCGTCACAAGTCCATGAGGGAATGCGTGTTAATGTAAACAAATGTGAGTTTATTGGAGAGGCCGAATAAGATTTTTACATTATTGAAGCAGCTGGAGCCTGCCACGTCAAGGGCAAGGTCAAAAACGTGAAAAGGCGATGCTCGATTTAGTTTGATTGAGTGTCTATGCAGAAATTCGCACATACCAAGCGTTGGATAAGCCTTTCTTATCGTTTCTTAGAATTCGAGAATTGCTGGTTCAGCGTGTGGAGCAGTACTCGATCGCGGTGTTTAATTTTAACACAACTACAATTGTGAAAATTGCTGCTCCAGCGTCGGAAACTGTTCGCAAAGTCGCCAAATTCGATGAGGCGACGCATCAGTGTTCGAAGGTCTACCGCTATCAAATAAAGTATTTTAATTTAACATTTGATCCTCGCGTTAACCAAATCTGCCCCCAATCAATTTTCGAAAAATTATCAGCATCGGACCGGACTCCACTTATATTTGTACGCTAATTTTTACGTTTAGTTAATGATAGTGGTGTATTTGTTTTTCACCAAATTTGCCCCGAAATTTTCACCGTTGTATGTACCAGATATCACTGACATTCATCCCAGTGGCGGTGTAAGCGCTAAATTTTGTGAAAATATCTGAAAAATTCATAATTCTGCAACTGAATTACAGAACTAATTTTGTGTTCTATAGTAAATTTATACTTGGAGTGGCACTGCCAACCCTGCCACCCCTGACGAGCCCCACTGCTGACTACTTTCCTTCCAGAAAAATTTTTGAAATCAGCGGCAAAATAAATTTAGGGCACCTGGATGTAAAAATATCACTATGTAATAAGTTCAGACTGACAAGAGTGAAAAAAACCGCTTGCATCCAGAAACGAAATCAAATGGAACACTTGAAATTTAGATATTTGTTTGTAATTCGTCACAGGTCCATGAAGGCATGCAGGTTAATGTAAACAAGTGTTAGTTTGTCGGAGAGGCCGAATAAGATTTTTACACCCACCACATTCCCGTCAAAATATTTATTTACTTTAGTATGTTAATTCATTTTGTGCAAATTATGACGGGCCAGTCGAGTACACCTGCGCGAGTATTATTTGGTAATCCAAATTCTTTTAATACGCACTAGGCACGTGCACCTAATATAATTGTTAAAATTGCTGCTTCAGCGTCTGGAACGCTGGTACTCAACGTCGCCAAGGTCGAGGCGACGCATCAATATTCAAAGTTCTATCGCTATTAAATAAATTTTTTTAATATAATATTCCCGATTTGTTCTTGACGTTAAGTAAATATCTCCCCAATCGATTTTCGAAAAATTACCATCGTCGTACCGGACTCCACTTATATACCGTACGCTAATTTTTACGTTCTTTTAATGATAGTGGTGTATTTGATCTTCACCAAACCTGCTCCGGCCAAAATCCGAAATTTGCAGTTTTACCGGATTTCACTGACATCATAAGTAATGTGTGCTTATACACGATTTACACTATTTATTTTATGTACATTGTGTTCATTATTGTTCTGCATTATTTATAACTAAGATGGAGGAATAGTAAGCGGGGTACAAATACCACCACGTATAATTCCTCTGAAATGTGATGGAAATAGTCTTTTTTACTATCTTTCCTATTGCATTTTATTACCGAAAATAAAGCTCAAGAGGTTCGCACTATAATTGTTCATTTTAAAATTACCAAATTTTCTGTATATTTTAACTGAAAACGTTAAACACCCCTAAACATAATGTACCATTCCAAACTACTCTCAAAAATCATACACTTGCCATTCCAAACTACCCCACATCAACTTAAAATGTAAAAAAATTACGAATTACAAGCAAACTACGCTAAACTCGCATAAATTACTTCGACTTCCGCTATATCACCCCAACCACTTCTTACCTAGCCAAACTAAACCCAATCACATTAAAATTACCAAAAGTTTCGTTTAATCCGCCAAAGCTAAACCCCGCCAACCATCAATAACCATTCAAAACAATCCCCAAAAAAAACCTTATCATCCGAAACTACACCAAATACATCGTTTTTATGGTGTGAAGTTATGTATTTATATATTTCAACATTCTTCGACGACATTCTTTAACGTTGTTAGAGAACTAAATGGGAATAATTTGGAATAGTTCAGCTTCTCTGTCAACTCTCCTTCTCTTGAAGAGTGAAAAAGAGTGAATAAAAAGGAGCTTGCACCCAGAAACGAAATTATCGTCATTTTCCAAATCATATTGAAGTACCCGGTCCTGGCAATGCAGGTTAATTTCAGCAAATTTGTTTATTTTGTGATTGGAAAAGTAGAGCATTCCTGTTTAATTGTATTATAATGTCGATTAGTCTACATCACAAATACACCACTTTTGTCAACACTGCGTTTATTTAATCTACGTCCGGGCAACGCCGGGTACATTCAGCTAGTCTATTATATAAAGCGAAGTGTCCTCACTGACACACTCATCTACACATCTACACATTCACTGATTCACCGACAACCCACAGCCCAAACCGTAAGGGCTGGAGACTTGAAATTTTAGACACGGGTGTATCATGTGCCGAAACTGAACACTAAGAAGGGATTTTGCGAAATTCCGCCCGGTTCCTTTGTAATTCAATAAAAACCGGCTAAAATAAACAAAAAATGATCCGATCGCGGAGACCGTGTTTATGTTAGAAGCACGTATCTAGCCAAAACAACTTCGACGACGGGCGACCGGTTTACATTAAAAGCACTTATTTAACCTAAACAATTTCAACGTCGAGTTTCTGCTTTCGTGATCATACTTTTGCCGTACCTAGCGAGGCCGCGATTATTTCAATTATAATTTTGATTTCAATTATAATGTCGATCCGTGACTCAATTAAAAATTACCAAATCACTCCAAATTTAATCCGTCAACATTAAACATCCTCAAATATCTCTTACCACTGCAAACTTTACCAAATCAACCCCAAGAAATTCCCGAACTATGCCAAACTGACATAAACTAGATCCGTTATTTTAAATCATCCCTTACCACCCCTTAGCAACCCCAAGTAACTCCAATCACTTTAAAATAAAACAAAATGACACAAATCATGGCAGATTATGTCGAACTCACACATATTATTTCGTCTACCAAAAATCACCCCCAACTACCCCTTACCACCCCAAAATAAGCCCAATCACTTTAAAATTACAAAAAAATTCTACAAACCGTAGCAAACTATGCCAAACTCCCCTAAATTACTTCGGCTATCATGAATCACCCCCAACTACCCCTTACCACCCAAAACACAGCCCAATCACTTTAAAATTATAAAAAATGTTACAAGCCATATCAAACTATGCCAAACTCATCTAAATTACTTTGACTTCCATAAATCACCTCAAACTACCCCTTACCACCCCAAAATAAGCCCAATCACTTTAAAATTACAAAAAATGCCACAAACCATAGCAAACTAAGCCTAACTCACCTAAATTACTTCGGCTACCATAAATCACCCCCAACTACCCCTTACCACCCCAAACTGAGCCCAATCACTTTAAAATTACAAAAAATGTTACAAGCAATATCAAACTATGCCAAACTCATCTAAATTACTTCGGCTTCCATTAATCACCCCCAACTACCCCTTACCTCCCCAAAATAAGCTCAATCACTTTAAAATTAAAAAAAATTCTACAAACCGTAGCAAACTGTGCCAAACTCCCCTAAATTACTTCGGCTACCAAAAATCACCCCCAACTACCTCTTACAACCCAAAAATAAGCCCAATCACTTTAAAATTACAAAAAATTTTACAAGCCATATCAAACTATACCAAACTCATCTAAATTACTTCGGCTTCCATAAATCACCCCCAACTACCCCTTACCACCCCAAAATAGACTCAATCACTTTAAAATTGCAAAAAAATTCTACAAACCGTAGCAAACTATGCCAAACTCCCCTAAATTACTTCGGCTACCATAAATCACCCCGAACTACCCCTTACAACCCCAAAATAAGCCCAATCACTTTAAAATTTAAAAAAATGTTACAAGCCATGTCAAACTATGCCAAACTCATCTAAATTACTTCGGCTTCCATAAATCACCTCCAACTACCCCTTACCACCCCAAAATATGCTCAATTACTTTAAAATTACAAAATATGCTACAAACCATAGCAAATTATTCCAAACTCACTTAAATTACTTCGGCTACCATAAATCACCCCCCACTACCCCTTACCTACCCAAAATAAGCCCAATCACTTTAAAATTACAAAAAATGTTACATACCATAGCAAACTATGTCAAACTCACTTAAATTACTTCGGGTACCATAAATCACCCCCAACTACCCCTTACCACCCCAAACTAAGCCCAATCACTTTAAAATTACAAAAAATGCTACAAACCATAGCAAACTTTGTCGAACTCACTTAAATTACTTCGGCTATCATAAATCATCCCTGACTACCCCTTACCACTCCAAAATTAGCCCAATCACTTTAAAATTATAAAAAATGCTACAAACCATAGCAAACTATCTCAAACTCACCTGAATTACTTCGGCTACAATAAATCACCCCCAACTACCCCTTACAACCCCAAAATAAGCCCAATTACTATAAAATTACAAAAATTATGCAAACCATAGCAAACTATGTCAAACTCACCTAAATTACTTCGGCTACCATAAATCGCCCCCAACTACCCCTTACCGCCCCAAAATTAGCCTAATCACCTTAAAATTACAAAAAATGCTACAAAACATAGCAAGCTATGCCAAACTCACTTAAATTACTTCGGCTACCATAAATTAATAATCATTTTCAACCAAAATCTTCTATTTGGTTGTCATTTATAAATTCCTTATCGTATTAAATCATAAAATATTAATAAATATCTGCACATAAAATATATTGTTTCGACTAATAGACGTTATTCTGAATATTAAATATGCTGATACCTATTTTGATTCTCTTCCACCTTCCAATAAATATTTGTTCCAGTTGAGATGCAAACATAAAGGTATTTCTGAATTGCAACACGCTGACGGGGCAAGCCCTACCTTTTCAACATGCGTGCATTTGTATAAATAGCTCTATGGTTTTTAACTTTAAAGAGGTATAAAGGCGGTGTAAGCGCTAGATTTTCGTAAAAATATCTAAAAAATTCGAAATTCTGCAGTTGAATTACAGAACTATTTTTGTGTTCGATAGTAAATTTATATTTGGAGTGGCACTGCCAACCCTGCCACACCTGACGAGCCCCCTGCTGACTACTCTCCTTCCAGGGAAACTTTGGAAATCAACGGCAAAATAATTTAGGGCGCCTGAATGTGAAAATATCACTGTGTAATAAGTTCAGACTGACATATGGAACACTTGAAATTTTGATATTTGTTTGTAATTCGTCACAGTTCCATGAAGGAATGCATGTATGTTAATGTAAACAAGTGTTAGTTTGTCGGAGAGGCCGAATAAGATTTTTAACATTCCCGTCAAAATATTTATTTACTTTAGAATGTTAATTTCTTAAATTGATTTTGTGAAAATTATGACGGGCCATACGAGTACACCTGTGCGAGTATTATTTGGTACATACAAATTAATCTCTTTTGTTATCCAAATTGTTTTTATACGCACTAGGCACTTGCACCTCATATAATTGTGAAAATTGCTGCTTCAGCGTCTGGATCGCTGGTACTCAACGTCGCCAAGGTCGAGGCGACGCATCGGTATTCAAAGTTCTATCGCTATTAAATAAATTATTTTAATATAATATTCCCGATTTGTTCTTGCCGTTAACCAAAACTCTCCCCAATCGATTTTCGAAAAATTTCCAGCGTCGGACCGGACTTCACTTATTTTCGTACGCTAATTTTTACGTTCTGTTAATGATAGTGGTGTATTTGTTCTTCACCAAACCTGCTCCGGCCGAAATCCGAAATTTTCACTGACATCATACGCTTAAGTATTGTATGCTTATACACGATTTATTTACACTATTTATTTTACGTACATTGCGTTCATTATTGTTCTGCATTATTTATAACTAAGATGGAGCAGTTTGAAAATCTAATAGTAAGCGGAGAACAAATACCACCACGTATAATTCCCGTGAAAAGTGATGGAAATAGTCTTTCTTACTATCTTTCCTATTGCATTTTTAATACCGGAAATAGTGCTCAAGAGCGAAGAATAACTTTGACTTTTTTTATACATAATTCCTAAATACTTCGTTTTTATGGTGTAAAATTTTGTATTTATATATTTCAACATTGTCTTTAACGTTGTCAGAGAACTAAATGGGAATAATTTGGAATAATTTAGCTTCTATGTCAACTCTCCTTCTCTTGAAACTTTTGAAAACAACGACAAAATTCTTTAGGGCGCCTGGATTTGAAAATATAACTCTGTGTAATAAGTTTAGACTGACTAGAGTAAAAAGAAAGGAGCTTGCACCCAGAAACGAAATTAAATGGAACACTTGAAGTTGAAATATTTGTTTGTAATTCGTCACAAGTCCATGAGGGAATGCGTGTTAATGTAAACAAATGTGAGTTTATTGGAGAGGCCGAATAAGATTTTTACATTATTGAAGCAGCTGGAGCCTGCCACGTCAAGGGCAAGGTCAGAAACGTGAAAAGGCGATGCTCGATTTAATTTGATTGAGTGTCTATGCAGAAATTCGCACATACCAAGCGTTGGATAAGCCTTTCTTATCGTTTCTTAGAATTCGAGAATTGCTGGTTCAGCGTGTGGAGCAGTACTCGATCGCGGTGTTTAATTTTAACACAACTACAATTGTGAAAATTGCTGCTCCAGCGTCGGAAACTGTTCGCAAAGTCGCCAAATTCGATGAGGCGACGCATCAGTGTTCGAAGGTCTACCGCTATCAAATAAAGTATTTTAATTTAACATTTGATCCTCGCGTTAACCAAATCTGCCCCAAATCAATTTTCGAAAAATTATCAGCATCGGACCGGACTCCACTTATATTTGTACGCTAATTTTTACGTTTAGTTAATGATAGTGGTGTATTTGTTTTTCACCAAATTTGCCCCGAAATTTTCACCGTTGTATGTACCAGATATCACTGACATTCATACCAGTGGCGGTGTAAGCGCTAAATTTTCGTGAAAATATCTGAAAAATTCATAATTCTGCAACTGAATTACAGAACTAATTTTGTGTTCGATAGTAAATTTATACTTGGAGTGGCACTGCCAACCCTGCCACCCCTGACGAGCCCCACTGCTGACTACTTTCCTTCCAGAAAAATTTTTGAAATCAGCGGCAAAATAAATTTAGGGCACCTGGTTGTGAAAATATCACTATGTAATAAGTTCAGACTGACAAGAGTGAAAAAAACCGCTTGCATCCAGAAACGAAATCAAATGGAACACTTGAAATTTAGATATTTGTTTGTAATTCGTCACAGGTCCATGAAGGCATGCATGTTAATGTAAACAAGTGTTAGTTTGTCGGAGAGGCCGAATAAGATTTTACACCCACCACATTCCCGTCAAAATATTTATTTACTTTAGTATGTTAATTCATTTTGTGCAAATTATGACGGGCCAGTCGAGTACACCTGCGCGAGTATTATTTGGTAATCCAAATTCTTTTAATACGCACTAGGCACGTGCACCTAATATAATTGTTAAAATTGCTGCTTCAGCGTCTGGAGCGCTGGTACTCAACGTCGCCAAGGTCGAGGCGACGCATCAGTATTCGAAGTTCTATCGCTATTAAATAAATTTTTTTAATATAATATTCCCGATTTGTTCTTGACGTTAAGTAAATATCTCCCCAATCGATTTTCGAAAAATTACCATCGTCGTACCGGACTCCACTTATATACCGTACGCTAATTTTTACGTTCATTTAATGATAGTAGTGTATTTGATCTTCACCAATCCTGCTCCGGCCAAAATCCGAAATTAGCAGTTTTACCGGATTTCACTGACATCATAAGTAATGTGTGCTTATACACGATTTACACTATTTATTTTATGTACATTGTGTTCATTATTGTTCTGCATTATTTATAACTAAGATGGAGGAATAGTAAGCGGGGTACAAATACCACCACGTATAATTCCTCTGAAAAGTGGTGGAAATAGTCTTTTTTACTATCTTTCCTATTGCATTTTATTACCGAAAATAGAGCTCAAGAGGTTCGCACTATAATTGTTCATTTTAAAATTACCAAATTTTCTGTATATTTTACCTGAATACGTTAAACACCCCTAAACATAATGTACCATTCCAAACTACTCTCAAAAATCATACACTTGTCATTCCAAACTACCCCACATCAACCTAAAATGTAAAAAAATTACGAATTACAAGCAAACTACGCTAAACTCGCATAAATTACTTCGACTTCCGCTATATCACCCCAACCACTTCTTACCAAGCCAAACTAAACCCAATCGCATTAAAATTACCAAAAGTTTCGTTTAATCCGCCAAAGCTAAACCCCGCCAACCATCAATAACCATTCAAAACAATCCCCAAAAAAAACCTTATCATCCGAAACTACACCAAATACATCGTTTTAATGGTGTGAAATTATGTATTTATATATTTCAACATTCTTCGACGACATTCTTTAACGTTGTTAGAGAACTAAATGGGAATAATTTGGAATAGTTCAGCTTCTCTGTCAACTCTCCTTCTCTTGAAGAGTGAAAAAGAGTGAAAAAAAAGGAGCTTGCACCCAGAAACGAAATTATCGTCATTTTCCAAATCATATTGAAGTACCCGGTCCTGGCAATGCAGGTTAATTTCAGCAAATTTGTTTATTTTGTGATTGGAAAAGTAGAGCATTCCTGTTTAATTGTATTATAATGTCGATTAGTCTACATCACAAATACACCACTTTTGTCAACACTGCGTTTATTTAATCTACGTCCGGGCAACGCCGGGTACATTCAGCTAGTCTATATATATAAAGCGAAGTGTCCTCACTGACACACTCATCTACTCATGTACACATTCACTGATTGATAATCACAAATACAGCCCAAACCGTGAGGGCTGGCGACTTGAAATTTTAGACACGGGTGTATCATGTGCCGAAACGAAGTAATATAAGGAGATTTTGAAAAATTCGGTCCTGTTCCTTTGTATTTAAATAATAACCGAATAAAAACCGGTTAAAATTAACAAAAAATGATCGGCTCGCGGAGACCGTGTTTTTGTTAGAAGCACGTGTCTAGCCAAAACAACTTCGACGTCGGGCGACCGGTTTACACTTTCACTTTCTGCTTTCCTGATCATACTTTTGCCGTACCTAGCGAGGCGCAGATATTTAATTATAATTTTGATTTCAATTATAATGTCGATCCGTGACTCATTTAAAAATTACCAAACCACTCCAAATTTAATCCGTCTACATTAAACATCCTCAAATATCTCTTACCCTTGCAAACTTTACCAAATCAACCCCAAAAAATTCCCGAACTACGCCAAACTGACATAAATTAGATCAGTTATCTTAAATCATCCTTTACCACCCCTTAGCAACCCCAAGTAACTCCAATCACTTTAAAATAAAACAAAATGACACAAACCACAGCAGACTATTTCGAACTCACACACATTATTTCGGGTACCAAAATTCACCCCCAACTAACCCTTACCACCCCAAACTAAGCCCAATCACTTTAAAATTACAAAAAATGTTACAAATCATAGCAAACTATGCCAAACTCACCCAAATTACTTCGGCTACCATAAATCACCCCCAACTACCCCTTACCACCCCAAACTAAGAACAATCACTTTAAAATTACAAAAAATGTTACAAATCATAGCAAGCTATGCCAAACTCACCCAAATTACTTCGGCCACCATAAATCACCCCCAACTACCCCTTACCACCCCAAACTAAGCCCAATCACTTTAAAATTACAAAAAATGCTACAAACCATAGCAAACTATGTCAAACTCACTTAAATTACTTCGGCTACCATAAATCACCTCCAACTACCCCTTACCACCCCAAACTAAGCCCAATCACTTTAAAATTACAAAAAATGATACAAACCATAGCAAACTATGCCAAACTCATGCAAATTACTTCGGCTACCATAAATCACCCCCAACTACCCCTTACCACCCCAACTACCCCTTACCACCCCAACTACCCCTTACCACCCCAACTACCCCTTACCACCCCAAACTAAGCCAAATGACTTTAAAATTACAAAAAATGCTACAAACCATAGCAAATTATGCCAAACTCACCAAAATTACTTCGGTTACCATAAATTAATAACCATTTTCAATCAAAATCTTCCATTTGGTTGTGTCATTTATAAATGCCTTATCGTATTAAATCATAAAATATTAATAAATATCTGCACATAAAATATATTGTTTCGACTAATAGACGTTATTCTGAATATTAAATATGCTGATACCAATTTTGATTCTCTTCCACATTCCAATAAATATTTGTTCTAGTTGAGATGCAAACATAAACGTATTTCTGAATTGCAACACGCTGACGGGGCAAGCCCTACCTTCTCAACATGCGTGAATTTGTATAAACAGCTCTATGGTTTTTAACTTTAAAGCGGTATAAACGCGGTGTAAGCGCTAGATTTTCGTGAAAATATCTGAAAAATTCGAAATTTTGCAATTGAATTACAGAACTATTGTTGTGTTCGATAGTAAATTTATATTTGGAGTGGCACTGCCAACCCTGCCACTCCTAACGAGCCCCTTGCTGAGTACTCTCCTTCCAGGGAAACTTTTGAAATCAACGACAAAATAATTTAGGGCGCCTGAATGTGAAAATATCACTGTGTAGTTAGTTCAGACTGACGTGAAACACTTGAAATTTCAATATTCGTTTGTAATTCGTCACAGGTCAGGTCAGGTCAGGTCAGGTCAGGTCAGGTCAGGTCACTTGAAGGAATGAAGGAATGCATGTTAATGTAAACAAGTGTTAGTTTGTCGGAGAAACCGAATAAGATTTTTAACATTCCCGTCAAAATATTTATTTACTTTAGTATGTTAATTCATTTTGTGCAAATTATGACGGGCCATACGAGTACTCCTGCGCGAGTATTATTTGGTAATCCAAATTCTTTTAATACGCACTAGGCACGTGCATCTAATATAATTGTTAAAATTGCTGCTTCAGCGTCTGGAACGCTGGTACTCAACGTCGCCAAGGTCGAGGCGACGCATCGGTATTCGAAGTTCTATCGCTATTAAATAAATTATTTTAATATAATATTCCCGATTTGTTCTTGCCGTTAACCAAAACTCTCCCCAATCGATTTTCGAAAAATTTCCAGCGTCGGACCGGACTTCACTTATTTTCGTACGCTAATTTTTACGTTCAGTTAATGATAGTGGTGTATTTGTTCTTCACCAAACCTGCTCCGGCCAAAATCCGAATTTTTCACTGACATCATACGCTTAAGTATTGTGTGCTTATACACGATTTATACTATTTATTTTACGTACATTGCGTTCATTATGGTTCTGGATAATTTATAACTAAGATGGAGCAGTTTGAAAATCTAATATTAAGCGGAGAACAAATACCACCATGTATAATTCCCGTGAAAAGTGATGGAAATAGTCTTTTTTACTATCTTTCCTATTGCATTTTTAATACCGGAAATAGAGCTCAAGAGGTTCGCACTTTAATTCTTCATTTTAAAATTACCAAAATTTTTGTAAATTTAACCTGAATACGTTAAACACCCCAAACATAACGCACCATTCCAAACTATCCCTAAAAGTCATACACTTACCATTCAAAACTACTACAGGTCAACCCATAATTAAAAAAAAATACGAATTTTAAGCAAACTACGCCAAACTCGCATAAATGACTTCGAATTCCCTTAAATCACCCCAACCACTTCTTACCAAGCCAAACAAAGCCCAATCACATTATAATTACCGAAAATTTTGTTTAATACGCCAAAGCTAAACCCTGCCAACCATCAATAACCATTCCAAACAATCCTCAAAGAAACCCATATCATCCGAAACAACCCCAAATCAACCTAATATTTTTGCCTTTTTTTGAACCATAGCAAATCACGCCAAATTAACATAAATAACTTCGACTTTTTTTATCCATAATTCCCAAATACTTCGATTTTATGGTGTGAAATTTTTTATTTATATATTTCAACATTGTCTTTAACGTTGTCAGAGAATTAAATGGGAATAATTTGGAATAATTTAGCTTCTCTGTCAACTCTCCTTCTCTTGAAACTTTTGAAAACAACGACAAAATTATTTAGGGCGCCTGGATTTGAAAATATCACTCTGTGTAATAAGTTCAGACTGACTAGAGTGAAAAGAAAGGAGCTTGCACCCAGAAACGAAATTAAATGGAACACTTGAAGTTGCAATATTTGTTTGTAATTCGTCACAAGTCCATGAAGGAATGCGTGTTAATGTAAACAAATGTGAGTTTATTGGAGATGCCGAATAAGATTTTTACATTATTGAAGCAGCTTGAGCCTGCCACGTCAAGGGCAAGGTCACAAACGTGAAAAGGCGATGCTCGATTTGGTTTGATTTAATATCTATGCAGATCAAATAAAGTATTTTAATTTAACATTCCCTTGGTGGTTCATTTGTTCCTCGCGTTAACCAAATCTGTCCCAATCAATTTTCGAAAAATTACCAGAGTTGGACCGGACTCCACTTATATTTGTACGCTAATTTTTACGTTCAGTTAATGATAGTGCTGTTTTTGTTTTTCACCAAATTTGCCCCGGCTGAAATCCGAAATTTGCACCGTTGTACGAGACTTCACTGACATTCATACCCTTAATAATTCTGTGCTTATACACGATTTACACTATTTATTTTACGTACATTCTGTTCATTACTGCTGTACATCATTTATAACTAATATGGAGAAGTTTGAAAATATAGCGATGTACAAATACCACACCGTATTATTCCCGTGAAAGGTGATGGATATCTTTTTTACTATCTATGGTATTGGTATTGAAATTTTAATACTGGAAAGTGAGCTCAAAAGGTTCGCATTTTAATTGTCAAACAAGTTGCGGCCAGGTTTTAATAATTTTTGTGCATTTCAGAAGGAGATAATTATGCTGAAGAGTTGGTTTATGCTGAAGATAAGTCAAAATCATCCACATACTGTTCCGTTTGTGAGATGACTGCAGCAGGAGAAATGTTTCCATTGTGTTTTCAACTTTATCATAACATGATCAGCTAATTTGTAAACTTTTATTTTCCCGAACGTTAATTACGATTTCCTGGAATCGCTTATAGAACACTTCCAAACTGCGTCTTTGCCTAAATAGTCTATTCAAGATTTTTCGTCTCAGGTATCAACCAAGGTATCCTCTTTGTCCAAATCATATTGAAGTCCTGCCAACGCAGGTTAATTGCAGCAAATTTGTTTATTTTGTGATAGGCAAGGTAGAGCATTCCCATTGTATTATAATGTCGATTAGTCAACATCGCCAATACACCATTTTTGTCAACACTGCGTTTATTTAATCTACGTCCGGGCAACGCCGGGTACATTCAGCTAGTTACGTATTAAAACGGAACAATTCGGGTAGCAAAACTGATTTATTTCTATGTAACATACCCGTCATACCTAAATTTCGGATAATGTCGATTGATGTGAGATTATGTATCATGTCATTTACTGCAATGATAGTTGCAAGGTTGTCAGGTTAGGTTGTCTTAGTAAGTTTCGGCCCGTCTCGTCCCATGAAGAATATAATTATAATATTTAATAAAGAATATAATTATAATATTTAATCATACATATTATACGGCATTAAGTATCTGCCACGATTTCCAGAAAACGGCTAATTCAGCAAAAGGCGACGAATACGCAACCACTTGGGATTTCAAGTGGATTGTCGATGTTGACGATCGACCCAGGCGGAAGTACTTATAACCGAGTAATTAGAGACTGTACACATCGACCATTAAATATATTTTATATTATATTTTACGAATCATTATTTTTATTTTAAGCTCCAATATTTAGGGATAATACATATTGTTGTTTGCTTCTAATATCATTACGTCATTAATTCACATAGTAGTTGTTATATTTTTAAGAACCGCTATCCAATAATGCTCCACACGCTGTACCCTTTATAATTAAAAATCGTTTTAGACGCTGAAGCAGCAATTTTCACAATTTTATTAGGTGCTTTCGATTGCGTATTAAAACAATTTGGATAGCAAAAGAGATTAATTGTATGTACCAAATAATACTCTGAAATGTGTACTCGTATAGCCAGTCACAATTTTCGCGGTTGTTCTGCTATAGTCAGTAGATGTGTTAATATTTAGTACCCCGGTCGAGTACTGCTCCAGACGCAGAACCAACAATTCTCGAATTCTAAGAAACGATAAGAAAGGCGTGGTATGTGCGAAGTTCTGCATATATATTGAATCAAAACAAATGGATCATCGCCTTTTTACTTTTGTTACTTTGCCCTTGACCTGGCAGGCTCCAGCTGCTTCAATAAAGTAAAAATCTTATTTGGCCTCTCCGACGAACTCACACTTGTTTACATTAACACGCATTTTTTTCGTGGACCTGTGACGAATTACAAACAAAGATCGCAACTTCAAGTGTTCCATTTAATTTCGTTTCTGGATGCAAGCTCCTTTTTTTTCACTCTAGTCAGTCTGATCTTATTACACAGAGTGATATTTTCAAATCCAGGCGCCCTAAATAATTTTGTCGTTGATTTCAAAAGTTTTAAGAGAAGGAGAGTTGACAGAGATGCTAAATTATTCCGATTTAGTTCTCTGACAACAATAAAGACAATGTTGAAATATATAAATACAAAATTTTACACCATAAAAACGAAATATTTAGGAATTATGTATAAAAAAAGTCGAAGTTATTCTTCGCTATTGAGCTTTATTTCCGGTATTAAAAATGCAATAGGAAAGATAGTAAGAAAGACTATTTCCATCACTTTTCACGGGAATTATACGTGGTGGTATTTGTTCTCCGCTTACTATTAGAACAATTATGAACGCAATGTATGTAAAATAAATAGTGTAAATAAATCGTGTATAAGCATACAATACTTAAACGTATGATGTCAGTGAAAATTTCGGATTTCGGTCGGAGCAGGTTTGGTGAAGAACAAATACACCACTATCATTAACTGAACGTAAAAATTAGCGTACGAAAATAAGTGAAGTCCGGTTCAACGCTGGAAATTTTTCGAAAATCGATTGGGGAGAGTTTTGGTTAACGGCAAGAACAAATCGGGAATATTATATTAAAATAATTTATTTAATAGCGATAGAACTTTGAATACCGATGCGTCTCTTCGACCTTGGCGACGTTGAGTACCAGCGTTCCAGACGCTGAAGCAGCAATTTTCACAATTATATGAGGTGCACGTGCCAAGTGCGTATAAAAACAATTTGGATAACAAAAGAGATTAATTTGTATGTACCAAATAATACTCGCACAGGTGTACTCGTATGGCCCGTCATAATTTTCACAAAATCAATTTAAGAAATTAACATTCTAAAGTAAATAAATATTTTGACGGGAATGTTAAAAATCTTATTCGGCCTCTCCGACAAACTAACACTTGTTTACATTAACATGCATTCCTTCATGGACCTGTGACGAATTACAAACAAATATCAAAATTTCAAGTGTTCCATGTCAGTCTGAACTTATTATACAGTGATATTTTCACATTCAGGCGCCCTAAATTATTTTGCCGTTGATTTATAAAGTTTCCCTGGAAGGAGAGTAGTCAGCAGGGGGCTCGTCAGGTGTGGCAGGGTTTGCAGTGCCACTCCAAATATAAATTTACTATCAAACACAAAAATAGTTCTATAATTCATCTGCAGAATTTCGAATTTTTTAGATATTTTTACGAAAATCTAGCGCTTACACCGCCTTTATATCTCTTTAAAGTTAAAAACCATAGAGCTATTTATACAAATGCACGCATGTTGAAAAGCTAGGGCTTGCCCCGTCAGCGTGTTGCAATTCAGAAATACCTTTATGTTTGCATCTCAACTGGAACAAATATTTATTGGAAGGTGGAAGAGAATCAAAATAGGTATCAGCATATTTAATATTTAGAATAACGTCTATTAGTCGAAACAATATATTTTATGTGCAGATATTTATTAATATTTTATGATTTAATACGATAAGGAATTTATAAATGACAACCAAATAGAAGATTTTGATTGAAAATGATTATTAATTTATGGTAGCCGAAGTAATTTAAGTGAGTTTGGCATAGCTTGCTATGTTTTGTAGCATTTTTTGTAATTTTAAAGTGATTAGGCTAATTTTGGGGCGGTAAGGGGTAGATGGGGGCGATTTATGGTAGCCGAAGTGATTTAGGTGAGTTTGACATAGTTTGCTATGGTTTGTATAAATTTTGTAATTTTAAAGTGATTGGGCTTAGTTTGGGGTGGTAAGGGGTAGTTGGGGGTGATTTATGGTAGCCGAAGTCATTTAGGTGAGTTTGACATGGTTTGCTATGGTTTGTAGCATTTTTTGTAATTTTAAAGCGATTGAGCTTATTTTGGGGTGGTAAGGGGTAGTTGGGGGTGAATTATGGTAGCCGAAGTAATTTAAGTGAGTTTGACATAGTTTGGTATGGTTTGTAACATTTTTTGTAAGTTTAAAGTGATTTGGTTTAGTTTATGGTTGGTAAGGGGTAGTTGGGGGTGATTTATGGTAGCCGAAGTAATTTAAGTGAGTTTGACATAGTTTGGTATGATTTGTAACATTTTTTGTAATTTTGAAGTGATTGGGTTTAGTTTGTGGTTGGTAAGGGGTAGTTAAGGTTGATTTATGGTAGCCGAAGTCATTTAGGTGAGTTTGACATAGTTTGGTATGGTTTGTAACATTTTTTGTAATTTTGAAGTGATTGGGTTTAGTTTGTGGTTGGTAAGGGGTAGTTAAGGGTGATTAATGGTAGCCGAAGTCATTTAGGTGAGTTTGCCATGGTTTGCTATGGTTTGTAGCATTTTTTGTAATTTTAAAGCGATTGAGCTTATTTTGGGGTGGTAAGGGGTAGTTGGGGGTGATTTATGGTAGCCGAAGTAATTTAAGTGAGTTTGACATAGTTTGGTATGGTTTGTAACATTTTTTGTGTGATTGGGCCGAGTTTTGGGTGGTAAGGGGTAGTTGGGGGTGATAGTAGCCGAAGTAATTTAGGTGAGTTAGGGATAGTTTGCTATGATTTGTGTCATTTTGTTTTATTTTAAAGTGATTGGAGTTACTTGGGGTTGCTAAAGGGTGGTAAGGGATGATTTAAGATAACGGATTTAATTTATGTCAGTTTGGCTTAGTTCGGGAATTTTTTGGGGTTGATTTGGTAAAGTTTGCAGTGGTAAGAGATATTTGAGGATGTTTAATGTTGACGGATTAAATTTGGAGTGATTTGGTAATTTTTAATTGAGTCACGGATCGACATTATAATTGAAATCAAAATTATAATTGAAATATCTGCGGCCTCGCTAGGTACGGCAAAAGTATGATCACGAAAGCAGAAACTCGACGTTGAAATTGTTTAGGTTAAATAAGTGCTTTTAATGTAAACCGGTCGCCCGTCGTCGAAGTTGTTTTGGCTAGATACGTGCTTCTAACATAAACACGGTCTCCGCGATCGGATCATTTTTTGTTTATTTTAGCCGGTTTTTATTGAATTACAAAGGAACCGGGCCGAATTTTGCAAAATCCCTTCTTAGTGTTCAGTTTCGGCACATGATACACCCGTGTCTAAAATTTCAAGTCTCCAGCCCTCACGGTTTGGGCTGTGGGTTGATTATGAATCAGTGTGTAGATGAATGAGTGTGTCAGTGAGGACACTTCGCTTTATATAATAGATAAGATATTTTACATTTTGGATCACCGTTATCAAATAATAATTTTTTTTCACATTTTTTGTCATTTACAGAGGTTTATTTAAAAATTTACTGAGAGGTCGTTTTAGCAGCTAGAAGGCTGAAAGTTGGTATAAATATGAAGAAAAGATTGCTATTTACGCCAGGCATGCAAAATATAATTTTTACTATACAGGATCTGCAATAATTCGTGTCGCATTATACTATTTTCAAATAAGCTTAACTTTAGTTTTTTAAATGGCACCCCCTATATTTTTGTATTCCATCGAATGCGTCTGTAGTCTGGCTACGTTTTTTATTTAACTTGTTCTATAGCTAAAATTCATAATTTACGAGATATTTGATATTTTTGACTGTGATAGAGATTGAGGCAAGATAAAGTAGATAGTGTGCCATGAAAACCATGTTAATCATTTTAACTCACATTTCAACACTGCACAGTTGTGTCGTCACCGACTTGTCATTTAATTATCCATTCCATTATCCACAATAAATTCTATTTTACAAGAACAAATCGATTTGATTTATTGTCTGAAATTAAGCGAAACAACCAAGGAGAACATGAAAATAAGAATCTAAAATGCATTTAGAAGCGTTTGCCAGCAAATTTTACGAAATATTGGAAGATCATTCACCCACCGCGTGAAAGTGTGCACATAGAGGTGGCCGCAACATTGAATATATTATTTAGTTTAGCTTACTTTATTGAATTTTTATATTTATTTCTTTAAATGTTTATTTGTTGATTTATTTAACGTTGAGCGTAAATTCTTGCCGTAAGCAGAGGATTTATTTCGCCTTCTTCCAGACAATAAATCATATCGATTTGTTCTTGTAAAATCGAATTAATTGTGGGTAATGAAATGGATAATCAAATAACAAGTCGGTGATGACACAACAGTGCAGTATTGAAATGTTAGTTCTATGATTTCTATGATTTCCATGGCACTCTATCTACCTTATCCTGGCTCAATCTGTATCACATCCAAAAATATCAAATATCTCGTAAATGATGAATTTTCGCTATAGAACAACCTTAATAAAAAACGTAGCCATACTCCAGGCGAATTCGATGACATACAAACATATAGGAAGTTCCATTTAAAAAAATTAAGTTAAGCTTATTTAAAAATAGTATAATTTGACACAAATTTTTGCAGAGCCTGTATAGTAAAAATGATATTTTGCACATTGGGCGTAAAGAGCAATCCTTTCTTCATATTTGTATCAAACTTCAGCCTTCTAGCTTCTAAAACAATCTCTCAGTAAATTTTTAAGTGAACTTCTGTAAATGACAAAAAATGTGAAAAAAAATTGATAATTTGATAACGGTGATCCAGAATGTAAAATTTCTTATATCACCATAAATCTATCTGAAAAGGGGTTCTAATGGAGAAATAAAATACTGGTAGTTTTATTTGAAAAAACAAAGTTGTGTAGCAATTATGAGTTTTGGAACATCCTGTATACGTGAAAATATTTTTAGGTTGTGCAGCCTGACCAACGGTGTACAAATTGTCTTTAAAATTGTTTTGTATCTTACATGATTTAGAAGTTATGGACCGATCCCTCACTAATGACTCACCCTGTATAATAGATGATTCAGAAGAGCCGAAGTAATTTAGGTGAGTCTGGCATAGTTTGTTGTGATTTGTACACCTTTTTTTGTAATTTTAAGATGATATTGTTTGGTTTGTTGTGGTAAGGGTTAGTTGGGGGTGATTTACGGTAGCCGAAGTAATTTAGGTAATTCTGGTATAGTTTGTTATGATTTTTAGCATTTTTTTGTAATTTTAAAGTGATTGGGTTTAGTTTGTTGCTGTAAAGTGTAGTTGGGGGTGATTTTTGATAGCCGAAGTAATTTAGGTGAGTTTGGCATAGTTTGCTATGGTTAGTAGCATTTTTTTGTAATTTAAAAGTGATTGGGTTTAGTTTGTTGTGGTAAGGGTTAGTTGGTGATGGTTTATGGTAGCCGAAGTAATTTAGGTGAGTTTGGCATAGTTTGCTATGGTTACTAGCATTTTTTTGTAATTTAAAAGTGATTGGGTTTAGTTTGTTGTGGTAAGGGTTAGTTGGTGATGATTTAGAGTAGCCGAAGTAATTTAGGTGAGTCTGGAATGGTTTGTTATGATTTGTACACCTTTTTTTGTAATTTTAAGATGATATGGTTTGGTTTGTTGTGGTAAGGGATAGTTGAGGGTGATTTACGGTAGCCGAAGTAATGTAGGTGATTCTGGTATAGTTTGTTATGATTTTTAGCATTTTTTTTGTAATTTTAAAGTTATTGGGCTTAGTTTGTTGCTGTAAAGTGTAGTTGGGGGTGATTTTTGATAGCCGAAGTAATTTAGGTGAGTTTGGCATAGTTTGCTATGGTTAGTAGCATTTTTTTGTAATTTGAAAGTGATTGTGTTTAGTTTGTTGTGGTAAGGGTAAGTTGGTGATGATTTATGGTAGCCGAAGTAATTTAGGTGAGTTTGGCATAGTTTGCTATGGTTACTAGCATTTTTTTGTAATTTAAAAGTGATTGGGTTTAGTTTGTTGTGGTAAGGGTTAGTTGGTGATGATTTAGAGTAGCCGAAGTAATTTAGGTGAGTCAGGAATGGTTTGTTATGATTTGTACACCTTTTTTTGTAATTTTAAGATGATATGGTTTGGTTTGTTGTGGTAAGGGATAGTTGAGGGTGATTTACGGTAGCCGAAGTAATGTAGGTGATTCTGGTATAGTTTGTTATGATTTTTAGCATTTTTTTGTAATTTGAAATTATTGGGCTTAGTTTGTTGCTGTAAAGTGTAGTTGGGGGTGATTTTTGATAGCCGAAGTAATTTAGGTGAGTTTGGCATAGTTTGCTATGGTAACTAGCATTTTTTTGTAATTTAAAATTGATTGGGTTTAGTTTGTTGTGGTAAGGGTTAGTTGGTGATGATTTAGAGTAGCCGAAGTAATTTAGGTGAGTCTGGCATTGTTTGTTATGATTTGTACACCTTTTTTTGTAATTTTAGGATGATATGGTTTGGTTTGTTGTGGTAAGGGATAGTTGGGGGTGATTTACGGTAGCCGAAGTAATTTAGGTGATTCTGGTATAGTTTGTTATGATTTTTAGCATTTTTTTGTAATTTTAAAGTGATTGGGCTTAGTTTGTTGCTGTAAAGTGTAGTTGGGGGTGATTTTTGATAGCCGAAGTAATTTAGGTGAGTTTGGCATAGTTTGCTATGGTTAGTAGCATTTTTTTGTAATTTAAAAGTGGTTGGGTTTAGTTTGTTGTGGTAAGGGTTAGTTGGTGATCATTTATGGTCGCCGAAGTAATTTAGGTGAGTTTGGCATAGTTTGCTATGGTTACTAGCATTTTTTTGTAATTTAAAAGTGATTGGGTTTAGTTTGTTGTGGTAAGGGTTAGTTGGGGATGATTTAGAGTAGCCGAAGAAATTTAGGTGAGTCTGGCATAGTTTGTTATGATTTGTACACCTTTTTTTGTAATTTTAAGATGATATGGTTTTGTTTGTTGTGGTAAGGGATAGTTGGGGGTGATTTACGGTAGCCGAAGAAATTTAGGTGATTCTGGTATAGTTTGTTATGATTTTTAGCATTTTTTTGTAATTTTAAACTGATTGGGCTTAGTTTGTTGCTGTAAAGTGTAGTTGGGGGTGATTTTTGATAGTCGAAGTAATTTAGGTGAGTTTGGCATAGTTTGCTATGGTTAGTAGCATTTTTTTGTAATTTAAAAGTGATTGGGTTTAGTTTGTTGTGGTAAGGGTTGTGTTGGTGATGATTTATGGTAGCCGAAGTAATTTAGGTGAGTTTGGCATAGTTTGCTATGGTTAGTAGCATTTTTTTGTAATTTAAAAGTGATTGGGTTTAGTTTGTTGTGGTAAGGGTTAGTTGGTGATGATTTATGGTAGCCGAAGTAATTTAGGTAAGTTTGGCATAGTTTGCTATGGTTACTAGCATTTTTTTGTAATTTAAAAGTGATTGGGTTTAGTTTGTTGTGGTAAGGGTTAGTTGGTGATGATTCAGAGTAGCCGAAGTAATTTAGGTGAGTCTGGCATAGTTTGTTATGATTTGTACACCTTTTTTTGTAATTTTAAGATGATATGGTTTGGTTTGTTGTGGTAAGGGTTAGTTGGGGGTGATTTACGGTAGACGAAGTAATTTAGGTGATTCTGGTATAGTTTGTTATGATTTTTAGCATTTTTGTGTAATTTTAAAGTGATTGGGATTAGTTTGTTGCTGTAAAGTGTAGTTGAGGGTGATTTTTGATAGCCGAAGTAACTTAGGTAAGTTTGGCATAGTTTGCTATGGTGACTAGCATTTTTTTGTAATTTAAAAGTGATTGGGTTTAGTTTGTTGTGGTAAGGGTTAGTTGGGGGTGATTTACGGTAGCCGAAGTAATTTAGGTGATTCTGGTATAGTTTGTTATGATTTTTAGCATTTTTTTGTAATTTTAAAGTGATTGGGTTTAGTTTGTTGCTGTAAAGTGTAGTTGGGGGTGATTTTTGATAGCCGATGTAATTTAGGTGAGTTTGGCATAGTTTGCTATGGTTTGTAGCATTTTTTTGTAATTTAAAAGTGATTGGGTTTAGTTTGTTGTGGTAAGGGTTAGTTGGTGATGGTTTATGGTAGCCGAAGTAATTTAGGTGAGTTTGGCATAGTTTGCTATGGTTACAAGCATTTTTTTGTAATTTAAAAGTGATTGGGTTTAGTTTGTTGTGGTAAGGGTTAGTTGGTGATGATTTAGAGTAGCCGAAGTAATTTAGGTGAGTCTGGAATGGTTTGTTATGATTTGTACACCTTTTTTTGTAATTTTAAGATGATATGGTTTGGTTTGTTGTGGTAAGGGATAGTTGGGGGTGATTTACGGTAGCCGAAATAATTTAGGTGATTCTGGAAATGTTTGTTATGATTTTTAGCATTTTTTTGTAACTTTAAAGTGATTGGGCTTAGTTTGTTGCTGTAAAGTGTAGCTGTAGGTTATTTTTGATAGCCGAAGTAATTTAGGTGAGTTTGGCATAGTTTGCTGTGGTTAGTAGCATTTTTTTGTAATTTAAAAGTGATTGGGTTTAGTTTGTTGTGGTAAGGGTTAGTTGGTGATGATTTATGGTAGCCGAAGTAATTTAGGTGAGTTTGGCATAGTTTGCTATGGTTACTAGCATTTTTTTGTAATTTAAAATTGATTGGGTTTAGTTTGTTGTGGTAAGGGTTAGTTGGTGATGATTTAGAGTAGCCGAAGTAATTTAGGTAATTCTGGCATTGTTTGTTATGATTTGTACACCTTTTTTTGTAATTTTAAGATGATATGGTTTGGTTTGTTGTGGTAAGGGATAGTTGGGGGTGATTTACGGTAGCCGAAGTAATTTAGGTGATTCTGGTATAGTTTGTTATGATTTTTAACCTTTTTTTGTGTAATTTTAAAGTGATTGGGCTTAGCTTGTTGCTGTAATGTGTAGTTGGGGGTGATTTTTGATAGCCGAAGTAATTTAGGTGAGTTTGGCATAGTTTGGTATGGTTAGTAGCATTTTTTTGTAATTTAAAAGTGATTGGGTTTAGTTTGTTGTGGTAAGGGTTAGTTGGTGATCATTTATGGTCGCCGAAGTAATTTAGGTGAGTTTGGCATAGTTTGCTATGGTTACCACCATTTTTTTGTAATTTAAAAGTGATTGGGTTTAGTTTGTTGTGGTAAGGGTTAGTTTGTGATGATTTAGAGTAGCCGAAGTAATTTAGGTGAGTCTGGCATAGTTTGTTATGATTTGTAAACCTTTTTTTGTAATTTTAAGATGATATGGTTTGGTTTGTTGTGGTAAGGGATAGTTGGGGGTGATTTACGGTAGCCGAAGTAATTTAGGTGATTCTGGTATAGTTTGTTATGATTTTTAGCATTTTTTTGTAATTTTAAAGTGATTGGGTTTAGTTTGTTGCTGTAAAGTGTAGTTGGGGGTGATTTTTGATAGCCGAAGTAATTTAGGTGAATTTGGCATAGTTTGCTATGGTTAGAAGCATTTTTTTGTAATTTAAAAGTAATTGGGTTTAGTTTGTTGTGGTAAGGGTTAGTTGGTGATGATTTATGGTAGCCGAAGTAATTTAGGTGAGTTTGGCATAGTTTGCTATGGTTACTAGCATTTTTTTGTAATTTAAAAGTGATTGAGTTTAGTTTGTTGTGGTAAGGGTTAGTTGGTGATGATTTCGAGTAGCCGAAGTAACTTAGGTGAGTCTGGCATAGTTTGTTATGATTTGTACACCTTTTTTTCTAATTTTAAGATGATATGGTTTGGTTTGTTGTGGTAAGGGATAGTTGGGGGTGATTTACGGTAGCCGAAGTAATTTAGGTGATTCTGGAAATGTTTGTTATGATTTTTAGCATTTTTTTGTAATTTTAAAGTGATTGGGCTTAGTTTGTTGCTGTAAAGTGTAGCTGTAGGTTATTTTTGATAGCCGAAGTAATTTAGGTGAGTTTGGCATAGTTTGCTATGGTTAGTAGCATTTTTTTGTAATTTAAAAGTGATTGGGTTTAGTTTGTTGTGGTAAAGTTTAGTTGGTGATGATTTATGGTAGCCGAAGTAATTTAGGTGAGTTTGGCTTAGTTTGCTATGGTTACTAGCATTTTTTTGTAATTTAAAATTGATTGGGTTTAGTTTGTTGTGGTAAGGGTTAGTTGGTGATGATTTAGAGTAGCCGAAGTAATTTAGGTGAGTCTGGCATTGTTTGTTATGATTTGTACACCTTTTTTTGTAATTTTAAGATGATATGGTTTGGTTTGTTGTGGTAACTGATAGTTGGGGGTGATTTACGGTAGCCGAAGTAATTTAGGTGATTCTGGTATAGTTTGTTATGATTTTTAGCATTTTTTTGTAATTTTAAAGTGATTGGGCTTAGTTTTTTGCTTTAAAGTGTAGTTGGGGGTGATTTTTGATAGCCGAAGTAATTTAGGTGAGTTTGGCATAGTTTGCTATGGTTAGTAGCATTTTTTTGTAATTTAAAAGTGATTGGGTTTAGTTTGTTGTGGTAAGGGTTAGTTGGTGATCATTTATGGTCGCCGAAGTAATTTAGGTGAGTTTGGCATAGTTTGCTATGGTTACTAGTATTTTTTTGTAATTTAAAAGCGATTGGGTTTAGTTTGTTGTGGTAAAGGTTAGTTGGGGATGATTTAGAGTAGCCGAAGAAGTTTAGGTGAGTCTGGCATAGTTTGTTATGATTTGTACACCTTTTTTTGTAATTTTAAGATGTTATGGTTTTGTTTGTTGTAGTAAGGGATAGTTGGGGGTGATTTACGGTAGCCGAAGTAATTTAGGTGATTCTGGTATAGTTTGTTATGATTTTTAGCATTTTTTTGTAATTTTAAAGTGATTGGGCTTAGTTTGTTGCTGTAAAGTGTAGTTGGGGGTGATTTTTGATAGCCGAAGTACTTTAGGTGAGTTTGGCATAGTTTGCTATGGTTAGTAGCATTTTTTTGTAATTTAAAAGTGATTGGGTTTAGTTTGTTGTGGTAAAGGTTGTGTTGGTGATGATTTATGGTAGCCGAAGTAATTTAGGTGAGTTTGGCATAGTTTGCTATGGTTAGTAGCATTTTTTTGTAATTTAAAAGTGATTGGGTTTAGTTTGTTGTGGTAAGGGTTAGTTGGTGATGATTTAGAGTAGCCGAAGTAACTTAGGTGAGTCTGGCATAGTTTGTTATGATTTGTACACCTTTTTTTGTAATTTTAAGATGATATGGTTTGGTTTGTTGTGGTAAGCGATAGTTGGGGGTAATTTACGGTAGCCGAAGTAATTTAGGTGATTCTGGTATAGTTTGTTATGATTTTTAGCATTTTTTTGTAATTTTAAAGTGATTGGGTTTAGTTTGTTGCTGTAAAGTGTAGTTGGGGGTGATTTTTGATAGCCGAAGTAATTTAGGTGAATTTGGCATAGTTTGGTATGGTTAGTAGCATTTTTTTGTAATTTAAAAGTGATTGGGTTTAGTTTGTTGTGGTAAGGGTTAGTTGGTGATCATTTATGGTCGCCGAAGTAATTTAGGTGAGTTTGGCATAGTTTGCTATGGTTACTAGCATTTTTTTGTAATTTAAAAGTGATTGGGTTTAGTTTGTTGTGGTAAGGGTTAGTTGGTGATGATTTAGAGTAGCCAAAGTAATTTAGGTGAGTCTGGCATAGTTTGTTATGATTTGTAAACCTTTTTTTGTAATTTTAAGATGATATGGTTTGGTTTGTTGTGGTAAGGGATAGTTGGGGGTGATTTACGGTAGCCGAAGTAATTTAGGTGATTCTGGTATAGTTTGTTATGATTTTTAGCATTTTTGTGTAATTTTAAAGTGATTGGGTTTAGTTTGTTGCTGTAAAGTGTAGTTGGGGGTGATTTTTGATAGCCGAAGTAATTTAGGTGAATTTGGCATAGTTTGCTATGGTTAGAAGCATTTTTTTGTAATTTAAAAGTAATTGGGTTTAGTTTGTTGTGGTAAGGGTTAGTTGGTGATGATTTATGGTAGCCGAAGTAATTTAGGTGAGTTTGGCATAGTTTGCTATGGTTACTAGCATTTTTTTGTAATTTAAAAGTGATTGAGTTTAGTTTGTTGTGGTAAGGGTTAGTTGGTGATGATTTCGAGTAGCCGAAGTAACTTAGGTGAGTCTGGCATAGTTTGTTATGATTTGTACACCTTTTTTTCTAATTTTAAGATGATATGGTTTGGTTTGTTGTGGTAAGGGATAGTTGGGGGTGATTTACGGTAGCCGAAGTAATTTAGGTGATTCTGGAAATGTTTGTTATGATTTTTAGCATTTTTTTGTAATTTTAAAGTGATTGGGCTTAGTTTGTTGCTGTAAAGTGTAGCTGTAGGTTATTTTTGATAGCCGAAGTAATTTAGGTGAGTTTGGCATAGTTTGCTATGGTTAGTAGCATTTTTTTGTAATTTAAAAGTGATTGGGTTTAGTTTGTTGTGGTAAAGTTTAGTTGGTGATGATTTATGGTAGCCGAAGTAATTTAGGTGAGTTTGGCATAGTTTGCTATGGTTACTAGCATTTTTTTGTAATTTAAAATTGATTGGGTTTAGTTTGTTGTGGTAAGGGTTAGTTGGTGATGATTTAGAGTAGACGAAGTAATTTAGGTGAGTCTGGCATTGTTTGTTATGATTTGTACACCTTTTTTTGTAATTTTAAGATGATATGGTTTGGTTTGTTGTGGTAACTGATAGTTGGGGGTGATTTACGTTAGCCGAACTAATTTAGGTGATTCTGGTATAGTTTGTTATGATTTTTAGCATTTTTTTGTAATTTTAAAGTGATTGGGCTTAGTTTGTTGCTGTAAAGTGTAGTTGGGGGTGATTTTTGATAGCCGAAGTAATTTAGGTGAGTTTGGCATAGTTTGCTATGGTTAGTAGCATTTTTTTGTAATTTAAAAGTGATTGGGTTTAGTTTGTTGTGGTAAGGGTTAGTTGGTGATCATTTATGGTCGCCGAAGTAATTTAGGTGAGTTTGGCATAGTTTGCTATGGTTACTAGTATTTTTTTGTAATTTAAAAGCGATTGGGTTTAGTTTGTTGTGGTAAAGGTTAGTTGGGGATGATTTAGAGTAGCCGAAGAAGTTTAGGTGAGCCTGGCATAGTTTGTTATGATTTGTACACCTTTTTTTGTAATTTTAAGATGTTATGGTTTTGTTTGTTGTAGTAAGGGATAGTTGGGGGTGATTTACGGTAGCCGAAGTAATTTAGGTGATTCTGGTATAGTTTGTTATGATTTTTAGCATTTTTTTGTAATTTTAAAGTGATTGGGCTTAGTTTGTTGCTGTAAAGTGTAGTTGGGGGTGATTTTTGATAGCCGAAGTACTTTAGGTGAGTTTGGCATAGTTTGCTATGGTTAGTGGCATTTTTTTGTAATTTAAAAGTGATTGGGTTTAGTTTGTTGTGGTAAGGGTTGTGTTGGTGATGATTTATGGTAGCCGAAGTAATTTAGGTGAGTTTGGCATAGTTTGCTATGGTTAGTAGCAATTTTTTGTAATTTAAAAGTGATTGGGTTTAGTTTGTTGTGGTAAGGGTTAGTTGGTGATGATTTAGAGTAGCCGAAGTAATTTAGGTGAATCTGGCATAGTTTGTTATGATTTGTAAACCTTTTTTTGTAATTTTAAGATGATATGGTTTGGTTTGTTGTGGTAAGGGTTAGTTGGGGGTGATTTACGGTAGCCGAAGTAATTTAGGTGATTCTGGTATAGTTTGTTATGATTTTTAGCATTTTTTTGTAATTTTAAAGAGATTGGGGTTAGTTTGTTGCTGTAAAGTGTAGTTGGGGGTGATTTTTGATAGCCGAAGTAATTTAGGTGAATTTGGCATAGTTTGCTATGGTTAGTAGCATTTTTTTGTAATTTAAAATTAATTGGGTTTAGTTTGTTGTGGTAAGGGTTAGTTGGTGATGATTTATGGTAGCCGAAGTAATTTAGGTGAGTTTGGCATAGTTTGCTATGGTTACTAGCATTTTTTTGTACTTTAAAAGTGATTGGGTCTAGTTTGTTGTGGTAAGGGTTAGTTGGTGATGATTTAGAGTAGCCGAAGTAACTTAGGTGAGTCTGGCATAGTTTGTTATGATTTGTACACCTTTTTTTGTAATTTTAAGATGATATGGTTTGGTTTGTTGTGGTAAGGGATAGTTGGGGGTGATTTAGGGTAGCCGAAGTAATTTAGGTGATTCTGGAATTGTTTGTTATGATTTTTAGCATTTTTTTGTAATTTTAAAGTGATTGGGCTTAGTTTGTTGCTGTAAAGTGTAGCTGTAGGTTATTTTTGATAGCCGAAGTAATTTAGGTGAGTTTGGCATAGTTTGCTATGGTTAGTAGCATTTTTTTGTAATTTAAAAGTGATTGGGTTTAGTTTGTTGTGGTAAGGGTTAGTTGGTGATGATATATGGTAGCCGAAGTAATTTAGGTGAGTTTGGCATAGTTTGCTATGGTTACTAGCATTTTTTTCTAATTTAAAATTGATTGGGTTTAGTTTGTTGTGGTAAGGGTTAGTTGGTGATGATTTAGAGTAGCCGAAGTAATTTAGGTGAGTTTGGCATAGTTTGCTATGGTTAGTAGCATTTTGTTGTAATTTAAAAGTGATTGGGTTTAGTTTGTTGTGGTAAGGGTTAGTTGGTAATCATTTATGGTCGCCGAAGTAATTTAGGTGAGTTTGGCATAGTTTGCTATGGTTACTAGCATTTTTTTGTAATTTAAAAGTGATTGGGTTTAGATTGTTGTGGTAAAGGTTAGTTGGGGATGATTTAGAGTAGCCGAAGAAATTTAGGTGAGTCTGGCAAAGTTTGTTATGATTTGTACACCTTTTTTTGTAATTTTAAGATGTTATGGTTTTGTTTGTTGTGGTAAGGGATAGTTGGGGGTGATTTACGGTAGCCGAAGTAATTTAGGTGATTCTGGTATAGTTTGTTATGATTTTTAGCATTTTTTTGTAATTTTAAAGTGATTGGGCTTAGTTTGTTGCTGTAAAGTGTAGTTGGGGGTGATTTTTGATAGCCGAAGTAATTTAGGTGAGTTTGGCATAGTTTGCTATGGTTAGTAGCATTTTTTTGTAATTTAAAAGTGATTGGGTTTAGTTTGTTGTGGTAAGGGTTGTGTTGGTGATGATTTATGGTAACCGAAATAATTTAGGTGAGTTTGGCATAGTTTGCTATGGTCAGTAGCATTTTTTTGTAATTTAAAAGTGATTGGGTTTAGTTTGTTGTGGTAAGGGTTAGTTGGTGATGATTTAGAGTAGCCGAAGTAATTTAGGTGAGTCTGGCATAGTTTGTTATGATTTGTAAACCTTTTTTTGTAATTTTAAGATGATATGGTTTGGTTTGTTGTGGTAAGGGATAGTTGGGGGTGATTTACGGTAGCCGAAGTAATTTAGGTGATTCTGGTATAGTTTCTTATGATTTTTAGCATTTTTTTGTAATTTTAAAGTGATTGGGCTTAGTTTGTTGCTGTAAAGTGTAGTTGGGGGTGATTTTTGATAGCCGAAGTAATTTAGGTGAGTTTGGCATAGTTTGCTATGGTTAGTAGCATTTTTTTGTAATTTAAAAGTGATTGGGTTTAGTTTGTTGTGGTAAGGGTTGTGTTGGTGATGATTTATGGTAGCCGAAGTAATTAAGGTGAGTTTGGCATAGTTTGCTATGGTTAGTAGCATTTTTTTGTAATTTAAAAGTGATTGGGTTTAGTTTGTTGTGGTAAGGGTTAGTTGGTGATGATTTAGAGTAGCCGAAGTAATTTAGGTGAGTCTGGCATAGTTTGTTATGATTTGTAAACCTTTTTTTGTAATTTTAAGATGATATGGTTTGGTTTGTTGTGGTAAGGGATAGTTGGGGGTGATTTACGGTAGCCGAAGTAATTTAGGTGATTCTGGTATAGTTTGTTATTATTTTTAGCATTTTTTTGTAATTTTAAAGTGATTGGGCTTAGTTTGTTGCTGTAAAGTGTAGTTGGGGGTGATTTTTGATAGCCGAAGTAATTTAGGTTAGTTTGGCGTAGTTTGCTATGGTTAGTAGCATTTTTTTGTAATTTAAAAGTGTTTGGGTTTAGTTTGTTGTGGTAAGGGTTGTGTTGGTGATGATTTATTGTAGCCGAAGTAATTTAGGTGAGTTTGGCATAGTTTGCTATGGTTACTAGCATTTTTTTGTAATTTAAAAGTGATTGGGTTTAGATTGTTGTGGTAAAGGTTAGTTGGGGATGATTTAGAGTAGCCGAAGAAATTTAGGTGAGTCTGGCATTGTTTGTTATGATTTGTACACCTTTTTTTGTAATTTTAAGATGTTATGGTTTTGTTTGTTGTGGTAAGGGATAGTTGGGGGTGATTTACGGTAGCCGAAGTAATTTAGGTGATTCTGGTATAGTTTGTTATGATTTTTAGCATTTTTTTGTAATTTTAAAGTGATTGGGCTTAGTTTGTTGCTGTAAAGTGTTGTTGGGGGTGATTTTTGATAGCCGAAGTAATTTAGGTGAGTTTGGCATAGTTTGCTATGGTTACTAGCATTTTTTTGTAATTTAAAAGTGATTGGGTTTAGTTTGTTGTGGTAAGGGTTAGTTGGTGATGACTTAGAGTAGCCGAAGTAACTTAGGTGAGTCTGGCATAGTTTGTTATGATTTGTACACCTTTTTTTGTAATTTTAAGATGATATTGTTTGGTTTGTTGTGGTAAGGGATAGTTGGGGGTGATTTACGGTAGCCGAAGTAATTTAGGTGATTCTGGAAATGTTTGTTATGATTTTTAGCATTTTTTTGTAATTTTAAAGTGATTGGACTTAGTTTGTTGCTGTAAAGTGTAGCTGTAGGTTATTTTTGATAGCCGAAGTAATTTAGGTGAGTTTGGCATAGTTTGCTATGGTTAGTAGCATTTTTTTGTAATTTAAAAGTGATTGGGTTTAGTTTGTTGTGGTAAGGGTTAGTTGGTGATGATTTATGGTAGCCGAAGTAATTTAGGTGAGTTTGGCATAGTTTGCTATGGTTACTAGCATTTTTTTGTAATTTAAAATTGATTGGGTTTAGTTTGTTGTGGTAAGGGTTAGTTGGTGATGATTTAGAGTAGCCGAAGTAATTTAGGTGAGTCTGGCATTGTTTGTTATGATTTGTACACCTTTTTTTGTAATTTTAAGATGTTATGGTTTTGTTTGTTGTGGTAAGGGATAGTTGGGGGTGATTTACGGTAGCCGAAGTAATTTAGGTGATTCTGGTATAGTTTGTTATGATTTTTAGCATTTTTTTGTAATTTTAAAGTGATTGGGTTTAGTTTGTTGCTGTAAAGTGTAGTTGGGGGTGATTTTTGATAGCCGAAGTAATTTAGGTGAGTTTGGCATAGTTTGCTATGGTTAGTAGCATTTTTTTGTAATTTAAAAGTGATTGGGTTTAGTTTGTTGTGGAAAGGGTTGTGTTGGTGATGATTTATTGTAGCCGAAGTAATTTAGGTGAGTTTGGCATAGTTTGCTATGGTTAGTAGCATTTTTTTGTAATTTAAAAGTGATTGGGTTTAGTTTGTTGTGGTAAGGGTTAGTTGGGGATGATTTAGAGTAGCCGAAGAAATTTAGGTGAGTCTGGCATAGTTTGTTATGATTTGTACACCTTTTTTTGTAATTTTAAGATGATATGGTTTTGTTTGTTGTGGTAAGGGATAGTTGGGGGTGATTTACGGTAGCCGAAGAAATTTAGGTGATTCTGGTATAGTTTGTTATGATTTTTAGCATTTTTTTGTAATTTTAAACTGATTGGGCTTAGTTTGTTGCTGTAAAGTGTAGTTGGGGGTGATTTTTGATAGTCGAAGTAATTTAGGTGAGTTTGGCATAGTTTGCTATGGTTAGTAGCATTTTTTTGTAATTTAAAAGTGATTGGGTTTAGTTTGTTGTGGTAAGGGTTGTGTTGGTGATGATTTATGGTAGCCGAAGTAATTTAGGTGAGTTTGGCATAGATTGCTATGGTTAGTAGCATTTTTTTGTAATTTAAAAGTGATTGGGTTTAGTTTGTTGTGGTAAGGGTTAGTTGGTGATGATTCAGGGTAGCCGAAGTAATTTAGGTGAGTCTGGCATAGTTTGTTATGATTTGTACACCTTTTTTTGTAATTTTAAGATGATATGGTTTGGTTTGTTGTGGTAAGGGTTAGTTGGGGGTGATTTACGGTAGACGAAGTAATTTAGGTGATTCTGGTATAGTTTGTTATGATTTTTAGCATTTTTGTGTAATTTTAAAGTGATTGGGCTTAGTTTGTTGCTGTAAAGTGTAGTTGGGGGTGATTTTTGATAGCCGAAGTAACTTAGGTAAGTTTGGCATAGTTTGCTATGGTGACTAGCATTTTTTTGTAATTTAAAAGTGATTGGGTTTAGTTTGTTGTGGTAAGGGTTAGTTGGTGATGATTTAGAGTAGCCGAAGTAATTTAGGTGAGTCTGGCATAATTTGTTATGATTTGTACACCTTTTTTTGTAATTTCAAGATGATATGGTTTGGTTTGTTGTGGTAAGGGATAGTTGGGGGTGATTTACGGTAGCCGAAGTAATTTAGGTGATTCTGGTATAGTTTGTTATGATTTTTAGCATTTTTTTTTAATTGTAAAGTGATTGGGTTTAGTTTGTTGCTGTAAAGTGTAGTTGGGGGTGATTTTTGATAGCCGATGTAATTTAGGTGAGTTTGGCATAGTTTGCTATGGTTTGTAGCATTTTTTTGTAATTTAAAAGTGATTGGGTTTAGTTTGTTGTGGTAAGGGTTAGTTGGTGATGGTTTATGGTAGCCGAAGTAATTTAGGTGAGTTTGGCATAGTTTGCTATGGTTACAAGCATTTTTTTGTAATTTAAAAGTGATTGGGTTTAGTTTGTTGTGGTAAGGGTTAGTTGGTGATGATTTAGAGTAGCCGAAGTAATTTAGGTGAGTCTGGAATGGTTTGTTATGATTTGTACACCTTTTTTTGTAATTTTAAGATGATATGGTTTGGTTTGTTGTGGTAAGGGATAGTTGGGGGTGATTTACGGTAGCCGAAATAATTTAGGTGATTCTGGAAATGTTTGTTATGATTTTTAGCATTTTTTTGTAATTTTAAAGTGATTGGGCTTAGTTTGTTGCTGTAAAGTGTAGCTGTAGGTTATTTTTGATAGCCGAAGTAATTTAGGTGAGTTTGGCATAGTTTGCTATGGTTAGTAGCATTTTTTTGTAATTTAAAAGTGATTGGGTTTAGTTTGTTGTGGTAAGGGTTAGTTGGTGATGATTTATTGTAGCCGAAGTAATTTAGGTGATTCTGGTATAGTTTGTTATGATTTTTAACCTTTTTTTGTGTAATTTTAAAGTGATTGGGCTTAGCTTGTTGCTGTAATGTGTAGTTGGGGGTGATTTTTGATAGCCGAAGTAATTTAGGTGAGTTTGGCATAGTTTGGTATGGTTAGTAGCATTTTTTTGTAATTTAAAAGTGATTGGGTTTAGTTTGTTGTGGTAAGGGTTAGTTGGTGATCATTTATGGTCGCCGAAGTAATTTAGGTGAGTTTGGCATAGTTTGCTATGGTTACTAGCATTTTTTTGTAATTTAAAAGTGATTGGGTTTAGTTTGTTGTGGTAAGGGTTAGTTGGTGATGATTTAGAGTAGCCGAAGTAATTTAGGTGAGTCTGGCATAGTTTGTTATGATTTGTAAACCTTTTTTTGTAATTTTAAGATGATATGGTTTGGTTTGTTGTGGTAAAGGATAGTTGGGGGTGATTTACGGTAGCCGAAGTAATTTAGGTGATTCTGGTATAGTTTGTTATGATTTTTAGCATTTTTTTGTAATTTTAAAGTGATTGGGTTTAGTTTGTTGCTGTAAAGTGTAGTTGGGGGTGATTTTTGATAGCCGAAGTAATTTAGGTGAATTTGGCATAGTTTGCTATGGTTAGAAGCATTTTTTTGTAATTTAAAAGTAATTGGGTTTAGTTTGTTGTGGTAAGGGTTAGTTGGTGATGATTTATGGTAGCCGAAGTAATTTAGGTGAGTTTGGCATAGTTTGCTATGGTTACTAGCATTTTTTTGTAATTTAAAAGTGATTGAGTTTTAGTTTGTTGTGGTAAGGGTTAGTTGGTGATGATTTCGAGTAGCCGAAGTAACTTAGGTGAGTCTGGCATAGTTTGTTATGATTTTTACACCTTTTTTTATAATTTTAAGATGATATGGTTTGGTTTGTTGTGGTAAGGGATAGTTGGGGGTGATTTACGGTAGCCGAAGTAATTTAGGTGATTCTGGAAATGTTTGTTATGATTTTTAGCATTTTTTTGTAATTTTAAAGTGATTGGGCTTAGTTTGTTGCTGTAAAGTGTAGCTGTAGGTTATTTTTGATAGCCGAAGTAATTTAGGTGAGTTTGGCATAGTTTGCTATGGTTAGTAGCATTTTTTTGTAATTTAAAAGTTATTGGGTTTAGTTTGTTGTGGTAAGGTTTAGTTGGTGATGATTTATGGTAGCCGAAGTAATTTAGGTGAGTTTGGCATAGTTTGCTATGGTTACTAGCATTTTTTTGTAATTTAAAATTGATTGGGTTTAGTTTGTTGTGGTAAGGGTTAGTTGGTGATGATTTAGAGTAGCCGAAGTAATTTAGGTGAGTCTGGCATTGTTTGTTATGATTTGTACACCTTTTTTTGTAATTTTAAGATGATATGGTTTGGTTTGTTGTGGTAACTGATAGTTGGGGGTGATTTACGGTAGCCGAAGTAATTTAGGTGATTCTGGTATAGTTTGTTATGATTTTTAGCATTTTTTTGTAATTTTAAAGTGATTGGGCTTAGTTTGTTGCTGTAAAGTGTAGTTGGGGGTGATTTTTGATAGCCGAAGTAATTTAGGTGAGTTTGGCATAGTTTGCTATGGTTAGTAGCATTTTTTTGTAATTTAAAAGTGATTGGGTTTAGTTTGTTGTGGTAAGGGTTAGTTGGTAATCATTTATGGTCGCCGAAGTAATTTAGGTGAGTTTGGCATAGTTTGCTATGGTTACTAGTATTTTTTTGTAATTTAAAAGCGATTGGGTTTAGTTTGTTGTGGTAAAGGTTAGTTGGGGATGATTTAGAGTAGCCGAAGAAGTTTAGGTGAGTCTGGCATAGTTTGTTATGATTTGTACACCTTTTTTTGTAATTTAAAGATGTTATGGTTTTGTTTGTTGTAGTAAGGGATAGTTGGGGGTGATTTACGGTAGCCGAAGTAATTTAGGTGATTCTGGTATAGTTTGTTATGATTTTTAGCATTTTTTTGTAATTTTAAAGTGATTGGGCTTAGTTTGTTGCTGTAAAGTGTAGTTGGGGGTGATTTTTGATAGCCGAAGTAATTTAGGTGAGTTTGGCATAGTTTGCTATGGTTAGTAGCATTTTTTTGTAATTTAAAAGTGATTGGGTTTAGTTTGTTGTGGTAAAGGTTGTGTTGGTGATGATTTATGGTAGCCGAAGTAATTTAGGTGAGTTTGGCATAGTTTGCTATGGTTAGTAGCATTTTTTTGTAATTTAAAAGTGATTGGGTTTAGTTTGTTGTGGTAAGGGTTAGTTGGTGATGATTTAGAGTAGCCGAAGTAATTTAGGTGAGTCTGGCACAGTTTGTTATGATTTGTAAACCTTTTTTTGTAATTTTAAGATGATATGGTTTGGTTTGTTGTGGTAAGGGATAGTTGGGGGTGATTTACGATAGCCGAAGTAATTTAGGTGATTCTGGTATAGTTTGTTATGATTTTTAGCATTTTTTTGTAATTTTAAAGTGATTGGGTTTAGTTTGTTGCTGTAAAGTGTAGTTGGGGGTGATTTTTGATAGCCGAAGTAATTTAGGTGAATTTGGCATAGTTTGCTATGGTTAGTAGCATTTTTTTGTAATTTAAAAGTAATTGGGTTTAGTTTGTTGTGGTAAGGGTTAGTTGGTGATGATTTATGGTAGCCGAAGTAATTTAGGTGAGTTTGGCATAGTTTGCTATGGTTACTAGCATTTTTTTGTAATTTAAAAGTGATTGGGTCTAGTTTGTTGTGGTAAGGGTTAGTTGGTGATGATTTAGAGTAGCCGATGTAACTTAGGTGAGTCTGGCATAGTTTGTTATGATTTGTACACCTTTTTTTGTAATTTTAAGATGATATGGTTTGGTTTGTTGTGGTAAGGGATAGTTGGGGGTAATTTACGGTAGCCGAAGTAATTTAGGTGATTCTGGAATTGTTTGTTATGATTTTTAGCATTTTTTTGTAATTTTAAAGTTATTGGGCTTAGTTTGTTGCTGTAAAGTGTAGCTGTAGGTTATGTTTGATAGCCGAAGTAATTTAGGTGAGTTTGGCATAGTTTGCTATGGTTAGTAGCATTTTTTTGTAATTTAAAAGTGATTGGGTTTAGTTTGTTGTGGTAAGGGTTAGTTGGTGATGATTTATGGTAGCCGAAGTAATTTAGGTGAGTTTGGCATAGTTTGCTATGGTTACTAGCATTTTTTTGTAATTTAAAATTGATTGGGTTTAGTTTGTTGTGGTAAGGGTTAGTTGGTGATGATTTAGAGTAGCCGAAGTAATTTAGGTGAGTCTGGCATTGTTTGTTATGATTTGTACACCTTTTTTTGTAATTTTAAGATGATATGGTTTGGTTTGTTGTGGTAACTGATAGTTGGGGGTGATTTACGGTAGCCGAAGTAATTTAGGTGATTCTGGTATAGTTTGTTATGATTTTTAGCATTTTTTTGTAATTTTAAAGTGATTGGGCTTAGTTTGTTGCTGTAAAGTGTAGTTGGGAGTGATTTTTGATAGCCGAAGTAATTTAGGTGAGTTTGGCATAGTTTGCTATGGTTAGTAGCATTTTGTTGTAATTTAAAAGTGATTGGGTTTAGTTTGTTGTGGTAAAGGTTAGTTGGTAATCATTTATGGTCGCCGAAGTAATTTAGGTAAGTTTGGCATAGTTTGCTATGGTTACTAGCATTTTTTTGTAATTTAAAAGTGATTGGGTTTAGATTGTTGTGGTAAAGGTTAGTTGGGGATGATTTAGAGTAGCCGAAGAAATTTAGGTGAGTCTGGCATAGTTTGTTATGATTTGTACACCTTTTTTTGTAATTTTAAGATGATATGGTTTGGTTTGTTGTGGTAAGGGATAGTTGGGGGTGATTTACGGTAGCCGAATTAATTTAGGTGATTCTGGAAATGTTTGTTATGATTTTTACCTTTTTTTTGTAATTTTAAAGTGATTGGGCTTAGTTTGTTGCTGTAAAGTGTAACTGTAGGTTATTTTTGATAGCCAAAGTAATTTAGGTGAGTTTGGCATAGTTTGCTATGGTTAGTAGCATTTTTTTGTAATTTGAAAGTGATTGGGTTTATTTTGTTGTGGTAAGGGTTAGTTGGTGATGATTTAGAGTAGCCGAAGTAACTTAGGTGAGTCTGGCATAGTTTGTTATGATTTGTACACCTTTTTTTGTAATTTTAAGATGATATGGTTTGGTTTGTTGTGGTAAGGGATAGTTGAGGGTGATTTACGGTAGCCGAAGTAATGTAGGTGATTCTGGTATAGTTTGTTATGATTTTTAGCATTTTTTTGTAATTTTAAAGTGATTGGGCTTAGTTTGTTGCTGTAAAGTGTAGTTGGGGGTGATTTTTGATAGCCGAAGTAATTTAGGTGAGTTTGGCATAGTTTGCTATGGTTAGTAGCATTTTTTTGTAATTTAAAAGTGGTTGGGTTTAGTTTGTTGTGGTAAGGGTTAGTTGGTGATCATTTATGGTCGCCGAAGTAATTTAGGTGAGTTTGGCATAGTTTGCTATGGTTACTAGCATTTTTTTGTAATTTAAAAGTGATTGGGTTTAGTTTGTTGTGGTAAGGGTTAGTTGGGGATGATTTAGAGTAGCCGAAGAAATTTAGGTGAGTCTGGCATAGTTTGTTATGATTTGTACACCTTTTTTTGTAATTTTAAGATGATATGGTTTTGTTTGTTGTGGTAAGGGATAGTTGGGGGTGATTTACGGTAGCCGAAGAAATTTAGGTGATTCTGGTATAGTTTGTTATGATTTTTAGCATTTTTTTGTAATTTTAAACTGATTGGGCTTAGTTTGTTGCTGTAAAGTGTAGTTGGGGGTGATTTTTGATAGTCGAAGTAATTTAGGTGAGTTTGGCATAGTTTGCTATGGTTAGTAGCATTTTTTTGTAATTTAAAAGTGATTGGGTTTAGTTTGTTGTGGTAAGGGTTGTGTTGGTGATGATTTATGGTAGCCGAAGTAATTTAGGTGAGTTTGGCATAGTTTGCTATGGTTAGTAGCATTTTTTTGTAATTTAAAAGTGATTGGGTTTAGTTTGTTGTGGTAAGGGTTAGTTGGTGATGATTCAGGGTAGCCGAAGTAATTTAGGTGAGTCTGGCATAGTTTGTTATGATTTGTACACCTTTTTTTGTAATTTTAAGATGATATGGTTTGGTTTGTTGTGGTAAGGGTTAGTTGGGGGTGATTTACGGTAGACGAAGTAATTTAGGTGATTCTGGTATAGTTTGTTATGATTTTTAGCATTTTTGTGTAATTTTAAAGTGATTGGGCTTAGTTTGTTGCAGTAAAGTGTAGTTGGGGGTGATTTTTGATAGCCGAAGTAACTTAGGTAAGTTTGGCATAGTTTGCTATGGTGACTAGCATTTTTTTGTAATTTAAAAGTGATTGGGTTTAGTTTGTTGTGGTAAGGGTTAGTTGGTGATGATTTAGAGTAGCCGAAGTAATTTAGGTGAGTCTGGCATAATTTGTTATGATTTGTACACCTTTTTTTGTAATTTCAAGATGATATGGTTTGGTTTGTTGTGGTAAGGGATAGTTGGGGGTGATTTACGGTAGCCGAAGTAATTTAGGTGATTCTGGTATAGTTTGTTATGATTTTTAGCATTTTTTTTTAATTTTAAAGTGATTGGGTTTAGTTTGTTGCTGTAAAGTGTAGTTGGGGGTGATTTTTGATAGCCGATGTAATTTAGGTGAGTTTGGCATAGTTTGCTATGGTTTGTAGCATTTTTTTGTAATTTAAAAGTGATTGGGTTTAGTTTGTTGTGGTAAGGGTTAGTTGGTGATGGTTTATGGTAGCCGAAGTAATTTAGGTGAGTTTGGCATAGTTTGCTATGGTTACAAGCATTTTTTTGTAATTTAAAAGTGATTGGGTTTAGTTTGTTGTGGTAAGGGTTAGTTGGTGATGATTTAGAGTAGCCGAAGTAATTTAGGTGAGTCTGGAATGGTTTGTTATGATTTGTACACCTTTTTTTGTAATTTTAAGATGATATGGTTTGGTTTGTTGTGGTAAGGGATAGTTGGGGGTGATTTACGGTAGCCGAAATAATTTAGGTGATTCTGGAAATGTTTGTTATGATTTTTAGCATTTTTTTGTAATTTTAAAGTGATTGGGCTTAGTTTGTTGCTGTAAAGTGTAGCTGTAGGTTATTTTTGATAGCCGAAGTAATTTAGGTGAGTTTGGCATAGTTTGCTATGGTTAGTAGCATTTTTTTGTAATTTAAAAGTGATTGGGTTTAGTTTGTTGTGGTAAGGGTTAGTTGGTGATGATTTATTGTAGCCGAAGTAATTTAGGTGATTCTGGTATAGTTTGTTATGATTTTTAACCTTTTTTTGTGTAATTTTAAAGTGATTGGGCTTAGCTTGTTGCTGTAATGTGTAGTTGGGGGTGATTTTTGATAGCCGAAGTAATTTAGGTGAGTTTGGCATAGTTTGGTATGGTTAGTAGCATTTTTTTGTAATTTAAAAGTGATTGGGTTTAGTTTGTTGTGGTAAGGGTTAGTTGGTGATCATTTATGGTCGCCGAAGTAATTTAGGTGAGTTTGGCATAGTTTGCTATGGTTACTAGCATTTTTTTGTAATTTAAAAGTGATTGGGTTTAGTTTGTTGTGGTAAGGGTTAGTTGGTGATGATTTAGAGTAGCCGAAGTAATTTAGGTGAGTCTGGCATAGTTTGTTATGATTTGTAAACCTTTTTTTGTAATTTTAAGATGATATGGTTTGGTTTGTTGTGGTAAAGGATAGTTGGGGGTGATTTACGGTAGCCGAAGTAATTTAGGTGATTCTGGTATAGTTTGTTATGATTTTTAGCATTTTTTTGTAATTTTAAAGTGATTGGGTTTAGTTTGTTGCTGTAAAGTGTAGTTGGGGGTGATTTTTGATAGCCGAAGTAATTTAGGTGAATTTGGCATAGTTTGCTATGGTTAGAAGCATTTTTTTGTAATTTAAAAGTAATTGGGTTTAGTTTGTTGTGGTAAGGGTTAGTTGGTGATGATTTATGGTAGCCGAAGTAATTTAGGTGAGTTTGGCATAGTTTGCTATGGTTACTAGCATTTTTTTGTAATTTAAAAGTGATTGAGTTTTAGTTTGTTGTGGTAAGGGTTAGTTGGTGATGATTTCGAGTAGCCGAAGTAACTTAGGTGAGTCTGGCATAGTTTGTTATGATTTTTACACCTTTTTTTGTAATTTTAAGATGATATGGTTTGGTTTGTTGTGGTAAGGGATAGTTGGGGGTGATTTACGGTAGCCGAAGTAATTTAGGTGATTCTGGAAATGTTTGTTATGATTTTTAGCATTTTTTTGTAATTTTAAAGTGATTGGGCTTAGTTTGTTGCTGTAAAGTGTAGCTGTAGGTTATTTTTGATAGCCGAAGTAATTTAGGTGAGTTTGGCATAGTTTGCTATGGTTAGTAGCATTTTTTTGTAATTTAAAAGTTATTGGGTTTAGTTTGTTGTGGTAAGGTTTAGTTGGTGATGATTTATGGTAGCCGAAGTAATTTAGGTGAGTTTGGCATAGTTTGCTATGGTTACTAGCATTTTTTTGTAATTTAAAATTGATTGGGTTTAGTTTGTTGTGGTAAGGGTTAGTTGGTGATGATTTAGAGTAGCCGAAGTAATTTAGGTGAGTCTGGCATTGTTTGTTATGATTTGTACACCTTTTTTTGTAATTTTAAGATGATATGGTTTGGTTTGTTGTGGTAACTGATAGTTGGGGGTGATTTACGGTAGCCGAAGTAATTTAGGTGATTCTGGTATAGTTTGTTATGATTTTTAGCATTTTTTTGTAATTTTAAAGTGATTGGGCTTAGTTTGTTGCTGTAAAGTGTAGTTGGGGGTGATTTTTGATAGCCGAAGTAATTTAGGTGAGTTTGGCATAGTTTGCTATGGTTAGTAGCATTTTTTTGTAATTTAAAAGTGATTGGGTTTAGTTTGTTGTGGTAAGGGTTAGTTGGTAATCATTTATGGTCGCCGAAGTAATTTAGGTGAGTTTGGCATAGTTTGCTATGGTTACTAGTATTTTTTTGTAATTTAAAAGCGATTGGGTTTAGTTTGTTGTGGTAAAGGTTAGTTGGGGATGATTTAGAGTAGCCGAAGAAGTTTAGGTGAGTCTGGCATAGTTTGTTATGATTTGTACACCTTTTTTTGTAATTTAAAGATGTTATGGTTTTGTTTGTTGTAGTAAGGGATAGTTGGGGGTGATTTACGGTAGCCGAAGTAATTTAGGTGATTCTGGTATAGTTTGTTATGATTTTTAGCATTTTTTTGTAATTTTAAAGTGATTGGGCTTAGTTTGTTGCTGTAAAGTGTAGTTGGGGGTGATTTTTGATAGCCGAAGTAATTTAGGTGAGTTTGGCATAGTTTGCTATGGTTAGTAGCATTTTTTTGTAATTTAAAAGTGATTGGGTTTAGTTTGTTGTGGTAAAGGTTGTGTTGGTGATGATTTATGGTAGCCGAAGTAATTTAGGTGAGTTTGGCATAGTTTGCTATGGTTAGTAGCATTTTTTTGTAATTTAAAAGTGATTGGGTTTAGTTTGTTGTGGTAAGGGTTAGTTGGTGATGATTTAGAGTAGCCGAAGTAATTTAGGTGAGTCTGGCACAGTTTGTTATGATTTGTAAACCTTTTTTTGTAATTTTAAGATGATATGGTTTGGTTTGTTGTGGTAAGGGATAGTTGGGGGTGATTTACGATAGCCGAAGTAATTTAGGTGATTCTGGTATAGTTTGTTATGATTTTTAGCATTTTTTTGTAATTTTAAAGTGATTGGGTTTAGTTTGTTGCTGTAAAGTGTAGTTGGGGGTGATTTTTGATAGCCGAAGTAATTTAGGTGAATTTGGCATAGTTTGCTATGGTTAGTAGCATTTTTTTGTAATTTAAAAGTAATTGGGTTTAGTTTGTTGTGGTAAGGGTTAGTTGGTGATGATTTATGGTAGCCGAAGTAATTTAGGTGAGTTTGGCATAGTTTGCTATGGTTACTAGCATTTTTTTGTAATTTAAAAGTGATTGGGTCTAGTTTGTTGTGGTAAGGGTTAGTTGGTGATGATTTAGAGTAGCCGATGTAACTTAGGTGAGTCTGGCATAGTTTGTTATGATTTGTACACCTTTTTTTGTAATTTTAAGATGATATGGTTTGGTTTGTTGTGGTAAGGGATAGTTGGGGGTAATTTACGGTAGCCGAAGTAATTTAGGTGATTCTGGAATTGTTTGTTATGATTTTTAGCATTTTTTTGTAATTTTAAAGTTATTGGGCTTAGTTTGTTGCTGTAAAGTGTAGCTGTAGGTTATGTTTGATAGCCGAAGTAATTTAGGTGAGTTTGGCATAGTTTGCTATGGTTAGTAGCATTTTTTTGTAATTTAAAAGTGATTGGGTTTAGTTTGTTGTGGTAAGGGTTAGTTGGTGATGATTTATGGTAGCCGAAGTAATTTAGGTGAGTTTGGCATAGTTTGCTATGGTTACTAGCATTTTTTTGTAATTTAAAATTGATTGGGTTTAGTTTGTTGTGGTAAGGGTTAGTTGGTGATGATTTAGAGTAGCCGAAGTAATTTAGGTGAGTCTGGCATTGTTTGTTATGATTTGTACACCTTTTTTTGTAATTTTAAGATGATATGGTTTGGTTTGTTGTGGTAACTGATAGTTGGGGGTGATTTACGGTAGCCGAAGTAATTTAGGTGATTCTGGTATAGTTTGTTATGATTTTTAGCATTTTTTTGTAATTTTAAAGTGATTGGGCTTAGTTTGTTGCTGTAAAGTGTAGTTGGGAGTGATTTTTGATAGCCGAAGTAATTTAGGTGAGTTTGGCATAGTTTGCTATGGTTAGTAGCATTTTGTTGTAATTTAAAAGTGATTGGGTTTAGTTTGTTGTGGTAAAGGTTAGTTGGTAATCATTTATGGTCGCCGAAGTAATTTAGGTAAGTTTGGCATAGTTTGCTATGGTTACTAGCATTTTTTTGTAATTTAAAAGTGATTGGGTTTAGATTGTTGTGGTAAAGGTTAGTTGGGGATGATTTAGAGTAGCCGAAGAAATTTAGGTGAGTCTGGCATAGTTTGTTATGATTTGTACACCTTTTTTTGTAATTTTAAGATGATATGGTTTGGTTTGTTGTGGTAAGGGATAGTTGGGGGTGATTTACGGTAGCCGAATTAATTTAGGTGATTCTGGAAATGTTTGTTATGATTTTTACCTTTTTTTTGTAATTTTAAAGTGATTGGGCTTAGTTTGTTGCTGTAAAGTGTAACTGTAGGTTATTTTTGATAGCCAAAGTAATTTAGGTGAGTTTGGCATAGTTTGCTATGGTTAGTAGCATTTTTTTGTAATTTGAAAGTGATTGGGTTTATTTTGTTGTGGTAAGGGTTAGTTGGTGATGATTTAGAGTAGCCGAAGTAACTTAGGTGAGTCTGGCATAGTTTGTTATGATTTGTACACCTTTTTTTGTAATTTTAAGATGATATGGTTTGGTTTGTTGTGGTAAGGGATAGTTGAGGGTGATTTACGGTAGCCGAAGTAATGTAGGTGATTCTGGTATAGTTTGTTATGATTTTTAGCATTTTTTTGTAATTTTAAAGTGATTGGGCTTAGTTTGTTGCTGTAAAGTGTAGTTGGGGGTGATTTTTGATAGCCGAAGTAATTTAGGTGAGTTTGGCATAGTTTGCTATGGTTAGTAGCATTTTTTTGTAATTTAAAAGTGGTTGGGTTTAGTTTGTTGTGGTAAGGGTTAGTTGGTGATCATTTATGGTCGCCGAAGTAATTTAGGTGAGTTTGGCATAGTTTGCTATGGTTACTAGCATTTTTTTGTAATTTAAAAGTGATTGGGTTTAGTTTGTTGTGGTAAGGGTTAGTTGGGGATGATTTAGAGTAGCCGAAGAAATTTAGGTGAGTCTGGCATAGTTTGTTATGATTTGTACACCTTTTTTTGTAATTTTAAGATGATATGGTTTTGTTTGTTGTGGTAAGGGATAGTTGGGGGTGATTTACGGTAGCCGAAGAAATTTAGGTGATTCTGGTATAGTTTGTTATGATTTTTAGCATTTTTTTGTAATTTTAAACTGATTGGGCTTAGTTTGTTGCTGTAAAGTGTAGTTGGGGGTGATTTTTGATAGTCGAAGTAATTTAGGTGAGTTTGGCATAGTTTGCTATGGTTAGTAGCATTTTTTTGTAATTTAAAAGTGATTGGGTTTAGTTTGTTGTGGTAAGGGTTGTGTTGGTGATGATTTATGGTAGCCGAAGTAATTTAGGTGAGTTTGGCATAGTTTGCTATGGTTAGTAGCATTTTTTTGTAATTTAAAAGTGATTGGGTTTAGTTTGTTGTGGTAAGGGTTAGTTGGTGATGATTCAGGGTAGCCGAAGTAATTTAGGTGAGTCTGGCATAGTTTGTTATGATTTGTACACCTTTTTTTGTAATTTTAAGATGATATGGTTTGGTTTGTTGTGGTAAGGGTTAGTTGGGGGTGATTTACGGTAGACGAAGTAATTTAGGTGATTCTGGTATAGTTTGTTATGATTTTTAGCATTTTTGTGTAATTTTAAAGTGATTGGGCTTAGTTTGTTGCAGTAAAGTGTAGTTGGGGGTGATTTTTGATAGCCGAAGTAACTTAGGTAAGTTTGGCATAGTTTGCTATGGTGACTAGCATTTTTTTGTAATTTAAAAGTGATTGGGTTTAGTTTGTTGTGGTAAGGGTTAGTTGGTGATGATTTAGAGTAGCCGAAGTAATTTAGGTGAGTCTGGCATAATTTGTTATGATTTGTACACCTTTTTTTGTAATTTCAAGATGATATGGTTTGGTTTGTTGTGGTAAGGGATAGTTGGGGGTGATTTACGGTAGCCGAAGTAATTTAGGTGATTCTGGTATAGTTTGTTATGATTTTTAGCATTTTTTTTTAATTTTAAAGTGATTGGGTTTAGTTTGTTGCTGTAAAGTGTAGTTGGGGGTGATTTTTGATAGCCGATGTAATTTAGGTGAGTTTGGCATAGTTTGCTATGGTTTGTAGCATTTTTTTGTAATTTAAAAGTGATTGGGTTTAGTTTGTTGTGGTAAGGGTTAGTTGGTGATGGTTTATGGTAGCCGAAGTAATTTAGGTGAGTTTGGCATAGTTTGCTATGGTTACAAGCATTTTTTTGTAATTTAAAAGTGATTGGGTTTAGTTTGTTGTGGTAAGGGTTAGTTGGTGATGATTTAGAGTAGCCGAAGTAATTTAGGTGAGTCTGGAATGGTTTGTTATGATTTGTACACCTTTTTTTGTAATTTTAAGATGATATGGTTTGGTTTGTTGTGGTAAGGGATAGTTGGGGGTGATTTACGGTAGCCGAAATAATTTAGGTGATTCTGGAAATGTTTGTTATGATTTTTAGCATTTTTTGTAATTTTAAAGTGATTGGGCTTAGTTTGTTGCTGTAAAGTGTAGCTGTAGGTTATTTTTGATAGCCGAAGTAATTTAGGTGAGTTTGGCATAGTTTGCTATGGTAGTAGCATTTTTTTGTAATTTAAAAGTGATTGGGTTTAGTTTGTTGTGGTAAGGGTTAGTTGGTGATGATTTATGGTAGCCGAAGTAATTTAGGTGATTCTGGTATAGTTTGTTATGATTTTTAACCTTTTTTTGTGTAATTTTAAAGTGATTGGGCTTAGCTTGTTGCTGTAATGTGTAGTTGGGGGTGATTTTTGATAGCCGAAGTAATTTAGGTGAGTTTGGCATAGTTTGGTATGGTTAGTAGCATTTTTTTGTAATTTAAAAGTGATTGGGTTTAGTTTGTTGTGGTAAGGGTTAGTTGGTGATCATTTATGGTCGCCGAAGTAATTTAGGTGAGTTTGGCATAGTTTGCTATGGTTACTAGCATTTTTTTGTAATTTAAAAGTGATTGGGTTTAGTTTGTTGTGGTAAGGGTTAGTTGGTGATGATTTAGAGTAGCCGAAGTAATTTAGGTGAGTCTGGCATAGTTTGTTATGATTTGTAAACCTTTTTTTGTAATTTTAAGATGATATGGTTTGGTTTGTTGTGGTAAGGGATAGTTGGGGGTGATTTACGGTAGCCCAAGTAATTTAGGTGATTCTGGTATAGTTTGTTATGATTTTTAGCATTTTTTTGTAATTTTAAAGTGATTGGGTTTAGTTTGTTGCTGTAAAGTGTAGTTGGGGGTGATTTTTGATAGCCGAAGTAATTTAGGTGAATTTGGCATAGTTTGCTATGGTTAGAAGCATTTTTTTGTAATTTAAAAGTAATTGGGTTTAGTTTGTTGTGGTAAGGGTTAGTTGGTGATGATTTATGGTAGCCGAAGTAATTTAGGTGAGTTTGGCATAGTTTGCTATGGTTACTAGCATTTTTTGTAATTTAAAAGTGATTGAGTTTTAGTTTGTTGTGGTAAGGGTTAGTTGGTGATGATTTCGAGTAGCCGAAGTAACTTAGGTGAGTCTGGCATAGTTTGTTATGATTTTTACACCTTTTTTGTAATTTTAAGATGATATGGTTTGGTTTGTTGTGGTAAGGGATAGTTGGGGGTGATTTACGGTAGCCGAAGTAATTTAGGTGATTCTGGAAATGTTTGTTATGATTTTTAGCATTTTTTTGTAATTTTAAAGTGATTGGGCTTAGTTTGTTGCTGTAAAGTGTAGCTGTAGGTTATTTTTGATAGCCGAAGTAATTTAGGTGAGTTTGGCATAGTTTGCTATGGTTAGTAGCATTTTTTTGTAATTTAAAAGTGATTGGGTTTAGTTTGTTGTGGTAAGGTTTAGTTGGTGATGATTTATGGTAGCCGAAGTAATTTAGGTGAGTTTGGCATAGTTTGCTATGGTTACTAGCATTTTTTTGTAATTTAAAATTGATTGGTTTAGTTTGTTGTGGTAAGGGTTAGTGGGTGATGATTTAGAGTAGCCGAAGTAATTTAGGTGAGTCTGGCATTGTTTGTTATGATTTGTACACCTTTTTTTGTAATTTTAAGATGATATGGTTTGGTTTGTTGTGGTAACTGATAGTTGGGGGTGATTTACGGTAGCCGAAGTAATTTAGGTGATTCTGGTATAGTTTGTTATGATTTTTAGCATTTTTTTGTAATTTTAAAGTGATTGGGCTTAGTTTGTTGCTGTAAAGTGTAGTTGGGGGTGGGGGTGATTTTTGATAGCCGAAGTAATTTAGGTGAGTTTGGCATAGTTTGCTATGGTTAGTAGCATTTTTTTGTAATTTAAAAGTGATTGGGTTTAGTTTGTTGTGGTAAGGGTTAGTTGGTAATCATTTATGGTCGCCGAAGTAATTTAGGTGAGTTTGGCATAGTTTGCTATGGTTACTAGTATTTTTTTGTAATTTAAAAGCGATTGGGTTTAGTTTGTTGTGGTAAAGGTTAGTTGGGGATGATTTAGAGTAGCCGAAGAAGTTTAGGTGAGTCTGGCATAGTTTGTTATGATTTGTACACCTTTTTTTGTAATTTAAAGATGTTATGGTTTTGTTTGTTGTAGTAAGGGATAGTTGGGGGTGATTTACGGTAGCCGAAGTAATTTAGGTGATTCTGGTATAGTTTGTTATGATTTTTAGCATTTTTTTGTAATTTTAAAGTGATTGGGCTTAGTTTGTTGCTGTAAAGTGTAGTTGGGGGTGATTTTTGATAGCCGAAGTAATTTAGGTGAGTTTGGCATAGTTTGCTATGGTTAGTAGCATTTTTTTGTAATTTAAAAGTGATTGGGTTTAGTTTGTTGTGGTAAAGGTTGTGTTGGTGATTATTTATGGTAGCCGAAGTAATTTAGGTGAGTTTGGCATAGTTTGCTATGGTTAGTAGCATTTTTTTGTAATTTAAAAGTGATTGGGTTTAGTTTGTTGTGGTAAGGGTTAGTTGGTGATGATTTAGAGTAGCCGAAGTAATTTAGGTGAGTCTGGCACAGTTTGTTATGATTTGTAAACCTTTTTTTGTAATTTTAAGATGATATGGTTTGGTTTGTTGTGGTAAGGGATAGTTGGGGGTGATTTACGATAGCCGAAGTAATTTAAGTGATTCTGGTATAGTTTGTTATGATTTTTAGCATTTTTTTGTAATTTTAAAGTGATTGGGTTTAGTTTGTAGCTGTAAAGTGTAGTTGGGGGTGATTTTTGATAGCCGAAGTAATTTAGGTGAATTTGGCATAGTTTGCTATGGTTAGTAGCATTTTTTTGTAATTTAAAAGTAATTGGGTTTAGTTTGTTGTGGTAAGGGTTAGTTGGTGATGATTTATGGTAGCCGAAGTAATTTAGGTGAGTTTGGCATAGTTTGCTATGGTTACTAGCATTTTTTTGTAATTTAAAAGTGATTGGGTCTAGTTTGTTGTGGTAAGGGTTAGTTGGTGATGATTTAGAGTAGCCGAAGTAACTTAGGTGAGTCTGGCATAGTTTGTTATGATTTGTACAACTTTTTTTGTAATTTTAAGATGATATGGTTTGGTTTGTTGTGGTAAGGGATAGTTGGGGGTAATTTACGGTAGCCGAAGTAATTTAGGTGATTCTGGAATTGTTTGTTATGATTTTTAGCATTTTTTTGTAATTTTAAAGTTATTGGGCTTAGTTTGTTGCTGTAAAGTGTAGCTGTAGGTTATGTTTGATAGCCGAAGTAATTTAGGTGAGTTTGGCATAGTTTGCTATGGTTAGTAGCATTTTTTTGTAATTTAAAAGTGATTGGGTTTAGTTTGTTGTGGTAAGGGTTAGTTGGTGATGATTTATGGTAGCCGAAGTAATTTAGGTGAGTTTGGCATAGTTTGCTATGGTTACTAGCATTTTTTTGTAATTTAAAATTGATTGGGTTTAGTTTGTTGTGGTAAGGGTTAGTTGGTGATGATTTAGAGTAGCCGAAGTAATTTAGGTGAGTCTGGCATTGTTTGTTATGATTTGTACACCTTTTTTTGTAATTTTAAGATGATATGGTTTGGTTTGTTGTGGTAACTGATAGTTGGGGGTGATTTACGGTAGCCGAAGTAATTTAGGTGATTCTGGTATAGTTTGTTATGATTTTTAGCATTTTTTTGTAATTTTAAAGTGATTGGGCTTAGTTTGTTGCTGTAAAGTGTAGTTGGGAGTGATTTTTGATAGCCGAAGTAATTTAGGTGAGTTTGGCATAGTTTGCTATGGTTAGTAGCATTTTGTTGTAATTTAAAAGTGATTGGGTTTAGTTTGTTGTGGTAAAGGTTAGTTGGTAATCATTTATGGTCGCCGAAGTAATTTAGGTGAGTTTGGCATAGTTTGCTATGGTTGGTGGAGCAATGTGACGTGCTCTATTACCGTTAGGTTTCTTCAATCGAAATAATTTTTGACGTTATTTTTCTCAATGTTTATTTTTGCAATGCTCATTTTTTCTTCTCACTTGATGTGTTGTTACCATGCAACATAACATGGCCGTATACAGAGAAACGAAGTATCGAACATGCCGCCCCCTATTGAAGCCTTGGCATTCAATGAACATTAAATTAATTTTATGCTAACAAACATGATTCGTTGAAACAATGATTTTGATAATAACAATGATAATATTTAATGCGCACTTTCTTAATTTGGAAGCACGCACAATTTCGTAACTGAACGTTTCACCACACCTCGAGCTGTTTTTACGGTAGCCACTCGGATGATACCATCAGCGCCAGTGTGTACTTGGAGTACTCTTCCCAAGGACCATTTAAGTGGAGGGAGGTTGTCTTCTTTGATTATCACTATTGAGTCCTCATGAAGTAAATGATGGTATTGTTGACGCCATTTCGTGCGAGTCTGCAGTTCCGTTAAATAGTCACGAGACCACCTTTTCCAAAAATTTTGAGAAATTTGCTGCAGCCGTTGGAATTTTGACAATTTTGATTCGTGGATTTGCGTAACGTCTGGATCTGGTATTGCTGCCAACGATTCGCCAACGAGAAAGTGTGCGGGAGTTAGGGGGGAAGGATCATTGGGATTGCTCGACATTGGATGCAACGGTCTTGAATTTAAACAAGCTTCGATTTGACACAATACCGTACAAAGCTCTTCAAATGTTAAACATGCGTTTGCAACAACTCTCTTTAAATGTTGTTTTGCTGACTTTATGTTTGCCTCCCAAATTCCACCAAAATGTGGGGAACGCGGTGGTATGAAGTGCCATTGAATTCCCTCTTTCGAGAGCGCGTCACTAATCTGTGTTTGACCAGATCGAAGACATTTTAAAAGCTCTGAAAGTTCGTTTTTTGCCCCTACAAAATTGGTTGCGTTATCACAATATATGTGAGCGCATTTACCTCGTCTTGACACGAATCTGCGTAATGCAGCGATGAACGCTTCCGTCGTAAGATCGCTGACGACTTCTAAATGTATGGCTTTCGTTGAAAAACAAATGAAAAGACAGACAAATGCTTTTATTCGTTTAAAACCGCGCCCTTTCTTATCGCGAATAAATAAAGGACCTGCGTAGTCAATTCCAGTTACCGAAAAGGGACGTGAAGGTGTAATTCTTGAAGCAGGCAATTCACCCATTGTGTGTTTTGCTGGAATTGGATTTACTTTAAAGCATTGGACACATTGTTTTGTTATTTTTCTTGCCAGGTTTCTACCGCCCAGTGGCCAATATCTTTCGCGTAGAGATGCTAAACACGTCTGAGGTCCAGCATGTAGAAGCCTGATATGCTCCTCGCGCATGATCAAATCTGCTATTGGATGTTTATTTGGAACAATTACAGGATGTTTCTTAGTCCATGCTATTTTTGCATGACCTAACCGGCCTCCAACTCTGATTAGGCCTTTGTCGTCCATGATGGGACTAAGGCAGATCAATTTACTTTTGATGTGAACTGTGCGTCCCTGATTGAGATCATGAAGTTCTCTACCAAAAGCATGTTGTTGAGCTAATCGTATTAGTTTTTCCCTTGATTGATTTAATTCAATTACTGATAGTGGCTCTAACATTCTATCAGCTACTGTACGAGTGGAATTGAAGCAAAATCTTAAAACATATGCAGTTACTCGTACAAGCTTGTTCCATGACGAGAATCGTTTGAAAATCGTGTCATCTGATAGAACAGAACTGAATGATGACTGTGAGGATTTTCGAATTTCCGGTAAATGCTCTGGAGGTTCCACGTGAAAATGTGGCCACGTGGATTCACTGTTCTTTAACCATTCAGGCCCTTCCCACCATTTTGTCTCATGCTGCAATGTGTCAGGATTGACACCTCTGGAAATGAGATCAGCAGGATTGTCCTTGGTGTTGATATAATACCAATCAGTCTTGTTCGTTAAAGCTTGAATTTCTGCTACTCTGTTAGCTACGAATGTTTTCCACTGACCGGGAAAACCATTTATCCACGATAATGTGATTGTTGAATCGCACCAGTACCGCTCCTTGGATGCAAAAATCTTTAACGCTGATTTGATCTGACTCATTAGCCTCGATAAAAGCAATGCACCGCATAGTTCTAATTTGGGTATGCTAGTAGTTTTTAGAGGAGCTACTCGACCCTTTGAACAAAGCAATGACACCTTGCAATTCCCGAAATTGTCTAATGAACGCATGTAGATGGCTGCACCGTACGCGTTTTCTGAGGCGTCTGAAAATCCGTGTATTTCTATTAGATTTGCGTTAATTAACAAAACATGTCTAGGAATGTGAATGCTGTTCAGAAAGTGCAACTTTGATTCGAATGTTTTCCACAAGTTGTGCATTTCTATAGGTACCGATTCATCCCATGCAAGCTTGATTTGCCAAAGTTTTTGTAGAATTATCTTGGCAACAGTGATTACAGGACCGATGATTCCCAATGGGTCAAAAATTCTTGCTATGCTGGCAAGAATTATGCGTTTGGTAATTTTGTTTTTGTTAGTGCTTGTGTCTTTTATTGAGAATGTGAAGGTGTCTTGAGCTGGTCCCCATATCAGTCCCAATGTTTTTGTGTTTTTGTCATGAGCTATACTCATGTAAGGAATGTCTGGAGTAACAGCAGATATGGACCTTATTACTGTTTGATCGTTCGAGACCCATTTACGAAGCTGAAAGCCTCCTGATTGAAGAATTTCTAAAACTTCGTTGCTAATTTTGATTACTTGTTCGGGTGTATCTGCTCCGGTTATAAGATCGTCAACGTAAAAATCACTTAATATGACTGACGCTGCTACTGGTAATTTGTTTATGTGTTGATGTGCTGTTTCTTGTAAACAACGAGTTGCGAGGTAAGGTGCGGAGGCAGTTCCATACGTAACCGTGTTTAATTCGTAGGTGTCGAGTATGTCATTTGGATCATCACGCCACACTATGCGTTGCAATGCTCGATCTTTCTCCGCCACCAATATCTGTCGATACATTTTTTCTACATCAGCAGTGACCACGATTGTGTGTTTTCGAAAGCGAATCAAAATTGAAAATAATTCATCTTGTATGGTTGGACCTATGGCCTGAATATCGTTCAACGAAAAGTCGGATGTGGATTTAGCGGAAGCATCAAACACGACCCGAATCTTTGAAGTGATGCTGTCTTGCTTTAATACTGCATGATGAGGTAGAAAAAACGTGGATGTTGAGGAATCGTCCCCTTGTATCTTGGACATGTGACCAAGATTGATGTATTCATCAATAAATTCTTTGTATTGCGCCTTTAGGTCTGAATTTTTGTTTAATTTCTTTTCTAACGCGAAAAAACGTTTGGTAGCCATGCTTTTTGAATCTATATATATAAAGCGAAGTGTCCTCACTGACACACTCATTCATTCACTCATTCATCTACACATCTACACACTGATTCATAATCAACCCACAGCCCAAACCGTGAGGGCTGGAGACTTGAAATTTTAGACACGGGTGTATCATGTGCCGAAACTGAACACTAAGAAGGGATTTTGCGAAATTCGGCCCGGTTCCTTTGTAATTCAATAAAAACCGGCTAAAATAAACAAAAAATGATCGGATCGCGGAGACCGTGTTTATGTTAGAAGCACGTATCTAGCCAAAACAACTTCGACGACGGGCGACCGGTTTACATTAAAAGCACTTATTTAACCTAAACAATTTCAACGTCGAGTTTCTGCTTTCGTGATCATACTTTTGCCGTACCTAGCGAGGCCGCAGATATTTCAATTATAATTTTGATTTCAATTATAATGTCGATCCGTGACTCAATTAAAAATTACCAAATCACTCCAAATTTAATCCGTCAACATTAAACATCCTCAAATATCTCTTACCACTGCAAACTTTACCAAATCAACCCCAAAAAATTCCCGAACTATGCCAAACTGACATAAACTAGATCCGTTATTTTAAATCATCCCTTACCACCCCTTAGCAACCCCAAGTAACTCCAATCACTTTAAAATAAAACAAAATGACACAAATCATGGCAGATTATGTCCAACTCACACATATTATTTCGTCTACCAAAAATCACCCCCAACTACCCCTTACCACCCCAAAATAAGCCCAATCACTTTAAAATTACAAAAAAATTCTACAAACCGTAGCAAACTATGCCAAACTCATCTAAATTACTTTGACTTCCATAAATCACCCCAAACTACCCCTTACCACCCCAAAATAAGCCCAATCACTTTAAAATTATCAAAAATGCTACAAACCATAGCAAACTATGCCTAACTCACCTAAATTACTTCGGCTAACATAAATCACCCCCAACAACCCCTTACTACCCCAAAATAAGCCCAATCACTTTAAAATTACAAAAAATGCTACAAACCATAGCAAACTATGCCAAACTCACTTAAATTACTTCGGCTATCATAAATCACCCCCAACTACCCCTTACCACCCCTAACTCATCCCAATCACTTTAAAATTACAAAAAATGCTACAAACCATAGCAAACTATGCCTAACTCACCCAAATTACTTCGGGTAACATAAATCACCCCCAACAACCCCTTACTACCCCAAAATAAGCCCAATCACTTTAAAATTACAAAAAATGCTACAAACCATAGCAAACTATGCCAAACTCACTTAAATTACTTCGGCTATCATAAATCACCCCCAACTACCCCTTACCGCCCCTAACTCATCCCAATCACTTTAAAATTACAAAAAATGCTACAAACCATAGCAAACTATGCCTAACTCACTTAAATTACTTCGGCTAACATAAATCACCCCCAACTACCCCTTACCACCCCTAACTCATCCCAATCACTTTAAAATTACAAAAAATGCTACAAACCATAGCAAACTATGCCTAACTCACTTAAATTACTTCGGCTAACATAAATCACCCCCAACAACCCCTTACTACCCCAAAATAAGCCCAATCACTTTAAAATTACAAAAAAATGCTACAAACCATAGCAAACTATGCCTAACTCACCTAAATTACTTCGGCTACCATAAATCAGCCCCAACTACCCCTTACCACCCCAAAATAAGCCCAATCACTTTAAAATTACAAAAAATGCTACAAACCATAGCAAACTATGCCAAACTCACTTAAATTACTTCGGCTAACATAAATCACCCCCAACAACCCCTTACTACCCCAAAATAAGCCCAATCACTTTAAAATTACAAAAAAATGCTACAAACTATAGCAAACGATGCCTAACTCACCTAAATTACTTCGGCTAACATAAATCACCCCCAACAACCCCTTACTACCCCAAAATAAGCCCAATCACTTTAAAATTACAAAAAATGCTACAAACCATAGCAAACTATGCCAAACTCACTTAAATTACTTCGGCTATCATAAATCACCCCCAACTACCCCTTACCACCCCAAACTCAGCCCAATCACTTTAAAATTACAAAAAATGTTACAAGCCTTATCAAACTATGCCAAACTCATCTAAATTACTTTGGCTTCCATAAATCACCCCCAACTACCCCTTACCACCCCAAAATAGGCTCAATCACTTTAAAATTACAAAAAAATTCTACAAACCGTAGCAAACTATGCCAAACTCCCCTAAATTACTTCGGCTACCATAAATCACCCCGAACTACCCCTTACAACCCCAAAATAAGCCCAATCACTTTAAAATTACAAAATATTCAACAAATCATAGCAAACTATGCCTAACTCACCTAAATTACTTCGGCTACCATAAATCATCCCCAACTACCCCTTACCACCCCAAAATAAGCCCAATCACTTTAAAATTACAAAAAATGCTACAAACCATAGCAAACTATGCCTAACTTACCTAATTTCCTTCGGCTACCATAAATCACCCCCAACTACCCCTTACCACCCCAAAATAAGCCCAATCACTTTAAAATTACAAAAAATGCTACAAACCATAGCAAACTATGCCGAACCCACTTAAATTACTGCGGCTACCATAAATCACCCCCAACTACCCCTTACCAACCACAAACTAAACCCAATCACTTTAAAATTACAAAAAATGCTACAAACCATAGCAAACTATGCCAAACTCACTTAAATTACTTCGGCTATCATAAATCACCCCCAACTACCCCTTACCACCCCAAACTCAGCCCAATCACTTTAAAATTACAAAAAATGTTACAAGCCATATCAAACTATGCCAAACTCATCTAAATTACTTTGGCTTCCATAAATCACCCCCAACTACCCCTTACCACCCCAAAATAGGCTCAATCACTTTAAAATTACAAAAAAATTCTACAAACCGTAGCAAACTATCTCAAACTCACCTGAATTACTTCGGCTACCATAAATCACCCCCAACTACCCCTTACCAACCACAAACTAAACCCAATCACTTTAAAATTACAAAAAATGCTACAAACCATAGCAAACTATGCCTAACTCACCTAAATTACTTCGGCTACCATAAATCACCCCCAAAATAAGCCCAATCACTTTAAAATTACAAAAAATGCTACAAACCATAGCAAACTATGCCTAACTCACCTAAATTACTTCGGCTACCATAAATCACCCCCAACTACCCCTTACCATCCCAAAATAAGCCCAATCACTTTAAAATTACGAAAAATGCTACAAGCCATAGCAAACTATCTCAAACTCACCTGAATTACTTCGGCTACCATAAATCACCCCCAACTACCCCTTACCACCCCAAACTAAGCCCAATCACTTTAAAATAACAAAAAATGCTACAAACCATAGCAAACTATTCCAAACTCACCTAAATTACTTCGGCTACTATAAATCACCCCCAACTACCCCTTACCGCCCCAAAATTAGCCTAATCACTTTAAAATTACAAAAATGCTACAAAACATAGCAAGCTATGCCAAACTCACTTAAATTACTTCGGCTACCATAAATTAATAATCGTTTTCAATCAAAATCTTCTATTTGGTTGTGTTATTTATAAATGCCTTATCGTATTAAATCATAAAATATTAATAAATATCTGCACATAAAATATATTGTTCCGACTAATAGTCGTTATTCTGAATATTAAATAGGCTGATACCTATTTCGATTCTCTTCCACCTTCCAATAAATATTTGTTCCAGTTGAGATGCAAACATAAACGTATTTCTGAATTGCAACACGCTGACGGGGCAAGCCCTACCTTTTCAACATGCGTGCATTTGTATAAACAGCTCTATGGTTTTTAACTTTAAAGAGGTATAAAGGCGGTGTAAGCGCTAGAGTTTCGTAAAAATATCTGAAAAATTCGAAATTCTGCAATTGAATCAGAACTATCTTTGTGTTCGATAGTAAATTTATACTTGGAGTGGCACTGCCAACCCTGCCACCCCTGACGAGGCACCTGCTGACTACTCTCCTTCCAGGGAAACTTTATAAATCAACGTCAAAATAATTTAGGGCGCCTGAATGTGAAAATATCACTGTGTAATAAGTTCAGACTGACATGGAACACTTGAAATTTCGATATTTGTTTGTAATTCGTCACAGGTCCATGAAGGAATGCATGTTAATGTAAACAAGTGTTAGTTTGTCGGAGAGACCGAATAAGATTTTTAACATTCCTGTCAAAATATTTATTTACTTTAGAATGTTAATTTCTTAAATTGATTTTGTGAAAATTATGACGGGCCATACGAGTACACCTGTGCGAGTATTATTTGGTACATACAAATTAATCTCTTTTGTTATCCAAATTGTTTTTATACGCACTAGGCACGTGCACCTCATATAATTGTGAAAATTGCTGCTTCAGCGTCTGGAACGCTGGTACTCAACGTCGCCAAGGTCGAGGCGACGCATCGGTATTCAAAGTTCTATCGCTATTAAATAAATTATTTTAATATAATATTCCCGATTTGTTCTTGCCGTTAACCAAAACTCTCCCCAATCGATTTTCGAAAAATTTCCAGCGTCGGACCGGACTTCACTTATTTTCGTACGCTAATTTTTACCGTTCAGTTAATGATAGTGGTGTATTTGTTCTTCACCAAACCTGCTCCGGCCGAAATCCGAAATTTTCACTGACATCATACGCTTAAGTATTGTATGCTTAGACACTATTTATTTTACGTACATTGCGTTCATTATTGTTCTGCATTATTTATAAGATGGACCAGTTTGAAAATCTAATAGTAAGCGGAGAACAAATACCACCACGTATAATTCCCGTGCAAAGTGATGGAAATAGTCTTTCTTACTATCTTTCCTATTGCATTTTTAATACCGGAAATAGAGCTCAAGAGCGAAGAATAACTTCGACTTTTTTTATACATAATTCCTAAATACTTCGTTTTTATGGTGTAAAATTTTGTATTTATATATTTCAACATTGTCTTTAACGTTGTCAGAGAACTAAATGGGAATAATTTGGAATAATTTAGCTTCTATGTCAACTCTCCTTCTCTTGGAACTTTTGAAAACAACGACAAAATTCTTTAGGGCGCCTGGATTTGAAAATATAACTCTGTGTAATAAGTTTAGACTGACTAGAGTGAAAATAAAGGAGCTTGCACCCAGAAACGAAATTAGATGGAACACTTGAAGTTGAAATATTTGTTTGTAATTCGTCACAAGTCCATGAGGGAATGCGTGTTAATGTAAACAAATGTGAGTTTATTGGAGAGGCCGAATAAGATTTTTACATTATTGAAGCAGCTGGAGCCTGCCACGTCAAGGGCAAGGTCAGAAACGTGAAAAGGCGATGCTCGATTTAGTTTGATTGAGTGTCTATGCAGAAATTCGCACATACCAAGCGTTGGATAAGCCTTTCTTATCGTTTCTTAGAATTCGAGAATTGCTGGTTCAGCGTGTGGAGCAGTACTCGATCGCGGTGTTTAATTTTAACACAACTACAATTGTGAAAATTGCTGCTCCAGCGTCGGAAACTGTTCGCAAAGTCGCCAAATTCGCTGAGGCGACGCAACAGTGTTCGAAGGTCTACCGCTATCAAATAAAGTATTTTAATTTAACATTTGATCCTCGCGTTAACCAAATCTGCCCCCAATCAATTTTCGAAAAATTATCAGCATCGGACCGGACTCCACTTATATTTGTACGCTAATTTTTACGTTTAGTTAATGATAGTGGTGTATTTGTTTTTCACCAAATTTGCCCCGAAATTTTCACCGTTGTATGTACCAGATATCACTGACATTCATACCAGTGGCGGTGTAAGCGCTAAATTTTCGTGAAAATATCTGAAAAATTCATAATTCTGCAACTGAATTACAGAACTAATTTTGTGTTCGATAGTAAATTTATACTTGGAGTGGCACTGCCAACCCTGCCACCCCTGACGAGCCCCACTGCTGACTACTTTCCTTCCAGAAAAATTTTTGAAATCAGCGGCAAAATAAATTTAGGGCACCTGGATGTGAAAATATCACTATGTAATAATTTCAGACTGACAAGAGTGAAAAAAACCGCTTGCATCCAGAAACGAAATCAAATGGAACACTTGAAATTTAGATATTTGTTTGTAATTCGTCACAGGTCCATGAAGGCATGCATGTTAATGTAAACAAGTGTTAGTTTGTCGGAGAGGCCGAATAAGATTTTTACACCCACCACATTCCCGTCAAAATATTTATATACTTTAGTATGTTAATTCATTTTGTGCAAATTATGACGGGCCAGTCGAGTACACCTGCGCGAGTATTATTTGGTAATCCAAATTTTTTTAATACGCACTAGGCACGTGCACCTAATATAATTGTTAAAATTGCTGCTTCAGCGTCTGGTACGCTGGTACTCAACGTCGCCAAGGTCGAGGCGACGCATCAGTATTCGAAGTTCTATCGCTATTAAATAAATTTTTTTAATATAATATTCCCGATTTGTTCTTGACGTTAAGTAAATATCTCCCCAATCGATTTTCGAAAAATTACCATCGTCGTACCGGACTCCACTTATATACCGTACGCTAATTTTTACGTTCATTTAATGATAGTGGTGTATTTGATCTTCACCAAACCTGCTCCGGCCAAAATCCGAAATTTGCAGTTTTACCGGATTTCACTGACATCATAAGTAATGTGTGCTTATACACGATTTACACTATTTATTTTATGTACATTGTGTTCATTATTGTTCTGCATTATTTATAACTAAGATGGAGGAATAGTAAGCGGGGTACAAATACCACCACGTATAATTCCTCTGAAAAGTGATGGAAATAGTCTTTTTTACTATCTTTCCTATTGCATTTTATTACCGAAAATAGAGCTCAAGAGGTTCGCACTATAATTGTTCATTTTAAAATTACCAAATTTTCTGTATATGTTACCTGAATACGTTAAACACCCCTAAACATAATGTACCATTCCAAACTACTCTCAAAAATCATACACTTGCCATTCCAAACTACCCCACATCAACGTAAAATGTAAAAAAATTACGAATTCCAAGCAAACTACGCTAAACTCGCATAAATTACTTCGACTTCCGCTATATCACCCCAACCACTTCTTACCAAGCCAAACTAAACCCAATCCCATTAAAATTACCAAAAGTTTCGTTTAATCCGCCAAAGCTAAACCCCGCCAACCATCAATAACCATTCAAAACAATCCCCAAAAAAACCCTTATCATCCAAAACTACACCAAATACATCGTTTTTATGGTGTGAAATTATGTATTTATTTCAACATTCTTCGACGACATTCTTTAACGTTGTTAGAGAACTAAATGGGAATAATTTGGAATAATTCAGCTTCTCTGTCAACTCTCCTTCTCTTGAAGAGTGAAAAAGAGTGAAAAAAAGGAGCTTGCACCCAGAAACGAAATTATCGTCATTTTCCAAATCATATTGAAGTACCCGGTCCTGGCAATGCAGGTTAATTTCAGCTAATTTGTTTATTTTGTGATTGGAAAAGTAGAGCATTTTTGTTTAATTGTATTATAATGTCGATTAGTCTACATCACAAATACACCACTTTTGTCAACACTGCGTTTATTTAATCTACGTCCGGGCAACGCCGGGTACATTCAGCTAGTCTCCTAATATGGAGCGATCTGATTTCAGAGGCAAGTGAACAATGAATCGCCCATCCCCATTACGAGTAGTGTTTGCTTTAAAATGATCCTCACAGAATTGCTCGTCGACGGAACGAGCTTTTCCTTTATGCTGAAATCCCTCTTCTATTTCCCAAAACTTGACCAATTCGTTTTGTAATTGGTAATTGTTTAAATTGAGGTGGCAATTCGTGTTGTGCATTGTGAACAAAGTTGTCGTTTGAGTTGGACCACCCACAATCCAACCTAGTACCGTTTTTTGAAGTTTTGGTTTGTTACGGCCTAAACGAATTTGTCCGACTGAAGTGAGGTCCCAAAATATGCCTCCACCTATCAAGATGTCAATTGGGCCTACCTTGTCAAACGTTGGATCTGCTAATGGAATCTGTGGAGGAATTGGAATTTCGCTTCTATTCAATGGAAAAGCTGGCAGATTGTGCGTTATTTGTGGAGTTACAAGACAAAACAACGATGTTTGAAAGTTATTTAGACGAGATTGAATTTTGATGGTTGTGCCCTTGTTGATTGTGGACGTGGTGTTGTTTATGCCTTCAATTCGAATTTCTTGTTTTATTGTAGACAGCTGCAGCTTGTCACAAAACGTTTGCGTGATGTAATTCGATTGAGAACAAGAGTCTAGCAACGCTCTGCATTCATGTATGTTTCCGAATTTATCCTTTATCTTGACCATGGCTGTCGATAATATAATGTATGATGATGTTGATGAAGTAGCACTGACGGAGTGTCCGGTGACTACTGGGCTTTCCGATGAATTCGGACCGTTTTCTTGGCTTTTGCTCATTGGTTCTTGACTTGGACACAATAAGGAATTGTGCCTTTGTTTACAATGCCGACAAGAACCACCTTTGCATTTGTTTGCCATGTGGTTGAATCCCAAACAGTTGAGACATAGTCGTAGTCGTTTTACTAAACGCTCTCGTTCCGTAACTGCAAGCTTCAAGAAATCATTGCAGGTGTAAATGAAATGGCTGCCCTTGCAATTAGGACAGTTTCTACTGTTTGTTGTAGATAAATGCATTTTTGTCGTTAACTTAGACTTACCAAGGTTTTGTCTTTCAGTTTCTCTAGATTTCGGTGGATGAATGCTCTCCAAAAGTTGACATCTTGTTTTGAGAAACGCTGTGAATTGTTCTAATGTTGGAAACTCCTTGTCGTTTAAATTTGTTTCCTCCCATTCACGCCTTGTTACATGGTCTAACTTATTTCCGATTATGTGAATTAATAATAGATTCCACTCCTCTGTTTTTTGACCTAATATATTTAGGGCCGTTAAGTTCTTTGTTAAATCATCTAGTAGATTTCGTAACTCGTCACGTGATTCCTTTGCGATGTTTGGTAAGGCCAAGATTTTCGAAACGTAATTGTTAGCCATCAACTTCTTGTTTTCATAACGTTCGTTTAATAGAGCCCATGCGTGATTATAGCTCTCGGCAGAAATGGCAACTGATTGAATGACTTCAGCAGCAGCTTCTTTTAACGCTGCTCTCAAGTAATGTAAACGTTGAGTGTCTGATAGAGCTTCGTTGTTATGAACAAGTTCCAAGAATTCGTCTTTGAAATATAACCATTTTTCAGTAGTACCGTCGAACGTTGGTAATGGTATCGTAGGGAGCTTTACTCTGACAGATGTATGACCTGAATCTGAGCCAGAATGTTTAGAACGAATGTCGTCTTGATCACCATTAGACATTCGGTCAGCTGATTCATCGTTTGGTGATATAAATCTATTAAGAGCCCCTTTGACGCGACCCATAATGTCAAAATACGAATTTTCAAAGGATTCGCGGTCCTGTGAATGAATTTCTGACGGTGTAACTTGGTCTACCAGTTCTATGCGCGTTTGAACTTCATCGAATTGGTCATACAAAGATTCATCTTTTGAAATGCGGACTGAAAGTACCTCTACGACATCCTGTGTAAGATTTGAGAGATCAACCTTGTCATTTACATGATTTATGAAACGAGTAAGTTTTGATTTTACTACGCGTCGTTTGATTTCTAATTCGTTTAAAGAGAGCTCCTGGATATTCTGCATGTTTAACGTTTAAATTGCAATTATTTCGGTAATAAGAATGACTTATTAAACACGTTTATTGTTTATTGAGAAAATGAATGAGAGCGGGAATAAGTGAATGCACACTTACCCCGTAACCCCCTGACGATCGAAGAGAGTGGACCGGTTGTCGCGTTTCGTGCAAGTCGGAAGTCTTCTTGGCGATCGGCTTCCGCTTTGTTCCGATGTTGATGATTGTTCGGATAATATCCGGCTCGAAGGACCAAATTTTATGGTGGAGCAATGTGACGTGCTCTATTACCGTTAGGTTTCTTCAATCGAAATAATTTTTGACGTTATTTTTCTCAATGTTTATTTTTGCAATGCTCATTTTTTCTTCTCACTTGATGTGTTGTTACCATGCAACATAACATGGCCGTATACAGAGAAACGAAGTATCGAACAATGGTTACTAGCATTTTTTTGTAATTTAAAAGTGATTGGGTTTAGATTGTTGTGGTAAAGGTTAGTTGGGGATGATTTAGAGTAGCCGAAGAAATTTAGGTGAGTCTGGCATAGTTTGTTATGATTTGTACACCTTTTTTTGTAATTTTAAGATTTTATGGTTTTGTTTGTTGTGGTAAGGGATAGTTGGGGGTGATTTACGGTAGCCGAAGTAATTTAGGTGATTCTGGTATAGTTTGTTATGATTTTTAGCATTTTTTTGTAATTTTAAAGTGATTGGGCTTAGTTTGTTGCTGTAAAGTGTTGTTGGGGGTGATTTTTGATAGCCGAAGTAATTTAGGTGAGTTTGGCATAGTTTGCTATGGTTACTAGCATTTTTTTGTAATTTAAAAGTGATTGGGTTTAGTTTGTTGTGGTAAGGGTTAGTTGGTGATGACTTAGAGTAGCCGAAGTAACTTAGGTGAGTCTGGCATAGTTTGTTATGATTTGTACACCTTTTTTTGTAATTTTAAGATGATATTGTTTGGTTTGTTGTGGTAAGGGATAGTTGGGGGTGATTTACGGTAGCCGAAGTAATTTAGGTGATTCTGGAAATGTTTGTTATGATTTTTAGCATTTTTTTGTAATTTTAAAGTGATTGGACTTAGTTTGTTGCTGTAAAGTGTAGCTGTAGGTTATTTTTGATAGCTGAAGTAATTTAGGTGAGTTTGGCATAGTTTGCTATGGTTAGTAGCATTTTTTTGTAATTTAAAAGTGATTGGGTTTAGTTTGTTGTGGTAAGGGTTAGTTGGTGATGATTTATGGTAGCCGAAGTAATTTAGGTGAGTTTGGCATAGTTTGCTATGGTTACTAGCATTTTTTTGTAATTTAAAATTGATTGGGTTTAGTTTGTTGTGGTAAGGTTTAGTTGGTGATGATTTAGAGTAGCCGAAGTAATTTAGGTGAGTCTGGCATTGTTTGTTATAATTTGTACACCTTTTTTTGTAATTTTAAGATGATATGGTTTGGTTTGTTGTGGTAACTGATAGTTGGGGGTGATTTACGGTAGCCGAAGTAATTTAGGTGATTCTGGTTTAGTTTGTTATGATTTTTAGCATTTTTTTGTAATTTTAAAGTGATTGGGCTTAGTTTGTTGCTGTAAAGTGTAGTTGGCGGTGATTTTTGATAGCCGAAGTAATTTAGGTGAGTTTGGCATAGTTTGCTATGGTTAGTAGCATTTTTTTGTAATTTAAAAGTGATTGGGTTTAGTGTTTAGTTTGTTGTGGTAAGGGTTAGTTGGTGATCATTTATGGTCGCCGAAGTAATTTAGGTGAGTTTGGCATAGTTTGCTATGGTTACTAGCATTTTTTTGTAATTTAAAAGTGATTGGGTTTAGTTTGTTGTGCTAAAGGTTAGTTGGGGATGATTTAGAGTAGCCGAAGGAATTTAGGTGAGTCTGGCATAGTTTGTTATGATTTGTACACCTTTTTTTGTAATTTTAAGATGTTATGGTTTTGTTTGTTGTGGTAAGGGATAGTTGGGGGTGATTTACGGTAGCCGAAGTAATTTAGGTGATTCTGGTATAGTTTGTTATGATTTTTAGCATTTTTTTGTAATTTTAAAGTGATTGGGCTTAGTTTGTTGCTGTAAAGTGTAGTTGGGGGTGATTTTTGATAGCCGAAGTAATTTAGGTGAGTTTGGCATAGTTTGCTATGGTTAGTAGCATTTTTTTGTAATTTAAAAGTGATTGGGTTTAGTTTGTTGTGGTAAGGGTTGTGTTGGTGATGATTTATGGTAGCCGAAGTAATTAAGGTGAGTTTGGCATAGTTTGCTATGGTTAGTAGCATTTTTTTGTAATTTAAAAGTGATTGGGTTTAGTTTGTTGTGGTAAGGGTTAGTTGGTGATGATTTAGAGTAGCCGAAGTAATTTAGGTGAGTCTGGCATAGTTTGTTATGATTTGTAAACCTTTTTTTGTAATTTTAAGATGATATGGTTTGGTTTGTTGTGGTAAGGGATAGTTGGGGGTGATTTACGGTAGCCGAAGTAATTTAGGTGATTCTGGTATAGTTTGTTATTATTTTTAGCATTTTTTTGTAATTTTAAAGTGATTGGGCTTAGTTTGTTGCTGTAAAGTGTAGTTGGGGGTGATTTTTGATAGCCGAAGTAATTTAGGTGAGTTTGGCATAGTTTGCTATGGTTAGTAGCATTTTTTTGTAATTTAAAAGTGATTGGGTTTAGTTTGTTGTGGTAAGGGTTGTGTTGGTGATGATTTATGGTAGCCGAAGTAATTAAGGTGAGTTTGGCATAGTTTGCTATGGTTAGTAGCATTTTTTTGTAATTTAAAAGTGATTGGGTTTAGTTTGTTGTGGTAAGGGTTAGTTGGTGATGATTTAGAGTAGCCGAAGTAATTTAGGTGAGTCTGGCATAGTTTGTTATGATTTGTAAACCTTTTTTTGTAATTTTAAGATGAAATGGTTTGGTTTGTTGTGGTAACTGATAGTTGGGGGTGATTTAAGGTAGCCGAAGTAATTTAGGTGATTCTGGTATAGTTTGTTATGATTTTTAGCATTTTTTTGTAATTTTAAAGTGATTGGGCTTAGTTTGTTGCTGTAAAGTGTAGTTGGGGGTGATTTTTGATAGCCGAAGTAATTTAGGTGAGTTTGGCATAGTTTGCTATGGTTAGTAGCATTTTTTTGTAATTTAAAAGTGATTGGGTTTAGTTTGTTGTGGTAAGGGTTAGTTGGTGATCATTTATGGTCGCCGAAGTAATTTAGGTGAGTTTGGCATAGTTTGCTATGGTTACTAGCATTTTTTTGTAATTTAAAAGTGATTGGGTTTAGTTTGTTGTGGTAAAGGTTAGTTGGGGATGATTTAGAGTAGCCGAAGAAATTTAGGTGAGTCTGGCATAGTTTGTTATGATTTGTACACCTTTTTTTGTAATTTTAAGATGTTATGGTTTTGTTTGTTGTGGTAAGGGATAGTTGGGGGTGATTTACGGTAGCCGAAGTAATTTAGGTGATTCTGGTATAGTTTGTTATGATTTTTAGCATTTTTTTGTAATTTTAAAGTGATTGGGCTTAGTTTGTTGCTGTAAAGTGTAGTTGGGGGTGATTTTTGATAGCCGAAGTAATTTAGGTGAGTTTGGCATAGTTTGCTATGGTTAGTAGCATTTTTTTGTAATTTAAAAGTGATTGGGTTTAGTTTGTTGTGGTAAGGGTTGTGTTGGTGATGATTTATGGTAACCGAAGTAATTTAGGTGAGTTTGGCATAGTTTGCTATGGTTACTAGCATTTTTTTGTAATTTAAAATTGATTGGGTTTAGTTTGTTGTGGTAAAGGTTAGTTGGGGATGATTTAGAGTAGCCGAAGAAATTTAGGTGAGTCTGGCATAGTTTGTTATGATTTGTACACCTTTTTTTGTAATTTTAAGATGTTATGGTTTTGTTTGTTGTGGTAAGGGATAGTTGGGGGTGATTTACGGTAGCCGAAGTAATTTAGGTGATTCTGGTATAGTTTGTTATGATTTTTAGCATTTTTTTGTAATTTTAAAGTGATTGGGCTTAGTTTGTTGCTGTAAAGTGTAGTTGGGGGTGATTTTTGATAGCCGAAGTAATTTAGGTGAGTTTGGCATAGTTTGCTATGGTTAGTAGCATTTTTTTGTAATTTAAAAGTTATTGGGTTTAGTTTGTTGTGGTAAGGGTTGTGTTGGTGATGATTTATGGTAACCGAAGTAATTTAGGTGAGTTTGGCATAGTTTGCTATGGTTAGTAGCATTTTTTTGTAATTTAAAAGTAATTGGGTTTAGTTTGTTGTGGTAAGGGTTAGTTGGTGATGATTTAGAGTAGCCGAAGTAATTTAGGTGAGTCTGGCATAGTTTGTTATGATTTGTAAACCTTTTTTTGTAATTTTAAGGTGATATGGTTTGGTTTGTTGTGGTAAGGGATAGTTGGGGGTGATTTACGGTAGCCGAAGTAATTTAGGTGATTCTGGTATAGTTTCTTATGATTTTTAGCATTTTTTTGTAATTTTAAAGTGATTGGGTTTAGTTTGTTGCTGTAAAGTGTAGTTGGGGGTGATTTTTGATAGCCGAAGTAATTTAGGTGAATTTGGAATATTTTGCTATGGTTAGTAGCATTTTTTTGTAATTTAAAAGTAATTGGGTTTAGTTTGTTGTGGTAAGGGTTAGTTGGTAATGATTTATGGTAGCCGAAGTAATTTAGGTGAGTTTGGCATAGTTTGCTATGGTTACTAGCATTTTTTTGTAATTTAAAAGTGATTGGGTTTAGTTTGTTGTGGTAAGGGTTAGTTGGTGATGATTTAGAGTAGCCGAAGTAACTTAGGTGAGTCTGGCATAATTTGTTATGATTTGTACACCTTTTTTTGTAATTTACGATGATATGGTTTGGTTTGTTGTGGTAAGTGATAGTTGGGGGTGATTTACGGTAACCGAAGTAATTTAGGTGATTCTGGAAATGTTTGTTATGATTTTTAGCATTTTTTTGTAATTTTAAAGTGATTGGGCTTAGTTTGTTGCTATAAAGTGTCGCTGTAGGTTATTTTTGATAGCCGAAGTAATTTAGGTGAGTTTGGCATAGTTCGCTATGGTTAGTAGCATTTTTTTTGTAATTTAAAAGTGATTGGGTTTAGTTTGTTGTGGTAAGGGTTAGTTGGTGATGATTTATGGTAGCCGAAGTAATTTAGGTGAGTTTGGCATAGTTTGCTATGGTTACTAGCATTTTTTTGTAATTTAAAATTGATTGGGTTTAGTTTGTTGTGGTAAGACTTAGTTGGTGATGATTTAGAATAGCCGAAGTAATTTAGGTGAGTCTGGCATTGTTTGTTATGATTTGTACACCTTTTTATGTAATTTTAAAATGATATGGTTTGGTTTGTTGTGGTAACTGATAGTTGGGGGTGATTTACGGTAGCCGAAGTAATTTAGGTGATTCTGGTATAGTTTGTTATGATTTTTAGCATTTTTTGTAATTTTAAAGTGATTGGGCTTAGTTTGTTGCTGTAAAGTGTAGTTGGGGGTGATTTTTGATAGCCGAAGTAATTTAGGTGAGTTTGGCATAGTTTGCTATGGTTAGTAGCATTTTTTTGTAATTTAAAAGTGATTGGGTTTAGTTTGTTGTGGTAAAGGTTGTGTTGGTGATGATTTATGGTAGCCGAAGTAATTTAGGTGAGTTTGGCATAGTTTGCTATGGTTAGTAGCATTTTTTTGTAATTTAAAAGTGATTGGGTTTAGTTTGTTGTGGTAAGGGTTAGTTGGTGATGATTTAGAGTAGCCGAAGTAATTTAGGTGAGTCTGGCATAGTTTGTTATGATTTGTAAACCTTTTTTTGTAATTTTAAGATGATATGGTTTGGTTTGTTGTGGTAAGGGATAGTTGGGGGTGATTTACGGTAGCCGAAGTAATTTAGGTGATTCTGGTATAGTTTGTTATGATTTTTAGCATTTTATTGTAATTTTAAAGTGATTGGGTTTAGTTTGTTGCTGTATGGTGTAGTTGGGGGTGATTTTTGATAGCCGAAGTAATTTAGGTGAATTTGGCATAGTTTGCTATGGTTAGTAGTATTTTTTTGTAATTTAAAAGTAATTGGGTTTAGTTTGTTGTGGTAAGGGTTAGTTGGTGATGATTTATGGTAGCCGAAGTAATTTAGGTGAGTTTGGCATAGTTTGCTATGGTTACTAGCATTTTTTTGTAATTTAAAAGTGATTGGGTTTAGTTTGTTGTGGTAAGGGTTAGTTGGTGATGATTTAGGGTAGCCGAAGTAACTTAGGTGAGTCTGGCATAGTTTGTTATGATTTGTACACCTTTTTTTGTAATTTTAAGATGATATGGTTTGGTTTGTTGTGGTAAGGGATAGTTGGGGGTGATTTACGGTAGCCGAAGTAATTTAGGTGATTCTGGAAATGTTTGTTATGATTTTTAGCATTTTTTTGTAATTTTAAAATGATTGGGTTTAGTTTGTTGCTGTAAAGTGTAGCTGTAGGTTATTTTTGATAGCCGAAGTAATTTAGGTGAGTTTGGCATAGTTTGCTATGGTTAGTAGCATTTTTTTGTAATTTAAAAGTGATTGGGTTTAGTTTGTTGTGATAAGGGTTAGTTGGTGATGATTTATGGTAGCCGAAGTAATTTAGGTGAGTCTGGCATTGTTTGTTATGATTTGTACACCTTTTTTTGTAATTTTAAGATGATATGGTTTGGTTTGTTGTGGTAACTGATAGTTGGGGGTGATTTACGGTAGCCGAAGTAATTGAGGTGATTCTGGTATAGTTTGTTATGATTTTTAGCATTTTTTTGTAATTTTAAAGTGATTGGGCTTAGTTTGTTGCTGTAAAGTGTAGTTGGGGGTGATTTTTGATAGCCGAAGTAATTTAGGTGAGTTTGGCATAGTTTGCTATGGTTAGTAGCATTTTTTTGTAATTTAAAAGTGATTGGGTTTAGTTTGTTGTGGTAAGGGTTAGTTGGTGATCATTTATGGTCGCCGAAGTAATTTAGGTGAGTTTGGCATAGTTTGCTATGGTTACTAGCATTTTTTTGTAATTTAAAAGTGATTGGGTATAGTTTGTTGTGGTAAAAGTTAGTTGGGGATGATTTAGAGTAGCCGAAGGAATTTAGGTGAGTCTGGCATAGTTTGTTATTATTTGTACACCTTTTTTTGTAATTTTAAGATGTTATGGTTTTGTTTGTTGTGGTAAGGGATAGTTGGGGGTGATTTACGGTAGCCGAAGTAATTTAGGTAATTCTGGTATAGTTTGTTATGATTTTTAGCATTTTTTTGTAATTTTAAAGTGATTGGGTTTAGTTTGTTGCTGTAAAGTGTAGTTGGGGGTGATTTTTGATAGCCGAAGTTATTTAGGTGAGTTTGGCATAGTTTGCTATGGTTAGTAGCATTTTTTTGTAATTTAAAAGTGATTGGGTTTAGTTTGTTGTGGTAAGGGTTGTGTTGGTGATGATTTATGGTAGCCGAAGTAATTTAGGTGAGTTTGGCATAGTTTGCTATGGTTAGTAGCATTTTTTTGTAATTTAAAAGTGATTGGGTTTAGTTTGTTGTGGTAAGGGTTAGTTGGTGATGATTTAGAGCAGCCGAAGTAATTTAGGTGAGTCTGGGATAGTTTGTTATGATTTGTAAACCTTTTTTTGTAATTTTAAGATGATATGGTTTGGTTTGTTGTGGTAAGGGATAGTTGGGGGTGATTTACGGTAGCCGAAGTAATTTAGGTGATTCTGGTATAGTTTGTTATGATTTTTAGCATTTTTTTGTAATTTTAAAGTGATTGGGTTTAGTTTGTTGCTGTAAAGTGTAGTTGGGGGTGATTTTTGATAGCCGAAGTAATTTAGGTGAATTTGGCATAGTTTGCTATGGTTAGTAGCATTTTTTTGTAATTTAAAAGTAATTGGGTTTAGTTTGTTGTGGTAAGGGTTAGTTGGTGATGACTTATGGTAGCCGAAGTAATTTAGGTGAGTTTGGCATAGTTTACTATGGTTACTAGCATTTTTTTGTAATTTAAAAGTGATTGGGTTTAGTTTGTTGTGGTAAGGGTTAGTTGGTGATGATTTAGAGTAGCCGAAGTAACTTAGGTGAGTCTGGCATAGTTTGTTATGATTTGTACACCTTTTTTTGTAATTTTAAGATGATATGGTTTGGTTTGTTTTGGTAAGGGATAGTTGGGGGTGATTTACGGTAGCCGAAGTAATTTAGGTGATTCTGGAAATGTTTGTTATGATTTTTAGCATTTTTTTGTAATTTTAAAGTGATTGGGCTTAGTTTGTTGCTGTAAAGTGTCGCTGTAGGTTATTTTTGATAGCCGAAATAATTTAGGTGAGATTGGCATAGTTTGCTATGGTTAGTAGCATTTTTTGTAATTTAAAAGTGATTGGGTTTAGTTTGTTGTGGTAAGGGTTAGTTGGTGATGATTTATGGTAGCCGAAGTAATTTAGGTGAGTTTGGCATAGTTTGCTATGGTTACTAGCATTTTTTTGTAATTTAAAATTGATTGGGTTTAGTTTGTTGTGGTAAGGGTTAGTTGGTGATGATTTAGAGTATCCGAAGTAATTTAGGTGAGTCTGGCATTGTTTGTTATGATTTGTACACCTTTTTTTGTAATTTTAAGATGATATGGTTTGGTTTGTTGTGGTAACTGATAGTTGGGGGTGATTTACGGTAGCCGAAGTAATTTAGGTGTTTCTGGTATAGTTTGTTATGATTTTTAGCATTTTTTTGTAATTTTAAAGTGATTGGGCTTAGTTTGTTGCTGTAAAGTGTAGTTGGGGGTGATTTTTGATAGCCGAAGTAATTTAGGTGAGTTTGGCATAGTTTGCTATGGTTAGTAGCATTTTTTTGTAATTTAAAAGTGATTGGGTTTAGTTTGTTGTGGTAAGGGTTAGTTGGTGATCATTTATGGTCGCCGAAGTAATTTAGGTGAGTTTGGCATAGTTTGCTATGGTTACTAGCATTTTTTTGTAATTTAAAAGTGATTGGGTTTAGTTTGTTGTGGTAAAGGTTAGTTGGGGATGATTTAGAGTAGCCGAAGAAATTTAGGTGAGTCTGGCATAGTTTGTTATGATTTGTACACCTTTTTTTGTAATTTTAAGATGTTATGGTTTTGTTTGTTGTGGTAAGGGATAGTTGGGGGTGATTTACGGTAGCCGAAGTAATTTAGGTGATTCTGGTATAGTTTATTATGATTTTTAGCATTTTTTTGTAATTTTAAAGTGATTGGGCTTAGTTTGTTGCTGTAAAGTGTAGTTGGGGGTGATTTTTGATAGCCGAAGTAATTTAGGTGAGTTTGGCATAGTTTGCTATGATTAGTAGCATTTTTTTGTAATTTAAAAGTGATTGGGTTTAGTTTGTTGTGGTAAAGGTTGTGTTGGTGATGATTTATGGTAACCGAAGTAATTTAGGTGAGTTTGGCATAGTTTGCTATGGTTAGTAGCATTTTTTTGTAATTTAAAAGTGATTGGGTTTAGTTTGTTGTGGTAAGGGTTAGTTGGTGATGATTTATGGTAGCCGAAGTAATTTAGGTGAGTTTGGCATAGTTTGCTATGGTTACTAGCATTTTTTTGTAATTTAAAAGTGATTGAGTTTAGTTTGTTGTGGTAAGGGTTAGTTGGTGATGATTTATGGTAGCCGAAGTAATTTAGGTGAGTTTGGCATAGTTTGCTATGGTTACTAGCATTTTTTTGTAATTTAAAAGTGATTGGGTTTAGTTTGTTGTGGTAAGGGTTAGTTGGTGATGATTTATGGTAGCCGAAGTAATTTAGGTGAGTTTGGCATAGTTTGCTATGGTTACTAGCATTTTTTTGCAATTTAAAAGTGATTGAGTTTAGTTTGTTGTGGTAAGGGTTAGTTGGTGATGATTTATGGTAGCCGAAGTAATTTAGGTGAGTTTGGCATAGTTTGCTATGGTTAGTAGCATTTTTTTGTAATTTAAAAGTGATTGGGTTTAGTTTGTTGTGGTAAGGGTTAGTTGGTGATGATTTATGGTAGCCGAAGTAATTTAGGTGAGTTTGGCATAGTTTGCTATGGTTACTAGCATTTTTTTGTAATTTAAAAGTGATTGAGTTTAGTTTGTTGTGGTAAGGGTTAGTTGGTGATGATTTATGGTAGCCGAAGTAATTTAGGTGAGTTTAGCATAGTTTGCTATGGTTACTAGCATTTTTTTGTAATTTAAAAGTGATTGGGTTTAGTTTGTTGTACTAAGGGTTAGTTGGGGATGATTTAGAATAGCCGAAGTAATTTAGGTGATTATGGAATAGTTTGTTATGATTTGTACACCTTTTTTTGTAATTTTAAGATGATATGGTTTGGTTTGTTGTGGTAAGGGATAGTTGGGGGTGATTTACGGTAGCCGAAGTAATTTAGGTGATTCTGGAAATGTTTGTTATGATTTTTAGCATTTTTTTGTAATTTTAAAGTGATTGGGCTTAGTTTGTTGCTGTAAAGTGTCGCTGTAGATTATTTTTGATAGCAGAAGTAATTTAGGTGAGTTTGGCATAGTTTGCTATGGTTAGTAGCATTTTTTGTAATTTAAAAGTGATTGGGTTTAGTTTGTTGTGGTAAGGGTTAGTTGGTGATGATTTATGGTAGCCGAAGTAATTTAGGTGAGTTTGGCATAGTTTACTATGGTTACTAGCATTTTTTTGTAATTTAAAATTGATTGGGTTTAGTTTGTTGTGGTAAGGGTTAGTTGGTGATGATTTAGAGTATCCGAAGTAATTTAGGTGAGTCTGGCATTGTTTGTTATGATTTGTACACCTTTTTTTGTAATTTTAAGATGATATGGTTTGGTTTGTTGTGGTAACTGATAGTTGGGGGTGATTTACGGTAGCCGAAGTAATTTAGGTGTTTCTGGTATAGTTTGTTATGATTTTTAGCATTTTTTTGTAATTTTAAAGTGATTGGGCTTAGTTTGTTGCTGTAAAGTGTAGTTGGGGGTGATTTTTGATAGCCGAAGTAATTTAGGTGAGTTTGGCATAGTTTGCTATGGTTAGTAGCATTTTTTTGTAATTTAAAAGTGATTGGGTTTAGTTTGTTGTGGTAAGGGTTAGTTGGTGATCATTTATGGTCGCCGAAGTAATTTAGGTGAGTTTGGCATAGTTTGCTATGGTTACTAGCATTTTTTTGTAATTTAAAAGTGATTGGGTTTAGTTTGTTGTGGTAAAGGTTAGTTGGGGATGATTTAGAGTAGCCGAAGAAATTTAGGTGAGTCTGGCATAGTTTGTTATGATTTGTACACCTTTTTTGTAATTTTAAGATGTTATGGTTTTGTTTGTTGTGGTAAGGGATAGTTGGGGGTGATTTACGGTAGCCGAAGTAATTTAGGTGATTCTGGTATAGTTTATTTTGATTTTTAGCATTTTTTTGTAATTTTAAAGTGATTGGGCTTAGTTTGTTGCTGTAAAGTGTAGTTGGGGGTGATTTTTGATAGCCGAAGTAATTTAGGTGAGTTTGGCATAGTTTGCTATGATTAGTAGCATTTTTTTGTAATTTAAAAGTGATTGGGTTTAGTTTGTTGTGGTAAAGGTTGTGTTGGTGATGATTTATGGTAACCGAAGTAATTTAGGTGAGTTTGGCATAGTTTGCTATGGTTAGTAGCATTTTTTTGTAATTTAAAAGTGATTGGGTTTAGTTTGTTGTGGTAAGGGTTAGTTGGTGATGATTTATGGTAGCCGAAGTAATTTAGGTGAGTTTGGCATAGTTTGCTATGGTTACTAGCATTTTTTTGTAATTTAAAAGTGATTGAGTTTAGTTTGTTGTGGTAAGGGTTAGTTGGTGATGATTTATGGTAGCCGAAGTAATTTAGGTGAGTTTGGCATAGTTTGCTATGGTTACTAGCATTTTTTTGTAATTTAAAAGTGATTGGGTTTAGTTTGTTGTGGTAAGGGTTAGTTGGTGATGATTTATGGTAGCCGAAGTAATTTAGGTGAGTTTGGCATAGTTTGCTATGGTTACTAGCATTTTTTTGCAATTTAAAAGTGATTGAGTTTAGTTTGTTGTGGTAAGGGTTAGTTGGTGATGATTTATGGTAGCCGAAGTAATTTAGGTGAGTTTGGCATAGTTTGCTATGGTTAGTAGCATTTTTTTGTAATTTAAAAGTGATTGGGTTTAGTTTGTTGTGGTAAGGGTTAGTTGGTGATGATTTATGGTAGCCGAAGTAATTTAGGTGAGTTTGGCATAGTTTGCTATGGTTACTAGCATTTTTTTGTAATTTAAAAGTGATTGAGTTTAGTTTGTTGTGGTAAGGGTTAGTTGGTGATGATTTATGGTAGCCGAAGTAATTTAGGTGAGTTTGGCATAGTTTGCTATGGTTACTAGCATTTTTTTGTAATTTAAAAGTGATTGGGTTTAGTTTGTTGTACTAAGGGTTAGTTGGGGATGATTTAGAATAGCCGAAGTAATTTAGGTGATTATGGAATAGTTTGTTATGATTTGTACACCTTTTTTTGTAATTTTAAGATGATATGGTTTGGTTTGTTGTGGTAAGGGATAGTTGGGGGTGATTTACGGTAGCCGAAGTAATTTAGGTGATTCTGGAAATGTTTGTTATGATTTTTAGCATTTTTTTGTAATTTTAAAGTGATTGGGCTTAGTTTGTTGCTGTAAAGTGTCGCTGTAGATTATTTTTGATAGCCGAAGTAATTTAGGTGAGTTTGGCATAGTTTGCTATGGTTAGTAGCATTTTTTGTAATTTAAAAGTGATTGGGTTTAGTTTGTTGTGGTAAGGGTTAGTTGGTGATGATTTATGGTAGCCGAAGTAATTTAGGTGAGTTTGGCATAGTTTGCTATGGTTACTAGCATTTTTTTGTAATTTAAAAGTGATTGAGTTTAGTTTGTTGTGGTAAGGGTTAGTTGGTGATGATTTATGGTAGCCGAAGTAATTTAGGTTAGTTTGGCATAGTTTGCTATGGTTAGTAGCATTTTTTTGTAATTTAAATGTGATTGGGTTTAGTTTGTTGTGGTAAGGGTTAATTGGTGATGATTTATGGTAGCCGAAGTAATTTAGGTGAGTTTGGCATAGTTTGCTATGGTTACTAGCATTTTTTTGTAATTTAAAAGTGATTGAGTTTAGTTTGTTGTGGTAAGGGTTAGTTGGTGAAGATTTATGGTAGCCGAAGTAATTTAGGTGAGTTTGGCATAGTTTGCTATGGTTACTAGCATTTTTTTGTAATTTAAAAGTGATTGGGTTTAGTTTGTTGTACTAAGGGTTAGTTGGGGATGATTTAGAATAGCCGAAGTAATTTAGGTGAATATGGAATAGTTTGTTATGATTTGTACACCTTTTTTTGTAATTTTAAGATGATATGGTTTGGTTTGTTGTGGTAAGGGATAGTTGGGGGTGATTTACGGTAGCCGAAGTAATTTAGGTAATTCTGGTATAGTTTATTATGATTTTTAGCATTTTTTTGTAATTTTAAATTGATTGGGCTTAGTTTGTTGCTGTAAAGTATAGTTGGGGGTGATTTTTGATAGCCGAAGTAATTTAGGTGAGTTTGGCATAGTTTGCTATGTTTAGTAGCATTTTTTTGTAATTTAAAAGTGATTGGGTTTAGTTTGTTGTGGTAAGGGTTAGTTGGTGATGATTTATGGTAGCCGAAGTAATTTAGGTGAGTTTGGCATAGTTTGCTAGGGTTACTAGCATTTTTTTGTAATTTAAAAGTGATTGGGTTTAGTTTGTTGTGGTAGGGGTTAGTTGCTGATGATTTAGAGTAGCCGAAGTAATTTAGGTGAGTCTGGCATAGTTTGTTATGATTTGCACACCTTTTTTTGTAATTTTAAGATGATATGGTTTGGTTTGTTGTGGTAAGGGATAGTTGGGGGTGATTTACGGTAGCCGAAGTAATTTAGGTGATTCTGGTATAGTTTGTTATAATTTTTAGCATTTTTTGTAATTTTAAAGTGAATAGGCTTAGTTTGTTGCTGTAAAGTGTAGTTGGGGGTGATTTTTGATAGCCGAAGTAACTTAGGTAAGTTTGGCATGGTTTGCTATGGTTAGTAGCATTTTTTTGTAATTTAAAAGTGATTGAGTTTAGTTTGTTGTGGTAAGGGTTAGTTGGTAATGATTTATGGTAGCCGAAGTAATTTAGGTGAGTTTGGCATAGTTTGCTATGGTTACTAGCATTTTTTTGTAATTTAAAAGTGATTGGGTTTAGTTTGTTGTGATAAGGGTTAGTTGGGGATGATTTAGAGTAGCCGAAGTAATTTAGGTAAATATGGAATAGTTTGTTATGATTTGTACACCTTTTTTTGTAATTTTAAGATGATATGGTTTGGTTTGTTGTGGTAAGGGTTAGTTGGGGGTGATTTACGGTAGCCGAAGTAATTTAGGTAATTCTGGTATAGTTTATTATGATTTTTAGCATTTGTTTGTAATTTTAAATTGATTGGGCTTAGTTTGTTGCTGCAAAGTGTAGTTGGGGGTGATTTTTGATAGCCGAAGTAATTTAGGTGAGTTTGGCATAGTTTGCTATGGTTAGTAGCATTTTTTTGTAATTTAAAAGTGATTGTGTTTAGTTTGTTGTGGTAAGGGTTAGTTGGTGATGATTTATGGTAGCCGAAGTAATTTAGGTGAGTTTTGCATAGTTTGCTATGGTTACTAGCATTTTTTTGTAATTTAAAAGTGATTGCGTTTAGTTTGTTGTGGTAAGGGTTAGTTGGTGATGATTTAGAGTAGCCGAAGTAATTTAGGTGAGTCTGGCATAGTTTGTTATGATTTGTACACCTTTTTTTGTAATTTTAAGATGATATGGTTTGGTTTGTTGTGGTAAGGGATAGTTGGGGGTGATTTGCGGTAGCCGAAGTAATTTAGGTGATTCTGGTATAGTTTGTTATAATTTTTAGCATTTTTTTGTAATTTTAAAGTGATTGGGCTTAGTTTGTTGCTGTAAAGTGTAGTTGGGGGTGATTTTTGATAGCCGAAGTAATTTAGGTGAGTTTTGCATAGTTTGCTATGGTTACTAGCATTTTTTTGTAATTTAAAAGTGATTGGGTTTAGTTTGTTGTGGTAAGGGTTAGTTGGTGATGATTTAGAGTAGCCGAAGTAATTTAGGTGAGTCTGGCATAGTTTGTTATGATTTGTACACCTTCTTTTGTAATTTTAAGATGATATGGTTTGGTTTGTTGTGGTAAGGGATATTTGGGGGTGATTTACGGTAGCCGAAGTAATTTAGGTGATTCTGGTATAGTTTGTTATGATTTTTAGCATTTTTTGTAATTTTAATGTGATTGGGTTTAGTTTGTTGCTGTAAAGTGTAGTTGGGGGTGATTTTTGATAGCCGAAGTCATTTAGGTGGGTTTGGCATAGTTTGCTATGGTTAGTAGCATTTTTTTGTAATTTAAAAGTGATTGGGTTTAGTTTGTTGTGGTAAGGGTTAGTTGGTGATGATTTATGGTAGCCGAAGTAATTTAGGTGAGTTTGGCATTATTTGCTATGGTTACTAGCATTTTTTTGTAATTTAAAAGTGATTGGGTTTAGTTTGTTGTGGTAAGGGTTTGTTGGTGATGATTTATGGTAGCCGAAGTAATTTAGGTGAGTTTGGCATAGTTTGCTATGGTGACTAGCATTTTTTTGTAATTTAAAAGTGATTGGGTTTAGTTTGTTGTACTAAGGGTTAGTTGGGGATGATTTAGAGTAGCCGAAGTAATTTAGGTGAATATGGAATAGTTTGTTATGATTTGTACACCTTTTTTTGTAATTTTAAGATGATATGGTTTGGTTTGTTGTGGTAAGGGATAGTTGGGGGTGATTTACGGTAGCCGAAGTAATTTAGGTAATTCTGGTATAGTTTATTATGATTTTTAGCATTTTTTTGTAATTTTAAATTGATTGGGCTTAGTTTGTTGCTGTAAAGTTTAGTTGGGGGTGATTTTTGATAGCCGAAGTAATTTAGGTGAGTTTGGCATAGTTTGCTATGATTAGTAGCATTTTTTTGTAATTTAAAAGTGATTGGGTTTAGTTTGTTGTGGTAAGGGTTAGTTGGTGATGATTTATGGTAGCCGAAGTAATTTAGGTGAGTTTGGCATAGTTTGCTAGGGTTACTAGCATTTTTTTGTAATTTAAAAGGGATTGGGTTTAGTTTGTTGTGGTAAGGGTTAGTTGGTGATGATTTAGAGTAGCCGAAGTAATTTAGGTGAGTCTGGGATAGTTTGTTATGATTTGTAAACCTTTTTTTGTAATTTTAAGATGATATGGTTTGGTTTGTTGTGGTAAGGGATAGTTGGGGGTGATTTACGGTAGCCGAAGTAATTTAGGTGATTCTGGTATAGTTTGTTATGATTTTTAGCATTTTTTTGTAATTTTAAAGTGATTGGGTTTAGTTTGTTGCTGTAAAGTGTAGTTGGGGGTGATTTTTGATAGCCGAAGTAATTTACGTGAATTTGGCATAGTTTGCTATGGTTAGTAGCATTTTTTTGTAATTTAAAAGTAATTGGGTTTAGTTTGTTGTGGTAAGGGTTAGTTGGTGATGATTTATGGTAGCCGAAGTAATTTAGGTGAGTTTGGCATAGTTTGCTATGGTTACTAGCATTTTTTTGTAATTTAAAAGTGATTGGGTTTAGTTTGTTGTGGTAAGGGTTAGTTGGTGATGATTTAGAGTAGCCGAAGTAACTTAGGTGAGTCTGGCATAGTTTGTTATGATTTGTACACCTTTTTTTGTAATTTTAAGATGATATGGTTTGGTTTGTTTTGGTAAGGGATAGTTGGGGGTGATTTACGGTAGCCGAAGTAATTTAGGTGATTCTGGAAATGTTTGTTATGATTTTTAGCATTTTTTTGTAATTTTAAAGTGATTGGGCTTAGTTTGTTGCTGTAAAGTGTCGCTGTAGGTTATTTTTGATAGCCGAAGTAATTTAGGTGAGTTTGGCATAGTTTGCTATGGTTAGTAGCATTTTTTGTAATTTAAAATGATTGGGTTTAGTTTGTTGTGGTAAGGGTTAGTTGGTGATGATTTATGGTAGCCGAAGTAATTTAGGTGAGTTTGGCATAGTTTGCTATGGTTACTAGCATTTTTTTGTAATTTAAAATTGATTGGGTTTAGTTTGTTGTGGTAAGGGTTAGTTGGTGATGATTTAGAGTAGCCGAAGTAATTTAGGTGAGTCTGGCATTGTTTGTTATGATTTGTACACCTTTTTTTGTAATTTTAAGATGATATGGTTTGGTTTGTTGTGGTAACTGATAGTTGGGGGTGATTTACGGTAGCCGAAGTAATTTAGGTGTTTCTGGTATAGTTTGTTATGATTTTTAGCATTTTTTTGTAATTTTAAAGTGATTGGGCTTAGTTTGTTGCTGTAAAGTGTAGTTGGGGGTGATTTTTGATAGCCGAAGTAATTTAGGTGAGTTTGGCATAGTTTGCTATGGTTATTAGCATTTTTTTGTAATTTAAAAGTGATTGGGTTTAGTTTGTTGTGGTAAGGGTTAGTTGGTGATCATTTATGGTCGCCGAAGTAATTTAGGTGAGTTTGGCATAGTTTGCTATGGTTACTAGCATTTTTTTGTAATTTAAAAGTGATTGGGTTTAGTTTGTTGTGGTAAAGGTTAGTTGGGGATGATTTAGAGTAGCCGAAGAAATTTAGGTGAGTCTGGCATAGTTTGTTATGATTTGTACACCTTTTTTTGTAATTTTAAGATGTTATGGTTTTGTTTGTTGTGGTAAGGGATAGTTGGGGGTGATTTACGGTAGCCGAAGTAATTTAGGTGATTCTGGTATAGTTTGTTATGATTTTTAGCATTTTTTTGTAATTTTAAAGTGATTGGGCTTAGTTTGTTGCTGTAAAGTGTAGTTGGGGGTGATTTTTGATAGCCGAAGTAATTTAGGTGAGTTTGGCATAGTTTGCTATGATTAGTAGCATTTTTTTGTAATTTAAAAGTGATTGGGTTTAGTTTGTTGTGGTAAGGGTTGTGTTGGTGATGATTTATGGTAGCCGAAGTAATTTAGGTGAGTTTGGCATAGTTTGCTATGGTTAGTAGCATTTTTTTGTAATTTAAAAGTGATTGGGTTTAGTTTGTTGTGGTAAGGGTTAGTTGGTGATGATTTATGGTAGCCGAAGTAATTTAGGTGAGTTTGGCATAGTTTGCTATGGTTACTAGCATTTTTTTGTAATTTAAAAGTGATTGAGTTTAGTTTGTTGTGGTAAGGGTTTGTTGGTGATGATTTATGGTAGCCGAAGTAATTTAGGTGAGTTTGGCATTGTTTGCTATAGTTACTAGCATTTTTTTGTAATTTAAAAGTGATTGGGTTTAGTTTGTTGTGGTAAGGGTTTGTTGGTGATGATTTATGGTAGCCGAAGTAATTTAGGTGAGTTTGGCATAGTTTGCTATGGTGACTAGCATTTTTTTGTAATTTAAAAGTGATTGGGTTTAGTTTGTTGTGGTAAGGGTTAGTTGGTGATGATTTAGAGTAGCCGAAGTAATTTAGGTGAGTCTGGCATAGTTTGTTATGATTTGTACACCTTTTTTTGTAATTTTAAGATGTTATGGTTTTGTTTGTTGTGTTAAGGGATAGTTGGGGGTGATTTACGGTAGCCGAAGTAATTTAGGTGATTCTGGTATAGTTTGTTATGATTTTTAGCATTTTTTTGTAATTTTAAAGTAATTGGGCTTAGTTTGTTGCTGTAAAGTGTAGTTGGGGGTGATTTTTGATAGCCGAAGTAATTTAGGTGAGTTTGGCATAGTTTGCTATGGTTAGAAGCATTTTTTTGTAATTTAAAAGTGATTGGGTTTAGTTTGTTGTGGTAAGGGTTGTGTTGGTGATGATTTATGGTAGCCGAAGTAATTTAGGTGAGTTTGGCATAGTTTGTTATAGTTAGTAGCATTTTTTTTTTTAATTTAAAAGTGATTGGGTTTAGTTTGTTGTGGTAAGGGTTAGTTGGTGATGATTTATGGTAGCCGAAGTAATTTAGGTGAGTTTGGCATAGTTTGCTATGGTTACTAGCATTTTTTTGTAATTTAAAAGTGATTGAGTTTAGTTTGTTGTGGTAAGGGTTAGTTGGTGATGATTTATGGTAGCCGAAGTAATTTAGGTGAGTTTGGCATAGTTTGCTATGGTTACTAGCATTTTTTTGTAATTTAAAAGTGATTGGGTTTAGTTTGTTGTACTAAGGGTTAGTTGGGGATGATTTAGAGTAGCCGAAGTAATTTAGGTGAATATGGAATAGTTTGTTATGATTTGTACACCTTTTTTTGTAATTTTAAGATGATATGGTTTGGTTTGTTGTGGTAAGGGATAGTTGGGGGTGATTTACGGTAGCCGAAGTAATTTAGGTAATTCTGGTAGAGTTTATTATGATTTTTAGCATTTTTTTGTAATTTTAAATTGATTGGGCTTAGTTTGTTGCTGTAAAGTTTAGTTGGGGGTGATTTTTGATAGCCGAAGTAATTTAGGTGAGTTTGGCATAGTTTGCTATGGTTAGTAGCATTTTTTTGTAATTTAAAAGTGATTGGGTTTAGTTTGTTGTGGTAAGGGTTAGTTGGTGATGATTTATGGTAGCCGAAGTAATTTAGGTGAGTTTGGCATAGTTTGCTAGGGTTACTATAATTTTTTTGTAATTTAAAAGTGATTGGGTTTAGTTTGTTGTGGTAAGGGTTTGTTGGTGATGATTTAGAGTAGCCGAAGTAATTTAGGTGAGTCTGGCATAGTTTGTTATGATTTGTACACCTTTTTTTGTAATTTTAAGATGATATGGTTTGGTTTGTTGTGGTAAGGGATAGTTGGGGGTGATTTGCGGTAGCCGAAGTATTTTAGGTGATTCTGGTATAGTTTGTTATGATTTTTAGCATTTTTTTGTAATTTTAATGTGATTGGGTTTAGTTTGTTGCTGTAAAGTGTAGTTGGGGGTGATTTTTGATAGCCGAAGTAATTTAGGTGAGTTTGGCATAGTTTGCTATGGTTAGTAGCATTTTTTTTTTAATTTAAAAGTGATTGGGTTTAGTTTGTTGTGGTAAGAGTTAGTTGGTGATGATTTATGGTAGCCGAAGTAATTTAGGTGAGTTTGGCATAGTTTGCTATGGTTACTAGCATTTTTTTGTAATTTAAAAGTGATTGGGTTTAGTTTGTTGTGGTAAGGGTTAGTTGGGGATGATTTAGAGTAGCCGAAGTAGTTTAGGTGAATATGGAATAGTTTGTTATGATTTGTACACCTTTTTTTGTAATTTTAAGATGATATGGTTTGATTTGTTGTGGTAAGGGATAGTTGGGGGTGATATACGGTAGCCGAAGTAATTTAGGTAATTCTGGTATAGTTTATTATGATTTTTAGCATTTTTTTGTAATTTTAAATTGATTGGGCTTAGTTTGTTGCTGTAAAGTGTAGTTGGGGGTGATTTTTGATAGCCGAAGTAATTTAGCTGAGTTTGGCATAGTTTGCTATGGTTAGTAGCATTTTTTTGTAATTTAAAAGTGATTGTGTTTAGTTTGTTGTGGTAAGGGTTAGTTGGTGATGATTTATGGTAGCCGAAGTAATTTAGGTGAGTTTGGCATAGTTTGCTATGGTTACTAGCATTTTTTTGTATTTTAAAAGTGATTGCGTTTAGTTTGTTGTGGTAAGGGTTAGTTGGTGATGATTTAGAGTAGCCGAAGTAATTTAGGTGAGTCTGGCATAGTTTGTTATGATTTGTACACCTTTTTTTGTAATTTTAAGATGATATGGTTTGGTTTGTTGTGGTAAGGGATAGTTGGGGGTGATTTGCGGTAGCCGAAGTAATTTAGGTGATTCTGGTATAGTTTGCTATAATTTTTAGCATTTTTTTGTAATTTTAAAGTGATTGGGCTTAGTTTGTTGCTGTAAAGTGTAGTTGGGGGTGATTTTTGATAGCCGAAGTAATTTAGGTGAGTTTGGCATAGTTTGCTATGGTTAGTAGCATTTTTTTGTAATTTAAAAATGATTGGGTTGAGTTTGTTGTGGTAAGGGTTTGTTGGTGATGATTTATGGTAGCCGAAGTAATTTAGGTGAGTTTGGCATAGTTTGCTATGGTTACTAGCATTTTTTTGTATTTTAAAAGTGATTGCGTTTAGTTTGTTGTGGTAAGGGTTAGTTGGTGATGATTTAGAGTAGCCGAAGTAATTTAGGTGAGTCTGGCATAGTTTGTTATGATTTGTACACCTTTTTTTGTAATTTTAAGATGATATGGTTTGGTTTGTTGTGGTAAGGGATAGTTGGGGGTGATTTACGATAGCCGAAGTAATTTAGGTGATTCTGGTATAGTTTGTTATGATTTTTAGCATTTTTTTGTAATTTTAAAGTGATTGGGCTTAGTTTGTTGCTGAATAGTGTAGTTGGGGGTGATTTTTGATAGCCGAAGTAATTTAGGTGACTTTGGCATAGTTTGCTATGGTTAGTAGCATTTTTTTGTAATTTAAAAGTGATTGGGTTTAGTTTGTTGTGGTAAGGGTTAGTTGGTGATGATTTAGAGTAGGCGAAGTAATTTAGGTGAGTCTGGCATAGTTTGTTATGATTTGTACATCTTTTTTGGTAATTTTAAGATGATATTATTTGGTTTGTTGTTGTAAGGGTTAGTTGGTGATGATTTATGGTAGCCGAAGTAATTTAGGTGAGTTTGGCATAGTTTGCTATGGTTACTAGCATTTTTTTGGAATTTAAAAGTGATTGGGTTTAGTTTGTTGTGGTAAGGGTTAGTTGGTGATGATTTAGAGTAGCCGAAGTAATTTAGGTGAGTCTGGCATAGTTTGTTTTGATTTGTACACCTTTTTTGTAATTTTAAGATGATATAGTTTGGTCTGTTGTGGTAGGGGTTAGTTGGGGGTGATTTACGGTAGCCGAAGTAATTTAGGTGATTCTGGTATAGTTTGTTATGATTGTTAGCATTTTTTTGTAATTTTAAAGTGATTGGGCTTAGTTTGTTGCTGTAAAGTGTAGTTGGGGGTGATTTTTGATAGCCGAAGTAATTTAGGTGAGTTTGGCATGGTTTGCTATGGTTAGTAGCATTTTTTTGTAATTTAAAAATGATTGGGTTTAGTTTGTTGAGTAAGGGTTAGTTGGTGATGATTTAGAGTAGCCGAAGTAATTTAGGTGAGTCTGACATAGTTTGTTATGATTTGTACACCTTTTTTTGTAATTTTAAGATGATATGGTTTGGTTTGTTGTGGTAAGGGATAGTTGGGGGTGATTTACGGTAGCCGAAGTAATTTAGGTGATTCTGGTATAGTTTGTTATAATTTTTAGCATTTTTTTGTAATTTTAAAGTGATTGGGCTTAGTTTGTTGCTGTAAAGTGTATTTGGGGGTGATTTTTGATAGCCGAAGTAATTTAGGTGTGTTTGGCATAGTTTGCTATGGTTAGTAGCATTTTTTTGTAATTTAAAAATGATTGGGTTGAGTTTGTTGTGGTAAGGGTTTGTTGGTGATGATTTATGGTAGCCGAAGTAATTTAAGTGAGTTTGGCATAGTTTGCTATGGTGACTAGCATTTTTTTGTAATTTAAAAGTGATTGGGTTTATTTTGTTGTGGTAAGGGTTAGTTGGTGATGATTTAGAGTAGCCGAAGTAATTTAGGTGAGTCTGACATAGTTTGTTATGATTTGTACACCTTTTTTTGTAATTTTAAGATGATATGGTTTGGTTTGTTGTGGTAAGGGTTAGTTGGGGGTGATTTACGGTAGCCGAAGTAATTTAGGTGATTCTGGTATAGTTTGTTATGATTTTTAGCATTTTTTTGTAATTTAAATGTGATTGGGTTTAGTTTGATGCTGTAAAGTGTAGTTGGGGGTGATTTTTGATAGCCGAAGTAATTTAGGTGGGTTTGGCATAGTTTGCTATGGTTAGTAGCATTTTTTTGTAATTTAAAAGTGATTGGGTTTAGTTTGTTGTGGTAAGGGTTAGTGGGTGATGATTTATGGTAGCCGAAGTAATTTAGGTGAGTTTGGCATAGTTTGCTATGGTTACTAGCATTTTTTTGTAATTTAAAAGTGATTGGGTTTAGTTTGTTGTGGTAAGGGTTAGTTGGTGATGATTTAGAGTAGCCGAAGTAATTTAGGTGAGTCTGGAATGGTTTGTTATGATTTGTACACCTTTTTTTGTAATTTTAAGATGATATGGTTTGGTTTGTTGTGGTAAGGGATAGTTGAGGGTGATTTACGGTAGCCGAAGTAATTTAGGTGATTCTGGTTTAGTTTGTTATGATTTTTAGCATTTTTTTGTAATTTTAAAGTGATTGGGCTTAGTTTGTTGCTGTAAAGTGTAGTTGGGGGTGATTTTTGATAGCCGAAGTAATTTAGGTGAGTTTGGCATAGTTTGCTATGGTTAGTAGCATTTTTTTGTAATTTAAAAGTGATTGGGTTTAGTTTGTTGTGGTAAGGGTTAGTTGGTGATTATTTAGAGTAGCCGAAGTAACTTAGGTGAATCTGGCATAGTTTGTTATGATTTGTACACCTTTTTTTGTAATTTTAAGATGATATGGTTTGGTTTGTTGTGGTAAGGGATAGTTGGGGGTGATTTACGGTAGCCGAAGTAATTTGGTGATTCTGGAAATGTTTGTTATGATTTTTAGCATTTTTTTGTAATTTTAAAGTGATTGGGCTTAGTTTGTTGCTGTAAAGTGTAGCTGTAGGTTATTTTTGATAGCCGAAGTAATTTAGGTGAGTTTGGCATAGTTTGCTATGGTTAGTAGCATTTTTTTGTAATTTAAATGTGATTGGGTTTAGTTTGTTGCTGTAAAGTGTAGTTGGGGGTGATTTTTGATAGCCGAAGTAATTTAGGTGAATTTGGCATAGTTTGCTATGGTTAGTAGCATTTTTTTGTAATTTAAAAGTGATTGGGTTTAGTTTGTTGCTGTAAAGTGTAGTTAGGGGTGATTTTTGATAGCCGAAGTAATTTAGGTGAATTTGGCATAGTTTGCTATGGTTAGTAGCATTTTTTTGTAATTTTAAAGTGATTGGGCTTAGTTTGTTGCTGTAAAGTGTAGTTGGGGATGATTTTTGATAGCCGAAGTAATTTAGGTGAATTTGGCATAGTTTGCTATGGTTAGTAGCATTTTTTTGTAATTTAAAAGTGATTGGGTTTAGTTTTTTGTAATAAGGGTTAGTTGGTGATGATTTATGGTAGCCGAAGTAATTTAGGTGAGTTTGGCATAGTTTGCTATGGTTATTAGCATTTTTTTGTAATTTAAAAGTGATTGGGTTTAGTTTGTTGTGGTAAGGGTTAGTTGGTGATGATTTCGAGTAGCCGAAGTAATTTAGGTGAGTCTGGCATAGTTTGTTATGGTTTGTACACCTTTTTTTGTAATTTTAAGATGATATGGTTTGGTTTGTTGTGGTAAGGGATAGTTGGGGGTGATTTACGATAGCCGAAGTAATTTAGGTGATTCTGGTATAGTTTGTTATGATTTTTAGCATTTTTTTGTAATTTTAAAGTGATTGGGCTTAGTTTGTTGCTGTATAGTGTAGTTGGGGGTGATTTTTGATAGCCGAAGTAATTTAGGTGACTTCGGCATAGTTTGCTATGGTTAGTAGCATTTTTTTGTAATTTAAAAGTGATTGGGTTTAGTTTGTTATGGTAAAGGTAAGTTGGTGATGATTTATGGTAGCCGAAGTAATTTAGGTGAGTTTGGCATAGTTTGCTATGGTTACTAGCATTTTTTTGTAATTTAAAAGTGATTGGGTTTAGTTTGTTGTGGTAAGGTTTAGTTGGTGATGATTTAGAGTAGCCGAAGTAATTTAGGTGAGTCTGGCATAGTTTGTTATGATTTGTACACCTTTTTTTGTAATTTTAAGATGATATGGTTTGGTTTGTTGTGGTAAGGGATAGTTGGGGGTGATTTACGGTAGCCGAAGTAATTTAGGTAATTCTGGTATAGTTTGTTATGATTTTTAGCATTTTTTTGTAATTTTAAAGTGATTGAGCTTAGTTTGTTGCTGTAAAGTGTAGTTGGGGATGATTTTTGATAGCCGAAGTAATTTAGGTGAGTTTGGCATAGTTTGCTATGGTTAGTAGCATTTTTTTGTAATTTAAAAGTGATTGGGTTTAGTTTGTTGTGGTAAGGGTTAGTTGGTGATGATTTATGGTAGCCGAAGTAATTTAGGTGAGTTTGGCATAGTTTGCTATGGTTACTAGCATTTTTTTGTAATTTAAAAGTGATTGGGTTTAGTTTGTTGAGTAAGGGTTAGTTGGTGATGATTTAGAATAGCCGAAGTAATTTAGGTGAATCTGGCATAGTTTGTTATGATTTGTACACCTTTTTTTGTAATTTTAAGATGATATGGTTTGGTTTGTTGTGGTAAGGGATAGTTGGGGGTGATTTACGGTAGCCGAAGTAATTTAGGTAATTCTGGTATAGTTTGTTATGATTTTTAGCATTTTTTTGTAATTTTAAAGTGCTTGGGCTTAGTTTGTTGCTGTAAAGTGTAGTTGGGGGTGATTTTTGATAGCCGAAGTAATTTAGGTGAGTTTGGCATAGTTTGCTATGGTTAGTAGCATTTTTTTGTAATTTAAAAGTGATTGGGTTTAGTTTGTTGTGGTAAGGGTTAGTTGGTGATGATTTATGGTAGCCGAAGTAATTTAGGTGAGTTTGGCATAGTTTGCTATGGTTACTAGAATTTTTTTCTAATTTAAAAGTGATTGGGTATAGTTTGTTATGGTAAAGGTTAGTTGGTGATGATTTAGAGTAGCCGAAGTAATTTCGGTGAGTCTGGCATAGTTTGTTATGATTTGTACACCTTTTTTTGTAATTTTAAGATGATATGGTTTGGTTTGTTGTGGTAAGGGATAGTTGGGGGTGATTTACGGTAGCCGAAGTAATTTAGGTGATTCTGGAATAGTTTGTTATGATTTTTAGCATTTTTTTGTAATTTTAAAGTGATTGAGCTTAGTTTGTTGCTGTAAAGTGTAGTTGGGGATGATTTTTGATAGCCGAAGTAATTTAGGTGAGTTTGGCATAGTTTGCTATGGTTAGTAGCATTTTTTTGTAATTTAAAAGTGATTGGGTTTAATTTGTTGTGGTAAGGGTTAGTTGGTGATGATTTATGGTAGCCGAAGTAATTTAGGTGAGTTTGGCATAGTTTGCTATGGTTACTAGCATTTTAACATATTGTAATTTAAGAGTGATTGAATTTAGTTTGTTGTGGTAAGGGTTAGTTGGTGATGATTAAGAGTAGCAGAAGTAATTTAGGTGAGTCTGGCATAGTTTGTTATGATTTTTAGCATTGTTTTGTAATTTTAAAGTGATTGAGCTTAGTTTGTTGCTGTAAAGTGTAGTTGGGGATGATTTTTGTTAGCCAAAGTAATTTAGGTGAGTTTGGCATAGTTTGCTATGGTTAGTAGCATTTTTTTGTAATTTTAAAGTGATTGGGTTTAGTTTGTTGTGGTAAGGGTTAGTTGGTGATGATTTATGGTAGCCGAAGTAACTTAGGTGAGTTTGGCATAGTTTGCTATGGTTACTAGCATTTTTTTGTAATGTAAAACTGATTGGGTTTAGTTTGTTGTGGTAAGGGTTAGTTGGTGATGGTTTAGAGTAGCCGAAGTAATTTAGGTGAGTCTGGCATAGTTTGTTATGATTTGTACACCTTTTTTTGTAATTTTAAGATGATATGGTTTGGTTTGTTGTGGTAAGGGATAGTTGGGGGTGATTTACGTTAGCCGAAGTAATTTAGGTGATTCTGGTATAGTTTGTTATGATTTTTAGCATTTTTTTTAATTTTAAAGTGATTGGGCTTAGTTTGTTGCTGTAAAGTGTAGTTGGGCGTGATTTTTGATAGCCAAAGTAATTTAGGTGAGTTTGGCATAGTTTGCTATGGTTAGTAGCATTTTTTTGTAATTTAAAAGTGATTGGGTTTAGTTTGTTGTGGTAAGGGTTAGTTGGTGATGATTTAGTGTAGCCGAAGAAATTTAGGTGAGTCTGGCATAGTTTGTTATGATTTGTACACCTTTTTTTGTAATTTTAAGATGATATGGTTTGGTTTGTTGTAGTAAGGGGTAGTTGGGGGTGATTTACGGTAGCCGAAGTAATTTAGGTGATTCTGGTATAGTTTGTTATGATTTTTAGCATTTTTTTGTTATTTTAAAGTGATTGGGCTTAGTTTGTTGCTGTAAAGTGTAGTTGGGGGTGATTTTTGATAGCCGAAGTAATTTAGGTGAGTTTGGCAGTTTGCTATGGTTAGTAGCATTTTTTTGTAATTTAAAAGTGATTGGGTTTAGTTTGTTGTGGTAAGAGTTAGTTGGTGATGATTTATGGTAGCCGAAGTAATTTAGATGAGTTTGGCATAGTTTGCTATGGTAACTAGCATTTTTTTGTAATTTAAAAGTGATTGGGTTAAGTTCGTTGTGGTAAGGGTTAGTTGGTGATGATTTAGAGTAGCCGAAGTAATTTAGGTGTGTCTGGCATAGTTTGTTATGATTTGTACACCTTTTTTTGTAATTTTAAGATGATATGGTTTGGTTTGTTGTGTTAAGGGATAGTTGGGGGTGATTTACGGTAGCCGAAGTAATTTAGGTGATTCTGGTATAGTTTGTTATGATTTTTAGAATTTTTTTGTAATTTTAAAGTGATTGGGCTTAGTTTGTTGCTGTAAAGTGTAGTTGGGGGTGATTTTTGATAGCCGAAGTAATTTAGGTGAGTTTGGCATAGTTTGCTATGGTTAGTAGCATTTTTTTGTAATTTAAAAGTGATTGGGTTTAGTTTGTTGTGGTAAGGATTAGTTAGTGATGATTTATGGTAGCCGAAGTAATTTAGGTGAGTTTGGCATAGTTTGCTATGGTTACTAGCATTTTTTTGTAATTTAAAAGTGATTGGGTTTAGTTTGTTGTGGTAAGGGTTAGTTGGTGATGATTTAGAGTAGCCGAAGTAATTTAGGCGAGTCTGGCATAGTTTGTTATGATTTGTACACCTTTTTTTGTAATTTTAAGATGATATGGTTTGATTTGTTGTGGTAAGGGATACTTGGGAGTGATTTACGGTAGCCGAAGTAATTTAAGTGATTTTGGTATAGTTTGTTATGATTTTAAGCATTTTTTTGTAATTTTAAAGTAATTGGGCTTAGTTTGTTGCTGTAAAGTGTAGTTGGGGGTGATTTTTGATAGCCGAAGTAATTTAGGTGAGTTTGGCATAGTTTGCTATGGTTAGTAGCATTTTTTTGTAATTTAAAAGTGATTGGGTTTAGTTTGTTGTGGTAAGGGTTAGTTGGTGATGATTTATGGTAGCCGAAGTAATTTAGGTGAGTTTGGCATAGTTTGCTAGGGTTACTAGCATTTTTTTGTAATTTAAAAGTGATTGGGTTTAGTTTGTTGTGGTAAGGGTTAGTTGCTTATGATTTAGAGTAGCCGAAGTAATTTAGGTGAGTCTGGCATAGTTTGTTATGATTTGCACACCTTTTTTTGTAATTTTAAGATGATATGGTTTGGTTTGTTGTGGTAAGGGATAGTTGGGGGTGATTTACGGCAGCCGAAGTAATTTAGGTGATTCTGGTATAGTTTGTTATAATTTTTAGCATTTTTTTGTAATTTTAAAGTGATTAGGCTTAGTTTGTTGCTGTAAAGTGTAGTTGGGGGTGATTTTTGTTAGCCGAAGTAACTTAGGTAAGTTTGGCATGGTTTGCTAGGGTTAGTAGCATTTTTTTGTAATTTAAAAGTGATTGAGTTTAGTTTGTTGTGGTAAGGGTTAGTTGGTAATGATTTATGGTAGCCGAAGTAATTTAGGTGAGTTTGGCATAGTTTGCTATGGTTACTAGCATTTTTTTGTAATTTAAAAGTGATTGGGTTTAGTTTGTTGTGATAAGGGTTAGTTGGGGATGATTTAGAGTAGCCGAAGTAATTTAGGTAAATATGGAATAGTTTGTTATGATTTGTACACCTTTTTTTGTAATTTTAAGATGATATGGTTTGGTTTGTTGTGGTAAGGGTTAGTTGGGGGTGATTTACGGTAGCCGAAGTAATTTAGGTAATTCTGGTATAGTTTATTATGATTTTTAGCATTTTTTTGTAATTTTAAATTGATTGGGCTTACTTTGTTGCTGTAAAGTGTAGTTGGGGGTGATTTGTGATAGCCGAAGTAATTTAGGTGAGTTTGGCATAGTTTGCTATGGTTAGTAGCATTTTTTTGTAATTTAAAAGTGATTGTGTTTAGTTTGTTGTGGTAAGGGTTAGTTGGTGATGATTTATGGTAGCCGAAGTAATTTAGGTGAGTTTTGCATAGTTTGCTATGTTTACTAGCATTTTTTTGTAATTTAAAAGTGATTGCGTTTAGTTTGTTGTGGTAAGGGTTAGTTGGTGATGATTTAGAGTAGCCGAAGTAATTTAGGTGAGTCTGGCATAGTTTGTTATGATTTGTACACCTTCTTTTGTAATTTTAAGATGATATGGTTTGGTTTGTTGTGGTAAGGGATATTTGGGGGTGATTTACGGTAGCCGAAGTAATTTAGGTGATTCTGGTATAGTTTGTTATGATTTTTAGCATTTTTTGTAATTTTAATGTGATTGGGTTTAGTTTGTTGCTGTAAAGTGTAGTTGGGGGTGATTTTTGATAGCCGAAGTAATTTAGGTGGGTTTGGCATAGTTTGCTATGGTTAGTAGCATTTTTTTGTAATTTAAAAGTGATTGGGTTTAGTTTGTTGTGGTAAGGGTTAGTTGGTGATGATTTATGGTAGCCGAAGTAATTTAGGTGAGTTTGGCATTGTTTGCTATGGTTACTAGCATTTTTTTGTAATTTAAAAGTGATTGGGTTTAGTTTGTTGTGGTAAGGGTTTGTTGGTGATGATTTATGGTAGCCGAAGTAATTTAGGTGAGTTTGGCATAGTTTGCTATGGTGACTAGCATTTTTTTGTAATTTAAAAGTGATTGGGTTTAGTTTGTTGTGGTAAGGGTTAGTTGGTGATGATTTAGAGTAGCCGAAGTAATTTAGGTGAGTCTGGCATAGTTTGTTATGATTTGTACACCTTTTTTTGTAATTTTAAGATTTTATGGTTTTGTTTGTTGTGTTAAGGGATAGTTGGGGGTGATTTACGGTAGCCGAAGTAATTTAGGTGATTCTGGTATAGTTTGTTATGATTTTTAGCATTTTTTTGTAATTTTAAAGTAATTGAGCTTAGTTTGTTGCTGTAAAGTGTAGTTGGGGGTGATTTTTGATAGCCGAAGTAATTTAGGTGAGTTTGGCATAGTTTGCTATGGTTAGAAGCATTTTTTTGTAATTTAAAAGTGATTGGGTTTAGTTTGTTGTGGTAAGGGTTGTGTTGGTGATGATTTATGGTAGCCGAAGTAATTTAGGTGAGTTTGGCATAGTTTGCTATGGTTAGTAGCATTTTTTTTTTTAATTTAAAAGTGATTGGGTTTAGTTTGTTGTGGTAAGGGTTAGTTGGTGATGATTTATGGTAGCCGAAGTAATTTAGGTGAGTTTGGCATAGTTTGCTATGGTTACTAGCATTTTTTTGTAATTTAAAAGTGATTGAGTTTAGTTTGTTGTGGTAAGGGTTAGTTGATGATGATTTATGGTAGCCGAAGTAATTTAGGTGAGTTTGGCATAGTTTGCTATGGTTACTAGCATTTTTTTGTAATTTAAAAGTGATTGGGTTTAGTTTGTTGTACTAAGGGTTAGTTTAGGATGATTTAGAGTAGCCGAAGTAATTTAGGTGAATATGGAATAGTTTGTTATGATTTGTACACCTTTTTTTGTAATTTTAAGATAATATGGTTTGGTGTGTTGTGGTAAGGGATAGTTGGGGGTGATTTACGGTAGCCGAAGTAATTTAGGTAATTCTGGTAGAGTTTATTATGATTTTTAGCATTTTTTTGTAATTTTAAATTGATTGGGCTTAGTTTGTTGCTGTAAAGTTTAGTTGGGGGTGATTTTTGATAGCCGAAGTAATTTAGGTGAGTTTGGCATAGTTTGCTATGGTTAGTAGCATTTTTTTGTAATTTAAAAGTGATTGGGTTTAGTTTGTTGTGGTAAGGGTTAGTTGGTGATGATTTATGGTAGCAGAAGTAATTTAGGTGAGTTTGGCATAGTTTGCTAGGGTTACTATAATTTTTTTGTAATTTAAAAGTGATTGGGTTTAGTTTGTTGTGGTAAGGGTTTGTTGGTGATGATTTAGAGTAGCCGAAGTAATTTAGGTGAGTCTGGCATAGTTTGTTATGATTTGTACACCTTTTTTTGTAATTTTAAGATGATATGGTTTGGTTTGTTGTGGTAAGGGATAGTTGGGGGTGATTTGCGGTAGCCGAAGTAATTTAGGTGATTCTGGTATAGTTTGTTATAATTTTTAGCATTTTTTTGTAATTTTAAAGTGATTGGGCTTAGTTTGTTGCTGTAAAGTGTAGTTGGGGGTGATTTTTGATAGCCGAAGTAATTTAGGTGAGTTTGGCATAATTTGCTATGATTAGTAGCATTTTTTTGTAATTTAAAAATGATTGGGTTGAGTTTGTTGTGGTAAGGGTTTGTTGGTGATGATTTATGGTAGCCGAAGTAATTTAGGTGAGTTTGGCATAGTTTGCTATGGTGACTAGCATTTTTTTGTAATTTAAAAGTGATTGGGTTTAGTTTGTTGTGGTAAGGTTTAGTTGGTGATGATTTAGAGTAGCCGAAGTAATTTAGGTGAGTCTGGCATAGTTTGTTATGATTTGTACACCTTTTTTTGTAATTTTAAGATGATATGGTTTGGTTTGTTGTGGTAAGGGATATTTGGGGGTGATTTACGGTAGCCGAAGTATTTTAGGTGATTCTGGTATAGTTTGTTATGATTTTTAGCATTTTTTTGTAATTTTAATGTGATTGGGTTTAGTTTGTTGCTGTAAAGTGTAGTTGGGGGTGATTTTTGATAGCCGAAGTAATTTAGGTGAGTTTGGCATAGTTTGCTATGGTTAGTAGCATTTTTTTTAAATTTAAAAGTGATTGGGTTTAGTTTGTTGTGGTAAGGGTTAGTTGGTGATGATTTATGGTAGCCGAAGTAATTTAGGTGAGTTTGGCATAGTTTGCTATGGTTACTAGCATTTTTTTGTAATTTAAAAGTGATTGGGTTTAGTTTGTTGTGGTAAGGGTTAGTTGGTGATGATTCAGAGTAGCTGAAGTAATTTAGGTGAGTCTGGCATAGTTTGTTATGATTTGTACACCTTTTTTTGTAATTTTAAGATGATATGGTTTGGTTTGTTGTGGTAAGGGTTAGTTGGGGGTGATTTACGGTAGCCGAAGTAATTTAGGTGATTCTGGTATAGTTTGTTATGATTTTTAGCATTTTTGTGTAATTTTAAAGTGATTGGGCTTAGTTTGTTGCTGTAAAGTGTAGTTGGGGGTGATTTTTAATAGCCGAAGTAACTTAGGTAAGTTTGGCATGGTTTGCTATGGTTAGTAGCATTTTTTTGTAATTTAAAAGTGATTGAGTTTAGTTTGTTGTGGTAAGGGTTAGTTGGTGATGATTTATGGTAGCCGAAGTAATTTAGGTGAGTTTGGCATAGTTTGCTATGGTTACTAGCATTTTTTTGTAATTTAAAAGTGATTGGGTTTAGTTTGTTGTGGTAAGGGTTAGTTGGGGATGATTTAGAGTAGCCGAAGTAATTTAGGTGAATATGGAATAGTTTGTTATGATTTGTACACCTTTTTTTGTAATTTTAAGATGATATGGTTTGATTTGTTGTGGTAAGGGATAGTTGGGGGTGATTTACGGTAGCCGAAGTAATTTACGTAATTCTGGTATAGTTTATTATGATTTTTAGCATTTTTTTGTAATTTTAAATTGATTGGGCTTAGTTTGTTGCTGTAAAGTGTAGTTGGGGGTGATTTTTGATAGCCGAAGTAATTTAGGTGAGTTTGGCATAGTTTGCTATGGTTAGTAGCATTTTTTTGTAATTTAAAAGTGATTGTGTTTAGTTTGTTGTGGTAAGGGTTAGTTGGTGATGATTTATGGTAGCCGAAGTAATTTAGGTGAGTTTGGCATAGTTTGCTATGGTTACTAGCATTTTTTTGTAATTTAAAAGTGATTGCGTTTAGTTTGTTGTGGTAAGGGTTAGTTGGTGATGATTTAGAGTAGCCGAAGTAATTTAGGTGAGTCTGGCATAGTTTGTTATGATTTGTACACCTTTTTTTGTAATTTTAAGATGATATGGTTTGGTTTGTTGTGGTAAGGGATAGTTGGGGGTGATTTGCGGTAGCCGAAGTAATTTAGGTGATTCTGGTATAGTTTGTTATAATTTTTAGCATCTTTTTGTAATTTTAAAGTGATTGGGCTTAGTTTGTTGCTGTAAAGTGTAGTTGGGGGTGATTTTTGATAGCCGAAGTAATTTAGGTGAGTTTGGCATAGTTTGCTATGGTTAGTAGCATTTTTTTGTAATTTAAAAATGATTGGGTTGAGTTTGTTGTGGTAAGGGTTTGTTGGTGATGATTTATGGTAGCCGAAGTAATTTAGGTGAGTTTGGCATAGTTTGCTATGGTGACTAGCATTTTTTTGTAATTTAAAAGTGATTGGGTTTAGTTTGTTGTGGTAAGGGTTAGTTGGTGATGATTTAGAGTAGCCGAAGTAATTTAGGTGAGTCTGGCATAGTTTGTTATGATTTGTACACCTTTTTTTGTAATTTTAAGATGATATGGTTTGGTTTGTTGTGGTAAGGGATAGTTGGGGGTGATTAAAGGTAGCCGAAGTAATTTAGGTGATTCTGGTATAGTTTGTTATGATTTTTAGCATTTTTTTGTAATTTTAATGTGATTGGGTTTAGTTTGTTGTGGTAAGGGTTGTGTTGGTGATGATTTATGGTAGCCGAAGTAATTTAGGTGAGTTTGGCATAGTTTGCTATGGTTAGTAGCATTTTTTTTTTTAATTTAAAAGTGATTGGGTTTAGTTTGTTGTGGTAAGGGTTAGTTGGTGATGATTTATGGTAGCCGAAGTAATTTAGGTGAGTTTGGCATAGTTTGCTATGGTTACTAGCATTTTTTTGTAATTTAAAAGTGATTGAGTTTAGTTTGTTGTGGTAAGGGTTAGTTGATGATGATTTATGGTAGCCGAAGTAATTTAGGTGAGTTTGGCATAGTTTGCTATGGTTACTAGCATTTTTTTGTAATTTAAAAGTGATTGGGTTTAGTTTGTTGTACTAAGGGTTAGTTTAGGATGATTTAGAGTAGCCGAAGTAATTTAGGTGAATATGGAATAGTTTGTTATGATTTGTACACCTTTTTTTGTAATTTTAAGATGATATGGTTTGGTGTGTTGTGGTAAGGGATAGTTGGGGGTGATTTACGGTAGCCGAAGTAATTTAGGTAATTCTGGTAGAGTTTATTATGATTTTTAGCATTTTTTTGTAATTTTAAATTGATTGGGCTTAGTTTGTTGCTGTAAAGTTTAGTTGGGGGTGATTTTTGATAGCCGAAGTAATTTAGGTGAGTTTGGCATAGTTTGCTATGGTTAGTAGCATTTTTTTGTAATTTAAAAGTGATTGGGTTTAGTTTGTTGTGGTAAGGGTTAGTTGGTGATGATTTATGGTAGCAGAAGTAATTTAGGTGAGTTTGGCATAGTTTGCTAGGGTTACTATAATTTTTTTGTAATTTAAAAGTGATTGGGTTTAGTTTGTTGTGGTAAGGGTTTGTTGGTGATGATTTAGAGTAGCCGAAGTAATTTAGGTGAGTCTGGCATAGTTTGTTATGATTTGTACACCTTTTTTTGTAATTTTAAGATGATATGGTTTGGTTTGTTGTGGTAAGGGATAGTTGGGGGTGATTTGCGGTAGCCGAAGTAATTTAGGTGATTCTGGTATAGTTTGTTATAATTTTTAGCATTTTTTTGTAATTTTAAAGTGATTGGGCTTAGTTTGTTGCTGTAAAGTGTAGTTGGGGGTGATTTTTGATAGCCGAAGTAATTTAGGTGAGTTTGGCATAATTTGCTATGATTAGTAGCATTTTTTTGTAATTTAAAAATGATTGGGTTGAGTTTGTTGTGGTAAGGGTTTGTTGGTGATGATTTATGGTAGCCGAAGTAATTTAGGTGAGTTTGGCATAGTTTGCTATGGTGACTAGCATTTTTTTGTAATTTAAAAGTGATTGGGTTTAGTTTGTTGTGGTAAGGTTTAGTTGGTGATGATTTAGAGTAGCCGAAGTAATTTAGGTGAGTCTGGCATAGTTTGTTATGATTTGTACACCTTTTTTTGTAATTTTAAGATGATATGGTTTGGTTTGTTGTGGTAAGGGATATTTGGGGGTGATTTACGGTAGCCGAAGTATTTTAGGTGATTCTGGTATAGTTTGTTATGATTTTTAGCATTTTTTTGTAATTTTAATGTGATTGGGTTTAGTTTGTTGCTGAAAAGTGTAGTTGGGGGTGATTTTTGATAGCCGAAGTAATTTAGGTGAGTTTGGCATAGTTTGCTATGGTTAGTAGCATTTTTTTTTAATTTAAAAGTGATTGGGTTTAGTTTGTTGTGGTAAGGGTTAGTTGGTGATGATTTATGGTAGCCGAAGTAATTTAGGTGAGTTTGGCATAGTTTGCTATGGTTACTAGCATTTTTTTGTAATTTAAAAGTGATTGGGTTTAGTTTGTTGTGGTAAGGGTTAGTTGGTGATGATTCAGAGTAGCTGAAGTAATTTAGGTGAGTCTGGCATAGTTTGTTATGATTTGTACACCTTTTTTTGTAATTTTAAGATGATATGGTTTGGTTTGTTGTGGTAAGGGTTAGTTGGGGGTGATTTACGGTAGCCGAAGTAATTTAGGTGATTCTGGTATAGTTTGTTATGATTTTTAGCATTTTTGTGTAATTTTAAAGTGATTGGGCTTAGTTTGTTGCTGTAAAGTGTAGTTGGGGGTGATTTTTAATAGCCGAAGTAACTTAGGTAAGTTTGGCATGGTTTGCTATGGTTAGTAGCATTTTTTTGTAATTTAAAAGTGATTGAGTTTAGTTTGTTGTGGTAAGGGTTAGTTGGTGATGATTTATGGTAGCCGAAGTAATTTAGGTGAGTTTGGCATAGTTTGCTATGGTTACTAGCATTTTTTTGTAATTTAAAAGTGATTGGGTTTAGTTTGTTGTGGTAAGGGTTAGTTGGGGATGATTTAGAGTAGCCGAAGTAATTTAGGTGAATATGGAATAGTTTGTTATGATTTGTACACCTTTTTTTGTAATTTTAAGATGATATGGTTTGATTTGTTGTGGTAAGGGATAGTTGGGGGTGATTTACGGTAGCCGAAGTAATTTACGTAATTCTGGTATAGTTTATTATGATTTTTAGCATTTTTTTGTAATTTTAAATTGATTGGGCTTAGTTTGTTGCTGTAAAGTGTAGTTGGGGGTGATTTTTGATAGCCGAAGTAATTTAGGTGAGTTTGGCATAGTTTGCTATGGTTAGTAGCATTTTTTTGTAATTTAAAAGTGATTGTGTTTAGTTTGTTGTGGTAAGGGTTAGTTGGTGATGATTTATGGTAGCCGAAGTAATTTAGGTGAGTTTGGCATAGTTTGCTATGGTTACTAGCATTTTTTTGTAATTTAAAAGTGATTGCGTTTAGTTTGTTGTGGTAAGGGTTAGTTGGTGATGATTTAGAGTAGCCGAAGTAATTTAGGTGAGTCTGGCATAGTTTGTTATGATTTGTACACCTTTTTTTGTAATTTTAAGATGATATGGTTTGGTTTGTTGTGGTAAGGGATAGTTGGGGGTGATTTGCGGTAGCCGAAGTAATTTAGGTGATTCTGGTATAGTTTGTTATAATTTTTAGCATCTTTTTGTAATTTTAAAGTGATTGGGCTTAGTTTGTTGCTGTAAAGTGTAGTTGGGGGTGATTTTTGATAGCCGAAGTAATTTAGGTGAGTTTGGCATAGTTTGCTATGGTTAGTAGCATTTTTTTGTAATTTAAAAATGATTGGGTTGAGTTTGTTGTGGTAAGGGTTTGTTGGTGATGATTTATGGTAGCCGAAGTAATTTAGGTGAGTTTGGCATAGTTTGCTATGGTGACTAGCATTTTTTTGTAATTTAAAAGTGATTGGGTTTAGTTTGTTGTGGTAAGGGTTAGTTGGTGATGATTTAGAGTAGCCGAAGTAATTTAGGTGAGTCTGGCATAGTTTGTTATGATTTGTACACCTTTTTTTGTAATTTTAAGATGATATGGTTTGGTTTGTTGTGGTAAGGGATAGTTGGGGGTGATTAAAGGTAGCCGAAGTAATTTAGGTGATTCTGGTATAGTTTGTTATGATTTTTAGCATTTTTTTGTAATTTTAATGTGATTGGGTTTAGTTTGTTGCTGTAAAGTGTAGTTGGGGGTGATTTTTGATAGCCGAAGTAAATTAGGTGGGTTTGGCATAGTTTGCTATGGTTAGTAGCATTTTTTTGTAATTTAAAAGTGATTGGGTTTAGTTTGTTGTGGTAAGGGTTAGTTGGTGATGATTTATGGTAGCCGAAGTAATTTAGGTGAGTTTGGCATTGTTTGCTATGGTTACTAGCATTTTTTTGTAATTTAAAAGTGATTGGGTTTAGTTTGTTGTGGTAAGGGTTAGTTGGTGATGATTTAGAGTAGCCGAAGTAATTTAGGTGAGTCTGGAATGGTTTGTTATGATTTGTACACCTTTTTTTGTAATTTTAAGATGATATGGTTGGGTTTGTTGTGGTAAGAGATAGTTGAGGGTGATTTACGGTAGCCGAAGTAATTTAGGTGATTCTGGTATAGTTTGTTATGATTTTTAGCATTTTTTTGTAATTTTAAAGTGATTGGGCTTAGTTTGTTGCTGTAAAGTGTAGTTGGGGGTGATTTTTGATAGCCGAAGTAATTTAGGTGAGTTTGGGATAGTTTGCTATGGTTAGTAGCATTTTTTTGTAATTTAAAAGTGGTTGTGTTTAGTTTGTTGTGGTAAGGGTTAGTTGGTGATGATTTATGGTAGCCGAAGTAATTTAGGTGAGTTTGGCATAGTTTGCTATGGTTACTAGCATTTTTTTGTAATTTAAAAGTGATTGGGTTTAGTTTGTTGTGGTAAGGGTTAGTTGGTGATTATTTAGAGTAGCCGAAGTAACTTAGGTGAATCTGGCATAGTTTGTTATGATTTGTACACCTTTTTTTGTAATTTTAAGATGACATGGTTTGGTTTGTTGTGGTAAGGGATAGTTGGGGGTGATTTACGGTAGCCTAAGTAATTTAGGTGATTCTGGAAATGTTTGTTATGATTTTTAGCATTTTTTTGTAATTTTAAAATGATTGGGCTTAGTTTGTTGCTGTAAAGTGTAGCTGTAGGTTATATTTGATAGCCGAAGTAATTTAGGTGAGTTTGGCATAGTTTGCTATGGTGACTAGCATTTTTTTGTAATTTAAAAGTGATTGGGTTTAGTTTGTTGTGGTAAGGGTTAGTTGGTGATGATTTAGAGTAGCCGAAGTAATTTAGGTGAGTCTGGCATAGTTTGTTATGATTTGTACACCTTTTTTTGTAATTTTAAGATGATATGGTTTGGTTTGTTGTGGTAAGGGATAGTTGGGGGTGATTTACGGTAGCCGAAGTAATTTAGGTGATTCTGGTATAGTTTGTTATGATTTTTAGCATTTTTTTGTAATTTTAATGTGATTGGGTTTAGTTTGTTGCTGTAAAGTGTAGTTGGGGGTGATTTTTGATAGCCGAAGTAATTTAGGTGGGTTTGGCATAGTTTGCTATGGTTAGTAGCATTTTTTTGTAATTTAAAAGTGATTGGGTTTAGTTTGTTGTGGTAAGGGTTAGTTGGTGATGATTTATGGTAGCCGAAGTAATTTAGGTGAGTTTGGCATTGTTTGCTATGGTTACTAACATTTTTTTGTAATTTAAAAGTGATTGGGTTTAGTTTGTTGTGGTAAGGGTTAGTTGGTGATGATTTAGAGTAGCCGAAGTAATTTAGGTGAGTCTGGAATGGTTTGTTATGATTTGTACACCTTTTTTTGTAATTTTAAGATGATATGGTTTGGTTTGTTGTGGTAAGCGATAGTTGAGGGTGATTTACGGTAGCCGAAGTAATTTAGGTGATTCTGGTATAGTTTGTTATGATTTTTAGCATTTTTTTGTAATTTTAAAGTGATTGGGCTTAGTTTGTTGCTGTAAAGTGTAGTTGGGGGTGATTTTTGATAGCCGAAGTAATTTAGGTGAGTTTGGGATAGTTTGCTATGGTTAGTAGCATTTTTTTGTAATTTAAAAGTGATTGTGTTTAGTTTGTTGTGGTAAGGGTTAGTTAGTGATGATTTATGGGAGCCGAAGTAATTTAGGTGAGTTTGGCATAGTTTGCTATGGTTACTAGCATTTTTTTGTAATTTAAAAGTGATTGGGTTTAGTTTGTTGTGGTAAGGGTTAGTTGGTGATTATTTAGAGTAGCCGAAGTAACTTAGGTGAATCTGGCATAGTTTGTTATGATTTGTACACCTTTTTGTGTAATTTTAAGATGACATGGTTTGGTTTGTTGTGGTAAGGGATAGTTGGGGGTGATTTACGGTAGCCTAAGTAATTTAGGTGATTCTGGAAATGTTTGTTATGATTTTTAGCATTTTTTTGTAATTTTAAAGTGATTGGGCTTAGTTTGTTGCTGTAAAGTGTAGCTGTAGGTTATATTTGATAGCCGAAGTAATTTAGGTGAGTTTGGCATAGTTTGCTATGGTTAGTAGCATTTTTTTGTAATTTAAATGTGATTGGGTTTAGTTTGTTGTGGTAAGGGTTAGTTGGTGATGATTTATGGTAGCCGAAGTAATTTAGGTGATTCTGGTATAGTTTGTTATGATTTTTAGCATTTTTTTGTAATTTTAAAGTGATTGGGCTTAGTTTGTTGCTGTAAAGTGTAGTTGGGGGTGATTTTTGATAGCCGAAGTAATTTAGGTGAATTTGGCATAGTTTGCTATGGTTAGTAGCATTTTTTTGTAATTTAAAAGTGATTGGGTTTAGTTTTTTGTAATAAGGGTTAGTTGGTGATGATTTATGGTAGCCGAAGTAATTTAGGTGAGTTTGGCATAGTTTGCTATGGTTATTAGCATTTTTTTGTAATTTAAAAGTGATTGGGTTTAGTTTGTTGTGGTAAGGGTTAGTTGGTGATGATTTCGAGTAGCCGAAGTAATTTAGGTGAGTCTGGCATAGTTTGTTATGATTTGTACACCTTTTTTTGTAATTTTAAGATGATATGGTTTGGTTTGTTGTGGTAAGGGATAGTTGGGGGTGATTTACGATAGCCGAAGTAATTTAGGTGATTCTGGTATAGTTTGTTATGATTTTTAGCATTTTTTTGTAATTTTAAAGTGATTGGGCTTAGTTTGTTGCTGTATAGTGTAGTTGGGGGTGATTTTTGATAGCCGAAGTAATTTAGGTGACTTTGGCATAGTTTGCTATGGTTAGTAGCATTTTTTTGTAATTTAAAAGTGATTGGGTTTAGTTTGTTGTGGTAAGGGTTAGTTGGTGATGATTTAGAGTAGGCGAAGTAATTTAGGTGAGTCTGGCATAGTTTGTTATGATTTGTACACCTTTTTTTGTAATTTTAAGATGATATTATTTGGTTTGTTGTTGTAAGGGTTAGTTGGTGATGATTTATGGTAGCCGAAGTAATTTAGGTGAGTTTGGCATAGTTTGCTATGGTTTCTAGCATTTTTTTGGAATTTAAAAGTGATTGGGTTTAGTTTGTTGTGGTAAGGGTTAGTTGGTGATGATTTAGAGTAGCCGAAGTAATTTAGGTGAGTCTGGCATAGTTTGTTTTGATTTGTACACCTTTTTTGTAATTTTAAGATGATATAGTTTGGTCTGTTGTGGTAAGGGTTAGTTGGGGGTGATTTACGGTAGCCGAAGTAATTTAGGTGATTCTGGTATAGTTTGTTATGATTTTTAGCATTTTTTTGTAATTTTAAAGTGATTGGGCTTAGTTTGTTGCTGTAAAGTGTAGTTGGGGGTGATTTTTGATAGCCGAAGTAATTTCGGTGAGTTTGGCATGGTTTGCTATGGTTAGTAGCATTTTTTTGTAATTTAAAAATGATTGGGTTTAGTTTGTTGAGTAAGGGTTAGTTGGTGATGATTTAGAGTAGCCGAAGTAATTTAGGTGAGTCTGACATAGTTTGTTATGATTTGTACACCTTTTTTTGTAATTTTAAGATGATATGGTTTGGTTTGTTGTGGTAAGGGATAGTTGGGGGTGATTTACGGTAGCCGAAGTAATTTAGGTGATTCTGGTATAGTTTGTTATAATTTTTAGCATTTTTTTGTAATTTTAAAGTGATTGGGCTTAGTTTGTTGCTGTAAAGTGTATTTGGGGGTGATTTTTGATAGCCGAAGTAATTTAGGTGTGTTTGGCATAGTTTGCTATGGTTAGTAGCATTTTTTTGTAATTTAAAAATGATTGGGTTGAGTTTGTTGTGGTAAGGGTTTGTTGGTGATGATTTATGGTAGCCGAAGTAATTTAGGTGATTTTGGCATAGTTTGCTATGGTGACTAGCATTTTTTTGTAATTTAAAAGTGATTGGGTTTAGTTTGTTGTGGTAAGGGTTAGTTGGTGATGATTTAGAGTAGCCGAAGTAATTTAGGTGAGTCTGACATAGTTTGTTATGATTTGTACACCTTTTTTTGTAATTTTAAGATGATATGGTTTGGTTTGTTGTGGTAAGGGTTAGTTGGGGGTGATTTACGGTAGCCGAAGTAATTTAGGTGATTCTGGTATAGTTTGTTATGATTTTTAGCATTTTTTTGTAATTTAAATGTGATTGGGTTTAGTTTGTTGCTGTAAAGTGTAGTTGGGGGTGATTTTTGATAGCCGAAGTAATTTAGGTGAGTTTGGCATAGTTTGCTATGGTTACAAGCATTTTTTTGTAATTTAAAAGTGATTGGGTTTAGTTTGTTGTGGTAAGGGTTAGTTGGTGATTATTTAGAGTAGCCGAAGTAACTTAGGTGAATCTGGCATAGTTTGTTATGATTTGTACACCTTTTTTTGTAATTTTAAGATGACATGGTTTGGTTTGTTGTGGTAAGGGATAGTTGGGGGTGATTTACGGTAGCCTAAGTAATTTAGGTGATTCTGGAAATGTTTGTTATGATTTTTAGCATTTTTTTGTAATTTTAAAGTGATTGGGCTTAGTTTGTTGCTGTAAAGTGTAGCTGTAGGTTATATTTGATAGCCGAAGTAATTTAGGTGAGTTTGGCATAGTTTGCTATGGTTAGTAGCATTTTTTTGTAATTTAAATGTGATTGGGTTTAGTTTGTTGTGGTAAGGGTTAGTTGGTGATGATTTATGGTAGCCGAAGTAATTTAGGTGATTCTGGTATAGTTTGTTATGATTTTTAGCATTTTTTTGTAATTTAAATGTGATTGGGTTTAGTTTGTTGCTGTAAAGTGTAGTTGGGGGTGATTTTTGATAGCCGAAGTAATTTAGGTGAGTTTGGCATAGTTTGCTATGGTTAGTAGCATTTTTTTGTAATTTAAAAGTGATTGGGTTTAGTTTGTTGTGGTAAGGGTTAGTTGGTGATTATTTAGAGTAGCCGAAGTAACTTAGGTGAATCTGGCATAGTTTGTTATGATTTGTACACCTTTTTTTGTAATTTTAAGATGATATGGTTTGGTTTGTTGTGGTAAGGGATAGTTGGGGGTGATTTACGGTAGCCGAAGTAATTTGGTGATTCTGGAAATGTTTGTTATGATTTTTAGCATTTTTTTGTAATTTTAAAGTGATTGGGCTTAGTTTGTTGCTGTAAAGTGTAGCTGTAGGTTATTTTTGATAGCCGAAGTAATTTAGGTGAGTTTGGCATAGTTTGCTATGGTTAGTAGCATTTTTTTGTAATTTAAATGTGATTGGGTTTAGTTTGTTGCTGTAAAGTGTAGTTGGGGGTGATTTTTGATAGCCGAAGTAATTTAGGTGAATTTGGCATAGTTTGCTATGGTTAGTAGCATTTTTTTGTAATTTAAAAGTGATTGGGTTTAGTTTGTTGCTGTAAAGTGTAGTTAGGGGTGATTTTTGATAGCCGAAGTAATTTAGGTGAATTTGGCATAGTTTGCTATGGTTAGTAGCATTTTTTTGTAATTTTAAAGTGATTGGGCTTAGTTTGTTGCTGTAAAGTGTAGTTGGGGGTGATTTTTGATAGCCGAAGTAATTTAGGTGAATTTGGCATAGTTTGCTATGGTTACTAGCATTTTTTTGTAATTTAAAAGTGATTGGGTTTAGTTTTTTGTAATAAGGGTTAGTTGGTGATGATTTATGGTAGCCGAAGTAATTTAGGTGAGTTTGGCATAGTTTGCTATGGTTATTAGCATTTTTTTGTAATTTAAAAGTGATTGGGTTTAGTTTGTTGTGGTAAGGGTTAGTTGGTGATGATTTCGAGTAGCCGAAGTAATTTAGGTGAGTCTGGCATAGTTTGCTATGGTTTGTACACCTTTTTTTGTAATTTTAAGATGATATGGTTTGGTTTGTTGTGGTAAGGGATAGTTGGGGGTGATTTACGATAGCCGAAGTAATTTAGGTGATTCTGGTATAGTTTGTTATGATTTTTAGCATTTTTTTGTAATTTTAAAGTGATTGGGCTTAGTTTGTTGCTGTATAGTGTAGTTGGGGGTGATTTTTGATAGCCGAAGTAATTTAGGTGACTTTGGCATAGTTTGCTATGGTTAGTAGCATTTTTTTGTAATTTAAAAGTGATTGGGTTTAGTTTGTTATGGTAAAGGTAAGTTGGTGATGATTTATGGTAGCCGAAGTAATTTAGGTGAGTTTGGCATAGTTTGCTATGGTTACTAGCATTTTTTTGTAATTTAAAAGTGATTGGGTTTAGTTTGTTGTGGTAAGGTTTAGTTGGTGATGATTTAGAGTAGCCGAAGTAATTTAGGTGAGTCTGGCATAGTTTGTTATGATTTGTACACCTTTTTTTGTAATTTTAAGATGATATGGTTTGGTTTGTTGTGGTAAGGGATAGTTGGGGGTGATTTACGGTAGCCGAAGTAATTTAGGTAATTCTGGTATAGTTTGTTATGATTTTTAGCATTTTTTTGTAATTTTAAAGTGATTGAGCTTAGTTTGTTGCTGTAAAGTGTAGTTGGGGATGATTTTTGATAGCCGAAGTAATTTAGGTGAGTTTGGCATAGTTTGCTATGGTTAGTAGCATTTTTTTGTAATTTAAAAGTGATTGGGTTTAGTTTGTTGTGGTAAGGGTTAGTTGGTGATGATTTATGGTAGCCGAAGTAATTTAGGTGAGTTTGGCATAGTTTGCTATGGTTACTAGCATTTTTTTGTAATTTAAAAGTGATTGGGTTTAGTTTGTTGAGTAAGGGTTAGTTGGTGATGATTTAGAATAGCCGAAGTAATTTAGGTGAATCTGGCATAGTTTGTTATGATTTGTACACCTTTTTTTGTAATTTTAAGATGATATGGTTTGGTTTGTTGTGGTAAGGGATAGTTGGGGGTGATTTACGGTAGCCGAAGTAATTTAGGTAATTCTGGTATAGTTTGTTATGATTTTTAGCATTTTTTTGTAATTTTAAAGTGCTTGGGCTTAGTTTGTTGCTGTAAAGTGTAGTTGGGGGTGATTTTTGATAGCCGAAGTAATTTAGGTGAGTTTGGCATAGTTTGCTATGGTTAGTAGCATTTTTTTGTAATTTAAAAGTGATTGGGTTTAGTTTGTTGTGGTAAGGGTTAGTTGGTGATGATTTATGGTAGCCGAAGTAATTTAGGTGAGTTTGGCATAGTTTGCTATGGTTACTAGAATTTTTTTCTAATTTAAAAGTGATTGGGGGTATAGTTTGTTATGGTAAGGGTTAGTTGGTGATGATTTAGAGTAGCCGAAGTAATTTCGGTGAGTCTGGCATAGTTTGTTATGATTTGTACACCTTTTTTTGTAATTTTAAGATGATATGGTTTGGTTTGTTGTGGTAAGGGATAGTTGGGGGTGATTTACGGTAGCCGAAGTAATTTAGGTGATTCTGGAATAGTTTGTTATGATTTTTAGCATTTTTTTGTAATTTTAAAGTGATTGAGCTTAGTTTGTTGCTGTAAAGTGTAGTTGGGGATGATTTTTGATAGCCGAAGTAATTTAGGTGAGTTTGGCATAGTTTGCTATGGTTAGTAGCATTTTTTTGTAATTTAAAAGTGATTGGGTTTAGTTTGTTGTGGTAAGGGTTAGTTGGTGATGATTTATGGTAGCCGAAGTAATTTAGGTGAATTTGGCATAGTTTGCTATGGTTACTAGCATTTTTTTGTAATGTAAAAGTGATTGGGTTTAGTTTGTTGTGGTAAGGGTTAGTTGGTGATGATTTAGAGTAGCCGAAGTAATTTAGGTGAGTCTGGCATAGTTTGTTATGATTTGTACACCTTTTTTTGTAATTTTAAGATGATATGGTTTGGTTTGTTGTGGTAAGGGATAGTTGGGGGTGATTTACGGTAGCCGAAGTAATTTAGGTAATTCTGGTATAGTTTGTTATGATTTTTAGCATTTTTTTGTAATTTTAAAGTGATTGAGCTTAGTTTGTTGCTGTAAAGTGTAGTTGGGGATGATTTTTGATAGCCGAAGTAATTTAGGTGAGTTTGGCATAGTTTGCTATGGTTAGTAGCATTTTTTTGTAATTTAAAAGTGATTGGGTTTAGTTTGTTGTGGTAAGGGTTAGTTGGTGATGATTTATGGTAGCCGAAGTAATTTAGGTGAGTTTGGCATAGTTTGTTATGATTTGTACACCTTTTTTTGTAATTTTAAGATGATATGGTTTGGTTTGTTGTGGTAAGGGTTAGTTGGGGGTGATTTACGGTAGCCGAAGTAATTTAGGTGATTCTGGTATAGTTTGTTATGATTTTTAGCATTTTTTTGTAATTTAAATGTGATTGGGTTTAGTTTGTTGCTGTAAAGTGTAGTTGGGGGTGATTTTTGATAGCCGAAGTAATTTAGGTGGGTTTGGCATAGTTTGCTATGGTTAGTAGCATTTTTTTGTAATTTAAAAGTGATTGGGTTTAGTTTGTTGTGGTAAGGGTTAGTGGGTGATGATTTATGGTAGCCGAAGTAATTTAGGTGAGTTTGGCATAGTTTGCTATGGTTACAAGCATTTTTTTGTAATTTAAAAGTGATTGGGTTTAGTTTGTTGTGGTAAGGGTTAGTTGGTGATGATTTAGAGTAGCCGAAGTAATTTAGGTGAGTCTGGAATGGTTTGTTATGATTTGTACACCTTTTTTTGTAATTTTAAGATGATATGGTTTGGTTTGTTGTGGTAAGGGATAGTTGAGGGTGATTTACGGTAGCCGAAGTAATTTAGGTGATTCTGGTTTAGTTTGTTATGATTTTTAGCATTTTTTTGTAATTTTAAAGTGATTGGGCTTAGTTTGTTGCTGTAAAGTGTAGTTGGGGGTGATTTTTGATAGCCGAAGTAATTTAGGTGAGTTTGGCATAGTTTGCTATGGTTAGTAGCATTTTTTTGTAATTTAAAAGTGATTGGGTTTAGTTTGTTGTGGTAAGGGTTAGTTGGTGATTATTTAGAGTAGCCGAAGTAACTTAGGTGAATCTGGCATAGTTTGTTATGATTTGTACACCTTTTTTTGTAATTTTAAGATGATATGGTTTGGTTTGTTGTGGTAAGGGATAGTTGGGGGTGATTTACGGTAGCCGAAGTAATTTGGTGATTCTGGAAATGTTTGTTATGATTTTTAGCATTTTTTTGTAATTTTAAAGTGATTGGGCTTAGTTTGTTGCTGTAAAGTGTAGCTGTAGGTTATTTTTGATAGCCGAAGTAATTTAGGTGAGTTTGGCATAGTTTGCTATGGTTAGTAGCATTTTTTTGTAATTTAAATGTGATTGGGTTTAGTTTGTTGCTGTAAAGTGTAGTTGGGGGTGATTTTTGATAGCCGAAGTAATTTAGGTGAATTTGGCATAGTTTGCTATGGTTAGTAGCATTTTTTTGTAATTTAAAAGTGATTGGGTTTAGTTTGTTGCTGTAAAGTGTAGTTAGAGGTGATTTTTGATAGCCGAAGTAATTTAGGTGAATTTGGCATAGTTTGCTATGGTTAGTAGCATTTTTTTGTAATTTTAAAGTGATTGGGCTTAGTTTGTTGCTGTAAAGTGTAGTTGGGGGTGATTTTTGATAGCCGAAGTAATTTAGGTGAATTTGGCATAGTTTGCTATGGTTACTAGCATTTTTTTGTAATTTAAAAGTGATTGGGTTTAGTTTTTTGTATTAAGGGTTAGTTGGTGATGATTTATGGTAGCCGAAGTAATTTAGGTGAGTTTGGCATAGTTTGCTATGGTTATTAGCATTTTTTTGTAATTTAAAAGTGATTGGGTTTAGTTTGTTGTGGTAAGGGTTAGTTGGTGATGATTTCGAGTAGCCGAAGTAATTTAGGTGAGTCTGGCATAGTTTGCTATGGTTTGTACACCTTTTTTTGTAATTTTAAGATGATATGGTTTGGTTTGTTGTGGTAAGGGATAGTTGGGGGTGATTTACGATAGCCGAAGTAATTTAGGTGATTCTGGTATAGTTTGTTATGATTTTTAGCATTTTTTTGTAATTTTAAAGTGATTGGGCTTAGTTTGTTGCTGTATAGTGTAGTTGGGGGTGATTTTTGATAGCCGAAGTAATTTAGGTGACTTTGGCATAGTTTGCTATGGTTAGTAGCATTTTTTTGTAATTTAAAAGTGATTGGGTTTAGTTTGTTATGGTAAAGGTAAGTTGGTGATGATTTATGGTAGCCGAAGTAATTTAGGTGAGTTTGGCATAGTTTGCTATGGTTACTAGCATTTTTTTGTAATTTAAAAGTGATTGGGTTTAGTTTGTTGTGGTAAGGTTTAGTTGGTGATGATTTAGAGTAGCCGAAGTAATTTAGGTGAGTCTGGCATAGTTTGTTATGATTTGTACACCTTTTTTTGTAATTTTAAGATGATATGGTTTGGTTTGTTGTGGTAAGGGATAGTTGGGGGTGATTTACGGTAGCCGAAGTAATTTAGGTAATTCTGGTATAGTTTGTTATGATTTTTAGCATTTTTTTGTAATTTTAAAGTGATTGAGCTTAGTTTGTTGCTGTAAAGTGTAGTTGGGGATGATTTTTGATAGCCGAAGTAATTTAGGTGAGTTTGGCATAGTTTGCTATGGTTAGTAGCATTTTTTTGTAATTTAAAAGTGATTGGGTTTAGTTTGTTGTGGTAAGGGTTAGTTGGTGATGATTTATGGTAGCCGAAGTAATTTAGGTGAGTTTGGCATAGTTTGCTATGGTTACTAGCATTTTTTTGTAATTTAAAAGTGATTGGGTTTAGTTTGTTGAGTAAGGGTTAGTTGGTGATGATTTAGAATAGCCGAAGTAATTTAGGTGAATCTGGCATAGTTTGTTATGATTTGTACAACTTTTTTTGTAATTTTAAGATGATATGGTTTGGTTTGTTGTGGTAAGGGATAGTTGGGGGTGATTTACGGTAGCCGAAGTAATTTAGGTAATTCTGGTATAGTTTGTTATGATTTTTAGCATATTTTTGTAATTTTAAAGTGCTTGGGCTTAGTTTGTTGCTGTAAAGTGTAGTTGGGGGTGATTTTTGATAGCCGAAGTAATTTAGGTGAGTTTGGCATAGTTTGCTATGGTTAGTAGCATTTTTTTGTAATTTAAAAGTGATTGGGTTTAGTTTGTTGTGGTAAGGGTTAGTTGGTGATGATTTATGGTAGCCGAAGTAATTTAGGTGAGTTTGGCATAGTTTGCTATGGTTACTAGAATTTTTTTCTAATTTAAAAGTGATTGGGTATAGTTTGTTATGGTAAGGGTTAGTTGGTGATGATTTAGAGTAGCCGAAGTAATTTCGGTGAGTCTGGCATAGTTTGTTATGATTTGTACACCTTTTTTTGTAATTTTAAGATGATATGGTTTGGTTTGTTGTGGTAAGGGATAGTTGGGGGTGATTTACGGTAGCCGAAGTAATTTAGGTGATTCTGGAATAGTTTGTTATGATTTTTAGCATTTTTTTGTAATTTTAAAGTGATTGAGCTTAGTTTGTTGCTGTAAAGTGTAGTTGGGGATGATTTTTGATAGCCGAAGTAATTTAGGTGAGTTTGGCATAGTTTGCTATGGTTAGTAGCATTTTTTTGTAATTTAAAAGTGATTGGGTTTAGTTTGTTGTGGTAAGGGTTAGTTGGTGATGATTTATGGTAGTCGAAGTAATTTAGGTGAATTTGGCATAGTTTGCTATGGTTACTAGCATTTTTTTGTAATGTAAAAGTGATTGGGTTTAGTTTGTTGTGGTAAGGGTTAGTTGGTGATGGTTTAGAGTAGCCGAAGTAATTTAGGTGAGTCTGGCATAGTTTGTTATGATTTGTACACCTTTTTTTGTAATTTTAAGATGATATGGTTTGGTTTGTTGTGGTAAGAGATAGTTGGGGGTGATTTACGGTAGCCGAAGTAATTTAGGTGATTCTGGTATAGTTTGTTATAATTTTTAGCATTTTTTTGTAATTTTAAAGTGATTGGGCTTAATTTGTTGCTGTAAAGTGTAGTTGGGGGTGATTTTTGATAGCCGAAGTAATTTAGGTGAGTTTGGCATAGTTTGCTATGGTTAGTAACATTTTTTTGTAATTTAAAAGTGATTGGGTTTAATTTGTTGTGGTAAGGGTTAGTTGGTGATGATTTATGGTAGCCGAAGTAATTTAGGTGAGTTTGGCATAGTTTTGCTATGGTTACTAGCATTTTAACATATTGTAATTTAAGAGTGATTGAATTTAGTTTGTTGTGGTAAGGGTTAGTTGGTGATGATTAAGAGTAGCAGAAGTAATTTAGGTGAGTCTGGCATAGTTTGTTATAATTTTTAGCATTGTTTTGTAATTTTAAAGTGATTGAGCTTAGTTTGTTGCTGTAAAGTGTAGTTGGGGATGATTTTTGTTAGCCAAAGTAATTTAGGTGAGTTTGGCATAGTTTGCTATGGTTAGTAGCATTTTTTTGTAATTTCAAAGTGATTGGGTTTAGTTTGTTGTGGTAAGGGTTAGTTGGTGATGATTTATGGTAGCCGAAGTAACTTAGGTGAGTTTGGCATAGTTTGCTATGGTTACTAGCATTTTTTTGTAATGTAAAACTGATTGGGTTTAGTTTGTTGTGGTAAGGGTTAGTTGGTGATGGTTTAGAGTAGCCGAAGTAATTTAGGTGAGTCTGGCATAGTTTGTTATAATTTGTACACCTTTTTTTGTAATTTTAAGATGATATGGTTTGGTTTGTTGTGGTAAGGGATAGTTGGGGGTGATTTACGTTAGCCGAAGTAATTTAGGTGATTCTGGTATAGTTTGTTATGATTTTTAGCATTTTTTTGTAATTTTAAAGTTATTGGGCTTAGTTTGTTGCTGTAAAGTGTAGTTGGGCGTGATTTTTGATAGCCAAAGTAATTTAGGTGAGTTTGGCATAGTTTGCTATGGTTAGTAGCATTTTTTTGTAATTTAAAAGTGATTGGGTTTAGTTTGTTGTGGTAAGGGTTAGTTGGTGATGATTTAGTGTAGCCGAAGAAATTTAGGTGAGTCTGGCATAGTTTGTTATGATTTGTACACCTTTTTTTGTAATTTTAAGATGATATGGTTTGGTTTGTTGTAGTAAGGGGTAGTTGGGGGTGATTTACGGTAGCCGAAGTAATTTAGGTGATTCTGGTATAGTTTGTTATGATTTTTAGCATTTTTTTGTTATTTTAAAGTGATTGGGCTTAGTTTGTTGCTGTAAAGTGTAGTTGGGGGTGATTTTTGATAGCCGAAGTAATTTAGGTGAGTTTGGCAGTTTGCTATGGTTAGTAGCATTTTTTTGTAATTTAAAAGTGATTGGGTTTAGTTTGTTGTGGTAAGAGTTAGTTGGTGATGATTTATGGTAGCCGAAGTAATTTAGATGAGTTTGGCATAGTTTGCTATGGTTACTAGCAATTTTTTGTAATTTAAAAGTGATTGGGTTAAGTTCGTTGTGGTAAGGGTTAGTTGGTGATGATTTAGAGTAGCCGAAGTAATTTAGGTGTGTCTGGCATAGTTTGTTATGATTTGTACACCTTTTTTTGTAATTTTAAGATGATATGGTTTGGTTTGTTGTGTTAAGGGATAGTTGGGGGTGATTTACGGTAGCCGAAGTAATTTAGGTGATTCTGGTATAGTTTGTTATGATTTTTAGAATTTTTTTGTAATTTTAAAGTGATTGGGCTTAGTTTGTTGCTGTAAAGTGTAGTTGGGGGTGATTTTTGATAGCCGAAGTAATTTAGGTGAGTTTGGCATAGTTTGCTATGGTTAGTAGCATTTTTTTGTAATTTAAAAGTGATTGGGTTTAGTTTGTTGTGGTAAGGATTAGTTAGTGATGATTTATGGTAGCCGAAGTAATTTAGGTGAGTTTGGCATAGTTTGCTATGGTTACTAGCATTTTTTTGTAATTTAAAAGTGATTGGGTTTAGTTTGTTGTGGTAAGGGTTAGATGGTGATGATTTAGAGTAGCCGAAGTAATTTAGGCGAGTCTGGCATAGTTTGTTATGATTTGTACACCTTTTTTTGTAATTTTAAGATGATATGGTTTGATTTGTTGTGGTAAGGGATACTTGGGAGTGATTTACGGTAGCCGAAGTAATTTAAGTGATTCTGGTATAGTTTGTTATGATTTTAAGCATTTTTTTGTAATTTTAAAGTAATTGGGTTTAGTTTGTTGCTGTAAAGTGTAGTTGGGGGTGATTTTTGATAGCCGATGTAATTTAGGTGAGTTTGACATAGTTTGCTATGGTTAGTCGCATTTATTTGTAACTAGCTGAATGTACCCGGCGTTGCCCGGACGTAGATTAAATAAACGCAGTGTTGACAAAAGTGGTGTATTTGTGATGTAGACTAATCGACATTATAATACAATTAAACAGGAATGCTCTACTTTTCCAATCACAAAATAAACAAATTTGCTGAAATTAACCTGCATTGCCAGGACCGGGTACTCCAATATGATTTGGAAAATGACGAAATTTCGTTTCTGGGTGCAAGCTCCTTATTTTTCACTCTTTTTCACTCTTCAAGAGAAGGAGAGTTGACAGAGAAGCTGAATTATTCCAAATTATTCCCATTTAGTTCTCTAACAACGTTAAAGAATGTCGTCGAAGAATGTTGAAATATATAAATACATAATTTCACACCATAAAAACGATGTATTTGGTGTAGTTTCGGATGATAAGGTTTTTTTTGGGGATTGTTTTGAATGGTTATCGATGGTTAGCGGGGTTTAGCTTTGGCGGATTAAACGAAACTTTTGGTAATGTTAATGCGATTGGGTTTAGTTTGGCATGGTAAGAAGTGGTTGGGGTGATATAGCGGAAGTCGAAGTAATTTATGCGAGTTTAGCGTAGTTTGCTTGTAATTCGTAATTTTTTTACATTTTAGGTTGATGTGGGGTAGTTTGGAATGGCAAGTGTATGATTTTTGAGAGTAGTTTGGAATGGTACATTATGTTTAGGGGTGTTTAACGTATTCAGGTAAAATATACAGAAAATTTGGTAATTTAAAAATGAACAATTATAGTGCGAACCTCTTGAGCTCTATTTTCGGTAATAAAATGCAATAGGAAAGATAGTAAAAAAGACTATTTCCATCACTTTTCAGAGGAATTATACGTGGTGGTATTTGTACCCCGCTTACTATTCCTCCATCTTAGTTATAAATAATGCAGAACAATAATGAACACAATGTACATAAAATAAATAGTGTAAATCGTGTATAAGCACACATTACTTATGATGTCAGTGAAATCCGGCAAAACTGCAAATTTCGGATTTTGGCCGGAGCAGGTTTGGTGAAGATCAAATACACCACTATCATTAAATGAACGTAAAAATTAGCGTACGGTATATAAGTGGAGACCGGTACGACGATGGTAATTTTTCGAAAATCGATTGGGGAGATATTTACTTAACGTCAAGAACAAATCGGGAATATTATATTAAAAAAATTTATTTAATAGCGATAGAACTTCGAATACTGATGCGTCGCCTCGACCTTGGCGACGTTGAGTACCAGCGTTCCAGACGCTGAAGCAGCAATTTTAACAATTATATTAGGTGCACGTGCCTTGTGCGTATTAAAAGAATTATGTTTAGGGGTGTATAACGTATTCAGGTAAAATATACAGAAAATTTGGTAATTTTAACATGAACAATTATAGTGGGAACCTCTTGAGCTCTATTTTCGGTAATAAAATGCAATAGGAAAGATAGTAAAAAAGACTATTTCCATCACTTTTCAGAGGAATTATACGTGGTGGTTTTTGTACCCCGCTTACTATTCCTCCATCTTAGTTATAAATAATGCAGAACAATAATGAACACAATGTACATTAAATAAATAGTGTAAATCGTGTATAAGCACACATTACTTATGATGTCAGTGAAATCCGGTAAAACTGCAAATTTCGGATTTTGGTCGGAGCAGGTTTGGTGAAGATCAAATACACCACTATCATTAAATGAACGTAAAAATTAGCGTACGGTATATAAGTGGAGACCGGTACGACGATGGTAATTTTTCGAAAATCGATTGGGGAGATATTTACTTAACGTCAAGAACAAATCGGGAATATTATATTAAAAAAACTAGCTGAATGTACCCGGCGTTGCCCGGACGTAGATTAAATAAACGCAGTGTTGACAAAAGTGGTGTATTTGTGATGTAGACTAATCGACATTATAATACAATTAAACAGGAATGCTCTACTTTTCCAATCACAAAATAAACAAATTTGCTGAAATTAACCTGCATTGCCAGGACCGGGTACTTCAATATGATTTGGAAAATGACGATAATTTCGTTTCTGGGTGCAAGCTCCTTTTTTTTCACTCTTTTTCACTCTTCAAGAGAAGGAGAGTTGACAGAGAAGCTGAACTATTCCAAATTATTCCCATTTAGTTCTCTAACAACGTTAAAGAATGTCGTCGAAGAATGTTGAAATATATAAATAAATAATTTCACACCATAAAAACGATGTATTTGGTGTAGTTTCGGATGATAAGGTTTTTTTTGGGGATTGTTTTGAATGGTTATTGATGGTTGGCGGGGTTTAGCTTTGGCGGATTAAACGAAACTTTTGGTAATTTTAATGCGATTGGGTTTAGTTTGGCTTGGTAAGAAGTGGTTGGGGTGATATAGCGGAAGTCGAAGTAATTTATGCGGGTTTAGCGTAGTTTGCTTGTAATTCGTAATTTTTTTACATTTTAGGTTGATGTGGGGTAGTTTGGAATGGCAAGTGTATGATTTTTGAGAGTAGTTTGGAATGGTACATTATGTTTAGTGGTTTTTAACGTATTCAGGTAAAATATACAGAAAATTTGGTAATTTTAAAATGAACAATTATAGTGCGAACCTCTTGAGCTCTATTTTCGGTAATAAAATGCAATAGGAAAGATAGTAAAAAAGACTATTTCCATCACTTTTCAGAGGAATTATACGTGGTGGTATTTGTACCCCGCTTACTATTCCTCCATCTTAGTTATAAATAATGCAGAACAATAATGAACACAATGTACATAAAATAAATAGTGTAAATAGTGTATAAGCACACATTACTTATGATGTCAGTGAAATCCGGTAAAACTGCAAATTTCGGATTTTGGCCGGAGCAGGTTTGGTGAAGATCAAATACACCACTATCATTAAATGAACGTAAAAATTAGCGTACGGTATATAAGTGGAGTCCGGTACGACGATGGTAATTTTTCGAAAATCGATTGGGGAGATATTTACTTAACGTCAAGAACAAATCGGGAATATTATATTAAAAAAATTTATTTAATAGCGATAGAACTTCGAATACTGATTCGTCGCCTCGACCTTGGCGACGTTGAGTACCAGCGTTCCAGACGCTGAAGCAGCAATTTTAACAATTATATTAGGTGCACGTGCCTAGTGCGTATTAAAAGAATTTGGATTACCAAATAATACTCGCGCAGGTGTACTCGACTGGCCCGTCATAATTTGCACAAAATGAATTAACATACTAAAGTAAATAAATATTTTGACGGGAATGTGGTGGGTGTAAAAATCTTATTCGGCCTCTCCGACAAACTAACACTTGTTTACATTAACATGCATGCCTTCATGGACCTGTGACGAATTACAAACAAATATCTAAATTTCAAATGTTCCATTTGATTTCGTTTCTGGATGCAAGCGGTTTTTTTCACTCTTGTCAGTCTGAACTTATTACATAGTGATATTTTCACATCCAGGTGCCCTAAATTTATTTTGCCGCTGATTTCAAAAATTTTTCTGGAAGGAAAGTAGTCAGCAGTGGGGCTCGTCAGGGGTGGCAGGGTTGGCAGTGCCACTCCAAGTATAAATTTACTATCGAACACAAAATTAGTTCTGTAATTCAGTTGCAGAATTATGAATTTTTCAGATATTTTCACGAAAATTTAGCGCTTACACCGCCACTGGTATGAATGTCAGTGATATCTGGTACATACAACGGTGAAAATTTCGGGGCAAATTTGGTGAAAAACAAATACACCACTATCAATAACTAAACGTAAAAATTAGAGTACAAATATAAGTGGAGTCCGGTCCGATGCTGATAATTTTTCGAAAATTGATTGGGGGCAGATTTGGTTAACGCGAGGATCAAATGTTAAATTAAAATACTTTATTTGATAGCGGTAGACCTTCGAACACTGTTGCGTCGCCTCAGCGAATTTGGCGACTTTGCGAACAGTTTCCGACGCTGGAGCAGCAATTTTCACAATTGTAGTTGTGTTAAAATTAAACACCGCGATCGAGTACTGCTCCACACGCTGAACCAGCAATTCTCGAATTCTAAGAAACGATAAGAAAGGCTTATCCAACGCTTGGTATGTGCGAATTTCTGCATAGACACTCAAACTAAATCGAGCATCGCCTTTTCACGTTTCTGACCTTGCCCTTGACGTGGCAGGCTCCAGCTGCTTCAATAATGTAAAAATCTTATTCGGCCTCTCCAATAAACTCACATTTGTTTACATTAACACGCATTCCCTCATGGACTTGTGACGAATTACAAACAAATATTTCAACTTCAAGTGTTCCATTTAATTTCGTTTCTGGGCGCAAGCTCCTTTCTTTTCACTTTAGTCAGTCTAAACTTATTACACAGAGTTATATTTTCAAATCCAGGCGCCCTAAAGAATTTTGTCATTGTTTTCAAAAGTTTCTAAATTATTCCAAATTATTCCCATTTAGTTCTCTGACAACGTTAAAGACAATGTTGAAATATATAAGGAAGTATTTAGGAATTATGTATAAAAAAGTCGAAGTTATTCTTCGCTCTTGAGCTCTATTTCCGGTATTAAAAATGCAATAGGAAAGATAGTAAGAAAGACTATTTCCATCACTTTTCACGGGAATTATACGTGGTGGTATTTGTTCTCCGCTTACTATTAGATTTTCAAACTTCTCCATCTTAGTTATAAATAATGCAGAACAATAATGAACGCAATGTACGTAAAATAAATAGTGTAAATAAATCGTGTCTAAGCATACAATACTTAAGCGTATGATGTCAGTGAAAATTTCGGATTTCGGCCGGAGCAGGTTTGGTGAAGAACAAATACACTACTATCATTAACTGAACGTAAAAATTAGCGTACGAAAATAAGTGAAGTCCGGTCCGACGCTGGAAATTTTTCGAAAATCGATTGGGGAGAGTTTTGGTTAACGGCAAGAACAAATCGGGAATATTATATTAAAATAATTTATTTAATAGCGACAGAACTTTGAATACCGATGCGTCGCCTCGACCTTGGCGACGTTGAGTACCACCGATCCAGACGCTGAAGCAGCAATTTTCACAATTATATGAGGTGCACGTGCCTAGTGCGTATAAAAACAATTCGGATAACAAAAGAGATTAATTTGTATGCACCAAATAATACTCGCACAGGTGTACTCGTATGGCCCGTCATAATTTTCACAAAATCAATTTAAGAAATTAACATTCTAAAGTAAATAAATATTTTGACAGGAATGTTAAAAATCTTATTCGGTCTCTCCGACAAACTAACACTTGTTTACATTCTCTGACAACGTTAAAGACAATGTTGAAATATATAGATACAAAATTTTACACCATAAAAACGAAGTATTTAGGAATTATGTATAAAAAAAGTCGAAGTTATTCTTCGCTCTTGAGCTCTATTTCCGGTATTAAAAATGCAATAGGAAAGATAGTAAGAAAGACTATTTCCATCACTTTTCACGGGAATTATACGTGGTGGTATTTGTTCTCCGCTTACTATTAGATTTTCAAACTGCTCCATCTTAGTTATAAATAATGCAGAACCATAATGAACGCAATGTACGTAAAATAAATAGTGTAAATCGTGTATAAGCACACAATACTTAAAATTTCGGATTTTGGCCGGAGCAGGTTTGGTGAAGAACAAATACACCACTATGATTAACTGAACGTAAAAATTAGCGTACGATAATAAGTGACGTCCGGTCCGACGCTGGAAATTTTTCGAAAATCGATTGGGGAGAGTTTTGGTTAACGGCAAGAACAAATCGGGAATATCGGGAATAAAATAATTTATTTAATAGCGATAGAACTTCGAATACCGATGCGTCGCCTCGACCTTGGCGACGTTGAGTACCAGCGTTTCAGACGCTGAAGCAGCAATTTTCACAATAATATGAGGTGCACGTGCCTAGTGCGTATAAAAACAATTCGGATAACAAAAGAGATTAATTTGTATGCACCAAATAATACTCGCACAGGTGTACTCGTATGGCCCGTCATAATTTTCACAAAATCAATTTAAGAAATTAACATTCTAAAGTAAATAAATATTTTGACAGGAATGTTAAAAATCTTATTCGGTCTCTCCGACAAACTAACACTTGTTTACATTAACATGCATTCCTTCATGGACCTGTGTCGAATTACAAACAAATATCGAAATTTCAAGTGTTCCATGTCAGTCTGAACTTATTACACAGTGATATTTTCACATTCAGGCGTCCTAAATTATTTTGACGTTGATTTATAAAGTTTCCCTGGAAGGAGAGTAGTCAGCAGGTGCCTCGTCATGGGTGGCAGGGTTGGCAGTGCCACTCCAAGTATAAATTTACTATCGAACACAAAGATAGTTCTGATTCAATTGAAGAATTTCGAATTTTTCAGATATTTTTACGAAACTCTAGCGCTTACACCACCTTTATACCTCTTTTAAAGTTAAAAACCATAGAGCTGTTTATACTAATGCACGCATGTTGAAAAGGTAGGGCTTGCCCCGTCAGCGTGTTGCAATTCAGAAATACGTTTATGTTTGCATCTCAACTGGAACAAATATTTATTGGAAGGTGGAAGAGAATCAAAATAGGTATCAGCATATTTAATATTCAGAATAACGACTATTAGTCGGAACAATATATTTTATGTGCAGATATTTATTAATATTTTATCATTTAATACGATAAGGCATTTATAAATAACACAACCAAATAGAAGATTTTGATTGAAAACGATTATTAATTTATGGTAGCCGAAGAAATTTAAGTGAGTTTGGCATAGCTTGCTATGTTTTGTAGCATTTTTGTAATTTTAAAGTGATTAGGCTAATTTTGGGGCGGTAAGGGGTAGTTGGGGGTGATTTATGGTAGCCGAAATAATTTAGGTGAGTTTGGCATAGTTTGCTATGGTTTGTAGCATTTTTTGTAATTTTAAAGTGATTGGGCTTAGTTTGGGGTGGTAAGGGGTAGTTGGGGGTGATTTATGGTAGCCAAAGTAATTCAGGTGAGTTTGAGATAGTTTGCTATGGCTTGTAGCATTTTTCGTAATTTTAAAGTGATTGGGCTTATTTTGGGGTGGTAAGGGGTAGTTGGGGGTGATTTATGGTAGCCGAAGTAATTTAGGTGAGTTTGGCATAGTTTGCTATGGTTTGTAGCATTTTTTGTAATTTTAAAGTGATTGAGCTTATTTTGGGGTGGTAAGGGGTAGTTGGGGGTGATTTATGGTAGCCGAAGTAATTTAGGTGAGTTAGGCATAGTTTGCTATGATTTGTTGAATATTTTGTAATTTTAAAGTGATTGGGCTTATTTTGGGGTTGTAAGGGGTAGTTCGGGGTGATTTATGGTAGCCGAAGTAATTTAGGGGAGTTTGGCATAGTTTGCTACGGTTTGTAGAATTTTTTTGTAATTTTAAAGTGGTTGAGCCTATTTTGGGGTGGTAAGGGGTAGTTGGGGGTGATTTATAGAAGCCAAAGTAATTTAAGTGAGTTTGGCATAGTTTGCTATGGTTTGTAGCATTTTTTGTAATTTTAAAGTGATTGGGTTTAGTTTGTGGTTGGTAAGGGGTAGTTGGGGGTGATTTATGGTAGCCGCAGTAATTTAAGTGAGTTTGGCATAGTTTGCCATGGTTTGTAGCATTTTTCGTAATTTTAAAGTGATTGGGCTAATTTTGGGGTTGTAAGGGGTAGTTGGGGGTGATTTATGGTAGCCGAAGTAATTTAGGTGAGTTAGGCATAGTTTGCTATGATTTGTTGAATATTTTGTAATTTTAAAGTGATTGGGCTTATTTTGGGGTTGTAAGGGGTAGTTCGGGGTGATTTATGGTAGCCGAAGTAATTTAGGGGAGTTTGGCATAGTTTGCTACGGTTTGTAGAATTTTTTTGTAATTTTAAAGTGATTGAGCCTATTTTGGGGTGGTAAGGGGTAGTTGGGGGTGATTTATGGAAGCCAAAGTAATTTAGATGAGTTTGGCATAGTTTGATAAGGCTTGTAACATTTTTTGTAATTTTAAAGTGATTGGGCTGAGTTTGGGGTGGTAAGGGGTAGTTGGGGGTGATTTATGATAGCCGAAGTAATTTAAGTGAGTTTGGCATAGTTTGCTATGGTTTGTAGCATTTTTTGTAATTTTAAAGTGATTGGGCTTATTTTGGGGTGGTAAGGGGTAGTTGGGGCTGATTTATGGTAGCCGAAGTAATTTATGTGAGTTAGGCATAGTTTGCTAAGGTTTGTAGCATTTTTTTGTAATTTTAAAGTGATTGGGCTTATTTTGGGGTAGTAAGGGGTTGTTGGGGGTGATTTATGTTAGCCGAAGTAATTTAGGTGAGTTAGGCATAGTTTGCTATGGTTTGTAGCATTTTTTGTAATTTTAAAGTGATTGGGCTTATTTTGGGGTAGTAAGGGGTTGTTGGGGGTGATTTATGTTAGCCGAAGTAATTTAGGTGAGTTAGGCATAGTTTGCTATGGTTTGTAGCATTTTTTTGTAATTTTAAAGTGATTGGGCTTATTTTGGGGTAGTAAGGGGTTGTTGGGGGTGATTTATGTTAGCCGAAGTAATTTAGGTGAGTTAGGCATAGTTTGCTATGGTTTGTAGCATTTTTTGTAATTTTAAAGTGATTGGGCTTATTTTGGGGTAGTAAGGGGTTGTTGGGGGTGATTTATGTTAGCCGAAGTAATTTAGGTGAGTTAGGCATAGTTTGCTATGGTTTGTAGCATTTTTTGTAATTTTAAAGTGATTGGGCTTATTTTGGGGTAGTAAGGGGTTGTTGGGGGTGATTTATGTTAGCCGAAGTAATTTAGGTGAGTTAGGCATAGTTTGCTATGGTTTGTAGCATTTTTTTGTAATTTTAAAGTGATTGGGCTTATTTTGGGGTAGTAAGGGGTTGTTGGGGGTGATTTATGTTAGCCGAAGTAATTTAAGTGAGTTTGGCATAGTTTGCTATGGTTTGTAGCATTTTTTGTAATTTTAAAGTGATTGGGCTTATTTTGGGGTGGTAAGGGGTAGTTGGGGCTGATTTATGGTAGCCGAAGTAATTTAGGTGAGTTAGGCATAGTTTGCTATGGTTTGTAGCATTTTTTTGTAATTTTAAAGTGATTGGGCTTATTTTGGGGTAGTAAGGGGTTGTTGGGGGTGATTTATGTTAGCCGAAGTAATTTAGGTGAGTTAGGCATAGTTTGCTATGGTTTGTAGCATTTTTTTGTAATTTTAAAGTGATTGGGCTTATTTTGGGGTAGTAAGGGGTTGTTGGGGGTGATTTATGTTAGCCGAAGTAATTTAAGTGAGTTTGGCATAGTTTGCTATGGTTTGTAGCATTTTTTGTAATTTTAAAGTGATTGGGCTTATTTTGGGGTAGTAACGGGTTGTTGGGGGTGATTTATGTTAGCCGAAGTAATTTAGGTGAGTTAGGCATAGTTTGCTATGGTTTGTAGCATTTTTTGTAATTTTAAAGTGATTGGGATGAGTTAGGGGTGGTAAGGGGTAGTTGGGGGTGATTTATGATAGCCGAAGTAATTTAAGTGAGTTTGGCATAGTTTGCTATGGTTTGTAGCATTTTTTGTAATTTTAAAGTGATTGGGCTTATTTTGGGGTAGTAAGGGGTAGTTGGGGGTGATTTATGTTAGTCGAAGTAATTTAGGTGAGTTAGGCATAGTTTGCTATGGTTTGTAGCATTTTTTGTAATTTTAAAGTGATTGGGCTTATTTTGGGGTAGTAAGGGGTTGTTGGGAGTGATTTATGTTAGCCGAAGTAATTTGGGTGAGTTAGGCATAGTTTGCTATGGTTTGTAGCATTTTTTGTAATTTTAAAGTGATTGGGATGAGTTAGGGGTGGTAAGGGGTAGTTTGGGGTGATTTATGGAAGTCAAAGTAATTTAGATGAGTTTGGCATAGTTTGCTACGGTTTGTAGAATTTTTTTGTAATTTTAAAGTGATTGGGCTTATTTTGGGGTGGTAAGGGGTAGTTTGGGGTGATTTATGGAAGTCAAAGTAATTTAGATGAGTTTGGCATAGTTTGCTACGGTTTGTAGAATTTTTTTGTAATTTTAAAGTGATTGGGCTTATTTTGGGGTGGTAAGGGGTAGTTGGGGGTGATTTTTGGTAGACGAAATAATATGTGTGAGTTGGACATAATCTGCCATGATTTGTGTCATTTTGTTTTATTTTAAAGTGATTGGAGTTACTTGGGGTTGCTAAGGGGTGGTAAGGGATGATTTAAAATAACGGATCTAGTTTATGTCAGTTTGGCATAGTTCGGGAATTTTTTGGGGTTGATTTGGTAAAGTTTGCAGTGGTAAGAGATATTTGAGGATGTTTAATGTTGACGGATTAAATTTGGAGTGATTTGGTAATTTTTAATTGAGTCACGGATCGACATTATAATTGAAATCAAAATTATAATTGAAATATCTGCGGCCTCGCTAGGTACGGCAAAAGTATGATCACGAAAGCAGAAACTCGACGTTGAAATTGTTTAGGTTAAATAAGTGCTTTTAATGTAAACCGGTCGCCCGTCGTCGAAGTTGTTTTGGCTAGATACGTGCTTCTAACATAAACACGGTCTCCGCGATCCGATCATTTTTTGTTTATTTTAGCCGGTTTTTATTGAATTACAAAGGAACCGGGCCGAATTTCGCAAAATCCCTTCTTAGTGTTCAGTTTCGGCACATGATACACCCGTGTCTAAAATTTCTAGTCGCCAGCCCTCACGGTTTCGGCTGTGGGTTGTCGGTGAATCAGTGAATGTGTAGATGTGTAGATGAGTGTGTCAGTGAGGACACTTCGCTTTATATATATAGATTTAAAAGTGATTGGGTTTAGTTTGTTGTGGTAAGGGTTAGTTGCTGATGATTTATGGTAGCCGAAGTAATTTAGGTGAGTTTGGCATAATTTGCTATGGTTACTAGCATTTTTTTGTTTTTTAAAAGGGATTGGGTTTAGTTTGTTATGGTAAGGGTTAGTTGGTGATGATTTAGAGTAGCCGAAGTAATTTCGGTGAGTCTGGCATAGTTTGTTATGATTTGTACACCTTTTTTTGTAATTTTAAGATGATATGGTTTGGTTTGTTGTGGTAAGGGATAGTTGGGGGTGATTTACGGTAGCCGAAGTAATTTAGGTAATTCTGGTATAGTTTGTTATGATTTTTAGCATTTTTTTGTAATTTTAAAGTGATTGGGCTTAGTTTGTTGCTGTAAAGTGTAGTTGGGGGTGATTTTTGATAGCCGAAGTAATTTAGGTGAGTTTAGCATAGTTTGCTATGGTTAGTAGCATTTTTTTGTAATTTAAAAGTTATTGGGTTTAGTTTGTTGTGGTAAGGGTTAGTTAGTGATGATTTATGGTAGCCGAAGTAATTTAGGTGAGTTTGGCATAGTTTGCTATGGTTACTAGCATTTTTTTGTTTTTTAAAAGGGATTGGGTTTAGTTTGTTATGGTAAGGGTTAGTTGGTGATGATTTAGAGTAGCCGAAGTAATTTCGGTGAGTCTGGCATAGTTTGTTATGATTTGTACACCTTTTTTTGTAATTTTAAGATGATATGGTTTGGTTTGTTGTGGTAAGGGATAGTTGGGGGTGATTTACGGTAGCCGAAGTAATTTAGGTGATTCTGGTATAGTTTGTTATGATTTTTAGCATTTTCTTGTAATTTTAAAGTGATTGGGCTTAGTTTGTTGCTGTAAAGTGTAGTTGGGGGTGATTTTTGATAGCCGAAGTAATTTAGGTGAGTTTGGCATAGTTTGCTATGGTTAGTAGCATTTTTTTGTAATTTAAAAGTGATTGGGTTTAGTTTGTTGTGGTAAGGGTTAGTTGGTGATGATTTATGGTAGCCGAAGTAACTTAGGTGAGTTTGGCATAGTTTGCTATGGTTACTAGCATTTTTTTGTAATTAAAAATTGATTGGGTTTAGTTTGTTGTGGTAAGGGTTAGTTGGTGATGATTTAGAGTAGCCGAAGTAATTTAGGTGAGTCTGGCATAGTTTGTTATGATTTGTACACCTTTTTTTGTAATTTTAAGATGATATGGTTTGGTTTGTTGTGGTAAGGGATAGTTAAGAGTGATTTACGGTAGCCGAAGTAATTTAGGTGATTCTGCTATAGTTTGTTATGATTTTTAGCATTTTTTTGTAATTTTAAAGTGATTGGGCTTAGTTTGTTGCTGTAAAGTGTAGTTGGGGGTGATTTTTGATAGCCGAAGTAATTTAGGTGATTTTGGCATAGTTTGCTATGGTTAGTCGCATTTTTTTGTAATATAAAAATGATTGGGTTTAGTTTGTTGTGGTAAGGGTTAGTTGGTGATGATTTATGGTAGCCGAAGAAATTTAGGTGAGTTTGGCATAGTTTGCTATGGTTACTAGCATTTTTTTGTAATTTAAAAGTGATTGGGTTTAGTTTGTTATGGTAAGGGTAAGTTGATTTAGAGTAGCCGAAGTAATTTCGGTGAGTCTGGCATAGTTTGTTATGATTTGTACACCTTTTTTTGTAATTTTAAGATGATATGGTTTGGTTTGATGTGGTAAGGGATAGTTGGGGGTGATTTACGGTAGCCGAAGTAATTTAGGTGATTCTGGTATAGTTTGTTATGATTTTTAGCAATTTTTTGTAATTTTAAAGTGATTGGGCTTAGTTTGTTGCTGTAAAGTGTAGTTGGGGGTGATTTTTGATAGTCGAAGTAACTTAGGTGAGTTTGAAATAGTTTGCTATGGTTACTAGCATTTTTTTGTAATTAAAAAGTGATTGGGTTTAGTTTGTTGTGGTAAGGGTTAGTTGGTGATGATTTAGAGTAGCCGAAGTAATTTAGGTGAGTCTGGCATAGTTTGTTATGATTTGTACACCTTTTTTTGTAATTTTAAGATGATATGGTTTGGTTTGTTGTGGTAAGGGATAGTTGGGGGTGATTTACGGTAGCCGAAGTAATTTAGGTGATTCTGCTATAGTTTGTTATGAATTTTAGCATTTTTTTGTAATTTTAAAGTGATTGGGCTTAGTTTGTTGCTGTAAAGTGTAGTTGGGGGTGATTTTTGATTGTCGAAGTAATTTAGGTGATTTTGGCATAGTTTGCTATGGTTAGTCGCATTTTTTTGTAATTTAAAAATGATTGGGTTTAGTTTGTTGTGGTAAGGGTTAGTTGGTGATGATTTATGGTAGCCGAAGAAACTTAGGTGAGTTTGGCATAGTTTGCTATGGTTACTAGGATTTTTTTGTAATTTAAAAGTGATTGGGTTTAGTTTGTTATGGTAAGGGTTAGTTGGTGATGATTTAGAGTAGCCGAAGTAATTTCGGTGAGTCTGGCATAGTTTGTTATGATTTGTACACCTTTTTTTGTAATTTTAAGATGATATGGTTTGGTTTGTTGTGGTAAGGGATAGTTGGGGGTGATTTACGGTAGCCGAAGTAATTTAGGTGATTCTGGTATAGTTTGTTATGATTTTTAGCATTTTTTTGTAATTTTAAAGTGATTGGGCTTAGTTTGTTGCTGTAAAGTGTAGTTGGGGGTGATTTTTGATAGCCGAAGTAATTTAGGTGAGTTTGGCATAGTTTGCTATGGTTAGTAGCATTTTTTTGTAATTTAAAAGTGATTGGGTTTAGTTTGTTGTGGTAAGGGTTAGTTGGTGATGATTTATGGTAGCCGAAGTAATTTAGGTGAGTTTGGCATAGTTTGCTATGGTTACTAGAATTTTTTTCTAATTTAAAAGTGATTGGGTATAGTTTGCTATGGTAAGGGTTAGTTGGTGATGATTTAGAGTAGCCGAAGTAATTTCGGTGAGTCTGGCATAGTTTGTTATGATTTGTACACCTTTTTTTGTAATTTTAAGATGATATGGTTTGGTTTGTTGTGGTAAGGGATAGTTGGGGGTGATTTACGGTAGCCGAAGTAATTTAGGTGATTCTGGTATAATTTGTTATGATTTTTAGCATTTTTTTGTAATTTTAAAGTTATTGGGCTTAGTTTGTTGCTGTAAAGTGTAGTTGGGGGTGATTTTTGATAGCCGAAGTAATTTAGATGAGTTTGGCATAGTTTGCTATGGTTTGTAGCATTTTTTATAATTTTAAAGTGATTGGGCTTATTTTGGGGTAGTAAGGGGTAGTTGGGGCTGATTTATGTTAGCCGAAGTAATTTAGTTGAGTTAGGCATAGTTTGCTATGGTTTGTAGCATTTTTTGTAATTTTAAAGTGATTGGGATGAGTTAGGGGTGGTAAGGGGTAGTTGGGGGTGATTTATGATAGCCGAAGTAATTTAAGTGAGTTTGGCATAGTTTGGTATGGTTTGTAGAATTTTTTGTAATTTTAAAGTGATTGGGCTTATTTTGGGGTTGTAAGGGGTAGTTGGGGGTGATTTATGGTAGCCGAAGTAATTTAGGGGAGTTTGGCACAGTTTGCTACGGTTTGTAGAATTTTTTTGTAATTTTAAAGTGATTGAGCCTATTTTGGGGAGGTAAGGGGTAGTTGGGGGTGATTAATGGAAGCCGAAGTAATTTAGATGAGTTTGGCATAGTTTGATATTGCTTGTAACATTTTTTGTAATTTTAAAGTGATTGGGCTGAGTTTGGGGTGGTAAGGGGTAGTTGGGGGTGATTTATGGTAGCCGAAGTAATTTAGGTGAGTTAGGGATAATTTGCTATGATTTGTGTCATTTTGTTTTATTTTAAAGTGATTGGAGTTACTTGGGGTTGCTAAAGGGTGGTAAGGGATGATTTAAGATAACGGATCTAATTTATGTCAGTTTGGCTTAGTTCGGGAATTTTTTGGGGTTGATTTGGTAAAGTTTGCAGTGGTAAGAGATATTTGAGGATGTTTAATGTTGACGGATTAAATTTGGAGTGATTTGGTAATTTTTAATTGAGTCACGGATCGACATTATAATTGAAATCAAAATTATAATTGAAATATCGGCGGCCTCGCTAGGTACGGCAAAAGTATGATCACGAAAGCAGAAACTCGACGTTGAAATTGTTTAGGTTAAATAAGTGCTTTTAATGTAAACCGGTCGCCCGTCGTCGAAGTTGTTTTGGCTAGATACGTGCTTCTAACATAAACACGGTCTCCGCGATCGGATCATTTTTTGTTTATTTTAGCCGGTTTTTATTGAATTACAAAGGAACCGGGCCGAATTTCGCAAAATCCCTTCTTAGTGTTCAGTTTCGGCACATGATACACCCGTGTCTAAAATTTCTAGTCGCCAGCCCTCACGGTTTGGGCTGTGGGTTGTCGGTGAATCAGTGAATGTGTAGATGTGTAGATGAGTGTGTCAGTGAGGACACTTCGCTTTATATATATAGATTTAAAAGTGATTGGGTTTAGTTTGTTGTGGTAAGGGTTAGTTGCTGATGATTTATGGTAGCCGAAGTAATTTAGGTGAGTTTGGCATAATTTGCTATGGTTACTAGCATTTTTTTGTTTTTTAAAAGGGATTGGGTTTAGTTTGTTATGGTAAGGGTTAGTTGGTGATGATTTAGAGTAGCCGAAGTAATTTCGGTGAGTCTGGCATAGTTTGTTATGATTTGTACACCTTTTTTTGTAATTTTAAGATGATATGGTTTGGTTTGTTGTGGTAAGGGATAGTTGGGGGTGATTTACGGTAGCCGAAGTAATTTAGGTAATTCTGGTATAGTTTGTTATGATTTTTAGCATTTTTTTGTAATTTTAAAGTGATTGGGCTTAGTTTGTTGCTGTAAAGTGTAGTTGGGGGTGATTTTTGATAGCCGAAGTAATTTAGGTGAGTTTAGCATAGTTTGCTATGGTTAGTAGCATTTTTTTGTAATTTAAAAGTTATTGGGTTTAGTTTGTTGTGGTAAGGGTTAGTTAGTGATGATTTATGGTAGCCGAAGTAATTTAGGTGAGTTTGGCATAGTTTGCTATGGTTACTAGCATTTTTTTGTTTTTTAAAAGGGATTGGGTTTAGTTTGTTATGGTAAGGGTTAGTTGGTGATGATTTAGAGTAGCCGAAGTAATTTCGGTGAGTCTGGCATAGTTTGTTATGATTTGTACACCTTTTTTTGTAATTTTAAGATGATATGGTTTGGTTTGTTGTGGTAAGGGATAGTTGGGGGTGATTTACGGTAGCCGAAGTAATTTAGGTGATTCTGGTATAGTTTGTTATGATTTTTAGCATTTTCTTGTAATTTTAAAGTGATTGGGCTTAGTTTGTTGCTGTAAAGTGTAGTTGGGGGTGATTTTTGATAGCCGAAGTAATTTAGGTGAGTTTGGCATAGTTTGCTATGGTTAGTAGCATTTTTTTGTAATTTAAAAGTGATTGGGTTTAGTTTGTTGTGGTAAGGGTTAGTTGGTGATGATTTATGGTAGCCGAAGTAACTTAGGTGAGTTTGGCATAGTTTGCTATGGTTACTAGCATTTTTTTGTAATTAAAAATTGATTGGGTTTAGTTTGTTGTGGTAAGGGTTAGTTGGTGATGATTTAGAGTAGCCGAAGTAATTTAGGTGAGTCTGGCATAGTTTGTTATGATTTGTACACCTTTTTTTGTAATTTTAAGATGATATGGTTTGGTTTGTTGTGGTAAGGGATAGTTAAGAGTGATTTACGGTAGCCGAAGTAATTTAGGTGATTCTGCTATAGTTTGTTATGATTTTTAGCATTTTTTTGTAATTTTAAAGTGATTGGGCTTAGTTTGTTGCTGTAAAGTGTAGTTGGGGGTGATTTTTGATAGCCGAAGTAATTTAGGTGATTTTGGCATAGTTTGCTATGGTTAGTCGCATTTTTTTGTAATATAAAAATGATTGGGTTTAGTTTGTTGTGGTAAGGGTTAGTTGGTGATGATTTATGGTAGCCGAAGAAATTTAGGTGAGTTTGGCATAGTTTGCTATGGTTACTAGCATTTTTTTGTAATTTAAAAGTGATTGGGTTTAGTTTGTTATGGTAAGGGTAAGTTGATTTAGAGTAGCCGAAGTAATTTCGGTGAGTCTGGCATAGTTTGTTATGATTTGTACACCTTTTTTTGTAATTTTAAGATGATATGGTTTGGTTTGATGTGGTAAGGGATAGTTGGGGGTGATTTACGGTAGCCGAAGTAATTTAGGTGATTCTGGTATAGTTTGTTATGATTTTTAGCAATTTTTTGTAATTTTAAAGTGATTGGGCTTAGTTTGTTGCTGTAAAGTGTAGTTGGGGGTGATTTTTGATAGTCGAAGTAACTTAGGTGAGTTTGAAATAGTTTGCTATGGTTACTAGCATTTTTTTGTAATTAAAAAGTGATTGGGTTTAGTTTGTTGTGGTAAGGGTTAGTTGGTGATGATTTAGAGTAGCCGAAGTAATTTAGGTGAGTCTGGCATAGTTTGTTATGATTTGTACACCTTTTTTTGTAATTTTAAGATGATATGGTTTGGTTTGTTGTGGTAAGGGATAGTTGGGGGTGATTTACGGTAGCCGAAGTAATTTAGGTGATTCTGCTATAGTTTGTTATGAATTTTAGCATTTTTTTGTAATTTTAAAGTGATTGGGCTTAGTTTGTTGCTGTAAAGTGTAGTTGGGGGTGATTTTTGATTGTCGAAGTAATTTAGGTGATTTTGGCATAGTTTGCTATGGTTAGTCGCATTTTTTTGTAATTTAAAAATGATTGGGTTTAGTTTGTTGTGGTAAGGGTTAGTTGGTGATGATTTATGGTAGCCGAAGAAACTTAGGTGAGTTTGGCATAGTTTGCTATGGTTACTAGGATTTTTTTGTCATTTAAAAGTGATTGGGTTTAGTTTGTTATGGTAAGGGTTAGTTGGTGATGATTTAGAGTAGCCGAAGTAATTTCGGTGAGTCTGGCATAGTTTGTTATGATTTGTACACCTTTTTTTGTAATTTTAAGATGATATGGTTTGGTTTGTTGTGGTAAGGGATAGTTGGGGGTGATTTACGGTAGCCGAAGTAATTTAGGTGATTCTGGTATAGTTTGTTATGATTTTTAGCATTTTTTTGTAATTTTAAAGTGATTGGGCTTAGTTTGTTGCTGTAAAGTGTAGTTGGGGGTGATTTTTGATAGCCGAAGTAATTTAGGTGAGTTTGGCATAGTTTGCTATGGTTAGTAGCATTTTTTTGTAATTTAAAAGTGATTGGGTTTAGTTTGTTGTGGTAAGGGTTAGTTGGTGATGATTTATGGTAGCCGAAGTAATTTAGGTGAGTTTGGCATAGTTTGCTATGGTTACTAGAATTTTTTTCTAATTTAAAAGTGATTGGGTATAGTTTGCTATGGTAAGGGTTAGTTGGTGATGATTTAGAGTAGCCGAAGTAATTTCGGTGAGTCTGGCATAGTTTGTTATGATTTGTACACCTTTTTTTGTAATTTTAAGATGATATGGTTTGGTTTGTTGTGGTAAGGGATAGTTGGGGGTGATTTACGGTAGCCGAAGTAATTTAGGTGATTCTGGTATAATTTGTTATGATTTTTAGCATTTTTTTGTAATTTTAAAGTTATTGGGCTTAGTTTGTTGCTGTAAAGTGTAGTTGGGGGTGATTTTTGATAGCCGAAGTAATTTAGATGAGTTTGGCATAGTTTGCTATGGTTAGTCGCATTTTTTTGTAATTTAAAAGTGATTGGGTTTAGTTTGTTGTGGTAAGGGTTAGTTGGTGATGATTTATGGTATCCGAAGTAATTTAGGTGAGTTTGGCATAGTTTGCTATGGTTACTAGCATTTTTTTGTAATTTAAAAGTGATTGGGTTTAGTTTGTTGTGGTAAGGGTTAGTTGGTGATGATTTATGGTAGCCGAAGTAATTTAGGTGAGTTTGGAATAGTTTGTTATGGTTACTAGCATTTTTTTGTAATTTAAAAGTAATTGGGTTTAGTTTGTTGTGGTAAGGGTTAGTTGGTGATGATTTATGGTAGCCGAAGTAATTTAGGTGAGTTTGGCATAGTTTGCTATGGTTACTAGCATTTTTTTGTAATTTAAATGTGATTGGGTTTAGATTGTTGTGGTAAGGATGAGTTGGTGATGATTTAGAGTAGCCGAAGTAATTTAGGTGAGTCTGGCATAGTTTGTTATGATTTGTACACCTTTTTTTCTAATTTTAAGATGATATGGTTGTTTGTTTTGGTAAGGGATAGTTGGGGGTGATTTACGGTAGCCGAAGTAATTTAGGGGATTCTGGTATAGTTTGTTATGATTTTTAGCATTTTTTTGTAATTTTAAAGTGATTGGGCTTAGTTTGTTGCTGTAAAGTGTAGTTGGGGGTGATTTTTGAAAGCCGAAGTAATTTAGGTGAGTTTGGCATAGTTTGCTATGGTTAGTAGCATTTTTTTGTAATTTAAAAGTGATTGGGTTTAGTTTGTTGTGGTAAGGGTTAGTTGGTGATGATTTATGGTAGCCGAAGTAATTTAGGTAATTTTGGCATAGTTTGCTATGGTTAGTCGCATTTTTTTGTAATTTAAAAGTGATTGGGTTTAGTTTGTTGTGATAAGGGTTAGTTGGTGATGATTTATGGTAGCCGAAGAAATTTAGGTGAGTTTGGCATAGTTTGCTATGGTTACTAGCATTTTTTTGTAATTTAAAAGTGATTGGGTTTAGTTTGTTGTGGTAAGGGTTAGTTGGTGATGATTTATGGTAGCCGAAGTAATTTAGGTGAGTTTGGAATAGTTTGTTATGGTTACTAGCATTTTTTTGTAATTTAAAAGTAATTGGGTTTAGTTTGTTGTGGTAAGGGTTAGTTGGTGATGATTTATGGTAGCCGAAGTAATTTAGGTGAGTTTGGCATAGTTTGCTATGGTTACTAGCATTTTTTTGTAATTTAAATGTGATTGGGTTTAGATTGTTGTGGTAAGGGTGAGTTGGTGATGATTTAGAGTAGCCGAAGTAATTTAGGTGAGTCTGGCATAGTTTGTTATGATTTGTACACCTTTTTTTCTAATTTTAAGATGATATGGTTTGGTTTGTTTTGGTAAGGGATATTTGGGGGTGATTTACGGTAGCCGAAGTAATTTAGGGGATTCTGGTATAGTTTGTTATGATTTTTAGCATTTTTTTGTAATTTTAAAGTGATTGGGCTTAGTTTGTTGCTGTAAAGTGTAGTTGGGGGTGATTTTTGATAGCCGAAGTAATTTAGGTGAGTTTGGCATAGTTTGCTATGGTTACTAGCATTTTTTTGTAATTTAAAAGTGATTGGGTTTAGTTTGTTGTGGTAAGGGTTAGTTGGTGATGATTTATGGTAGCCGAAGTAATTTAGGTGAGTTTGGAATAGTTTGTTATGGTTACTAGCATTTTTTTGTAATTTAAAAGTAATTGGGTTTAGTTTGTTGTGGTAAGGGTTATCTGGTGATGATTTATGGTAGCCGAAGAAATTTAGGTGAGTTTGGCATAGTTTGCTATGGTTACTAGCATTTTTTTGTAATTTAAAAGTGATTGGGTTTAGTTTGTTGTGGTAAGGGTTAGTTGGTGATGATTTATGGTAGCCGAAGTAATTTAGGTGAGTTTGGAATAGTTTGTTATGGTTACTAGCATTTTTTTGTAATTTAAAAGTAATTGGGTTTAGTTTGTTGTGGTAAGGGTTAGTTGGTGATGATTTATGGTAGCCGAAGTAATTTAGGTGAGTTTGGCATAGTTTGCTATGGTTACTAGCATTTTTTTGTAATTTAAAAGTGATTGGGTTTAGTTTGTTGTGGTAAGGGTTAGTTGGTGATGATTTATGGTAGCCGAAGTAATTTAGGTGAGTTTGGAATAGTTTGTTATGGTTACTAGCATTTTTTTGTAATTTAAAAGTAATTGGGTTTAGTTTGTTGTGGCAAGGGTTATTTGGTGATGATTTATGGTACCCGAAGTAATTTAGGTGAGTTTGGCATAGTTTGCTATGGTTACTAGCATTTTTTTGTAATTTAAATGTGATTGGGTTTAGATTGTTGTGGTAAGGGTGAGTTGGTGATGATTTAGAGTAGCCGAAGTAATTTAGGTGAGTCTGGCATAGTTTGTTATGATTTGTACACCTTTTTTTCTAATTTTAAGATGATATGGTTTGGTTTGTTTTGGTAAGGGATAGTTGGGGGTGATTTACGGTAGCCGAAGTAATTTAGGGGATTCTGGTATAGTTTGTTATGATTTTTAGCATTTTTTTGTAATTTTAAAGTGATTGGGCTTAGTTTGTTGCTGTAAAGTGTAGTTGGGGGTGATTTTTGATAGCCGAAGTAATTTAGGTGAGTTTGGCATAGTTTGCTATGGTTAGTAGCATTTTTTTGTAATTTAAAAGTGATTGGGTTTAGTTTGTTGTGGTAAGGGTTAGTTGGTGATGATTTATGGTAGCCGAATTAATTTAGGTGAGTTTGGCATAGTTTGCTAGGGTTACTAGCATTTTTTTGTAATTTAAAAGTGATTCGGTTTAGATTGTTGTGGTAAGGGTGAGTTGGTGATGATTTAGAGTAGCCGAAGTAATTTAGGTGAGTCTGGCATAGTTTGTTATGATTTGTACACCTTTTTTTCTAATTTTAAGATGATATGGTTTGGTTTGTTGTGGTAAGGGATAGTTGGGTGTGATTTACGGTAGCCGAAGTAATTTAGGTGATTCTGGTATAGTTTGTTATGATTTTTAGCATTTTTTTGTAATTTTAAAGTGATTGGGCTTAGTTTGTTGCTGTAAAGTGTAGTTGGGGGTGATTTTTGATAGCCGAAGTAATTTAGGTGAGTTTGGCATAGTTTGCTATGGTTAGTAGCATTTTTTTGTAATTTAAAAGTGATTGGGTTTAGTTTCTTGTGGTAAGGGTTAGTTGGTGATGATTTATGGTAGTCGAAGAAATTTAGGTGAGTTTGGCATAGTTTGCTATGGTTACTAGCATTTTTTTGTAATTTAAAAGTGATTGGGTTTAGTTTGTTGTGGTAAGGGTTAGTTGGTGATGATTTATGGTAGCCGAAGTAATTTAGGTGAGTTTGGAATAGTTTGTTATGGTTACTAGCATTTTTTTGTAATTTAAAAGTAATTGGGTTTAGTTTGTTGTGGTAAGGGTTAGTTGGTGATGATTTATGGTAGCCGAAGTAATTTAGGTGAGTTTGGCATAGTTTGCTATGGTTACTAGCATTTTTTTGTAATTTAAATGTGATTGGGTTTAGATTGTTGTGGTAAGGGTGAGTTGGTGATGATTTAGAGTAGCCGAAGTAATTTAGGTGAGTCTGGCATAGTTTGTTATGATTTGTACACCTTTTTTTCTAATTTTAAGATGATATGGTTTGGTTTGTTTTGGTAAGGGATAGTTGGGGGTGATTTACGGTAGCCGAAGTAATTTAGGGGATTCTGGTATAGTTTGTTATGATTTTTAGCATTTTTTTGTAATTTTAAAGTGATTGGGCTTAGTTTGTTGCTGTAAAGTGTAGTTGGGGGTGATTTTTGATAGCCGAAGTAATTTAGGTGAGTTTGGCATAGTTTGCTATGGTTACTAGCATTTTTTTGTAATTTAAAAGTGATTGGGTTTAGTTTGTTGTGGTAAGGGTTAGTTGGTGATGATTTATGGTAGCCGAAGTAATTTAGGTAATTTTGGCATAGTTTGCTATGGTTAGTCGCATTTTTTTGTAATTTAAAAGTGATTGGGTTTAGTTTGTTGTGGTAAGGGTTAGTTGGTGATGATTTATGGTAGCCGAAGAAATTTAGGTGAGTTTGGCATAGTTTGCTATGGTTACTAGCATTTTTTTGTAATTTAAAAGTGATTGGGTTTAGTTTGTTGTGGTAAGGGTTAGTTGGTGATGATTTATGGTAGCCGAAGTAATTTAGGTGAGTTTGGAATAGTTTGTTATGGTTACTAGCATTTTTTTGTAATTTAAAAGTAATTGGGTTTAGTTTGTTGTGGTAAGGGTTAGTTGGTGATGATTTATGGTAGCCGAAGTAATTTAGGTAAGTTTGGAATAGTTTGCTATGGTTACTAGCATTTTTTTGTAATTTAAATGTGATTGGGTTTAGATTGTTGTGGTAAGGGTGAGTTGGTGATGATTTAGAGTAGCCGAAGTAATTTAGGTGAGTCTGGCATAGTTTGTTATGATTTGTACACCTTTTTTTCTAATTTTAAGATGATATGGTTTGGTTTGTTTTGGTAAGGGATAGTTGGGGGTGATTTACGGTAGCCGAAGTAATTTAGGGGATTCTGGTATAGTTTGTTATGATTTTTAGCATTTATTTGTAATTTTAAAGTGATTGGGCTTAGTTTGTTGCTGTAAAGTGTAGTTGGGGGTGATTTTTGATAGCCGAAGTAATTTAGGTGAGTTTGGCATAGTTTGCTATGGTTAGTAGCATTTTTTTGTAATTTAAAAGTGATTGGGTTTAGTTTGTTGTGGTAAGGGTTAGTTGGTGATGATTTATGGTAGCCGAATTAATTTAGGTGAGTTTGGCATAGTTTGCTAGGGTTACTAGCATTTTTTTGTAATTTAAAAGTGATTGGGTTTAGATTCTTGTGGTAAGGGTGAGTTGGTGATGATTTAGAGTAGCCGAAGTAATTTAGGTGAGTCTGGCATAGTTTGTTATGATTTGTACACCTTTTTTTCTAATTTTAAGATGATATGGTTTGGTTTGTTGTGGTAAGGGATAGTTGGGTGTGATTTACGGTAGCCGAAGTAATTTAGGTGATTCTGGTATAGTTTGTTATGATTTTTAGCATTTTTTTGTAATTTTAAAGTGATTGGGCTTAGTTTGTTGCTGTAAAGTGTAGTTGGGGGTGATTTTTGATAGCCGAAGTAATTTAGGTGAGTTTGGCATAGTTTGCTATGGTTAGTAGCATTTTTTTGTAATTTAAAAGTGATTGGGTTTAGTTTGTTGTGGTAAGGGTTAGTTGGTGATGATTTATGGTAGCCGAAGAAATTTAGGTGAGTTTGGCATAGTTTGCTATGGTTACTAGCATTTTTTTGTAATTTAAAAGTGATTGGGTTTAGTTTGTTGTGGTAAGGGTTAGTTGGTGATGATTTATGGTAGCCGAAGTAATTTAGGTGAGTTTGGAATAGTTTGTTATGGTTACTAGCATTTTTTTGTAATTTAAAAGTAATTGGGTTTAGTTTGTTGTGGTAAGGGTTAGTTGGTGATGATTTATGGTAGCCGAAGTAATTTAGGTGAGTTTGGCATAGTTTGCTATGGTTACTAGCATTTTTTTGTAATTTAAATGTGATTGGGTTTAGATTGTTGTGGTAAGGGTGAGTTGGTGATGATTTAGAGTAGCCGAAGTAGTTTAGGTGAGTCTGGCATAGTTTGTTATGATTTGTACACCTTTTTTTCTAATTTTAAGATGATATGGTTTGGTTTGTTTTGGTAAGGGAGAGTTGGGGGTGATTTACGGTAGCCGAAGTAATTTAGGGGATTCTGGTATAGTTTGTTATGATTTTTAGCATTTTTTTGTAATTTTAAAGTGATTGGGCTTAGTTTGTTGCTGTAAAGTGTAGTTGGGGGTGATTTTTGATAGCCGAAGTAATTTAGGTGAGTTTGGCATAGTTTGCTATGGTTAGTAGCATTTTTTTGTAATTTAAAAGTGATTGGGTTTAGTTTGTTGTGGTAAGGGTTAGTTGGTGATGATTTATGGTAGCCGAATTAATTTAGGTGAGTTTGGCATAGTTTGCTAGGGTTACTAGCATTTTTTTGTAATTTAAAAGTGATTGGGTTTAGTTTGTGGTGGTAAGGGTTAGTTGGTGATGATTTAGAGTAGCCGAAGTAATTTAGATGAGTCTGGCATAGTTTATTATGATTTGTACACCTTTTTTTGTAATTTTAAGATGATATGGTTTGGTTTGTTGTGGTAAGGGATAGTTGGGGGTGATTTACGGTAGCCGAAGTAATTTAGGTGATTCTGCTATAGTTTGTTATTAATTTTAGCATTTTTTTGTAATTTTAAAGTGATTGGGCTTAGTTTGTTGCTGTAAAGTGTAGTTGGGGGTGATTTTTGATAGTCGAAGTAATTTAGGTGATTTTGGCATAGTTTGCTATGGTTAGTCGCATTTTTTTGTAATTTAAAAGTGATTGGGTTTAGTTTGTTGTGGTAAGGGTTAGTTGGTGATGATTTATGGTATCCGAAGTAATTTAGGTGAGTTTGGCATAGTTTGCTATGGTTACTAGCATTTTTTTGTAATTTAAATGTGATTGGGTTTAGATTGTTGTGGTAAGGGTGAGTTGGTGATGATTTAGAGTAGCCGAAGTAATTTAGGTGAGTCTGGCATAGTTTGTTATGATTTGTACACCTTTTTTTCTAATTTTAAGATGATATGGTTTGGTTTGTTTTGGTAAGGGAGAGTTGGGGGTGATTTACGGTAGCCGAAGTAATTTAGGGGATTCTGGTATAGTTTGTTATGATTTTTAGCATTTTTTTGTAATTTTAAAGTGATTGGGCTTAGTTTGTTGCTGTAAAGTGTAGTTGGGGGTGATTTTTGATAGCCGAAGTAATTTAGGTGAGTTTGGCAAAGTTTGCTATGGTTAGTAGCATTTTTTTGTAATTTAAAAGTGATTGGGTTTTGTTTGTTGTGGTAAGGGTTAGTTGGTGATGATTTATGGTAGCCGAAGTAATTTAGGTGAGTTTGGCATAGTTTGCTATGGTTACTAGAATTTTTTTGTAATTTAAAAATGATTGGGTATAGTTTGTTATGGTAAGGGTTAGTTGGTGATGATTTAGAGTAGCCGAAGTAATTTCGGTGAGTCTGGCATAGTTTGTTATTATTTGTACACCTTTTTTTGTAATTTTAAGATGATATGGTTTGGTTTGTTGTGGTAAGGGATAGTTGGGGGTGATTTACGGTAGCCGAAGTAATTTAGGTGATTCTGGTATAATTTGTTATGATTTTTAGCATTTTTTTGTAATTTTAATGTTATTGGGCTTAGTTTATTGCTGTAAAGTGTAGTTGGGGGTGATTTTTGATAGCCGAAATAATTTAGGTGAGTTTGGCATAGTTTGCTATGGTTAGTCGCATTTTTTTGTAATTTAAAAGTGATTGGGTTTAGTTTGTTGTGGTAAGGGTTAGTTGGTGATGATTTATGGTATCCGAAGTAATTTAGGTGAGTTTGGCATAGTTTGCTATAGTTACTAGCATTTTTTTGTAATTTAAATGTGATTGGGTTTAGATTGTTGTGGTAAGGGTGAGTTGGTGATGATTTAGAGTAGCCGAAGTAATTTAGGTGAGTCTGGCATAGTTTGTTATGATTTGTACACCTTTTTTTCTAATTTTAAGATGATATGGTTTGGTTTGTTGTGGTAAGGGATAGCTGGGGGTGATTTACGGTAGCCGAAGTAATTTAGGTGATTCTGGTATAGTTTGTTATGATTTTTAGCATTTTTTTGTAATTTTAAAGTGATTGGGCTTAGTTTGTTACTGTAAAGTGTAGTTGGGGGTGTTTTTTGATAGCCGAAGTAATTTAGGTGAGTTTGGCATAGTTTGCTATGGTTAGTAGCATTTTTTTGTAATTTAAAAGTGATTGGGTTTAGTTTGTTGTGGTAAGGGTTAGTTAGTGATGATTTATGGTAGCCGAAGTAATTTAGGTGAGTTTGGCATAGTTTGCTATGGTTACTAGCATTTTTTTGTAATTTAAAAGTGATTGGGTTTAGTATGTTGTGGTAAGGGTTAGTTGGTGATGATTTAGAGTAGCCCAAGTAATTTAGGCGAGTCTGGCATAGTTTGTTATGATTTGTACACCTTTTTTTGTAATTTTAAGATGATATGGTTTGATTTGTTGTGGTAAGGGATACTTGGGGGTGATTTACGGTAGCCGAAGTAATTTAAGTGATTCTGGTATAGTTTGTTATGATTTTTAGCATTTTTTTGTAATTATAAAGTGATTGGGCTTAGTTTGTTGCTGTAAAGTGTAGTTGGGGTTGATTTTTGATAGCCGACGTAATTTAGGTGAGTTTGACATAGTTTGCTATGGTTAGTCGCATTTTTTTGTAATTTAAAAGTGATTGGGTTTAGTTTGTTGTGGTAAGGGTTAGTTGCTGATGATTTAGGGTAGCCGAAGAAATTTAAGTGAGTTTGGCATAGTTTGCTATGGTTACTAGCATTTTTTTGTTTTTTAAAAGGGATTGGGTTTAGTTTGTTATGGTAAGGGTTAGTTGGTGATGATTTAGAGTAGCCGAAGTCATTTCGGTGAGTCTGGCATAGTTTGTTATGATTTGTACACCTTTTTTTGTAATTTTAAGATGATATGGTTTGGTTTGTTGTGGTAAGGGATAGTTGGGGGTGATTTACGGTAGCCGAAGTAATTTAGGTGATTCTGGTATAGTTTGTTATGATTTTTAGCATTTTTTTGTAATTTTAAAGTGATTGGGCTTAGTTTGTTGCTGTAAAGTGTAGTTGGGGGTGATTTTTGATAGCCGAAGTAATTTAGGTGAGTTTGGCATAGTTTGCTATGGTTAGTAGCATTTTTTTTAATTTAAAAGTGATTGGGTTTAGTTTGTTGTGGTAAGGGTTAGTTGGTGATGATTTATGGTAGCCGAAGTAACTTAGGTGAGTTTGGCATAATTTGCTATGGTTACTAGCATTTTTTTGTAATTAAAAATTAATTGGGTTTAGTTTGTTGTGGTAAGGGTTAGTTGGTGATGATTTAGAGTAGCCGAAGTAATTTAGGTGAGTCTGGCATAGTTTGTTATGATTTGTACACCTTTTTTTGTAATTTTAAGATGATATGGTTTGGTTTGTTGTGGTAAGGGATAGTTGGGGGTGATTTACGGTAGCCGAAATAATTTAGGTGATTCTGGTATAGTTTGTTATGATTTTTAGCATTTTTTTGTAATTTTAAAGTTATTGGGCTTAGTTTGTTGCTGTAAAGTGTAGTTGGGGGTGATTTTTGATAGCCGAAGTAATTTAGGTGAGTTTGGCATAGTTTGCTATGGTTAGTCGCATTTTTTTTAATTTAAAAGTGATAGGGTTTAGTTTGTTGTGGTAAGGGATAGTTGGTGGTGATTTATGGTATCCGAAGTAATTTAGGTGAGTTTGGCATAGTTTGCTATGGTTACTAGCATTTTTTTGTAATTTAAAAGTGATTGGGTTTAGTTTGTTGTGGTAAGGGTTAGTTGGTGATGATTTATGGTAGCCGAAGTAATTTAGGTAATTTTGGCATAGTTTGCTATGGTTAGTCGCATTTTTTTGTAATTTAAAAGTGATTGGGTTTAGTTTGTTGTGGTAAGGGTTAGTTGGTGATGATTTATGGTAGCCGAAGAAATTTAGGTGAGTTTGGCATAGTTTGCTATGGTTACTAGCATTTTTTTGTAATTTAAAAGTGATTGGGTTAAGTTTGTTGTGGTAAGGGTTAGTTGGTGATGATTTATGGTAGCCGAAGTAATTTAGGTGAGTTTGGAATAGTTTGTTATGGTTACTAGCATTTTTTTGTAATTTAAAAGTAATTGGGTTTAGTTTGTTGTGGTAAGGGTTAGTTGGTGATGATTTATGGTAGCCGAAGTAATTTAGGTAAGTTTGGAATAGTTTGCTATGGTTACTAGCATTTTTTTGTAATTTAAATGTGATTGGGTTTAGATTGTTGTGGTAAGGGTGAGTTGGTGATGATTTAGAGTAGCCGAAGTAATTTAGGTGAGTCTGGCATAGTTTGTTATGATTTGTACACCTTTTTTTTTAATTTTAAGATGATATGTTTGGCATAGTTTGCTATGGTTAGTAGCATTTTTTTGTAATTTAAAAGTGATTGGGTTTAGTTTGTTGTGGTAAGGGTTAGTTGGTGATGATTTATGGTAGCCGAATTAATTTAGGTGAGTTTGGCATAGTTTGCTAGGGTTACTAGCATTTTTTTGTAATTTAAAAGTGATTGGGTTTAGATTCTTGTGGTAAGGGTGAGTTGGTGATGATTTAGAGTAGCCGAAGTAATTTAGGTGAGTCTGGCATAGTTTGTTATGATTTGTACACCTTTTTTTCTAATTTTAAGATTATATGGTTTGGTTTGTTGTGGTAAGGGATAGTTGGGTGTGATTTACGGTAGCCGAAGTAATTTAGGTGATTCTGGTATAGTTTGTTATGATTTTTAGCATTTTTTTGTAATTTTAAAGTGATTGGGCTTAGTTTGTTGCTGTAAAGTGTAGTTGGGGGTGATTTTTGATAGCCGAAGTAATTTAGGTGAGTTTGGCATAGTTTGCTATGGTTAGTAGCATTTTTTTGTAATTTAAAAGTGATTGGGTTTAGTTTGTTGTGGTAAGGGTTAGTTGGTGATGATTTATGGTAGCCGAAGAAATTTAGGTGAGTTTGGCATAGTTTGCTATGGTTACTAGCATTTTTTTGTAATTTAAAAGTGATTGGGTTTAGTTTGTTGTGGTAAGGGTTAGTTGGTGATGATTTATGGTAGCCGAAGTAATTTAGGTGAGTTTGGAATAGTTTGTTATGGTTACTAGCATTTTTTTGTAATTTAAAAGTAATTGGGTTTAGTTTGTTGTGGTAAGGGTTAGTTGGTGATGATTTATGGTAGCCGAAGTAATTTAGGTGAGTTTGGCATAGTTTGCTATGGTTACTAGCATTTTTTTGTAATTTAAATGTGATTGGGTTTAGATTGTTGTGGTAAGGGTGAGTTGGTGATGATTTAGAGTAGCCGAAGTAGTTTAGGTGAGTCTGGCATAGTTTGTTATGATTTGTACACCTTTTTTTCTAATTTTAAGATGATATGGTTTGGTTTGTTTTGGTAAGGGAGAGTTGGGGGTGATTTACGGTAGCCGAAGTAATTTAGGGGATTCTGGTATAGTTTGTTATGATTTTTAGCATTTTTTTGTAATTTTAAAGTGATTGGGCTTAGTTTGTTGCTGTAAAGTGTAGTTGGGGGTGATTTTTGATAGCCGAAGTAATTTAGGTGAGTTTGGCATAGTTTGCTATGGTTAGTAGCATTTTTTTGTAATTTAAAAGTGATTGGGTTTAGTTTGTTGTGGTAAGGGTTAGTTGGTGATGATTTATGGTAGCCGAATTAATTTAGGTGAGTTTGGCATAGTTTGCTAGGGTTACTAGCATTTTTTTGTAATTTAAAAGTGATTGGGTTTAGTTTGTGGTGGTAAGGGTTAGTTGGTGATGATTTAGAGTAGCCGAAGTAATTTAGATGAGTCTGGCATAGTTTATTATGATTTGTACACCTTTTTTTGTAATTTTAAGATGATATGGTTTGGTTTGTTGTGGTAAGGGATAGTTGGGGGTGATTTACGGTAGCCGAAGTAATTTAGGTGATTCTGCTATAGTTTGTTATTAATTTTAGCATTTTTTTGTAATTTTAAAGTGATTGGGCTTAGTTTGTTGCTGTAAAGTGTAGTTGGGGGTGATTTTTGATAGTCGAAGTAATTTAGGTGATTTTGGCATAGTTTGCTATGGTTAGTCGCATTTTTTTGTAATTTAAAAGTGATTGGGTTTAGTTTGTTGTGGTAAGGGTTAGTTGGTGATGATTTATGGTATCCGAAGTAATTTAGGTGAGTTTGGCATAGTTTGCTATGGTTACTAGCATTTTTTTGTAATTTAAATGTGATTGGGTTTAGATTGTTGTGGTAAGGGTGAGTTGGTGATGATTTAGAGTAGCCGAAGTAATTTAGGTGAGTCTGGCATAGTTTGTTATGATTTGTACACCTTTTTTTCTAATTTTAAGATGATATGGTTTGGTTTGTTTTGGTAAGGGAGAGTTGGGAGTGATTTACGGTAGCCGAAGTAATTTAGGGGATTCTGGTATAGTTTGTTATGATTTTTAGCATTTTTTTGTAATTTTAAAGTGATTGGGCTTAGTTTGTTGCTGTAAAGTGTAGTTGGGGGTGATTTTTGATAGCCGAAGTAATTTAGGTGAGTTTGGCATAGTTTGCTATGGTTAGTAGCATTTTTTTGTAATTTAAAAGTGATTGGGTTTTGTTTGTTGTGGTAAGGGTTAGTTGGTGATGATTTATGGTAGCCGAAGTAATTTAGGTGAGTTTGGCATAGTTTGCTATGGTTACTAGAATTTTTTTGTAATTTAAAAATGATTGGGTATAGTTTGTTATGGTAAGGGTTAGTTGGTGATGATTTAGAGTAGCCGAAGTAATTTCGGTGAGTCTGGCATAGTTTGTTATTATTTGTACACCTTTTTTTGTAATTTTAAGATGATATGGTTTGGTTTGTTGTGGTAAGGGATAGTTGGGGGTGATTTACGGTAGCCGAAGTAATTTAGGTGATTCTGGTATAATTTGTTATGATTTTTAGCATTTTTTTGTAATTTTAATGTTATTGGGCTTAGTTTATTGCTGTAAAGTGTAGTTGGGGGTGATTTTTGATAGCCGAAATAATTTAGGTGAGTTTGGCATAGTTTGCTATGGTTAGTCGCATTTTTTTGTAATTTAAAAGTGATTGGGTTTAGTTTGTTGTGGTAAGGGTTAGTTGGTGATGATTTATGGTATCCGAAGTAATTTAGGTGAGTTTGGCATAGTTTGCTATAGTTACTAGCATTTTTTTGTAATTTAAATGTGATTGGGTTTAGATTGTTGTGGTAAGGGTGAGTTGGTGATGATTTAGAGTAGCCGAAGTAATTTAGGTGAGTCTGGCATAGTTTGTTATGATTTGTACAACTTTTTTTCTAATTTTAAGATGATATGGTTTGGTTTGTTGTGGTAAGGGATAGTTGGGGGTGATTTACGGTAGCCGAAGTAATTTAGGTGATTCTGGTATAGTTTGTTATGATTTTTAGCATTTTTTTGTAATTTTAAAGTGATTGGGCTTAGTTTGTTACTGTAAAGTGTAGTTGGGGGTGTTTTTTGATAGCCGAAGTAATTTAGGTGAGTTTGGCATAGTTTGCTATGGTTAGTAGCATTTTTTTGTAATTTAAAAGTGATTGGGTTTAGTTTGTTGTGGTAAGGGTTAGTTAGTGATGATTTATGGTAGCCGAAGTAATTTAGGTGAGTTTGGCATAGTTTGCTATGGTTACTAGCATTTTTTTGTAATTTAAAAGTGATTGGGTTTAGTATGTTGTGGTAAGGGTTAGTTGGTGATGATTTAGAGTAGCCGAAGTAATTTAGGCGAGTCTGGCATAGTTTGTTATGATTTGTACACCTTTTTTTGTAATTTTAAGATGATATGGTTTGATTTGTTGTGGTAAGGGATACTTGGGGGTGATTTACGGTAGCCGAAGTAATTTAAGTGATTCTGGTATAGTTTGTTATGATTTTTAGCATTTTTTTGTAATTATAAAGTGATTGGGCTTAGTTTGTTGCTGTAAAGTGTAGTTGGGGTTGATTTTTGATAGCCGACGTAATTTAGGTGAGTTTGACATAGTTTGCTATGGTTAGTCGCATTTTTTTGTAATTTAAAAGTGATTGGGTTTAGTTTGTTGTGGTAAGGGTTAGTTGCTGATGATTTAGGGTAGCCGAAGAAATTTAAGTGAGTTTGGCATAGTTTGCTATGGTTACTAGCATTTTTTTGTTTTTTAAAAGGGATTGGGTTTAGTTTGTTATGGTAAGGGTTAGTTGGTGATGATTTAGAGTAGCCGAAGTAATTTCGGTGAGTCTGGCATAGTTTGTTATAATTTGTACACCTTTTTCTGTAATTTTAAGATGATATGGTTTGGTTTGTTGTGGTAAGGGATAGTTGGGGGTGATTTACGGTAGCCGAAGTAATTTAGGTGATTCTGGTATAGTTTGTTATGATTTTTAGCATTTTTTTGTAATTTTAAAGTGATTGGGCTTAGTTTGTTGCTGTAAAGTGTAGTTGGGGGTGATTTTTGATAGCCGAAGTAATTTAGGTGAGTTTGGCATAGTTTGCTATGGTTAGTAGCATTTTTTTTAATTTAAAAGTGATTGGGTTTAGTTTGTTGTGGTAAGGGTTAGTTGGTGATGATTTATGGTAGCCGAAGTAACTTAGGTGAGTTTGGCATAATTTGCTATGGTTACTAGCATTTTTTTGTAATTAAAAATTAATTGGGTTTAGTTTGTTGTGGTAAGGGTTAGTTGGTGATGATTTAGAGTAGCCGAAGTAATTTAGGTGAGTCTGGCATAGTTTGTTATGATTTGTACACCTTTTTTTGTAATTTTAAGATGATATGGTTTGGTTTGTTGTGGTAAGGGATAGTTGGGGGTGATTTACGGTAGCCGAAATAATTTAGGTGATTCTGGTATAGTTTGTTATGATTTTTAGCATTTTTTTGTAATTTTAAAGTTATTGGGCTTAGTTTGTTGCTGTAAAGTGTAGTTGGGGGTGATTTTTGATAGCCGAAGTAATTTAGGTGAGTTTGGCATAGTTTGCTATGGTTAGTCGCATTTTTTTGTAATTTAAAAGTGATAGGGTTTAGTTTGTTGTGGTAAGGGATAGTTGGTGGTGATTTATGGTATCCGAAGTAATTTAGGTGAGTTTGGCATAGTTTGCTATGGTTACTAGCATTTTTTTGTAATTTAAAAGTGATTGGGTTTAGTTTGTTGTGGTAAGGGTTAGTTGGTGATGATTTATGGTAGCCGAAGTAATTTAGGTAATTTTGGCATAGTTTGCTATGGTTAGTCGCATTTTTTTGTAATTTAAAAGTGATTGGGTTTAGTTTGTTGTGGTAAGGGTTAGTTGGTGATGATTTATGGTAGCCGAAGAAATTTGGGTGAGTTTGGCATAGTTTGCTATGGTTACTAGCATTTTTTTGTAATTTAAAAGTGATTGGGTTTAGTTTGTTGTGGTAAGGGTTAGTTGGTGATGATTTATGGTAGCCGAAGTAATTTAGGTGAGTTTGGAATAGTTTGTTATGGTTACTAGCATTTTTTTGTAATTTAAAAGTAATTGGGTTTAGTTTGTTGTGGTAAGGGTTAGTTGGTGATGATTTATGGTAGCCGAAGTAATTTAGGTGAGTTTGGCATAGTTTGCTATGGTTACTAGCATTTTTTTGTAATTTAAATGTGATTGGGTTTAGATTGTTGTGGTAAGGGTTAGTTGGTGATGATTTATGGTAGCCGAAGTAATTTAGGTGAGTTTGGCATAGTTTGCTATGGTTACTAGCATTTTTTTGTAATTTAAAAGTGATTGGGTTTAGATTGTTGTGGTAAGGGTGAGTTGGTGATGATTTAGAGTAGCCGAAGTAATTTAGGTGAGTCTGGCATAGTTTGTTATGATTTGTACACCTATTTTTCTAATTTTAAGATGATATGGTTTGGTTTGTTGTGGTAAGGGATAGTTGGGGGTGATTTACGGTAGCCGAAGTAATTTAGGTGATTCTGGTATAGTTTGTTATGATTTTTAGCATTTTTTTGTAATTTTAAAGTGATTGGGCTTAGTTTGTTGCTGTAAAGTGTAGTTGGGGGTGATTTTTGATAGCCGAAGTAATTTAGGTGAGTTTGGCATAGTTTGCTATGGTTAGTAGCATTTTTTTGTAATTTAAAAGTGATTGGGTTTAGTTTGTTGTAGTAAGGGTTAGTTGGTGATGATTTATGGTAGCCGAGGTAATTTAGGTAAGTTTGGAATAGTTTGCTATAGTTACTAGCATTTTTTTGTAATTTAAATGTGATTGGGTTTAGTTTGTTGTGGTAAGGGTTAGTTGGTGATGATTTATGGTAGCCGAAGTAATTTAGGTGAGTTTGGCATAGTTTGCTATGGTTACTAGCATTTTTTTGTAATTTAAAAGTGATTGGGTTTAGATTGTTGTGGTAAGGGTGAGTTGGTGATGATTTAGAGTAGCCGAAGTAATTTAGGTGAGTCTGGCATAGTTTGTTATGATTTGTACACCTTTTTTTCTAATTTTAAGATGATATGGTTTGGTTTGTTGTGGTAAGGGATAGTTGGGGGTGATTTACGGTAGCCGAAGTAATTTAGGTGATTTTGGTATAGTTTGTTATGATTTTTTTGTAATTTTAAAGTGATTGGGCTTAGTTTGTTGCTGTAAAGTGTAGTTGGGGGAGATTTTTGATAGACGAAGTAATTTAGGTGAGTTTGGCATAGTTTCCTATGGTTAGTAGCTATTTTTTGTAATTTAAAAGTGATTGGGTTTAGTTTGTTGTGGTAAGGGTTAGTTGGTGATGATTTATGGTAGCCGAAGTAATTTAGGTGAGTTTGGCATAGTTTGCTATGGTTACTAGCATTTTTTATGTAATTTAAAAGTGATTGGGTTTAGTTTGTTGTGGTAAGGGTTAGTTGGTGATGATTTAGAGTAGCCGAAGTAATTTAGGTGAGTCTGGCATAGTTTGTTATAATTTGTACATTTTTTTTTGTAATTTTAAGATGATATGGTTTGGTTTGTTGTGGTAAGGGATAGTTGGGGGTGATTTACGGTAGCCGAAGTAATTTAGGTGATTCTGGTATATTTTGTTATAATTTTTAGCATTTTTTTGTAATTTTAAAGTGATTGGGCTTAGTTTATTGCTGTAAAGTGTAGTTGGGGGTGATTTTTCATAGCCTAAGTAATTTAGGTGAGTTTGGCATAGTTTGCTATGGTTAGTAGCATTTTTTTGTAATTTAAAAATGATAGGGTTTAGTTTGTTGTGGTAAGGGTTAGTTGGTGATGATTTATGGTAGCCAAAGTAATTTAGGTGAGTTTGGCATAGTTTGCTATGGTTACTAGCATTTTTTTGTAATTTAAAAGTGATTGGGCTTAGTTTGTTGCTGTAAAGTGTAGTTGGGGGTGATTTTTGATAGCCGAAGTAATTTAGGTGAGTTTGGCATAGTTTGCTATGGTTAGTAGCATTTTTTTGTAATTTAAAAGTGATTCGGTTTAGTTTGTTGTGGTAAGGGTTAGTTGGTGATGATTTATGGTAGCCGAAGTAATTTAGGTAAGTTTGGCATAGTTTGCTATGGTTACTAGCATTTTTTTGTAATTTAAAAGTGATTGGGTTTAGTTTGTTGTGGTCAGGGTTAGTTGGTGATGATTTAGAGTAGCCGAAGTAATTTAGGTGAGTCTGGCATAGTTTGTTATGATTTGTACACCTTTTTTTGTAATTTTAAGATGATATGGTTTGGTTTGTTGTGGTAAGAAAAAGTTGGGGGTGATTTACGGTAGCCGAAGTAATTTAGGTGATTCTGGTATAGTTTGTTATGCTTTTTAGCATTTTTTGTTGTTTTAAGGTGATTGGGCTTAGTTTGTTGCTGTAAAGTGTAGTTGGGGGTGATTTTTGATAGCCGAAGTAATTTAGGTGAATTTGGCATAGTTTGCTATGGTTAGTAGCATTTTTTTGTAATTTAAAAGTGATTGGGTTTAGTTTGTTGTGGTAAGGGTTAGTTGGTGATGATTTATGGTAGCAGAAGTAATTTAGGTGAGTTTGGCATAGTTTGCTATGGTTAGTAGCATTTTTTTGTAATTTAAAAGTGATTGGGTTTAGTTTGTAGTGGTAAGGGTTAGTTGGTGATGATTTATGTTAGCCGAAGTAATTTAGGTGAGTTTGGCATAGTTTGCTATGGTTACTAGCATTTTTTTGTAATTTAAAAGTGATTGGGTTTAGTTTGTTGTGGTAAGGGTTAGTTGGTGATGATTTATGGTAGCCGAAGTAATTTAGGTGAGTTTGGCATAGTTTGCTATGGTTACTAGCATTTTTTTGTAATTTAAAAGTGATTGGGTTTAGTTTGTTGTGGTAAGGGTTAGTTGGTGATGATTTAGAGTAGCCGAAGTAATTTAGGTGAGTCTGGCATAGTTTGTTATGATTTGTACACCTTTTCTTGTAATTTTAAGATGATATGGTTTGGCTTGTTGTGGTAAGGGATAGTTGGGGGTGATTTACGGTAGCCGAAGTAATTTAGGTGATTCTGGTATAGTTTGTTATGATTTTTAGCATTTTTTGTAAATTTAAAGTGCTTGGGCTTAGTTTGTTGCTGTAAACTGTAGTTGGGGGTGATTTTTGATAGCCGAAGTAATTTAGGTGAGTTTGGCATAGTTTGCTATGGTTACTAGCATTTTTTGTAATTTAAAAGTGATTGGGTTAAGTTTGTTGTGGTAAGGGTTAGTTGGTGATGATTTATGGTAGCCGAAGTAATTTAGGTGAGTTTGGCATAGTTTGCTATGGTTACTAGCATTTTTTTTGTAATTTAAAAGTGAATAGGTTTAGTTTGTTGTGGTAAGGGTTAGTTGGTGATGATTTAGAGTAGCCGAAGTAATTTAGGTGAGTCTGGCATAGTTTGTTATGATTTGTACACTTTTTTTGTAATTTTAAGATGATATGGTTTGATTTGTTGTGGTAAGGGATAGTTGGGGGTGATTTACGGTAGCCGAAGTAATTTAGGTGATTCTGGTATAGTTTGTTATGATTTTTAGCATTTTTTTGTAATTTTAAAGTGATTGGGCTTAGATTGTTGCTGTAAAGTGTAGTTGGGGGTGATTTTTGATAGCCGAAGTAATTTAGGTGAGTTTGGCATAGTTTGCTATGGTTAGTAGCATTTTTTTGTAATTTAAAAGTGATTGGGTTTAGTTTTGTTGTGGTAAGGGTTAGTTGGTGATGATTTATGGTAGCCGAAGTAATTTAGGTGAGTTTGGCATAGTTTGCTATGGTTACTAGCATTTTTTTGTAATTTAAAAGTGATTGGGTTTAGTTTGTTGTGGTAAGGGTTAGTTGGTGATTATTTAGAGTAGCCGAAGTAATTTAGGTGAGTCTGGCATAGTTTGTTATGATTTGTACACCTTTTTTTGTAATTTTAAGATGATATGGTTTGGTTTGTTGTGGTAAGGGATAGTTGGGGGTGATTTACGGTAGCCGAAGTAATTTAGGTGATTCTGGTATATTTTGTTATGATTTTTAGCATTATTTTGTAATTTTAAAGTTATTGCGCTTAGTTTGTTGCTGTAAAGTGTAGTTGGGGGTGATTTTTGATAGCCGAAATAATTTAGGTGAGTTTGGCATAGTTTGCTATGGTTAGTAGCATTTTTTTGTAATTTAAAAGTGATTGGGTTTAGTTTGTTGTGGTAAGGGTTAGTTGGTGATGATTTATGGTAGCCGAAGTAATTTAGGTGAGTTTGGCATTGTTTGCTATGGTTACTAGCATTTTTTTGTAATTTAAAAGTGATTGGGTTTAGTTTGTTGTGGTAAGGGTTAGTTGGTGATGATTTAGAGTAGCCGAAGTAATTTAGGTGAGTCTGGCAGAGTTTGTTATGATTTGTACACCTTTTTTTGTAATTTTAAGATGATATGGTTTGGTTTGTTGTGGTAAGGGATAGTTGGGGGTGATTTACGGTAGCCGAAGTAATTTAGGTGATTCTGGTATAGTTTGTTATGATTTTTAGCATTTTTTTGTAATTTTAAAGTGATTGGGCTTAGTTTGTTGCTCTAAAATGTAGTTGGGGGTGATTTTTGATAGCCGAAGTAATTTAGGTGAGTTTGGCATAGTTTGCTATGGTTAGTAGCATGTTTTTGTAATTTAAAAGTGATTGGGTTTAGTTTGTAGTGGTAAGGGTTAGTTGGTGATGATTTATGGTAGCCGAAGTAATTTAGGTAAGTTTGGCATAGTTTGCTATGGTTACTAGCATTTTTTTGTAATTTAATAGTGATTGGGTTTAGTTTGTTGTGATAAGGGTTAGTTGGTGATGATTTATGGTAGCCGAAGTAATTTAGGTGAGTTTGGCATAGTTTGCTATGGTTACTAGCATTTTTTTGTAATTTAAAAGTGATTGGGTTTAGTTTGTTGTGGTAAGGGTTAGTTGGTGATGATTTATGGTAGCCGAAGTAATTTAGGTGAGTTTGGCATAGTTTGCTATGGTTACTAGCATTTTTTTGTAATTTAAAAGTGATTGGGTTTAGTTTGTTGTGGTAAGGGTTAGTTGGTGATGATTTATGGTAGCCGAAGTAATTTAGGTGAGTTTGGCATAGTTTGCTATGGTTACTAGCATTTTTTTGTAATTTAAAAGTGATTGGGTTTAGTTTGTTGTGGTAAGGGTTAGTTGGTGATGATTTATGGTAGCCGAAGTAATTTAGGTGAGTTTGGCATAGTTTGCTATGGTTACTAGCATTTTTTTGTAATTTAAAAGTGATTGGGTTTAGTTTGTTGTGGTAAGGGTTAGTTGGTGATGATTTATGGTAGCCGAAGTAATTTAGGTGAGTTTGGCATAGTTTGCTATGGTTACTAGCATTTTTTTGTAATTTAAAAGTGATTGTGTTTAGTTTGTTGTGGTAAGGGTTAGTTGGTGATGATTTATGGTAGCCGAAGTAATTTAGGTGAGTTTGGCATAGTTTGCTATGGTTACTAGCATTTTTTTGTAATTTAAAATTGATTGGGTTTAGTTTGTTGTGGTAAGGGTTAGTTGGTGATGATTTAGAGTAGCCGAAGTAATTTAGGTGAGTCTGGCATAGTTTGTTATGATTTGTACACCTTTTCTTGTAATTTTAAGATGATATGGTTTGGCTTGTTGTGGTAAGGGATAGTTGGGGGTGATTTACGGTAGCCGAAGTAATTTAGGTGATTCTGGTATAGTTTGTTATGATTTTTAGCATTTTTTGTAATTTTAAAGTGCTTGGGCTTAGTTTGTTGCTGTAAACTGTAGTTAGGGGTGATTTTTGATAGCCGAAGTAATTTAGGTGAGTTTGGCATAGTTTGCTATGGTTACTGGCATTTTTTTGTAATTTAAAAGTGATTGGGTTTAGTTTGTTGTGGTAAGGGTTAGTTGGTGATGATTTATGGTAGCCGAAGTAATTTAGGTGAGTTTGGCATAGTTTGCTATGGTTACTAGCATTTTTTTGTAATTTAAAAGTGAATGGGTTTAGTTTGTTGTGGTAAGGGTTAGTTGGTGATGATTTAGAGTAGCCGAAGTAATTTAGGTGAGTCTGGCGTAGTTTGTTATGATTTGTACACTTTTTTTGTAATTTTAAGATGATATGGTTTGATTTGTTGTGGTAAGGTATAGTTGGGGGTGATTTACGGTAGCCGAAGTAATTTAGGTGATTCTGGTATAGTTTGTTATGATTTTTAGCATTTTTTTGTAATTTTAAAGTGATTGGGCTTAGATTGTTGCTGTAAAGTGTAGTTGGGGGTGATTTTTGATAGCCGAAGTAATTTAGGTGAGTTTGGCATAGTTTGCTATGGTTAGTAGCATTTTTTTGTAATTTCAAAGTGATTGGGTTTAGTTTTGCTGTGGTAAGGGTTAGTTGGTGATGATTTAGGGTAGCCGAAGTAATTTAGGTGAGTTTGGCATAGTTTGCTATGGTTACTAGCATTTTTTTGTAATTTAAAAGTGATTGGGTTTAGTTTGTTGTGGTAAGGGTTAGTTGGTGATGATTTAGAGTAGCCGAAGTAATTTAGGTGAGTCTGGCATAGTTTGTTATGATTTGTACACCTTTTTTTGTAATTTTAAGATGATATGGTTTGGTTTGTTGTGGTAAGGGATAGTTGGGGGTGATTTATGGTAGCCGAAGTAATTTAGGTGAGTTTGGCATAGTTTGCTATGGTTACTAGCATTTTTTTGTAATTTAAAAGTGATTGGGTTTAGTTTGTAGTGGTAAGGGTTAGTTGGTGATGATTTATGGTAGATGAAGTAATTTAGGTGAGTTTGGCATAGTTTGCTATGGTTACTAGCATTTTTTTGTAATTTAAAAGTGATTGGGTTTAGTTTGTTGTGATAAGGGTTAGTTGGTAATGATTTATGGTAGCCGAAGTAATTTAGGTGAGTTTGGCATAGTTTGCTATGGTTACTAACATTTTTTTGTAATTTAAAAGTGATTGGGTTTAGTTTGATGTGGTAAGGGTTAGTTGGTGATGATTTAGAGTAGTCGAAGTAATTTAGGTGAGTCTGGCATAGTTTGTTATGATTTGTACACCTTCTCTTGTAATTTTAAGATGATATGGTTTGGCTTGTTGTGGTAAGGGATAGTTGGGAGTGATTTACGGTAGCCGATGTAATTTAGGTGATTCTGATATAGTTTGTTATGATTTTTAGCATTTTTTGTAATTTTAAAGTGCTTGGGCTTAGTTTGTTGCTGTAAAGTGTAGTTGGGGTGATTTTTGATAGCCGATGTAATTTAGGTGAGTTTGGCATAGTTTGCTATGGTTAGTAGATTTTTTTTGTAATTTAAAAGTGATTGGGTTTAGTTTGTTGTGGTAAGGGTTAGTTGGTGATGATTTATGGTAGCCGAAGTAATTTAGGTGAGTTTGGCATAGTTTGCTATGGTTACTAGCATTTTTTTGTAATTTAAAAGTGATTGGGTTTAGTTTGTTGTGGTAAGGGTTAGTTGGTGATGATTTAGAGTAGCCGAAGTAATTTAGGTGAGTCTGGCATAATTTGTTATGATTTGTACAGCTTTTTTTGTAATTTTAAGATGATATGGTTTGGTTTGTTGTGGTAAGGGATAGTTGGGGGTGATCTACGGTAGCCGAAGTAATTTAGGTGATTCTGGTATAGTTTGTTATGATTTTTAGCATTTTTTTGTAATTTTGAAGTGATTGTGCTTAGTTTGTAGCTGTAAAGTGTAATTGGGGGTGATTTTTGATAGCCGAAATAATTTAGGTGAATTTGGCATAGTTTGCTATGGTTACTAGCATTTTTTTGTAATTTAAAAGTGATTGGGTTTAGTTTGTTGCTGTAAAGTGTAGTTGGGGGTGATTTTTGATAGCCGAAATAATTTAGGTGAGTTTGGCATAGTTTGCTATGGTTAGTAGCATTTTTTTGTAATTTAAAGGTGATTGGGTTTAGTTTGTAGTGGTAAGGGTTAGTTGGTGATGATTTATGGTAGCCGAAGTAATTTAGGTGAGTTTGGCATAGTTTGCTATGGTTACTAGAATTTTTTTGTAATTTAAAAGTGATTGGGTTTAGTTTGTTGTGGTAAGGGTTAGTTGGTGATGATTTATGGTAGCCGAAGTAATTTAGGTGAGTTTGGCATAGTTTGCTATGGTTACTAGCATTTTTTTGTAATTTAAAAGTGATTGGGTTTAGTTTGTTGTGGTAAGGGTTATTTGGTGATGATTTATGGTAGCCGAAGTAATTTAGGTGAGTTTGGCATAGTTTGCTATGGATACTAGCATTTTTTTGTAATTTAATAGTGATTGGGTTTAGTTTGTTGTGAAATGGGTTAGTTGGTGATGATTTAGAGTAGCCGAAGTAATTTAGGTGAGTCTGGCATAGTTTGTTATGATTTGTACACCTTTTCTTGTCATTTTAAGATGATATGGTTTGGCTTGTTGTGGTAAGGGATAGTTGGGGGTGATTTACGGTAGCCGAAGTAATTTAGGTGATTCTGGTATAGTTTGTTATGATTTTTAGCATTTTTTTGTAATTTTAAAGTGATTGGGCTTAGTTTGTTGCTGTAAAGTGTAGTTGGGGGTAATTTTTGATAGCCGAAATAATTTAGGTGAGTTTGGCATAGTTTGCTATGGTTACTAGCATTTTTTTGTAATTTAAAAGTGATTGGGTTTAGTTTGTTGTGGTAAGGGTTAGTTGGTGATGATTTACGGTAGCCGAAGTAATTTAGGTGATTCTGGTATAGTTTGTTATGATTTTTAGCATTTTTTTGTAATTTTAAAGTGATTGGGCTTAGTTTGTTGCTGTAAAGTTTAGTTGGGGGTGATTTTTGATAGCCGAAGTAATTTAGGTGAGTTTGGCATAGTTTGCTATGATTAGTAGCATTTTTTTGTAATTTAAAAGTGATTGGGTTTAGTTTGTTGTGGTAAGGGTTGGTTGGTGATGATTTATGGTAGCCGAAGTAATTTAGGTGAGTTTGGCATAGTTTGCTATGATTTGTACACCTTTTTTGTAATTTTAAGATGATATGGTTTGGTTTGTTGTGGTAAGGGATAGTTGGGGGTGATTTACGGTAGCCGAAGTAATTTAGGTGATTCTGGTATAGTTTGTTATGATTTTTAGCATTTTTTTGTAATTTTGAAGTGATTGGGCTTAGTTTGTAGCTGTAAAGTGTAATTGGGGGTGATTTTTGATAGCCGAAATAATTTAGGTGAGTTTGGCATAGTTTGCTATGGTTACTAGCATTTTTTTGTAATTTAAAAGTGATTGGGTTTAGTTTGTTGCTGTAAAGTGTAGTTGGGGGTGATTTTTGATAGCTGAAATAATTTAGGTGAGTTTGGCATAGTTTGCTATGGTTAGTAGCATTTTTTTGTAATTTAAAGGTGATTGGGTTTAGTTTGTAGTGGTAAGGGTTAGTTGGTGATGATTTATGGTAGCCGAAGTAATTTAGGTGAGTTTGGCATAGTTTGCTATGGTTACTAGAATTTTTTTGTAATTTAAAAGTGATTGTGTTTAGTTTGTTGTGGTAAGGGTTAGTTGGTGATGATTTATGGTAGCCGAAGTAATTTAGGTGAGTTTGGCATAGTTTGCTATGGTTACTAGCATTTTTTTGTAATTTAAAAGTGATTGGGTTTAGTTTGTTGTGGTAAGGGTTAGTTGGTGATGATTTAGAGTAGCCGAAGTAATTTAGGTGAGTCTGGCATAGTTTGTTATGATTTGTACACCTTTTCTTGTAATTTTAAGATGATATGGTTTGGCTTGTTGTGGTAAGGGATAGTTGGGGGTGATTTACGGTAGCCGAAGTAATTTAGGTGATTCTGGTATAGTTTGTTATGATTTGTAGCATTTTTTGTAATTTTAAAGTGCTTGGGCTTAGTTTGTTGCTGTAAACTGTAGTTAGGGGTGATTTTTGATAGCCGAAGTAATTTAGGTGAGTTTGGCATAGTTTGCTATGGTTACTGGCATTTTTTTGTAATTTAAAAGTGATTGGGTTTAGTTTGTTGTGGTAAGGGTTAGTTGGTGATGATTTATGGTAGCCGAAGTAATTTAGGTGAGTTTGGCATAGTTTGCTATGGTTACTAGCATTTTTTTGTAATTTAAAAGTGAATGGGTTTAGTTTGTTGTGGTAAGGGTTAGTTGGTGATGATTTAGAGTAGCCGAAGTAATTTAGGTGAGTCTGGCGTAGTTTGTTATGATTTGTACACTTTTTTTGTAATTTTAAGATGATATGGTTTGATTTGTTGTGGTAAGGTATAGTTGGGGGTGATTTACGGTAGCCGAAGTAATTTAGGTGATTCTGGTATAGTTTGTTATGATTTTTAGCATTTTTTTGTAATTTTAAAGTGATTGGGCTTAGATTGTTGCTGTAAAGTGTAGTTGGGGGTGATTTTTGATAGCCGAAGTAATTTAGGTGAGTTTGGCATAGTTTGCTATGGTTAGTAGCATTTTTTTGTAATTTCAAAGTGATTGGGTTTAGTTTTGCTGTGGTAAGGGTTAGTTGGTGATGATTTAGGGTAGCCGAAGTAATTTAGGTGAGTTTGGCATAGTTTGCTATGGTTACTAGCATTTTTTTGTAATTTAAAAGTGATTGGGTTTAGTTTGTTGTGGTAAGGGTTAGTTGGTGATGATTTAGAGTAGCCGAAGTAATTTAGGTGAGTCTGGCATAGTTTGTTATGATTTGTACACCTTTTTTTGTAATTTTAAGATGATATGGTTTGGTTTGTTGTGGTAAGGGATAGTTGGGGGTGATTTATGGTAGCCGAAGTAATTTAGGTGAGTTTGGCATAGTTTGCTATGGTTACTAGCATTTTTTTGTAATTTAAAAGTGATTGGGTTTAGTTTGTAGTGGTAAGGGTTAGTTGGTGATGATTTATGGTAGATGAAGTAATTTAGGTGAGTTTGGCATAGTTTGCTATGGTTACTAGCATTTTTTTGTAATTTAAAAGTGATTGGGTTTAGTTTGTTGTGATAAGGGTTAGTTGGTAATGATTTATGGTAGCCGAAGTAATTTAGGTGAGTTTGGCATAGTTTGCTATGATTAGTAGCATTTTTTTGTAATTTAAAAGTGATTGGGTTTAGTTTGTTGTGGTAAGGGTTAGTTGGTGATGATTTATGGTAGCCGAAGTAATTTAGGTGAGTTTGGCATAGTTTGCTATGGTTACTAGCATTTTTTTGTAATTTAAAAGTGATTGGGTTTAGTTTGTTGTGGTAAGGGTTATTTGGTGATGATTTATGGTAGCCGAAGTAATTTAGGTGAGTTTGGCATAGTTTGCTATGGATACTAGCATTTTTTTGTAATTTAATAGTGATTGGGTTTAGTTTGTTGTGAAATGGGTTAGTTGGTGATGATTTAGAGTAGCCGAAGTAATTTAGGTGAGTCTGGCATAGTTTGTTATGATTTGTACACCTTTTCTTGTCATTTTAAGATGATATGGTTTGGCTTGTTGTGGTAAGGGATAGTTGGGGGTGATTTACGGTAGCCGAAGTAATTTAGGTGATTCTGGTATAGTTTGTTATGATTTTTAGCATTTTTTTGTAATTTTAAAGTGATTGGGCTTAGTTTGTTGCTGTAAAGTGTAGTTGGGGGTAATTTTTGATAGCCGAAATAATTTAGGTGAGTTTGGCATAGTTTGCTATGGTTAGTAGCATTTTTTTGTAATTTAAAGGTGATTGGGTTTAGTTTGTAGTGGTAAGGGTTAGTTGGTGATGATTTATGGTAGCCGAAGTAATTTAGGTGAGTTTGGCATAGTTTGCTATGGTTACTAGAATTTTTTTGTAATTTAAAAGTGATTGGGTTTAGTTTGTTGTGGTAAGGGTTAGTTGGTGATGATTTATGGTAGCCGAAGTAATTTAGGTGAGTTTGGCATAGTTTGCTATGGTTACTAGCATTTTTTTGTAATTTAAAAGTGATTGGGTTTAGTTTGTTGTGGTAAGGGTTATTTGGTGATGATTTATGGTAGCCGAAGTAATTTAGGTGAGTTTGGCATAGTTTGCTATGGATACTAGCATTTTTTTGTAATTTAATAGTGATTGGGTTTAGTTTGTTGTGAAATGGGTTAGTTGGTGATGATTTAGAGTAGCCGAAGTAATTTAGGTGAGTCTGGCATAGTTTGTTATGATTTGTACACCTTTTCTTGTCATTTTAAGATGATATGGTTTGGCTTGTTGTGGTAAGGGATAGTTGGGGGTGATTTACGGTAGCCGAAGTAATTTAGGTGATTCTGGTATAGTTTGTTATGATTTTTAGCATTTTTTTGTAATTTTAAAGTGATTGGGCTTAGTTTGTTGCTGTAAAGTGTAGTTGGGGGTAATTTTTGATAGCCGAAATAATTTAGGTGAGTTTGGCATAGTTTGCTATGGTTACTAGCATTTTTTTGTAATTTAAAAGTGATTGGGTTTAGTTTGTTGTGGTAAGGGTTAGTTGGTGATGATTTACGGTAGCCGAAGTAATTTAGGTGATTCTGGTATAGTTTGTTATGATTTTTAGCATTTTTTTGTAATTTTAAAGTGATTGGGCTTAGTTTGTTGCTGTAAAGTTTAGTTGGGGGTGATTTTTGATAGCCGAAGTAATTTAGGTGAGTTTGGCATAGTTTGCTATGATTAGTAGCATTTTTTTGTAATTTAAAAGTGATTGGGTTTAGTTTGTTGTGGTAAGGGTTGGTTGGTGATGATTTATGGTAGCCGAAGTAATTTAGGTGAGTTTGGCATAGTTTGCTATGATTTGTACACCTTTTTTGTAATTTTAAGATGATATGGTTTGGTTTGTTGTGGTAAGGGATAGTTGGGGGTGATTTACGGTAGCCGAAGTAATTTAGGTGATTCTGGTATAGTTTGTTATGATTTTTAGCATTTTTTTGTAATTTTGAAGTGATTGGGCTTAGTTTGTAGCTGTAAAGTGTAATTGGGGGTGATTTTTGATAGCCGAAATAATTTAGGTGAGTTTGGCATAGTTTGCTATGGTTACTAGCATTTTTTTGTAATTTAAAAGTGATTGGGTTTAGTTTGTTGCTGTAAAGTGTAGTTGGGGGTGATTTTTGATAGCTGAAATAATTTAGGTGAGTTTGGCATAGTTTGCTATGGTTAGTAGCATTTTTTTGTAATTTAAAGGTGATTGGGTTTAGTTTGTAGTGGTAAGGGTTAGTTGGTGATGATTTATGGTAGCCGAAGTAATTTAGGTGAGTTTGGCATAGTTTGCTATGGTTACTAGAATTTTTTTGTAATTTAAAAGTGATTGGGTTTAGTTTGTTGTGGTAAGGGTTAGTTGGTGATGATTTATGGTAGCCGAAGTAATTTAGGTGAGTTTGGCATAGTTTGCTATGGTTACTAGCATTTTTTTGTAATTTAAAAGTGATTGGGTTTAGTTTGTTGTGGTAAGGGTTAGTTGGTGATGATTTAGAGTAGTCGAAGTAATTTAGGTGAGTCTGGCATAGTTTGTTATGATTTGTACACCTTCTCTTGTAATTTTAAGATGATATGGTTTGGCTTGTTGTGGTAAGGGATAGTTGGGGGTGATTTACGGTAGCCGATGTAATTTAGATGATTCTGGTATAGTTTGTTATGATTTTTAGCATTTTTTGTAATTTTAAAGTGCTTGGACTTGTGGAGTTTTTTGCTGTAATGTGTAGTTGGGGGTGATTTTTGATAGCCGAAGTAATTTAGGTGAGTTTGGCATAGTTTGCTATGGTTAGTAGAATTTTTTTGTAATTTAAAAGTGATTGGGTTTAGTTTGTTGTGGTAAGGGTTAGTTGGTGATGATTTATGGTAGCCGAAGTAATTTAGGTGAGTTTGGTATAGTTTGCTATGGTTAGTAGAATTTTTTTGTAATTTAAAAGTGATTGGGTTTAGTTTGTTGTGGTAAGGGTTAGTTGGTGATGATTTATGGTAGCCGAAGTAATTTAGGTGAGTTTGGTATAGTTTGCTATGGTTACTAGCATTTTTTTGTAATTTAAAAGTGATTGGGTTTAGTTTGTTGTGGGAAGGGTTAGTTGGTGATGATTTATGGTAGCCGAAGTAATTTAGGTGATTTGGGTATAGTTTGTTATGATTTTTAGCATTTTTTTGTAATTTAAAAGTGATTGGGTTTAGTTTGTTGCTGTAAAGTGTAGTTGGGGGTGATTTTTGATAGCCGAAGTAATTTAGGTGAGTTTGGCATAGTTTGCAATGATTAGTAGCATTTTTTTGTAATTTAATAGTGATTGGGTTTAGTTTGTTGTGGTAAGGGTTAGTTGGTGATGATTTATGGTAGCCGAAGTAATTTAGGTGAGTTTGGCATAGTTTGCTATGATTTGTACACCTTTTTTGTAATTTTAAGATGATATGGTTTGGTTTGTTGTGGTAAGGGATAGTTGGGGGTGATTTACGGTAGCCGAAGTAATTTAGGTGATTCTGGTATAGTTTGTTATGATTTTTAGCATTTTTTTGTAATTTTAAAGTGATTGGGCTTAGTTTGTTGCTGTAAAGTGTAGTTGGGGGTGATTTTTGATAGCCGAAGTAATTTAGGTGAGTTTGGCATAGTTTGCAATGATTAGTAGCATTTTTTTGTAATTTAATAGTGATTGGGTTTAGTTTGTTGTGGTAAGGGTTAGTTGGTGATGATTTATGGTAGCCGAAGTAATTTAGGTGAGTTTGGCATAGTTTGCTATGATTTGTACACCTTTTTTGTAATTTTAAGATGATATGGTTTGGTTTGTTGTGGTAAGGGATAGTTGGGGGTGATTTACGTTAGCCGAAGTAATTTAGTTGATTCTGGTATAGTTTGTTATGATTTTTAGCATTTTTTTGTAATTTTAAAGTGATTGGGCTTAGTTTGTTGCTGTAAAGTGTAGTTGGGGGTGATTTTTGATAGCCGAAGTAATTTAATAGGTAATTTAAGTAATTTAATAAGTAATTTAGGTGAGTTTGGCATAGTTTGCTATGGTTACTAGCATTTTTTTGTAATTTAAAAGTGATTGGGTTTAGTTTGTTGTGGTAAGGGTTAGTTGGTGATTATTTATGGTAGCCGAAGTAATTTAGGTGATTTGGGTATAGTTTGTTATGATTTTTAGCATTTTTTTGTAATTTAAAAGTGATTGGGTTTAGTTTGTTGCTGTAAAGTGTAGTTGGGGGTGATTTTTGATAGCCGAAGTAATTTAGGTGAGTTTGGCATAGTTTGCAATGATTAGTAGCATTTTTTTGTAATTTAAAAGTGATTGGTTTTAGTTTGTTGTGGTAAGGGTTAATTAGTGATGATTTAGAGTAGCCGAAGTAATTTAAGTGAGTCTGGCATAGTTTGTTATGATTTGTACACCTTTTTTTGTAATTTTAAGATGATATGGTTTGGTTTGTAGTGGTAAGGGATAGTTGGGGGTGATTTACGGTAGCCGAATTAATTTAGGTCATTCTGGTATAGTTTGTTATGATTTTTAGCATTTTTTTGTAATTTTAAAGTGGTTGGGCTTAGTTTGTTGCTGTAAAGTGTAGTTGGGGATGATTTTTGATAGCCGAAGTAATTTAGGATAGTTTGGCATAGTTTGCTATGGTTAGTAGCATTTTTTTGTAATTTAAAAGTGATTGGGTTTAGTTTGTTGTGGTAAGGGTTAGTTGGTGATGATTTATGGTAGCCGAAGTAATTTAGGTGCGTTTGGCATAGTTTGCTATGGTTACTAGCATTTTTTTGTAATTTAAAAGTGAATGGGTTTAGTTTGTTGTGGTAAGGGTTAGTTGGTGATGATTTAGAGTAGCCGAAGTAATTTAGGTGAGTCTGGCATAGTTTGTTATGATTTGTACACTTTTTTTGTAATTTTAAGATGATATGGTTTGGTTTGTTGTGGTAAGGGATAGTTGGGGGTGATTTACGGTAGCCGAAGTAATTTAGGTGATTCTGGTATAGTTTGTTATGATTTTTAGCATTTTTTTGTAATTTTAAAGTGATTGGGCTTAGTTTGTTGCTGTAAAGTGTAGTTGGGGGTGATTTTTGATAGCCGAAGTAATTTATTTGAGTTTGGCATAGTTTGCTATGGTTAGTAGCATTTTTTTGTAATTTAAAAGTGATTGGGTTTAGTTTGTTGTGGTAAGGGTTAATTGGTGATGATTTATGGTAGCCGAAGTAATTTAGGTGAGTTTGTTATAGTTTGCTATGGTTACTAGCATTTTTTTGTAATTTAAAAGTGATTGGGTTTAGTTTGTTGTGGTAAGGGTTAGTTGGTGATGATTTATGGTAGCCGAAGTAATTTAGGTGAGTTTGGCAGAGTTTGCTATGGTTACTAGCATTTTTTTGTAATTTAAAAGTGATTGGGTTTAGTTTGTTGTGGTAAAGGTTAGTTGGTGATGATTTACGGTAGCCGAAGTAATTTAGGTGATTCTGGTATAGTTTGTTATGATTTTTAGCATTTTTTTGTAATTTTAAAGTGATTGGGCTTAGTTTGTTGCTGTAAAGTTTAGTTGGGGGTGATTTTTGATAGCCGAAGTAATTTAGGTGAGTTTGGCATAGTTTGCTATGATTAGTAGCATTTTTTTGTAATTTAAAAGTGATTGGGTTTAGTTTGTTGTGGTAAGGGTTGGTTGGTGATGATTTATGGTAGCCGAAGTAATTTAGGTGAGTTTGGCATAGTTTGCTATGATTTGTACACCTTTTTTGTCATTTTAAGATGATATGGTTTGGTTTGTTGTGGTAAGGGATAGTTGGGGGTGATTTACGGTAGCCGAAGTAATTTAGATGATTCTGGTATAGTTTGTTATGATTTTTAGCATTTTTTTGTAATTTTAAAGTGATTGGGCTTAGTTTGTTGCTGTAAAGTGTAGTTGAGAGTGATTTTTGATAGCCGAAGTAATTTAGGTGAGTTTGGCATAGTTTGCTATGGTTACTAGCATTTTTTTGTAATTTAAAAGTGATTGGGTTTAGTTTGTTGTGGTAAGGGTTAGTTGGTGATGATTTATGGTAGCCGAAGTAATTTAGATGAGTTTGGCATAGTTTGCTATGGTTAGTAGCATTTTTTTGTAATTTAAAAGTTATTGGGATTAGTTTGTTGTGGTAAGGGTGAGTTGGTGATGATTTATAATAGCGGAAGTAATTTAGGTGAGTTTGGCATAGTTTGCTATGTTTACTAGCATTTTTTGTAATTTAAATGTGATTGGGTTTAGTTTGTTGTAGTAAGGGTTAGTTGGTGATGATTTAGAGCAGCCGAAGTAATTTAGGTGAGTCTGGCATAGTTTGTTATGATTTGTACACCTTTTTTGTGTAATTTTAAGATGATATGGTTTGGTTTGTTGTGGTAAGGGATAGTTGGGGGTGATTTACGGTAGCCGAAGTAATTTAGGTGATTCTGGTATAGTTTGTTATGATTTTTAGCATTTTTTTGTAATTTTAAAGTGATTTTTTGTAATTTTAAAGTGATTGGGCTTAGTTTGTTGCTGTAAAGTGTAGTTGGGGGTGATTTTTGATAGCCGAAGTAATTTAGGTGAGTTTGGCATAGTTTGCTATGGTTAGTAGCATTTTTTTGTAATTTAAAAGTGATTGGGTTTAGTTTGTTGTGGTAAGGGTTAATTGGTGATGATTTATGGTAGCCGAAGTAATTTAGGTGAGTTTGTCATAGTTTGCTATGGTTACTAGCATTTTTTTGTAATTTAAAAGTGATTGGGTTTAGTTTGTTGTGGTAAGGGTTAGTTGGTGATGACTTATGGTAGCCGAAGTAATTTAGGTGAGTTTGGCATAGTTTGCTATGGTTACTAGCATTTTTTTGTAATTTAAAAGTGATTGGGTTTAGTTTGTTGTGGTAAGGGTTAGTTGGTGATGATTTAGAGTAGCTGAAGTAATTTAGGTTAGTCTGGCATAGTTTGTTATGATTTGTACACCTTTTTTGTAATTTTAAGATGATATGGTTTGGTTTGTTGTGGTAAGGGATAGTTGGGGGTGATTTACGGTAGCCGAAGTAATTTAGGTGATTCTGGTATAGTTTGTTAAGATTTTTAGCATTTTTTTGTAATTTTAAAGTGATTGGGCTTAGTTTGTTGTTGTAAAGTGTAGTTGGGGGTGATTTTTGATAGCCGAAGTAATTTAGGTGAGTTTGGCATAGTTTGCTATGGTTAGTAGCATTTTTTTGTAATTTAAAAGTGATTGGGTTTAGATTGTTGTGGTAAGGGTAAGTTGGTGATGATTTAGAGTAGCCGAAGTAATTTAGGTGAGTCTGGCATTGTTTGTTATGATTTGTACACCTTTTTTTGTAATTTTAAGATAATATGGTTTGGTTTGTTGTGGTAAGGAAGAGTTGGGGGTGATTTACGGTAGCCGAAGTAATTTAGGTGATTCTGGTATAGTTTGTTATGATTTTTAGCATTTTTTTGTAATTTTAAAGTGATTGGGCTTAGTTTGTTGCTGTAAAGTGTAGTTGGGGGTGATTTTTGATAGCCGAAATAATTTAGGTGAGTTTGGCATAGTTTGCTATGGTTAGTAGCATTTTTTTGTAATTTAAAATTGATTGGGTTTAGATTGTTGTTTGGGTAAGGGTTAGTTGGTGATGATTTAGAGTAGCCGTAGTAATTTAGGTGAGTCTGGCATTGTTTGTTATGATTTGTACACCTTTTTTTGTAATTTTAAGATAATATGGTTTGGTTTGTTGTGGTAAGGGATAGTTGGGGGTGATTTACGGTAGCCGAAGTAATTTAGGTGATTCTGGTATAGTTTGTTATGATTTTTATCATTTTTTTGTAATTTTAAAGTGATTGGGCTTAGTTTGTTGCTGTAAAGTGTAGTTGGGTTGATTTTTGATAGCCGAAGTAATTTATTTGAGTTTGGCATAGTTTGCTATGGTTAGTAGCATTTTTTTGTAATTTAAAAGTGATTGGGTTTAGTTTGTTGTGGTAAGGGTTAATTGGTGATGATTTATGGTAGCCGAAGTAATTTAGGTGAGTTTGGCATAGTTTGCTATGGTTACTAGCATTTTTTTGTAATTTAAAAGTGATTGGGTTTAGTTTGTTGTGGTAAGGGTTAGTTGGTGATGATTTATGGTAGCCGAAGTAATTTAGGTGAGTTTGGCAGAGTTTGCTATGGTTACTAGCATTTTTTTGTAATTTAAAAGTGATTGGGTTTAGTTTGTTGTGGTAAGGGTTAGTTGGTGATGATTTAGAGTAGCCGAAGTAATTTAGGTGAGTCTGGCATAGTTTGTTATGATTTGTACACCTTTTTTTGTAATTTTAAGATGATATGGTTTGGTTTGTTGTGGTAAGGGATAGTTGGGGGTGATTTACGGTAGCCGAAGTAATTTAGGTGATTCTGGTATAGTTTGTTATGATTTTTAGCATTTTTTTGTAATTTTAAAGTGATTGGGCTTAGTTTGTTGCTGTAAAGTGTAGTTGAGAGTGATTTTTGATAGCCGAAGTAATTTAGGTGAGTTTGGCATAGTTTGCTATGGTTACTAGCATTTTTTTGTAATTTAAAAGTGATTGGGTTTAGTTTGTTGTGGTAAGGGTTAGTTGGTGATGATTTATGGTAGCCGAAGTAATTTAGATGAGTTTGGCATAGTTTGCTATGGTTAGTAGCATTTTTTTGTAATTTAAAAGTTATTGGGATTAGTTTGTTGTGGTAAGGGAGAGTTGGTGATGATTTATAATAGCGGAAGTAATTTAGGTGAGTTTGGCATAGTTTGCTATGGTTACTAGCATTTTTTTGTAATTTAAAAGTGATTGGGTTTAGTTTGTTGTAGTAAGGGTTAGTTGGTGATGATTTAGAGTAGCCGAAGTAATTTAGGTGAGTCTGGCATAGTTTGTTATGATTTGTACACCTTTTTTGTGTAATTTTAAGTTGATATGGTTTGGTTTGTTGTGGTAAGGGATAGTTGGGGGTGATTTACTGTAGCCGAAGTAATTTAGGTGATTCTGGTATAGTTTGTTATGATTTTTAGCATTTTTTTGTAATTTTAAAGTGATTGGGCTTAGTTTGTTGCTGTAAAGTGTAGTTGGGGGTAATTTTTGATAGCCGAAGTAATTTAGGTGAGTGTGGCATAGTTTGCTATGGTTAGTAGCATTTTTTTGTAATTTAAAAGTGATTGGGTTTACTTTGTTGTGGTAAGGGTTAGTTGGTGATGATTTATGGTAGCCGAAGTAATTTAGGTGAGTTTGGCATAGTTTGCTATGGTTACTAGCATTTTTTTGTAATTTAAAAGTGATTGGGTTTAGTTTGTTGTGGTAAGGGTTAGTTGGTGATGATTTAGAGTAGCCGAAGTAATTTAAGTGAGTCTGGCATAGTTTGTTATGATTTGTACACCTATTTTTTAATTTTAAGATGATATGGTTTGGTTTGTTGTGGTAAGGGATAGTTGGGGGTGATTTACGGTAGCCGAAGTAATTTAGTTGATTCTGGTATAGTTTGTTAAGATTTTTAGTAATTTTTTGTAATTTAAAAGTGATTGGGTTTAGTTTGTTGTGGTAAGGGTTAGTTGGTGATGATTTATGGTATCCGAAGTAATTGAGGTGTGTTTGGCATAGTTTGCTATGGTTACTAGCATTTTTTGTAATTTAAAAGTGATTGGGTTTAGTTTGTTGTGGTAAGGGTTAGTTGGTGTTGATTTAGAGTAGCCGAAGTAATTTAGGTGAGTTTGGCATAGTTTGCTATGGTTACTAGCATTTTTTTGTAATTTAAAAGTGATTGGGTTTAGTTTGTTGTGGTAAGGGTTAGTTGGTGATGATTTAGAGTAGCCGAAGTAATTTAAGTGATTCTGGCATAGTTTGTTATGATTTGTACACCTATTTTTGTAATTTTAAGATGATATGGTTTGGTTTGTTGTGGTAAGGGATAGTTGGGGGTGATTTACGGTAGCCGAAGTAATTTAGGTGATTCTGGTATAGTTTGTTATGATTTTTAGCATTTTTTTGTAATTTTAAAGTGATTGGGCTTAGTTTGTTGCTGTAAAGTGTAGTTGGGGGTGATTTTTGATAGCCGAAGTAATTTAGGTGAGTTTGGCATAGTTTTCTATGGTTAGTAGCATTTTTGTGTAATTTAAAAGTGATTGGGTTTAGTTCGTTGTGGTAAGGGTTAGTTGGTGATGATTTATGGTCGCCGAAGTAATTTAGGTGAGTTTGGCATAGTTTGCTATGGTTACTAGCATTTTTTTGTAATTTAAAAGTGATTGGGTTTAGTTTGTTGTGGTAAGGGTTAGTTGGTGATGATTTAGAGTAGCCAAAGTAATTTAGGCGAGTCTGGCATAGTTTGTTATGATTTGTACACCTTTTTTTGTAATTTTAAGATGATATGGTTTGATTTGTTGTGGTAAGGGATACTTGGGAGTGATTTACGGTAGCCGAAGTAATTTAAGTGATTCTGGTATAGTTTGTTATGATTTTAAGCATTTTTTTGTAATTTTAAAGTAATTGGGTTTAGTTTGTTGCTGTAAAGTGTACTTGGGGGTGATTTTTGATAGCCGATGTAATTTAGGTGAGTTTGACATAGTTTGCTATGGTTAGTCGCATTTATTTGTAATTTAAAAGTGATTGGGTTTAGTTTGTTGTGGTAAGGGTTAGTTGCTGATGATTTATGGTAGCCGAAGAAATTTAGGTGAGTTTGGCATAATTTGCTATGGTTACTAGCATTTTTTTGTTTTTTAAAAGGGATTGGGTTTAGTTTGTTATGGTAAGGGTTAGTTGGTGATGATTTAGAGTAGCCGAAGTAATTTCGGTTAGTCTGGCATAGTTTGTTATGATTTGTACACCTTTTTTTGTAATTTTAAGATGATATGGTTTGGTTTGTTGTGGTAAGGGATAGTTGGGGGTGATTTACGGTAGCCGAAGTAATTTAGGTAATTCTGGTATAGTTTGTTATGATTTTTAGCATTTTTTTGTAATTTTAAAGTGATTGGGCTTAGTTTGTTGCTGTAAAGTGTAGTTGGGGGTGATTTTTGATAGCCGAAGTAATTTAGGTGAGTTTAGCATAGTTTGCTATGGTTAGTAGCATTTTTTTGTAATTTAAAAGTTATTGGGTTTAGTTTGTTGTGGTAAGGGTTAGTTAGTGATGATTTATGGTAGCCGAAGTAATTTAGGTGAGTTTGGCATAATTTGCTATGGTTACTAGCATTTTTTTGTTTTTTAAAAGGGATTGGGTTTAGTTTGTTATGGTAAGGGTTAGTTGGTGATGATTTAGAGTAGCCGAAGTAATTTCGGTGAGTCTGGCATAGTTTGTTATGATTTGTACACCTTTTTTTGTAATTTTAAGATGATATGGTTTGGTTTGTTGTGGTAAGGGATAGTTGGGGGTGATTTACGGTAGCCGAAGTAATTTAGGTAATTCTGGTATAGTTTGTTATGATTTTTAGCATTTTTTTGTAATTTTAAAGTGATTGGGCTTAGTTTGTTGCTGTAAAGTGTAGTTGGGGGTGATTTTTGATAGCCGAAGTAATTTAGGTGAGTTTAGCATAGTTTGCTATGGTTAGTAGCATTTTTTTGTAATTTAAAAGTGATTGGGTTTAGTTCGTAGTGGTAAGGGTTAGTTGGTGATGATTTATGGTCGCCGAAGTAATTTAGGTGAGTTTGGCATAGTTTGCTATGGTTACTAGCATTTTTTTGTAATTTAAAAGTGATTGGGTTTAGTTTGCCGTGGTAAGGGTTAGTTGGTGATGATTTAGAGTAGCTGAAGTAATTTAGGTTAGTCTGGCATAGTTTGTTATGATTTGTACACCTTTTTTGTAATTTTAAGATGATATGGTTTGGTTTGTTGTGGTAAGGGATAGTTGGGGGTGATTTACGGTAGCCGAAGTAATTTAGGTGATTCTGGTATAGTTTGTTATGATTTTTAGAATTTTTTTGTAATTTTAAAGTGATTGGGCTTAGTTTGTTGCTGTAAAGTGTAGTTGGGGGTGATTTTTGATAGCCGAAGTAATTTAGGTGAGTTTGGCATAGTTTGCTATGGTTAGTAGCATTTTTTTGTAATTTAAAAGTGATTGGGTTTAGTTTGTTGTGGTAAGGATTAGTTAGTGATGATTTATGGTAGCCGAAGAAATTTAGGTGAGTTTGGCATAGTTTGCTATGGTTACTAGCATTTTTTTGTAATTTAAAAGTGATTGGGTTTAGTTTGTTATGGTAAGGGTAAGTTGATTTAGAGTAGCCGAAGTAATTTCGGTGAGTCTGGCATAGTTTGTTATGATTTGTACACCTTTTTTGTAATTTTAAGATGATATGGTTTGGTTTGTTGTGGTAAGGGATAGTTGGGGGTGCTTTACGGTAGCCGAAGTAATTTAGGTGATTCTGCTATAGTTTGTTATGAATTTTAGCATTTTTTTGTAATTTTAAAGTGATTGGGCTTAGTTTGTTGCTGTAAAGTGTAGTTGGGGGTGATTTTTGATAGTCGAAGTAATTTAGGTGATTTTGGCATAGTTTGCTATGGTTAGTCGCATTTTTTTGTAATTTAAAAATGATTGGGTTTAGTTTGTTGTGGTAAGGGTTAGTTGGTGATGATTTATGGTAGCCGAAGAAATTTAGGTGAGTCTGGCATAGTTTGTTATGATTTGTACACCTTTTTTGTAATTTTAAGATGATATGGTTTGGTTTGTTGTGGTAAGGGATAGTTGGGGGTGCTTTACGGTAGCCGAAGTAATTTAGGTGATTCTGCTATAGTTTGTTATGAATTTTAGCATTTTTTTGTAATTTTAAAGTGATTGGGCTTAGTTTGTTGCTGTAAAGTGTAGTTGGGGGTGATTTTTGATAGTCGAAGTAATTTAGGTGATTTTGGCATAGTTTGCTATGGTTAGTCGCATTTTTTTGTAATTTAAAAATGATTGGGTTTAGTTTGTTATGGTAAGGGTTAGTTGGTGATGATTTAGAGTAGCCGAAGTAATTTCGGTGAGTCTGGCATAGTTTGTTATGATTTGTACACCTTTTTTTGTAATTTTAAGATGATATGGTTTGGTTTGTTGTGGTAAGGGATAGTTGGGGGTGATTTACGGTAGCCGAAGTAATTAAGGTGATTCTGGTATAGTTTGTTATGATTTTTAGCATTTTTTTGTAATTTTAAAGTGATTGGGCTTAGTTTGTTGCTGTAAAGTGTAGTTGGGGGTGATTTTTGATAGCCGAAGTAATTTAGGTGAGTTTGGCATAGTTTGCTATGGTTAGTAGCATTTTTTTGTAATTTAAAAGTGATTGGGTTTAGTTTGTTGTGGTAAGGGTTAGTTGGTGATGATTTATGGTAGCCGAAGTAATTTAGGTGAGTTTGGCATAGTTTGCTATGGTTACTAGAATTTTTTTCTAATTTAAAAGTGATTGGGTATAGTTTGTTATGGTAAGGGTTAGTTGGTGATGATTTAGAGTAGCCGAAGTAATTTCGGTGAGTCTGGCATAGTTTGTTATGATTTGTACACCTTTTTTTGTAATTTTAAGATGATATGGTTTGGTTTGTTGTGGTAAGGGATAGTTGGGGGTGATTTACGGTAGCCGAAGTAATTTAGGTGATTCTGGTATAATTTGTTATGATTTTTAGCATTTTTTTGTAATTTTAAAGTTATTGGGCTTAGTTTGTTGCTGTAAAGTGTAGTTGGGGGTGATTTTTGATAGCCGAAGTAATTTAGATGAGTTTGGCATAGTTTGCTATGGTTAGTCGCATTTTTTTGTAATTTAAAAGTGATTGGGTTTAGTTTGTTGTGGTAAGGGTTAGTTGGTGATGATTTATGGTATCCGAAGTAATTTAGGTGAGTTTGGCATAGTTTGCTATGGTTACTAGCATTTTTTTGTAATTTAAAAGTGATTGGGTTTAGTTTGTTGTGGTAAGGGTTAGTTGGTGATGATTTATGGTAGCCGAAGTAATTTAGGTAATTTTGGCATAGTTTGCTATGGTTAGTCGCATTTTTTTGTAATTTAAAAGTGATTGGGTTTAGTTTGTTGTGGTAAGGGTTAGTTGGTGATGATTTATGGTAGCCGAAGAAATTTAGGTGAGTTTGGCATAGTTTGCTATGGTTACTAGCATTTTTTTGTAATTTAAAAGTGATTGGGTTTAGTTTATTGTGGTAAGGGTTAGTTGGTGATGATTTATGGTAGCCGAAGTAATTTAGGTGAGTTTGGAATAGTTTGTTATGGTTACTAGCATTTTTTTGTAATTTAAAAGTAATTGGGTTTAGTTTGTTGCGGTAAGGGTTAGTTGGTGATGATTTATGGTAGCCGAAGTAATTTAGGTGAGTTTGGCATAGTTTGCTATGGTTACTAGCATTTTTTTGTAATTTAAATATGATTGGGTTTAGATTGTTGTGGTAAGGATGAGTTGGTGATGATTTAGAGTAGCCGAAGTAATTTAGGTGAGTCTGGCATAGTTTGTTATGATTTGTACACCTTTTTTTCTAATTTTAAGATGATATGGTTTGGTTTGTTTTGGTAAGGGATAGTTGGGGGTGATTTACGGTAGCCGAAGTAATTTAGGGGATTCTGGTATAGTTTGTTATGATTTTTAGCATTTTTTTGTAATTTTAAAGTGATTGGGCTTAGTTTCTTGCTGTAAAGTGTAGTTGGGGGTGATTTTTGATAGCCGAAGTAATTTAGGTGAGTTTGGCATAGTTTGCTATGGTTAGTAGCATTTTTTTGTAATTTAAAAGTGATTGGGTTTAGTTTGTTGTGGTAAGGGTTAGTTGGTGATGATTTATGGTAGCCGAATTAATTTAGGTGAGTTTGGCATAGTTTGCTAGGGTTACTAGCATTTTTTTGTAATTTAAAAGTGATTGGGTTTAGATTGTTGTGGTAAGGGTGAGTTGGTGATGATTTAGAGTAGCCGAAGTAATTTAGGTGAGTCTGGCATAGTTTGTTATGATTTGTACACCTTTTTTTCTAATTTTAAGATGATATGGTTTGGTTTGTTTTGGTAAGGGATAGTTGGGGGTGATTTACGGTAGCCGAAGTAATTTAGGGGATTCTGGTATAGTTTGTTATGATTTTTAGCATTTTTTTGTAATTTTAAAGTGATTGGGCTTAGTTTGTTGCTGTAAAGTGTAGTTGGGGGTGATTTTTGATAGCCGAAGTAATTTAGGTGAGTTTGGCATAGTTTGCTATGGTTAGTAGCATTTTTTTGTAATTTAAAAGTGATTGGGTTTAGTTTGTTGTGGTAAGGGTTAGTTGGTGATGATTTATGGTAGCCGAATTAATTTAGGTGAGTTTGGCATAGTTTGCTAGGGTTACTAGCATTTTTTTGTAATTTAAAAGTGATTGGGTTTAGATTGTTGTGGTAAGGGTGAGTTGGTGATGATTTAGAGTAGCCGAAGTAATTTAGGTGAGTCTGGCATAGTTTGTTATGATTTGTACACCTTTTTTTCTAATTTTAAGATGATATGGTTTGGTTTGTTGTGGTAAGGGATAGTTGGGTGTGATTTACGGTAGCCGAAGTAATTTAGGTGATTCTGGTATAGTTTGTTATGATTTTTAGCATTTTTTTGTAATTTTAAAGTGATTGGGCTTAGTTTGTTGCTGTAAAGTGTAGTTGGGGGTGATTTTTGATAGCCGAAGTAATTTAGGTGAGTTTGGCATAGTTTGCTATGGTTAGTAGCATTTTTTTGTAATTTAAAAGTGATTGGGTTTAGTTTGTTGTGGTAAGGGTTAGTTGGTGATGATTTATGGTAGCCGAAGAAATTTAGGTGAGTTTGGCATAGTTTGCTATGGTTACTAGCATTTTTTTGTAATTTAAAAGTGATTGGGTTTAGTTTGTTGTGGTAAGGGTTAGTTGGTGATGATTTATGGTAGCCGAAGTAATTTAGGTGAGTTTGGAATAGTTTGTTATGGTTACTAGCATTTTTTTGTAATTTAAAAGTAATTGGGTTTAGTTTGTTGTGGTAAGGGTTAGTTGGTGATAATTTATGGTAGCCGAAGTAATTTAGGTGAGTTTGGCATAGTTTGCTATGGTTACTAGCATTTTTTTGTAATTTAAATGTGATTGGGTTTAGATTGTTGTGGTAAGGGTGAGTTGGTGATGATTTAGAGTAGCCGAAGTAATTTAGGTGAGTCTGGCATAGTTTGTTATGATTTGTACACCTTTTTTTCTAATTTTAAGATGATATGGTTTGGTTTGTTTTGGTAAGGGATAGTTGGGGGTGATTTACGGTAGCCGAAGTAATTTAGGGGATTCTGGTATAGTTTGTTATGATTTTTAGCATTTTTTTGTAATTTTAAAGTGATTGGGCTTAGTTTGTTACTGTAAAGTGTAGTTGGGGGTGATTTTTGATAGCCGAAGTAATTTAGGTGAGATTGGCATAGTTTGCAATGGTTACTAGCATTTTTTTGTAATTTAAAAGTGATTGGGTTTAGTTTGTTGTGATAAGGGTTAGTTGGTGATGATTTATGGTAGCCGAAGTAATTTAGATGAGTTTGGAATAGTTTGTTATGGTTACTAGCATTTTTTTGTAATTTAAAAGTAATTGGGTTTAGTTTGTTGTGGTAAGGGTTAGTTGGTGATGATTTATGGTAGCCGAAGTAATTTAGGTAAGTTTGGCATAGTTTGCTATGGTTACTAGCATTTTTTTGTAATTTAAATGTGATTGGGTTTAGATTGTTGTGGTAAGGGTGAGTTGGTGATGATTTAGAGTAGCCGAAGTAATTTAGGTGAGTCTGGCATAGTTTGTTATGATTTGTACACCTTTTTTTCTAATTTTAAGATGATATGGTTTGGTTTGTTTTGGTAAGGGATAGTTGGGGGTGATTTACGGTAGCCGAAGTAATTTAGGGGATTCTGGTATAGTTTGTTATGATTTTTAGCATTTTTTTGTAATTTTAAAGTGATTGGGCTTAGTTTGTTGCTGTAAAGTGTAGTTGGGGGTGATTTTTGATAGCCGAAGTAATTTAGGTGAGTTTGGCATAGTTTGCTATGGTTAGTAGCATTTTTTTTGTAATTTAAAAGTGATTGGGTTTAGTTTGTTGTGGTAAGGGTTAGTTGGTGATGATTTATGGTAGCCGAAGTAATTTAGGTAATTTTGGCATAGTTTGCTATGGTTAGTCGCATTTTTTTGTAATTTAAAAGTGATTGGGTTTAGTTTGTTGTGGTAAGGGTTAGTTGGTGATGATTTATGGTAGCCGAAGAAATTTAGGTGAGTTTGGCATAGTTTGCTATGGTTACTAGCATTTTTTTGTAATTTAAAAGTGATTGGGTTTAGTTTGTTGTGGTAAGGGTTAGTTGGTGATGATTTATGGTAGCCGAAGTAATTTAGGTGAGTTTGGAATAGTTTGTTATGGTTACTAGCATTTTTTTGTAATTTAAAAGTAATTGGGTTTAGTTTGTTGTGGTAAGGGTTATTTGGTGATGATTTATGGTACCCGAAATAATTTAGGTGAGTTTGGCATAGTTTGCTATGGTTACTAGCATTTTTTTGTAATTTAAATGTGATTGGGTTTAGATTGTTGTGGTAAGGGTGAGTTGGTGATGATTTAGAGTAGCCGAAGTAATTTAGGTGAGTCTGGCATAGTTTGTTATGATTTGTACACCTTTTTTTCTAATTTTAAGATGATATGGTTTGGTTTGTTTTGGTAAGGGATAGTTGGGGGTGATTTACGGTAGCCGAAGTAATTTAGGGGATTCTGGTATAGTTTGTTATGATTTTTAGCATTTTTTTGTAATTTTAAAGTGATTGGGCTTAGTTTGTTGCTGTAAAGTGTAGTTGGGGGTGATTTTTGATAGCCGAAGTAATTTAGGTGAGTTTGGCATAGTTTGCTATGGTTAGTAGCATTTTTTTGTAATTTAAAAGTGATTGGGTTTAGTTTGTTGTGGTAAGGGTTAGTTGGTGATGATTTATGGTAGCCGAAGAAATTTAGGTGAGTTTGGCATAGTTTGCTATGGTTACTAGCATTTTTTTGTAATTTAAAAGTGATTGGGTTTAGTTTGTTGTGGTAAGGGTTAGTTGGTGATGATTTATGGTAGCCGAAGTAATTTAGGTGAGTTTGGAATAGTTTGTTATGGTTACTAGCATTTTTTTGTAATTTAAAAGTAATTGGGTTTAGTTTGTTGTGGTAAGGGTTAGTTGGTGATGATTTATGGTAGCCGAAGTAATTTAGGTGAGTTTGGCATAGTTTGCTATGGTTACTAGCATTTTTTTTTAATTTAAATGTGATTGGGTTTAGATTGTTGTGGTAAGGGTGAGTTGGTGATGATTTAGAGTAGCCGAAGTAATTTAGGTGAGTCTGGCATAGTTTGTTATGATTTGTACACCTTTTTTTCTAATTTTAAGATGATATGGTTTGGTTTGTTTTGGTAAGGGATAGTTGGGGGTGATTTACGGTAGCCGAAGTAATTTAGGGGATTCTGGTATAGTTTGTTATGATTTTTAGCATTTTTTTGTAATTTTAAAGTGATTGGGCTTAGTTTGTTGCTGTAAAGTGTAGTTGGGGGTGATTTTTGATAGCCGAAGTAATTTAGGTGAGTTTGGCATAGTTTGCTATGGTTACTAGCATTTTTTTGTAATTTAAAAGTGATTGGGTTTAGTTTGTTGTGGTAAGGGTTAGTTGGTGATGATTTATGGTAGCCGAAGTAATTTAGGTGAGTTTGGAATAGTTTGTTATGGTTACTAGCATTTTTTTGTAATTTAAAAGTAATTGGGTTTAGTTTGTTGTGGTAAGGGTTAGTTGGTGATGATTTATGGTAGCCGAAGTAATTTAGGTGAGTTTGGCATAGTTTGCTATGGTTACTAGCATTTTTTTGTAATTTAAATGTGATTGGGTTTAGATTGTTGTGGTAAGGGTGAGTTGGTGATGATTTAGAGTAGCCGAAGTAATTTAGGTGAGTCTGGCATAGTTTGTTATGATTTGTACACCTTTTTTTCTAATTTTAAGATGATATGGTTTGGTTTGTTTTGGTAAGGGATAGTTGGGGGTGATTTACGGTAGCCGAAGTAATTTAGGGGATTCTGGTATAGTTTGTTATGATTTTTAGCATTTTTTTGTAATTTTAAAGTGATTGGGCTTAGTTTGTTGCTGTAAAGTGTAGTTGGGGGTGATTTTTGATAGCCGAAGTAATTTAGGTGAGTTTGGCATAGTTTGCTATGGTTAGTAGCATTTTTTTTTTGTAATTTAAAAGTGATTGGGTTTAGTTTGTTGTGGTAAGGGTTAGTTGGTGATGATTTATGGTAGCCGAAGTAATTTAGGTAATTTTGGCATAGTTTGCTATGGTTAGTCGCATTTTTTTGTAATTTAAAAGTGATTGGGTTTAGTTTGTTGTGGTAAGGGTTAGTTGGTGATGATTTATGGTAGCCGAAGAAATTTAGGTGAGTTTGGCATAATTTGCTATGGTTACTAGCATTTTTTTGTAATTTAAAAGTGATTGGGTTTAGTTTGTTGTGGTAAGGGTTAGTTGATGATGATTTAAGGTAGCCGAAGTAATTTAGGTGAGTTTGGAATAGTTTGTTATGGTTACTAGCATTTTTTTGTAATTTAAAAGTAATTGGGTTTAGTTTGTTGTGGTAAGGGTTATTTGGTGATGATTTATGGTACCCGAAGTAATTTAGGTGAGTTTGGCATAGTTTGCTATGGTTACTAGCATTTTTTTGTAATTTAAATGTGATTGGGTTTAGATTGTTGTGGTAAGGGTGAGTTGGTGATGATTTAGAGTAGCCGAAGTAATTTAGGTGAGTCTGGCATAGTTTGTTATGATTTGTACACCTTTTTTTCTAATTTTAAGATGATATGGTTTGGTTTGTTTTGGTAAGGGATAGTTGGGGGTGATTTACGGTAGCCGAAGTAATTTAGGGGATTCTGGTATAGTTTGTTATGATTTTTAGCATTTTTTTGTTATTTTAAAGTGATTGGGCTTAGTTTGTTGCTGTAAAGTGTAGTTGGGGGTGATTTTTGATAGCCGAAGTAATTTAGGTGAGTTTGGCATAGTTTGCTATGGTTAGTAGCATTTTTTTGTAATTTAAAAGTGATTGGGTTTAGTTTGTTGTGGTAAGGGTTAGTTGGTGATGATTTATGGTAGCCGAATTAATTTAGGTGAGTTTGGCATAGTTTGCTAGGGATACTAGCATTTTTTTGTAATTTAAAAGTGATTCGGTTTAGATTGTTGTGGTAAGGGTGAGTTGGTGATGATTTATGGTAGCCGAAGTAATTTAGGTGAGTTTGGCATAGTTTGCTATGGTTAGTAGCATTTTTTTGTAATTTAAAAGTGATTGGGTTTAGTTTGTTGTGGTAAGGGTTAGTTGGTGATGATTTATGGTAGCCCAAGAAATTTAGGTGAGTTTGGCATAGTTTGCTATGGTTACTAGCATTTTTTTGTAATTTAAAAGTGATTGGGTTTAGTTTGTTGTGGTAAGGGTTAGTTGGTGATGATTTATGGTAGCCGAAGTAATTTAGGTGAGTTTGGAATAGTTTGTTATGGTTACTAGCATTTTTTTGTAATTTAAAAGTAATTGGGTTTAGTTTGTTGTGGTAAGGGTTAGTTGGTGATGATTTATGGTAGCCGAAGTAATTTAGGTGAGTTTGGCATAGTTTGCTATGGTTACTAGCATTTTTTTGTAATTTAAATGTGATTGGGTTTAGATTGTTGTGGTAAGGGTGAGTTGGTGATGATTTAGAGTAGCCGAAGTAATTTAGGTGAGTCTGGCATAGTTTGTTATGATTTGTACACCTTTTTTTCTAATTTTAAGATGATCTGGTTTGGTTTGTTTTGGTAAGGGATAGTTGGGGGTGATTTACGGTAGCCGAAGTAATTTAGGGGATTCTGGTATAGTTTGTTATGATTTTTAGCATTTTTTTGTAATTTTAAAGTGATTGGGCTTAGTTTGTTGCTGTAAAGTGTAGTTGGGGGTGATTTTTGATAGCCGAAGTAATTTAGGTGAGTTTGGCATAGTTTGCTATGGTTACTAGCATTTTTTTGTAATTTAAAAGTGATTGGGTTTAGTTTGTTGTGGTAAGGGTTAGTTGGTGATGATTTATGGTAGCCGAAGTAATTTAGGTAATTTTGGCATAGTTTGCTATGGTTAGTCGCATTTTTTTGTAATTTAAAAGTGATTGGGTTTAGTTTGTTGTGGTAAGGGTTAGTTGGTGATGATTTATGGTAGCCGAAGAAATTTAGGTGAGTTTGGCATAGTTTGCTATGGTTACTAGCATTTTTTTGTAATTTAAAAGTGATTGGGTTTAGTTTGTTGTGGTAAGGGTTAGTTGGTGATGATTTATGGTAGCCGTAGTAATTTAGGTGAGTTTGGAATAGTTTGTTATGGTTACTAGCATTTTTTTGTAATTTAAAAGTAATTGGGTTTAGTTTGTTGTGGTAAGAGTTAGTTGGTGATGATTTATGGTAGCCGAAGTAATTTAGGTGAGTTTGGAATAGTTTGCTATGGTTACTAGCATTTTTTTGTAATTTAAATGTGATTGGGTTTAGATTGTTGTGGTAAGGGTGAGTTGGTGATGATTTAGAGTAGCCGAAGTAATTTAGGTGAGTCTGGCATAGTTTGTTATGATTTGTACACCTTTTTTTCTAATTTTAAGATGATATGGTTTGGTTTGTTTTGGTAAGGGATAGTTGGGGGTGATTTACGGTAGCCGAAGTAATTTAGGGGATTCTGGTATAGTTTGTTATGATTTTTAGCATTTATTTGTAATTTTAAAGTGATTGGGCTTAGTTTGTTGCTGTAAAGTGTAGTTGGGGGTGATTTTTGATAGCCGAAGTAATTTAGGTGAGTTTGGCATAGTTTGCTATGGTTAGTAGCATTTTTTTGTAATTTAAAAGTGATTGGGTTTAGTTTGTTGTGGTAAGGGTTAGTTGGTGATGATTTATGGTAGCCGAATTAATTTAGGTGAGTTTGGCATAGTTTGCTAGGGTTACTAGCATTTTTTTGTAATTTAAAAGTGATTGGGTTTAGATTCTTGTGGTAAGGGTGAGTTGGTGATGATTTAGAGTAGCCGAAGTAATTTAGGTGAGTCTGGCATAGTTTGTTATGATTTGTACACCTTTTTTTCTAATTTTAAGATGATATGGTTTGGTTTGTTGTGGTAAGGGATAGTTGGGTGTGATTTACGGTAGCCGAAGTAATTTAGGTGATTCTGGTATAGTTTGTTATGATTTTTAGCATTTTTTTGTAATTTTAAAGTGATTGGGCTTAGTTTGTTGCTGTAAAGTGTAGTTGGGGGTGATTTTTGATAGCCGAAGTAATTTAGGTGAGTTTGGCATAGTTTGCTATGGTTAGTAGCATTTTTTTGTAATTTAAAAGTGATTGGGTTTAGTTTGTTGTGGTAAGGGTTAGTTGGTGATGATTTATGGTAGCCGAATTAATTTAGGTGAGTTTGGCATAGTTTGCTAGGGTTACTAGCATTTTTTTGTAATTTAAAAGTGATTGGGTTTAGTTTGTGGTGGTAAGGGTTAGTTGGTGATGATTTAGAGTAGCCGAAGTAATTTAGATGAGTCTGGCATAGTTTATTATGATTTGTACACCTTTTTTTGTAATTTTAAGATGATATGGTTTGGTTTGTTGTGGTAAGGGATAGTTGGGGGTGATTTACGGTAGCCGAAGTAATTTAGGTGATTCTGCTATAGTTTGTTATTAATTTTAGCATTTTTTTGTAATTTTAAAGTGATTGGGCTTAGTTTGTTGCTGTAAAGTGTAGTTGGGGGTGATTTTTGATAGTCGAAGTAATTTAGGTGATTTTGGCATGGTTGCTATGGTTAGTAGCATTTTTTTGTAATTTAAAAGTGATTGGGTTTTGTTTGTTGTGGTAAGGGTTCGTTGGTGATGATTTATGGTAGCCGAAGTAATTTAGGTGAGTTTGGCATAGTTTGCCATGGTTACTAGAATTTTTTTGTAATTTAAAAATGATTGGGTATAGTTTGTTATGGGAAGGGTTAGTTGGTGATGATTTAGAGTAGCCGAAGTAATTTCGGTGAGTCTGGCATAGTTTGTTATTATTTGTACACCTTTTTTTGTAATTTTAAGATGATATGGTTTGGTTTGTTGTGGTAAGGGATAGTTGGGGGTGATTTACGGTAGCCGAAGTAATTTAGGTGATTCTGGTATAATTTGTTATGATTTTTAGCATTTTTTTGTAATTTTAATGTTATTGGGCTTAGTTTATTGCTGTAAAGTGTAGTTGGGGGTGATTTTTGATAGCCGAAATAATTTAGGTTAGTTTGGCATAGTTTGCTATGGTTAGTCGCATTTTTTTGTAATTTAAAAGTGATTGGGTTTAGTTTGTTGTGGTAAGGGTTAGTTGGTGATGATTTATGGTATCCGAAGTAATTTAGGTGAGTTTGGCATAGTTTGCTATGGTTACTAGCATTTTTTTGTAATTTAAATGTGATTGGGTTTAGATTGTTGTGGTAAGGGTGAGTTGGTGATGATTTAGAGTAGCCGAAGTAATTTAGGTGAGTCTGGCATAGTTTGTTATGATTTGTACACCTTTTTTTCTAATTTTAAGATGATATGGTTTGGTTTGTTGTGGTAAGGGATAGTTGGGGGTGATTTACGGTAGCCGAAGTAATTTAGGTGATTCTGGTATAGTTTGTTATGATTTTTAGCATTTTTTTGTAATTTTAAAGTGATTGGGCTTAGTTTGTTACTGTAAAGTGTAGTTGGGGGTGTTTTTTGATAGCCGAAGTAATTTAGGTGAGTTTGGCATAGTTTGCTATGGTTAGTAGCATTTTTTTGTAATTTAAAAGTGATTGGGTTTAGTTTGTTGTGGAAAGGGTTAGTTAGTGATGATTTATGGTAGCCGAAGTAATTTAGGTGAGTTTGGCATAGTTTGCTATGGTTACTAGCATTTTTTTGTAATTTAAAAGTGATTGGGTTTAGTATGTTGTGGTAAGGGTTAGTTGGTGATGATTTAGAGTAGCCGAAGTAATTTAGGCGAGTCTGGCATAGTTTGTTATGATTTGTACACCTTTTTTTGTAATTTTAAGATGATATGGTTTGATTTGTTGTGGTAAGGGATACTTGGGGGTGATTTACGGTAGCCGAAGTAATTTAAGTGATTCTGGTATAGTTTGTTATGATTTTTAGCATTTTTTTGTAATTATAAAGTGATTGGGCTTAGTTTGTTGCTGTAAAGTGTAGTTGGGGTTGATTTTTGATAGCCGACGTAATTTAGGTGAGTTTGACATAGTTTGCTATGGTTAGTCGCATTTTTTTGTAATTTAAAAGTGATTGGGTTTAGTTTGTTGTGGTAAGGGTTAGTTGCTGATGATTTATGGTAGCCGAAGAAATTTAGGTGAGTTTGGCATAGTTTGCTATGGTTACTAGCATTTTTTTGTTTTTTAAAAGGGATTGGGTTTAGTTTGTTATGGTAAGGGTTAGTTGGTGATGATTTAGAGTAGCCGAAGTAATTTCGGTGAGTCTGGCATAGTTTGTTATGATTTGTACACCTTTTTTTGTAATTTTAAGATGATATGGTTTGGTTTGTTGTGGTAAGGGATAGTTGGGGGTGATTTACGGTAGCCGAAGTAATTTAGGTGATTCTGGTATAGTTTGTTATGATTTTTAGCATTTTTTTGTAATTTTAAAGTGATTGGGCTTAGTTTGTTGCTGTAAAGTGTAGTTGGGGGTGATTTTTGATAGCCGAAGTAATTTAGGTGAGTTTGGCATAGTTTGCTATGGTTAGTAGCATTTTTTTGTAATTTAAAAGTGATTGGGTTTAGTTTGTTGTGGTAAGGGTTAGTTGGTGATGATTTATGGTAGCCGAAGTAACTTAGGTGAGTTTGGCATAGTTTGCTATGGTTACTAGCATTTTTTTGTAATTAAAAATTGATTGGGTTTAGTTTGTTGTGGTAAGGGTTAGTTGGTGATGATTTAGAGTAGCCGAAGTAATTTAGGTGAGTCTGGCATAGTTTGTTATGATTTGTACACCTTTTTTTGTAATTTTAAGATGATATGGTTTGGTTTGTTGTGGTAAGGGATAGTTGGGGGTGATTTACGGTAGCCGAAGTAATTTAGGTGATTCTGGTATAGTTTGTTATGATTTTTAGCATTTTTTTGTAATTTTAAAGTTATTGGGCTTAGTTTGTTGCTGTAAAGTGTAGTTGGGGGTGATTTTTGATAGCCGAAGTAATTTAGGTGAGTTTGGCATAGTTTGCTATGGTTAGTCGCATTTTTTTGTAATTTAAAAGTGATAGGGTTTAGTTTGTTGTGGTAAGGGATAGTTGGTGGTGATTTATGGTATCCGAAGTAATTTAGGTGAGTTTGGCATAGTTTGCTATGGTTACTAGCATTTTTTTGTAATTTAAAAGTGATTGGGTTTAGTTTGTTGTGGTAAGGGTTAGTTGGTGATGATTTATGGTAGCCGAAGTAATTTAGGTAATTTTGGCATAGTTTGCTATTGTTAGTCGCATTTTTTTGTAATTTAAAAGTGATTGGGTTTAGTTTGTTGTGGTAAGGGTTAGTTGGTGATGATTTATGGTAGCCGAAGAAATTTAGGTGAGTTTGGCATAGTTTGCTATGGTTACTAGCATTTTTTTGTAATTTAAAAGTGATTGGGTTTAGTTTGTTGTGGTAAGGGTTAGTTGGTGATGATTTATGGTAGCCGAAGTAATTTAGGTGAGTTTGGAATAGTTTGTTATGGTTACTAGCATTTTTTTGTAATTTAAAAGTAATTGGGTTTAGTTTGTTGTGGTAAGGGTTAGTTGGTGATGATTTATGGTAGCCGAAGTAATTTAGGTGAGTTTGGCATAGTTTGCTATGGTTAATAGCATTTTTTTGTAATTTAAATGTGATTGGGTTTAGATTGTTGTGGTAAGGGTTAGTTGGTGATGATTTATGGTAGCCGAAGTAATTTAGGTGAGTTTGGCATAGTTTGCTATGGTTACTAGCATTTTTTTGTAATTTAAAAGTGATTGGGTTTAGATTGTTGTGGTAAGGGTGAGTTGGTGATGATTTAGAGTAGCCGAAGTAATTTAGGTGAGTCTGGCATAGTTTGTTATGATTTGTACACCTTTTTTTCTAATTTTAAGATGATATGGTTTGGTTTGTTGTGGTAAGGGATAGTTGGGGGTGATTTACGGTAGCCGAAGTAATTTAGGTGATTCTGGTATAGTTTGTTATGATTTTTAGCATTTTTTTGTAATTTTAAAGTGATTGGGCTTAGTTTGTTGCTGTAAAGTGTAGTTGGGGGTGATTTTTGATAGCCGAAGTAATTTAGGTGAGTTTGGCATAGTTTGCTATGGTTAGTAGCATTTTTTTGTAATTTAAAAGTGATTGGGTTTAGTTTGTTGTAGTAAGGGTTAGTTGGTGATGATTTATGGTAGCCGAGGTAATTTAGGTGAGTTTGGAATAGTTTGCTATAGTTACTAGCATTTTTTTGTAATTTAAAAGTGATTGGGTTTAGTTTGTTGTGGTAAGGGTTAGTTGGTGATGATTTATGGTAGCCGAACTAATTTAGGTGAGTTTGGCATAGTTTGCTATGGTTACTAGCATTTTTTTGTAATTTAAAAGTGATTGGGTTTAGTTTGTTGTGGTAAGGGTTAGTTGGTGATGATTTAGAGTAGCCGAAGTAATTTAGGTGAGTCTGGCATAGTTTGTTATGATTTGTACACCTTTTTTTCTAATTTTAAGATGATATGGTTTGGTTTGTTGTGGTAAGGGATAGTTGGGGGTGATTTACGGTAGCCGAAGTAATTTAGGTGATTTTGGTATAGTTTGTTATGATTTTTTTGTAATTTTAAAGTGATTGGGCTTAGTTTGTTGCTGTAAAGTGTAGTTGGGGGAGATTTTTGATAGACGAAGTAATTTAGGTGAGTTTGGCATAGTTTCCTATGGTTAGTAGCTATTTTTTGTAATTTAAAAGTGATTGGGTTTAGTTTGTTGTGGTAAGGGTTAGTTGGTGATGATTTATGGTAGCCGAAGTAATTTAGGTGAGTTTGGCATAGTTTGCTATGGTTACTAGCATTTTTTATGTAATTTAAAAGTGATTGGGTTTAGTTTGTTGTGGTAAGGGTTAGTTGGTGATGATTTAGAGTAGCCGAAGTAATTTAGGTGAGTCTGGCATAATTTGTTATAATTTGTACATTTTTTTTTGTAATTTTAAGATGATATGGTTTGGTTTGTTGTGGTAAGGGATAGTTGGGGGTGATTTACGGTAGCCGAAGTAATTTAGGTGATTCTGGTATATTTTGTTATAATTTTTAGCATTTTTTTGTAATTTTAAAGTGATTGGGCTTAGTTTATTGCTGTAAAGTGTAGTTGGGGGTGATTTTTCATAGCCGAAGTAATTTAGGTGAGTTTGGCATAGTTTGCTATGGTTAGTAACATTTTTTTGTAATTTAAAAGTGATTGGCTTTAGTTTGTTGTGGTAAGGGTTAGTTGGTGATGATTCAGAGTAGCCGAAGTAATTTAGGTGAGTCTGGCATAGTTTGTTATGATTTTTACACCTTTTTTGTAAGGGTGGTAAAGGTTAGTTGGTGATGATTTATGGTAGCCGAAGTAATTTAGGTGAGTTTGGCATAGTTTGCTATGGTTAGTAGCATTTTTTTGTAATTTAAAAGTGATTTGGTTTAGTTTGTTGTGGTAAGGGTTAGTTGGTGATGATTTATGGTAGCCGAAGTAATTTAGGTGAGTTTGGCATAGTTTTCTACGGTTACTAGCATTTTTTTGTAATTTAAAAGTGATTGGGTTTAGTTTGTTGTGGTAAGGGTTAGTTGGTGATGATTTAGAGTAGCCGAAGTAATTTAGGTGAGTCTGGCATAGTTTGTTATGATTTGTACACCTTTTTTTGTAATTTTAAGATGATATGGATTGGTTTGTTGTGGTAAGGGATAGTTGGTCGTGATTTACGGTAGCCGAAGTAATTTAGGTGATTCTGGTATAGTTTGTTATGATTTTTAGCATTTTTTTTTAATTTTAAAGTGATTGGGCTTAGTTTGTTGCTGTAAAGTGTAGTTGGGGGTGATTTTTGATAGCCGAAGTAATTTAGGTGAGTTTGGCATAGTTTGCTATGGTTAGTAGCATTTTTTTGTAATTTAAAAGTGATAGGGTTTAGTTTGTTGTGGTAAGGGTTAGTTGGTGATGATTTATGGTAGCCAAAGTAATTTAGGTGAGTTTGGCATAGTTTGCTGTGGTTACTAGCATTTTTTTGTAATTTAAAAGTGATTGGGCTTAGTTTGTTGCTGTAAAGTGTAGTTGGGGGTGATTTTTGATAGCCGAATTAATTTAGGTGAGTTTGGCATAGTTTGCTATGGTTAGTAGCATTTTTTTGTAATTTAAAAGTGATTCGGTTTAGTTTGTTGTGGTAAGGGTTAGTTGGTGATGATTTATGGTAGCCGAAGTAATTTAGGTAAGTTTGGCATAGTTTGCTATGGTTACTAGCATTTTTTTGTAATTTAAAAGTGATTGGGTTTAGTTTGTTGTGGTCAGGGTTAGTTGGTGATGATTTAGAGTAGCCGAAGTAATTTAGGTGAGTCTGGCATAGTTTGTTATGATTTGTACACCTTTTTTTGTAATTTTAAGATGATATGGTTTGGTTTGTTGTGGTAAGAAATAGTTGGGGGTGATTTACGGTAGCCGAAGTAATTTAGGTGATTCTGGTATAGTTTGTTATGCTTTTTAGCATTTTTTGTTGTTTTAAGGTGATTGGGCTTAGTTTGTTGCTGTAAAGTGTAGTTGGGGGTGATTTTTGATAGCCGAAGTAATTTAGGTGAATTTGGCATAGTTTGCTATGGTTAGTAGCATTTTTTTGTAATTTAAAAGTGATTGGGTTTAGTTTGTTGTGGTAAGGGTTAGTTGGTGATGATTTATGGTAGCAGAAGTAATTTAGGTGAGTTTGGCATAGTTTGCTATGGTTAGTAGCATTTTTTTGTAATTTAAAAGTGATTGGGTTTAGTTTGTAGTGGTAAGGGTTAGTTGGTGATGATTTATGGTAGCCGAAGTAATTTAGGTGAGTTTGGCATAGTTTGCTATAGTTACTAGCATTTTTTTGTAATTTAAAAGTGATTGGGTTTAGTTTGTTGTGGTAAGGGTTAGTTGGTGATGATTTATGGTAGCCGAAGTAATTTAGGTGAGTTTGGCATAGTTTGCTATGGTTACTAGCATTTTTTTGTAATTTAAAAGTGATTGGGTTTAGTTTGTTGTGGTAAGGGTTAGTTGGTGATGATTTAGAGTAGCCGAAGTAATTTAGGTGAGTCTGGCATAGTTTGTTATGATTTGTACACCTTTTCTTGTAATTTTAAGATGATATGGTTTGGCTTGTTGTGGTAAGGGATAGTTGGGGGTGATTTACGGTAGCCGAAGTAATTTAGGTGATTCTGGTATAGTTTGTTATGATTTTTAGCATTTTTTGTAAATTTAAAGTGCTTGGGCTTAGTTTGTTGCTGTAAACTGTAGTTGGGGGTGATTTTTGATAGCCGAAGTAATTTAGGTGAGTTTGGCATAGTTTGCTATGGTTACTAGCATTTTTTTGTAATTTAAAAGTGATTGGGTTTAGTTTGTTGTGGTAAGGGTTAGTTGGTGATGATTTATGGTAGCCGAAGTAATTTAGGTGAGTTTGGCATAGTTTGCTATGGTTACTAGCATTTTTTTGTAATTTAAAAGTGAATAGGTTTAGTTTGTTGTGGTAAGGGTTAGTTGGTGATGATTTAGAGTAGCCGAAGTAATTTAGGTGAGTCTGGCATAGTTTGTTATGATTTGTACACTTTTTTTGTAATTTTAAGATGATATGGTTTGATTTGTTGTGGTAAGGGATAGTTGGGGGTGATTTACGGTAGCCGAAGTAATTTAGGTGATTCTGGTATAGTTTGTTATGATTTTTAGCATTTTTTTGTAATTTTAAAGTGATTGGGCTTAGATTGTTGCTGTAAAGTGTAGTTGGGGGTGATTTTTGATAGCCGAAGTAATTTAGGTGAGTTTGGCATAGTTTGCTATGGTTAGTAGCATTTTTTTGTAATTTAAAAGTGATTGGGTTTAGTTTTGTTGTGGTAAGGGTTAGTTGGTGATGATTTATGGTAGCCGAAGTAATTTAGGTGAGTTTGGCATAGTTTGCTATGGTTACTAGCATTTTTTTGTAATTTAAAAGTGATTGGGTTTAGTTTGTTGTGGTAAGGGTTAGTTGGTGATTATTTAGAGTAGCCGAAGTAATTTAGGTGAGTCTGGCATAGTTTGTTATGATTTGTACACCTTTTTTTGTAATTTTAAGATGATATGGTTTGGTTTGTTGTGGTAAGGGATAGTTGGGGGTGATTTACGGTAGCCGAAGTAATTTAGGTGATTCTGGTATATTTTGTTATGATTTTTAGCATTATTTTGTAATTTTAAAGTTATTGCGCTTAGTTTGTTGCTGTAAAGTGTAGTTGGGGGTGATTTTTGATAGCCGAAATAATTTAGGTGAGTTTGGCATAGTTTGCTATGGTTAGTAGCATTTTTTTGTACTTTAAAAGTGATTGGGTTTAGTTTGTTGTGGTAAGGGTTAGTTGGTGATGATTTATGGTAGCCGAAGTAATTTAGGTGAGTTTGGCATTGTTTGCTATGGTTACTAGCATTTTTTTGTAATTTAAAAGTGATTGGGTTTAGTTTGTTGTGGTAAGGGTTAGTTGGTGATGATTTAGAGTAGCCGAAGTAATTTAGGTGAGTCTGGCAGAGTTTGTTATGATTTGTACACCTTTTTTTGTAATTTTAAGATGATATGGTTTGGTTTGTTGTGGTAAGGGATAGTTGGGGGTGATTTACGGTAGCCGAAGTAATTTAGGTGATTCTGGTATAGTTTGTTATGATTTTTAGCATTTTTTTGTAATTTTAAAGTGATTGGGCTTAGTTTGTTGCTCTAAAGTGTAGTTGGGGGTTATTTTTGATAGCCGAAGTAATTTAGGTGAGTTTGGCATAGTTTGCTATGGTTAGTAGCATGTTTTTGTAATTTAAAAGTGATTGGGTTTAGTTTGTAGTGGTAAGGGTTAGTTGGTGATGATTTATGGTAGCCGAAGTAATTTAGGTAAGTTTGGCATAGTTTGCTATGGTTACTAGCATTTTTTTGTAATTTAAAAGTGATTCTGTTTAGTTTGTTGTGATAAGGGTTAGTTGGTGATGATTTATGGTAGCCGAAGTAATTTAGGTGAGTTTGGCATAGTTTGCTATGGTTACTAGCATTTTTTTTTAATTAAAAGTGATTGGGTTTAGTTTGTTGTGGTAAGGGTTAGTTGGTGATGATTTATGGTAGCCGAAGTAATTTAGGTGAGTTTGGCATAGTTTGCTATGGTTACTAGCATTTTTTTGTAATTTAAAAGTGATTGGGTTTAGTTTGTTGTGGTAAGGGTTAGTTGGTGATGATTTATGGTAGCCGAAGTAATTTAGGTGAGTTTGGCATAGTTTGCTATTGTTACTAGCATTTTTTTGTAATTTAAAAGTGATTGGGTTTAGTTTGTTGTGGTAAGGGTTAGTTGGTGATGATTTATGGTAGCCGAAGTAATTTAGGTGAGTTTGGCATAGTTTGCTATGGTTACTAGCATTTTTTTGTAATTTAAAAGTGATTGGGTTTAGTTTGTTGTGGTAAGGGTTAGTTGGTGATGATTTATGGTAGCCGAAGTAATTTAGGTGAGTTTGGCATAGTTTGCTATGGTTACTAGCATTTTTTTGTAATTTAAAAGTGATTGTGTTTAGTTTGTTGTGGTAAGGGTTAGTTGGTGATGATTTATGGTAGCCGAAGTAATTTAGGTGAGTTTGGCATAGTTTGCTATGGTTACTAGCATTTTTTTGTAATTTAAAAGTGATTGGGTTTACTTTGTTGTGGTAAGGGTTAGTTGGTGATGATTTAGAGTAGCCGAAGTAATTTAGGTGAGTCTGGCATAGTTTGTTATGATTTGTACACCTTTTCTTGTAATTTTAAGATGATATGGTTTGGCTTGTTGTGGTAAGGGATAGTTGGGGGTGATTTACGGTAGCCGAAGTAATTTAGGTGATTCTGGTATAGTTTGTTATGATTTTTAGCATTTTTTGTAATTTTAAAGTGCTTGGGCTTAGTTTGTTGCTGTAAACTGTAGTTAGGGGTGATTTTTGATAGCCGAAGTAATTTAGGTGAGTTTGGCATAGTTTGCTATGGTTACTGGCATTTTTTTGTAATTTAAAAGTGATTGGGTTTAGTTTGTTGTGGTAAGGGTTAGTTGGTGATGATTTATGGTAGCCGAAGTAATTTAGGTGCGTTTGGCATAGTTTGCTATGGTTACTAGCATTTTTTTGTAATTTAAAAGTGAATGGGTTTAGTTTGTTGTGGTAAGGGTTAGTTGGTGATGATTTAGAGTAGCCGAAGTAATTTAGGTGAGTCTGGCGTAGTTTGTTATGATTTGTACACTTTTTTTGTAATTTTAAGATGATATGGTTTGATTTGTTGTGGTAAGGGATAGTTGGGGGTGATTTACGGTAGCCGAAGTAATTTAGGTGATTCTGGTATAGTTTGTTATGATTTTTAGCATTTTTTTGTAATTTTAAAGTGATTGGGCTTAGATTGTTGCTGTAAAGTGTAGTTGGGGGTGATTTTTGATAGCCGAAGTAATTTAGGTGAGTTTGGCATAGTTTGCTATGGTTAGTAGCATTTTTTTGTAATTTAAAAGTGATTGGGTTTAGTTTTGCTGTGGTAAGGGTTAGTTGGTGATGATTTAGGGTAGCCGAAGTAATTTAGGTGAGTTTGGCATAGTTTGCTATGGTTACTAGCATTTTTTTGTAATTTAAAAGTGATTGGGTTTAGTTTGTTGTGGTAAGGGTTAGTTGGTGATGATTTAGAGTAGCCGAAGTAATTTAGGTGAGTCTGGCATAGTTTGTTATGATTTGTACACCTTTTTTTGTAATTTTAAGATGATATGGTTTGGTTTGTTGTGGTAAGGGATAGTTGGGGGTGATTTATGGTAGCCGAAGTAATTTAGGTGAGTTTGGCATAGTTTGCTATGGTTACTAGCTTTTTTTTGTAATTTAAAAGTGATTGGGTTTAGTTTGTAGTGGTAAGGGTTAGTTGGTGATGATTTATGGTAGCCGAAGTAATTTAGGTGAGTTTGGCATAGTTTGCTATGGTTACTAGCATTTTTTTGTAATTTAAAAGTGATTGGGTTTAGTTTGTTGTGATAAGGGTTAGTTGGTAATGATTTATGGTAGCCGAAGTAATTTAGGTGAGTTTGGCATAGTTTGCTATGGTTACTAACATTTTTTTGTAATTTAAAAGTGATTGGGTTTAGTTTGATGTGGTAAGGGTTAGTTGGTGATGATTTAGAGTAGTCGAAGTAATTTAGGTGAGTCTGGCATAGTTTGTTATGATTTGTACACCTTCTCTTGTAATTTTAAGATGATATGGTTTGGCTTGTTGTGGTAAGGGATAGTTGGGAGTGATTTACGGTAGCCGATGTAATTTAGGTGATTCTGGTATAGTTTGTTATGATTTTTAGCATTTTTTGTAATTTTAAAGTGCTTGGGCTTAGTTTGTTGCTGTAAAGTGTAGTTGGGGGTGATTTTTGATAGCCGATGTAATTTAGGTGAGTTTGGCATAGTTTGCTATGGTTAGTAGATTTTTTTGTAATTTAAAAGTGATTGGGTTTAGTTTGTTGTGGTAAGGGTTAGTTGGTGATGATTTATGGTAGCCGAAGTAATTTAGGTGAGTTTGGCATAGTTTGCTATGGTTACTAGCATTTTTTTGTAATTTAAAAGTGATTGGGTTTAGTTTGTTGTGGTAAGGGTTAGTTGGTGATGATTTAGAGTAGCCGAAGTAATTTAGGTGAGTCTGGCATAATTTGTTATGATTTGTACAGCTTTTTTTGTAATTTTAAGATGATATGGTTTGGTTTGTTGTGGTAAGGGATAGTTGGGGGTGATCTACGGTAGCCGAAGTAATTTAGGTGATTCTGGTATAGTTTGTTATGATTTTTAGCATTTTTTTGTAATTTTGAAGTGATTGGGCTTAGTTTGTTGCTGTAAAGTGTAGTTGGGGGTGATTTTTGATAGCCGAAGTAATTTAGGTGAGTTTGGCATAGTTTGCTATGATTAATAGCATTTTTTTGTAATTTAAAAGTGATTGGGTTTAGTTTGTTGTGGTAAGGGTTAGTTGGTGATGATTTATGGTAGCCGAAGTAATTTAGGTGAGTTTGGCATAGTTTGCTATGATTTGTACACCTTTTTTGTAATTTTAAGATGATATGGTTTGGTTTGTTGTGGTAAGGGATAGTTGGGGGTGATTTACGGTAGCCGAAGTAATTTAGGTGATTCTGGTATAGTTTGTTATGATTTTTAGCATTTTTTTGTAATTTTAAAGTGATTGGGCTTAGTTTGTTGCTGTAAAGTGTAGTTGGGGGTGATTTTTGATAGCCGAAGTAATTTAGGTGAGTTTGGCATAGTTTGCAATGATTAGTAGCATTTTTTTGTAATTTAATAGTGATTGGGTTTAGTTTGTTGTGGTAAGGGTTAGTTGGTGATGATTTATGGTAGCCGAAGTAATTTAGGTGAGTTTGGCATAGTTTGCTATGATTTGTACACCTTTTTTGTAATTTTAAGATGATATGGTTTGGTTTGTTGTGGTAAGGGATAGTTGGGGGTGATTTACGGTAGCCGAAGTAATTTAGGTGATTCTGGTATAGTTTGTTATGATTTTTAGCATTTTTTTGTAATTTTAAAGTGATTGGGCTTAGTTTGTTGCTGTAAAGTGTAGTTGGGGGTGATTTTTGATAGCCGAAGTAATTTAGGTGAGTTTGGCATAGTTTGCTATGATTAGTAGCATTTTTTTGTAATTTAAAAGTGATTGGGTTTAGTTTGTTGTGGTAAGGGTTAGTTGGTGATGATTTATGGTAGCCGAAGTAATTTAGGTGAGTTTGGCATAGTTTGCTATGATTTGTACACCTTTTTTGTAATTTTAAGATGATATGGTTTTGTTTGTTGTGGTAAGGGATAGTTGGGGGTGATTTACGTTAGCCGAAGTAATTTAGGTGATTCTGGTATAGTTTGTTATGATTTTTAGCATTTTTTTGTAATTTTAAAGTGATTGGGCTTAGTTTGTTGCTGTAAAGTGTAGTTGGGGGTGATTTTTGATAGCCGAAGTAATTTAATAGGTAATTTAAGTAATTTAATAAGTAATTTAGGTGAGTTTGGCATAGTTTGCTATGGTTACTAGCATTTTTTTGTAATTTAAAAGTGATTGGGTTTAGTTTGTTGTGGTAAGGGTTAGTTGGTGATTATTTATGGTAGCCGAAGTAATTTAGGTGAGTTTGGCATAGTTTGCTATGGTTATTAGCATTTTTTTGTAATTTAAAAGTGATAGGGTTTAGTTTGTTGTGGTAAGGGTTATTTGGTGATGATTTATGGTAGCCGAAGTAATTTAGGTGAGTTTGGCATAGTTTGCTATGGATACTAGCATTTTTTTGTAATTTAAAAGTGATTGGGTTTAGTTTGTTGTGAAATGGGTTAGTTGGTGATGATTTAGAGTAGCCGAAGTAATTTAGGTGAGTCTGGCATAGTTTGTTATGATTTGTACACCTTTTCTTGTCATTTTAAGATGATATGGTTTGGCTTGTTGTGGTAAGGGATAGTTGGGGGTGATTTACGGTAGCCGAAGTAATTTAGGTGATTCTGGTATAGTTTGTTATGATTTTTAGCATTTTTTTGTAATTTTAAAGTGATTGGGCTTAGTTTGTTGCTGTAATGTGTAGTTGGGGGTAATTTTTGATAGCCGAAATAATTTAGGTGAGTTTGGCATAGTTTGCTATGGTTAGTAGCATTTTTTTGTAATTTAAAAGTGATTGGTTTTAGTTTGTTGTGGTAAGGGTTAATTAGTGATGATTTAGAGTAGCCGAAGTAATTTAAGTGAGTCTGGCATAGTTTGTTATGATTTGTACACCTTTTTTTGTAATTTTAAGATGATATGGTTTGGTTTGTAGTGGTAAGGGATAGTTGGGGGTGATTTACGGTAGCGGAATTAATTTAGGTCATTCTGGTATAGTTTGTTATGATTTTTAGCATTTTTTTGTAATTTTAAAGTGGTTGGGCTTAGTTTGTTGCTGTAAAGTGTAGTTGGGGATGATTTTTGATAGCCGAAGTAATTTAGGATAGTTTGGCATAGTTTGCTATGGTTAGTAGCATTTTTTTGTAATTTAAAAGTGATTGGGTTTAGTTTGTTGTGGTAAGGGTTAGTTGGTGATGATTTATGGTAGCCGAAGTAATTTAGGTGCGTTTGGCATAGTTTGCTATGGTTACTAGCATTTTTTCGTAATTTAAAAGTGAATGGGTTTAGTTTGTTGTGGTAAGGGTTAGTTGGTGATGATTTAGAGTAGCCGAAGTAATTTAGGTGAGTCTGGCATAGTTTGTTATGATTTGTACACTTTTTTTGTAATTTTAAGATGATATGGTTTGGTTTGTTGTGGTAAGGGATAGTTGGGGGTGATTTACGGTAGCCGAAATAATTTAGGTGATTCTGGTATAGTTTGTTATGATTTTTAGCATTTTTTTGTAATTTTAAAGTGATTGGGCTTAGTTTGTTGCTGTAAAGTGTAGTTGGGGGTGATTTTTGATAGCCGAAGTAATTTATTTGAGTTTGGCATAGTTTGCTATGGTTAGTAGCATTTTTTTGTAATTTAAAAGTGATTGGGTTTAGTTTGTTGTGGTAAGGGTTAATTGGTGATGATTTATGGTAGCCGAAGTAATTTAGGTGAGTTTGTCATAGTTTGCTATGGTTACTAGCATTTTTTTGTAATTTAAAAGTGATTGGGTTTAGTTTGTTGTGGTAAGGGTTAGTTGGTGATGATTTATGGTAGCCGAAGTAATTTAGGTGAGTTTGGCAGAGTTTGCTATGGTTACTAGCATTTTTTTGTAATTTAAAAGTGATTGGGTTTAGTTTGTTGTGGTAAAGGTTAGTTGGTGATGATTTACGGTAGCCGAAGTAATTTAGGTGATTCTGGTATAGTTTGTTATGATTTTTAGCATTTTTTTGTAATTTTAAAGTGATTGGGTTTAGTTTGTTGCTGTAAAGTTTAGTTGGGGGTGATTTTTGATAGCCGAAGTAATTTAGGTGAGTTTGGCATAGTTTGCTATGATTAGTAGCATTTTTTTGTAATTTAAAAGTGATTGGGTTTAGTTTGTTGTGGTAAGGGTTGGTTGGTGATGATTTATGGTAGCCGAAGTAATTTAGGTGAGTTTGGCATAGTTTGCTATGATTTGTACACCTTTTTTGTAATTTTAAGATGATATGGTTTGGTTTGTTGTGGTAAGGGATAGTTGGGGGTGATTTACGGTAGCCGAAGTAATTTAGATGATTCTGGTATAGTTTGTTATGATTTTTATCATTTTTTTGTAATTTTAAAGTGATTGGGCTTAGTTTGTTGCTGTAAAGTGTAGTTGGGGGTGATTTTTGATAGCCGAAGTAATTTATTTGAGTTTGGCATAGTTTGCTATGGTTAGTAGCATTGTTTTGTAATTTAAAAGTGATTGGGTTTAGTTTGTTGTGGTAAGGGTTAATCGGTGATGATTTATGGTAGCCGAAGTAATTTAGGTGAGTTTGGCATAGTTTGCTATGGTTACTAGCATTTTTTTGTAATTTAAAAGTGATTGGGTTTAGTTTGTTGTGGTAAGGGTTAGTTGGTGATGATTTATGGTAGCCGAAGTAATTTAGATGAGTTTGGCATTGTTTGCTATGGTTAGTAGCATTTTTTTGTAATTTAAAAGTTATTGGGATTAGTTTGTTGTGGTAAGGGTGAGTTGGTGATGATTTATAATAGCGGAAGTAATTTAGGTGAGTTTGGCATAGTTTGCTATGGTTACTAGCATTTTTTGTAATTTAAATGTGATTGGGTTTAGTTTGTTGTAGTAAGGGTTAGTTGGTGATGATTTAGAGCAGCCGAAGTAATTTAGGTGAGTCTGGCATAGTTTGTTATGATTTGTACACCTTTTTTGTGTAATTTTAAGATGATATGGTTTGGTTTGTTGTGGTAAGGGATAGTTGGGGGTGATTTACGGTAGCCGAAGTAATTTAGGTGATTCTGGTATAGTTTGTTATGATTTTTAGCATTTTTTTGTAATTTTAAAGTGATTGGGCTTAGTTTGTTGCTGTAAAGTGTAGTTGGGGGTAATTTTTAATAGCCGAAGTAATTTAGGTGAGTGTGGCATAGTTTGCTATGGTTAGTAGCATTTTTTTGTAATTTAAAAGTGATTGGGTTTACTTTGTTGTGGTAAGGGTTAGTTGGTGATGATTTATTTTAGCCGAAGTAATTTAGGTGAGTTTGGCATAGTTTGCTATGGTTACTAGCATTTTTTTGTAATTTAAAAGTGATTGGGTTTAGTTTGTTGTGGTAAGGGTTAGTTGGTGATGATTTAGAGTAGCCGAAGTAATTTAAGTGAGTCTGGCATAGTTTGTTATGATTTGTACACCTATTTTTGTAATTTTAAGATGATATGGTTTTGTTTGTTGTGGTAAGGGATAGTTGGGGGTGATTTACGGTAGCCGAAGTAATTTAGGTGATTCTGGTATAGTTTGTTATGATTTTTAGCATTTTTTGTAATTTTAAAGTGATTGGACTTAGTTTGTTGCTGTAAAGTGTAGTTGGGGGTGATTTTTGATTGCCGAAGTAATTTAGGTGAGTTTGGCATAGTTTGCTATGGTTAGTAGCATTTTTTTGTAATTCAAAAGTGATTGGGTTTAGTTTGTTGTGGTAAGGGTTAGTTGGTGATGATTTATGGTAGCCGAAGTAATTTAGGTGAGTTTGGCATAGTTTGCTATGGTTACTAGCATTTTTTTGTAATTTAAAAGTGATTGGGTTTAGTTTGTTGTGGTAAGGGTTAGTTGGTGATGATTTAGAGTAGCTGAAGTAATTTAGGTTAGTCTGGCATAGTTTGTTATGATTTGTACACCTTTTTTGTAATTTTAAGATGATATGGTTTGGTTTGTTGTGGTAAGGGATAGTTGGGGGTGATTTACGGTAGCCGAAGTAATTTAGGTGATTCTGGTATAGTTTGTTATGATTTTTAGCATTTTTTTGTAATTTTAAAGTGATTGGGCTTAGTTTGTTGTTGTAAAGTGTAGTTGGGGGTGATTTTTGATAGCCGAAGTAATTTAGGTGAGTTTGGCATAGTTTGCTATGGTTAGTAGCATTTTTTTGTAATTTAAAAGTGATTGGGTTTAGTTTGTTGTGGTAAGGGTTAGTTGGTGATGATTTATGGTAGCCGAAGTAATTTAGGTGAGTTTGGCATAGTTTGCTATGGTTACTAGCATTTTTTTGTAATTTAAAATTGATTGGGTTTAGATTGTTGTGGTAAGGGTTAGTTGGTGATGATTTAGAGTAGCCGAAGTAATTTAGGTGAGTCTGGCATTGTTTGTTATGATTTGTACACCTTTTTTTGTAATTTTAAGATAATATGGTTTGGTTTGTTGTGGTAAGGGATAGTTGGGGGTGATTTACGGTAGCCGAAGTAATTTAGGTGATTCTGGTATAGTTTGTTATGATTTTTAGCATTTTTTTGTAATTTTAAAGTGATTGGGCTTAGTTTGTTGCTGTAAAGTGTAGTTGGGGGTGATTTTTGATAGCCGAAATAATTTAGGTGAGTTTGGCATAGTTTGCTATGGTTAGTAGCATTTTTTTGTAATTTAAAATTGATTGGGTTTAGATTGTTGTTTGGGTAAGGGTTAGTTGGTGATGATTTAGAGTAGCCGTAGTAATTTAGGTGAGTCTGGCATTGTTTGTTATGATTTGTACACCTTTTTTTGTAATTTTAAGATAATATGGTTTGGTTTGTTGTGGTAAGGGATAGTTGGGGGTGATTTACGGTAGCCGAAGTAATTTAGGTGATTCTGGTATAGTTTGTTATGATTTTTATCATTTTTTTGTAATTTTAAAGTGATTGGGCTTAGTTTGTTGCTGTAAAGTGTAGTTGGGTTGATTTTTGATAGCCGAAGTAATTTATTTGAGTTTGGCATAGTTTGCTATGGTTAGTAGCATTTTTTTGTAATTTAAAAGTGATTGGGTTTAGTTTGTTGTGGTAAGGGTTAATTGGTGATGATTTATGGTAGCCGAAGTAATTTAGGTGAGTTTGGCATAGTTTGCTATGGTTACTAGCATTTTTTTGCCGAAGTAATTTAGGTGAGTCTGGCATAGTTTGTTATGATTTGTACACCTTTTTTTGTAATTTTAAGATGATATGGTTTGGTTTGTTTTGGTAAGGGATAGTTGGGGGTGATTTACGGTAGCCGAAGTAATTTAGGTGATTCTGGTATAGTTTGTTATGATTTTTAGCATTTTTTTGTAATTTTAAAGTGATTGGGCTTAGTTTGTTGCTGTAAAGTGTAGTTGAGAGTGATTTTTGATAGCCGAAGTAATTTAGGTGAGTTTGGCATAGTTTGCTATGGTTACTAGCATTTTTTTGTAATTTAAAAGTGATTGGGTTTAGTTTGTTGTGGTAAGGGTTAGTTGGTGATGATTTATGGTAGCCGAAGTAATTTAGATGAGTTTGGCATAGTTTGCTATGGTTAGTAGCATTTTTTTGTAATTTAAAAGTTATTGGGATTAGTTTGTTGTGGTAAGGGAGAGTTGGTGATGATTTATAATAGCGGAAGTAATTTAGGTGAGTTTGGCATAGTTTGCTATGGTTACTAGCATTTTTTTGTAATTTAAAAGTGATTGGGTTTAGTTTGTTGTAGTAAGGGTTAGTTGGTGATGATTTAGAGTAGCCGAAGTAATTTAGGTGAGTCTGGCATAGTTTGTTATGATTTGTACACCTTTTTTGTGTAATTTTAAGATGATATGGTTTGGTTTGTTGTGGTAAGGGATAGTTGGGGGTGATTTACGGTAGCCGAAGTAATTTAGGTGATTCTGGTATAGTTTGTTATGATTTTTAGCATTTTTTTGTAATTTTAAAGTGATTGGGCTTAGTTTGTTGCTGTAAAGTGTAGTTGGGGGTAATTTTTGATAGCCGAAGTAATTTAGGTGAGTGTGGCATAGTTTGCTATGGTTAGTAGCATTTTTTTGTAATTTAAAAGTGATTGGGTTTACTTTGTTGTGGTAAGGGTTAGTTGGTGATGATTTATGGTAGCCGAAGTAATTTAGGTGAGTTTGGCATAGTTTGCTATGGTTACTAGCATTTTTTTGTAATTTAAAAGTGATTGGGTTTAGTTTGTTGTGGTAAGCGTTAGTTGGTGATGATTTAGAGTAGCCGAAGTAATTTAAGTGAGTCTGGCATAGTTTGTTATGATTTGTACACCTATTTTTGTAATTTTAAGATGATATGGTTTGGTTTGTTGTGGTAAGGGATAGTTGGGGGTGATTTACGGTAGCCGAAGTAATTTAGTTGATTCTGGTATAGTTTGTTAAGATTTTTAGTAATTTTTTGTAATTTAAAAGTGATTGGGTTTAGTTTGTTGTGGTAAGGGTTAGTTGGTGATGATTTATGGTATCCGAAGTAATTGAGGTGTGTTTGGCATAGTTTGCTATGGTTACTAGCATTTTTTGTAATTTAAAAGTGATTGGGTTTAGTTTGTTGTGGTAAGGGTTAGTTGGTGTTGATTTAGAGTAGCCGAAGTAATTTAGGTGAGTTTGGCATAGTTTGCTATGGTTACTAGCATTTTTTTGTAATTTAAAAGTGATTGGGTTTAGTTTGTTGTGGTAAGGGTTAGTTGGTGATGATTTAGAGTAGCCGAAGTAATTTAAGTGAGTCTGGCATAGTTTGTTATGATTTGTACACCTATTTTTGTAATTTTAAGATGATATGGTTTGGTTTGTTGTGGTAAGGGATAGTTGGGGGTGATTTACGGTAGTCGAAGTAATTTAGGTGATTCTGGTATAGTTTGTTATGATTTTTAGCATTTTTTTGTAATTTTAAAGTGATTGGGCTTAGTGTGTTGCTGTAAAGTTTAGTTGGGGGTGATTTTTGATAGCCGAAGTAATTTAGGTGAGTTTGGCATAGTTTGCTATGATTAGTAGCATTTTTTTGTAATTTAAAAGTGATTGGGTTTAGTTTGTTGTGGTAAGGGTTGGTTGGTGATGATTTATGGTAGCCGAAGTAATTTAGGTGAGTTTGGCATAGTTTGCTATGATTTGTACACCTTTTTTGTAATTTTAAGATGATATGGTTTGGTTTGTTGTGGTAAGGGATAGTTGGGGGTGATTTACGGTAGCCGAAGTAATTTAGATGATTCTGGTAAAGTTTGTTATGATTTTTATCATTTTTTTGTAATTTTAAAGTGATTGGGCTTAGTTTGTTGCTGTAAAGTGTAGTTGGGGGTGATTTTTGATAGCCGAAGTAATTTATTTGAGTTTGGCATAGTTTGCTATGGTTAGTAGCATTTTTTTGTAATTTAAAAGTGATTGGGTTTAGTTTGTTGTGGTAAGGTTTAATTGGTGATGATTTATGGTAGCCGAAGTAATTTAGGTGAGTTTGTCATAGTTTGCTATGGTTACTAGCATTTTTTTGTAATTTAAAAGTGATTGGGTTTAGTTTGTTGTGGTAAGGGTTAGTTGGTGATGATTTATGGTAGCCGAAGTAATTTAGGTGAGTTTGGCAGAGTTTGCTATGGTTACTAGCATTTTTTTGTAATTTAAAAGTGATTGGGTTTAGTTTGTTGTGGTAAGGTTTAGTTGGTGATGATTTAGAGTAGCCGAAGTAATTTAGGTGAGTCTGGCATAGTTTGTTATGATTTGTACACCTTTTTTTGTAATTTTAAGATGATATGGTTTGGTTTGTTGTGGTAAGGGATAGTTGGGGGTGATTTACGGTAGCCGAAGTAATTTAGGTGATTCTGGTATAGTTTGTTATGATTTTTAGCATTTTTTTGTAATTTTAAAGTGATTGGGCTTAGTTTGATGCTGTAAAGTGTAGTTGAGAGTGATTTTTGATAGCCGAAGAAATTTAGGTGAGTTTGGCATAGTTTGCTATGGTTACTAGCATTTTTTTGTAATTTAAAAGTGATTGGGTTTAGTTTGTTGTGGTAAGGGTTAGTTGGTGATGATTTATGGTAGCCGAAGTAATTTAGATGAGTTTGGCATAGTTTGCTATGGTTAGTAGCATTTTTTTGTAATTTAAAAGTTATTGGGATTAGTTTGTTGTGGTAAGGGTGAGTTGGTGATGATTTATAATAGCGGAAGTAATTTAGGTGAGTTTGGCATAGTTTGCTATGGTTACTAGCATTTTTTGTAATTTAAATGTGATTGGGTTTAGTTTGTTGTAGTAAGGGTTAGTTGGTGATGATTTAGAGCAGCCGAAGTAATTTAGGTGAGTCTGGCATAGTTTGTTATGATTTGTACACCTTTTTTGTGTAATTTTAAGATGATATGGTTTGGTTTGTTGTGGTAAGGGATAGTTGGGGGTGATTTACGGTAGCCGAAGTAATTTAGGTGATTCTGGTATAGTTTGTTATGATTTTTAGCATTTTTTTGTAATTTTAAAGTGATTGGGCTTAGTTTGTTGCTGTAAAGTGTAGTTGGGGGTAATTTTTGATAGCCGAAGTAATTTAGGTGAGTGTGGCATAGTTTGCTATGGTTAGTAGCATTTTTTTGTAATTTAAAAGTGATTGGGTTTACTTTGTTGTGGTAAGGGTTAGTTGGTGATGATTTATGGTAGCCGAAGTAATTTAGGTGAGTTTGGCATAGTTTGCTATGGTTACTAGCATTTTTTTGTAATTTAAAAGTGATTGGGTTTAGTTTGTTGTGGTAAGGGTTAGTTGGTGATGATTTAGAGTAGCCGAAGTAATTTAAGTGAGTCTGGCATAGTTTGTTATGATTTGTACACCTATTTTTGTAATTTTAAGATGATATGGTTTGGTTTGTTGTGGTAAGGGAATGTTGGGGGTGATTTACGGTAGCCGAAGTAATTTAGTTGATTCTGGTATAGTTTGTTAAGATTTTTAGTAATTTTTTGTAATTTAAAAGTGATTGGGTTTAGTTTGTTGTGGTAAGGGTTAGTTGGTGATGATTTATGGTATCCGAAGTAATTGAGGTGTGTTTGGCATAGTTTGCTATGGTTACTAGCATTTTTTGTAATTTAAAAGTGATTGGGTTTAGTTTGTTGTGGTAAGGGTTAGTTGGTGTTGATTTAGAGTAGCCGAAGTAATTTAGGTGAGTTTGGCATAGTTTGCTATGGTTACTAGCATTTTTTTGTAATTTAAAAGTGATTGGGTTTAGTTTGTTGTGGTAAGGGTTAGTTGGTGATGATTTAGAGTAGCCGAAGCAATTTAGGTGAGTCTGGCATAATTTGTTATGATTTGTACACCTTTTTTTGTAATTTTAAGATAATATGGTTTGGTTTGTTGTGGTAAGGGATAGTTGGGAGTGATTTACGGTAGCCGAAGTAATTTAGGTGATTCTGGTATAGTTTGTTATGATTTTTAGCATTTTTTTGTATATTTAAAGTGATTGGGCTTAGTTTGTTGCTGTAAAGTGTAGTTGGGGGTGATTTTTGATAGCCGAAGTAATTTAGGTGAGTTTGGCATAGTTTGCTATGGTTACTAGTATTTTTTTGTAATTTAAAATTGATTGGGTTTAGTTTGTTGTGGTAAGGGTTAGTTGGTGATGATTTAGAGTAGCCGAAGTAATTTAGGTGAGTCTGGCATTGTTTGTTATGATTTGTACACCTTTTTTTGTAATTTTAAGATGATATGGTTTGGTTTGTTGTGGTAAGGGATAGTTGGGGGTGATTTACGGTAGCCGAAGTAATTTAGGTGATTCTGGTATAGTTTGTTATGATTTTTAGCATTTTTTTGTAATTTTAAAGTGATTGGGCTTAGTTTGTTACTGTAAAGTGTAGTTGGGGGTGATTTTTGATAGCCGAAGTAATTTAGGTGAGTTTGGCATAGTTTTCTATGGTTAGTAGCATTTTTTTGTAATTTAAAAGTGATTGGGTTTAGTTCGTTGTGGTAAGGGTTAGTTGGTGATGATTTATGGTCGCCGAAGTAATTTAGGTGAGTTTGGCATAGTTTGCTATGGTTACTAGCATTTTTTTGTAATTTAAAAGTGATTGGGTTTAGTTTGTTGTGGTAATGGTTAGTTGGGGATGATTTAGAGTAGCCGAAGAAATTTAGGTGAGTCTGGCATAGTTTGTTATGATTTGTACACCTTTTTTTGTAATTTTAAGATGATATGGTTTTGTTTGTTGTGGTAAGGGATAGTTGGGGGTGATTTACGGTAGCCGAAGTAATTTAGGTGATTCTGGTATAGTTTGTTATGATTTTTAGCATTTTTTGTAATTTTAAAGTGATTGGGCTTAGTTTGTTGCTGTAAAGTGTAGTTGGGGGTGATTTTTGATAGCCGAAGTAATTTAGGTGAGTTTGGCATAGTTTGCTATGGTTAGTAGCATTTTTTTGTAATTCAAAAGTGATTGGGTTTAGTTTGTTGTGGTAAGGGTTAGTTGGTGATGATTTATGGTAGCCGAAGTAATTTAGGTGAGTTTGGCATAGTTTGCTATGGTTACTAGCATTTTTTTGTAATTTAAAATTGATTGGGTTTAGATTGTTGTGGTAAGGGTTAGTTGGTGATGATTTAGAGTAGCCGAAGTAATTTAGGTGAGTCTGGCATTGTTTGTTATGATTTGTACACCTTTTTTTGTAATTTTAAGATAATATGGTTTGGTTTGTTGTGGTAAGGGATAGTTGGGGGTGATTTACGGTAGCCGAAGTAATTTAGGTGATTCTGGTATAGTTTGTTATGATTTTTAGCATTTTTTTGTAATTTTAAAGTGATTGGGCTTAGTTTGTTGCTGTAAAGTGTAGTTGGGGGTAATTTTTGATAGCCGAAATAATTTAGGTGAGTTTGGCATAGTTTGCTATGGTTAGTAGCATTTTTTTGTAATTTAAAATTGATTGGGTTTAGATTGTTGTTTGGGTAAGGGTTAGTTGGTGATGATTTAGAGTAGCCGTAGTAATTTAGGTGAGTCTGGCATTGTTTGTTATGATTTGTACACCTTTTTTTGTAATTTTAAGATAATATGGTTTGGTTTGTTGTGGTAAGGGATAGTTGGGGGTGATTTACGGTAGCCGAAGTAATTTAGGTGATTCTGGTATAGTTTGTTATGATTTTTATCATTTTTTTGTAATTTTAAAGTGATTGGGCTTAGTTTGTTGCTGTAAAGTGTAGTTGGGTTGATTTTTGATAGCCGAAGTAATTTATTTGAGTTTGGCATAGTTTGCTATGGTTAGTAGCATTTTTTTGTAATTTAAAAGTGATTGGGTTTAGTTTGTTGTGGTAAGGGTTAATTGGTGATGATTTATGGTAGCCGAAGTAATTTAGGTGAGTTTGGCATAGTTTGCTATTGTTACTAGCATTTTTTTGTAATTTAAAAGTGATTGGGTTTAGTTTGTTGTGGTAAGGGTTAGTTGGTGATGATTTATGGTAGCCGAAGTAATTTAGGTGAGTTTGGCAGAGTTTGCTATGGTTACTAGCATTTTTTTGTAATTTAAAAGTGATTGGGTTTAGTTTGTTGTTGTAAGGGTTAGTTGGTGATGATTTAGAGTAGCCGAAGTAATTTAGGTGAGTCTGGCATAGTTTGTTATGATTTGTACACCTTTTTTTGTAATTTTAAGATGATATGGTTTGGTTTGTTGTGGTAAGGGATAGTTGGGGGTGATTTACGGTAGCCGAAGTAATTTAGGTGATTCTGGTATAGTTTGTTATGATTTTTAGCATTTTTTTGTAATTTTAAAGTGATTGGGCTTAGTTTGTTGCTGTAAAGTGTAGTTGAGAGTGATTTTTGATAGCCGAAGTAATTTAGGTGAGTTTGGCATAGTTTGCTAGGGTTACTAGCATTTTTTTGTAATTTAAAAGTGATTGGGTTTAGTTTGTTGTGGTAAGGGTTAGTTGGTGATGATTTATGGTAGCCGAAGTAATTTAGATGAGTTTGGCATAGTTTGCTATGGTTAGTAGCATTTTTTTGTAATTTAAAAGTTATTGGGATTAGTTTGTTGTGGTAAGGGAGAGTTGGTGATGATTTATAATAGCGGAAGTAATTTAGGTGAGTTTGGCATAGTTTGCTATGGTTACTAGCATTTTTTTGTAATTTAAAAGTGATTGGGTTTAGTTTGTTGTAGTAAGGGTTAGTTGGTGATGATTTAGAGTAGCCGAAGTAATTTAGGTGAGTCTGGCATAGTTTGTTATGATTTGTACACCTTTTTTGTGTAATTTTAAGATGATATGGTTTGGTTAGTTGTGGTAAGGGATAGTTGGGGGTGATTTACGGTAGCCGAAGTAATTTAGGTGATTCTGGTATAGTTTGTTATGATTTTTAGCATTTTTTTGTAATTTTAAAGTGATTGGGCTTAGTTTGTTGCTGTAAAGTGTAGTTGGGGGTAATTTTTGATAGCTGAAGTAATTTAGGTGAGTGTGGCATAGTTTGCTATGGTTAGTAGCATTTTTTTGTAATTTAAAAGTGATTGGGTTTACTTTGTTGTGGTAAGGGTTAGTTGGTGATGATTTATGGTAGCCGAAGTAATTTAGGTGAGTTTGGCATAGTTTGCTATGGTTACTAGCATTTTTTTGTAATTTAAAAGTGATTGGGTTTAGTTTGTTGTGGTAAGGGTTAGTTGGTGATGATTTAGAGTAGCCGAAGTAATTTAAGTGAGTCTGGCATAGTTTGTTATGATTTGTACACCTATTTTTGTAATTTTAAGATGATATGGTTTGGTTTGTTGTGGTAAGGGAATGTTGGGGGTGATTTACGGTAGCCGAAGTAATTTAGTTGACTCTGGTATAGTTTGTTAAGATTTTTAGTAATTTTTTGTAATTTAAAAGTGATTGGGTTTAGTTTGTTGTGGTAAGGGTTAGTTGGTGATGATTTATGGTATCCGAAGTAATTGAGGTGTGTTTGGCATAGTTTGCTATGGTTACTAGCATTTTTTGTAATTTAAAAGTGATTGGGTTTAGTTTGTTGTGGTAAGGGTTAGTTGGTGTTGATTTAGAGTAGCCGAAGTAATTTAGGTGAGTTTGGCATAGTTTGCTATGGTTACTAGCATTTTTTTGTAATTTAAAAGTGATTGGGTTTAGTTTGTTGTGGTAAGGGTTAGTTGGTGATGATTTAGAGTAGCCGAAGCAATTTAGGTGAGTCTGGCATAATTTGTTATGATTTGTACACCTTTTTTTGTAATTTTAAGATAATATGGTTTGGTTTGTTGTGGTAAGGGATAGTTGGGAGTAATTTACGGTAGCCGAAGTAATTTAGGTGATTCTGGTATAGTTTGTTATGATTTTTAGCATTTTTTTGTAATTTTAAAGTGATTGGGCTTAGTTTGTTGCTGTAAAGTGTAGTTGGGGGTGATTTTTGATAGCCGAAGTAATTTAGGTGAGTTTGGCATAGTTTGCTATGGTTAGTAGCATTTTTTTGTAATTTAAAAGTGATTGGGTTTAGTTTGTTGTGGTAAGGGTTAGTTGGTGATGATTTATGGTAGCCGAAGTAATTTAGGTGAGTTTGGCATAGTTTGCTATGGTTACTAGTATTTTTTTGTAATTTAAAATTGATTGGGTTTAGTTTGTTGTGGTAAGGGTTAGTTGGTGATGATTTAGAGTAGCCGAAGTAATTTAGGTGAGTCTGGCATTGTTTGTTATGATTTGTACACCTTTTTTTGTAATTTTAAGATGATATGGTTTGGTTTGTTGTGGTAAGGGATAGTTGGGGGTGATTTACGGTAGCCGAAGTAATTTAGGTGATTCTGGTATAGTTTGTTATGATTTTTAGCATTTTTTTGTAATTTTAAAGTGATTGGGCTTAGTTTGTTGCTGTAAAGTGTAGTTGGGGGTGATTTTTGATAGCCGAAGTAATTTAGGTGAGTTTGGCATAGTTTTCTATGGTTAGTAGCATTTTTTTGTAATTTAAAAGTGATTGGGTTTAGTTCGTTGTGGTAAGGGTTAGTTGGTGATGATTTATGGTCGCCGAAGTAATTTAGGTGAGTTTGGCATAGTTTGCTATGGTTACTAGCATTTTTTTGTAATTTAAAAGTGATTGGGTTTAGTTTGTTGTGGTAATGGTTAGTTGGGGATGATTTAGAGTAGCCGAAGAAATTTAGGTGAGTCTGGCATAGTTTGTTATGATTTGTACACCTTTTTTTGTAATTTTAAGATGATATGGTTTTGTTTGTTGTGGTAAGGGATAGTTGGGGGTGATTTACGGTAGCCGAAGTAATTTAGGTGATTCTGGTATAGTTTGTTATGATTTTTAGCATTTTTTGTAATTTTAAAGTGATTGGGCTTAGTTTGTTGCTGTAAAGTGTAGTTGGGGGTGATTTTTGATAGCCGAAGTAATTTAGGTGAGTTTGGCATAGTTTGCTATGGTTAGTAGCATTTTTTTGTAATTCAAAAGTGATTGGGTTTAGTTTGTTGTGGTAAGGGTTAGTTGGTGATGATTTATGGTAGCCGAAGTAATTTAGGTGAGTTTGGCATAGTTTGCTATGGTTACTAGCATTTTTTTGTAATTTAAAATTGATTGGGTTTAGATTGTTGTGGTAAGGGTTAGTTGGTGATGATTTAGAGTAGCCGAAGTAATTTAGGTGAGTCTGGCATTGTTTGTTATGATTTGTACACCTTTTTTTGTAATTTTAAGATAATATGGTTTGGTTTGTTGTGGTAAGGGATAGTTGGGGGTGATTTACGGTAGCCGAAGTAATTTAGGTGATTCTGGTATAGTTTGTTATGATTTTTAGCATTTTTTTGTAATTTTAAAGTGATTGGGCTTAGTTTGTTGCTGTAAAGTGTAGTTGGGGGTAATTTTTGATAGCCGAAATAATTTAGGTGAGTTTGGCATAGTTTGCTATGGTTAGTAGCATTTTTTTGTAATTTAAAATTCATTGGGTTTAGATTGTTGTTTGGGTAAGGGTTAGTTGGTGATGATTTAGAGTAGCCGTAGTAATTTAGGTGAGTCTGGCATTGTTTGTTATGATTTGTACACCTTTTTTTGTAATTTTAAGATAATATGGTTTGGTTTGTTGTGGTAAGGGATAGTTGGGGGTGATTTACGGTAGCCGAAGTAATTTAGGTGATTCTGGTATAGTTTGTTATGATTTTTATCATTTTTTTGTAATTTTAAAGTGATTGGGCTTAGTTTGTTGCTGTAAAGTGTAGTTGGGTTGATTTTTGATAGCCGAAGTAATTTATTTGAGTTTGGCATAGTTTGCTATGGTTAGTAGCATTTTTTTGTAATTTAAAAGTGATTGGGTTTAGTTTGTTGTGGTAAGGGTTAATTGGTGATGATTTATGGTAGCCGAAGTAATTTAGGTGAGTTTGGCATAGTTTGCTATTGTTACTAGCATTTTTTTTTAATTTAAAAGTGATTGGGTTTAGTTTGTTGTGGTAAGGGTTAGTTGGTGATGATTTATGGTAGCCGAAGTAATTTAGGTGAGTTTGGCAGAGTTTGCTATGGTTACTAGCATTTTTTTGTAATTTAAAAGTGATTGGGTTTAGTTTGTTGTTGTAAGGGTTAGTTGGTGATGATTTAGAGTAGCCGAAGTAATTTAGGTGAGTCTGGCATAATTTGTTATGATTTGTACACCTTTTTTTGTAATTTTAAGATGATATGGTTTGGTTTGTTGTGGTAAGGGATAGTTGGGGGTGATTTACGGTAGCCGAAGTAATTTAGGTGATTCTGGTATAGTTTGTTATGATTTTTAGCATTTTTTTGTAATTTTAAAGTGATTGGGCTTAGTTTGTTGCTGTAAAGTGTAGTTGAGAGTGATTTTTGATAGCCGAAGTAATTTAGGTGAGTTTGGCATAGTTTGCTAGGGTTACTAGCATTTTTTTGTAATTTAAAAGTGATTGGGTTTAGTTTGTTGTGGTAAGGGTTAGTTGGTGATGATTTATGGTAGCCGAAGTAATTTAGATGAGTTTGGCATAGTTTGCTATGGTTAGTAGCATTTTTTTGTAATTTAAAAGTTATTGGGATTAGTTTGTTGTGGTAAGGGAGAGTTGGTGATGATTTATAATAGCGGAAGTAATTTAGGTGAGTTTGGCATAGTTTGCTATGGTTACTAGCATTTTTTTGTAATTTAAAAGTGATTGGGTTTAGTTTGTTGTAGTAAGGGTTAGTTGGTGATGATTTAGAGTAGCCGAAGTAATTTAGGTGAGTCTGGCATAGTTTGTTATGATTTGTACACCTTTTTTGTGTAATTTTAAGATGATATGGTTTGGTTAGTTGTGGTAAGGGATAGTTGGGGGTGATTTACGGTAGCCGAAGTAATTTAGGTGATTCTGGTATAGTTTGTTATGATTTTTAGCATTTTTTTGTAATTTTAAAGTGATTGGGCTTAGTTTGTTGCTGTAAAGTGTAGTTGGGGGTAATTTTTGATAGCTGAAGTAATTTAGGTGAGTGTGGCATAGTTTGCTATGGTTAGTAGCATTTTTTTGTAATTTAAAAGTGATTGGGTTTACTTTGTTGTGGTAAGGGTTAGTTGGTGATGATTTATGGTAGCCGAAGTAATTTAGGTGAGTTTGGCATAGTTTGCTATGGTTACTAGCATTTTTTTGTAATTTAAAAGTGATTGGGTTTAGTTTGTTGTGGTAAGGATTAGTTGGTGATGATTTAGAGTAGCCGAAGTAATTTAAGTGAGTCTGGCATAGTTTGTTATGATTTGTACACCTATTTTTGTAATTTTAAGATGATATGGTTTGGTTTGTTGTGGTAAGGGATAGTTGGGGGTGATTTACGGTAGCCGAAGTAATTTAGTTGATTCTGGTATAGTTTGTTAAGATTTTTAGTAATTTTTTGTAATTTAAAAGTGATTGGGTTTAGTTTGTTCTGGTAAGGGTTAGTTGGTGATGATTTATGGTATCCGAAGTAATTGAGGTGTGTGTGGCATAGTTTGCTATGGTTACTAGCATTTTTTGTAATTTAAAAGTGATTGGGTTTAGTTTGTTGTGGTAAGGGTTAGTAGGTGTTGATTTAGAGTAGCCGAAGTAATTTAGGTGAGTTTGGCATAGTTTGCTATGGTTACTAGCATTTTTTTGTAATTTAAAAGTGATTGGGTTTAGTTTGTTGTGGTAAGGGTTAGTTGGTGATGATTTAGAATAGCCGAAGTAATTTAAGTGAGTCTGGCATAGTTTGTTATGATTTGTACACCTATTTTTGTAATTTTAAGATGATATGGTTTGGTTTGTTGTGGTAAGGGATAGTTGGGGGTGATTTACGGTAGCCGAAGTAATTTAGGTGATTCTGGTATAGTTTGTTATGATTTTTAGCATTTTTTTGTAATTTTAAAGTGATTGGGCTTAGTTTGTTGCTGTAAAGTGTAGTTGGGGGTGATTTTTGATAGCCGAAGTAATTTAGGTGAGTTTGGCATAGTTTTCTATGGTTAGTAGCATTTTTTTGTAATTTAAAAGTGATTGGGTTTAGTTCGTTGTGGTAAGGGTTTGTTGGTGATGATTTATGGTCGCCGAAGTAATTTAGGTGAGTTTGGCATAGTTTGCTATGGTTACTAGCATTTTTTTGTAATTTAAAAGTGATTGGGTTTAGTTTGTTGTGGTAAGGGTTAGTTGGTGATGATTTAGAGTAGCTGAAGTAATTTAGGTTAGTCTGGCATAGTTTGTTATGATTTGTACACCTTTTTTGTAATTTTAAGATGATATGGTTTGGTTTGTTGTGGTAAGGGATAGTTGGGGGTGATTTACGGTAGCCGAAGTAATTTAGGTGATTCTGGTATAGTTTGTTACGATTTTTAGCATTTTTTTGTAATTTTAAAGTGATTGGGCTTAGTTTGTTGTTGTAAAGTGTAGTTGGGGGTGATTTTTGATAGCCGAAGTAATTTAGGTGAGTTTGGCATAGTTTGCTATGGTTAGTAGAATTTTTTTGTAATTTAAAAGTGATTGGGTTTAGTTTGTTGTGGTAAGGGTTAGTTGGTGATGATTTATGGTAGCCGAAGTAATTTAGGTGAGTTTGGCATAGTTTGCTATGGTTACTAGCATTTTTTTGTAATTTAAAATTGATTGGGTTTAGATTGTTTTGGTAAGGGTTAGTTGGTGATGATTTAGAGTAGCCGAAGTAATTTAGGTGAGTCTGGCATTGTTTGTTATGATTTGTACACCTTTTTTTGTAATTTTAAGATAATATGGTTTGGTTTGTTGTGGTAAGGGATAGTTGGGGGTGATTTACGGTAGCCGAAGTAATTTAGGTGATTCTGGTATAGTTTGTTATGATTTTTAGCATTTTTTTGTAATTTTAAAGTGATTGGGCTTAGTTTGTTGCTGTAAAGTGTAGTTGGGGGTGATTTTTGATAGCCGAAATAATTTAGGTGAGTTTGGCATAGTTTGCTATGGTTAGTAGCATTTTTTGTAATTTAAAAATGATTGGGTTTAGTTTGTTGTGGTAAGGGTTAGTTGGTGATGATTTATGGTAGCCGAAGTAATTTAGGTGAGTTTGGCATAGTTTGCTATGGTTACTAGCATTTTTTTGTAATTTAAAAGAGAATGGGTTTAGTTTGTTGTGGTAAGGGTTAGTTGGTGATGATTTAGAATAGCCGAAGTAATTTAAGTGAGTCTGGCATAGTTTGTTATGATTTGTACACCTATTTTTGTAATTTTAAGATGATATGGTTTGGTTTGTTGTGGTAAGGGATAGTTGGGGGTGATTTACGGTAGCCGAAGTAATTTAGGTGATTCTGGTATAGTTTGTTATGATTTTTAGCATTTTTTTGTAATTTTGAAGTGATTGGGCTTAGTTTGTTGCTGTAAAGTGTAGTTGGGGGTGATTTTTGATAGCCGAAGTAATTTAGGTGAGTTTGGCATAGTTTTCTATGGTTAGTAGCATTTTTTTGTAATTTAAAAGTGATTGGGTTTAGTTCGTTGTGGTAAGGGTTAGTTGGTGATGATTTATGGTCGCCGAAGTAATTTAGGTGAGTTTGGCATAGTTTGCTATGGTTACTAGCATTTTTTTGTAATTTAAAAGTGATTGGGTTTAGTTTGTTGTGGTAAGGGTTAGTTGGTGATGATTTAGAGTAGCTGAAGTAATTTAGGTTAGTCTGGCATAGTTTGTTATGATTTGTACACCTTTTTTGTAATTTTAAGATGATATGGTTTGGTTTGTTGTGGTAAGGGATAGTTGGGGGTGATTTACGGTAGCCGAAGTAATTTAGGTGATTCTGGTATAGTTTGTTATGATTTTTAGCATTTTTTTGTAATTTTAAAGTGATTGGGCTTAGTTTGTTGTTGTAAAGTGTAGTTGGGGGTGATTTTTGATAGCCGAAGTAATTTAGGTGAGTTTGGCATAGTTTGCTATGGTTAGTAGCATTTTTTTGTAATTTAAAAGTGATTGGGTTTAGTTTGTTGTGGTAAGGGTTAGTTGGTGATGATTTATGGTAGCCGAAGTAATTTAGGTGAGTTTGGCATAGTTTGCTATGGTTACTAGCATTTTTTTGTAATTTAAAATTGATTGGGTTTAGATTGTTTTGGTAAGGGTTAGTTGGTGATGATTTAGAGTAGCCGAAGTAATTTAGGTGAGTCTGGCATTGTTTGTTATGATTTGTACACCTTTTTTTGTAATTTTAAGATAATATGGTTTGATTTGTTGTGGTAAGGGATAGTTGGGGGTGATTTACGGTAGCCGAAGTAATTTAGGTGATTCTGGTATAGTTTGTTATGATTTTTAGCATTTTTTTGTAATTTTAAAGTGATTGGGCTTAGTTTGTTGCTGTAAAGTGTAGTTGGGGGTGATTTTTGATAGCCGAAATAATTTAGGTGAGTTTGGCATAGTTTGCTATGGTTAGTAGCATTTTTTGTAATTTAAAAATGATTGGGTTTAGTTTGTTGTGGTAAGGGTTAGTTGGTGATGATTTATGGTAGCCGAAGTAATTTAGGTGAGTTTGGCATAGTTTGCTATGGTTACTAGCATTTTTTTGTAATTTAAAAGAGAATGGGTTTAGTTTGTTGTGGTAAGGGTTAGTTGGTGATGATTTAGAGTAGCCGAAGTAATTTAGGTGAGTCTGGCATAGTTTGTTATGATTTGTACACTTTTTTTGTAATTTTAAGATGATATGGTTTGGTTTGTTGTGGTAAGGGATAGTTGGGGGTGATTTACGGTAGCCGAAGTAATTTAGGTGATTCTGGTATAGTTTGTTATGATTTTTAGCATTTTTTTGTAATTTTAAAGTGATTGGGCTTAGATTGTTGCTGTAAAGTGTAGTTGGGGGTGATTATTGATAGCCGAAGTAATTTAGGTGAGTTTAGCATAGTTTGCTATGGTTACTAGCATTTTTTTGTAATTTAAAAGTGATTGGGTTTAGTTTGTTGTGGTAAGGGTTAGTTGGTGATGATTTATGGTAGCCGAAGTACTTTAGGTGAGTTTGGCATAGTTTGCTATGGTTAGTAGCATTTTTTTGTAATTTAAAATTGATTGGGTTTAGTTTGTTGTGGTAAGGGTTAGTTGGTGATGATTTATGGTCGCCGAAGTAATTTAGGTGAGTTTGGCATAGTTTGCTATGGTTACTAGCATTTTTTTGTAATTTAAAAGTGATTGGGTTTAGTTTGTTGTGGTAAGGGTTAGTTGGGGATCATTTAGAGTAGCCGAAGAAATTTAGGTGAGTCTGGCATAGTTTGTTATGATTTGTACACTTTTTTTTGTAATTTTAAGATGATATGGTTTGGTTTGTTGTGGTAAGGGATAGTTGGGGGTGATTTACGGTAGCCGAAGTAATTTAGGTAATTCTGGTATAGTTTGTTATGATTTTTAGCATTTTTTTGTAATTTTATAGGGATTGGGCTTAGTTTGTTGCTGTAAAGTGTAGTTGGGGGTGATTTTTGATAGCCGAAGTAATTTAGGTGAGTTTGGCATAGTTTGCTATGGTTACTTGCATTTTTTTGTAATATAAAAGTGATTGGATTTAGTTTGTTATGGTAAGGGTTAGTTGGTGATGATTTATGGTCGCCGAAGTAATTTAGGTGAGTTTGGCATAGTTTGCTATGGTTACTAGCATTTTTTTGTAATTTAAAAGTGATTGGGTTTAGTTTGTTGTGGTAAGGGTTAGTTGGGGATCATTTAGAGTAGCCGAAGAAATTTAGGTGAGTCTGGCATAGTTTGTTATGATTTGTACACTTTTTTTTGTAATTTTAAGATGATATGGTTTGGTTTGTTGTGGTAAGGGATAGTTGGGGGTGATTTACGGTAGCCGAAGTAATTTAGGTAATTCTGGTATAGTTTGTTATGATTTTTAGCATTTTTTTGTAATTTTAAAGGGATTGGGCTTAGTTTGTTGCTGTAAAGTGTAGTTGGGGGTGATTTTTGATAGCCGAAGTAATTTAGGTGAGTTTGGCATAGTTTGCTATGGTTACTTGCATTTTTTTGTAATATAAAAGTGATTGGATTTAATTTGTTGTGGTAAGGGTTAGTTGGTGATGATTTAGAGTAGCCGAAGTAATTTAGGTGAGTTTGGCATAGTTTGCTATGATTTGTACACCTTTTTTGTAATTTTAAGATATGGTTTGGTTTGTTGTGGTAAGGGATAGTTGGGGGTGATTTACGGTAGCCGAAGTAATTTAGGTGATTCTGATATAGTTTGTTATGATTTTTAGCATTTTTTTGTAATTTTAAAGTGATTGGGCTTAGTTTGTTGCTGTAAAGTGTAGTTGGGGGTGATTTTTGATAGCCGAAGTAATTCAGGTGAGTTTGGCATAGCTTGCTATGGTTAGTAGAATTTTTTTGTAATTTAAAAGTGATTGGGTTTAGTTTGTTGTGGTAAGGGTTAGTTGGTGATGATTTAGGGTAGCCGAAGTAATTTAAGTGAGTCTGGCATAGTTTGTTATGATTTGTACACCTATTTTTGTAATTTTAAGATGATATGGTTTGGTTTGTTGTGGTAAGGGATAGTTGGGGGTGATTTACGGTAGCCGAAGTAATTTAGTTGATTCTGGAATAGTTTGTTAAGATTTTTAGTTATTTTTTGTAATTTAAAAGTGATTGGGTTTAGTTTGTTGTGGTAAGGGTTAGTTGGTGATGATTTATGGTATCCGAAGTAATTGAGGTGTATTTGGCATAGTTTGCTATGGTTACTAGCATTTTTTGTAATTTAAAAGTGATTGGGTTTAGTTTGTTGTGGTAAGGGTTAGTTGGTGTTGATTTAGAGTAGCCGAAGTAATTTAGGTGAGTTTGGCTTAGTTTGCTATGGTTACTAGCATTTTTTTGTAATTTAAAAGTGATTGGGTTTAGTTTGTTGTGGTAAGGGTTAGTTGGTGATGATTTAGAGTAGCCGAAGTAATTTAGGTGAGTCTGGCATAATTTGTTATGATTTGTACACCTTTTTTTGTAATTTTAAGATAATATGGTTTGGTTTGTTGTGGTAAGGGATAGTTGGGGGTGATTTACGGTAGCCGAAGTAATTTAGGTGATTCTGGTATAGTTTGTTATGATTGTTAGCATTTTTTTGTAATTTTAAAGTGATTGGGCTTAGTTTGTTGTTGTAAAGTGTAGTTGGGGGTGATTTTTGATAGCCGAAGTAATTTAGGTGAGTTTGGCATAGTTTGCTATGGTTAGTAGCATTTTTTTGTAATTTAAAAGTGATTGGGATTAGTTTGTTGTGGTAAGGGATAGTTGGTGATGATTTATGGTAGCCGAAGTAATTTAGGTGAGTTTGGCATAGTTTGCTATGGTTACTAGCATTTTTTTGTAATTTAAAATTGATTAGGTTTAGATTGTTGTGGTAAGGGTTAGTTGGTGATGATTTAGAGAAGCCGAAGTAATTTAGGTGAGTCTGGCATTGTTTGTTATGATTTGTACACCTTTTTTTGTAATTTTAAGATGATATGGTTTGGTTTGTTGTGGTAAGGGATAGTTGGGGGTGATTTACGGTAGCCGAAGTAATTTAGGTGATTCTGGTATAGTTTGTTATGATTTTTAGCATTTTTTTGTAATTTTAAAGTGATTGGGCTTAGTTTGTTGCTGTAAAGTGTAGTTGGGGGTGATTTTTGATAGCCGAAGTAATTTAGTTGAGTTTGGCATAGCTTGCTATGGTTAGTAGAATTTTTTTGTAATTTAAAAGTGATTGGGTTTAGTTTGTTGTGGTAAGGGTTAGTTGGTGATGATTTAGAGTAGCCGAAGTAATTTAAGTGAGTCTGGCATAGTTTGTTATGATTTGTACACCTATTTTTGTAATTTTAAGATGATATGGTTTGGTTTGTTGTGGTAAGGGATAGTTGGGGGTGATTTACGGTAGCCGAAGTAATTTAGTTGATTCTGGTATAGTTTGTTAAGATTTTTAGTAATTTTTTGTAATTTAAAATTGATTGGGTTTAGTTTGTTGTGGTAAGGGTTAGTTGGTGATGAATTATGGTATCCGAAGTAATTGAGGTGTGTTTGGCATAGTTTGCTATGGTTACTAGCATTTTTTGTAATTTAAAAGTGATTGGGTTTAGTTTGTTGTGGTAAGGGTTAGTTGGTGATGATTTATGGTAGCCGAAGTAATTTAGGTGAGTTTGGCATAGTTTGCTATGGTTACTAGCATTTTTTTGTAATTTAAAATTGATTAGGTTTAGATTGTTGTGGTAAGGGTTAGTTGGTGATGATTTAGAGTAGCTGAAGTAATTTAGGTTGGTCTGGCATAGTTTGTTATGATTTGTACACCTTTTTTGTAATTTTAAGATGATATGGTTTGGTTTGTTGTGGTAAGGGATAGTTGGGGGTGATTTACGGTAGCCGAAGTAATTTAGGTGATTCTGGTATAGTTTGTTATGATTTTTAGCATTTTTTTGTAATTTTAAAGTGATTGGGCTTAGTTTGTTGTTGTAAAGTGTAGTTGGGGGTGATTTTTGATAGCCGAAGTAATTTAGGTGAGTTTGGCATAGTTTGCTATGGTTAGTAGCATTTTTTTGTAATTTAAAAGTGATTGGGTTTAGTTTGTTGTGGTAAGGGTTAGTTGGTGATGATTTATGGTAGCCGAAGTAATTTAGGTGAGTTTGGCATAGTTTGCTATGGTTACTAGCATTTTTTTGTAATTTAAAATTGATTGGGTTTAGATTGTTGTGGTAAGGGTTAGTTGGTGATGATTTAGAGTAGCCGAAGTAATTTAGGTAAGTCTGGCATAGTTTGCTATGGTTAGTAGCATTTTTTTGTAATTTAAAAGTGATTGGGTTTAGTTTGTTGTGGTAAGGGTTAGTTGGTGATGATTTATGGTAGCCGAAGTAATTTAGGTGAGTTTGGCATAGTTTGCTATGGTTAGTAGCATTTTTTTGTAATTTAAAAGTGATTGGGTTTAGTTTGTTGTGGTAAGGGTTAGTTGGTGATGATTTATGGTAGCCGAAGTAATTTAGGTGAGTTTGGCATAGTTTGCTATGGTTACTAGCATTTTTTTGTAATTTAAAAGTGATTGGGTTTAGTTTGTTGTGGTAAGGGTTAGTTGGGGATGATTTAGAGTAGCCGAAGAAATTTAGGTGAGTCTGGCATAGTTTGTTATGATTTGTACACTTTTTTTTGTAATTTTAAGATGATATGGTTTGGTTTGTTGTGGTAAGGGATAGTTGGGGGTGATTTACGGTGGCCGAAGTAATTTAGGTAATTCTGGTATAGTTTGTTATGATTTTTAGCATTTTTTTGTAATTTTAAAGGGATTGGGCTTAGTTTGTTGCTGTAAAGTGTAGTTGGGGGTGATTTTTGATAGCCGAAGTAATTTAGGTGAGTTTGGCATAGTTTGCTATGGTTACTTGCATTTTTTTGTAATATAAAAGTGATTGGATTTAATTTGTTGTGGTAAGGGTTAGTTGGTGATGATTTAGAGTAGCCGAAGTAATTTACGTGAGTTTGGCATAGTTTGCTATGATTTGTACACCTTTTTTGTAATTTTAAGATGATATGGTTTGGTTTGTTGTGGTAAGGGATAGTTGGGGGTGATTTACGGTAGCCGAAGTAATTTAGGTGATTCTGGTATAGTTTGTTATGATTTTTAGCATTTTTTTGTAATTTTAAAGTGATTGGGCTTAGTTTGTTGCTGTAAAGTGTAGTTGGGGGTGATTTTTGATAGCCGAAGTAATTTAGGTGAGTTTGGCATAGCTTGCTATGGTTAGTAGAATTTTTTTGTAATTTAAAAGTGATTGGGTTTAGTTTGTTGTGGTAAGGGTTAGTTGGTGATGATTTAGAGTAGCCGAAGTAATTTAAGTGAGTCTGGCATAGTTTGTTATGATTTGTACACCTATTTTTGTAATTTTAAGATGATATGGTTTGGTTTGTTGTGGTAAGGGATAGTTGGGGGTGATTTACGGTAGCCGAAGTAATTTAGTTGATTCTGGAATAGTTTGTTAAGATTTTTAGTTATTTTTTGTAATTTAAAAGTGATTGGGTTTAGTTGGTGATGATTTATGGTATCCGAAGTAATTGAGGTGTGTTTGGCATAGTTTGCTATGGTTACTAGCATTTTTTGTAATTTAAAAGTGATTGGGTTTAGTTTGTTGTGGTAAGGGTTAGTTGGTGTTGATTTAGAGTAGCCGAAGTAATTTAGGTGAGTTTGGCTTAGTTTGCTATGGTTACTAGCATTTTTTTGTAATTTAAAAGTGATTGGGTTTAGTTTGTTGTGGTAAGGGTTAGTTGGTGATGATTTAGAGTAGCCGAAGCAATTTAGGTGAGTCTGGCATAATTTGTTATGAATTGTACACCTTTTTTTGTAATTTTAAGATAATATGGTTTGGTTTGTTGTGGTAAGGGATAGTTGGGGGTGATTTACGGTAGCCGAAGTAATTTAGGTGATTCTGGTATAGTTTGTTATGATTGTTAGCATTTTTTTGTAATTTTAAAGTGATTGGGCTTAGTTTGTTGTTGAAAAGTGTAGTTGGGGGTGATTTTTGATAGCCGAAGTAATTTAGGTGAGTTTGGCATAGTTTGCTATGGTTAGTAGCATTTTTTTGTAATTTAAAAGTGATTGGGTTTAGTTTGTTGTGGTAAGGGTTAGTTGGTGATGATTTATGGTAGCCGAAGTAATTTAGGTGAGTTTGGCATAGTTTGCTATGGTTACTAGCATTTTTTTGTAATTTAAAATTGATTAGGTTTAGATTGTTGTGGTAAGGGTTAGTTGGTGATGATTTAGAGAAGCCGAAGTAATTTAGGTGAATCTGGCATTGTTTGTTATGATTTGTACACCTTTTTTTGTAATTTTAAGATGATATGGTTTGGTTTGTTGTGGTAAGGGATAGTTGGGGGTGATTTACGGTAGCCGAAGTAATTTAGGTGATTCTGGTATAGTTTGTTATGATTTTTAGCATTTTTTTGTAATTTTAAAGTGATTGGGCTTAGTTTGTTGCTGTAAAGTGTAGTTGGGGGTGATTTTTGATAGCCGAAGTAATTTAGGTGAGTTTGGCATAGCTTGCTATGGTTAGTAGAATTTTTTTGTAATTTAAAAGTGATTGGGTTTAGTTTGTTGTGGTAAGGGTTAGTTGGTGATGATTTAGAGTAGCCGAAGTAATTTAAGTGAGTCTGGCATAGTTTGTTATGATTTGTACACCTATTTTTGTAATTTTAAGATGATATGGTTTGGTTTGTTGTGGTAAGGGATAGTTGGGGGTGATTTACGGTAGCCGAAGTAATTTAGTTGATTCTGGTATAGTTTGTTAAGATTTTTAGTAATTTTTTGTAATTTAAAAGTGATTGGGTTTAGTTTGTTGTGGTAAGGGTTAGTTGGTGATGATTTATGGTATCCGAAGTAATTGAGGTGTGTTTGGCATAGTTTGCTATGGTTACTAGCATTTTTTGTAATTTAAAAGTGATTGGGTTTAGTTTGTTGTAGTAAGGGTTAGTTGGTGTTGATTTAGAATAGCCGAAGTAATTTAGGTGAGTTTGGCATAGTTTGCTATGGTTACTAGCATTTTTTTGTAATTTAAAAGTGATTGGGTTTAGTTTGTTGTGGTAAGGGTTAGTTGGTGATGATTTAGAGTAGCCGAAGCAATTTAGGTGAGTCTGGCTTAATTTGTTATGATTTGTACACCTTTTTTTGTAATTTTAAGATAATATGGTTTGGTTTGTTGTGGTAAGGGATAGTTGGGGGTGATTTACGGTAACCGAAGTAATTTAGGTGATTCTGGTATAGTTTGTTATGATTGTTAGCATTTTTTTGTAATTTTAAAGTGATTGGGCTTAGTTTGTTGTTGTAAAGTGTAGTTGGGGGTGATTTTTGATAGCCGAAGTAATTTAGGTGAGTTTGGCATAGTTTGCTATGGTTAGTAGCATTTTTTTGTAATTTAAAAGTGATTGGGTTTAGTTTGTTGTGGTAAGGGTTAGTTGGTGATGATTTATGGTAGCCGAAGTAATTTAGGTGAGTTTGGCATAGTTTGCCATGGTTACTAGCATTTTTTTGTAATTTAAAATTGATTAGGTTTAGATTGTTGTGGTAAGGGTTAGTTGGTGATGATTTAGAGTAGCCGAAGTAATTTAGGTGAGTCTGGCATTGTTTGCTATGATTTGTACACCTTTTTTTGTAATTTTAAGATGATATGGTTTGGTTTGTTGTGGTAAGGGATAGTTGGATGTGATTTACGGTAGCCGAAGTAATTTAGGTGATTCTGGTATAGTTTGTTATGATTTTTAGCATTTTTTTGTAATTTTAAAGTGATTGGGCTTAGTTTGTTGCTGTAAAGTGTAGTTGGGGGTGATTTTTGATAGCCGAAGTAATTTAGGTGAGTTTGGCATAGCTTGCTATGGTTAGTAGAATTTTTTTGTAATTTAAAAGTGATTGGGTTTAGTTTGTTGTGGTAAGGGTTAGTTGGTGATGATTTAGAGTAGCCGAAGTAATTTAAGTGAGTCTGGCATAGTTTGTTATGATTTGTACACCTTTTTTTGTAATTTTAAGATAATATGGTTTGGTTTGTTGTGGTAAGGGATAGTTGGGGGTGATTTACGGTAACCGAAGTAATTTAGGTGATTCTGGTATAGTTTGTTATGATTGTTAGCATTTTTTTGTAATTTTAAAGTGATTGGGCTTAGTTTGTTGTTGTAAAGTGTAGTTGGGGGTGATTTTTGATAGCCGAAGTAATTTAGGTGAGTTTGGCATAGTTTGCTATGGTTACTAGCATTTTTTTGTAATTTAAAAGTGATTGGGTTTAGTTTGTTGTGGTAAGGGTTAGTTGGTGATGATTTAGAGTAGCCGAAGCAATTTAGGTGAGTCTGGCTTAATTTGTTATGATTTGTACACCTTTTTTTGTAATTTTAAGATAATATGGTTTGGTTTGTTGTGGTAAGGGATAGTTGGGGGTGATTTACGGTAACCGAAGTAATTTAGGTGATTCTGGTATAGTTTGTTATGATTGTTAGCATTTTTTTGTAATTTTAAAGTGATTGGGCTTAGTTTGTTGTTGTAAAGTGTAGTTGGGGGTGATTTTTGATAGCCGAAGTAATTTAGGTGAGTTTGGCATAGCTTGCTATGGTTAGTAGCATGTTTTTGTAATTTAAAAGTGATTGGATTTAGTTTGTTATGGTAAGGGTTAGTTGGTGATGATTTATGGTCGCCGAAGTAATTTAGGTGAGATTGGCATAGTTTGCTATGGTTACTAGCATTTTTTTGTAATTTAAAAGTGATTGGGTTTAGTTTGTTGTGGTAAGGGTTAGTTGGGGATGATTTAGAGTAGCCGAAGAAATTTAGGTGAGTCTGGCATAGTTTGTTATGATTTGTACACTTTTTTTTGTAATTTTAAGATGATATGGTTTGGTTTGTTGTGGTAAGGGATAGTTGGGGGTGATTTACGGTAGCCGAAGTAATTTAGGTAATTCTGGTATAGTTTGTTATGATTTTTAGCATTTTTTTGTAATTTTAAAGTGATTGGGCTTAGTTTGTTGCTGTAAAGTGTAGTTGGGGGTGATTTTTGATAGCCGAAGTAATTTAGGTGAATTTGGCATAGTTTGCTATGGTTAGTAGCATTTTTTTGTAATTTAAAAGTGATTGGGTTTAGTTTGTTGTGGTAAGGGTTAGTTGGTGATGATTTATGGTAGCCGAAGTAATTTAGGTGAGTTTGGCATAGTTTGCTATGGTTACTAGCATTTTTTTGTAATTTAAAAGTGATTAGGTTTAGTTTGTTGTGGTAATGGTTAGTTGGTGATGATTTAGAGTAGCCGAAGTAATTTAGGTGAGTCTGGCATTGTTTGCTATGATTTGTACACCTTTTTTTGTAATTTTAAGATGATATGGTTTGGTTTGTTGTGGTAAGGGATAGTTGGGGGTGATTTACGGTAGCCGAAGTAATTTAGGTGATTCTGGTATAGTTTGTTATGATTTTTAGCATTTTTTTGTAATTTTAAAGTGATTGGGCTTAGTTTGTTGCTGTAAAGTGTAGTTGGGGGTGATTTTTGATAGCCGAAGTAATTTAGGTGAGTTTGGCATAGCTTGCTATGGTTAGTAGAATTTTTTTGTAATTTAAAAGTGATTGGGTTTAGTTTGTTGTGGTAAGGGTTAGTTGGTGATGATTTAGAGTAGCCGAAGTAATTTAAGTGAGTCTGGCATAGTTTGTTATGGTTACTAGCATTTTTTTGTAATTTAAAAGTGATTGGGTTTAGTTTGTTGTGGTAAGGGTTAGCTGGTGATGATTTAGAGTAGCCGAAGCAATTTAGGTGAGTCTGGCATAATTTGTTATGATTTGTACACCTTTTTTTGTAATTTTAAGATAATATGGTTTGGTTTGTTGTGGTAAGGGATAGTTGGGGGTGATTTACGGTAGCCGAAGTAATTTAGGTGATTCTGGTATAGTTTGTTATGATTGTTAGCATTTTTTTGTAATTTTAAAGTGATTGGGCTTAGTTTGTTGTTGTAAAGTGTAGTTGGGGGTGATTTTTGATAGCCGAAGTAAATTAGGTGAGTTTGGCATAGTTTGCTATGGTTAGTAGCATTTTTTTGTAATTTAAAAGTGATTGGGTTTAGTTTGTTGTGGTAAGGGTTAGTTGGTGATGATTTATGGTAGCCGAAGTAATTTAGGTGAGTTTGGCATAGTTTGCTATGGTTACTAGCATTTTTTTGTAATTCAAAATTGATTAGGTTTAGATTGTTGTGGTAAGGGTTAGTTGGTGATGATTTAGAGTAGCCGAAGTAATTTAGGTGAGTCTGGCATTGTTTGTTATGATTTGTACACCTTTTTTTGTAATTTTAAGATAATATGGTTTGGTTTGCTGTGGTAAGGGATAGTTGGGGGTGATTTACGGTAGCCGAAGTAATTTAGGTGATTCTGGTATAGTTTGTTATGATTTTTAGCATTTTTTTGTAATTTTAAAATGATTGGGCTTTGTTTGTTGCTGTAAATTGTAGTTGGGGGTGATTTTTGATAGCCGAAGTAATTTAGGTGAGTTTGGCATAGTTTGCTATGGTTAGTAGCATGTTTTTGTAATTTAAAAGTGATTGGATTTAGTTTGTTATGGTAAGGGTTAGTTGGTGATGATTTATGGTCGCCGAAGTAATTTAGGTGAGATTGGCATAGTTTGCTATGGTTACTAGCATTTTTTTGTAATTTAAAAGTGATTGGGTTTAGTTTGTTGTGGTAAGGGTTAGTTGGGGATGATTTAGAGTAGCCGAAGGAATTTAGGTGAGTCTGGCATAGTTTGTTATGATTTGTACACTTTTTTTTGTAATTTTAAGATGATATGGTTTGGTTTGTTGTGGTAAGGGATAGTTGGGGGTGATTTACGGTAGCCGAAGTAATTTAGGTAATTCTGGTATAGTTTGTTATGATTTTTAGCATTTTTTTGTAATTTTAAAGTGATTGGGCTTAGTTTGTTGCTGTAAAGTGTAGTTGGGGGTGATTTTTGATAGCCGAAGTAATTTAGGTGAATTTGGCATAGTTTGCTATGGTTAGTAGCATTTTTTTGTATTTTAAAAGTGATTGGGTTTAGTTTGTTGTAATAAGGGTTAGTTGGTGATGATTTATGGTAGCCGAAGTAATTTAGGTGAGTTTGGCATAGTTTGCTATGGTCATTAGCATTTTTTTGTAATTTAAAAGTGATTGGGTTTAGTTTGTTGTGGTAAGGGTTAGTTGGTGATGATTTAGAGTAGCCGAAGTAATTTAGGTGAGTCTGGAATGGTTTGTTTTGATTTGTACACCTTTTTTTGTAATTTTAAGATGATATGGTTTGGTTTGTTGTGGTAAGGGATAGTTGGGGGTAATTTACGATAGCCGAAGTAATTTAGGTGATTCTGGTATAGTTTGTTCTGATTTTTAGCATTTTTTTGTAATTTTAAAGTGATTGGGCTTAGTTTGTTGCTGTAAAGTGTAGTTGGGGGTGATTTTTGATAGCCGAAGTAATTTAGGTGACTTTGGCATAGTTTGCTATGGTTAGTAGCATTTTTTTGTAATTTAAAAGTGATTGGGTTTAGTTTGTTGTAATAAGGGTTAGTTGGTGATGATTTATAGTAGCCGAAGTAATTTAGGTGAGTTTGGCATAGTTTGCTATAGTCATTAGCATTTTTTTGTAATTTAAAAGTGATTGGGTTTAGTTTGTTGTGGTAAGGGTTAGTTGGTGATGATTTCGAGTAGCCGAAGTAATTTAGGTGAGTCTGGCATAGTTTCTTATGATTTGTACACCTTTTTTTGTGATTTTAAGATGATATGGTTTGGTTTGTTGTGGTAAGGGATAGTTGGGGGTGATTTACGATAGCCGAAGTAATTTAGGTGATTCTGGTATAGTTTGTTCTGATTTTTAGCATTTTTTTGTAATTTTAAAGTGATTGGGCTTAGTTTGTTGCTGTAAAGTGTAGTTGGGGGTGATTTTTGATAGCCGAAGTAATTTAGGTGACTTTGGCATAGTTTGCTATAGTTAGTAGCATTTTTTTTTTCTTTAAAAGTAATTGGGTTTAGTTTGTTATGGTAAAGGTTAGTTGGTGATGATTTATGGTAGCCGAAGTAATTTAGGTGAGTTTGGCTTAGTTTGTTATGATTTGTACACCTTTTTTTGTAATTTTAAAATGATATAATTTGGTTTGTTGTTGTAAGGGATAGTTGGGGGTGATTTACGGTAGCCGAAGTAATTTAGGTGATTCTGGTATAGTTTGTTATGATTTTTAGCATTTTTTTGTAATCTTAAAGTGATTGGGCTTAGTTTGTTGTTGTAAAGTGTAGTTGGGGGTGATTTTTGATAGCCGAAGTAATTTTGGTGAGTTTGGCATAGTTTGCTATGGTTAGTAGCATTTTTTTGTAATTTAAAAGTGATTGGGATTAGTTTGTTGTGGTAAGGGTTAGTTGGTGATTATTTATGGTAGCCGAAGTAATTTAGGTGAGTTTGGCATAGTTAGCTATGGTTTGGTTTGTTGTGGTAAGGGATAGTTGGGGGTGATTTACGGTAGCCGAAGTAATTTAGGTAATTCTGGTATAGTTTGTTATGATTTTTAGCATTTTTTTGTAATTTTAAAGTGATTGGGCTTAGTTTGTTGCTGTAAAGTGTAGTTGGGGGTGATTTTTGATAGCCGAAGTAATTTAGGTGAATTTGGCATAGTTTGCTATGGTTAGTAGCATTTTTTGTAATTTAAAAGTGATTGGGTTTAGTTTGTTGTAATAAGGGTTAGTTGGTGATGATTTATGGTAGCCGATGTAATTTAGGTGAGTTTGGCATAGTTTGCTATGGTCATTAGCATTTTTTTGTAATTTAAAAGTGATTGGGTTTAGTTTGTTGTGGTAAGGGTTAGTTGGTGATGATTTCGAGTAGCCGAAGTAATTTAGGTGAGTCTGGCATAGTTTCTTATGATTTGTACCCCTTTTTTTGTGATTTTAAGATGATATGGTTTGGTTTGTTGTGGTAAGGGATAGTTGGGGGTGATTTACGATAGCCGAAGTAATTTAGGTGATTCTGGTATAGTTTGTTATGATTTTTAGCATTTTTTTGTAATTTTAAAGTGATTGGGCTTAGTTTGTTGTTGTAAAGTGTAGTTGGGGGTGATTTTTGATAGCCGAAGTAATTTTGGTGAGTTTGGCATAGTTTGCTATGGTTAGTAGCATTTTTTTGTAATTTAAAAATGATTGGGATTAGTTTGTTGTGGTAAGGGTTAGTTGGTGATTATTTATGGTAGCCGAAGTAATTTAGGTGAGTTTGGCATAGTTTGCTATGATTTGGTTTGTTGTGGTAAGGGATAGTTGGGGGTGATTTACGGTAGCCGTAGTAATTTAGATGATTCTGGTATAGTTTGTTATGATTTTTAGCATTTTTTTGTAATTTTAAAGAGATTGGGCTTAGTTTGTTGTTGTAAAGTGTAGTTGGGGGTGATTTTTAATAGCCGAAGTAATTTAGGTGAGTTTGGCATAGTTTGCTATGGTTAGTAGCATTTTTTTGTAATTTGATAGTGATTGGGTTTAGTTTGTTGTGGTAAAGGTTAGTTGGTGATGATTTATGGTAGCCGAAGTAATTTAGGTGAGTTTGGCATAGTTTGCTATGGTTACTAGCATTTTTTTGGAATTTAAAAGTGATTGGGTTTAGTTTGTTATGGTAAGGGTTAGTTGGTGATGATTTAGAGTAGCCGAAGTAATTTAAGTGAGTCTGGCATAGTTTGTTATGATTTGTACACCTTTTTTTGTAATTTTAAGATGATATGGTTTGGTTTGTTGTGGTAAGGGATAGTTGGGGGTGATTTACGGTAGCCGAAGTAATTTAGGTAATTCTGGTATAGTTTGTTATGATTTTTAGCATTTTTTTGTAATTTTAAAGTGATTGGGCTTAGTTTGTTGCTGTAAAGTGTAGTTGGGGGTGATTTTTGATAGCCGAAGTAATTTAGGTGAATTTGGCATAGTTTGCTATGGTTAGTAGCATTTTTTTGTAATTTAAAAGTGATTGGGTTTAGTTTGTTGTAATAAGGGTTAGTTGGTGATGATTTATGGTAGCCGAAGTAATTTAGGTGAGTTTGGCATAGTTTGCTATGGTTATTAGCATTTTTTTGTAATTTAAAAGTGATTGGGTTTAGTTTGTTGTGGTAAGGGTTAGTTGGTGATGATTTCGAGTAGCCGAAGTAATTTAGGTGAGTCTGGCATAGTTTGTTATGATTTGTTCACCTTTTTTTGTAATTTTAAGATGATATGGTTTGGTTTGTTGTGGTAAGGGATAGTTGGGGGTGATTTACGGTAGCCGAAGTAATTTAGGTAATTCTGGTATAGTTTGTTATGATTTTTAGCATTTTTTTGTAATTTTAAAGTGATTGGGCTTAGTTTGTTGCTGTAAAGTGTAGTTGGGGGTGATTTTTGATAGCCGAAGTAATTTAGGTGAATTTGGCATAGTTTGCTATGGTTAGTAGCATTTTTTTGTAATTTAAAAGTGATTGGGATTAGTTTGTTGTGGTAAAGGGTTAGTTGGTGATTATTTATGGTAGCCGAAGTAATTTAGGTGAATTTGGCATAGTTTGCTATGGTTTGGTTTGTTGTGGTAAGGGATAGTTGGGGGTGATTTACGGTAGCCGAAGTAATTTAGGTGATTCTGGTATAGTTTGTTATGATTTTAAGCATTTTTTTGTAATTTTAAAGTGATTGGGCTTAGTTTGTTGTTGGAAAGTGTAGTTGGGGGTGATTTTTGATAGCCCAAGTAATTTTGGTGAGTTTGGCATAGTTTGCTAAGGTTAGTAGCATTTTTTTGTAATTTAAAAGTGATTGGGATTAGTTTGTTGTGGTAAGGGTTAGTTGGTGATTATTTATGGTAGCCAAAGTAATTTAGGTGAGTTTGGCATAGTTTGCTATGGTTTGGTTTGTTGTGGTAAGGGATAGTTGGAGGTGATTTACGGTAGCCGAAGTAATTTAGGTAATTCTGGTATAGTTTGTTATGATTTTTAGAATTTTTTTGTAATTTTAAAGTGATTGGGCTTAGTTTGTTGCTGTAAAGTGTAGTTGGGGGTGATTTTTGATAGCCGAAGTAATTTAGGTGAATTTGGCATAGTTTGCTATGGTTAGTAGCATTTTTTTGTAATTTAAAAGTGATTGGGTTTAGTTTGTTGTAATAAGGGTTAGTTGGTGATGATTTATGGTAGCCGAAGTAATTTAGGTGAGTTTGGCATAGTTTGCTATGGTCATTAGCATTTTTTTGTAATTTAATAGTGATTGGGTTTAGTTTGTTGTGGTAAGGGTTAGTTGGTGATGATTTCGAGTAGCCGAAGTAATTTAGGTGAGTCTGGCATAGTTTCTTATGATTTGTACACCTTTTTTTGTGATTTTAAGATGATATGGTTTGGTTTGTTGTGGTAAGGGATAGTTGGGGGTGATTTACGATAGCCGAAGTAATTTAGGTGATTCTGGTATAGTTTGTTCTGATTTTTAGCGTTTTTTTGTAATTTTAAAGTGATTGGGCTTAGTTTGTTGCTGTAAAGTGTAGTTGGGGGTGATTTTTGATAGCCGAAGTAATTTAGGTGACTTTGGCATAGTTTGCTATGGTTAGTAGCATTTTTTTTTCTTTAAAAGTGATTGGGTTTAGTTTGTTATGGTAAAGGTTAGTTGGTGATGATTTATGGTAGCCGAAGTAATTTAGGTGAGTTTGGCTTAGTTTGTTATGATTTGTACACCTTTTTTTGTAATTTTAAAATGATATAGTTTGGTTTGTTGTTGTAAAGGATAGTTGGGGGGATATACGGTAGCCGAAGTAATTTAGGTGATTCTGGTATAGTTTGTTATAATTTTTAGCATTTTTTTGTAATTTTAAAGTGATTGGGCTTAGTTTGTTGCTGTAAAGTGTAGTTGGGGGTGATTTTTGATAGCTGAAGTAATTTAGGTGAGTTTGGCATAGCTTGCTATGGTTAGTAGAATTTTTTTGTAATTTAAAAGTGATTGGGATTAGTTTGTTGTGGTAAAGGGTTAGTTGGTGATTATTTATGGTAGCCGAAGTAATTTAGGTGAGTTTGGCATAGTTTGCTATGGTTTGGTTTGTTGTGGTAAGGGATAGTTGGGGGTGATTTACGGTAGCCGAAGTAATTTAGGTGATTCTGGTATAGTTTGTTATGATTTTTAGCATTTTTTTGTAATTTTAAAGTGATTGGGCTTAGTTTGTTGTTGTAAAGTGTAGTTGGGGGTGATTTTTGATAGCCGAAGTAATTTTGGTGAGTTTGGCATAGTTTGCTATGGTTAGTAGCATTTTTTTGTAATTTAAAAGTGATTGGGATTAGTTTGTTGTGGTAAGGGTTAGTTGGTGATTATTTATGGTAGCCGAAGTAATTTAGGTGAGTTTGGCATAGTTTGCTATGATTTGGTTTGTTGTGGTAAGGGATAGTTGGGGGTGATTTACGGTAGCCGAAGTAATTTAGGTGATTCTGGTATAGTTTGTTATGATTTTTAGCATTTTTTTGTAATTTTAAAGTGATTGGGCTTAGTTTGTTGTTGTAAAGTGTAGTTGGGGGTGATTTTTAATAGCCGAAGTAATTTTGGTGAGTTTGGCATAGTTTGCTATGGTTAGTAGCATTTTTTTGTAATTTAAAAGTGATTGGGATTAGTTTGTTGTGGCAAGGGTTAGTTGGTGATTATTTATGGTAGCCGAAGTAATTTAGGTGAGTTTGGCATAGTTTGCTATGATTTGGTTTGTTGTGGTAAGGGATAGTTGGGGGTGATTTACGGTAGCCGAAGTAATTTAGGTGATTCTGGTATAGTTTGTTATGATTTTTAGCATTTTTTTGTAATTTTAAAGTGATTGGGCTTAGTTTGTTGTTGTAAAGTGTAGTTGGGGGTGATTTTTGATAGCCGAAGTAATTTAGGTGACTTTGGCATAGTTTGCTATGGTTAGTAGCATTTTTTTTTTCTTTAAAAGTGATTGGGTTTAGTTTGTTATGGTAAAGGTTAGTTGGTGATGATTTATGGTAGCCGAAGTAATTTAGGTGAGTTTGGCTTAGTTTGTTATGATTTGTACACCTTTTTTTGTAATTTTAAAATGATATAGTTTGGTTTGTTGTTGTAAGGGATAGTTGGGGGGATATACGGTAGCCGAAGTAATTTAGGTGATTCTGGTATAGTTTGTTATAATTTTTAGCATTTTTTTGTAATTTTAAAGTGATTGGGCTTAGTTTGTTGCTGTAAAGTGTAGTTGGGGGTGATTTTTGATAGCTGAAGTAATTTAGGTGAGTTTGGCATAGCTTGCTATGGTTAGTAGAATTTTTTTGTAATTTAAAAGTGATTGGGATTAGTTTGTTGTGGTAAAGGGTTAGTTGGTGATTATTTATGGTAGCCGAAGTAATTTAGGTGAGTTTGGCATAGTTTGCTATGGTTTGGTTTGTTGTGGTAAGGGATAGTTGGGGGTGATTTACGGTAGCCGAAATAATTTAGGTGATTCTGGTATAGTTTGTTATGATTTTTAGCATTTTTTTGTAATTTTAAAGTGATTGGGCTTAGTTTGTTGTTGTAAAGTGTAGTTGGGGGTGATTTTTGATAGCCGAAGTAATTTTGGTGAGTTTGGCATAGTTTGCTATGGTTAGTAGCATTTTTTTGTAATTTAAAAGTGATTGGGATTAGTTTGTTGTGGTAAGAGTTAGTTGGTGATTATTTATGGTAGCCGAAATAATTTAGGTGAGTTTGGCATAGTTTGCTATGATTTGGTTTGTTGTGGTAAGGGATAGTTGGGGGTGATTTACGGTAGCCGAAGTAATTTAGGTGATTCTGGTATAGTTTGTTATGATTTTTAGCATTTTTTTGTAATTTTAAAGTGATTGGGCTTAGTTTGTTGTTGTAAAGTGTAGTTGGGGGTGATTTTTAATAGCCGAAGTAATTTAGGTGAGTTTGGCATAGTTTGCTATGGTTAGTAGCATTTTTTTGTAATTTAATAGTGATTGGGTTTAGTTTGTTGTGGTAAGGGTTAGTTGGTGATGATTTATGGTAGCCGAAGTAATTTAGGTGAGTTTGGCATAGTTTGCTATGGTTACTAGCATTTTTTTGGAATTTAAAAGTGATTGGGTTTAGTTTGTTGTGGTAAGGGTTAGTTGGTGATGATTTATGGTAGCCGAAGTAATTTTGGTGAGTTTGGCATAGTTTGCTATGGTTAGTAGCATTTTTTTGTAATTTAAAAGTGATTGGGATTAGTTTGTTGTGGTAAGGGTTAGTTGGTGATTATTTATGGTAGCCGAAGTAATTTAGGTGAGTTTGGCATAGTTTGCTATGATTTGGTTTGTTGTGGTAAGGGATAGTTGGGGGTGATTTACGGTAGCCGAAGTAATTTAGGTGATTCTGGTATAGTTTGTTATGATTTTTAGCATTTTTTTGTAATTTTAAAGTGATTGGGCTTAGTTTGTTGTTGTAAAGTGTAGTTGGGGGTGATTTTTAATAGCCAAAGTAATTTAGGTGAATTTGGCATAGTTTGCTATGGTTAGTAGCATTTTTTTGTAATTTAAAAGTGATTGGGTTTAGTTTGTTGTAATAAGGGTTAGTTGGTGATGATTTATGGTAGCCGAAGTAATTTAGGTGAGTTTGGCATAGTTTGCTATGGTCATTAGCATTTTTTTGTAATTTAAAAGTGATTGGGTTTAGTTTGTTGTGGTAAGGGTTAGTTGGTGATGATTTCGAGTAGCCGAAGTAATTTAGGTGAGTCTGGCATAGTTTCTTATGATTTGTACACTTTTTTTGTGATTTTAAGATGATATGGTTTGGTTTGTTGTGGTAAGGGATAGTTGGGGGTGATTTACGATAGCCGAAGTAATTTAGGTGATTCTGGTATAGTTTGTTCTGATTTTTAGCATTTTTTTGTAATTTTAAAGTGATTGGGCTTAGTTTGTTGCTGTAAAGTGTAGTTGGGGGTGATTTTTGATAGCCGAAGTAATTTAGGTTACTTTGGCATAGTTTGCTATGGTTAGTAGCATTTTTTTTTTCTTTAAAAGTGATTGGGTTTAGTTTGTTATGGTAAAGGTTAGTTGGTGATGATTTATGGTAGCCGAAGTAATTTAGGTGAGTTTGGCTTAGTTTGTTATGATTTGTGCACCTTTTTTTGTAATTTTAAAATGATATAGTTTGGTTTGTTGTTGTAAGGGATAGTTGGGGGGATATACGGTAGCCGAAGTAATTTAGGTGATTCTGGTATAGTTTGTTATAATTTTTAGCATTTTTTTGTAATTTTAAAGTGATTGGGCTTAGTTTGTTGCTGTAAAGTGTAGTTGGGGGTGATTTTTGATAGCCGAAGTAATTTAGGTGAGTTTGGCATAGCTTGCTATGGTTAGTAGAATTTTTTTGTAATTTAAAAGTGATTGGGATTAGTTTGTTGTGGTAAAGGGTTAGTTGGTGATTATTTATGGTAGCCGAAGTAATTTAGGTGAGTTTGGCATAGTTTGCTATGGTTTGGTTTGTTGTGGTAAGGGATAGTTGGGGGTGATTTACGGTAGCCGAAGTAATTTAAGTGATTCTGGTATAGTTTGTTATGATTTTTAGCATTTTTTTGTAATTTTAAAGTGATTGGGCTTAGTTTGTTGTTGTAAAGTGTAGTTGGGGGTGATTTTTGATAGCCGAAGTAATTTTGGTGAGTTTGGCATAGTTTGCTATGGTTAGTAGCATTTTTTTGTAATTTAAAAGTGATTGGGATTAGTTTGTTGTGGTAAGGATTAGTTGGTGATTATTTATGGTAGCCGAAGTAATTTAGGTGAGTTTGGCATAGTTTGCTATGATTTGGTTTGTTGTGGTAAGGGATAGTTGGGGGTGATTTACGGTAGCCGAAGTAGTTTAGGTGATTCTGGTATAGTTTGTTATGATTTTTAGCATTTTTTTGTAATTTTAAAGTGAAGTGTAGTTGGGGGTGATTTTTAATAGCCGAAGTAATTTAGGTGAATTTGGCATAGTTTGCTATGGTTAGTAGCATTTTTTTGTAATTTAAAAGTGATTGGGTTTAGTTTGTTGTAATAAGGGTTAGTTGGTGATGATTTATGGTAGCCGAAGTAATTTAGGTGAGTTTGGCATAGTTTGCTATGGTTATTAGCATTTTTGTGTAATTTAAAAGTGATTGGGTTTAGTTTGTTGTGGTAAGGGTTAGTTGGTGATGATTTCGAGTAGCCGAAGTAATTTAGGTGAGTCTGGCATAGTTTGTTATGATTTGTTCACCTTTTTTTGTAATTTTAAGATGCTATGGTTTGGTTTGTTGTGGTAAGGGATAGTTGGGGGTGATTTACGATAGCCGAAGTAATTTAGGTGATTTTGGTATAGTTTGTTATGATTTTTAGCATTTTTTTGTAATTTTAAAGTGATTGGGCTTAGTTTGTTGCTGTAAAGTGTAGTTGGGGGTGATTTTTGATAGCCGAAGTAATTTAGGTGAGTTTGGCATAGTTTGTTATGGTTAGTAGCATTTTTTTATAATTTAAAAGTGATTGGGTTTAGTTTGTTGTGGTAAGGGTTAGTTGGTGATGATTTATGGTAGCCAAAGTAATTTAGGTGAGTTTGGCATAGTTTGCTATGGTTACTAGCATTTTTTTGTAATTTAAAAGTGATTGGGTTTAGTTTGTTGTGGTAAGGGTTAGTTGGTGATGATTTAGAGTAGCCGAAGTAATTTAGGTGAATCTGGCATAGTTTGTTATGATTTGTACACCTTTTTTTGTAATTTTAAATTGATTGGGCTTAGTTTGTTGATGTAAAGTGTAGTTGGGGGTGATTTTTGATAGCCGAAGTAATTTAGGTGAATTTGGCATAGTTTGCTATGGTTAGTAGCATTTTTTTGTAATTTAAATGTGATTGGGTTTAGTTTGTTGTAATAAGGGTTAGTTGGTGATGATTTATGGTAGCCGAAGTAATTTAGGTGAGTTTGGCATAGTTTGCTATGGTTATTAGCATTTTTTTGTAATTTAAAAGTGATTGGGTTTAGTTTGTTGTGGTAAGGGTTAGTTGGTGATGATTTCGAGTAGCCGAAGTAATTTAGGTGGGTCTGGCATAGTTTGTTATGATTTGTTCACCTTTTTTTGTAATTTTAAGATGATATGGTTTGGTTTGTTGTGGTAAGGGATAGTTGGGGGTGATTTACGATAGCCGAAGTAATTTAGGTGATTTTGGTATAGTTTGTTATAATTTTTAGCATTTTTTTGTAATTTAAAAGTGATTGGGTTTAGTTTGTTGTGGTAAGGGTTAGTTGGTGATGATTTATGGTAGCCGAAGTAATTTAGGTGAGTTTGGCATAGTTTGCTATGGTTACTAGCATTTTTTTGTAATTTAAAAGTGATTGGGTTTAGTCTGTTGTGGTAAGGGTTAGTTGGTGATGATTTAGAGTAGCCGAAGTAATTTAGGTGAATCTGGCATAGTTTGTTATAATTTGTACACCTTTTTTTGTAATTTTAAGATGATATAGTTTGGTTTGTTGTTGTAAGGGATAGTTGGGGGTGATTTACGGTCGCCGAAGTAATTTAGGTAATTCTGGTATAATATGTTATGATTTTTAGCATTTTTTTGTAATTTTAAAGTGATTGGGCTTAGTTTGTTGCTGTAAAGTGTAGTTGGGGGTGATTTTTGATAACCGAAGTAATTTAGGGGAGTTTGGCATAGTTTGCTATGGTTAGTAGCATTTTTTTGTAATTTAAAAAGATTGGGTTTAGTTTGTTGTGGTAAGGGTTTGTTGGTGATGATTTATGGTAGCCGAAGTAATTTAGGTGAGTTTGGCATAGTTTGCTATGGTGACTAGCATTTTTTTGTAAATTAAAAGTGATTGGTTTTAGTTTGTCGTGGTAAGAGTTAGTTGGTGATGATTTAGAGTAGCCGAAGTAATTTAGGTGAGTCTGGCATAGTTTGTTATGATTTGTACACCTTTTTTTGTAATTTTAAGATGATATGGTTTGGTTTGTTGTGGTAAGAGATAGTTGGGGGTGATTTACGGTAGCCGAAGTAATTTAGGTGATTCTGGTATAGTTTGTTATAATTTTTAGCATTTTTTCGTAATTTTTGAAGTGAATGGGCTTAGTTTGTTGCTGTAAGGTGTAGTTGGGGGTGATTTTTGATAGCCGAAGTAAGTTAGGTGAATTTGGCATATTTTGCTATGGTTAGTAGCATTTTTTTGTAATTTAAAATTGAATGGGTTTAGTTTGTTTTGGTAAGGGTTAGTTGGTGATGATTTATGGTAGCCGAAGTAATTTAGGTGAGTTTGGCATAGTTTGCTATGGTTACTAGCATTTTTTTGTAATTTAAAAGTGATTGGGTTTAGTGTGTTGTGGTAAGGGTTAGTTGGTGATGATTTAGAGTAGCCGAAGTAATTTAGGTGAGTCTGGCATAGTTTGTTATGATTAGTACACCTTTTTTTGTAATTTTAAGATGATATGGTTTGGTTTGTTGTGGTAAGGGAGAGTTGGGGGTGATTTACGGTAGCCGAAGTAATTTAGGTGATTCTGGTATAGTTTGTTATGATTTTTAGCATTTTTTTGTAATTTTAAAGTGATTGGGCTTAGTTTGTTGCAGTAAAGTGTAGTTGGGTGTGATTTTTGATAGCCGAAGTAATTTAGGTGAGTTTGGCATAGTTTGCTATGGTTAGTAGCATTTTTTTGTAATTTAAAAATGATTGGGTTTAGTTTGTTGTGGTAAGGGTTTGTTGGTGATGATTTATGGTAGCCGAAGTAATTTAGGTGAGTTTGGCATAGTTTGCTATGGTGACTAGCATTTTTTTGTAATTTAAAAGTGATTGGGTTTAGTTTGTTGTGGTAAGGGTTAGTTGGGGGTGATTTACGGTAGCCGAAGTAATTTAGGTGAATCTGGCATAGTTTGTTATGATTTGTACACCTTTTTTTGTAATTTTAAGATGATATAGATTGGTTTGTTGTTGTAAGGGTTAGTTGGGGGTGATTTACGGTCGCCGAAGTAATTTAGGTAATTCTGGTATAATATGTTATGATTTTTAGCATTTTTTTGTAATTTTAAAGTGATTGGGCTTAGTTTGTTGCTGTAAAGTGTAGTTGGGGGTGATTTTTGATAACCGAAGTAATTTAGGTGAGTTTGGCATAGTTTGCTATGGTTAGTAGCATTTTTTAGTAATTTAAAAGTGATTGGGTTTAGTTTGTTGTGGTAAGGGTTAGTTGGTGATGATTTATGGTAGCCGAAGTAATTTAGGTGAGTTTGGCATAGTTTGCTATGGTTAAAAGCATTTTTTTGTAATTTAAAAGTGATTGGGTTTAGTTTGTTGTGGTAAGGGTTAGTTGGTGATGATTTATGGTAGCCGAAGTAGTTTAGGTGAGTTTGGCATAGTTTGCTATGGTTACTAGCATTTTTTTGTAATTTAAAAGTGATTGGGTTTAGTTTGTTGTGGTAAGGGTTAGTTGGTGATGATTTCGAGTAGCCGAAGTAATTTAGGTGAATCTGGCATAGTTTGTTATGATTTGTACACCTTTTTTTGTAATTTTAAGATGATATAGTTTGGTTTGTTGTTGTAAGGGATAGTTGGGGGTGATTTACGGTAGCCGAAGTAATTTAGGTAATTCCGGTATAGATTGTTATGATTTTTAGCATTTTTTTGTAATTTTAAAGTGATTGGGCTTAGTTTGTTGCTGTAAAGTGTATTTGGGGGTGATTTTTGATAGCCGAAGTAATTTAGGTGAGTTTGGCATAGCTTGCTATGGTTATTAGCATTTTTTTGTAATTTAAAAGTGATTGGGTTTAGTTTGTTGTGGTAAGGGTTTGTTGGTGATGATTTCGAGTAGCTGAAGTAATTTAGGTGAGTCTGGCATAGTTTGTTAAGATTTGTTCACCTTTTTTTGTAATTTTAAGATGATATGGTTTGGTTTGTTGTGGTAAGGGATAGTTGGGGGTGATTTACGATAGCCGAAGTAATTTAGGTGATTTTGGTATAGTTTGTTATAATTTTTAGCATTTTTTTGTAATTTAAAAGTGATTGGGTTTGGTTTGTTGTGGTAAGGGTTAGTTGGTGATGATTTATGGTAGCCGAAGTAATTTAGGTGAGTTTGGCATAGTTTGCTATAGTTACTAGCATTTTTTTGTAATTTAAAAGTGATTGGGTTTAGTTTGTTGTGGTAAGGGTTAGTTGGTGATGATTTAGAGTAGCCGAAGTAATTTAGGTGAATCTGGCATAGTTTGTTATGATTTGTACATCTTTTTTTGTAATTTTAAGATGATATAGTTTGGTTTGTTGTTGTAAGGGATAGTTGGGGGTGATTTACGGTCGCCGAAGTAATTTAGGTAATTCTGGTATAATATGTTATGATTTTTAGCATTTTTTTGTAATTTTAAAGTGATTGGGCTTAGTTTGTTGCTGTAAAGTGTAGTTGGGGGTGATTTTTGATAACCGAAGTAATTTAGGCGAGTTTGGCATAGTTTGCTATGGTTAGTAGCATTTTTTTTTAATTTAAAAAGATTGGGTTTAGTTTGTTGTGGTAAGGGTTTGTTGGTGATGATTTATGGTAGCCGAAGTAATTTGGGTGAGTTTGGCATAGTTTGCTATGGTGACTAGCATTTTTTTGTAATTTAAAAGTGATTGGTTTTAGTTTGTTGTGGTAAGAGTTAGTTGGTGATGATTTAGAGTAGCCGAAGTAATTTAGGTGAGTCTGGCATAGTTTGTTATGATTTGTACACCTTTTTTTGTAATTTTAAGATGATATGGTTTGGTTTGTTGTGGTAAGAGATAGTTGGGGGTGATTTACGGTAGCCGAAGTAATTTAGGTGATTCTGATATAGTTTGTTATGATTTTTAGCATTTTTTCGTAATTTTTGAAGTGAATGGGCTTAGTTTGTTGCTGTAAAGTGTAGTTGGGGGTGATTTTTGATAGCCGAAGTAAGTTAGGTGAATTTGGCATATTTTGCTATGGTTAGTAGCATTTTTTTGTAATTTAAAATTGAATGGGTTTAGTTTGTTGTGGTAAGGGTTTGTTGGTGATGATTTATGGTAGCCGAAGTAATTTAGGTGAGTTTGGCATAGTTTGCTATGGTGACTAGCATTTTTTTGTAATTTAAAAGTGATTGGGTTTAGTTTGTTGTGGTAAGGGTTAGTTGGTGATGATTTAGAGTAGCCGAAGTAATTTAGGTGAGTCTGGCATAGTTTGTTATGAATTGTACACCTTTTTTTGTAATTTTAAGATGATATGGTTTGGTTTGTTGTTGTAAGGGATAGTTGGGGGTGATTTACGGTAGCCGAAGTAATTTAGGTAATTCTGGTATAGTTTGTTATGATTTTTAGCATTTTTTTGTAATTTTAAAGTGATTGGGCTTAGTTTGTTGCTGTAAAGTGTAGTTGGGCGTGATTTTTGATAGCCGATGTAATTTAGGTGAGTTTGGCATAGTTTGCTATGGTTAGTAGCATTTTTTAGTAATTTAAAAGTGATTGGGTTTAGTTTGTTGTGGTAAGGGTTAGTTGGTGATGATTTATGGTAGCCGAAGTAATTTAGGTGAGTTTGGCATAGTTTGCTATGTTAGTAGCATTTTTTTGTAATTTAAAAGTGATTGGGTTTAGTTTGTTGTGGTAAGGGTTAGTTGGTGATGATTTCGAGTAGCCGAAGTAATTCAGGTGAGTCTGGCATAGTTTGTTATGATTTGTTCACCTTTTTTTGTAATTTTAAGATGATATGGTTTGGTTTGTTGTGGTAAGGGATAGTTGGGGGTGATTTACGATAGCTGAAGTAATTTAGGTGATTTTGGTATAGTTTGTTATGATTTTTAGCATTTTTGTGTAATTTTAAAGTGATTGGGCTTAGTTTGTTGCTGTAAAGTGTAGTTGGGGGTGATTTTTGATAGCCGAAGTAATTTAGGTGAGTTTGGCATAGTTTGCTATGGTTAGTAGCATTTTTTTGTAATTTAAAAATGATTGGGTTTAGTTTGTTGTGGTAAGGGTTTGTTGGTGATGATTTATGGTAGCCGAAGTAATTTAGGTGAGTTTGGCATAGTTTGCTATGGTGACTAGCATTTTTTTGTAATTTAGAAGTGATTGGGTTTAGTTTGTTGTGGTAAGGGTTAGTTGGTGATGATTTAGAGTAGTCAAAGTAATTTAGGTGAGTCTGGCATAGTTTGTTATGATTTGTACACCTTTTTTTGTAATTTTAAGATGATATGGTTTGGTTTGTTGTGGTAAGAGATAGTTGGGGGTGATTTACGGTAGCCGAAGTAATTTAGGTGATTCTGGTATAGTTTGTTATGATTTTTAGCATTTTTTCGTAATTTTTGAAGTTAATGGGCTTAGTTTGTTGCTGTAAAGTGTAGTTAAGGGTGATTTTTGATAGCCGAAGTAAGTTAGGTGAGTTTGGCATAGTTTGCTATGGTTAGTAGCATTTTTTTGTAATTTAAAAGTGATTGGGTTTAGTTTGTTGTGGTAAGGGTTAGTTGGTGATGATTTAGAGTAGCCGAAGTAATTTAGGTGAGTCTGGCATAGTTTGTTATGATTTGTACACCTTTTTTTGTAATTTTAAGATGATATGGTTTGGTTTGTCGTGGTAAGGGATAGTTGGGGGTGATTTACGGTAGCCGAAGTAATTTAGGTGATTCTGGTATAGTTTGTTATGATTTTTAGCATTTTTTTGTAATTTTAAAGTGATTGGGTTTAGTTTGTTGCTGTAAAGTGTAGTTGGGGGTCATTTTTGATAGCCGAGTAATTTAGGTGAGTTTGGCATAGTTTGCTATTGTTAGTAGCATTTTTTTGTAATTTAAAAGTGATTGGGTTTATTTTGTTGTGGTAAGGGTTAGTTGGTGATGATTTATGGTAGCCGAAGTAATTTAGATGAGTTTGGCATAGTTTGCTATGGTTACTAGCATTTTTTTGTAATTTAAAAGTTATTGGGTTTAGTTTGTTGTGGTAAGGGTTAGTTGGTGATGATTTATGGTAGCCAAAGTAATTTAGGTGAGTTTGGCATAGTTTGCTATGGTTACTAGCATTTTTTTTTAATTTAAAAGTGATTGGGTTTAGTTTGTTGTGGTAAGGGTTAGTTGGTGATGATTTAGAGTAGCCGAAGTAATTTAGGTGAGTCTGGCATAGTTTGTTATGATTTGTACACCTTTTTTTGTAATTTTAAGATGATATGGTTTGGTTTGTTGTTGTAAGGGATAGTTGGGGGTGATTTACGGTAGCCGAAGTAATTTAGGTAATTCTGGTATAGTTTGTTATGATTTTTAGCATTTTTTTGTAATTTTAAAGTGATTGGGCTTAGTTTGTTGCTGTAAAGTGTAGTTGGGCGTGATTTTTAATAGCCGATGTAATTTAGGTGAGTTTGGCATAGTTTGCTATGGTTAGTAGCATTTTTTAGTAATTTAAAAGTGATTGGGTTTAGTTTGTTGTGGTAAGGGTTAGTTGGTGATGATTTATGGTAGCCGAAGTAATTTAGGTGAGTTTGGCATAGTTTGCTATGGTTAGTAGCATTTTTTTGTAAGCTAAAAATGATTGGGTTTAGTTTGTTGTGGTAAGGGTTAGTTGGTGATGATTTCGAGTAGCCGAAGTAATTCAGGTGAGTCTGGCATAGTTTGTTATGATTTGTTCACCTTTTTTTGTAATTTTAAGATGATATGGTTTAGTTTGTTGTGGTAAGGGATAGTTGGGGGTGATTTACGATAGCCGAAGTAATTTAGGTGAGTTTGGCATAGTTTGCTATGGTTAGTAGCATTTTTTTGTAATTTAAAAGTGATTGGGTTTAGTTTGTTGTGGTAAGGGTTAGTTGGTGATGATTTATGGTAGCCGAAGTAATTTAGGTGAGTTTGGCATAGTTTGCTATTGTTACTAGCATTTTTTTGTAATTTAAAAGTGATTGGGTTTAGTTTGTTGTGGTAAGGGTTAGTTGGTGATGATTTCGAGTAGCCGAAGTAATTTAGGTGAATCTGGCATAGTTTGTTATGATTTGTGCACCTTTTTTTGTAATTTTAAGATGATATAGTTTGGTTTGTTGTTGTAAGGGATAGTTGGGGGTAATTTACGGTAGCCGAAGTAATTTAGGTAATTCTGGTATAGTTTGTTATAATTTTTAGCATTTTTTTGTAATTTTAAAGTGATTGGGCTTAGTTTGTTGCTGTAAAGTGTATTTGGGGGTGATTTTTGATAGCCGAAGTAATTTAGGTGAGTTTGGCATAGTTTGCTATGGTTAGTAGCATTTTTTTGTAATTTAAAAGTGATTGGGTTTAGTTTGTTGTGGTAAGGGTTAGTTGGTGATGATTTATGGTAGCCGAAGTAATTTAGGTGAGTTTGGCATAGTTTGCTATGGTTACTAGCATTTTTTTGTAATTTAAAAGTGATTGGGTTTAGTTTGTTGTGGTAAGGGTTAGTTGGTGATGATTTCGAGTAGCCGAAGTAATTTAGGTGAGTCTGGCATAGTTTGTTATGATTTGTTCACCTTTTTTGTAATTTTAAGATGATATGTTTTGGTTTGTTGTGGTAAGGGATAGTTGGGGGTGATTTACGATAGCCGAAGTAATTTAGGTGATTTTGGTAGAGTTTGTTATGATTTTTAGCATTTTTTTGTAATTTTAAAGTGATTGGGCTTAGTTTGTTGCTGTAAAGTGTAGTTGGGGGTGATTTTTGATAGCGGAAGTAATTTAGGTGAGTTTGGCATAGTTTGCTATGGTTAGTAGCATTTTTTTGTAATTTAAAAGTGATTGGGTTTAGTTTGATGTGGTAAGGGTTAGTTGGTGATGATTTATGGTAGCCGAAGTAATTTAGGTGAGTTTGGCATAGTTTGCTATGGTGACTAGCATTTTTTTGTAATTTAAAAGTGATTGGGTTTAGTTTGTTGTGGTAAGGGTTAGTTGGTGATGATTTAGAGTAGCCGAAGTAATTTAGGTGAGTCTGGCATAGTTTGTTATGATTTGTACACCTTTTTTTGTAATTTTAAGATGATATGGTTTGGTTTGTTGTGGTAAGAGATAGTTGGGGTGATTTACGGTAACCGAAGTAATTTAGGTGATTCTGGTACAGTTTATTATGATTTTTAGCATTTTTTTGTAATTTTAAAGTGATTGGGCTTAGTTTGTTGCTGTAAAGTGTAGTTGGGGGTGATTTTTGATAGCCGAAGTAATTTAGGTGAGTTTGGCATAGTTTGCTATGGTTAGTAGCATTTTTTTGTAATTTAAAAATGATTGGGTTTAGTTTGTTGTGGTAAGGGTTTGTTGGTGATGATTTATGGTAGCCGAAGTAATTTAGGTGAGTTTGGCATAGTTTGCTATGGTGACTAGCATTTTTTTGTAATTTAAAAGTGATTGGGTTTAGTTTGTTATGGTAAGGGTTAGTTGGTGATGATTTAGAGTAGCCGAAGTAATTTAGGTGAGTCTGGCATAGTTTGTTATGATTTGTACACCTTTTTTTGTAATTTTAAGATGATATGGTTTGGTTTGTTGTGGTAAGAGATAGTTGGGGGTGATTTACGGTAGCCGAAGTAATTTAGGTGATTCTGGTATAGTTTGTTATGATTTTTAGCATTTTTTCGTAATTTTTGAAGTGAATGGGCTTAGTTTGTTGCTGTAAAGTGTAGTTGGGGGTGATTTTTGATAGCCGAAGTAAGTTAGGTGTGTTTGGCATAGTTTGCTATGGCTAGTAGCATTTTTTTGTAATTTAAAAGTGAATGGGTTTAGTTTGTTTTGGTAAGGGTTAGTTGGTGATGATTTATGGTAGCCGAAGTAATTTAGGTGAGTTTGGCATAGTTTGCTATGGTTACTAGCATTTTTTTGTAATTTAAAAGTGATTGGGTTTAGTTTGTTGTGGTAAGGGTTAGTTGGTGATGGTTTAGAGTAGCCGAAGTAATTTAGGTGAGTCTGGCATAGTTTGTTATGATTTGACCTTTTTTGTAATTTTAAGATTATATGGTTTGGTTTGTTGTGGTAAGGGATAGTTGGGGGTGATTTACGGTAGCCGAAGTAATTTAAGTGATTCTGGTATAGTTTGTTATGATTTTTAGCAATTTTTTGTAATTTTAAATTGATTGGGCTTACTTTGTTGCTGTAAAGTGTAGTTGGGGGTGATTTTTGATAGCCGAAGTAATTTAGGTGAGTTTGGCATAGTTTGCTATGGTTAGTAAAATTTTTTTGTAATTTAAAAGTGATTGGGTTTAGTTTGTTGTGGTAAGGGTTAGTTGGTGATGATTTATGGTAGCCGAAGTAATTTAGGTGAGTTTGGCATAGTTTGCTATGGTTACTAGCATTTTTTTGTAATTTAAAATTGATTGGGTTTAGATTGTTGTGGTAAGGGTTAGTTGGTGATGATTTAGAGTAGCCGAAGTAATTTAGGTGAGTCTGGCATTGTTTGTTATGATTTGTACACCTTTTTTGTAATTTTAAGATGATATGGTTTGGTTTGTTGTGGTAAGGGATAGTTGGGGGTGATTTACGGTAGCCGAAGTAATTTAAGTGATTCTGGTATAGTTTGTTATGATTTTTAGCAATTTTTTGTAATTTTAAATTGATTGGGCTTACTTTGTTGCTGTAAAGTGTAGTTGGGGGTGATTTTTGATAACCGAAGTAATTTAGGTGAGTTTGGCATAGTTTGCTATGGTTAGTAGCATTTTTTTGTAATTTAAAAGTGATTGGGTTTAGTTTGTTGTGGTAAGGGTTAGTTGGTGATGATTTATGGTAGCCGAAGTAATTTAGGTGAGTTTGGCATAGTTTGCTATGGTTACTAGCATTTTTTTGTAATTTAAAAGTGATTGGGTTTAGTTTGTTGTGGAAAGGAATAGTTGGTGAAGATTTAGAGTAGCCGAAGTAATATAGGTGAGTCTGACATAGTTTGTTATGATTTGTACACCTTTTTTGTAATTTTAAGATGATATGGTTTGGTTTGTTGTGGTAAGGGATAGTTGGGGGTGATTTACGGTAGCCGAAGTAATTTAGGTGATTCTGTTTTAGTTTGTTATGATTTTTAGCTATTTTTTGTAATTTTAAAGTGATTGGGCTTAGTTTGTTGCTGTAAAGTGTAGTTGGTGGTGATTTTTGATAGCCGAAGTAATTTAGGTGAGTTTGGCATAGTTTGCTATGGTTAGTAGCATTTTTTTGTAATTTAAAAGTGATTGGGTTTAGTTTGTTGTGGTAAGAGTTAGTTGGTGACGATTTATGGTAGCCGAAGAAATTTAGGTGAGTTTGGCATAGTTTGTTATGGTTACTAGCATTTTTTTGTAATATAAAAGTGATTGGGTTTAGTTTGTTGTGGTAAGGGTTGGTTGGTGATGATTTAGAGTAGCCGAAGTAATTTAGGTGAGTCTGGCATAGTTTGTTATGATTTGTACACCTTTTTTTGTAATTTTAAGATGATATGGTTTGGTTTGTTGTGGTAAGGGATAGTTGGGGGTGATTTACGGTAGCCGAAGTAATTTAGGTGATTCTGGTATAGTTTGTTATGATTTTTAGCATTTTTTGTGATTTTAAAGTGATTGGGCTTAGTTTGTTGCTGTAAAGTGTAGTTGGTGGTGATTTTGGATAGCCGAAGTAATTTAGGTGAGTTTGGCATAGTTTGCTATGGTTAGTAGCATTTTTTTGTAATTTAAAAGTGAATGGGTTTAGTTTGTTTTGGTAAGGGTTAGTTGGTGATGATTTATGGTAGCCGAAGTAATTTAGGTGAGTTTGGCATAGTTTGTTATGGTTACTAGCATTTTTTTGTAATATAAAAGTGATTGGGTTTAGTTTGTTGTGGTAAGGGTTGGTTGGTGATGATTTAGAGTAGCCGAAGTAATTTAGGTGAGTCTGGCATAGTTTGTTATGATTTGTTCACCTTTTTTTGTAATTTTAAGATGATATGGTTTGGTTTGTTGTGGTAAGGGATAGTTGGGGGTGATTTACGATAGCTGAAGTAATTTAGGTGATTTTGGTATAGTTTGTTATGATTTTTAGCATTTTTGTGTAATTTTAAAGTGATTGGGCTTAGTTTGTTGCTGTAAAGTGTAGTTGGGGGTGATTTTTGATAGCCGAAGTAATTTAGGTGAGTTTGGCATAGTTTGCTATGGTTAGTAGCATTTTTTTGTAATTTAAAAATGATTGGGTTTAGTTTGTTGTGGTAAGGGTTTGTTGGTGATGATTTATGGTAGCCGAAGTAATTTAGGTGAGTTTGGCATAGTTTGCTATGGTGACTAGCATTTTTTTGTAATTTAGAAGTGATTGGGTTTAGTTTGTTGTGGTAAGGGTTAGTTGGTGATGATTTAGAGTAGTCAAAGTAATTTAGGTGAGTCTGGCATAGTTTGTTATGATTTGTACACCTTTTTTTGTAATTTTAAGATGATATGGTTTGGTTTGTTGTGGTAAGAGATAGTTGGGGGTGATTTACGGTAGCCGAAGTAATTTAGGTGATTCTGGTATAGTTTGTTATGATTTTTAGCATTTTTTCGTAATTTTTGAAGTTAATGGGCTTAGTTTGTTGCTGTAAAGTGTAGTTAAGGGTGATTTTTGATAGCCGAAGTAAGTTAGGTGAGTTTGGCATAGTTTGCTATGGTTAGTAGCATTTTTTTGTAATTTAAAAGTGATTGGGTTTAGTTTGTTGTGGTAAGGGTTAGTTGGTGATGATTTAGAGTAGCCGAAGTAATTTAGGTGAGTCTGGCATAGTTTGTTATGATTTGTACACCTTTTTTTGTAATTTTAAGATGATATGGTTTGGTTTGTCGTGGTAAGGGATAGTTGGGGGTGATTTACGGTAGCCGAAGTAATTTAGGTGATTCTGGTATAGTTTGTTATGATTTTTAGCATTTTTTTGTAATTTTAAAGTGATTGGGTTTAGTTTGTTGCTGTAAAGTGTAGTTGGGGGTGATTTTTGATAGCCGAGTAATTTAGGTGAGTTTGGCATAGTTTGCTATTGTTAGTAGCATTTTTTTGTAATTTAAAAGTGATTGGGTTTATTTTGTTGTGGTAAGGGTTAGTTGGTGATGATTTATGGTAGCCGAAGTAATTTAGATGAGTTTGGCATAGTTTGCTATGGTTACTAGCATTTTTTTGTAATTTAAAAGTTATTGGGTTTAGTTTGTTGTGGTAAGGGTTAGTTGGTGATGATTTATGGTAGCCAAAGTAATTTAGGTGAGTTTGGCATAGTTTGCTATGGTTACTAGCATTTTTTTTTAATTTAAAAGTGATTGGGTTTAGTTTGTTGTGGTAAGGGTTAGTTGGTGATGATTTAGAGTAGCCGAAGTAATTTAGGTGAGTCTGGCATAGTTTGTTATGATTTGTACACCTTTTTTTGTAATTTTAAGATGATATGGTTTGGTTTGTTGTTGTAAGGGATAGTTGGGGGTGATTTACGGTAGCCGAAGTAATTTAGGTAATTCTGGTATAGTTTGTTATGATTTTTAGCATTTTTTTGTAATTTTAAAGTGATTGGGCTTAGTTTGTTGCTGTAAAGTGTAGTTGGGCGTGATTTTTAATAGCCGATGTAATTTAGGTGAGTTTGGCATAGTTTGCTATGGTTAGTAGCATTTTTTAGTAATTTAAAAGTGATTGGGTTTAGTTTGTTGTGGTAAGGGTTAGTTGGTGATGATTTATGGTAGCCGAAGTAATTTAGGTGAGTTTGGCATAGTTTGCTATGGTTAGTAGCATTTTTTTGTAAGCTAAAAATGATTGGGTTTAGTTTGTTGTGGTAAGGGTTAGTTGGTGATGATTTCGAGTAGCCGAAGTAATTCAGGTGAGTCTGGCATAGTTTGTTATGATTTGTTCACCTTTTTTTGTAATTTTAAGATGATATGGTTTAGTTTGTTGTGGTAAGGGATAGTTGGGGGTGATTTACGATAGCTGAAGTAATTTAGGTGATTTTGGTATAGTTTGTTATGATTTTTAGCATTTTTTTGTAATTTTAAAGTGATTGGGCTTAGTTTGTTGCTGTAAAGTGTAGTTGGGGGTGATTTTTGATAGCCGAAGTAATTTAGGTGAGTTTGGCATAGTTTGCTATGGTTAGTAGCATTTTTTTGTAATTTAAAAGTGATTGGGTTTAGTTTGTTGTGGTAAGGGTTAGTTGGTGATGATTTATGGTAGCCGAAGTAATTTAGGTGAGTTTGGCATAGTTTGCTATTGTTACTAGCATTTTTTTGTAATTTAAAAGTGATTGGGTTTAGTTTGTTGTGGTAAGGGTTAGTTGGTGATGATTTCGAGTAGCCGAAGTAATTTAGGTGAATCTGGCATAGTTTGTTATGATTTGTACACCTTTTTTTGTAATTTTAAGATGATATAGTTTGGTTTGTTGTTGTAAGGGATAGTTGGGGGTAATTTACGGTAGCCGAAGTAATTTAGGTAATTCTGGTATAGTTTGTTATAATTTTTAGCATTTTTTTGTAATTTTAAAGTGATTGGGCTTAGTTTGTTGCTGTAAAGTGTATTTGGGGGTGATTTTTGATAGCCGAAGTAATTTAGGTGAGTTTGGCATAGTTTGCTATGGTTAGTAGCATTTTTTTGTAATTTAAAAGTGATTGGGTTTAGTTTTTTGTGGTAAGGGTTAGTTGGTGATGATTTATGGTAGCCGAAGTAATTTAGGTGAGTTTGGCATAGTTTGCTATGGTTACTAGCATTTTTTTGTAATTTAAAAGTGATTGGGTTTAGTTTGTTGTGGTAAGGGTTAGTTGGTGATGATTTCGAGTAGCCGAAGTAATTTAGGTGAGTCTGGCATAGTTTGTTATGATTTGTTCACCTTTTTTGTAATTTTAAGATGATATGTTTTGGTTTGTTGTGGTAAGGGATAGTTGGGGGTGATTTACGATAGCCGAAGTAATTTAGGTGATTTTGGTAGAGTTTGTTATGATTTTTAGCATTTTTTTGTAATTTTAAAGTGATTGGGCTTAGTTTGTTGCTGTAAAGTGTAGTTGGGGGTGATTTTTGATAGCGGAAGTAATTTAGGTGAGTTTGGCATAGTTTGCTATGGTTAGTAGCATTTTTTTGTAATTTAAAAGTGATTGGGTTTAGTTTGTTGTGGTAAGGGTTAGTTGGTGATGATTTATGGTAGCCGAAGTAATTTAGGTGAGTTTGGCATAGTTTGCTATGGTGACTAGAATTTTTTTGTAATTTAAAAGTGATTGGGTTTAGTTTGTTGTGGTAAGGGTTAGTTGGTGATGATTTAGAGTAGCCGAAGTAATTTAGGTGAGTCTGGCATAGTTTGTTATGATTTGTACACCTTTTTTTGTAATTTTAAGATGATATGGTTTGGTTTGTTGTGGTAAGAGATAGTTGGGGTGATTTACGGTAGCCGAAGTAATTTAGGTGATTCTGGTACAGTTTATTATGATTTTTAGCATTTTTTTGTAATTTTAAAGTGATTGGGCTTAGTTTGTTGCTGTAAAGTGTAGTTGGGGGTGATTTTTGATAGCCGAAATAATTTAGGTGAGTTTGGCATAGTTTGCTATGGTTAGTAGCATTTTTTTGTAATTTAAAAATGATTGGGTTTAGTTTGTTGTGGTAAGGGTTTGTTGGTGATGATTTATGGTAGCCGAAGTAATTTAGGTGAGTTTGGCATAGTTTGCTATGGTGACTAGCATTTTTTTGTAATTTAAAAGTGATTGGGTTTAGTTTGTTATGGTAAGGGTTAGTTGGTGATGATTTTGAGTAGCCGAAGTAATTTAGGTGAGTCTGGCATAGTTTGTTATGATTTGTACACCTTTTTTTGTAATTTTAAGATGATATGGTTTGGTTTGTTGTGGTAAGAGATAGTTGGGGGTGATTTACGGTAGCCGAAGTAATTTAGGTGATTCTGGTATAGTTTGTTATGATTTTTAGCATTTTTTCGTAATTTTTGAAGTGAATGGGCTTAGTTTGTTGCTGTAAAGTGTAGTTGGGGGTGATTTTTGATAGCCGAAGTAAGTTAGGTGTGTTTGGCATAGTTTGCTATGGCTAGTAGCATTTTTTTGTAATTTAAAAGTGAATGGGTTTAGTTTGTTTTGGTAAGGGTTAGTTGGTGATGATTTATGGTAGCCGAAGTAATTTAGGTGAGTTTGGCATAGTTTGCTATGGTTACTAGCATTTTTTTGTAATTTAAAAGTGATTGGGTTTAGTTTGTTGTGGTAAGGGTTAGTTGGTGATGGTTTAGAGTAGCCGAAGTAATTTAGGTGAGTCTGGCATAGTTTGTTATGATTTGACCTTTTTTGTAATTTTAAGATTATATGGTTTGGTTTGTTGTGGTAAGGGATAGTTGGGGGTGATTTACGGTAGCCGAAGTAATTTAAGTGATTCTGGTATAGTTTGTTATGATTTTTAGCAATTTTTTGTAATTTTAAATTGATTGGGCTTACTTTGTTGCTGTAAAGTGTAGTTGGGGGTGATTTTTGATAGCCGAAGTAATTTAGGTGAGTTTGGCATAGTTTGCTATGGTTAGTAAAATTTTTTTGTAATTTAAAAGTGATTGGGTTTAGTTTGTTGTGGTAAGGGTTAGTTGGTGATGATTTATGGTAGCCGAAGTAATTTAGGTGAGTTTGGCATAGTTTGCTATGGTTACTAGCATTTTTTTGTAATTTAAAATTGATTGGGTTTAGATTGTTGTGGTAAGGGTTAGTTGGTGATGATTTAGAGTAGCCGAAGTAATTTAGGTGAGTCTGGCATTTTTTGTTATGATTTGTACACCTTTTTTGTAATTTTAAGATGATATGGTTTGGTTTGTTGTGGTAAGGGATAGTTGGGGGTGATTTACGGTAGCCGAAGTAATTTAGGTGAGTCTGGCATAGTTTGTTATGATTTGTACACCTTTTTTTGTAATTTTAAGATGATATGGTTTGGTTTGTTGTGGTAAGAGATAGTTGGGGGTGATTTACGGTAGCCGAAGTAATTTAGGTGATTCTGGTATAGTTTGTTATGATTTTTAGCATTTTTTCGTAATTTTTGAAGTGAATGGGCTTAGTTTGTTGCTGTAAAGTGTAGTTGGGGGTGATTTTTGATAGCCGAAGTAAGTTAGGTGTGTTTGGCATAGTTTGCTATGGCTAGTAGCATTTTTTTGTAATTTAAAAGTGAATGGGTTTAGTTTGTTTTGGTAAGGGTTAGTTGGTGATGATTTATGGTAGCCGAAGTAATTTAGGTGAGTTTGGCATAGTTTGCTATGGTTACTAGCATTTTTTTGTAATTTAAAAGTGATTGGGTTTAGTTTGTTGTGGTAAGGGTTAGTTGGTGATGGTTTAGAGTAGCCGAAGTAATTTAGGTGAGTCTGGCATAGTTTGTTATGATTTGACCTTTTTTGTAATTTTAAGATTATATGGTTTGGTTTGTTGTGGTAAGGGATAGTTGGGGGTGATTTACGGTAGCCGAAGTAATTTAAGTGATTCTGGTATAGTTTGTTATGATTTTTAGCAATTTTTTGTAATTTTAAATTGATTGGGCTTACTTTGTTGCTGTAAAGTGTAGTTGGGGGTGATTTTTGATAGCCGAAGTAATTTAGGTGAGTTTGGCATAGTTTGCTATGGTTAGTAAAATTTTTTTGTAATTTAAAAGTGATTGGGTTTAGTTTGTTGTGGTAAGGGTTAGTTGGTGATGATTTATGGTAGCCGAAGTAATTTAGGTGAGTTTGGCATAGTTTGCTATGGTTACTAGCATTTTTTTGTAATTTAAAATTGATTGGGTTTAGATTGTTGTGGTAAGGGTTAGTTGGTGATGATTTAGAGTAGCCGAAGTAATTTAGGTGAGTCTGGCATTGTTTGTTATGATTTGTACACCTTTTTTGTAATTTTAAGATGATATGGTTTGGTTTGTTGTGGTAAGGGATAGTTGGGGGTGATTTACGGTAGCCGAAGTAATTTAAGTGATTCTGGTATAGTTTGTTATGATTTTTAGCAATTTTTTGTAATTTTAAATTGATTGGGCTTACTTTGTTGCTGTAAAGTGTAGTTGGGGGTGATTTTTGATAACCGAAGTAATTTAGGTGAGTTTGGCATAGTTTGCTATGGTTAGTAGCATTTTTTTGTAATTTAAAAGTGATTGGGTTTAGTTTGTTGTGGTAAGGGTTAGTTGGTGATGATTTATGGTAGCCGAAGTAATTTAGGTGAGTTTGGCATAGTTTGCTATGGTTACTAGCATTTTTTTGTAATTTAAAAGTGATTGGGTTTAGTTTGTTGTGGAAAGGAATAGTTGGTGAAGATTTAGAGTAGCCGAAGTAATATAGGTGAGTCTGGCATAGTTTGTTATGATTTGTACACCTTTTTTGTAATTTTAAGATGATATGGTTTGGTTTGTTGTGGTAAGGGATAGTTGGGGGTGATTTACGGTAGCCGAAGTAATTTAGGTGATTCTGTTTTAGTTTGTTATGATTTTTAGCTATTTTTTGTAATTTTAAAGTGATTGGGCTTAGTTTGTTGCTGTAAAGTGTAGTTGGTGGTGATTTTTGATAGCCGAAGTAATTTAGGTGAGTTTGGCATAGTTTGCTATGGTTAGTAGCATTTTTTTGTAATTTAAAAGTGATTGGGTTTAGTTTGTTGTGGTAAGAGTTAGTTGGTGACGATTTATGGTAGCCGAAGAAATTTAGGTGAGTTTGGCATAGTTTGTTATGGTTACTAGCATTTTTTTGTAATATAAAAGTGATTGGGTTTAGTTTGTTGTGGTAAGGGTTGGTTGGTGATGATTTAGAGTAGCCGAAGTAATTTAGGTGAGTCTGGCATAGTTTGTTATGATTTGTACACCTTTTTTTGTAATTTTAAGATGATATGGTTTGGTTTGTTGTGGTAAGGGATAGTTGGGGGTGATTTACGGTAGCCGAAGTAATTTAGGTGATTCTGGTATAGTTTGTTATGATTTTTAGCATTTTTTGTAATTTTAAAGTGATTGGGCTTAGTTTGTTGCTGTAAAGTGTAGTTGGTGGTGATTTTTGATAGCCGAAGTAATTTAGGTGAGTTTGGCATAGTTTGCTATGGTTAGTAGCATTTTTTTGTAATTTAAAAGTGAATGGGTTTAGTTTGTTTTGGTAAGGGTTAGTTGGTGATGATTTATGGTAGCCGAAGTAATTTAGGTGAGTTTGGCATAGTTTGCTATGGTTACTTGCATTTTTTTGTAATATAAAAGTGATTGGGTTTAGTTTGTTGTGGTAAGGGTTGGTTGGTGATGATTTAGAGTAGCCGAAGTAATTTAGGTGAGTCTGGCATAGTTTGTTATGATTTGTACACCTTTTTTTGTAATTTTAAGATGATATGGTTTGGTTTGTTGTGGTAAGGGATAGTTGGGGGTGATTTACGGTAGCCAAAGTAATTTAGGTGTTTCTGGTATAGTTTGTTATGATTTTTAGCAATTTTTTTAATTTTAAAGTGATTGGGCTTAGTTTGTTGCTGTAAAGTGTAGTTGGGGGTGATTTTTGATAGCCGAAGTAATTTAGGTGAGTTTGGCATAGTTTGCTATGGTTAGTAGCATTTTTTTGTAATTTAAAAGTGATTGGGTTTAGTTTGTTGTGGTAAGGGTTAGTTGGTGATCATTTATGGTAGCTGAAGTAATTTAGGTGAGTTTGGCATAGTTTTCTGTGGTTACTAGCATTTTTTTGTAATTTAAAATTGATTGGGTTTAGTTTGTTGTGGTAAGGGTTAGTTGGTGATGGTTTAGAGTAGCCGAAGTAATTTAGGTGAGTCTGGCATAGTTTGTTATGATTTTTAGCATTTTTTTGTAATTTTAAAGTGATTGGGCTTAGTTTGTTGCTGTAAAGTGTAGTTGGTGGTGATTTTTGATAGCCGAAGTAATTTAGGTGAGTTTGGCATAGTTTGCTATGGTTAGTAGCATTTTTTTGTAATTTAAAAGTGAATGGGTTTAGTTTGTTTTGGTAAGGGTTAGTTGGTGATGATTTATGGTAGCCGAAGTAATTTAGGTGAGTTTGGCATAGTTTGCTATGGTTACTTGCATTTTTTTGTAATATAAAAGTGATTGGGTTTAGTTTGTTGTGGTAAGGGTTGGTTGGTGATGATTTAGAGTAGCCGAAGTAATTTAGGTGAGTCTGGCATAGTTTGTTATGATTTGTACACCTTTTTTTGTAATTTTAAGATGATATGGTTTGGTTTGTTGTGGTAAGGGATAGTTGGGGGTGATTTACGGTAGCCAAAGTAATTTAGGTGTTTCTGGTATAGTTTGTTATGATTTTTAGCAATTTTTTTAATTTTAAAGTGATTGGGCTTAGTTTGTTGCTGTAAAGTGTAGTTGGGGGTGATTTTTGATAGCCGAAGTAATTTAGGTGAGTTTGGCATAGTTTGCTATGGTTAGTAGCATTTTTTTGTAATTTAAAAGTGATTGGGTTTAGTTTGTTGTGGTAAGGGTTAGTTGGTGATCATTTATGGTAGCTGAAGTAATTTAGGTGAGTTTGGCATAGTTTTCTGTGGTTACTAGCATTTTTTTGTAATTTAAAATTGATTGGGTTTAGTTTGTTGTGGTAAGGGTTAGTTGGTGATGGTTTAGAGTAGCCGAAGTAATTTAGGTGAGTCTGGCATAGTTTGTTATGATTTGACCTTTTTTGTAATTTTAAGATTATATGGTTTGGTTTGTTGTGGTAAGGGATAGTTGGGGGTGATTTACGGTAGCCGAAGTAATTTAAGTGATTCTGGTATAGTTTGTTATGATTTTTAGCAATTTTTTGTAATTCTAAATTGATTGGGCTTACTTTGTTGCTGTAAAGTGTAGTTGGGGGTGATTTTTGATAGCCGAAGTAATTTAGGTGAGTTTGGCATAGTTTGCTATGGTTAGTAGCATTTTTTTGTAATTTAAAAGAGATTGGGTTTAGTTTGTTGTGGTAAGGGTTAGTTGGTAATTATTTATGGTAGCCGAAGTAATTTAGGTGAGTTTGGCATAGCTTGTTATGGTTACTAGCATTTTTTTGTAATTTAAAAGTGATTGGGTTAAGTTTGTTGTGGTAAGGGTTAGTTGGTGATGATTTAGAGTAGCCGAAGTAATTTAGGTGAGTCTGGCATAGTTTGTTATGATTTGTACACCTTTTTTGTAATTTTAAGATGATATGGTTTGGTTTGTTGTGGTAAGGGATAGTTGGGGGTGATTTACGGTAGCCGAAGTAATTTAGGTGATTCTGGTATAGTTTGTTATGATTTTTAGCATTTTTTTGTAATTTTAAAGTGATTGGGCTTAGTTTGTTGCTGTAAAGTGTAGTTGGGGGTGATTTTTGATAGCCGATGTAATTTAGGTGAATTTGGCATAGTTTGCTATGGTTAGAAGCATTTTTTTGTAATTTAAAAGTGATTGGGTTTAGTTTGTTGTGGTAAGGGTTAGTTGGTGATGATTTAGAGTAGCCGAAGTAATTTAGGTGAGTCTGGCATAGTTTGTTATGATTTGTACACCTTTTTTTGTAATTTTAAGATGATATGGTTTGGTTTGTTGTGGTAAGGGATAGTTGAAGGTGATTTACGGTAGCCGAAGAAATTTAGGTGATTCTGTTTTAGTTTGTTATGATTTTTAGCATTTTTTTGTAATTTTAAAGTGATTGGGCTTAGTTTGTTGCTGTAAAGTGTAGTTGGGGGTGATTTTTGATAGCCGAAGTAATTTAGGTGAGTTTGGCATAGTTTGCTATGGTTACTAGCATTTTTTTTTTTAATTTAAAAGTGATTGGGTTTAGTTTGTTGTGGTAAGGGTTAGTTGGTGACAATTTATGGTAGCCGAAGAAATTTAGGTGAGTTTGGCATAGTTTGTTATGGTTACTAGCATTTTTTTTTTAATTTAAAAGTGATTGGTTTAAGTTTGTTGTGGTAAGGGTTAGTTGGTGATGATTTAGAGTAGCCGAAGTAATTTAGGTGAGTCTGGCATAGTTTGTTATAATTTGTACACCTTTTTTTGTAATTTTAAGATGATATGGTTTGGTTTGTTGTGGTAAGGGATATTTGGGGGTGATTTACGGTAGCCGAAGTAATTTAGGTGATTCTGGTATAGTTTGTTATGATTTTTAGCATTTTTTTGTAATTTTAAAGTGATTGGGCTTAGTTTGTTGCTGTAAAGTGTAGTTGGGGGTGATTTTTGATAGCCGAAGTAATTTAGGTGAGTTTGGCATAGTTTACTATGGTTAGTAGCATTTTTTGTAATTTAATAGTGATTGGGTTTAGTTTGTTGTGGTAAGGGTTAGCTGGTGATGATTTATGGTAGCCGAAGTAATTTAGGTGAGTTTGGCATAGTTTGGTATGGTTACTAGCATTTTTTTGTAATTTAAAAGTGATTGGGCTTAGTTTGTTGCTGTAAAGTGTAGTTGGGTGTGATTTTTGATAGCCGAAGTAATTTAGGTGAGTTTGGCATAGTCTGCTATGGTTAGTAGCATTTTTTTGTAATTTAAAAGTGATTGGGTTTGGCTTGTCTGGCATAGTTTGTTATGATTTGTACACCTTTTTTTGTAATTTTAAGATGATATGGTTTGGTTTGTTGTGGTAAGGGATAGTTGGGGGTGATTTACGGTAGCCGAAGTAATTTAGGTGATTCTGGTATAGTTTGTTATGATTTTTAGCATTTTTTTGTAATTTTAAAGTGATTGGGCTTAGTTTGTTGCTGTAAAGTGTAGTTGGGGGTGATTTTTGATAGCCGAAGTAATTTAGGTGAGTTTGGCATAGTTTACTATGGTTAGTAGCATTTTTTGTAATTTAATAGTGATTGGGTTTAGTTTGTTGTGGTAAGGGTTAGCTGGTGATGATTTATGGTAGCCGAAGTAATTTAGGTGAGTTTGACATAGTTTGGTATGGTTACTAGCATTTTTTTGTAATTTAAAAGTGATTGGGCTTAGTTTGTTGCTGTAAAGTGTAGTTGGGGGTGATTTTTGATAGCCGAAGTAATTTACGTGAGTTTGGCATAGTCTGCTATGGTTAGTAGCATTTTTTTGTAATTTAAAAGTGATTGGGTTTGGTTTTTCTGGCATAGTTTGTTATGATTTGTACACCTTTTTTTGTAATTTTAAGATGATATGGTTTGGTTTGTAGTGGTAAGGGATAGTTGGGGGTGATTTACGGTAGCCGAAGTAATTTAGGTGATTCTGGTATAGTTTGTTATAATTTGTACACCTTTTTTTGAAATTTTAAGATGATATGGTTTGGTTTGTTGTGGTAAGGGATAGTTGGGGGTGATTTACGTTTGCCGAAGTAATTTAGGTGATTCTGGTATAGTTTGTTATGATTTTTAGCATTTTTTTTGTAATTTTAAAGTGATTGGGCTTAGTTTGTGGCTGTAAAGTGTAGTTGGGTGTGATTTTTGATAGCCGAAGTAATTTAGGTAAGTTTGGCCTAGTTTGCCATGGTTACTAGCATTTTTTTGTAATTTAAAAGTGATTGGGTTTAGTTTGTTATGGTAAGGGTTAGTTGGTGATGATTTAGAGTAGCCGAAGTAATTTAGGTGACTCTGGCATAGTTTGTACTCCTTTTTTTGTAATTTTAAGATGATATGGTTTGGTTTGTTGTGTTAAGGGATAGTTGGGGGTGATTTACGGTAGCCGAAGTAATTTAGGTGATTCTGGTATAGTTTATTATGATTTTTAGCATTTTTTTGTAATTTTAAAGTGATTGGGCTTAGTTTGTTGCTGTAAAGTGTAGTTGGGGGTGACTTTTGATAGCCGAAGTAATTTAGGTGAGTTTGGCATAGTTTGCTATGTTTAGTAGCATTTTTTTGTAATTTAAAAGTGAGTGGGTTTAGTTTGTTGTGGTAAGGGTTAGTTGGTGATGATTTATGGTAGCCGAAGTAATTTAGGTGAGTTTGGCATAGTTTGCTATGGTTACTAGCAATTTTTTGTAATTTAAAAGTGATTGGGTTTAGTTTGTTGTGGTAAGGGTTAGTTGGTGATGATTTAGAGTAGCCGAAGTAATTTAGGTGAGTCTGGCATAGTTTGTTATGATTTGTACACTTTTTTTTGTAATTTTAAGATGATATGGTTTGGTTTCTTGTGGTAAGGGATAGTTGGGGGTGATTTACGGTAGCGGAAGTAATTTAGGTGATTCTGGTATAGTTTGTTATGATTTTTAGCATTTTTTTGTAATTTTAAAGTGATTGGGCTTAGTTTGTTGCTGTAAAGTGTAGTTGGGGGTGATTTTTGATAGCCGAAGTAATTTAGGTGAGTTTGGCATAGTTTACTATGGTTAGTAGCATTTTTTGTAATTTAATAGTGATTGGGTTTAGTTTGTTGTGGTAAGGGTTAGCTGGTGATGATTTATGGTAGCCGAAGTAATTTAGGTGAGTTTGGCATAGTTTGCTATGGTTACTAGCATTTTTTTGTAATTTAAAAGTGATTGGGCTTAGTTTGTTGCTGTAAAGTGTAGTTGGGGGTGATTTTTGATAGCCGAAGTAATTTAGGTGAGTTTGGCATAGTTTACTATGGTTAGTAGCATTTTTTGTAATTTAATAGTGATTGGGTTTAGTTTGTTGTGGTAAGGGTTAGCTGGTGATGATTTATGGTAGCCGAAGTAATTTAGGTGAGTTTGGCATAGTTTGCTATGGTTACTAGCATTTTTTTGTAATTTAAAAGTGATTGGGTTTAGTTTGTTGTGGTAAGGGTTAGTTGGTGATGATTTCGAGTAGCCGAAGTAATTTAGGTGAGTCTGGCATAGTTTGTTATAACTTGTACACCTTTTTTTGTAATTTTAAGATGATATGGTTTGGTTTGTTGTGGTAAGGGATATTTGGGGGTGATTTACGGTAGCCGAAGTAATTTAGGTGATTCTGGTATAGTTTGTTATGATTTTTAGCATTTTTTTGTAATTTAAAAGTGATTGGGCTTAGTTTGTTTTTGTAAAGTGTAGTTGGGGGTGATTTTTGATAGCCGAAGTAATTTAGGTGAGTTTGGCATAGTTTACTATGGTTAGTAGCATTTTTTGTAATTTAATAGTAATTGGGTTTAGTTTGTTGTGGTAAGGGTTAGCTGGTGATGATTTATGGTAGCCGAAGTAATTTAGGTGAGTTTGGCATAGTTTGCTATGGTTACTAGCATTTTTTTGTAATTTAAAAGTGATTGAGCTTAGTTTGTTGCTGTAAAGTGTAGTTGGGGGTGATTTTTGATAGCCGAAGTAATTTAGGTGAGTTTGGCATAGTCTGCTATGGTTAGTAGCATTTTTTTGTAATTTAAAAGTAATTGGGTTTGGCTTGTCTGGCATAGTTTGTTATGATTTGTACACCTTTTTTTGTAATTTTAAGATGATATGGTTTGGTTTGTTGTGGTAAGGGATAGTTGGGGGTGATTTACGGTAGCCGAAGTAATTTAGGTGATTCTGGTATAGTTTGTTATGATTTTTAGCATTTTTTTGTAATTTTAAAGTGATTGGGCTAAGTTTGTTGCTGTAAAGTGTAGTTGGGGGTGATTTTTGATAGCCGAAGTAATTTAGGTGAGTTTGGCATAGTTTACTATGGTTAGTAGCATTTTTTGTAATTTAATAGTGATTGAGTTTAGTTTGTTGTGGTAAGGGTTAGTTGGTGATGATTTGCGGTAGCCGAAGTAATTTAGGTGATTCTGGTATAGTTTGTTATGATTTTTAGCATTTTTTTGTAATTTTAAAGTGATTGGGCTTATTTTGTTGCTGTAAAGTTTAGTTGGGGGTGATTTTTGATAGCCGAAGTAATTTAGGTGAGTTTGGCATAGTTTGCTATGATTAGTAGCATTTTTTTGTAATTTAAAAGTGATTGGGTTTAGTTTGTTGTGGTAAGGGTTGGTTGGTGATGATTTATGGTAGCCGAAGTAATTTAGGTGAGTTTGGCATAGTTTGCTATGATTTGTACACCTTTTTTGTAATTTTAAGATGATATGGTTTGGTTTGTTGTGGTAAGGGATAGTTGGGGGTGATTTACGGTAGCCGAAGTAATTTAGATGATTCTGGTATAGTTTGTTATGATTTTTATCATTTTTTTGTAATTTTAAAGTGATTGGGCTTAGTTTGTTGCTGTAAAGTGTAGTTGGGGGTGATTTTTGATAGCCGAAGTAATTTATTTGAGTTTGACATAGTTTGCTATGGTTAGTAGCATTTTTTTGTAATTTAAAAGTGATTGGGTTTAGTTTGTTGTGGTAAGGGTTAATTGGTGATGATTTATGGTAGCCGAAGTAATTTAGGTGAGTTTGTCATAGTTTGCTATGGTTACTAGCATTTTTTTGTAATTTAAAAGTGATTGAGTTTAGTTTGTTGTGGTAAGGGTTAGTTGGTGATGATTTATGGTAGCCGAAGTAATTTAGGTGAGTTTGGCAGAGTTTGCTATGGTTACTAGCATTTTTTTGTAATTTAAAAGTGATTGGGTTTAGTTTGTTGTAGTAAGGGTTAGTTGGTGATGATTTAGAGTAGCCGAAGTAATTTAGGTGAGTCTGGCATAGTTTGTTATGATTTGTACACCTTTTTTTGTAATTTTAAGATGATATGGTTTGGTTTGTTGTGGTAAGGGATAGTTGGGGGTGATTTACGGTAGCCGAAGTAATTTAGGTGATTCTGGTATAGTTTGTTATGATTTTTAGCATTTTTTTGTAATTTTAAAGTGATTGGGCTTAGTTTGTTGCTGTAAAGTGTAGTTGAGAGTGATTTTTGATAGCCGAAGTAATTTAGGTGAGTTTGGCATAGTTTGCTATGGTTACTAGCATTTTTTTGTAATTTAAAAGTGATTGGGTTTAGTTTGTTGTGGTAAGGGTTAGTTGGTGATGATTTATGGTAGCCGAAGTAATTTAGATGAGTTTGGCCTAGTTTGCTATGGTTAGTAGCATTTTTTTGTAATTTAAAAGTTATTGGGATTAGTTTGTTGTAGTTAGGGTTAGTTGGTGATGATTTAGAGTAGCCGAAGTAATTTAGGTGAGTCTGGCATAGTTTGTTATGATTTGTACACCTTTTTTTGTAATTTTAAGATGATATGGTTTGGTTTGTTGTGGTAAGGGATAGTTGGGGGTGATTTACGGTAGCCGAAGTAATTTAGGTGATTCTGGTATAGTTTGTTATGATTTTTAGCATTTTTTTGTAATTTTAAAGTGATTGGGCTTAGTTTGTTGCTGTAAAGTGTAGTTGAGAGTGATTTTTGATAGCCGAAGTAATTTAGGTGAGTTTGGCATAGTTTGCTATGGTTACTAGCATTTTTTTGTAATTTAAAAGTGATTGGGTTTAGTTTGTTGTGGTAAGGGTTAGTTGGTGATGATTTATGGTAGCCGAAGTAATTTAGGTGAGTTAGGCAGAGTTTGCTATGGTTACTAGCATTTTTTTGTAATTTAAAAGTGATTGGGTTTAGTTTGTTGTAGTAAGGGTTAGTTGGTGATGATTTAGAGTAGCCGAAGTAATTTAGGTGAGTCTGGCATAGTTTGTTATGATTTGTACACCTTTTTTTGTAATTTTAAGATGATATGGTTTGGTTTGTTGTGGTAAGGGATAGTTGGGGGTGATTTACGGTAGCCGAAGTAATTTAGGTGATTCTGGTATAGTTTGTTATGATTTTTAGCATTTTTTTGTAATTTTAAAGTGATTGGGCTTAGTTTGTTGCTGTAAAGTGTAGTTGAGAGTGATTTTTGATAGCCGAAGTAATTTAGGTGAGTTTGGCATAGTTTGCTATGGTTACTAGCATTTTTTTGTAATTTAAAAGTGATTGGGTTTAGTTTGTTGTGGTAAGGGTTAGTTGGTGATGATTTATGGTAGCCGAAGTAATTTAGATGAGTTTGGCCTAGTTTGCTATGGTTAGTAGCATTTTTTTGTAATTTAAAAGTGATTGGGTTTAGTTTGTTGTGGTAAGGGTTAATTGGTGATGATTTATGGTAGCCGAAGTAATTTAGGTGAGTTTGTCATAGTTTGCTATGGTTACTAGCATTTTTTTGTAATTTAAAAGTGATTGGGTTTAGTTTGTTGTGGTAAGGGTTAGTTGGTGATGATTTATGGTAGCCGAAGTAATTTAGGTGAGTTTGGCAGAGTTTGCTATGGTTACTAGCATTTTTTTGTAATTTAAAAGTGATTGGGTTTAGTTTGTTGTAGTAAGGGTTAGTTGGTGATGATTTAGAGTAGCCGAAGTAATTTAGGTGAGTCTGGCATAGTTTGTTATGATTTGTACACCTTTTTTTGTAATTTTAAGATGATATGGTTTGGTTTGTTGTGGTAAGGGATAGTTGGGGGTGATTTACGGTAGCCGAAGTAATTTAGGTGATTCTGGTATAGTTTGTTATGATTTTTAGCATTTTTTTGTAATTTTAAAGTGATTGGGCTTAGTTTGTTGCTGTAAAGTGTAGTTGAGAGTGATTTTTGATAGCCGAAGTAATTTAGGTGAGTTTGGCATAGTTTGCTATGGTTACTAGCATTTTTTTGTAATTTAAAAGTGATTGGGTTTAGTTTGTTGTGGTAAGGGTTAGTTGGTGATGATTTATGGTAGCCGAAGTAATTTAGATGAGTTTGGCCTAGTTTGCTATGGTTAGTAGCATTTTTTTGTAATTTAAAAGTTATTGGGATTAGTTTGTTGTGGTAAGGGTGAGTTGGTGATGATTTATAATAGCGGAAGTAATTTAGGTGAGTTTGGCATAGTTTGCTATGGTTACTAGCATTTTTTTGTAATTTAAAAGTGATTGGGTTTAGTTTGTTGTAGTAAGGGTTAGTTGGTGATGATTTAGAGCAGCCGAAGTAATTTAGGTGAGTCTGGCATAGTTTGTTATGATTTGTACACCTTTTTTGTGTAATTTTAAGATGATATGGTTTGGTTTGTTGTGGTAAGGGATAGTTGGGGGTGATTTACGGTAGCCGAAGTAATTTAGGTGATTCTGGTATAGTTTGTTATGATTTTTAGCATTTTTTTGTAATTTTAAAGTGATTGGGCTTAGTTTGTTGCTGTAAAGTGTAGTTGGGGGTAATTTTTGATAGCCGAAGTAATTTAGGTGAGTGTGGCATAGTTTGCTATGGTTAGTAGCATTTTTTTGTAATTTAAAAGTGATTGGGTTTACTTTGTTGTGGTAAGGGTTAGTTGGTGATGATTTATGGTAGCCGAAGTAATTTAGGTGAGTTTGGCATAGTTTGCTATGGTTACTAGCATTTTTTTGTAATTTAAAAGTGATTGGGTTTAGTTTGTTGTGGTAAGGGTTAGTTGGTGATGATTTAGAATAGCCGAAGTAATTTAAGTGAGTCTGGCATAGTTTGTTATGATTTGTACACCTATTTTTGTAATTTTAAGATGATATGGTTTGGTTTGTTGTGGTAAGGGATAGTTGGGGGTGATTTACGGTAGCCGAAGTAATTTAGTTGATTCTGGTATAGTTTGTTAAGATTTTTAGTAATTTTTTGTAATTTAAAAGTGATTGGGTTTAGTTTGTTGTGGTAAGGGTTAGTTGGTGATGATTTATGGTATCCGAAGTAATTGAGGTGTGTTTGGCATAGTTTGCTATGGTTACTAGCATTTTTTGTAATTTAAAAGTGATTGGGTTTAGTTTGTTGTGGTAAGGGTTAGTTGGTGTTGATTTAGAGTAGCCGAAGTAATTTAGGTGAGTTTGGCATAGTTTGCTATGGTTACTAGCATTTTTTTGTAATTTAAAAGTGATTGGGTTTAGTTTGTTGTGGTAAGGGTTAGTTGGTGATGATTTAGAGTAGCCGAAGCAATTTAGGTGAGTCTGGCATAATTTGTTATGATTTGTACACCTTTTTTTGTAATTTTAAGATAATATGGTTTGGTTTGTTGTGGTAAGGGATAGTTGAGAGTGATTTACGGTAGCCGAAGTAATTTAGGTGATTCTGGTATAGTTTGTTATGATTTTTAGCTTTTTTTTGTAATTTTAAAGTGATTGGGCTTAGTTTGTTGCTGTAAAGTGTAGTTGGGGGTGATTTTTGATAGCCGAAGTAATTTAGGTGAGTTTGGCATAGTTTGCTATGGTTAGTAGCATTTTTTTGTAATTTAAACGTGATTGGGTTTAGTTTGTTGTGGTAAGGGTTAGTTGGTGATGATTTATGGTAGCCGAAGTAATTTAGGTGAGTTTGGCATAGTTTGCTATGGTTACTAGTATTTTTTTGTAATTTAAAACTGATTGGGTTTAGTTTGTTGTGGTAAGGGTTAGTTGGTGATGATTTAGAGTAGCCGAAGTAATTTAGGTGAGTCTGGCATTGTTTGTTATGATTTGTACACCTTTTTTTGTAATTTTAAGATGATATGGTTTGGTTTGTTGTGGTAAGGGATAGTTGGGGGTGATTTACGGTAGCCGAAGTAATTTAGGTGATTCTGGTATAGTTTGCTATGGTTAGTAGCATTTATTTGTAATTTAAAAGTGATTGGGTTTAGATTGTTGTGGTAAGGGTTAGTTGGTGATGATTTAGAGTAGCCGAAGTAATTTAGGTGAGTCTGGCATAGTTTGTTATGATTTGTACACCTTTTTTTGTAATTTTAAGATGATATGGTTTGGTTTGTTGTGGTAAGGGATAGTTGGTGATGATTTATGGTAGCCGAAGTAATTTAGATGAGTTTGGCATAGTTTGCTATGGTTAGTAGCATTTTTTTGTAATTTAAAAGTTATTGGGATTAGTTTGTTGTGGTAAGGGTGAGTTGGTGATGATTTATAATAGCGGAAGTAATTTAGGTGAGTTTGGCATAGTTTGCTATGGTTACTAGCATTTTTTTGTATTTTAAAAGTGATTGGGTTTAGTTTGTTGTAGTAAGGGTTAGTTGGTGATGATTTAGAGTAGCCGAAGTAATTTAGGTGAGTCTGGCATAGTTTGTTATGATTTGTACACCTTTTTTGTGTAATTTTAAGATGATATGGTTTGGTTTGTTATGGTAAGGGATAGTTGGGGGTGATTTACGGTAGCCGAAGTAATTTAGTTGATTCTGGTATAGTTTGTTAAGATTTTTAGTAATTTTTTGTAATTTAAAAGTGATTGGGTTTAGTTTGTTGTGGTAAGGGTTAGTTGGTGATGATTTATGGTATCCGAAGTAATTGAGGTGTGTTTGGCATAGTTTGCTATGGTTACTAGCATTTTTTGTAATTTAAAAGTGATTGGGTTTAGTTTGTTGTGGTAAGGGTTAGTTGGTGTTGATTTAGAGTAGCCGAAGTAATTTAGGTGAGTTTGGCATAGTTTGCTATGGTTACTAGCATTTTTTTGTAATTTAAAAGTGATTGGGTTTAGTTTGTTGTGGTAAGGGTTAGTTGGTGATGATTTAGAGTAGCCGAAGTAATTTAAGTGAGTCTGGCATAGTTTGTTATGATTTGTACACCTATTTTTGTAATTTTAAGATGATATGGTTTGGTTTGTTGTGGTAAGGGATAGTTGGGGGTGATTTACGGTAGCCGAAGTAATTTAGGTGATTCTGGTATAGTTTGTTATGATTTTTAGCATTTTTTTGTAATTTTAAAGTGATTGGGCTTAGTTTGTTGCTGTAAAGTGTAGTTGGGGGTGATTTTTGATAGCCGAAGTAATTTAGGTGAGTTTGGCATAGTTTTCTATGGTTAGTAGCATTTTTTTGTAATTTAAAAGTGATTGGGTTTAGTTCGTTGTGGTAAGGGTTAGTTGGTGATGATTTATGGTCGCCGAAGTAATTTAGGTGAGTTTGGCATAGTTTGCTATGGTTACTAGCATTTTTTTGTAATTTAAAAGTGATTGGGTTTAGTTTGTTGTGGTAATGGTTAGTTGGGGATGATTTAGAGTAGCCGAAGAAATTTAGGTGAGTCTGGCATAGTTTGTTATGATTTGTACACCTTTTTTTGTAATTTTAAGATGATATGGTTTTGTTTGTTGTGGTAAGGGATAGTTGGGGGTGATTTACGGTAGCCGAAGTAATTTAGGTGATTCTGGTATAGTTTGTTATGATTTTTAGCATTTTTTGTAATTTTAAAGTGATTGGGCTTAGTTTGTTGCTGTAAAGTGTAGTTGGGGGTGATTTTTGATAGCCGAAGTAATTTAGGTGAGTTTGGCATAGTTTGCTATGGTTAGTAGCATTTTTTTGTAATTTAAAAGTGATTGGGTTTAGTTTGTTGTGGTAAGGGTTAGTTGGTGATGATTTATGGTAGCCGAAGTAATTTAGGTGAGTTTGGCATAGTTTGCTATGGTTACTAGCATTTTTTTGTAATTTAAAAGTGATTGGGTTTAGTTTGTTGTGGTAAGGGTTAGTTGGTGATGATTTAGAGTAGCTGAAGTAATTTAGGTTAGTCTGGCATAGTTTGTTATGATTTGTACACCTTTTTTGTAATTTTAAGATGATATGGTTTGGTTTGTTGTGGTAAGGGATAGTTGGGGGTGATTTACGGTAGCCGAAGTAATTTAGGTGATTCTGGTATAGTTTGTTATGATTTTTAGCATTTTTTTGTAATTTTAAAGTGATTGGGCTTAGTTTGTTGTTGTAAAGTGTAGTTGGGGGTGATTTTTGATAGCCGAAGTAATTTAGGTGAGTTTGGCATAGTTTGCTATGGTTAGTAGCATTTTTTTGTAATTTAAAAGTGATTGGGTTTAGTTTGTTGTGGTAAGGGTTAGTTGGTGATGATTTATGGTAGCCGAAGTAATTTAGGTGAGTTTGGCATAGTTTGCTATGGTTACTAGCATTTTTTTGTAATTTAAAATTGATTGGGTTTAGATTGTTGTGGTAAGGGTTAGTTGGTGATGATTTAGAGTAGCCGAAGTAATTTAGGTGAGTCTGGCATTGTTTGTTATGATTTGTACACCTTTTTTTGTAATTTTAAGATAATATGGTTTGGTTTGTTGTGGTAAGGGATAGTTGGGGGTGATTTACGGTAGCCGAAGTAATTTAGGTGATTCTGGTATAGTTTGTTATGATTTTTAGCATTTTTTTGTAATTTTAAAGTGATTGGGCTTAGTTTGTTGCTGTAAAGTGTAGTTGGGGGTGATTTTTGATAGCCGAAATAATTTAGGTGAGTTTGGCATAGTTTGCTATGGTTAGTAGCATTTTTTTGTAATTTAAAATTGATTGGGTTTAGATTGTTGTTTGGGTAAGGGTTAGTTGGTGATGATTTAGAGTAGCCGTAGTAATTTAGGTGAGTCTGGCATTGTTTGTTATGATTTGTACACCTTTTTTTGTAATTTTAAGATAATATGGTTTGGTTTGTTGTGGTAAGGGATAGTTGGGGGTGATTTACGGTAGCCGAATTAATTTAGGTCATTCTGGTATAGTTTGTTATGATTTTTAGCATTTTTTTGTAATTTTAAAGTGGTTGGGCTTAGTTTGTTGCTGTAAAGTGTAGTTGGGGGTGATTTTTGATAGCCGAAGTAATTTAGGTGAGTTTGGCATAGTTTTCTATGGTTAGTAGCATTTTTTTGTAATTTAAAAGTGATTGGGTTTAGTTCGTTGTGGTAAGGGTTAGTTGGTGATGATTTATGGTCGCCGAAGTAATTTAGGTGAGTTTGGCATAGTTTGCAATGGTTACTAGCATTTTTTTGTAATTTAAAAGTGATTGGGTTTAGTTTGTTGTGGTAATGGTTAGTTGGGGATGATTTAGAGTATCCGAAGAAATTTAGGTGAGTCTGGCATAGTTTGTTATGATTTGTACACCTTTTTTTGTAATTTTAAGATGATATGGTTTTGTTTGTTGTGGTAAGGGATAGTTGGGGGTGATTTACGGTAGCCGAAGTAATTTAGGTGATTCTGGTATAGTTTGTTATGATTTTTAGCATTTTTTGTAATTTTAAAGTGATTGGGCTTAGTTTGTTGCTGTAAAGTGTAGTTGGGGGTGATTTTTGATAGCCGAAGTAATTTAGGTGAGTTTGGCATAGTTTGCTATGGTTAGTAGCATTTTTTTGTAATTTAAAAGTGATTGGGTTTAGTTTGTTGTGGTAAGGGTTAGTTGGTGATGATTTATGGTAGCGGAAGTAATTTAGGTGAGTTTGGCATAGTTTGCTATGGTTACTAGCATTTTTTTGTAATTTAAAAGTGATTGGGTTTAGTTTGTTGTGGTAAGGGTTAGTTGGTGATGATTTAGAGTAGCTGAAGTAATTTAGGTTAGTCTGGCATAGTTTGTTATGATTTGTACACCTTTTTTGTAATTTTAAGATGATATGGTTTGGTTTGTTGTGGTAAGGGATAGTTGGGGGTGATTTACGGTAGCCGAAGTAATTTAGGTGATTCTGGTATAGTTTGTTATGATTTTTAGCATTTTTTTGTAATTTTAAAGTGATTGGGCTTAGTTTGTTGTTGTAAAGTGTAGTTGGGGGTGATTTTTGATAGCCGAAGTAATTTAGGTGAGTTTGGCATAGTTTGCTATGGTTAGTAGCATTTTTTTGTAATTTAAAAGTAATTGGGTTTAGTTTGTTGTGGTAAGGGTTAGTTGGTGATGATTTATGGTAGCCGAAGTAATTTAGGTGAGTTTGGCATAGTTTGCTATGGTTACTAGCATTTTTTTGTAATTTAAAATTGATTGGGTTTAGATTGTTGTGGTAAGGGTTAGTTGGTGTTGATTTAGAGTAGCCGAAGTAATTTAGGTGAGTTTGGCATAGTTTGCTATGGTTACTAGCATTTTTTTGTAATTTAAAAGTGATTTGGTTTAGTTTGTTGTGGTAAGGGTTAGTTGGTGATGATTTAGAGTAGCCGAAGTAATTTAAGTGAGTCTGGCATAGTTTGTTATGATTTGTACACCTATTTTTGTAATTTTAAGATGATATGGTTTGGTTTGTTGTGGTAAGGGATAGTTGGGGGTGATTTACGGTAGCCGAAGTAATTTAGGTGATTCTGGTATAGTTTGTTATGATTTTTAGCATTTTTTTGTAATTTTAAAGTGATTGGGGTTAGTTTGTTGCTGTAAAGTGTAGTTGGGGGAGATTTTTGATAGCCGAAATAATTTAGGTGAGTTTGGCATAGTTTGCTATGGTTAGTAGCATTTTTTGTAATTTAAAATTGATTGGGTTTAGATTGTTGTTTGGGTAAGGGTTAGTTGGTGATGATTTAGAGTAGCCGAAGAAATTTAGGTGAGTCTGGCATAGTTTGTTATGATTTGTACACCTTTTTTTGTAATTTTAAGATGATATGGTTTTGTTTGTTGTGGTAAGGGATAGTTGGGGGTGATTTACGGTAGCCGAAGTAATTTAGTTGATTCTGGTATAGTTTGTTATGATTTTTAGCATTTTTTGTAATTTTAAAGTGATTGGGCTTAGTTTGTTGCTGTAAAGTATAGTTGGGAGTGATTTTTGATAGCCGAAGTAATTTAGGTGAGTTTGGCATAGTTTGCTATGGTTAGTAGCATTTTTTTGTAATTTAAAAGTGATTGGGTTTAGTTTGTTGTGGTAAGGGTTAGTTGGTGATGATTTATGGTAGCCGAAGTAATTTAGGTGAGTTTGGCATAGTTTGCTATGGTTACTAGCATTTTTTTGTAATTTAAAAGAGATTGGGTTTAGTTTGTTGTGGTAAGGGTTAGTTGGTGATGATTTAGAGTAGCTGAAGTAATTTAGGTTAGTCTGGCATAGTTTGTTATGATTTGTACACCTTTTTTGTAATTTTAAGATGATATGGTTTGGTTTGTTGTGGTAAGGGATATTTGGGGGTGATTTACGGTAGCCGAAGTAATTTAGGTGATTCTGGTATAGTTTGTTATGATTTTTAGCATTTTTTTGTAATTTTAAAGTGATTGGGCTTAGTTTGTTGTTGTAAAGTGTAGTTGGGGGTGATTTTTGATAGCCGAAGTAATTTAGGTGAGTTTGGCATAGTTTGCTATGGTTAGTAGCATTTTTTTGTAATTTAAAAGTGATTGGGTTTAGTTTGTTGTGGTAAGGGTTAGTTGGTGATGATTTATGGTAGCCGAAGTAATTTAGGTGAGTTTGGCATAGTTTGCTATGGTTACTAGCATTTTATTGTAATTTAAAATTGATTGGGTTTAGATTGTTGTGGTAAGGGTTAGTTGGTGATGATTTAGAGTAGCCGAAGTAATTTAGGTGAGTCTGGCATTGTTTGTTATGATTTGTACACCTTTTTTTATAATTTTAAGATAATATGGTTTGGTTTGTTGTGGTAAGGGATAGTTGGGGGTGATTTACGGTAGCCGAAGTAATTTAGGTGATTCTGGTATAGTTTGTTATGATTTTTAGCATTTTTTTTGTAATTTTAAAGTGATTGGGCTTAGCTTGTTGCTGTAAAGTGTAGTTGGGGGTGATTTTTGATAGCCGAAATAATTTAGGTGAGTTTGGCATAGTTTGCTATGGTTAGTAGCATTTTTTGTAATTTAAAAATGATTGGGTTTAGTTTGTTGTGGTAAGGTTTAGTTGGTGATGATTTATGGTAGCCGAAGTAATTTAGGTGAGTTTGGCATAATTTGCTATGGTTACTAGCATTTTTTTGTAATTTAAAAGTGAATGGGTTTAGCTTGTTGTGGTAAGGGTTAGTTGGTGATGATTTAGAGTAGCCGAAGTAATTTAGGTGAGTCTGGCATAGTTTGTTATGATTTGTACAACTTTTTTTGTAATTTTAAGATAATATGGTTTGGTTTGTTGTGGTAAGGGATAGTTGGGGGTGATTTACGGTAGCCGAAGTAATTTAGGTGATTCTGGTATAGTTTGTTATGATTTTTAGCATTTTTTTGTAATTTTAAAGTGGTTGGGCTTAGTTTGTTGCTGTAAAGTGTAGTTGGGGGTGATTATTGATAGCCGAAGTAATTTAGGTGAGTTTAGCATAGTTTGCTAGGGTTACTAGCATTTTTTTGTAATTTAAAAGTGATTGGGTTTAGTTTGTTGTGGTAAGGGTTAGTTGGTGATGATTTATGGTAGCAGGAGTAATTTAGGTGAGTTTGGCATAGTTTGCTATGGTTAGTAGCATTTTTTTGTAATTTAAAAGTGATTGGGTTTAGTTTGTTGTGGTAAGGGTTAGTTGGTGATGATTTATGGTAGCCGAAGTAATTTAGGTGAGTTTGGCATAGTTTGCTATGGTTACTAGCATTTTTTTGTAATTTAAAAGTGATTGGGTTTAGTTTGTTGTAGTATGGGTTAGTTGGTGATGATTTAGAGTAGCCAAAGTAATTTAGGTGAGTCTGGCATAGTTTGTTATGATTTGTACACCTTTTTTTGTAATTTTAAGATGATATGGTGTGGTTTGTTGTGGTAAGGGATAGTTGGGGGTGATTTACGGTAGCCGAAGTAATTTAGGTGATTCTGGTATAGTTTGTTATGATTTTTAGCATTTTTTTGTAATTTTAAAGTGATTGGGCTTTGTTTGTTGCTGTAAAGTGTAGTTGGGGGTGATTTTTGATAGCCGAAGTAATTTAGGTGAGTTTGGCATAGTTTGCTGTGGTTAGTAGCATGTTTTTGTAATTTAAAAGTGATTGGATTTAGTTTGTTATGGTAAGGGTTAGTTGGTGATGATTTATGGTCGCCGAAGTAATTTAGGTGAGTTTGGCATAGTTTGCTATGGTTACTAGCATTTTTTTGTAATTTAAAAGTGATTGGGTTTAGTTTGTTGTGGTAAGGGTTAGTTGGGGATGATTTAGAGTAGCCGAAGAAATTTAGGTGAGTCTGGCATAGTTTGTTATGATTTGTACACTTTTTTTTGTAATTTTAAGATGATATGGTTTGGTTTGTTGTGGTAAGGGATAGTTGGGAGTGATTTACGGTAGCCGAAGTAATTTAGGTAATTCTGGTATAGTTTGTTATGATTTTTAGCATTTTTTTGTAATTTTAAAGGGATTGGGCTTCGTTTGTTGCTGTAAAGTGTAGTTGGGGGTGATTTTTGATAGCCGAAGTAATTTAGGTGAGTTTGGCATAGTTTGCTATGGTTACTTGCATTTTTTTGTAATATAAAAGTGATTGGGTTTAGTTTGTTGTGGTAAGGGTTAGTTGGTGATGATTTAGAGTAGCCGAAGTAATTTAGGTGAGTTTGGCATAGTTTGCTATGATTTGTACACCTTTTTTGTAATTTTAAGATGATATGGTTTGGTTTGTTGTGGTAAGGGATAGTTGGGGGTGATTTACGGTAGCCGAAGTAATTTAGGTGATTCTGGTATAGTTTGTTATGATTGTTAGCATTTTTTTGTAATTTTAAAGTGATTGGGCTTAGTTTGTTGTTGTAAAGTGTAGTTGGGGGTGATTTTTGATAGCCGAAGTAATTTAGGTGAGTTTGGCATAGTTTGCTATGGTTAGTAGCATTTTTTTGTAATTTAAAAGTGATTGGGTTTAGTTTGTTGTGGTAAGGGTTAGTTGGTGATGATTTATGGTAGCCGAAGTAATTTAGGTGAGTTTGGCATAGTTTGCTATGGTTAGTAGCATTTTTTTGTAATTTAAAAGTGATTGGGTTTAGTTTGTTGTGGTAAGGGTTAGTTGGTGATTATTTATGGTAGCCGAAGTAATTTAGGTGAGTTTGGCATAGTTTGCTATGGTCATTAGCATTTTTTTGTAATTTAAAAGTGATTGGGTTTAGTTTGTTGTGGTAAGGGTTAGTTGGTGATGATTTAGAGTAGCCGAAGTAATTTAGGTGAGTCTGGAATGGTTTGTTATGATTTGTACACCTTTTTTTGTAATTTTAAGATGATATGGTTTGGTTTGTTGTGGTAAGGGATAGTTGGGGGTGATTTACGATAGCCGAAGTAATTTAGGTGACTTTGGCATAGTTTGCTATGGTTAGTAGCATTTTTTTGTAATTTAAAAGTGATTGGGTTTAGTTTGTTGTAATAAGGGTTAGTTGGTGATGATTTATGGTAGCCGAAGTAATTTAGGTGAGTTTGGCATAGTTTGCTATGGTTTGGTTTGTTGTGGTAAGGGATAGTTGGGGGTGATTTACGGTAGCCGAAGTAATTTAGGTGATTCTGGTATAGTTTGTTATGATTTTTAGCATTTTTTTGTAATTTTAAAGTGATTGGGCTTAGTTTGTTGTTGTAAAGTGTAGTTGGGGGTGATTTTTGATAGCCGAAGTAATTTTGGTGAGTTTGGCATAGTTTGCTATGGTTAGTAGCATTTGTTTGTAATTTAAAAGTGATTGGGATTAGTTTGTTGTGGTAAGGGTTAATTGGTGATTATTTATGGTAGCCGAAGTAATTTAGGTGAGTTTGGCATAGTTTGCTATGATTTGGTTTGTTGTGGTAAGGGATAGTTGGGGGTGATTTACGGTAGCCGAAGTAATTTAGGTGATTCTGGTATAGTTTGTTATGATTTTTAGCATTTTTTTGTAATTTTAAAGTGATTGGGCTTAGTTTGTTGTTGTAAAGTGTAGTTGGGGGTGATTTTTAATAGCCGAAGTAATTTAGGTGAGTTTGGCATAGTTTGCTATGGTTAATAGCATTTTTTTGTAATTTAATAGTGATTGGGTTTAGTTTGTTGTGGTAAGGGTTAGTTGGTGATGATTTATGGTAGCCGAAGTAATTTAGGTGAGTTTGGCATAGTTTGCTATGGTTACTAGCATTTTTTTGGAATTTAAAAGTGATTGGGTTTAGTTTGTTATGGTAAGGGTTAGTTGGTGATGATTTAGAGTAGCCGAAGTAATTTAAGTGAGACTGGCATAGTTTGTTATGATTTGTACACCTTTTTTTGTAATTTTAAGATGATATGGTTTGGTTTGTTGTGGTACGGGATAGTTGGGGGTGATTTACGGTAGCCGAAATAATTTAGGTAATTCTGGTATAGTTTGTTATGATTTTTAGCATTTTTTTGTAATTTTAAAGTGATTGGGCTTAGTTTGTTGCTGTAAAGTGTAGTTGGGGGTGATTTTTGATAACCGAAGTAATTTAGGTGAATTTGGCATAGTTTGCTATGGTTAGTAGCATTTTTTTGTAATTTAAAAGTGATTGGGTTTAGTTTGTTGTAATAAGGGTTAGTTGGTGATGATTTATGGTAGCCGAAGTAATTTAGGTGAGTTTGGCATAGTTTGCTATGGTTATTAACATTTTTTTGTAATTTAAAAGTGATTGGGTTTAGTTTGTTGTGGTAAGGGTTAGTTGGTGATGATTTCGAGTAGCCGAAGTAATTTAGGTGAGTCAGGCATAGTTTGTTATGATTTGTTCACCTTTTTTTGTAATTTTAAGATGATATGGTTTGGTTTGTTGTGGTAAGGGATAGTTGGGGGTGATTTACGATAGCCGAAGTAATTTAGGTGATTTTGGTATAGTTTGTTATGATTTTTAGCATTTTTTTGTAATTTTAAAGTGATTGGGCTTTGTTTGTTGCTGTATAGTGTAGTTGGGGGTGATTTTTGATAGCTGAAGTAATTTAGGTGACTTTGGCATAGTTTGAATTTGGTTAGTAGCATTTTTTTGTAATTTTAAAGTGATTGGGTTTAGTTTGTTATGGTAAAGGTTAGTTGGTAATGATTTATGGTAGCCGAAGTAATTTAGGTGAGTTTGGCATAGTTTGCTATGGTTACTAGCATTTTTTTGTAATTTAAAAGTGATTGGGTTTAGTTTGTTGTGGTAAGGGTTAGTTGGTGATGATTTCGAGTAGCCGAAGTAATTTAGGTGAGTCTGGCATAGTTTGTTATGATTTGTTCACCTTTTTTTGTAATTTTAAGATGCTATGGTTTGGTTTGTTGTGGTAAGGGATAGTTGGGGGTGATTTACGATAGCCGAAGTAATTTAGGTGATTTTGGTATAGTTTGTTATGATTTTTAGCATTTTTTTGTAATTTTAAAGTGATTGGGCTTAGTTTGTTGCTGTAAAGTGTAGTTGGGGGTGATTTTTGATAGCCGAAGTAATTTAGGTGAGTTTGGCATAGTTTGTTATGGTTAGTAGCATTTTTTTATAATTTAAAAGTGATTGGGTTTAGTTTGTTGTGGTAAGGGTTAGTTGGTGATGATTTATGGTAGCCGAAGTAATTTAGGTGAGTTTGCATAGTTTGCTATGGTTACTAGCATTTTTTTGTAATTTAAAAGTGATTGGGTTTAGTTTGTTGTGGTAAGGGTTAGTTGGTGATGATTTAGAGTAGCCGAAGTAATTTAGGTGAATCTGGCATAGTTTGTTATGATTTGTACACCTTTTTTTGTAATTTTAAATTGATTGGGCTTAGTTTGTTGATGTAAAATGTAGTTGGGGGTGATTTTTGATAGCCGAAGTAATTTAGGTGAATTTGGCATAGTTTGCTATGGTTAGTAGCATTTTTTTGTAATTTAAATGTGATTGGGTTTAGTTTGTTGTAATAAGGGTTAGTTGGTGATGATTTATGGTAGCCGAAGTAATTTAGGTGAGTTTGGCATAGTTTGCTATGGTTATTAGAATTTTTTTGTAATTTAAAAGTGATTGGGTTTAGTTTGTTGTGGTAAGGATTAGTTGGTGATGATTTCGAGTAGCCGAAGTAATTTAGGTGGGTCTGGCATAGTTTGTTATGATTTGTTCACCTTTTTTTGTAATTTTAAGATGATATGGTTTGGTTTGTTGTGGTAAGGGATAGTTGGGGGTGATTTACGATAGCCGAAGTAATTTAGGTGATTTTGGTATAGTTTGTTATAATTTTTAGCATTTTTTTGTAATTTAAAAGTGATTGGGTTTAGTTTGTTGTGGTAAGGGTTAGTTGGTGATGATTTATGGTAGCCGAAGTAATTTAGGTGAGTTTGGCATAGTTTGCTATGGTTACTAGCATTTTTTTGTAATTTAAAAGTGATTGGGTTTAGTTTGTTGTGGTAAGGGTTAGTTGGTGATGATTTAGAGTAGCCGAAGTAATTTAGGTGAATCTGGCATAGTTTGTTATGATTTGTACACCTTTTTTTGTAATTTTAAGATGATATAGTTTGGTTTGTTGTTGTAAGGGATAGTTGGGGGTGATTTACGGTCGCCGAAGTAATTTAGGTAATTCTGGTATAATCTATATATATAAAGCGAAGTGTCCTCACTGACACACTCATTCATTCACTCATTCATCTACACATCTACACACTGATTCATAATCAACCCACAGCCCAAACCGTGAGGGCTGGAGACTTGAAATTTTAGACACGGGTGTATCATGTGCCGAAACTGAACACTAAGAAGGGATTTTGCGAAATTCGGCCCGGTTCCTTTGTAATTCAATAAAAACCGGCTAAAATAAACAAAAAATGATCGGATCGCGGAGACCGTGTTTATGTTAGAAGCACGTATCTAGCCAAAACAACTTCGACGACGGGCGATCGGTTTACATTAAAAGCACTTATTTAACCTAAACAATTTCAACGTCGAGTTTCTGCTTTCGTGATCATACTTTTGCCGTACCTAGCGAGGCCGCAGATATTTCAATTATAATTTTGATTTCAATTATAATGTCGATCCGTGACTCAATTAAAAATTACCAAACCACTCCAAATTTAATCCGTCAACATTAAACATCCTCAAATATCTCTTACCACTGCAAACTTTACCAAATCAACCCCAAAAAATTCCCGAACTATGCCAAACTGACATAAACTAGATCCGTTATTTTAAATCATCCCTTACCACCCCTTAGCAACCCCAAGCAACTCCAATCACTTTAAAATAAAACAAAATGACACAAATCATGGCAGATTAAGTCCAACTCACACATATTATTTCGTCTACCAAAAATCACCCCCAACTACCCCTTACCACCCCAAAATAAGCCCAATCACTTTAAAATTACAAAAAATGTTACAAACCTTACCAAACTATGCCAAACTCATCTAAATTACTTTGGCTTCCATAAATCACCCCCAACTACCCCTTACCACCCCAAAATAAGCCCAATCACTTTAAAATTATCAAAAATGCTACAAACCATAGCAAACTATGCCTAACTCACCTAAATTACTTCGGCTAACATAAATCACCCCCAACAACCCCTTACTACCCCAAAATAAGCCCAATCACTTTAAAATTACAAAAAATGCTACAAACCATAGCAAACTATGCCAAACTCACTTAAATTACTTCGGCTATCATAAATCACCCCCAACTACCCCTTACCACCCCTAACTCATCCCAATCACTTTAAAATTACAAAAAATGCTACAAACCATAGCAAACTATGCCTAACTCACCCAAATTACTTCGGCTAACATAAATCACCCCCAACAACCCCTTACTACCCCAAAATAAGCCCAATCACTTTAAAATTACAAAAAATGCTACGAACCATAGCAAACTATGCCAAACTCACTTAAATTACTTCGGCTATCATAAATCACCCCCAACTACCCCTTACCGCCCCTAACTCATCCCAATCACTTTAAAATTACAAAAAATGCTACAAACCATAGCAAACTATGCCTAACTCACTTAAATTACTTCGGCTAACATAAATCACCCCCAACTACCCCTTACCACCCCTAACTCATCCCAATCACTTTAAAATTACAAAAAATGCTACAAACCATAGCAAACTATGCCTAACTCACCCAAATTACTTCGGCTAACATAAATCACCCCCAACAACCCCTTACTACCCCAAAATAAGCCCAATCACTTTAAAATTACAAAAAATGCTACAAACCATAGCAAACTATGCCAAACTCACCTAAATTACTTCGGCTACCATAAATCACCTCCAACTACCCCTTACCACCCCAAAATAAGCCCAATCACTTTAAAATTACAAAAAATGCTACAAACCATAGCAAACTATGCCAAACTCACCTAAATTACTTCGGCTAACATAAATCACCCCCAACAACCCCTTACTACCCCAAAATAAGCCCAATCACTTTAAAATTACAAAAAAAGCTACAAACCATAGCAAACTATGCCAAACTCACTTAAATTACTTCGGCTATCATAAATCACCCCCAACTACCCCTTACCACCCCAAACTCAGCCCAATCACTTTAAAATTACAAAAAATGTTACAAGCCATATCAAACTATGCCAAACTCATCTAAATTACTTTGGCTTCCATAAATCACCCCCAACTACCCCTTACCACCCCAAAATAGGCTCAATCACTTTAAAATTACAAAAAAATTCTACATTCCATAGCAAACTATGCCAAACTCACTTAAATTACTTTGGCTTCTATAAATCACCCCCAACTACCTCTTACCACCCCAAAATAGGCTCAATCACTTTAAAATTACAAAAAAATTCTACAAACCGTAGCAAACTATGCCAAACTCCCCTAAATTACTTCGGCTACCATAAATCACAGCGAACTACCCCTTACAACCCCAAAATAAGCCCAATCACTTTAAAATTACAAAATATTTAACAAATCATAGCAAACTATGCCTAACTCACCTAAATTACTTCGGCTACCATAAATCACCCCCAACTACCCCTTACAACCCCAAAATTAGCCCAATCACTTTAAAATTACGAAAAATGCTACAAACCATGGCAAACTATCTCAAACTCACCTGAATTACTTCGGCTACCATAAATCACCCCCAACAACCCCTTACTACCCCAAAATAAGCCCAATCACTTTAAAATTACAAAAAATGCTACAAACCATAGCAAACTATGCCAAACTCACTTAAATTACTTCGGCTATCATAAATCACCCCCAACTACCCCTTACCACCCCTAACTCATCCCAATCACTTTAAAATTACAAAAAATGCTACAAACCATAGCAAACTATGCCTAACTCACCTAAATTACTTCGGCTAACATAAATCACCCCCAACAACCCCTTACTACCCCAAAATAAGCCCAATCACTTTAAAATTACAAAAAAATGCTACAAACCATAGCAAACTATGCCTAACTCACCTAAATTACTTCGGCTATCATAAATCACCCCCAACTACCCCTTACCACCCCTAACTCATCCCAATCACTTTAAAATTACAAAAAATACTACAAACCATAGCAAACTATGCCAAACTCATTTAAATTACTTCGGCTATCATAAATCACTTCCAACTACCCCTTACCACCCCTAACTCATCCCAATCACTTTAAAATTACAAAAAATGCTACAAACCATAGCAAACTATGCCAAACTCACTTAAATTACTGCGGCTACCATAAATCACCCCGAACTACCCCTTACAACCCCAAAATAAACCCAATCACTTTAAAATTACAAAATATTCAACAAATCATAGCAAGCTATGCCTAACTCACCTAAATTACTTCGGCTACCATAAATCACCCCCAACTACCCCTTACCACCCCAAAATAAGCCCAATCACTTTAAAATTACAAAAAATGCAACAAACCATAGCAAACTATGCCAAACTCACTTAAATTACTTTGGCTTTTATAAATCACCCCCAACTACCCCTTACCAACCACAAACTAAACCCAATCACTTTAAAATTACAAAGAATGCTGCAAACCATAGCAAACTATGCCAAACTCACTTAAATTACTTCGGCTATTATAAATCACCCCCAACTACCCCTTACCACCCCAAACTCAGCCCAATCACTTTAAAATTACAAAAAATGTTACAAGTCATATCAAACTATGCCAAACTCATCTAAATTACTTTGGCTTCCATAAATCACCCCCAACTACCCCTTACCATCCCAAAATAGGCTCAATCACTTTAAAATTACAAAAAAATTCTACAAACCGTAGCAAACTATGCCAAACTCCCCTAAATTACTTCGGCTACCATAAATCACCCCGAACTACCCCTTACAACCCCAAAATAAACCCAATCACTTTAAAATTACAAAATATTCAACAAATCATAGCAAGCTATGCCTAACTCACCTAAATTACTTCGGCTACCATAAATCACCCCCAACTACCCCTTACCACCCCAAAATAAGCCCAATCACTTTAAAATTACAAAAAATGCAACAAACCATAGCAAACTATGCCAAACTCACTTAAATTACTTTGGCTTCTATAAATCACCCCCAACTACCCCTTACCACCCCAAAATAGGCTCAATCACTTTAAAATTACAAAAAAATTTTACAAACCCTAGCAAACTATGCCAAACTCCCCTAAATTACTTCGGCTACCATAAATTATCCCGAACTACCTCTTACAACCCCAAAATAAGCCCAATCACTTTAAAATTACAAAATATTCAACAAATCATAGCAAACTATGCCTAACTCACCTAAATTACTTCGGCTACCATAATTCACCCCCAACTACCCCTTACAACCCCAAAATTAGCCCAATCACTTTAAAATTACGAAAAGTGCTACAAACCATAGCAAACTATCTCAAACTCACCTGAATTACTTCGGCTACCATAAATCACCCCTAACTACCCCTTACCACCCCAAACTAAGCCCAATCGCTTTAAAATTACAAAAAATGCTACAAACCATAGCAAACTATGCCAAACTCACTTAAATTACTGCGGCTACCATAAATCACCCCCAACTACCCCTTACCAACCACAAACTAAACCCAATCACTTTAAAATTACAAAAAATTATACAAACCATAGCAAACTATGTCAAAGTCACCTAAATTACTTCGGCTACCATAAATCACCCACAACTACCCCTTACGACCCCAAAATTAGCCCAATCACTTTAAAATTACGAAAAATGCTACAAGCCATAGCAAACTATCTCAAACTCTCCTGAATTACTTCGGCTACCATAAACCACCCCCAACTACCCCTTACCGCCCCAAAATTAGCCTAATAACTTTAAAATTACAAAAATGCTACAAAACATAGCAAGTTATGCCAAACTCACTTAAATTTCTTCGGCTACCATAAATTAATAATCGTTTTCAATCAAAATCTTCTATTTGGTTGTGTTATTTATAAATGCCTTATCGTATTAAATCATAAAATATTAATAAATATCTGCACATAAAATATATTGTTCCGACTAATAGTCGTTATTCTGAATATTAAATATGCTGATACCTATTTTGATTCTCTTCCACCTTCCAATAAATATTTGTTCCAGTTGAGATGCAAACATAAACGTATTTCTGAATTGCAACACGCGGACGGGGCAAGCCCTACCTTTTCAACATGCGTGCATTTGTATAAACAGCTCTATGGTTTTTAACGTTAAAGAGGTATAAAGGCGGTGTAAGCGCTAGAGTTTCGTAAAAATATCTGAAAAATTCGAAATTCTGCAATTGATTCAGAACTATCTTTGTGTTCGATAGTAAATTTATACTTGCAGTGGCACTGCCAACCCTGCCACTCCTGACGAGGCACCTGCTGACTACTCTCCTTTCAGGGAAACTTTATAAATCAACGTCAAAATAATTTAGGGCGCCTGAATGTGAAAATATCACTGTGTAATAAGTTCAGACTGACATGGAACACTTGAAATTTCGATATTTGTTTGTAATTCGTCACAGGTCCATGAAGGAATGCATGTTAATGTAAACAAGTGTTAGTTTGTTGGAGAGACCGAATAAGATTTTTAACATTCCTGTCAAAATATTTATTTACTTTAGAATGTTAATTTTTTAAGTTCATTTCGTGAAAATTATGACGGGCCATACGAGTACACCTGTGCGAGTATTATTTGGTACATACAAATTAATCTTTTTTGTTATCCAAATTGTTTACATACGCACTAGGCACGTGCACCTCATATAATTGTGAAAATTGCTGCTTCAGCGTCTGAAACGCTGGTACTCAACGTCGCCAAGGTCGAGGCGACGCATCGGTATTCGAAGTTCTATCGCTATTAAATAAATTATTTTATTCCCGATATTCCCGATTTGTTCTTGCCGTTAACCAAAACTCTCCCCAATCGATTTTCGAAAAATTTCCAGCGTCGGACCGGACGTCACTTATTATCGTACGCTAATTTTTACGTTCAGTTAATCATAGTGGTGTATTTGTTCTTCACCAAACCTGCTCCGGCCAAAATCCGAAATTTTCACTGACATCATACGCTTAAGTATTGTGTGCTTATACACGATTTACACTATTTATTTTACGTACATTGCGTTCATTATGGTTCTGCATTATTTATAACTAAGATGGAGCAGTTTGAAAATCTAATAGTAAGCGGAGAACAAATACCACCATGTATAATTCCCGTGAAAAGTGATGGAAATAGTCTTTCTTACTATCTTTCCTATTGCATTTTTAATACCGGAAATAGAGCTCAAGAGCGAAGAATAACTTCGACTTTTTTTATACATAATTCCTAAATACTTCGTTTTTATGGTGTAAAATTTTGTATTGTGTGGTCTTTAACGTTGTCAGCGAACTAAATGGGAATAATTTGGAATAATTTAGCTTCTATGTCAACGCTCCTTCTCTTGAAACTTTGGAAAACAACGACAAGATTCTTTAGGGCGCCTGGATTTGAAAATATAACTCTGTATAATAAGTTTAGACTGACTAGAGTGAAAAGAAAGGAGCTTGCACCCAGAAACGAAATTAAATGGAACACTTGAAGTTGCAATATTTGTTTGTAATTCGTCAGAAGTCCATGAGGGAATGCGTGTTAATGTAAACAAATGTGAGTTTATTGGAGAGGCCGAATAAGATTTTTACATTATTGATGCAGCTGGAGCCTGCCACGTCAAGGGCAAGGTCACAAACGTGAAAAGGCGATGCTCGATTTAGTTTGATTGAGTATCTATGCAGAAATTCGCACATACCAAGCGTTGGATAAGCCTTTCTTATCGTTTCTTAGAATTCGAGAATTGCTGGTTCAGCGTGTGGAGCAGTACTCGATCGCGGTGTTTAATTTTAACACAACTACAATTGTGAAAATTGCTGCTCCAGCGTCGGAAACTGTTCGCAAAGTCGCCAAATTCGATGAGGCGACGCATCAGTGTTCGAAGGTCTACCGCTATCAAATAAAGTATTTTAATTTAACATTTGATCCTCGCGTTAACCAAATCTGCCCCCAATCAATTTTCGAAAAATTACCAGCGTCGAACCGGATTCCACTTATATTTGTACGCTAATTTTTACTTTCAGTTAATGGTAGTGGTGTATTTGTTTTTCACCAAATTTGCCCCCGCTGAAATCCGAAATTTTCACCGTTGTATGTACCAGAGATCACTGACATTCATACCCTTAATAATTATGTGCTTATACACGTTTTACACTATTTATTTTACGTTCACTGTGTTTATTATTGCTTTACTTCATTTATAACTAAGATGGAGAAGTTTGAAAATCTAGCGATGTACAAATACCACACCGTATTATGAAAGGTGATGGAAATTGTCTTTTTTTATATCTATGGTATTGGTATTGATATTTTAATACTGGAACGGAAGCTCAATAGGTTGGCACTTTAATTGTTCAACAAGTGTGTGATAATGTAAACAGGTGTGAGTCCGTCGGAGAGACCGAATAAGATTTTTACATCCACCATATTCCCGTCAATATATTTATTTATTTTAGAATGTTAATTTTGCCGTTAACAAAATTTGTTCCCAATCACCTTCGTCGTACCGGACGACCGTTCAGTTAATGATAATGGTGTATTTATTTTTCACCAAATCTGCCTCGGCTGAAATCCAAAATTTACAGCGTTGGACCAGACATTACTGACATTGATACGCGTTTTACACTGTTTATTTTACGTAAATACATTGTGTTCATTATTGCTTTACATCATTTATAACTAAGATGGACAAGTTTGAAAATCTAGCGATGCACAAATACCATAAAATACCACATTTTACCACATACCAAAATTTTAATACTGGAAAGGGAGCTCAAAAGGTTCGCACTTTAATTGTCCAACCAGTTAGGGCCAGGTTGTAATAATTTTTCTGCAGTTCAGAAGGAGATAAGTGTTTGTTTATTCCAGAGATAAGTCAAAATCATCTACATACTGTTCTGTTTGTGAGTTGACTGCAGCAAGAGGAATTGTTCCATTGTGTTTTCAATTTTATCATAACATGATCAGCTAATTTGTAAACTTCGATTTCCCCTAAAATTATATAAAGTTAATTTCGATTTCCTGGAATCGTTTATAGGACAACTGCCTAAAGAGTCTATTCAAAAATTTTTATCTCAGATATCAACCAAGGTATCCTTTTTGTCCAAATCATATTGAAGTACCCGGTCCTGGCAACGCAGGTTAATTTCAGCATATTTGTTTATTTTGTGATTGGAAAAGTAGAGCATTCCTGTTTAATTGTATTATAATGTCGATTAGTCAACATCACCACTTTAGTCAACACTGAGTTTATTTAATCTACGTCCGAGCAACGCCGGGTACATTCAGCTAGTATGTTATAATTTTTAGCATTTTTTTGTAATTTTAAAGTGATTGGGCTTAGTTTGTTGCTGTAAAGTGTAGTTGGGGGTGATTTTTGATAACCGAAGTAATTTAGGTGAGTTTGGCATAGTTTGCTATGGTTAGTAGCATTTTTTTGTAATTTAAAAAGATTGGGTTTAGTTTGTTGTGGTAAGGGTTTGTTGGTGATGATTTATGGTAGCCGAAGTAATTTAGGTGAGTTTGGCATAGTTTGCTATGGTGACTAGCATTTTTTTGTAAATTAAAAGTGATTGGTTTTAGTTTGTTGTGGTAAGAGTTAGTTGGTGATGATTTAGAGTAGCCGAAGTAATTTAGGTGAGTCTGGCATAGTTTGTTATGATTTGTACACCTTTTTTTGTAATTTTAAGATGATATGGTTTGGTTTGTTGTGGTAAGAGATAGTTGGGGGTGATTTACGGTAGCCGAAGTAATTTAGGTGATTCTGGTATAGTTTGTTATAATTTTTAGCATTTTTTCGTAATTTTTGAAGTGAATGGGCTTAGTTTGTTGCTGTAAAGTGTAGTTGGGGGTGATTTTTGATAGCCGAAGTAAGTTAGGTGAATTTGGCATATTTTGCTATGGTTAGTAGCATTTTTTTGTAATTTAAAATTGAATGGGTTTAGTTTGTTTTGGTAAGGGTTAGTTGGTGATGATTTATGGTAGCCGAAGTAATTTAGGTGAGTTTGGCATAGTTTGCTATGGTTACTAGCATTTTTTTGTAATTTAAAAGTGATTGGGTTTAGTGTGTTGTGGTAAGGGTTAGTTGGTGATGATTTAGAGTAGCCGAAGTAATTTAGGTGAGTCTGGCATAGTTTGTTATGATTTGTACACCTTTTTTTGTAATTTTAAGATGATATGGTTTGGTTTGTTGTGGTAAGGGAGAGTTGGGGGTGATTTACGGTAGCCGAAGTAATTTAGGTGATTCTGGTATAGTTTGTTATGATTTTTAGCATTTTTTTGTAATTTTAAAGTGATTGGGCTTAGTTTGTTGCAGTAAAGTGTAGTTGGGTGTGATTTTTGATAGCCGAAGTAATTTAGGTGAGTTTGGCATAGTTTGCTATGGTTAGTAGCATTTTTTTGTAATTTAAAAATGATTGGGTTTAGTTTGTTGTGGTAAGGGTTTGTTGGTGATGATTTATGGTAGCCGAAGTAATTTAGGTGAGTTTGGCATAGTTTGCTATGGTGACTAGCATTTTTTTGTAATTTAAAAGTGATTGGGTTTAGTTTGTTGTGGTAAGGGTTAGTTGGGGGTGATTTACGGTAGCCGAAGTAATTTAGGTAATTCTGGTATAGTTTGTTATGATTTTTAGCATTTTTTTGTAATTTTAAAGTGATTGGGCTTAGTTTGTTGCTGTAAAGTGTAGTTGGGCGTGATTTTTGATAGCCGATGTAATTTAGGTGAGTTTGGCATAGTTTGCTATGGTTAGTAGCATTTTTTAGTAATTTAAAAGTGATTGGGTTTAGTTTGTTGTGGTAAGGGATAGTTGGGGGTGATTTACGATAGCCGAAGTAATTTAGGTGATTTTGGTATAGTTTGTTATAATTTTTAGCATTTTTTTGTAATTTAAAAGTGATTGGGTTTAGTTTGTTGTGGTAAGGGTTTGTTGGTGATGATTTATGGTAGCCGAAGTAATTTAGGTGAGTTTGGCATAGTTTGCTATGGTGACTAGCATTTTTTTGTAATTTAAAAGTGATTGGTTTTAGTTTGTTGTGGTAAGAGTTAGTTGGTGATGATTTAGAGTAGCCGAAGTAATTTAGGTGAGTCTGGCATAGTTTGTTATGATTTGTACACCTTTTTTTGTAATTTTAAGATGATATGGTTTGGTTTGTTGTGGTAAGAGATAGTTGGGGGTGATTTACGGTAGCCGAAGTAATTTAGGTGATTCTGATATAGTTTGTTATGATTTTTAGCATTTTTTCGTAATTTTTGAAGTGAATGGGCTTAGTTTGTTGCTGTAAAGTGTAGTCGGGGGTGATTTTTGATAGCCGAAGTAATTTAGGTGAGTTTGGCATAGTTTGCTATGGTTAGTAGCATTTTTTTGTAATTTAAAAATGATTGGGTTTAGTTTGTTGTGGTAAGGGTTTGTTGGTGATGATTTATGGTAGCCGAAGTAATTTAGGTGAGTTTGGCATAGTTTGCTATGGTGACTAGCATTTTTTTGTAATTTAAAAGTGATTGGGTTTAGTTTGTTGTGGTAAGGGTTAGTTGGTGATGATTTAGAGTAGCCGAAGTAATTTAGGTGAGTCTGGCATAGTTTGTTATGATTTGTACACCTTTTTTTGTAATTTTAAGATGATATGGTTTGGTTTGTTGTTGTAAGGGATAGTTGGGGGTGATTTACGGTAGCCGAAGTAATTTAGGTAATTCTGGTATAGTTTGTTATGATTTTTAGCATTTTTTTGTAATTTTAAAGTGATTGGGCTTAGTTTGTTGCTGTAAAGTGTAGTTGGGCGTGATTTTTGATAGCCGATGTAATTTAGGTGAGTTTGGCATAGTTTGCTATGGTTAGTAGCATTTTTTAGTAATTTAAAAGTGATTGGGTTTAGTTTGTTGTGGTAAGGGTTAGTTGGTGATGATTTATGGTAGCCGAAGTAATTTAGGTGAGTTTGGCATAGTTTTCTATGTTAGTAGCATTTTTTTGTAATTTAAAAGTGATTGGGTTTAGTTTGTTGTGGTAAGGGTTAGTTGGTGATGATTTCGAGTAGCCGAAGTAATTCAGGTGAGTCTGGCATAGTTTGTTATGATTTGTTCACCTTTTTTTGTAATTTTAAGATGATATGGTTTGGTTTGTTGTGGTAAGGGATAGTTGGGGGTGATTTACGATAGCTGAAGTAATTTAGGTGATTTTGGTATAATTTGTTATGATTTTTAGCATTTTTGTGTAATTTTAAAGTGATTGGGCTTAGTTTGTTGCTGTAAAGTGTAGTTGGGGGTGATTTTTGATAGCCGAAGTAATTTAGGTGAGTTTGGCATAGTTTGCTATGGTTAGTAGCATTTTTTTGTAATTTAAAAGTGATTGGGTTTAGTTTGTTGTGGTAAGGCTTAGTTGGTGATGATTTATGGTAGCCGAAGTAGTTTAGGTGAGTTTGGCATAGTTTGCTATGGTTACTAGCATTTTTTTGTAATTTAAAAGTGATTGGTTTTAGTTTGTTGTGGTAAGGGTTAGTTGGTGATGATTTCGAGTAGCCGAAGTAATTTAGGTGAATCTGGCATAGTTTGTTATGATTTGTACACCTTTTTTTGTAATTTTAAGTTGATATAGTTTGGTTTGTTGTTGTAAGGGATAGTTGGGGGTGATTTACGGTAGCCGAAGTAATTTAGGTAATTCTGGTATAGTTTGTTATGATTTTTAGCATTTTTTTGTAATTTTAAAGTGATTGGGCTTAGTTTGTTGCTGTAAAGTGTATTTGGGGGTGATTTTTGATAGCCGAAGTAATTTAGGTAAGTTTGGCATAGTTTGCTATGGTTATTAGCATTTTTTTGTAATTTAAAAGTGATTGGGTTTAGTTTGTTGTGGTAAGGGTTTGTTGGTGATGATTTAGAGTAGCCGAAGTAATTTAGGTGAGTCTGGCATAGTTTGTTATGATTTGTACACCTTTTTTTGTAATTTTAAGATGATATGGTTTGGTTTGTTGTGGTAAGAGATAGTTGGGGTGATTTACGGTAGTCGAAGTAATTTAGGTGATTTTGGTATAGTTTATTATGATTTTTAGCATTTTTTTGTAATTTTAAAGTGATTGGGCTTAGTTTGTTGCTGTAAAGTGTAGTCGGGGGTGATTTTTGATAGCCGAAGTAATTTAGGTGAGTTTGGCATAGTTTGCTATGGTTAGTAGCATTTTTTTGTAATTTAAAAATGATTGGGTTTAGTTTGTTGTGGTAAGGGTTTGTTGGTGATGATTTCGAGTAGCCGAAGTAATTCAGGTGAGTCTGGCATAGTTTGTTATGATTTGTTCACCTTTTTTTGTAATTTTAAGATGATATGGTTTGGTTTGTTGTGGTAAGGGATAGTTGGGGGTGATTTACGATAGCTGAAGTAATTTAGGTGATTTTGGTATAGTTTGTTATGATTTTTAGCATTTTTTTGTAATTTTAAAGTGATTGGGCTTAGTTTGTTGCTGTAAAGTGTAGTTGGGGGTGATTTTTGATAGCCGAAGTAATTTAGGTGAGTTTGGCATAGTTTGCTATGGTTAGTAGCATTTTTTTGTAATTTAAAAGTGATTGGGTTTAGTTTGTTGTGGTAATGGTTAGTTGGTGATGATTTATGGTAGCCGAAGTAGTTTAGGTGAGTTTGGCATAGTTTGCCTTGGTTACTAGCATTTTTTTGTAATTTAAAAGTGATTGGGTTTAGTTTGTTGTGGTAAGGGTTAGTTGGTGATGATTTCGAGTAGCCGAAGTAATTTAGGTGAATCTGGCATAGTTTGTTATGATTTGTACACCTTTTTTTGTAATTTTAAGATGATATAGTTTGGTTTGTTGTTGTAAGGGATAGTTGGGGGTGATTTACGGTAGCCGAAGTAATTTAGGTAATTCTGGTATAGTTTGTTATGATTTTTAGCATTTTTTTTGTAATTTTAAAGTGATTGGGCTTAGTTTGTTGCTGTAAAGTGTATTTGGGGGTGATTTTTGATAGCCGAAGTAATTTAGGTGAGTTTGGCATAGTTTGCTATGGTTATTAGCATTTTTTTGTAATTTAAAAGTGATTGGGTTTAGTTTGTTGTGGTAAGGGTTTGTTGGTGATGATTTCGAGTAGCCGAAGTAATTTAGGTGAGTCTGGCATAGTTTGTTATGATTTGTTCACCTTTTTTTCCAATTTTAAGATGATATGGTTTGGTTTGTTGTGGTAAGGGATAGTTGGGGGTGATTTACGATAGCCGAAGTAATTTAGGTGATTTTGGTATAGTTTGTTATAATTTTTAGCATTTTTTTGTAATTTAAAAGTGATTGGGTTTAGTTTGTTGTGGTAAGGGTTAGTTGGTGATGATTTATGGTAGCCGAAGTAATTTAGGTGAGTTTGGCATAGTTTGCTATGGTTACTAGCATTTTTTTGTAATTTAAAAGTGATTGGGTTTAGTTTGTTGTGGTAAGGGTTAGTTGGTGATGATTTAGAGTAGCCGAAGTAATTTAGGTGAATCTGGCATAGTTTGTTATGATTTGTACACCTTTTTTTGTAATTTTAAGATGATATAGTTTGGTTTGTTGTTGTAAGGGATAGTTGGGGGTGATTTACGGTCGCCGAAGTAATTTAGGTAATTCTGGTATAATATGTTATGATTTTTAGCATTTTTTTGTAATTTTAAAGTGATTGGGCTTAGTTTGTTGCTGTAAAGTGTAGTTGGGGGTGATTTTTGATAACCGAAGTAATTTAGGCGAGTTTGGCATAGTTTGCTATGGTTAGTAGCATTTTTTTTTAATTTAAAAAGATTGGGTTTAGTTTGTTGTGGTAAGGGTTTGTTGGTGATGATTTATGGTAGCCGAAGTAATTTAGGTGAGTTTGGCATAGTTTGCTATGGTGACTAGCATTTTTTTGTAATTTAAAAGTGATTGGTTTTAGTTTGTTGTGGTAAGAGTTAGTTGGTGATGATTTAGAGTAGCCGAAGTAATTTAGGTGAGTCTGGCATAGTTTGTTATGATTTGTACACCTTTTTTTGTAATTTTAAGATGATATGGTTTGGTTTGTTGTGGTAAGAGATAGTTGGGGGTGATTTACGGTAGCCGAAGTAATTTAGGTGATTCTGATATAGTTTGTTATGATTTTTAGCATTTTTTCGTAATTTTTGAAGTGAATGGGCTTAGTTTGTTGCTGTAAAGTGTAGTCGGGGGTGATTTTTGATAGCCGAAGTAATTTAGGTGAGTTTGGCATAGTTTGCTATGGTTAGTAGCATTTTTTTGTAATTTAAAAATGATTGGGTTTAGTTTGTTGTGGTAAGGGTTTGTTGGTGATGATTTATGGTAGCCGAAGTAATTTAGGTGAGTTTGGCATAGTTTGCTATGGTGACTAGCATTTTTTTGTAATTAAAAAGTGATTGGGTTTAGTTTGTTGTGGTAAGGGTTAGTTGGTGATGATTTAGCGTAGCCGAAGTAATTTAGGTGAGTCTGGCATAGTTTGTTATGATTTGTACACTTTTTTTTGTAATTTTAAGATGATATGGTTTGGTTTGTTGTTGTAAGGGATAGTTGGGGGTGATTTACGGTAGCCGAAGTAATTTAGGTAATTCTGGTATAGTTTGTTATGATTTTTAGCATTTTTTTGTAATTTTAAAGTGATTGGGCTTAGTTTGTTGCTGTAAAGTGTAGTTGGGCGTGATTTTTGATAGCCGATGTAATTTAGGTGAGTTTGGCATAGTTTGCTATGGTTAGTAGCATTTTTTAGTAATTTAAAAGTGATTGGGTTTAGTTTGTTGTGGTAAGGGTTAGTTGGTGATGATTTATGGTAGCCGAAGTAATTTAGGTGAGTTTGGCATAGTTTGCTATGTTAGTAGCATTTTTTTGTAATTTAAAAGTGATTGGGTTTAGTTTGTTGTGGTAAGGGTTAGTTGGTGATGATTTCGAGTAGCCGAAGTAATTCAGGTGAGTCTGGCATAGTTTGTTATGATTTGTTCACCTTTTTTTGTAATTTTAAGATGGTATGGTTTGGTTTGTTGTGGTAAGGGATAGTTGGGGGTGATTTACGATAGCTGAAGTAATTTAGGTGATTTTGGTATAGTTTGTTATGATTTTTAGCATTTTTGTGTAATTTTAAAGTGATTGGGCTTAGTTTGTTGCTGTAAAGTGTAGTTGGGGGTGATTTTTGATAGCCGAAGTAATTTAGGTGAGTTTGGCATAGTTTGCTATGGTTAGTAGTGTGGCGGCCGCGACCTTCCCACGTCGCAGGCCCCAGCTGCAAATTGTAAATATGTAATAAAGTGTACATATCCTCAAATAAACAAGTCGTGCCGCCTTCAATTTCCAACCCCGTCATAAATCCAGGTCAACATGACCGTGAGAACCATCCTGTTTCACCCTCCTTCCTTCAACACCAAATTTCCACTTTTTCCAACTCAAAACTCCAGTCGGTCCAACTCCAGCTTCACGACATCATCTCCACGGCACGACAGTAAAACCGAAAAGCTGACTTTCATTGTGACTCCTTGCGCCCCAATTATATCGCCCGCGCTAAACATCCACATAGGTGACCCCGACGTGATCCCAGTGATTTCGATCAAAAAGCAGTGGTGATAGTGCGCGATATCGTCTCCACCCAGCACGAGATGGCCCAACCCCAGCAGCCGCTACCGGTCGACCGCGAGGAGTTCGATCGCATCCTCCTGGAACTGGAACAACTCCGGGCCGAACGAGACGCCTCCCGCCGACAACCCCAGGCAGAGGAACCCACCCCGCAGACATCGCAGCCGACAGCTACGACGGAAAGCGTGAACCGCATCACCGAGCGCCTGCCACCCTTCCTCCCCTGGGACCCAGAGATGTGGTTCAGAGCCTGCGAACAAATCTTCGAGTCCTCCCGCATTACCGCTGATAATACAAGGTTTAGTCATATTATCAAGACGCTAGACCCCAAGGTCTGGTCAGAAGTCCGCGACATAATTATGGACCCGCCGCAGAAAAATAAGTACGCAACTCTCAAGCGCGAACTTATTAAAAGACTCGGCGCCACGCAGGACCAGAAGACCCGACGTCTGCTGGAGGTCGAAGAGCTGGGTGATAGGAGACCCAGCCAATTCCTTCGCCACCTGCGCAACCTAGCGGGTTGCGCGGTGCCGGAAACGATTATCCGCATGCTGTGGTTGCAACGGCTGCCGACGGACATACAAGCTATCCTAGCCACCCAGAAAGACGCCCCCCTGGACGCTGCGGCCGAGGTAGCGGACCATATCGTCGAAGCCAGGTCCTACACCCCCCAAGTGGCAACGACGGAACCCGCCCCCACGAGCAGACAACAAATGGAAACAATGCTGGACGAGAAGTTGACGAAACTTCGTATCAGCCTCTCCGAGGAAATCTCATCCTCTCTCCAAGGAGAAGTCGAAGCAGTCGACACCCAGAGAGGCCGAAACGTTAAGCAGCGTCCGTTCGGCGCTAGGTCCTACCCGCAGCAGCGTCAACCTTCTCGCGAGCGACGCAGCACGGACATCTGCTGGTACCACCATCGATTCGGCAGCGAAGCTAAGAGATGCCAACCTCCATGTACGTGGCGATCGGGAAACGGCCAGGGCAATCGTTAGAGACGGCGAACGACTCCAGCCCCACAGCGACCAGCCGTTTATTCATCACCGACCGCACCACAAAGACGCGCTTTCTGGTGGACACCGGGGCCGACATTTGTGTTTATCCTAGGACACTCATCCGCGGCCGGTGCGAAAAATCCACATACGAGCTTTCCGCGGCAAACGGTACAGTCATCGCGACATACGGCACGACGCTGATGAGCCTAGACCTCGGGCTACGGCGCGTGTTCCCATGGAAATTCGTCATCGCCGACGTGGACAAGCCGATCATCGGCGCGGATTTCCTCGCTCACCACGGACTCCTAGTGGACGTACGCCATGGCCGCCTACTAGACGAAGTCACACACCTGACATCCCGTGGGCAGGTGACGAACACCAACAGCGTCAGCGTCAGGACCATAAGGCACGGTGAGCATCAATTCACAAATTTGTTGCGGATGTTTCCCGGTATCACGCGACCCGACGGCCGCGTCTCCGAGACCAAACATTCAACGCAGCACCACATCCGCACCACGCCAGGTCCACCCGTCGCTGCCAGACCCCGTCGCCTCGCACCGGAGCGCCTCACCATCGCGAAGCGCGAATTCAACGCCATGGTTCAGATGGGCATCGCAAGACCGTCGCAGAGCAGCTGGTCATCGCCCCTACACATGGTGCCCAAAAAAGACAATGGTGTGCGTCCCACCGGTGACTACAGAGCCCTCAACGCACGCACCATTCCCGACCGTTACCCGATACGGCACATACAAGACTTCTCCCACATCCTCTGGGGAAAGAAGATCTTCTCCGTCATCGACCTGGTGCGAGCCTACAACCAGATCCCGATGGCTCCCGAAGACGTCCCGAAAACGGCAATCAGCACCCCATTCGGCCTCTTCGAATTCATGTACATGTCCTTCGGGTTACGCAACGCCGGCCAGACGTTCCAGCGCTTCATCGACGAGGTGCTCAACGGCCTAGATTTCTGTTTCGCCTACATCGACGATATTCTCATCGCGTCGACATCGGAACAGGAACACCGCCAACACCTGCAGACGCTATTCGAACGGCTCCACAACTACGGCGTCGTAATCAACCCGGCGAAATGCGTCTTCGGCGTGTCAGAAGTCAAATTCCTCGGATATTTGATCACGAAAGACGGAACTCGCCCGCTGCCCGAGAGAGTGGAGGCGATAGCTGCATTCCCCTTACCAACCACAGCAGAGGGACTCCGACGTTTTTTAGGTGCCGCAAACTTCTACCGCAGGTTCACACCTAAAGCAGCGGAAATGCAGGCGCCTCTCCACCAGCTTCTGCAAGGCAACATCAAGGGCAAAGCCAAGTTGACTTGGACACCAACGACCCAGCAGGCGTTCGAACGCTGCAGAACAGCCCTCGCCGAAGCCACACTCCTGGCACACCCAAAACCCGACGCACAGCTGGTGCTTGCGGCGACGCATCCGACACCGGCGTCGGAGCGACGCTTCAGCAAAGAATAGGGAACGACTGGCAACCGCTGGCCCTATTTTCCAAAAAGTTGAGCCCCACAGAGTCCAAATACAGCGCCTTCGACCGCGAGCTTCTGTCCATCTACCTCGCGGTGAAACACTTCCGCTACATGGTCGAAGCAAGACCGTTGACCATCTGGACGGACCACAAGCCGCTAACGTATGCTTTCAGATTTCAAAAGGCCGACACCAGCTCTCCAAGACAAGCCCGCCACCTCGACTACATCTCGCAGTTTTCAACTGACATCAGGCACATTCCCGGCAAAGAGAACGTGGTCGCCGACGCCTTGTCACGGATCGAGGAAATCTCACCAGCGATAGACTTTGCAGCTCTCTCCACCGCCCAAACAGCAGACGCGGAACTGCAGGTCTTCCTACATCCAGATGCGTCTCTGCAACTCCAACAAATTAAGATGCCCCGCACCAACATCACCGTATATTGCGACATCTCCACCTCAAATGTCAGACCATTCTTGACGACACAATATAGGCGTGCGGCTTTCGACAGCATCCACAACATAGCGGATCCCGGCATCAAAACCACCGTCAAACTCGTGACACAACGTTACGTTTGGCCGTCGGTCAAATCGGACTGTCGAGAATGGGCCCGCACCTGCCTGCAGTGCCAACGCGCGAAAGTCACCCGCCACGTGGCATCACCGATCGGAACATTCGCACCACCTTCGCGGAGATTCGAGCACGTCCACATCGATCTCGTGATCATGCCACCATCGGAAGGATGCAGATATTGCCTCACCTGCGTGGACCGATTCTCACGCTGGCCCGAAGCATTCCCCCTGGAGAACCAAGAAGCAACCACCGTGGCGAGAGCCTTCTACGAGGGGTGGATCTGTCGCTACGGAACCCCTCTTCGAGTGACCACCGACCAAGGCCGACAGTTTGAATCAAACTTGTTCAGAAATCTGAACATGTTGGCCGGATCAACCCACCTCAGGACCACCGCATACCACCCAGCAGCCAACGGCATGGTCGAGCGCCTCCACCGCCAGCTAAAAGCAGCAATCAAGTGCCACCAAGCCGAGCAGTGGACGCGAGTTCTCCCAACAGTCCTGCTGGGCATTCGCGCCGCATGGAGGGACGACCTACAAGCCACCGCCGCAGAAATGGTGTACGGCGAACCCCTGCGACTTCCGAGCGAATTCCTGGTCCCGCGCACCGCCGATCACGAAGACAACGCCTCAGATTACGTTACGGACCTGCGACGCTTCTTCCAGGACCTCCAACCGACGAACGGTTCACGACACGGCGACCGCAAAACGTTCATTTTCAAGGACCTTGCGACCGCCGAACAGGTGTTCATCCGACACGACGGACCCAGTGGACCCCTGCAGATGCCGTATGACGGCCCCTTCAGGGTGGTGCAGCGCAACCCCAAGACGTTCATCGTGCAGGTCAAAGACAAGAACACCACCGTCTCTATCGACCGCCTGAAACCGGCATACATTCTGGCGGACGAAACGCAACAATCAACGCCACCCCCAGTGCCATCACCCACTCCATCAGTAGCTCCATCACCGCTGACGAGGACGAACCAGCCAACACAAATCGTCACGCGCAGCGGAAGACGCGTACGCTTTGCAGATCGCCTGCAGGTCAGCGGCTGATCCAAAAAATCGCGCTTATCCGCTAAACATCCAGCGGGTTAATCACTGGCAGGGGGGTACTGTGGCGGCCGCGACCTTCCCACGTCGCAGGCCCCAGCTGCAAATTGTAAATATGTAATAAAGTGTACATATCCTCAAATAAACAAGTCGTGCCGCCTCCAATTTCCAACCCCGTCATAAATCCAGGTCAACATGACCGTGAGAACCATCCTGTTTCACCCTCCTTCCTTCAACACCAAATTTCCACTTTTTCCAACTCAAAACTCCAGTCGGTCCAACTCCAGCTTCACGACATCATCTCCACGGCACGACAGTAAAACCGAAAAGCTGACTTTCATTGTGACTCCTTGCGCCCCAATTATATCGCCCGCGCTAAACATCCACAGTAGCATTTTTTTGTAATTTAAAAGTGATTGGGTTTAGTTTGTTGTGGTAAGGGTTAGTTGGTGATGATTTATGGTAGCCGAAGTAGTTTAGGTGAGTTTGGCATAGTTTGCTATGGTTACTAGCATTTTTTTGTAATTTAAAAGTGATTGGGTTTAGTTTGTTGTGGTAAGGGTTAGTTGGTGATGATTTCGAGTAGCCGAAGTAATTTAGGTGAATCTGGCATAGTTTGTTATGATTTGTACACCTTTTTTTGTAATTTTAAGATGATATAGTTTGGTTTGTTGTTGTAAGGGATAGTTGGGGGTGATTTACGGTAGCCGAAGTAATTTAGGTAATTCTGGTATAGTTTGTTATGATTTTTCGCATTTTTTTGTAATTTTAAAGTGATTGGGCTTAGTTTGTTGCTGTAAAGTGTATTTGGGGGTGATTTTTGATAGCCGAAGTAATTTAGGTGAGTTTGGCATAGTTTGCTATGGTTATTAGCATTTTTTTGTAATTTAAAAGTGATTGGGTTTAGTTTGTTGTGGTAAGGGTTTGTTGGTGATGATTTAGAGTAGCCGAAGTAATTTAGGTGAGTCTGGCATAGTTTGTTATGATTTGTACACCTTTTTTTGTAATTTTAAGATGATATGGTTTGGTTTGTTGTGGTAAGAGATAGTTGGGGTGATTTACGGTAGCCGAAGTAATTTAGGTGATTCTGGTATAGTTTATTATGATTTTTAGCATTTTTTTGTAATTTTAAAGTGATTGGGCTTAGTTTGTTGCTGTAAAGTGTAGTCGGGGGTGATTTTTGATAGCCGAAGTAATTTAGGTGAGTTTGGCATAGTTTGCTATGGTTAGTAGCATTTTTTTGTAATTTAAAAATGATTGGGTTTAGTTTGTTGTGGTAAGGGTTTGTTGGTGATGATTTATGGTAGCCGAAGTAATTTAGGTGAGTTTGGCATAGTTTGCTATGGTGACTAGCATTTTTTTGTAATTTAGAAGTGATTGGGTTTAGTTTGTTGTGGTAAGGGTTAGTTGGTGATGATTTAGAGTAGCCGAAGTAATTTAGGTGAGTCTGGCCTAGTTTGTTATGATTTGTACACCTTTTTTTGTAATTTTAAGATGATATGGTTTGGTTTGTTGTGGTAAGAGATAGTTGGGGGTGATTTACGGTAGCCGAAGTAATTTAGGTGATTCTGGTATAGTTTGTTATGATTTTTAGCATTTTTTCGTAATTTTTGAAGTTAATGGGCTTAGTTTGTTGCTGTAAAGTGTAGTTAAGGGTGATTTTTGATAGCCGAAGTAAGTTAGGTGAGTTTGGCATAGTTTGCTATGGTTAGTAGCATTTTTTTGTAATTTAAAAGTGATTGGGTTTAGTTTGTTGTGGTAAGGGTTAGTTGGTGATGATTTAGAGTAGCCGAAGTAATTTAGGTGAGTCTGGCATAGTTTGTTATGATTTGTACACCTTTTTTTGTAATTTTAAGATGATATGGTTTGGTTTGTCGTGGTAAGGGATAGTTGGGGGTGATTTACGGTAGCCGAAGTAATTTAGGTGATTCTGGTATAGTTTGTTATGATTTTTAGCATTTTTTTGTAATTTTAAAGTGATTGGGTTTAGTTTGTTGCTGTAAAGTGTAGTTGGGGGTGATTTTTGATAGCCGAGGTAATTTAGGTGAGTTTGGCATAGTTTGCTATTGTTAGTAGCATTTTTTTGTAATTTAAAAGTGATTGGGTTTATTTTGTTGTGGTAAGGGTTAGTTGGTGATGATTTATGGTAGCCGAAGTAATTTAGATGAGTTTGGCATTGTTTGCTATGGTTACTAGCATTTTTTTGTAATTTAAAAGTTATTGGGTTTAGTTTGTTGTGGTAAGGGTTAGTTGGTGATGATTTATGGTAGCCGAAGTAATTTAGGTGAGTTTGGCATAGTTTGCTATGGTTACTAGCATTTTTTTGTAATTTAAAAGTGATTGGGTTTAGTTTGTTGTGGTAAAGGTTAGTTGGTGATGATTTAGAGTAGCCGAAGTAATTTAGGTGAGTCTGGCATAGTTTGTTATGATTTGTACACCTTTTTTTGTAATTTTAAGATGATATGGTTTGGTTTGTTGTTGTAAGGGATAGTTGGGGGTGATTTACGGTAGCCGAAGTAATTTAGGTAATTCTGGTATAGTTTGTTATGATTTTTAGCATTTTTTTGTAATTTTAAAGTGATTGGGCTTAGTTTGTTGCTGTAAAGTGTAGTTGGGCGTGATTTTTGATAGCCGATGTAATTTAGGTGAGTTTGGCATAGTTTGCTATGGTTAGTAGCATTTTTTAGTAATTTAAAAGTGATTGGGTTTAGTTTGTTGTGGTAAGGGTTAGTTGGTGATGATTTATGGTAGCCGAAGTAATTTAGGTGAGTTTGGCATAGTTTGCTATGGTTATTAGCATTTTTTTGTAATTTAAAAGTGATTGGGTTTAGTTTGTTGTGGTAAGGGTTAGTTGGTGATGATTTCGAAGAGCCGAAGTAATTTAGGTGAGTCTGGCATAGTTTGTTATGATTTGTTCACCTTTTTTGTAATTTTAAGATGATATGGTTTGGTTTGTTGTGGTAAGGGATAGTTGGGGGTGATTTACGATAGCCGAAGTAATTTAGGTGATTTTGGTAGAGTTTGTTATGATTTTTAGCATTTTTTTGTAATTTTAAAGTGATTGGGCTTAGTTTGTTGCTGTAAAGTGTAGTTGGGGGTGATTTTTGATAGCGGAAGTAATTTAGGTGAGTTTGGCATAGTTTGCTATGGTTAGTAGCATTTTTTTGTAATTTAAAAGTGATTGGGTTTAGTTTGTTGTGGTAAGGGTTAGTTGGTGATGATTTATGGTAGCCGAAGTAATTTAGGTGAGTTTGGCATAGTTTGCTATGGTGACTAGCATTTTTTTGCAATTTAAAAGTGATTGGGTTTAGTTTGTTGTGGTAAGGGTTAGTTGGTGATGATTTAGAGTAGCCGAAGTAATTTAGGTGAGTCTGGCATAGTTTGTTATGATTTGTACACCTTTTTTTGTAATTTTAAGATGATATGGTTTGGTTTGTTGTGGTAAAAGGTAGTTGGGGTGATTTACGGTAGCCGAAGTAATTTAGGTGATTCTGGTATAGTTTATTATGATTTTTTGCATTTTTTTGTAATTTTAAAGTGATTGGGCTTAGTTTGTTGCTGTAAAGTGTAGTTGGGGGTGATTTTTGATAGCCGAAGTAATTTAGGTGAGTTTGGCATAGTTTGCTATGGTTAGTAGCATTTTTTTGTAATTTAAAAATGATTGGGTTTAGTTTGTTGTGGTAAGGGTTTGTTGGTGATGATTTATGGTAGCCGAAGTAATTTAAGTGAGTTTGGCATAGTTTGCTATGGTGACTAGCATTTTTTTGTAATTTAAAAGTGATTGGGTTTAGTTTGTTGTGGTAAGGGTTAGTTGGTGATGATTTAGAGTAGCCGAAGTAATTTAAGTGAGTCTGGCATAGTTTGTTATGATTTGTACACCTTTTTTTGTAATTTTAAGGTGATATGGTTTGGTTTGTTGTTGTAAGGGATAGTTGGGGGTGATTTACGGTAGCCGAAGTAATTTAGGAAATTCTGGTATAGTTTGTTATGATTTTTAGCATTTTTTTGTAATTTTAAAGTGATTGGGCTTAGTTTGTTGCTGTAAAGTGTAGTTGGGCGTGATTTTTGATAGCCGATGTAATTTAGGTGAGTTTGGCATAGTTTGCTATGGTTAGTAGCATTTTTTAGTAATTTAAAAGTGATTGGGTTTAGTTTGTTGTGGTAAGGGTTGGTGATGATTTATGGTAGCCGAAGTAATTTAGGTGAGTTTGGCATAGTTTGCTATGGTTAGTAGCATTTTTTTGTAATTTAAAAGTGATTGGGTTTAGTTTGTTGTGGTAAGGGTTTGTTGGTGATGATTTAGAGAAGCCGAAGTAATTTAGGTGAGTCTGGCATAGTTTGTTATGATTTGTACACCTTTTTTGTAATTTTAAGATGATATGGTTTGGTTTGTTGTGGTAAGGGATAGTTGGGGGTGATTTACGGTAGCCGAAGTAATTTAGGGGATTCTGGTATAGTTTGTTATGATTTTTAGCATTTTTTTGTAATTTTAAAGTGATTGGGCTTAGTTTGTTGCTGTAAAGTGTAGTTGGTGATGATTTATGGTAGCCGAAGTAATTTAGATGAGTTTGGCGTAGTTTGCTATGGTTACTAGCATTTTTTTGTAATTTAAAAGTGATTGGGTTTAGTTTGTTGTGGTAAGGGTTAGTTGGTAATTATTTATGGTAGCCGAAGTAATTTAGGTGAGTTTGGCATAGTTTGCTATGATTACTAGCATTTTTTTGTAATTTGAAAGTGATTGGGTTTAGTTTGTTGTGGTAAGGGTGAGTTGGTGATGATTTAGAGTAGCCGAAGTAATTTAGGTGAGTCTGGCATAGTTTGTTATGATTTGTACACCTTTTTTTGTAATTTTAAGATGATATGGTTTGGTTTGTTGTGGTAAGGGATAGTTGGGGGTGATTTACGGTAGCCAAAGTAATTTAGGTGTTTCTGGTATAGTTTGTTATGATTTTTAGCAATTTTTTGTAATTTTAAAGTGATTGGGCTTAGTTTGTTGCTGTAAAGTGTAGTTGGGGGTGATTTTTGATAGCCGATGTAATTTAGGTGAATTTGGCATAGTTTGCTATGGTTAGTAGCATTTTTTTGTAATTTAAAAGTGATTGGGTTTAGTTTGTTGTGGTAAGGGTTAGTTGGTGATGATTTATGGTAGCCGAAGTAATTTAGGTGAGTTTGACATAGTTTGCTATGGTTACTAGCATTTTTTTGTAATTTAAAAGTGATTGGGTTTAGTTTGTTGTGGAAAGGAATAGTTGGTGAAGATTTAGAGTAGCCGAAGTAATTTAGGTGAATCTGGCATAGTTTGTTATGATTTGTACACCTTTTTTTGTAATTTTAAGATGATACGGTTTGGTTTGTTGTGGCAAGGGATAGTTGGGGGTGATTTACGGTAGCCGAAGTAATTTAGGTGATTCTGTTTTAGTTTGTTATGATTTTTAGCATTTTTTTGTAATTTTAAAGTGATTGGGCTTAGTTTGTTGTGGAAAGGAATAGTTGGTGAAGATTTAGAGTAGCCGAAGTAATTTAGGTGAGTCTGGCATAGTTTGTTATGATTTGTACACCTTTTTTTGTAATTTTAAGATGATATGGTTTGGTTTGTTGTGGTAAGGGATAGTTGAAGGTGATTTACGGTAGCCGAAGAAATTTAGGTGATTCTGTTTTAGTTTGTTATGATTTTTAGCATTTTTTTGTAATTTTAAAGTGATTGGGCTTAGTTTGTTGCTGTAAAGTGTAGTTGGTGGTGATTTTTGATAGCCGAAGTAATTTAGGTGAGTTTGGCATAGTTTGCTATGGTTAGTAGCATTTTTTTGTAATTTAAAAGTGATTGGGTTTAGTTTGTTGTGATAAGAGTTAGTTGGTGACGATTTATGGTAGCCGAAGAAATTTAGGTGAGTTTGGCATAGTTTGTTATGGTTACTAGCAATTTTTTGTAATTTAAAAATGATTGGGTTTAGTTTGTTGTGGTAAGGGTTAGTTGGTGATGATTTAGAGTAGCCGAAGTAATTTAGGTGAGTCTGGCATAGTTTGTTATGATTTGTACACTTTTTTTTGTAATTTTAAGATGATATGGTTTGGTTTGTTGTGGTAAGGGATAGTTGGGGGTGATTTACGGTAGTCGAAGTAATTTAGGTGATTCTGGTATAGTTTGTTATGATTTTTAGCATTTTTTTGTAATTTTAATGTGATTGGGCTTAGTTTGTTGCTGTAAAGTGTAGTTGGGGGTGATTTTTGATAGCCGAAGTAATTTAGGTGAGTTTGGCATAGTTTACTATGGTTAGTAGCATTTTTTGTAATTTAATAGTGATTGGGTTTAGTTTGTTGTGGTAAGGGTTAGCTGGTGATGATTTATGGTAGCCGAAGTAATTTAAGTGAGTTTGGCATAGTTTGCTATGGTTACTAGCATTTTTTTGTAATTTAAATGTGATTGGGCTTAGTTTGTTGCTGTAAAGTGTAGTTGGGAGTGATTTTTGATAGCCGAAGTAATTTAGGTGAGTTTGGCATAGTCTGCTATGGTTAGTAGCATTTTTTTGTAATTTAAAAGTGATTGGGTGTGGTTTGTCTGGCATAGTTTGTTATGATTTGTACACCTTTTTTTGTAATTTTAAGATGATATGGTTTGGTTTGTTGTGGTAAGGGATAGTTGGGGGTGATTTACGGTAGCCGAAGTAATTTAGGTGATTCTGGTATAGTTTGTTATGATTTTTAGCATTTTTTTGTAATTTTAAAGTGATTGGGCTTAGTTTGTTGCTGTAAAGTGTAGTTGGGGGTGATTTTTGATAGCCGAAGTAATTTAGGTGAATTTGGCATATTTTGCTATGGTTAGTAGCATTTTTTTGTAATTTAAAAGTGATTGGGTTTAGTTTGTTGTGGTAAGGGTTAGTTGGTGATGATTTAGAGTAGCCGAAGTAATTTAGGTGACTCTGGCATAGTTTGTACTCCTTTTTTTGTAATTTTAAGATGATATGGTTTGGTTTGTTGTGGTAAGGGATAGTTGGGGGTGATTTACGGTAGCCGAAGTAATTTAGGTGATTCTGGTATAGTTTGTTATGATTTTTAGCATTTTTTTGTAATTTTAAAGTGATTGGGCTTAGTTTGTTGCTGTAAAGTGTAGTTGGGGGTGATTTTTGATAGCCGAAGTAATTTAGGTGAGTTTGGCATAGTCTGCTATGGTTAGTAGCATTTTTTTGTAATTTAAAAGCGATTGGGTTTGGTTTTTCTGGCATAGTTTGTTATGATTTGTACACCTTTTTTTGTAATTTTAAGATGATATGGTTTGGTTTGTAGTGGTAAGGGATAGTTGGGGGTGATTTACGGTAGCCGAAGTAATTTAGGTGATTCTGGTATAGTTTGTTATAATTTGTACACCTTTTTTTGTAATTTTAAGATGATATGGTTTGGTTTGTTGTGGTAAGGGATAGTTGGGGGTGATTTACGGTTGCCGAAGTAATTTAGGTGATTCTGGTATAGTTAGTTATGATTTTTAGCATTTTTTTGTAATTTTAAAGTGATTGGGCTTAGTTTGTGGCTGTAAAGTGTAGTTGGGTGTGATTTTTGTTAGCCGAAGTAATTTAGGTAAGTTTGTCCTAGTTTGCTATGGTTACTAGCATTTTTTTGTAATTTAAAAGTGATTGGGTTTAGTTTGTTGTGGTAAGGGATATTTGGGGGTGATTTACGGTAGTCGAAGTAATTTAGGTGATTCTGGTATAGTTTGTTATGATTTTTAGCATTTTTTTGTAATTTTAAAGTGATTGGGCTTAGTTTGTGGCTGTAAAGTGTAGTTGGGTGTGATTTTTGATAGCCGAAGTAATTTAGGTAAGTTTGGCATAGTTTGCTATGGTTACTAGCATTTTTTTGTAATTTAAAAGTGATTGGGCTTAGTTTGTTGGTGTAAAGTGTAGTTGGGGGTGATTTTTGATAGCCGAAGTAATTTAGGTGAGTTTGGCATAGTCTGCTATGGTAAGTAGCATTTTTATGTAATTTAAAAGTAATTGGGTTTGGCTTGTCTGGCATAGTTTGTTATGATTTGTACACCTTTCTTTGTAATTTTAAGATGATATGGTTTGGTTTGTTGTGGTAAGGGATAGTTGGGGGTGATTTACGGTAGCCGAAGTAATTTAGGTGATTCTGGTATAGTTTGTTATGATTTTTAGCATTTTTTTGTAATTTTAAAGTGATTGGGCTAAGTTTGTTGCTGTAAAGTGTAGTTGGGGGTGATTTTTGATAGCCGAAGTAATTTAGGTGAGTTTGGCATAGTTTACTATGGTTAGTAGCATTTTTTGTAATTTAATAGTGATTGGGTTTAGTTTGTTGTGGTAAGGGTTAGCTGGTGATGATTTATGGTAGCCGAAGTAATTAAGGTGAGTTTGGCATAGTTTGCTATGGTTACTAGCATTTTTTTGTAATTTAAAAGTGATTGGGCTTAGTTTGTTGCTGTAAAGTGTAGTTGGGGGTGATTTTTGATAGCCGAAGTAATTTAGGTGAGTTTGGCATAGTTTACTATGGTTAGTAGCATTTTTTGTAATTTAATAGTGATTGGGTTTGGTTTTTCTGGCATAGTTTGTTATGATTTGTACACCTCTTTTTGTAATTTTAAGATGATATGGTTTGGTTTGTAGTGGTAAGGGATAGTTGGGGGTGATTTACGGTAGCCGAAGTAATTTAGGTGATTCTGGTATAGTTTGTTATAATTTGTACACTTTTTTTGTAATTTTAAGATGATATGGTTTGGTTTGTTGTGGTAAGGGATAGTTGGGGGTGATTTACGGTTGCCGAAGTAATTTAGGTGATTCTGGTATAGTTTGTTATGATTTTTAGCATTTTTTTGTAATTTTAAAGTGATTGGGCTTAGTTTGTGGCTCTAAAGAGTAGTTGGGTGTGATTTTTGATAGCCGAAGTAATTTAGGTAAGTTTGGCCTAGTTTGCTATGGTTACTAGCATTTTTTTGTAATTTAAAAGTGATTGGGTTTAGTTTGTTATGGTAAGGGTTAGTTGGTGATGATTTAGAGTAGCCGAAGTAATTTAGGTGACTCTGGCATAGTTTGTACTCCTTCTTTTGTAATTTTAAGATGATATGGTTTGGTTTGTTGTGTTAAGGGATAGTTGGGGGTGATTTACGGTAGCCGAAGTAATTTAGGTGATTCTGGTATAGTTTATTATGATTTTTAGCATTTTTTTGTAATTTTAAAGTGATAGGGCTTAGTGTAGTTGGGGGTGACTTTTGATAGCCGAAGTAATTTAGGTGAGTTTGGCATACTTTGCTATGTTTAGTAGCATTTTATTGTAATTTAAAAGTGATTGGGTTTAGTTTGTTGTGGTAAGGGTTAGTTGGTGATGATTTATCGTAGCCGAAGTAATTTAGGTGAGTTTGGCATAGTTTGCTATGGTTACTAGCATTTTTTTGTAATTTAAAAGTGATTGGGTTTAGTTTGTTGTGGTAAGGGTTAGTTGGTGATGATTTAGAGTCGCCGAAGTAATTTAGGTGAGTCTGGCATAGTTTGTTATAATTTGTACACCTTTTTTTGTAATTTTAAGATGATATGGTTTGGTTTGTTGTGGTAAGGGATAGTTGGGGGTGATTTACGGTAACCGAAGTAATTTAGGTGATTCTAGTATAGTTTGATATGATTTTTAGCATTTTTTTGTAATTTTAAAATGATTGGGCTTAGTTTGTTGCTGTAAAGTGTAGTTGGGGGTGATTTTTGATAGCCGAAGTAATTTAGGTGAGTTTGGCATAGTTTGCTATGGTTAGTAGCATTTTTTTGTAATTTAAAAGTGATTGGGTTTAGTTTGTTGTGGTAAGGGTTAGTTGGTGATGATTTATGGTAGCCGAAGTAATTTAGGTGAGTTTGGCATAGTTTGCTAAGGTTACTAGCAATTTTTTGTAATTTAAAAGTGATTGGGTTTAGTTTGTTGTGGTAAGGGTTAGTTGGTGATGATTTAGAGTAGCCGAAGTAATTTAGGTGAGTCTGGCATAGTTTGTTATGATTTGTACACTTTTTTTTGTAATTTTAAGATGATATGGTTTGGTTTCTTGTGGTAAGGGATAGTTGGGGGTGATTTACGGTAGCGGAAGTAATTTAGGTGATTCTGGTATAGTTTGTTATGATTTTTAGCATTTTTTTGTAATTTTAAAGTGATTGGGCTTAGTTTGTTGCTGTAAAGTGTAGTTGGGGGTGATTTTTGATAGCCGAAGTAATTTAGGTGAGTTTGGCATAGTTTACTATGGTTAGTAGCATTTTTTGTAATTTAATAGTGATTGGGTTTAGTTTGTTGTGGTAAGGGTTAGCTGGTGATGATTTATGGTAGCCGAAGTAATTTAGGTGAGTTTGGCATAGTTTGCTATGGTTACTAGCATTTTTTTGTAATTTAAAAGTGATTGAGCTTAGTTTGTTGCTGTAAAGTGTAGTTGGGGGTGATTTTTGATAGCCGAAGTAATTTAGGTGAGTTTGGCATAGTCTGCTATGGTTAGTAGCATTTTTTTGTAATTTAAAAGTGATTGGGTTTGGTTTGTCTGGCATAGTTTGTTATGATTTGTACACCTTTTTTTGTAATTTCAAGATGATATGGTTTGGTTTGTTGTGGTAAGGGATAGTTGGGGGTAATTTACGGTAGCCGAAGTAATTTAGGTGATTCTGGTATAGTTTGTTATGATTTTTAGCATTTTTTTGTAATTTTAAAGTGATTGGGCTTAGTTTGTTGCTGTATAGTGTAGTTGGGGGTGATTTTTGATAGCCGAAGTAATTTAGGTGAATTTGGCATAGTTTGCTATGGTTAGTAGCATTTTTTTGTAATTTAAAAGTGATTGGGTTTAGTTTGTTGTGGTAAGGGTTAGTTGGTGATGATTTATGGTAGCCGAAGTAATTTAGGTGAGTTTGGCATAGTTTGCTATGGTTACTAGCATTTTTTTGTAATTTAAAAGTGATTGGGTTTAGTTTGTTGTGGTAAGGGTTAGTTGGTGATGATTTCGAGTAGCCGAAGTAATTTAGGTGAGTCTGGCATAGTTTGTTATAATTTGTACACTTTTTTTTGTAATTTTAAGATGATATGGTTTGGTTTGTTGTGGTAAGGGATATTTGGGGTTGATTTACGGTAGCCGAAGTAATTTAGGTGATTCTGGTATAGTTTGTTATGATTTTTAGCATCTTTTTGTAATTTTAAAGTGATTGGGCTTAGTTTGTGGCTGTAAAGTGTAGTTGGGTGTGATTTTTGATAGACGAAGTAATTTAGGTAAGTTTGGCATAGTTTGCTATGGTTAGTAGCATTTTTTTGTAATTTAAAAGTGATTGGGTTTAGTTTGTTGTGGTAAGAGTTATTTGGTGATGATTTATCGTAGCCGAAGTAATTTAGGTGAGTTTGGCATAGTTTGCTATGGTTACTAGCATTTTTTTGTAATTTAAAAGTGATTGGGCTTAGTTTGTTGCTGTAAAGTGTAGTTGGGGGTGATTTTTGATAGCCGAAGTAATTTAGGTGAGTTTGGCATAGTTTACTATGGTTAGTAGCATTTTTTGTAATTTAATAGTGATTGGGTTTAGTTTGTTGTGGTAAGGGTTAGCTGGTGATGATTTATGGTAGCCGAAGTAATTTAGGTGTGTTTGGCATAGTTTGCTATGGTTACTAGCATTTTTTTGTAATTTAAAAGTGATTGGGCTTAGTTTGTTGCTGTAAAGTGTAGTTGGGGGTGATTTTTGATAGCCGAAGTAATTTAGGTGAGTTTGGCATAGTCTGCTATGGTTAGTAGCATTTTTTTGTAATTTAAAAGTGATTGGGTTTGGCTTGTCTGGCATAGTTTGTTATGATTTGTACACCTTTTTTGTAATTTTAAGATGATATGGTTTGGTTTGTTGTGGTAAGGGATAGTTGGGGGTGATTTACGGTAGCCGAAGTAATTTAGGTGACTCTGGTATAGTTTGTTATGATTTTTAGCATTTTTTTGTAATTTTAAAGTGATTGGGCTAAGTTTATTGCTGTAAAGTGTAGTTGGGGGTGATTTTTGATAGCCGAAGTAATTTAGGTGAGTTTGGCATAGTTTACTATGGTTAGTAGCATTTTTTGTAATTTAATAGTGATTGGGTTTAGTTTGTTGTGGTAAGGGTTAGCTGGTGATGATTTATGGTAGCCGAAGTAATTTAGGTGAGTTTGGCATAGTTTGCTATGGTTACTAGCATTTTTTTGTAATTTAAAAGTGATTGGGCTTAGTTTGTTGCTGTAAAGTGTAGTTGGGGGTGATTTTTGATAGCCGAAGTAATTTAGGTGAGTTTGGCATAGTCTGCTATGGTTAGTAGCATTTTTTTGTAATTTAAAAGTGATTGGGTTTGGTTTTTCTGGCATAGTTTGTTATGATTTGTACACCTTTTTTTGTAATTTTAAGATAATATGGTTTGGTTCGTAGTGGTAAGGGATAGTTGGGGGTGATTTACGGTAGCCGAAGTAATTTAGGTGATTCTGGTATAGTTTGTTATAATTTGTACACCTTTTTTTGTAATTTTAAGATGATATGGTTTGGTTTGTTGTGGTAAGGGATAGTTGGGGGTGATTTACGGTTGCCGAAGTAATTTAGGTGATTCTGGTATAGTTTGTTATGATTTTTAGCATTTTTTTGTAATTTTAAAGTGATTGGGCTTAGTTTGTGGCTGTAAAGTGTAGTTGGGTGTGATTTTTGATAGCCGAAGTAATTTAGGTAAGTTTGGCCTAGTTTGCTATGGTTACTAGCATTTTTTTGTAATTTAAAAGTGATTGGGTTTAGTTTGTTATAGTAAGGGTTAGTTGGTGATGATTTAGAGTAGCCGAAGTAATTTAGGTGATTCTGGTATAGTTTATTATGATTTTTAGCATTTTTTTGTAATTTTAAAGTGATTGGGCTTAGTTTGTTGCTGTAAAGTGTAGTTGGGGGTGACTTTTGATAGCCGAAGTAATTTAGGTGAGTTTGGCATAGTTTGCTATGTTTAGTAGCATTTTTTTGTAATTTAAAAGTGATTGGGTTTAGTTTGTTGTGGTAAGGGTTAGTTGGTGATGATTTATCGTAGCCGAAGTAATTTAGGTGAGTTTGGCATAGTTTGCTATGGTTACTAGCATTTTTTTGTAATTTAAAAGTGATTGGGTTTAGTTTGTTGTGGTAAGGGTTAGTTGGTGATGATTTCGAGTAGCCGAAGTAATTTAGGTGAGTCTGGCATAGTTTGTTATAATTTGTACACCTTTTTTTGTAATTTTAAGATGATATGGTTTCGTTTGTTGTGGTAAGGGATAGTTGGGGGTGATTTACGGTAGCCGAAGTAATTTAGGTGATTCTGGTATAGTTTGTTATGATTTTTAGCATTTTTTTGTAATTTTAAAGTGATTGGGCTTAGTTTGTGGCTGTAAAGTGTAGTTGGGTGTGATTTTTGATAGCCGAAGTAATTTAGGTAAGTTTGGCATAGTTTGCTATTGTTAGTAGCATTTTTTTGTAATTTAAAAGTGATTGGGTTTAGTTTGTTGTGGTAAGGGTTAGTTGGTGATGATTTATCGTAGCCGAAGTAATTTAGGTGAGTTTGGCATAGTTTGCTATGGTTACTAGCATTTTTTTGTAATTTAAATGTGATTGAGTTTAGTTTGTTGTGGTAAGAGTTAGTTGGTGATGATTTAGAGTAGCCGAAGTAATTTAGGTGAGTAGCATTTTTTTGTAATTTAAAAGTGATTGGGTTTAGTTTGTTGTGGTAAGGGTTAGTTGGTGATGATTTATCGTAGCCGAAGTAATTTAGGTGAGTTTGGCATAGTTTGCTATGGTTACTAGCATTTTTTTGTAATTTAAATGTGATTGAGTTTAGTTTGTTGTGGTAAGAGTTAGTTGGTGATGATTTAGAGTAGCCGAAGTAATTTAGGTGAGTCTGGCATAGTTTGTTATAATTTGTACACCTTTTTTTGTAATTTTAAGATGATATGGTTTGGTTTGTTGTGGTAAGGGATAGTTGGGGGTGATTTACGGTAGCCGAAGTAATTTAGGTGATTCTGGTATAGTTTGTTATGATTTTTAGCATTTTTTTGTAATTTTAAAGTGATTGGGCTTAGTTTGTTGCTGTAAAGTGTAGTTGGGGGTGATTTTTGATATCCGAAGTAATTTAGGTGAGTTTGGCATAGTTTACTATGGTTACTAGCATTTTTTTGTAATTTAAAAGTGATTGGGCTTAGTTTGTTGCTGTAAAGTGTAGTTGGGGGTGATTTTTGATAGCCGAAGTAATTTAGGTGAGTTTGGCATAGTCTGCTATGGTTAGTAGCATTTTTTTGTAATTTAAAAGTGATTGGTTTTGGTTTGTCTGGCATAGTTTGTTATGATTTGTACACCTTTTTTTGTAATTTCAAGATGATATGGTTTGGTTTGTTGTGGTAAGGGATAGTTGGGGGTAATTTACGGTAGCCGAAGTAATTTAGGTGATTCTGGTATAGTTTGTTATGATTTTTAGCATTTTTTTGTAATTTTAAAGTGATTGGGCTTAGTTTGTTGCTGTAAAGTGTAGTTGGGGGTGATTTTTGATATCCGAAGTAATTTAGGTGAGTTTGGCATAGTTTACTATGGTTACTAGCATTTTTTTGTAATTTAAAAGTGATTGGGCTTAGTTTGTTGCTGTAAAGTGTAGTTGGGGGTGATTTTTGATAGCCGAAGTAATTTAGGTGAGTTTGGCATAGTCTGCTATGGTTAGTAGCATTTTTTTGTAATTTAAAAGTGATTGGGTTTGGTTTGTCTGGCATAGTTTGTTATGATTTCTACACCTTTTTTTGTAATTTTAAGATGATATGGTTTGGTTTCTTGTGGTAAGGGATAGTGTTGGGGGTGATTTACGGTAGCGGAAGTAATTTAGGTGATTCTGGTATAGTTTGTTATGATTTTTAGCATTTTTTTGTAATTTTAAAGTGATTGGGCTTAGTTTGTTGCTGTAAAGTGTAGTTGGGGGTGATTTTTGATAGCCGAAGTAATTTAGGTGAGTTTGGCATAGTTTACTATGGTTAGTAGCATTTTTTTGTAATTTAAAAGTGATTGGGTTTAGTATGTTGTGGTAAGGGTTATTTGATGATGATTTATCGTAGCCGAAGTAATTTAGGTGAGTTTGGCATAGTTTGCTAGGGGTACTAGCATTTTTTTGTAATTTAAAAGTGATTGGGCTTAGTTTGTTGCTGTAAAGTGTAGTTGGGGGTGATTTTTGATAGCCGAAGTAATTTTGGTGAGTTTGGCATAGTTTACTATGGTTAGTAGCATTTTTTGTAATTTAATAGTGATTGGGTTTAGTTTGTTGTGGTAAGGGTTAGCTGGTGATGATTTATGGTAGCCGAAGTAATTTAGGTGAGTTTGGCATAGTTTGCTATGGTTACTAGCATTTTTTTGTAATTTAAAAGTGATTGGGCTTAGTTTGTTGCTGTAAAGTGTAGTTGGGGGTGATTTTTGATAGCCGAAGTAATTTAGGTGAGTTTGGCATAGTCTGCTATGGTTAGTAGCATTTTTTTGTAATTTAAAAGTGATTGGGTTTGGCTTGTCTGGCATAGTTTGTTATGATTTGTACACCTTTTTTTGTAATTTTAAGATGATATGGTTTGGTTTGTTGTGGTAAGGGATAGTTGGGGGTGATTTACGGTAGCCGAAGTAATTTAGGTGACTCTGGTATAGTTTGTTATGATTTTTAGCATTTTTTTGTAATTTTAAAGTGATTGGGCTAAGTTTGTTGCTGTAAAGTGTAGTTGGGGGTGATTTTTGATAGCCGAAGTAATTTAGGTGAGTTTGGCATAGTTTACTATGGTTAGTAGCATTTTTTGTAATTTAATAGTGATTGGGTTTAGTTTGTTGTGGTAAGGGTTAGCTGGTGATGATTTATGGTAGCCGAAGTAATTTAGGTGAGTTTGGCATAGTTTGCTATGGTTACTAGCATTTTTTTGTAATTTAAAAGTGATTGGGCTTAGTTTGTTGCTGTAAAGTGTAGTTGGGGGTGATTTTTGATAGCCGAAGTAATTTAGGTGAATTTGGCATAGTTTGCTATGGTTAGTAGCATTTTTTTGTAATTTAAAAGTGATTGGGTTTAGTTTGTTGTGGTAAGGGTTAGTTGGTGATGATTTATGGTAGCCGAAGTAAATTAGGTGAGTTTGGCATAGTTTGCTATGGTTACTAGCATTTTTTTGTAATTTAAAAGTGATTGGGTTTAGTTTGTTGTCGTAAGGGTTAGTTGGTGATGATTTCGAGTAGCCGAAGTAATTTAGGTGAGTCTGGCATAGTTTGTTATAATTTGTACACTTTTTTTTGTAATTTTAAGATGATATGGTTTGGTTTGTTGTGGTAAGGGATATTTGGGGGTGATTTACGGTAGCCGAAGTAATTTAGGTGATTCTGGTATAGTTTGTTATGATTTTTAGCATTTTTTTGTAATTTTAAAGTGATTGGGCTTAGTTTGTGGCTGTAAAGTGTAGTTGGGTGTGATTTTTGATAGCCGAAGTAATTTAGGTAAGTTTGGCATAGTTTGCTATGGTTAGTAGCATTTTTTTGTAATTTAAAAGTGATTGGGTTTAGTTTGTTGTGGTAAGGGTTATTTGGTGATGATTTATCGTAGCCGAAGTAATTTAGGTGAGTTTGGCATAGTTTGCTATGGTTACTAGCATTTTTTTGTAATTTAAAAGTGATTGGGCTTAGTTTGTTGCTGTAAAGTGTAGTTGGGGGTGATTTTTGATAGCCGAAGTAATTTAGGTGAGTTTGGCATAGTTTACTATGGTTAGTAGCATTTTTTGTAATTTAATAGTGATTGGGTTTAGTTTGTTGTGGTAAGGGTTAGCTGGTGATGATTTATGGTAGCCGAAGTAATTTAGGTGAGTTTGGCATAGTTTGCTATGGTTACTAGCATTTTTTTGTAATTTAAAAGTGATTGGGCTTAGTTTGTTGCTGTAAAGTGTAGTTGGGGGTGATTTTTGATAGCCGAAGTAATTTAGGTGAGTTTGGCATAGTCTGCTATGGTTAGTAGCATTTTTTTTGTAATTTAAAAGTGATTGGGTTTGGCTTGTCTGGCATAGTTTGTTATGATTTGTACACCTTTTTTTGTAATTTTAAGATGATATGGTTTGGTTTGTTGTGGTAAGGGATAGTTGGGGGTGATTTACGGTAGCCGAAGTAATTTAGGTGACTCTGGTATAGTTTGTTATGATTTTTAGCATTTTTTTGTAATTTTAAAGTGATTGGGCTAAGTTTATTGCTGTAAAGTGTAGTTGGGGGTGATTTTTGATAGCCGAAGTAATTTAGGTGAGTTTGGCATAGTTTACTATGGTTAGTAGCATTTTTTGTAATTTAATAGTGATTGGGTTTAGTTTGTTGTGGTAAGGGTTAGCTGGTGATGATTTATGGTAGCCGAAGTAATTTAGGTGAGTTTGGCATAGTTTGCTATGGTTACTAGCATTTTTTTGTAATTTAAAAGTGATTGGGCTTAGTTTGTTATAGTAAGGGTTAGTTGGTGATGATTTAGAGTAGCCGAAGTAATTTAGGTGATTCTGGTATAGTTTATTATGATTTTTAGCATTTTTTTGTAATTTTAAAGTGATTGGGCTTAGTTTGTTGCTGTAAAGTGTAGTTGGGGGTGACTTTTGATAGCCGAAGTAATTTAGGTGAGTTTGGCATAGTCTGCTATGTTTAGTAGCATTTTTTTGTAATTTAAAAGTGATTGGGTTTGGTTTTTCTGGCATAGTTTGTTATGATTTGTACACCTTTTTTTGTAATTTTAAGATAATATGGTTTGGTTCGTAGTGGTAAGGGATAGTTGGGGGTGATTTACGGTAGCCGAAGTAATTTAGGTGATTCTGGTATAGTTTGTTATAATTTGTACACCTTTTTTTGTAATTTTGAGATGATATGGTTTGGTTTGTTGTGGTAAGGGATAGTTGGGGGTGATTTACGGTTGCCGAAGTAATTTAGGTGATTCTGGTATAGTTTGTTATGATTTTTAGCATTTTTTTGTAATTTTAAAATGATTGGGCTTAGTTTGTGGCTGTAAAGTGTAGTTGGGTGTGATTTTTGATAGCCGAAGTAATTTAGGTAAGTTTGGCCTAGTTTGCTATGGTTACTAGCATTTTTTTGTAATTTAAAAATGATTGGGTTTAGTTTGTTATAGTAAGGGTTAGTTGGTGATGATTTAGAGTAGCCGAAGTAATTTAGGTGATTCTGGTATAGTTTATTATGATTTTTAGCATTTTTTTGTAATTTTAAAGTGATTGGGCTTAGTTTGTTGCTGTAAAGTGTAGTTGGGGGTGACTTTTGATAGCCGAAGTAATTTAGGTGAGTTTGGCATAGTTTGCTATGTTTAGTAGCATTTTTTTTTGGGTTTAGTTTGTTGTGGTAAGGGTTAGTTGGTGATGATTTATCGTAGCCGAAGTAATTTAGGTGAGTTTGGCATAGTTTGCTATGATTACTAGCATTTTTTTGTAATTTAAAAGTGATTGGGTTTAGTTTGTTGTGGTAAGGGTTAGTTGGTGATGATTTAGAGTCGCCGAAGTAATTTAGGTGAGTTTGGCATAGTCTGCTATGGTTAGTAGCATTTTTTTGTAATTTAAAAGTGATTGGGTTTGGTTTTTCTGGCATAGTTTGTTATGGTTTGTAGTGGTAAGGGATAGTTGGGGGTAATTTACGGTAGCCGAAGTAATTTAGTTGATTCTGGTATAGTTTGTTATAATTTGTACACCTTTTTTTGTAATTTTAAGATGATATGGTTTGGTTTGTTGTGGTAAGGGATAGTTGGGGGTGATTTACGGTAGCCGAAGTAATTTAGGTGATTCTGGTATAGTTTGTTATGATTTTTAGGATTTTTTTTGTAATTTTAAAGTGATTGGGCTTAGTTTGTGGCTGTAAAGTGTAGTTGGGTGTGATTTTTGATAGCCGAAGTAATTTAGGTAAGTTTGCCATGGTTACTAGCATTTTTTTGTAATTTAAAAGTGATTGGGTTTAGTTTGTTGTGGTAAGGGTTAGTTGGTGATGATTTCGAGTAGCCGAAGTAATTTAGGTGAGTCTGGCATAGTTTGTTATAATTTGTACACCTTTTTTTGTAATTTTAAGATGATATGGTTTCGTTTGTTGTGGTAAGGGATAGTTGGGGGTGATTTACGGTAGCCGAAGTAATTTAGGTGATTCTGGTATAGTTTGTTATGATTTTTAGCATTTTTTTGTAATTTTAAAGTGATTGGGCTTAGTTTGTGGCTGTAAAGTGTAGTTGGGTGTGATTTTTGATAGCCGAAGTAATTTAGGTAAGTTTGGCATAGTTTGCTATGGTTAGTAGCATTTTTTTGTAATTTAAAAGTGATTGGGTTTAGTTTGTTGTGGTAAGGGTTAGTTGGTGATGATTTATCGTAGCCGAAGTAATTTAGGTGAGTTTGGCATAGTTTGCTATGGTTACTAGCATTTTTTTGTAATTTAAATGTGATTGAGTTTAGTTTGTTGTGGTAAGAGTTAGTTGGTGATGATTTAGAGTAGCCGAAGTAATTTAGGTGAGTCTGGCATAGTTTGTTATAATTTGTACACCTTTTTTTGTAATTTTAAGATGATATGGTTTGGTTTGTTGTGGTAAGGGATAGTTGGGGGTGATTTACGGTAGCCGAAGTAATTAAGGTGATTCTGGTATAGTTTGTTATGATTTTTAGCATTTTTTGTAATTTTAAAGTGATTGGGCTTAGTTTGTTGCTGTAAAGTGTAGTTGGGGGTGATTTTTGATATCCGAAGTAATTTAGGTGAGTTTGGCATAGTTTACTATGGTTACTAGCATTTTTTTTAATTTAAAAGTGATTGGGCTTAGTTTGTTGCTGTAAAGTGTAGTTGGGGGTGATTTTTGATAGCCGAAGTAATTTAGGTGAGTTTGGCATAGTCTGCTATGGTTAGTAGCATTTTTTTGTAATTTAAAAGTGATTGGGTTTGGTTTGTCTGGCATAGTTTGTTATGATTTGTACACCTTTTTTTGTAATTTCAAGATGATATGGTTTGGTTTGTTGTGGTAAGGGATAGTTGGGGGTAATTTACGGTAGCCGAAGTAATTTAGGTGATTCTGGTATAGTTTGTTATGATTTTTAGCATTTTTTTGTAATTTTAAAGTGATTGGGCTTAGTTTGTTGCTGTAAAGTGTAGTTGGGGGTGATTTTTGATAGCCGAAGTAATTTAGGTGAATTTGGCATAGTTTGCTATGGTTAGTAGCATTTTTTTGTAATTTAAAAGTGATTGGGTTTAGTTTGTTGTGGTAAGGGTTAGTTGGTGATGATTTATGGTAGCCGAAGTAATTTAGGTGAGTTTGGCATAGTTTGCTATGGTTACTAGCATTTTTTTGTAATTTAAAAGTGATTGGGTTTAGTTTGTTGTGGTAAGGGTTAGTTGGTGATGATTTCGAGTAGCCGAAGTAATTTAGGTGAGTCTGGCATAGTTTGTTATAATTTGTACACCTTTTTTTCTAATTTTAAGATGATATGGTTTGGTTTGTTGTGGTAAGGGATATTTGGTGGTGATTTACGGTAGCCGAAGTAATTTAGGTGATTCTGGTATAGTTTGTTATGATTTTTAGCATTTTTTTGTAATTTTAAAGTGATTGGGCTTAGTTTGTGGCTGTAAAGTGTAGTTGGGTGTGATTTTTGATAGCCGAAGTAATTTAGGTAAGTTTGGCATAGTTTGCTATGGTTAGTAGCATTTTTTTGTAATTTAAAAGTGATTGGGTTTAGTATGTTGTGGTAAGGGTTATTTGATGATGATTTATCGTAGCCGAAGTAATTTAGGTGAGTTTGGCATAGTTTGCTATGGGTACTAGCATTTTTTTGTAATTTAAAAGTGATTGGGCTTAGTTTGTTGCTGTAAAGTGTAGTTGGGGGTGATTTTTGATAGCCGAAGTAATTTTGGTGAGTTTGGCATAGTTTACTATGGTTAGTAGCATTTTTTGTAATTTAATAGTGATTGGGTTTAGTTTGTTGTGGTAAGGGTTAGCTGGTGATGATTTATGTTAGCCGAAGTAATTTAGGTGAGTTTGGCATAGTTTGCTATGGTTACTAGCATTTTTTTGTAATTTAAAAGTGATTGGGCTTAGTTTGTTGCTGTAAAGTGTAGTTGGGGGTGATTTTTGATAGCCGAAGTAATTTAGGTGAGTTTGGCATAGTCTGCTATGGTTAGTAGCATTTTTTTGTAATTTAAAAGTGATTGGGTTTGGCTTGTCTGGCATAGTTTGTTATGATTTGTACACCTTTTTTTGTAATTTTAAGATGATATGGTTTGGTTTGTTGTGGTAAGGGATAGTTGGGGGTGATTTACGGTAGCCGAAGTAATTTAGGTGACTCTGGTATAGTTTGTTATGATTTTTAGCATTTTTTTGTAATTTTAAAGTGATTGGGCTAAGTTTGTTGCTGTAAAGTGTAGTTGGGGGTGATTTTTGATAGCCGAAGTAATTTAGGTGAGTTTGGCATAGTTTACTATGGTTAGTAGCATTTTTTGTAATTTAATAGTGATTGGGTTTAGTTTGTTGTGGTAAGGGTTAGCTGGTGATGATTTATGGTAGCCGAAGTAATTTAGGTGAGTTTGGCATAGTTTGCTATGGTTACTAGCATTTTTTTGTAATTTAAAAGTGATTGGGCTTAGTTTGTTGCTGTAAAGTGTAGTTGGGGGTGATTTTTGATAGCCGAAGTAATTTAGGTGAATTTGGCATAGTTTGCTATGGTTAGTAGCATTTTTTTGTAATTTAAAAGTGATTGGGTTTAGTTTGTTGTGGTAAGGGTTAGTTGGTGATGATTTATGGTAGCCGAAGTAAATTAGGTGAGTTTGGCATAGTTTGCTATGGTTACTAGCATTTTTTTGTAATTTAAAAGTGATTGGGTTTAGTTTGTTGTGGTAAGGGTTAGTTGGTGATGATTTCGAGTAGCCGAAGTAATTTAGGTGAGTCTGGCATAGTTTGTTATAATTTGTACACTTTTTTTTGTAATTTTAAGATGATATGGTTTGGTTTGTTGTGGTAAGGGATATTTGGGGGTGATTTACGGTAGCCGAAGTAATTTAGGTGATTCTGGTATAGTTTGTTATGATTTTTAGCATTTTTTTGTAATTTTAAAGTGATTGGGCTTAGTTTGTGGCTGTAAAGTGTAGTTGGGTGTGATTTTTGATAGCCGAAGTAATTTAGGTAAGTTTGGCATAGTTTGCTATGGTTAGTAGCATTTTTTTGTAATTTAAAAGTGATTGGGTTTAGTTTGTTGTGGTAAGGGTTATTTGGTGATGATTTATCGTAGCCGAAGTAATTTAGGTGAGTTTGGCATAGTTTGCTATGGTTACTAGCATTTTTTTGTTATTTAAAAGGGATTGGGCTTAGTTTGTTGCTGTAAAGTGTAGTTGGGGGTGATTTTTGATAGCCGAAGTAATTTAGGTGAGTTTGGCATAGTTTACTATGGTTAGTAGCATTTTTTGTAATTTAATAGTGATTGGGTTTAGTTTGTTGTGGTAAGGGTTAGCTGGTGATGATTTATGGTAGCCGAAGTAATTTAGGTGAGTTTGGCATAGTTTGCTATGGTTACTAGCATTTTTTTGTAATTTAAAAGTGATTGGGCTTAGTTTGTTATAGTAAGGGTTAGTTGGTGATGATTTAGAGTAGCCGAAGTAATTTAGGTGATTCTGGTATAGTTTATTATGATTTTTAGCATTTTTTTGTAATTTTAAAGTGATTGGGCTTAGTTTGTTGCTGTAAAGTGTAGTTGGGGGTGACTTTTGATAGCCGAAGTAATTTAGGTGAGTTTGGCATAGTCTGCTATGGTTAGTAGCATTTTTTTGTAATTTAAAAGTGATTGGGTTTGGTTTTTCTGGCATAGTTTGTTATGATTTGTACACCTTTTTTTGTAATTTTAAGATAATATGGTTTGGTTCGTAGTGGTAAGGGATAGTTGGGGGTGATTTACGGTAGCCGAAGTAATTTAGGTGATTCTGGTATAGTTTGTTATAATTTGTACACCTTTTTTTGTAATTTTGAGATGATATGGTTTGGTTTGTTGTGGTAAGGGATAGTTGGGGGTGATTTACGGTTGCCGAAGTAATTTAGGTGATTCTGGTATAGTTTGTTATGATTTTTAGCATTTTTTTGTAATTTTAAAATGATTGGGCTTAGTTTGTGGCTGTAAAGTGTAGTTGGGTGTGATTTTTGATAGCCGAAGTAATTTAGGTAAGTTTGGCCTAGTTTGCTATGGTTACTAGCATTTTTTTGTAATTTAAAAGTGATTGGGTTTAGTTTGTTATAGTAAGGGTTAGTTGGTGATGATTTAGAGTAGCCGAAGTAATTTAGGTGATTCTGGTATAGTTTATTATGATTTTTAGCATTTTTTTGTAATTTTAAAGTGATTGGGCTTAGTTTGTTGCTATAAAGTGTAGTTGGGGGTGACTTTTGATAGCCGAAGTAATTTAGGTGAGTTTGGCATAGTTTGCTATGTTTAGTAGCATTTTTTTTTGGGTTTAGTTTGTTGTGGTAAGGGTTAGTTGGTGATGATTTATCGTAGCCGAAGTAATTTAGGTGAGTTTGGCATAGTTTGCTATGATTACTAGCATTTTTTTGTAATTTAAAAGTGATTGGGTTTAGTTTGTTGTGGTAAGGGTTAGTTGGTGATGATTTAGAGTCGCCGAAGTAATTTAGGTGAGTTTGGCATAGTCTGCTATGGTTAGTAGCATTTTTTTGTAATTTAAAAGTGATTGGGTTTGGTTTTTCTGGCATAGTTTGTTATGGTTTGTAGTGGTAAGGGATAGTTGGGGGTAATTTACGGTAGCCGAAGTAATTTAGTTGATTCTGGTATAGTTTGTTATAATTTGTACACCTTTTTTTGTAATTTTAAGATGATATGGTTTGGTTTGTTGTGGTAAGGGATAGTTGGGGGTGATTTACGGTAGCCGAAGTAATTTAGGTGATTCTGGTATAGTTTGTTATGATTTTTAGCATTTTTTTGTAATTTTAAAGTGATTGGGCTTAGTTTGTGGCTGTAAAGTGTAGTTGGGTGTGATTTTTGATAGCCGAAGTAATTTAGGTAAGTTTGCTATGGTTACTAGCATTTTTTTGTAATTTAAAAGTGATTGGGTTTAGTTTGTTGTGGTAAGGGTTAGTTGGTGATGATTTCGAGTAGCCGAAGTAATTTAGGTGAGTCTGGCATAGTTTGTTATAATTTGTACACCTTTTTTTGTAATTTTAAGATGATATGGTTTCGTTTGTTGTGGTAAGGGATAGTTGGGGGTGATTTACGGTAGCCGAAGTAATTTAGGTGATTCTGGTATAGTTTGTTATGATTTTTAGCATTTTTTTGTAATTTTAAAGTGATTGGGCTTAGTTTGTGGCTGTAAAGTGTAGTTGGGTGTGATTTTTGATAGCCGAAGTAATTTAGGTAAGTTTGGCATAGTTTGCTATGGTTAGTAGCATTTTTTTGTAATTTAAAAGTGATTGGGTTTAGTTTGTTGTGGTAAGGGTTAGTTGGTGATGATTTATCGTAGCCGAAGTAATTTAGGTGAGTTTGGCATAGTTTGCTATGGTTACTAGCATTTTTTTGTAATTTAAATGTGATTGAGTTTAGTTTGTTGTGGTAAGAGTTAGTTGGTGATGATTTAGAGTAGCCGAAGTAATTTAGGTGAGTCTGGCATAGTTTGTTATAATTTGTACACCTTTTTTTGTAATTTTAAGATGATATGGTTTGGTTTGTTGTGGTAAGGGATAGTTGGGGGTGATTTACGGTAGCCGAAGTAATTAAGATGATTCTGGTATAGTTTGTTATGATTTTTAGCATTTTTTTGTAATTTTAAAGTGATTGGGCTTAGTTTGTTGCTGTAAAGTGTAGTTGGGGGTGATTTTTGATATCCGAAGTAATTTAGGTGAGTTTGGCATAGTTTACTATGGTTACTAGCATTTTTTTTAATTTAAAAGTGATTGGGCTTAGTTTGTTGCTGTAAAGTGTAGTTGGGGGTGATTTTTGATAGCCGAAGTAATTTAGGTGAGTTTGGCATAGTCTGCTATGGTTAGTAGCATTTTTTTGTAATTTAAAAGTGATTGGGTTTGGTTTGTCTGGCATAGTTTGTTATGATTTGTACACCTTTTTTTGTAATTTCAAGATGATATGGTTTGGTTTGTTGTGGTAAGGGATAGTTGGGGGTAATTTACGGTAGCCGAAGTAATTTAGGTGATTCTGGTATAGTTTGTTATGATTTTTAGCATTTTTTTGTAATTTTAAAGTGATTGGGCTTAGTTTGTTGCTGTAAAGTGTAGTTGGGGGTGATTTTTGATAGCCGAAGTAATTTAGGTGAATTTGGCATAGTTTGCTATGGTTAGTAGCATTTTTTTGTAATTTAAAAGTGATTGGGTTTAGTTTGTTGTGGTAAGGGTTAGTTGGTGATGATTTATGGTAGCCGAAGTAATTTAGGTGAGTTTGGCATAGTTTGCTATGGTTACTAGCATTTTTTTGTAATTTAAAAGTGATTGGGTTTAGTTTGTTGTGGTAAGGGTTAGTTGGTGATGATTTCGAGTAGCCGAAGTAATTTAGGTGAGTCTGGCATAGTTTGTTATAATTTGTACACCTTTTTTTGTAATTTTAAGATGATATGGTTTGGTTTGTTGTGGTAAGGGATATTTGGTGGTGATTTACGGTAGCCGAAGTAATTTAGGTGATTCTGGTATAGTTTGTTATGATTTTTAGCATTTTTTTGTAATTTTAAAGTGATTGGGCTTAGTTTGTGGCTGTAAAGTGTAGTTGGGTGTGATTTTTGATACCCGAAGTAATTTAGGTAAGTTTGGCATAGTTTGCTATGGTTAGTAGCATTTTTTTGTAATTTAAAAGTGATTGGGTTTAGTATGTTGTGGTAAGGGTTATTTGATGATGATTTATCGTAGCCGAAGTAATTTAGGTGAGTTTGGCATAGTTTGCTATGGGTACTAGCATTTTTTTGTAATTTAAAAGTGATTGGGCTTAGTTTGTTGCTGTAAAGTGTAGTTGGGGGTGATTTTTGATAGCCGAAGTAATTTTGGTGAGTTTGGCATAGTTTACTATGGTTAGTAGCATTTTTTGTAATTTAATAGTGATTGGGTTTAGTTTGTTGTGGTAAGGGTTAGCTGGTGATGATTTATGGTAGCCGAAGTAATTTAGGTGAGTTTGGCATAGTTTGCTATGGTTACTAGCATTTTTTTGTAATTTAAAAGTGATTGGGCTTAGTTTGTTGCTGTAAAGTGTAGTTGGGGGTGATTTTTGATAGCCGAAGTAATTTAGGTGAGTTTGGCATAGTCTGCTATGGTTAGTAGCATTTTTTTGTAATTTAAAAGTGATTGGGTTTGGCTTGTCTGGCATAGTTTGTTATGATTTGTACACCTTTTTTTGTAATTTTAAGATGATATGGTTTGGTTTGTTGTGGTAAGGGATAGTTGGGGGTGATTTACGGTAGCCGAAGTAATTTAGGTGACTCTGGTATAGTTTGTTATGATTTTTAGCATTTTTTTGTAATTTTAAAGTGATTGGGCTAAGTTTGTTGCTGTAAAGTGTAGTTGGGGGTGATTTTTGATAGCCGAAGTAATTTAGGTGAGTTTGGCATAGTTTACTATGGTTAGTAGCATTTTTTGTAATTTAATAGTGATTGGGTTTAGTTTGTTGTGGTAAGGGTTAGCTGGTGATGATTTATGGTAGCCGAAGTAATTTAGGTGAGTTTGGCATAGTTTGCTATGGTTACTAGCATTTTTTTGTAATTTAAAAGTGATTGGGCTTAGTTTGTTGCTGTAAAGTGTAGTTGGGGGTGATTTTTGATAGCCGAAGTAATTTAGGTGAGTTTGGCATAGTCTGCTATGTTTAGTAGCATTTTTTTGTAATTTAAAAGTGATTGGGTTTGGATTGTCTGGCATAGTTTGTTATGATTTGTACACCTTTTTTTGTAATTTTAAGATGATATGGTTTGGTTTGTAGTGGTAAGGGATAGTTGGGGGTGATTTACGGTAGCCGAAGTAATTTAGGTGATTCTGGTATAGTTTGTTATAATTTGTACACCTTTTTTTGTAATTTTAAGATGATATGGTTTGGTTTGTTGTGGTAAGGGATAGTTGGGGGTGATTTACGGTTGCCGAAGTAATTTAGGTGATTCTGGTATAGTTTGTTATGATTTTTAGCATTTTTTTGTAATTTTAAAGTAATTGGGCTTAGTTTGTGGCTGTAAAGTGTAGTTGGGTGTGATTTTTGATAGCCGAAGTAATTTAGGTAAGTTTGGCCTAGTTTGCTATGGTTACTAGCATTTTTTTGTAATTTAAAAGTGATTGGGTTTAGTTTGTTATGGTAAGGGTTAGTTGGTGATGATTTAGAGTAGCCGAAGTAATTTAGGTGACTCTGGCATAGTTTGTACTCCTTTTTTTGTAATTTTAGAATGATATGGTTTGGTTTGTTGTGTTAAGGGATAGTTGGGGGTGATTTACGGTAGCCGTAGTAATTTAGGTGATTCTGGTATAGTTTATTATGATTTTTAGCATTTTTTTGTAATTTTAAAGTGATTGGGCTTAGTTTGTTGCTGTAAAGTGTAGTTGGGGGTGACTTTTGATAGCCGAAAGTAATTTAGGTGAGTTTGGCATAGTTTGCTATGTTTAGTAGCATTTTTTTGTAATTTAAAAATAATTGGGTTTACTTTGTTGTGGTAAGGGTTAGTTGGTGATGATTTATCGTAGCCGAAGTAATTTAGGTGAGTTTGGCATAGTTTGCTATGGTTACTAGCATTTTTTTGTAATTTAAAAGTGATTGGGTTTAGTTTGTTGTGGTAAGGGTTAGTTGGTGATGATTTAGAGTCGCCGAAGTAATTTAGGTGAGTTTGGCATAGTCTGCTATGGTTAGTAGCATTTTTTTGTAATTTAAAAGTGATTGGGTTTGGTTTTTCTGGCATAGTTTGTTATGATTTGTACACCTTTTTTTGTAATTTTAAGATGATATGGTTTGGTTTGTAGTGGTAAGGGATAGTTGGGGGTGATTTACGGTAGCCAAAGTAATTTAGTTGATTCTGGTATAGTTTGTTATAATTTGTACACCTTTTTTTGGAATTTTAAGATGATATGGTTTGGTTTGTTGTGGTAAGGGATAGTTGGGGGTGATTTACGGTAGCCGAAGTAATTTAGGTGATTCTGGTATAGTTTGTTATGATTTTTAGCATTTTTTTGTAATTTTAAAGTGATTGGGCTTAGTTTGTGGCTGTAAAGTGTAGTTGGGTGTGATTTTTGATAGCCGAAGTAATTTAGGTAAGTTTGGCCTAGTTTGCTATGGTTACTAGCATTTTTTTGTAATTTAAAAGTGATTGGGTTTAGTTTGTTGTGGTAAGGGTTAGTTGGTGATGATTTCGAGTAGCCGAAGTAATTTAGGTGAGTCTGGCATAGTTTGTTATAATTTGTACACCTTTTTTTGTAATTTTAAGATGATATGGTTTCGTTTGTTGTGGTAAGGGATAGTTGGGGGTGATTTACGGTAGCCGAAGTAATTTAGGTGATTCTGGTATAGTTTGTTATGATTTTTAGCATTTTTTTGTAATTTTAAAGTGATTGGGCTTAGTTTGTGGCTGTAAAGTGTAGTTGGGTGTGATTTTTGATAGCCGAAGTAATTTAGGTAAGTTTGGCATAATTTGCTATGGTTAGTAGCATTTTTTTGTAATTTAAAAGTGATTGGGTTTAGTTTGTTGTGGTAAGGGTTAGTTGGTGATGATTTATCGTAGCCGAAGTAATTTAGGTGAGTTTGGCATAGTTTGCTATGGTTACTAGCATTTTTTTGTAATTTAAATATGATTGAGTTTAGTTTGTTGTGGTAAGAGTTAGTTGGTGATGATTTAGAGTAGCCGAAGTAATTTAGGTGCGTCTGGCATAGTTTGTTATAATTTGTACACCTTTTTTTGTAATTTTAAGATGATATGGTTTGGTTTGTTGTGGTAAGGGATAGTTGGGGGTGATTTACGGTAGCCGAAGTAATTTAGGTGATTCTGGTATAGTTTGTTATGATTTTTAGCATTTTTTTGTAATTTTAAAGTGATTGGGCTTAGTTTGTTGCTGTAAAGTGTAGTTGGGGGTGATTTTTGATAGCCGAAGTAATTTAGGTGAGTTTGGCATAGTTTACTATGGTTACTAGCATTTTTTTGTAATTTAAAAGTGATTGGGCTTAGTTTGTTGCTGTAAAGTGTAGTTGGGGGTGATTTTTGATAGCCGAAGTAATTTAGGTGAGTTTGGCATAGTCTGCTATGGTTAGTAGCATTTTTTGGTAATTTAAAAGTGATTGGGTTTGGTTTGTCTGGCATAGTTTGTTATGATTTGTACACTTTTTTTTGTAATTTTAAGATGAAATGGTTTGGTTTGTTGTGGTAAGGGATAGTTGGGGGTGACTTACGGTAGCCGAAGTAATTTAGGTGATTCTGGTATAGTTTGTTATGATTTTTAGCATTTTTTTGTAAATTTAAAGTGATTGGGCTTAGTTTGTTGCTGTAAAGTGTAGTTGGGGGTGATTTTTGATAGCCGAAGTACTTTAGATGAGTTTGGCATAGTTTGCTATGGTTAGTAGCATTTTTTTGTAATTTAAAAGTGATTGGGTTTGGTTTGTCTGGCATAGTTTGTTATGATTTGTACACCTTTTTTTGTAATTTTAAGATGATATGGTTTGGTTTGTTGTGGTAAGGGATAGTTGGGGGTGATTTACGGTAGCCGAAGTAATTTAGGTAAGTTTGGCCTAGTTTGCTATGGTTACTAGCATTTTTTTGTAATTTAAAAGTGATTGGGTTTAGTTTGTTGTGGTAAGGGTTAGTTGGTGATGATTTCGAGTAGCCGAAGTAATTTAGGTAAGTTTGGCATAGTTTGCTATGGTTAGTAGCATTTTTTTGTAATTTAAAAGTGATTGGGTTTAGTTTGTTGTGGTAAGGGTTAGTTGGTGATGATTTATCGTAGCCGAAGTAATTTAGGTGAGTTTGGCATAGTTTGCTATGGTTACTAGCATTTTTTTGTAATTTAAATGTGATTGAGTTTAGTTTGTTGTGGTAAGAGTTAGTTGGTGATGATTTAGAGTAGCCGAAGTAATTTAGGTGAGTCTGGCATAGTTTGTTATAATTTGTACACCTTTTTTTGTAATTTTAAGATCATATGGTTTGGTTTGTTGTGGTAAGGGATAGTTGGGGGTGATTTACGGTAGCCGAAGTAATTTAGGTGATTCTGGTATAGTTTGTTATGATTTTTAGCATTTTTTTGTAATTTTAAAGTGATTGGGCTTAGTTTGTTGCTGTAAAGTGTAGTTGGGGGTGATTTTTGATAGCCGAAGTAATTTAGGTGAGTTTGGCATAGTTTACTATGGTTACTAGCATTTTTTGGTAATTTAAAAGTGATTGGGTTTGGTTTGTCTGGCATAGTTTGTTATGATTTGTACACTTTTTTTTGTAATTTTAATATGAAATGGTTTTGTTTGTTGTGGTAAGGGATAGTTGGGGGTGACTTACGGTAGCCGAAGTAATTTAGGTGATTCTGGTATAGTTTGTTATGATTTTTAGCATTTTTTTGTAATTTTAAAGTGATTGGGCTTAGTTTGTTGCTGTAAAGTGTAGTTGGGGGTGATTTTTGATAGCCGAAGTAATTTAGGTGAGTTTGGCATAGTTTGCTATGGTTAGTAGCATTTTTTTGTAATTTAAAAGTGATTGGGTTTAGTTTGTTGTGGTAAGGGTTAGTTGGTGATGATTTATGGTACCCGAAGTAATTTAGGTAAGTTTGGCATAGTTTGCTATGGTTACTAGCATTTTTTTGTAATTTAAAATTGATTGGGTTTAGTTTGTTGTGGTAAGGGTTAGTTGGTGATGATTTAGAGTAGCCGAAGTAATTTAGGTGAGTCTGGCATAGTTTGTTATGATTTGTACACCTTTTTTTGTAATTTTAAGATGATATGGTTTGGTTTGTTGTGGTAAAGGATAGTTGGGGGTGATTTACGGTAGCCAAAGTAATTTCGGTGATTCAGGTATAGTTTGTTATGATTTTTAGCATTTTTTTGTAATTTTAAAGTGATTGGGCTTAGTTTGTTGATTGTAAAGTGTAGTTGGCGGTGATTTTTGATAGCCGAAGTAATTTAGGTGAGTTTGGCATAGTTTGCTATGGTTAGTAGCATTTTTTTGTAATTTAAATGTGATTTGGTTTAGTTTGTTGTGGTAAGGGTTAGTTGGTGATGATTTATGGTAGCCGAAGTAATTTAGGTAAGTTTGGCATAGTTTGCTATGATTACTAGCATTTTTTTGTAATTTAAAAGTGATTGGGTTTAGTTTGTTGTGGTAAGGGTTAGTTGGTGATGATTTAGAGTAGCCGAAGTAATTTAGGTGAGTCTGGCATAGTTTGTTATGATTTGTACACCTTTTTTTGTAATTTTAAGATGATATGGTTTGGTTTGTTGTGGTAAGGGATAGTTGGTGGTGATATACGGTAGCCGAAGTAATTTAGGTGATTCTGGTATAGTTTGTTATAATTTTTAGTATTTTTTTTGTAATTTTAAAGTGATTGGGCTTAGTTTGTTGCTGTAAAGTGTAGTTGGGGATGATTTATGGTAGCCGAAGTTATTTAGGTGAGTTTGGCATAGTTTGCTATGGTTACTAGCATTTTTTTGTAATTTAAAAGTGATTGGGTTTAGTTTGTTGTGGTAAGGGTTACTTGGTGATGATTTAGAGTAGCCGAAGTAATTTAGGTGAGTCTGGCATAGTTTGTTATGATTTGTACACCTTTTTTTGTAATTTTAAGATGATATGGTTTGGTTTGTTGTTGTAAGGGATAGCTGGGGGTGATTTACGGTAGCCGAAGTAATTTAGGTGATTCTGGTATAGTTTGTTATAATTTTTAGCATTTTTTTTTTGTAATTTTAAAGTGATTGGGCTTAGTTTGTTGCTGTAAAGTGTTGTTGGTGATGATTTATGGTAGCCGAAGCTATTTAGGTGAGTTTGGCATAGTTTGCTATGGTTACAAGCATTTTTTTGTAATTTAAAAGTGATTGGGTTTAGTTTGTTGTGGTAAGGATTAATTGGTGATGATTTAGAGTAGCCGAAGTAATTTAGGTGAGTCTGGCATAGTTTGTTATGATTTGTACACCTTTTTTTGTAATTTTAAGATGATATGGTTTGGTTTGTTGTGGTAAGGGATAGTTGGGGGTGATTTACGGTAGCCGAAGTAATTTAGGTGATTCTGGTATAGTTTGTTATAATTTTTAGCATTTTTTGTAATTTTAAAGTGATTGGGCTTAGTTTGTTGCTGTAAAGTGTAGTTGGGGGTATTTTTTGATAGCCGAAGTAATTTAGGTGAGTTTGGCATAGTTTGCTATGGTTAGTAGCATTTTTTTGTAATTTAAAATTGATTGGGTTTAGTTTGTTGTGGTAAGGGTTAGTTGGTGATGATTTATGGTAGCCGAAGTAATTTAGGTGAGTTTGGCATAGTTTGCTATGGTTACTAGCATTTTTTTGTAATTTAAAAGTGATTGGGTTTAGTGTGTTTTGGTAAGGGTTAGTTGGCGATGATTTAGAGTAGCCGAAGTAATTTAGGTGAGTTTGGCATAGTTTGTTATGATTTGTACACCTTTTTTTGTAATTTTAAGATGATATGGTTTGGTTTGTTGTGGTAAGGGATAGTTGGGGGTGATTTACGGTAGCCGAAGTATTTTAGGTGATTCTGGTATAGTTTGTTATGATTTTTAGCATTTTTTTGTAATTTTAAAGTGATTGGGCTTAGTTTGTTGCGGTAAAGTGTAGTTGGGGGAGATTTTTGATAGCCGAAGTAATTTAGGTGAGTTTGGAATAGTTTGCTATGGTTAGTAGCATTTTTTTGTAATTTAAAAGTGATTGAATTTAGTTTGTTGTGGTAAGGGTTAGTTGGTGATGATTTATGGTAGCCAAAGTAATTTAGGTGAGTTTGGCATAGTTTGCTATGGTTACTAGTATTTTTTTGTAATTTATAAGTGATTGGGTTTAGTTTGTTGTGGTAAGGGTAAGTTGGTGATGATTTAGAGTAGCCGAAGTAATTTAGGTGAGTCTGGCATAGTTTGTTATGATTTGTACACCTTTTTTTGAAATTTTAAGATGATATGGTTTGGTTTGTTTTGGTAAGGGATAGTTGGGAGTGATTTACGGTAGCCGAAGTAATTTAGGTGATTCTGGTATAGTTTGTTATGATTTTTAGCATTTTTTTGTAATTTTAAAGTGATTGGGCTTAGTTTGTTGCTGTAAAGTGTAGTTGGGGGTGATTTTTGATAGCCGAAGTAATTTAGGTGAGTTTGGAATAGTTTGCTATAGTTAGTAGCATTTTTTTGTAATTTAAAAGTGATTGAATTTAGTTTGTTGTGGTAAGGGTTAGTTGGTGGTGATTTATAGTAGCCAAAGTTATTTAGGTGAGTTTGGCATAGTTTGCTATGGTTACTAGCATTTTTTTGTAATTTAAAAGTGATTGGGTTTAGTTTGTTGTGGTAAGGGTAAGTTGGTGATTATTTAGAGTAGCCGAAGTAATTTAGGTGAGTCTGGCTTAGTTTGTTATGATTTGTACACCTTTTTTTGTAATTTTAAGATGATATGATTTGGTTTGTTGTGGTAAGGGATAGTTGGGAGTGATTTACGGTAGCCGAAGTAATTTAGGTGATTCTGGTATAGTTTGTTATGATTTTTAGCATTTTTTTGTAATTTTAAAGTGATTGGGCTTAGTTTGTTACTGTAAAGTGTAGTTGGGGGTGATTTTTGATAGCCGAAGTAATTTAGGTGAGTTTGGCATAGTTTGCTATGGTTAGTAGCATTTTTTTGTAATTTAAAAGTGATTGGGTTTAGTTTGTTGTGGTAAGGGTTAGTTGGTGATGATTTATGGTAGCCGAAGTAATTTAGGTGAGTTTGGCATAGTTTGCCATGGTTACTAGCATTTTTTTTGGTTTGTTGTGGTAAGGGATAGTTGGGGGTGATTTACGGTAGCCAAAGTAATTTAGGTGTTTCTAGTATAGTTTGTTATGATTTTTAGCATTTTTTTGTAATTTTAAAGTGATTGGGCTTAGTTTGTTGCTGTAAAGTGTAGTTGGGGGTGATTTTTGATAGCCGCAGTAATTTAGGTGAGTTTGGCATAGTTTGCTATGGTTAGTAGCATTTTTTTGTAATTTAAAAGTGATTGGGCTTAGTTTGTTGTGGTAAGGGTTAGTTGGTGATGATTTATGGTACCCGAAGTATATTAGGTAAGTTTGGCATAGTTTGCTATGGTTACTAGCATTTTTTTGTAATTTAAAATTGATTGGGTTTAGTTTGTTGTGGTAAGGGTTAGTTGGTGATGATTTAGAGTAGCCGAAGTAATTTAGGTGAGTCTGGCATAGTTTGTTATGATTTGTACACCTTTTTTTGTAATTTTAAGATGATATGGTTTGGTTTGTTGTGGTAAAGGATAGTTGGGGGTGATTTACGGTAGCCAAAGTAATTTCGGTGATTCTGGTATAGTTTGTTATGATTTTTAGCATTTTTTTGTAATTTTAAAGTGATTGGGCTTAGTTTGTTGATGTAAAGTGTAGTTGGCGGTGATTTTTGATAGCCGAAGTAATTTAGGCGAGTTTGGCATAGTTTGCTATGGTTAGTAGCATTTTTTTGTAATTTAAATGTGATTTGGTTTAGTTTGTTGTGGTAAGGGTTAGTTGGTGATGATTTATGGTAGCCGAAGTAATTTAGGTGAGTTTGGCATAGTTTGCTATGGTTACTAGCATTTTTTTGTAATTTAAAAGTGATTGGGTTTAGTTTGTTGTGGTAAGGGTTAGTTGGTGATGATTTAGAGTAGCCGAAGTAATTTAGGTGAGTCTGGCATAGTTTGTTATGATTTGTACACCTTTTTTTGTAATTTTAAGATGATATGGTTTGGTTTGTTGTGGTAAGGGATAGTTGGTGGTGATTTACGGTAGCCGAAGTATTTTAGGTGATTCTGGTATAGTTTGTTATAATTTTTAGCATTTTTTTTGTAATTTTAAAGTGATTGGGCTTAGTTTGTTGCTGTAAAGTGTAGTTGGTGATGATTTATGGTAGCCGAAGTTATTTAGGTGAGTTTGGCATAGTTTTCTATGGTTACTTGCATTTTTTTGTAATTTAAAAGTGATTGGGTTTAGTTTGTTGTGGTAAGGGTTAGTTGGTGATGATTTATGGTAGCCGAAGTAATTTAGGTGAGTTTGGCATAGTTTGCTATGGTTACTAGCATTTTTTTGTAATTTAAAAGTGATTGGGTTTAGTTTGTTGTGGTAAGGGTTAGTTGGTGATGATTTATGGTAGCCGAAGTAATTTAGGTGAGTTTGGCATAGTTTGCTATGGTTACTAGCATTTTTTTGTAATTTAAAAGTGATTGGGTTTAGTTTGTTGTGGTAAGAGTTAGTTGGTGATGATTTAGAGTAGCCGAAGTAATTTAGGTGAGTCTGGCATAATTTGTTATAATTTGTACACCTTTTTTTGTAATTTTATGATGATATGGTTTGGTTTGTTGTGGTAAGGGATAGTTGGGGGTGATTTACGGTAGCCGAAGTAATTTAGGTGATTCTGGTATAGTTTGTTATCATTTTTAGCATTTTTTTTGTAATTTTAAAGTGATTGGGCTTAGTTTGTTGCTGTAAAGTGTTGTTGGTGATGATTTATGGTAGCCGAAGTTATTTAGGTGAGTTTGGCATAGTTTGCTATGGTTACAAGCATTTTTTTGTAATTTAAAAGTGATTGGGTTTAGTTTGTTGTGGTAAGGATTAATTGGTGATGATTTAGAGTAGCCGAAGTAATTTAGGTGAGTCTGGCATAGTTTGTTATGATTTGTACACCTTTTTTTGTAATTTTAAGATGATATGGTTTGGTTTGTTGTGGTAAGGGATAGTTGGGGGTGATTTACGGTAGCCGAAGTAATTTAGGTGATTCTGGTATAGTTTGTTATAATTTTTAGCATTTTTTGTAATTTTAAAGTGATTGGGCTTAGTTTGTTGCTGTAAAGTGTAGTTTGAGGTAATTTTTGATAGCGGAAGTAATCTAGGTGAGTTTGGCATAGTTTGCTATGGTTAGTAGCATTTTTTTGTAATTTAAAATTGATTGGGTTTAGTTTGTTGTGGTAAGGGTTAGTTGGTGATGATTTATGGTAGCCGAAGTAATTTAGGTGAGTTTGGCATAGTTTGCTATGGTTACTAGCATTTTTTTTAATTTAAAAGTGATTGGGTTTAGTTTGTTTTGGTAAGGGTTAGTTGGTGATGATTTAGAGTAGCCGAAGTAATTTAGGTGAGTCTGGCATAGTTTGTTATAATTTGTACACCTTTTTTTGTAATTTTAAGATGATATGGTTTGGTTTGTTGTGGTAAGGGATAGTTGGGGGTGATTTACGGTAGCCGAAGTATTTTAGGTGATTATGGTATAGTTTGTTATGATTTTTAGCATTTTTTTGTAATTTTAAAGTGATTGGGCTTAGTTTGTTGCTGTAAAGTGTAGTTGGGGGAGATTTTTGATAGCCGAAGTAATTTAGGTGAGTTTGGAATAGTTTGCTATGGTTAGTAGCATTTTTTTGTAATTTAAAAGTGAATGAATTTAGTTTGTTGTGGTAAGGGTTAGTTGGTGATGATTTATGGTAGCCAAAGTAATTTAGGTGAGTTTGGCATAGTTTGCTATGGTTACTAGCATTTTTTTGTAATTGAAAAGTGATTGGGTTTAGTTTGTTGTGGTAAGGGTAAGTTGGTGATGATTTAGAGTAGCCGAAGTAATTTAGGTGAGTCTGGCATAGTTTGTTATGATTTGTACACCTTTTTTTGTAATTTTAAGATGATATGGTTTGGTTTGTTGTGGTAAGGGATAGTTGGGAGTGATTTACGGTAGCCGAAGTAATTTAGGTGATTCTGGTATAGTTTGTTATGATTTTTAGCATTTTTTTGTAATTTTAAAGTGATTGGGCTTAGTTTGTTGCTGTAAAGTGTAGTTGGGGGTGATTTTTGATAGCCGAATTAATTTAGGTGAGTTTGGAATAGTTTGCTATGGTTAGTAGCATTTTTTTGTAATTTAAAAGTGATTGAATTTAGTTTGTTGTGGTAAGGGTTAGTTGGTGATGATTTATAGTAGCCAAAGTAATTTAGGTGAGTTTGGCATAGTTTGCTATGGTTACTAGCATTTTTTTGTAATTTAAAAGTGATTGGGTTTAGTTTGTTGTGGTAAGGGTTAGTTGGTGATGATTTATGGTAGCCGAAGTAATTTAGGTGAGTTTGGCATAGTTTGCCATGGTTACTAGCATTTTTTTTGGTTTGTTGTGGTAAGAAATAGTTGGGGGTGATTTACGGTAGCCGAAGTAATTTAGGTGATTCTGGTATAGTTTGTTATGATTTTTAGCATTTTTTTGTAATTTTAAAGTGATTGGGCTTAGTTTGTTGCTGTAAAGTGTAGTTGGGGGTGATTTATGATAGCCGTAGTAATTTAGGTTACTTTGGCACAGTTTGCTATGGTTAGTAGCATTTTTTTGTAATTTAAAAGTGATTGGGTTTAGTTTGTTGTGGTAAGGATTAATTGGTGATGATTTAGAGTAGCCGAAGTAATTTAGGTGAGTCTGGCATAGTTTGTTATGATTTGTACACCTTTTTTTGTAATTTTAAGATGATATGGTTTGGTTTGTTGTGGTAAGGGATAGTTGGGGGTGATTTACGGTAGCCGAAGTAATTTAGGTGATTCTGGTATAGTTTGTTATAATTTTTAGCATTTTTTGTAATTTTAAAGTGATTGGGCTTAGTTTGTTGCTGTAAAGTGTAGTTTGGGGTAATTTTTGATAGCGGAAGTAATCTAGGTGAGTTTGGCATAGTTTGCTATGGTTAGTAGCATTTTTTTGTAATTTAAAATTGATTGGGTTTAGTTTGTTGTGGTAAGGGTTAGTTGGTGATGATTTATGGTAGCCGAAGTAATTTAGGTGAGTTTGGCATAGTTTGCTATGGTTACTAGCATTTTTTTGTAATTTAAAAGTGATTGGGTTTAGTTTGTTTTGGTAAGGGTTAGTTGGTGATGATTTAGAGTAGCCGAAGTAATTTAGGTGAGTCTGGCATAGTTTGTTATGATTTGTACACCTTTTTTTGTAATTTTAAGATGGTATGGTTTGGTTTGTTGTGGTAAGGGATAGTTGGGGGTGATTTACGGTAGCCGAAGTATTTTAGGTGATTATGGTATAGTTTGTTATGATTTTTAGCATTTTTTTGTAATTTTAAAGTGATTGGGCTTAGTTTGTTGCTGTAAAGTGTAGTTGGGGGAGATTTTTGATAGCCGAAGTAATTTAGGTGAGTTTGGAATAGTTTGCTATGGTTAGTAGCATTTTTTTGTAATTTAAAAGTGAATGAATTTAGTTTGTTGTGGTAAGGGTTAGTTGGTGATGATTTATGGTAGCCAAAGTAATTTAGGTGAGTTTGGCATAGTTTGCTATGGTTACTAGCATTTTTTTGTAATTGAAAAGTGATTGGGTTTAGTTTGTTGTGGTAAGGGTAAGTTGGTGATGATTTAGAGTAGCCGAAGTAATTTAGGTGAGTCTGGCATAGTTTGTTATGATTTGTACACCTTTTTTTGTAATTTTAAGATGATATGGTTTGGTTTGTTGTGGTAAGGGATAGTTGGGAGTGATTTACGGTAGCCGAAGTAATTTAGGTGATTCTGGTATAGTTTGTTATGATTTTTAGCATTTTTTTGTAATTTAAAAGTGATTGGGCTTAGTTTGTTGCTGTAAAGTGTAGTTGGGGGTGATTTTTGATAGCCGAATTAATTTAGGTGAGTTTGGAATAGTTTGCTATGGTTAGTAGCATTTTTTTGTAATTTAAAAGTGATTGAATTTAGTTTGTTGTGGTAAGGGTTAGTTGGTGATGATTTATAGTAGCCAAAGTAATTTAGGTGAGTTTGGCATAGTTTGCTATGGTTACTAGCATTTTTTTGTAATTTAAAAGTGATTGGGTTTAGTTTGTTGTGGTAAGGGTTAGTTGGTGATGATTTATGGTAGCCGAAGTAATTTAGGTGAGTTTGGCATAGTTTGCCATGGTTACTAGCATTTTTTTTGGTTTGTTGTGGTAAGAAATAGTTGGGGGTGATTTACGGTAGCCGAAGTAATTTAGGTGATTCTGGTATAGTTTGTTATGATTTTTAGCATTTTTTTGTAATTTTAAAGTGATTGGGCTTAGTTTGTTGCTGTAAAGTGTAGTTGGGGTGATTTATGATAGCCGTAGTAATTTAGGTTACTTTGGCATAGTTTGCTATGGTTAGTAGCATTTTTTTGTAATTTAAAAGTGATTGGGTTTAGTTTGTTGTGGTAAGGATTAATTGGTGATGATTTAGAGTAGCCGAAGTAATTTAGGTGAGTCTGGCATAGTTTGTTATGATTTGTACACCTTTTTTTGTAATTTTAAGATGATATGGTTTGGTTTGTTGTGGTAAGGGATAGTTGGGGGTGATTTACGGTAGCCGAAGTAATTTAGGTGATTCTGGTATAGTTTGTTATAATTTTTAGCATTTTTTGTAATTTTAAAGTGATTGGGCTTAGTTTGTTGCTGTAAAGTGTAGTTTGGGGTAATTTTTGATAGCGGAAGTAATCTAGGTGAGTTTGGCATAGTTTGCTATGGTTAGTAGCATTTTTTTGTAATTTAAAATTGATTGGGTTTAGTTTGTTGTGGTAAGGGTTAGTTGGTGATGATTTATGGTAGCCGAAGTAATTTAGGTGAGTTTGGCATAGTTTGCTATGGTTACTAGCATTTTTTTGTAATTTAAAAGTGATTGGGTTTAGTTTGTTTTGGTAAGGGTTAGTTGGTGATGATTTAGAGTAGCCGAAGTAATTTAGGTGAGTCTGGCATAGTTTGTTATAATTTGTACACCTTTTTTTGTAATTTTAAGATGATATGGTTTGGTTTGTTGTGGTAAGGGATAGTTGGGGGTGATTTACGGTAGCCGAAGTATTTTAGGTGATTATGGTATAGTTTGTTATGATTTTTAGCATTTTTTTGTAATTTTAAAGTGATTGGGCTTAGTTTGTTGCTGTAAAGTGTAGTTGGGGGAGATTTTTGATAGCCGAAGTAATTTAGGTGAGTTTGGAATAGTTTGCTATGGTTAGTAGCATTTTTTTGTAATTTAAAAGTGAATGAATTTAGTTTGTTGTGGTAAGGGTTAGTTGGTGATGATTTATGGTAGCCAAAGTAATTTAGGTGAGTTTGGCATAGTTTGCTATGGTTACTAGCATTTTTTTGTAATTGAAAAGTGATTGGGTTTAGTTTGTTGTGGTAAGGGTAAGTTGGTGATGATTTAGAGTAGCCGAAGTAATTTAGGTGAGTCTGGCATAGTTTGTTATGATTTGTACACCTTTTTTTGTAATTTTAAGATGATATGGTTTGGTTTGTTGTGGTAAGGGATAGTTGGGAGTGATTTACGGTAGCCGAAGTAATTTAGGTGATTCTGGTATAGTTTGTTATGATTTTTAGCATTTTTTTGTAATTTTAAAGTGATTGGGCTTAGTTTGTTGCTGTAAAGTGTAGTTGGGGGTGATTTTTGATAGCCGAATTAATTTAGGTGAGTTTGGAATAGTTTGCTATGGTTAGTAGCATTTTTTTGTAATTTAAAAGTGATTGAATTTAGTTTGTTGTGGTAAGGGTTAGTTGGTGATGATTTATAGTAGCCAAAGTAATTTAGGTGAGTTTGGCATAGTTTGCTATGGTTACTAGCATTTTTTTGTAATTTAAAAGTGATTGGGTTTAGTTTGTTGTGGTAAGGGTTAGTTGGTGATGATTTATGGTAGCCGAAGTAATTTAGGTGAGTTTGGCATAGTTTGCCATGGTTACTAGCATTTTTTTTGGTTTGTTGTGGTAAGAAATAGTTGGGGGTGATTTACGGTAGCCGAAGTAATTTAGGTGATTCTGGTATAGTTTGTTATGATTTTTAGCATTTTTTTGTAATTTTAAAGTGATTGGGCTTAGTTTGTTGCTGTAAAGTGTAGTTGGGGGTGATTTATGATAGCCGTAGTAATTTAGGTTACTTTGGCATAGTTTGCTATGGTTAGTAGCATTTTTTTGTAATTTAAAAGTGATTGGGTTTAGTTTGTTGTGGTAAGGGTTAGTTGGTGATGATTTATGGTAGCCGAAGTAATTTAGGTGAGTTTGGCATAGTTTGCCATGGTTACTAGCATTTTTTTTGGTTTGTTGTGGTAAGGGATAGTTGGGGGTGATTTACGGTAGCCGAAGTAATTTAGGTGATTCTGGTATAGTTTGTTATGATTTTTAGCATTTTTTTGTAATTTTAAAGTGATTGGGCTTTGTTTGTTGCTGTAAAGTGTAGTTGGGGGTGATTTTTGAGAGCCAAAGTAATTTAGGTGAGTTTGGCATAGTTAGCTATGGTTAGTAGCATTTTTTTGTAATTTAAAAGTGATTGGGTTTAGTTTGTTGTGGTAAGGGTTAGTTGGTGATGATTTATGGTAGCCGAAGTAATTTAGGTGAGTTTGGCATAGTTTGCTATGGTTACTAGCATTTTTTTGTAATTTAAAAGTGATTGGGTTTAGTTTGTGGTGGTAAGGGTTAGTTGGTGATGATTTATGGTAGCCGAAGTAATTTAGGTGAGTTTGGCATAGTTTGCTATGGTTACTAGCATTTTTTTGTAATTTAAAAGTGATTGGGTTTAGTTTGTTGTGGTAAGGGTTAGTTGGTGATGATTTAGAGTAGCCGAAGTAATTTAGGTGAGTCTGGCATAGTTTGTTATGATTTGTACACCTTTTTTTGAAATTTTAAGATGATATGGTTTGGTTTGTTGTGGTAAGGGATAGTTGGGGGTGATTTACGGTGGCCGAAGTAATTTAGGTGATTCTGGTATAGTTTGTTATAATTTTTAGCATTTTTTTGTAATTTTAAAGTGATTGGGCGTAGTTTGTTGCTGTAAAGTGTAGTTGGGGGTGATTTTTGATAGCCGAAGTAATTTAGGTGAGTTTGGCATAGTTTGCTATGGTTAGTAGCATTTTTTGTAATTTAAAAGTGATTGGGCTTAGTTTGTTGCTGTAAAGTGTAGTTGGGGGTGATTTTTGATAGCCGAATTAATTTAGGTGAGTTTGGAATAGTTTGCTATGGTTAGTAGCATTTTTTTGTAATTTAAAAGTGATTGAATTTAGTTTGTTGTGGTAAGGGTTAGTTGGTGATGATTTATAGTAGCCAAAGTAATTTAGGTGAGTTTGGCATAGTTTGCTATGGTTACTAGCATTTTTTTGTAATTTAAAAGTGATTGGGTTTAGTTTGTTGTGGTAAGGGTTAGTTGGTGATGATTTATGGTAGCCGAAGTAATTTAGGTGAGTTTGGCATAGTTTGCCATGGTTACTAGCATTTTTTTTGGTTTGTTGTGGTAAGAAATAGTTGGGGGTGATTTACGGTAGCCGAAGTAATTTAGGTGATTCTGGTATAGTTTGTTATGATTTTTAGCATTTTTTTGTAATTTTAAAGTGATTGGGCTTAGTTTGTTGCTGTAAAGTGTAGTTGGGGTGATTTATGATAGCCGTAGTAATTTAGGTTACTTTGGCATAGTTTGCTATGGTTAGTAGCATTTTTTTGTAATTTAAAAGTGATTGGGTTTAGTTTGTTGTGGTAAGGATTAATTGGTGATGATTTAGAGTAGCCGAAGTAATTTAGGTGAGTCTGGCATAGTTTGTTATGATTTGTACACCTTTTTTTGTAATTTTAAGATGATATGGTTTGGTTTGTTGTGGTAAGGGATAGTTGGGGGTGATTTACGGTAGCCGAAGTAATTTAGGTGATTCTGGTATAGTTTGTTATAATTTTTAGCATTTTTTGTAATTTTAAAGTGATTGGGCTTAGTTTGTTGCTGTAAAGTGTAGTTTGGGGTAATTTTTGATAGCGGAAGTAATCTAGGTGAGTTTGGCATAGTTTGCTATGGTTAGTAGCATTTTTTTGTAATTTAAAATTGATTGGGTTTAGTTTGTTGTGGTAAGGGTTAGTTGGTGATGATTTATGGTAGCCGAAGTAATTTAGGTGAGTTTGGCATAGTTTGCTATGGTTACTAGCATTTTTTTGTAATTTAAAAGTGATTGGGTTTAGTTTGTTTTGGTAAGGGTTAGTTGGTGATGATTTAGAGTAGCCGAAGTAATTTAGGTGAGTCTGGCATAGTTTGTTATAATTTGTACACCTTTTTTTGTAATTTTAAGATGATATGGTTTGGTTTGTTGTGGTAAGGGATAGTTGGGGGTGATTTACGGTAGCCGAAGTATTTTAGGTGATTATGGTATAGTTTGTTATGATTTTTAGCATTTTTTTGTAATTTTAAAGTGATTGGGCTTAGTTTGTTGCTGTAAAGTGTAGTTGGGGGAGATTTTTGATAGCCGAAGTAATTTAGGTGAGTTTGGAATAGTTTGCTATGGTTAGTAGCATTTTTTTGTAATTTAAAAGTGAATGAATTTAGTTTGTTGTGGTAAGGGTTAGTTGGTGATGATTTATGGTAGCCAAAGTAATTTAGGTGAGTTTGGCATAGTTTGCTATGGTTACTAGCATTTTTTTGTAATTGAAAAGTGATTGGGTTTAGTTTGTTGTGGTAAGGGTAAGTTGGTGATGATTTAGAGTAGCCGAAGTAATTTAGGTGAGTCTGGCATAGTTTGTTATGATTTGTACACCTTTTTTTGTAATTTTAAGATGATATGGTTTGGTTTGTTGTGGTAAGGGATAGTTGGGAGTGATTTACGGTAGCCGAAGTAATTTAGGTGATTCTGGTATAGTTTGTTATGATTTTTAGCATTTTTTTGTAATTTTAAAGTGATTGGGCTTAGTTTGTTGCTGTAAAGTGTAGTTGGGGGTGATTTTTGATAGCCGAATTAATTTAGGTGAGTTTGGAATAGTTTGCTATGGTTAGTAGCATTTTTTTGTAATTTAAAAGTGATTGAATTTAGTTTGTTGTGGTAAGGGTTAGTTGGTGATGATTTATAGTAGCCAAAGTAATTTAGGTGAGTTTGGCATAGTTTGCTATGGTTACTAGCATTTTTTTGTAATTTAAAAGTGATTGGGTTTAGTTTGTTGTGGTAAGGGTTAGTTGGTGATGATTTATGGTAGCCGAAGTAATTTAGGTGAGTTTGGCATAGTTTGCCATGGTTACTAGCATTTTTTTTGGTTTGTTGTGGTAAGAAATAGTTGGGGGTGATTTACGGTAGCCGAAGTAATTTAGGTGATTCTGGTATAGTTTGTTATGATTTTTAGCATTTTTTTGTAATTTTAAAGTGATTGGGCTTAGTTTGTTGCTGTAAAGTGTAGTTGGGGGTGATTTATGATAGCCGTAGTAATTTAGGTTACTTTGGCATAGTTTGCTATGGTTAGTAGCATTTTTTTGTAATTTAAAAGTGATTGGGTTTAGTTTGTTGTGGTAAGGGTTAGTTGGTGATGATTTATGGTAGCCGAAGTAATTTAGGTGAGTTTGGCATAGTTTGCCATGGTTACTAGCATTTTTTTTGGTTTGTTGTGGTAAGGGATAGTTGGGGGTGATTTACGGTAGCCGAAGTAATTTAGGTGATTCTGGTATAGTTTGTTATGATTTTTAGCATTTTTTTGTAATTTTAAAGTGATTGGGCTTTGTTTGTTGCTGTAAAGTGTAGTTGGGGGTGATTTTTGAGAGCCAAAGTAATTTAGGTGAGTTTGGCATAGTTAGCTATGGTTAGTAGCATTTTTTTGTAATTTAAAAGTGATTGGGTTTAGTTTGTTGTGGTAAGGGTTAGTTGGTGATGATTTATGGTAGCCGAAGTAATTTAGGTGAGTTTGGCATAGTTTGCTATGGTTACTAGCATTTTTTTGTAATTTAAAAGTGATTGGGTTTAGTTTGTGGTGGTAAGGGTTAGTTGGTGATGATTTATGGTAGCCGAAGTAATTTAGGTGAGTTTGGCATAGTTTGCTATGGTTACTAGCATTTTTTTGTAATTTAAAAGTGATTGGGTTTAGTTTGTTGTGGTAAGGGTTAGTTGGTGATGATTTAGAGTAGCCGAAGTAATTTAGGTGAGTCTGGCATAGTTTGTTATGATTTGTACACCTTTTTTTGAAATTTTAAGATGATATGGTTTGGTTTGTTGTGGTAAGGGATAGTTGGGGGTGATTTACGGTAGCCGAAGTATTTTAGGTGATTATGGTATAGTTTGTTATGATTTTTAGCATTTTTTTGTAATTTTAAAGTGATTGGGCTTAGTTTGTTGCTGTAAAGTGTAGTTGGGGGAGATTTTTGATAGCCGAAGTAATTTAGGTGAGTTTGGAATAGTTTGCTATGGTTAGTAGCATTTTTTTGTAATTTAAAAGTGAATGAATTTAGTTTGTTGTGGTAAGGGTTAGTTGGTGATGATTTATGGTAGCCAAAGTAATTTAGGTGAGTTTGGCATAGTTTGCTATGGTTACTAGCATTTTTTTGTAATTGAAAAGTGATTGGGTTTAGTTTGTTGTGGTAAGGGTAAGTTGGTGATGATTTAGAGTAGCCGAAGTAATTTAGGTGAGTCTGGCATAGTTTGTTATGATTTGTACACCTTTTTTTGTAATTTTAAGATGATATGGTTTGGTTTGTTGTGGTAAGGGATAGTTGGGAGTGATTTACGGTAGCCGAAGTAATTTAGGTGATTCTGGTATAGTTTGTTATGATTTTTAGCATTTTTTTGTAATTTTAAAGTGATTGGGCTTAGTTTGTTGCTGTAAAGTGTAGTTGGGGGTGATTTTTGATAGCCGAATTAATTTAGGTGAGTTTGGAATAGTTTGCTATGGTTAGTAGCATTTTTTTGTAATTTAAAAGTGATTGAATTTAGTTTGTTGTGGTAAGGGTTAGTTGGTGATGATTTATAGTAGCCAAAGTAATTTAGGTGAGTTTGGCATAGTTTGCTATGGTTACTAGCATTTTTTTGTAATTTAAAAGTGATTGGGTTTAGTTTGTTGTGGTAAGGGTTAGTTGGTGATGATTTATGGTAGCCGAAGTAATTTAGGTGAGTTTGGCATAGTTTGCCATGGTTACTAGCATTTTTTTTGGTTTGTTGTGGTAAGAAATAGTTGGGGGTGATTTACGGTGGCCGAAGTAATTTAGGTGATTCTGGTATAGTTTGTTATAATTTTTAGCATTTTTTTGTAATTTTAAAGTGATTGGGCGTAGTTTGTTGCTGTAAAGTGTAGTTGGGGGTGATTTTTGATAGCCGAAGTAATTTAGGTGAGTTTGGCATAGTTTGCTATGGTTAGTAGCATTTTTTGTAATTTAAAAGTGATTGGGTTTAGTTTGTTGTGGTAACAAACACAACAAACTAAACCTAATCACTTTTAAATTACAAAAAAATGCTAGTAACCATAGCAAACTATGCCAAACTCACCTAAATTACTTCGGCTACCATAAATCATCACCAACTAACCCTTACCACAACAAACTAAACCCAATCACTTTTAAATTACAAAAAAATGCTACTAACCATAGCAAACTATGCCAAACTTACCTAAATTACTTCGGCTATCAAAAATCACCCCCAACTACACTTTACAGCAACAAACTAAGCGTAATCACTTTAAAATTACAAAAAAATGCTAAAAATCATAACAAACTATACCAGAATCACCTAAATTACTTCGGCTACCGTAAATCACCCCCAACTATCCGTTACCACAACAAACCAAACTATATCATCTTAAAATTACAAAAAAAGGTGTACAAATCATAACAAACTATGCCAGACTCACCTAAATTACTTCGGCTACTCTAAATCATCACCAACTAACCCTTACCACAACAAACTAAACCCAATCACTTTTAAATTACAAAAAAATGCTAGTAACCATAGCAAACTATGCCAAACTCACCTAAATTACTTCGGCTACCATAAATCATCACCAACTAACCCTTACCACAACAAACTAAACCCAATCACTTTTAAATTACAAAAAAATCCTAGTAACCATAGCAAACTATGCCAAACTCACCTAAATTACTTTGACTACCATAAATCAACACCAACTAACCCTTACCACAACAAACTAAACCCAATTACATTTAAATTACAAAAAAATGCTAGTAACCATAGCAAACTATGCCAAACTCACCTAAATTTCTTCGGCTACCATAAATCATCACCAACTAGCCCTTACCACAACAAATTAAACCCAATCACTTTTAAATTACAAAAAAATGCTACTAACCATAGCAAACTATGCCAAACTCACCTAAATTACTTCGGCTAACAAAAATCACCCCCAACTACACTTTACAGCAACAAACTAAGCCCAATGACTTTAAAATTACAAAAAAATGCTAAAAATCATAACAAAATATACCAGAATCACCTAAATTACTTCGGCTACCGTAAATCACCCCTAACTATCCCTTACCACAACAAACCAAACCATATCATATTAAAATTACAAAAAAAGGTGTACAAATCATAACAAACTATGCCAGACTCACCTAAATTACTTCGGCTACCCTAAATCATCACGAACTAACCCTTACCTCAACAAACTAAACCCAATCACTTTTAAATTACAAAAAAATGCTAGTAACCATAGCAAACTATGCCAAACTCACCTAAATTACTTCGGCTATCAAAAATCACCCCCAACTACACTTTACAGCAACAAACTAAGCCCAATCACTTTAAAATTACAAAAAAATGCTAAAAATCATAACAAACTATACCAGAATCACCTAAATTACTTCGGCTAACGTAAATCACCCCCAACTATCCCTTACCACAACAAACCAAACCATATCATCTTAAAATTACAAAAAAAGGTGTACAAATCATAACAAACTATGCCAGACTCACCTAAATTACTTCGGCTACTTTAAATCATCACCAACTAACCCTTACCACAACAAACTAAACCCAATCACTTTTAAATTACAAAAAAATGCTACTAACCATAGCAAACTATGCCAAACTCACCTAAATTACTTCGGCTATCAAAAATCACCCCCAACTACACTTTACAGCAACAAACTAAGCCCAATCACTTTAAAATTACAAAAAAATGCTAAAAATCATAACAAACTATACCAGAGTCACCTAAATTACTTCGGCTACCGTAAATCACCCCCAACTATCCGTTACCACGACAAACCAAACTATATCATCTTAAAATTACAAAAAAAGGTGTACAAATCATAACAAATTATGCCAGACTCACCTAAATTACTTCGGTTACTCTAAATCATCACCAACTAACCCTTACCACAACAAACTAAACCCAATCACTTTTAAATTACAAAAAAATGCTAGTAACCATAGCAAACTATGCCAAACTCACCTAAATTACTTCGGCTACCATAAATCATCACCAACTAACCCTTACCACAACAAACTAAACCCAATCACTTTTAAATTACAAAAAAATGCTACTAACTATAGCAAACTATGCCAAACTCACCTAAATTTCTTCGGCTATGAAAAATCACCCCCAACTACACTTTTCAGCAACAAACTAAGCCCAATCACTTTAAAATTACAAAAAAATGCTAAAAATCATAACAAACTATACCAGAATCACCTAAATTACTTCGGCTACCGTAAATCACCCCCAACTATCCCTTACCACAACAAACCAAACCATATCATCTTAAAATTACAAAAAAAGGTGTACAAATCATAACAAACTATACCAGACTCACCTAAATTACTTCGACTACCATAAATCATCATCAACTAACCCTTACCACAACAAACTAAACCCAATCACTTTTAAATTACAAAAAAATGCTACTAACCACAGCAAACTATGCCAAACTCACCTAAACTACTTCGGCTATTAAAAATCACACCCAACTACACTTTACAGCAACAAACTAAGCCCAATCACTTTAAAATTACAAAAAAATGCTAAAAATCATAACAAACTATACCAGAATCACCTAAATTACTTCGGCTACCCTAAATCACCCCCAACTATCCCTTACCACAACAAACCAAACCATATCATCTTAAAATTACAAAAAAAGGTGTACAAATCATAACAAACTATGCCAGACTCACCTAAATTACTTCGGCTACTCTAAATCATCACAAACTAACCCTTACCACAACAAACTAAACCCAATCACTTTTAAATTACAAAAAAATGCTAGTAACCATAGCAAACTATGCCAAACTCACCTAAATTACTTCGGCTACCATAAATCATCACCAACTAACCCTTAACACAACAAACTAAACCATATCATCTTAAAATTACAAAAAAAGGTGTACAAATCATAACAAACTATGCCAGACTCACCTAAATTACTTCGGCTACTCTAAATCATCACCAACTAACCCTTACCACAACAAACTAAACCCAATCACTTTTAAATTACAAAAAAATGCTAGTAACCATAGCAAACTATGCCAAACTCACCTAAATTACTTCGGCTACCATAAATCATCATCAACTAACCCTTACCACAACAAACTAAACCCAATCACTTTTAAATTACAAAAAAATGCTAGTAACCATAGCAAACTATGCCAAACTCACCTAAATTACTTCAACTACCATAAATCAACACCAACTAACCCTTACCACAACAAACTAAACCCAATCACTTTTAAATTACAAAAAAATGCTACTAACCATTGCAAACTATGCCAAACTCACCTAAATTACTTCGGCTATCAAAAATCACCCCCAACTACACTTTACAGCAACAAACTAAGCCCAATCATTTTAAAATTACAAAAAAATGCTAAAAATCATAACAAACTATACCAGAATCACCTAAATTACTTCGGCTACCGTAAATCACCCCCAACTATCCCTTACCACAACAAACCAAACCATATCATCTTAAAATTACAAAAAATGGTGTACAAATCATAACAAGCTATGCCAGACTCACGTAAATTACTTCGGCTACTCTAAATCATCACCAACTAACCCTTACCACAACAAACTAAACCCAATCACTTTTAAATTACAAAAAAATGCTAGTAACCATTGCAAACTATGCCAAACTCACCTAAATTACTTCGGCTACCATAAATCATCACCAACTAACCCTTACCACAACAAACCAGACCATATCATCTTAAAATTACAAAAAAAGGTGTACAAATCATAACAAACTATGCCAGACTCACCTAAATTACTTCGGCTACTCTAAATCATCACCAACTAACCCTTACCACAACAAACTAAACCCAATCACTTTTAAATTACAAAAAAATGCTAGTAACCATAGCAAACTATGCCAAACTCACCTAAATTACTTCGGCTACCATAAATCATCACCAACTAACCCTTACCACAACAAACTAAACCCAATCACTTTTAAATTACAAAAAAATGCTACTAACCATAGCAAAATATGCCAAACTCACCTAAATTTCTTCGGCTATGAAAAATCACCCCCAACTACACTTTACAGCAACAAACTAAGCCCAATCACTTTAAAATTACAAAAAAATGCTAAAAATCATAACAAACTATACCAGAACCACCTAAATTACTTCGGCTACCGTAAATCACCCCCAACTATCCCTTACCACAACAAACCAAACCATATCATCTTAAAATTACAAAAAAAGGTGTACAAATCATAACAAACTATGCCAAACTCACCTAAATTACTTCGGCTACCATAAATCATCACCAACTAACCCTTACCACAACAAACTAAACCCAATCACTTTTAAATTACAAAAAAATGCTACTAACCATAGCAAAATATGCCAAACTCACCTAAATTTCTTCGGCTATGAAAAATCACCCCCAACTACACTTTACAGCAACAAACTAAGCCCAATCACTTTAAAATTACAAAAAAATGCTAAAAATCATAACAAGCTATACCAGAATCACCTAAATTACTTCGGCTACCGTAAATCACCCCCAACTATCCCTTACCACAACAAACCAAACCATATCATCTTAAAATTACAAAAAAAAGTGTACAAATCATAACAAACTATGCCAGACTCACCTAAATTACTTCGGCTACTCTAAATCATCACCAACTAACCCTTACCACAACAAACTAAACCCAATCACTTTTAAATTACAAAAAAATGCTACTAACCACAGCAAACTATGCCAAACTCACCTAAATTGCTTCGGCTATTAAAAATCACACCCAACTACACTTTACAGCAACAAACTAAGCCCAATCACTTTAAAATTACAAAAAAATGCTAAAAATCATAACAAACTATACCAGAATTACCTAAATTACTTCGGCTACCGTAAATCACCCCCAACTATCCCTTACCACAACAAACCAAACCATATCATCATAAAATTACAAAAAAAGGTGTACAAATCATAACAAACTATGCCTGACTCACCTAAATTACTTCGGCTACTCTAAATCATCACAAACTAACCCTTACCACAACAAACTAAACCCAATCTTTTTTAAATTACAAAAAAATGCTAGTAACCATAGCAAACTATGCCAAACTCACCTAAATTACTTCGGCTACCATAAATCATCACCAACTAACCCTTAACACAACAAACCAAACCATATCATCTTAAAATTACAAAAAAAGGTGTACAAATCATAACAAACTATGCCAGACTCACCTAAATTACTTCGGCTACTCTAAATCATCACCAACTAACCCTTACCACAACAAACTAAACCCAATCACTTTTAAATTACAAAAAAATGCTAGTAACCATAGCAAACTATGCCAAACTCACCTAAATTACTTCGGCTACCATAAATCATCACCAACTAACCCTTACCACAACAAACTAAACCCAATCATTTTTAAATTACAAAAAAAATGCTAGTAACCATAGCAAACTATGCCAAACTCACCTAAATTACTTCGACTACCATAAATCAACACCAACTAACCCTTACCGCAACAAACTAAACCCAATCACTTTTAAAATACAAAAAAATGCTACTAACCATTGCAAACTATGCCAAACTCACCTAAATTACTTCGGCTATCAAAAATCACCCCCAACTACACTTTACAGCAACAAACTAAGCCCAATCACTTTAAAATTTCAAAAAAATGCTAAAAATCATAACAAATTATACCAGAGTCACCTAAATTACTTCGGCTACCGTAAATCACCCCCAACTATCCGTTACCACAACAAACCAAACCATATCATCTTAAAATTACAAAAAAAGGTGTACAAATCATAACAAACTATTCCAGACTCACCTAAATTACTTCGGCTACTCTAAATCATCACCAACTAACCGTTACCACAACAAACTAAACCCAATCACTTTTAAATTACAAAAAAATGCTAGTAACCATAGCAAACTATGCCAAACTCACCTAAATTACTTCGGCTACCATAAATCATCACCAACTAACCCTTACCACAACAAACCAAACCATATCATCTTAAAATTACAAAAAAAAGTATACAAATCATAACAAACTATGCCAGACTCACCTAAATTACTTCGGCTACTCTAAATCATCACCAAGTAACCCTTACCACAACAAACTAAACCCAATCACTTTTAAATTACAAAAAAATGCTAGTAACCATAGCAAACTATGCCAAACTCACCTAAATTACTTCGGCTACCATAAATCATCACCAACTAACCCCTACCACAACAAACTAATCCCAATCACTTTTAAATTACAAAAAAATGCTACTAACCATAGCAAACTATGCCAAACTCACCTAAATTACTTCGGCTATCAAAAATCACCCCCAACTACACTCTACAGCAACAAACTAAGCCCAATCATTTAAAATTACAAAAAAATGCTAAAAATCATAGCAAACTATACCAGAATCACCTAAATTACTTTGGCTACCGTAAATCACCCCCAACTATCCCTTACCACAACAAACCAAACCATATCATCTTAAAATTACAAAAAAGGGGTACAAATCATAACAAACTATGCCAGACTCACCTAAATTACTTCGGCTACTCTAAATCATCACCAACTAACCCTTACCACAACAAACTAAACCCAATCACTTTTAAATTACAAAAAAATGCTAGTAACCATAGCAAACTATGCCAAACTCACCTAAATTACTTCGGCTACCATAAATCATCACCAACTAACCCTTACCACAACAAATTAAACCCAATCACTTTTAAATTACAAAAAAATGCTACTAACCATAGCAAACTATGCCAAACTCACCTAAATTACTTCGGCTAACAAAAATCACCCCCAACTACACTTTACAGCAACAAACTAAGCCCAATGACTTTAAAATTACAAAAAAATGCTAAAAATCATAACAAAATATACCAGAATCACCTAAATTACTTCGGCTACCGTAAATCACCCCTAACTATCCCTTACCACAACAAACCAAACCATATCATATTAAAATTACAAAAAAAGGTGTACAAATCATAACAAACTATGCCAGACTCACCTAAATTACTTCGGCTACTCTAAATCATCACCAACTAACCCTTACCACAACAAACTAAACCCAATCACTTTTAAATTACAAAAAAATGCTAGTAACCATAGCAAACTATGCCAAACTCACCTAAATTACTTCGGCTACCATAAATCATCACCAACTAACCCTTACCACAACAAACTAAACCCAATCACTTTTAAATTACAAAAAAAATGCTAGTAACCATAGCAAACTATGGCAAACTCACCTAAATTACTTCGACTACCATAAATCAACACCAACTAACCCTTACCGCAACAAACTAAACCCAATCACTTTTAAAATACAAAAAAATGCTACTAACCATTGCAAACTATGCCAAACTCACCTAAATTACTTCGGCTATCAAAAATCACCCCCAACTACACTTTACAGCAACAAACTAAGCCCAATCACTTTAAAATTACAAAAAAATGCTAAAAATCATAACAAATTATACCAGAGTCACCTAAATTACTTCGGCTACCGTAAATCACCCCCAACTATCCGTTACCACAACAAACCAAACCATATCATCTTAAAATTACAAAAAAAGGTGTTCAAATCATAACAAACTATGCCAGACTCACCTAAATTACTTCGGCTACTCTAAATCATCACCAACTAACCGTTACCACAACAAACTAAACCCAATCACTTTTAAATTACAAAAAAATGCTAGTAACCATAGCAAACTATGCCAAACTCACCTAAATTACTTCGGCTACCATAAATCATCACCAACTAACCCTTACCACAACAAACCAAACCATATCATCTTAAAATTACAAAAAAAAGTATACAAATCATAACAAACTATGCCAGACTCACCTAAATTACTTCGGCTACTCTAAATCATCACCAAGTAACCCTTACCACAACAAACTAAACCCAATCACTTTTAAATTACAAAAAAATGCTAGTAACCATAGCAAACTATGCCAAACTAACCTAAATTACTTCGGCTACCATAAATCATCACCAACTAACCCTTACCACAACAAACTAATCCCAATCACTTTTAAATTACAAAAAAATGCTACTAACCATAGCAAACTATGCCAAACTCACCTAAATTACTTCGGCTATCAAAAATCACCCCCAACTACACTCTACAGCAACAAACTAAGCCCAATCATTTAAAATTACAAAAAAATGCTAAAAATCATAGCAAACTATACCAGAATCACCTAAATTACTTTGGCTACCGTAAATCACCCCCAACTATCCCTTACCACAACAAACCAAACCATATCATCTTAAAATTACAAAAAAGGGGTACAAATCATAACAAACTATGCCAGACTCACCTAAATTACTTCGGCTACTCTAAATCATCACCAACTAACCCTTACCACAACAAACTAAACCCAATCACTTTTAAATTACAAAAAAATGCTAGTAACCATAGCAAACTATGCCAAACTCACCTAAATTACTTCGGCTACCATAAATCATCACCAACTAACCCTTACCACAACAAATTAAACCCAATCACTTTTAAATTACAAAAAAATGCTACTAACCATAGCAAACTATGCCAAACTCACCTAAATTACTTCGACTACCATAAATCAACACCAACTAAACCTTACCGCAACAAACTAAACCCAATCACTTTTAAAATACAAAAAAATGCTACTAACCATTGCAAACTATGCCAAACTCACCTAAATTACTTCGGCTATCAAAAATCACCCCCAACTACACTTTACAGCAACAAACTAAGCCCAATCACTTAAAAATTACAAAAAAATGCTAAAAATCATAACAAATTATACCAGAGTCACCTAAATTACTTCGGCTACCGTAAATCACCCCCAACTATCCGTTACCACAACAAACCAAACCATATCATCTTAAAATTACAAAAAAAGGTGTACAAATCATAACAAACTATGCCAGACTCACCTAAATTACTTCGGCTACTCTAAATCATCACCAACTAACCGTTACCACAACAAACTAAACCCAATCACTTTTAAATTACAAAAAAATGCTAGTAACCATAGCAAACTATGCCAAACTCACCTAAATTACTTCGGCTACCATAAATCATCACCAACTAACCCTTACCACAACAAACCAAACCATATCATATTAAAATTACAAAAAAAAGTATACAAATCATAACAAACTATGCCAGACTCACCTAAATTACTTCGGCTACTCTAAATCATCACCAAGTAACCCTTACCACAACAAACTAAACCCAATCACTTTTAAATTACAAAAAAATGCTAGTAACCATAGCAAACTATGCCAAACTCACCTAAATTACTTCGGCTACCATAAATCATCACCAACTAACCCTTACCACAACAAACTAATCCCAATCACTTTTAAATTACAAAAAAATGCTACTAACCATAGCAAACTATGCCAAACTCACCTAAATTACTTCGGCTATCAAAAATCACCCCCAACTACACTCTACAGCAACAAACTAAGCCCAATCATTTAAAATTACAAAAAAATGCTAAAAATCATAGCAAACTATACCAGAATCACCTAAATTACTTTGGCTACCGTAAATCACCCCCAACTATCCCTTACCACAACAAACCAAACCATATCATCTTAAAATTACAAAAAAGGGGTACAAATCATAACAAACTATGCCAGACTTACCTAAATTACTTCGGCTACTCTAAATCATCACCAACTAACCCTTACCACAACAAACTAAACCCAATCACTTTTAAATTACAAAAAAATGCTAGTAAGCATAGCAAACTATGCCAAACTCACCTAAATTACTTCGGCTACCATAAATCATCACCAACTAACCCTTACCACAACAAATTAAACCCAATCACTTTTAAATTACAAAAAAATGCTACTAACCATAGCAAACTATGCCAAACTCACCTAAATTACTTCGGCTAACAAAAATCACCCCCAACTACACTTTACAGCAACAAACTAAGCCCAATGACTTTAAAATTACAAAAAAATGCTAAAAATCATAACAAAATATACCAGAATCACCTAAATTACTTCGGCTACCGTAAATCACCCCCAACTATCCCTTACCACAACAAACCAAACCATATCATTTTAAAATTACAAAAAAAAGTGTACAAATCATAACAAACTATGCCAGACTCACCTAAATTACTTCGGCTACTCTAAATCATCACCAACTAACCCTTACCACAACAAACTAAACCCAATCACTTTTAATTTACAAAAAAATGCTACTAACCACAGCAAACTATGCCAAACTCACCTAAATTACTTCGGCTATCAAAAATCACCCCCAACTACACTTTACAGCAACAAACTAAGCCCAATCACTTTAAACTTACAAAAAAATGCTAAAAATCATAACAAACTATACCAGAATCACCTAAATTACTTCGGCTAACGTAAATCACCCCCAACTATCCCTTACCACAACAAACCAAACCATATCATCTTAAAATTACAAAAAAGGTGTACAAATCATAACAAACTATGCCAGACTCACCTAAATTACTTCGGCTACTCTAAATCATCACCAACTAACCCTTACCACAACAAACTAAACCCAATCACTTTTAAATTACAAAAAAATGCTAGTAACCATAGCAAACTATGCCAAACTCACCTAAATTACTTCGGCTACCATAAATCATCACCAACTAACCCTTACCACAACAAATTAAACCCAATCACATTTAAATTACAAAAAAATGCTACTAACCATAGCAAACTATGCCAAACTCACCTAAATTACTTCGGCTACCATAAATCATCACCAACTAACCCTTACCACAACAAACTAATCCCAATCACTTTTAAATTACAAAAAAATGCTACTAACCATAGCAAACTATGCCAAACTCACCTAAATTACTTCGGCTATCAAAAATCACCCCCAACTACACTCTACAGCAACAAACTAAGCCCAATCATTTAAAATTACAAAAAAATGCTAAAAATCATAGCAAACTATACCAGAATCACCTAAATTACTTTGGCTACCGTAAATCACCCCCAACTATCCCTTACCACAACAAACCAAACCATATCATCTTAAAATTACAAAAAAGGGGTACAAATCATAACAAACTATGCCAGACTCACCTAAATTACTTCGGCTACCATAAATCATCACCAACTAACCCTTACCACAACAAACCAAACCATATCATCTTAAAATTACAAAAAAAAGTATACAAATCATAACAAACTATGCCAGACTCATCTAAATTACTTCGGCTACTCTAAATCATCACCAAGTAACCCTTACCACAACAAACTAAACCCAATCACTTTTAAATTACAAAAAAATGCTAGTAACCATAGCAAACTATGCCAAACTCACCTAAATTACTTCGGCTACCATAAATCATCACCAACTAACCCTTACCACAACAAACCAAACCATATCATCTTAAAATTACAAAAAAAAGTATACAAATCATAACAAACTATGCCAGACTCACCTAAATTACTTCGGCTACTCTAAATCATCACCAAGTAACCCTTACCACAACAAACTAAACCCAATCACTTTTAAATTACAAAAAAATGCTAGTAACCATAGCAAACTATGCCAAACTCACCTAAATTACTTCGGCTACCATAAATCATCACCAACTAACCCTTACCACAACAAACTAATCCCAATCACTTTTAAATTACAAAAAAATGCTACTAACCATAGCAAACTATGCCAAACTCACCTAAATTACTTCGGCTATCAAAAATCACCCCCAACTACACTCTACAGCAACAAACTAAGCCCAATCATTTAAAATTACAAAAAAATGCTAAAAATCATAGCAAACTATACCAGAATCACCTAAATTACTTTGGCTACCGTAAATCACCCCCAACTATCCCTTACCACAACAAACCAAACCATATCATCTTAAAATTACAAAAAAGGGGTACAAATCATAACAAACTATGCCAGACTCACCTAAATTACTTCGGCTACTCTAAATCATCACCAACTAACCCTTACCACAACAAACTAAACCCAATCACTTTTAAATTACAAAAAAATGCTAGTAACCATAGCAAACTATGCCAAACTCACCTAAATTACTTCGGCTACCGTAAATCACCCCCAACTATCCCTTACCACAACAAACCAAACCATATCATATTAAAATTACAAAAAAAGGTGTACAAATCATAACAAACTATGCTAGACTCACCTAAATTACTTCGGCTACTCTAAATCATCACCAACTAACCCTTACCACAACAAACTAAACCCAATCACATTTAATTTACAAAAAAATGCTACTAACCACAGCAAACTATGCCAAACTCACCTAAATTACTTCGGCTATCAAAAATCACCCCCAACTACACTTTACAGCAACAAACTAAGCCCAATCACTTTAAAATTACAAAAAAATGCTAAAAATCATAACAAACTATACCAGAATCACCTAAATTACTTCGGCTAACGTAAATCACCCCCAACTATCCCTTACCACAACAAACCAAACCATATCATCTTAAAATTACAAAAAAAGGTGTACAAACCATAACAAACTATGCCAGACTCACCTAAATTACTTCGGCTACTTTAAATCATCACCAACTAACCCTTACCACAACAAACTAAACCCAATCTCTTTTAAATTACAAAAAATGCTAGTAACCATAGCAAACTATGCCAAACTCACCTAAATTACTTCGACTACCATAAATCATCACCAACTAACCCTTACCACAACAAACTAAAGCGAATCACATTTAAATTACAAAAAAATGCTACTAACCATAGCAAACTATGCCAAACTCACCTAAATTACTTCGGCTATCAAAAATAACCCCCAACTACACTTTACAGCAACAAGCTAAGCCCAATCACTTTAAAATTACAAAAAAATGCTAAAAATCATAACAAACTATACCAGAATCACCTAAATTACTTCGGCTACCGTAAATTACCCCCAACTATCCCTTACCACAACAAACCAAACCATATCATCTTAAAATTACAAAAAAAATGTGTACAAATCATAACAAACTATGCCAGACTCACCTAAATTACTTCGGCTACTCTAAATCATCACCAACTAACCCTTACCACAACAAACTAAACCCAATCACTTTTAAATTACAAAAAAATGCTAGTAACCATAGCAAACTATGCCAAACTCACCTAAATTACTTCGGCTACCATAATCATCACCAACTAACCCTTACCACAACAAACTAAACCCAATCACTTTTAAATTACAAAAAAATGCTACTAACCATAGCAAACTATGCCAAACTCACCTAAATTACTTCGGCTATCAAAAATCACCCCCAACTACACTTTACAGCAACAAACTAAGCCCAATCACTTAAAATTACAAAAAAATGCTAAAAATCATAACAAACTATACCAGAATCACCTAAATTACTTCGGCTACCGTAAATCACCCCCAACTATCCCTTACCACAACAAACCAAACCATATCATCTTAAAATTACAAAAAAAATGTGTACAAATCATAACAAACTATGCCAGACTCACCTAAATTACTTCGGCTACTCTAAATCATCACCAACTAACCCTTACCACAACAAACTAAACCCAATCACTTTTAAATTACAAAAAAATGCTAGTAACCATAGCAAACTATGCCAAACTCACCTAAATTACTTCGGCTACCATAATCATCACCAACTAACCCTTACCACAACAAACTAAACCCAATCACTTTTAAAATACAAAAAAATGCTACTAACCATAGCAAACTATGCCAAACTCACCTAAATTACTTCGGCTATCAAAAATCACCCCCAACTACACTTTACAGCAACAAACTAAGCCCAATCACTTTAAAATTACAAAAAAATGCTAAAAATCATAACAAACTATACCAGAATCACCTAAATTACTTCGGCTACCGTAAATCACCCCCAACTATCCCTTACCACAACAAACCAAACCATATCATCTTAAAATTACAAAAAAAGGTGTACAAATCATATCAAACTATGCCAGACTCACCTAAATTACTTCGGCTACTTTAAATCATCACCAACTAACCCTTACCACAACAAACTAAACCAAATCACTTTTAAATTACAAAAAAATGCTAGTAACCATAGCAAACTATGCCAATCTCACCTAAATTACTTCGGCTACCATAAATCATCACCAACTAATTCTTACCACAACAAACTAAACCCAATCACTTTTAAATTACAAAAAAATGCTACCAACCATAGCAAACTATGCCAAACTCACCTAAATTACTTCGGCTATCAAAAATCACCCCCAACTACACTTTACAGCAACAAACTAAGCCCAATCACTTTAAAATTACAAAAAAATGCTAAAAATCATAACAAACTATACCAGAATCACCTAAATTACTTCGGCTACCGTAAATCACCCCCAACTATCCCTTACCACAACAAACCAAACCATATCATCTTAAAATTACAAAAAAAGGTGTACAAATCATATCAAACTATGCCAGACTCACCTAAATTACTTCGGCTACTCTAAATCATCACCAACTAACCCTTACCACAACAAACTAAACCCAATCACTTTTAAATTACAAAAAAATGCTAGTAACCATAGCAAACAATGCCAAACTCACCTAAATTACTTCGGCTACCATAAATCATCACCAACTAACCCTTACCACAACAAACTAATTTCAATCACTTTTAAATTACAAAAAAATGCTACTAACCATAGCAAACTATGCCAAACTCACCTAAATTACTTCGGCTATCTAAAATCACCCCCAACTACACTTTACAGCAACAAACTAAGCCCAATCACTTTAAAATTACAAAAAAATGCTAAAAATCATAACAAACTATACCAGAATCACCTAAATTACTTCGGCTACCGTAAATTACCCCCAACTATCCCTTACCACAACAAACCAAACCATATCATCTTAAAATTACTAAAAAAAGTGTACAAATCATAACAAACTATGCCAGACTCACCTAAATTACTTCGGCTACTCTAAATCATCACCAACTAACCCTTACCACAACAAACTAAACCCAATCACTTTTAAATTACAAAAAAATGCTAGTAACCATAGCAAACTATGCCAAACTCACCTAAATTACTTCGGCTACCATAAAACATCACCAACTAACCCTTACCACAACAAACTAAGCCCAATCACTTTAAAATTACAAAAAAATGCTAAAAATCATAACAAACTATACCAGAATCACCTAAATTACTTCGGCTACCGTAAACCACCCCCAACTTTCCCTTACCACAACAAACCAAACCATATCATCTTAAAATTACAAAAAAAGGTGTACAAATCATAACAAACTATGCCAGATTCACCTAAATAACTTCGGCTACTCTAAATCATCACCAACTAACCCTGACCACAACAAACTAAACCCAATCACTTTTAAATTACAAAAAAATGCTAGTAACCATAGCAAACTATGCCAAACTCACCTAAATTACTTCGGCTACCATAAATCATCACCAACTAACCCTTACCACAACAAACTAAACCTAATCACTTTTAAATTACAAAAAAATGCTACTAACCATAGCAAACTATGCCAAACACACCTAAATTACTTCGGCTATCAAAAATCACCCCCAACTAGACTTTACAGCAACAAACTAAGCCCAATCACTTTAAAATTAAAAAAAAATGCTAAAAATCATAACAAACTATACCAGAATCACCTAAATTACTTCGGATACCGTAAATCACCCCCAACTATCCCTTACCACAACAAGGCAAACCATATCATCTTAAAATTACGAAAAAAGGTGTACAAATCATAACAAACTATGCCAGACTCACCTAAATTACTTCAGCTACTCAAAATCATCACCAACTAACCCTTACCACAACAAACTAAACCCAATCACATTTAAATTACAAAAAAATGCTAGTCACTTTTAAATTACAAAAAAATGCTACTAACCATAGCAAACTAAGCCAAACTCACCTAAATTACTTCGACTATCATAAATTACCCCCAACTACATTTTACAGCAACAAACTAAGCCCAATCATTTTAAAATTACAAAAAAATGCTAAGAATCATAACAAACTATACCAGAATCACCTAAATTACTTCGGCTACCGTAAATCACCCCCAACTATCCCTTACCACAACAATCCAAACCATATCATCTTAATATTACGAAAAAAGGTGTACAAATCATAACAAACTATGCCAGACTCACCTAAATTACTTCGGCTACTCAAAATCATCACCAACAAACCCTTACCACAACAAACTAAACCCAATCACTTTTAAATTACAAAAAAATGCTAGTAACCATAGCAAACTATGCCAAACTCACCTAAATTATTTCGGCTACCATAAATCATCACCAATTAACCCTTACCACAACAAACTAAACCCAATCACTTTTAAATTACAAAAAAATGCTACTAACCATAGCAAACTATGCCAAACTCACCTAAATTACTTCGGCTACCATAAATCATCACCAACTAACCCTTACCACAACACACTAAACCCAATCACTTTTAAATTACAAAAAAATGCTAGTAACCATAGCAAACTATGCCAAACTCACCTAAATTACTTCGGCTACCATAAATCATCACCAACTAACCCTTACCACAACAAACTAAACCCAATCACTTTAAAATTACAAAAAAATGCTAAAAATCATAACAAATACCAGAATCACCTAAATTACTTCGGCTACCGTAAACCACCCCCAACTTTCCCTTACCACAACAAACCAAACCATATCATCTTAAAATTACAAAAAAAGGTGTACAAATCATAACAAACTATGCCAGATTCACCTAAATTACTTCGGCTACTCCAAATCATCACCAACTAACCCTGACCACAACAAACTAAACCCAATCACTTTTAAATTACAAAAAAATGCTAGTAACCATAGCAAACTATGCCAAACTCACCTAAATTACTTCGGCTACCATAAATCATCACCAACTAACCCTTACCACAACAAACTAAACCTAATCACTTTTAAATTACAAAAAAATGCTACTAACCATAGCAAACTATGCCAAACACACCTAAATTACTTCGGCTATCAAAAATCACCCCCAACTAGACTTTACAGCAACAAACTAAGCCCAATCACTTTAAAATTACAAAAAAATGCTAAAAATCATAACAAACTATACCAGAATCACCTAAATTACTTCGGATACCGTAAATCACCCCCAACTATCCCTTACCACAACAAGCCAAACCATATCATCTTAAAATTACAAAAAAAGGTGTACAAATCATAACAAACTATGCCAGACTCACCTAAATTACTTCAGCTACTCAAAATCATCACCAACTAACCCTTACCACAACAAACTAAACCCAATCACATTTAAATTACAAAAAAATGCTAGTAACCATAGCAAACTATGCCAAACTCACCTAAATTACTTCGGCTACCATAAATCATCACCAACTAACCCTTACCACAACAAACTAAACCCAATCACTTTTAAATTACAAAAAAATGCTACTAACCATAGCAAACTATGCCAAACACACCTAAATTACTTCGGCTATCAAAAATCACCCCCAACTAGACTTTACAGCAACAAACTAAGCCCAATCACTTTAAAATTACAAAAAAATGCTAAAAATCATAACAAACTATACAAGAATCACCTAAATTACTTCGGCTACCGTAAATCACCCCCAACTATCCCATACCACAGCAAACCATACCATATCATCTTAAAATTACAAAAAAAGGTGTACAAATCATAACAAACTATGCCAGACTAACCTAAATTACTTCGGCTACTCTAAATCATCACCAACTAACCTTTACCACAACAAACTAAACCCAATCACTTTTAAATTACAAAAAAATGCTAGTAACCATAGCAAACAATGCCAAACTCACCTAAATTACTTTGGCTACCATAAATCATCACCAACTAACCCTTACCACAACAAACTAAACCCAGTCACTTTTAAATTACAAAAAAATGCTACTAACCATAGCAAACTAAGCCAAACTCACCTAAATTACTTCGACTATCATAAATTACCCCCAACTACATTTTACAGCAACAAACTAAGCCCAATCATTTTAAAATTACAAAAAAATGCTAAGAATTATAACAAACTATACCAGAATCACCTAAATTACTTCGGCTACCGTAAATCACCCCCAACTATCCCTTACCACAACAATCCAAACCATATCATCTTAAAATTACGAAAAAAGGTGTACAAATCATAACAAACTATGCCAGACTCACCTAAATTACTTCGGCTACTCAAAATCATCACCAACAAACCCTTACCACAACAAACTAAACCCAATCACTTTTAAATTACAAAAAAATGCTAGTAACCATAGCAAACTATGCCAAACTCACCTAAATTATTTCGGCTACCATAAATCATCACCAATTAACCCTTACCACAACAAACTAAACCCAATCACTTTTAAATTACAAAAAAATGCTACTATCCACAGCAAACTATGCCAAACTCACCTAAATTACTTCGGCTATCAAAAATCACCCCCAACTACACTTTACAGCAACAAACTAAGCCCAATAATTTTAAAATTACAAAAAAATGCTAAAAATCATAACAAACTATACCAGAATCACCTAAATTACTTCGGCTAACGTAAATCACCCCCAACTATCCCTTACCACAACAAACCAAACCATATCATTTTAAAATTACAAAAAAAGGTGTACAAATCATAACAAACTATGCCAGACTCACCTAAATTACTTCGGCTACTTTAAATCATCACCGACTAACCCTTACCACAACAAACTAAACCCAATCTCTTTTAAATTACAAAAAAATGCTAGTAACCATAGCAAACTATGCCAAACTCACCTAAATTACTTCGACTACCATAAATCATGACCAACTAACCCTTACCACAACAAACTAAAGCCAATCACATTTAAATTACAAAAAAATGCTACTAACTATAGCAAACTATGCCAAACTCACCTAAATTACTTCGGCTATCAAAAATCACCCCCAACTACACTTTACAGCAACAAACTAAGCCCAATCACTTTAAAATTACAAAAAATGCTAAAAATCATAACAGACTACACCAGAATCACCTAAATTACTTCGGCTACCGTAAATCACCCTCAACTATCCCTTACCACAACAAACCAAACCATATCATCTTAAAATTACAAAAAAAAGTGTACAAATCATATCAAACTATGCCAGACTCACCTAAATTACTTCGGCTACTCTAAATCATCACCAACTAACCCTTACCACAACAAACTAAACCCAATCACTTTTAAATTACAAAAAAATGCTAGTAACCATAGCAAACTATGCCAAACTCACCTAAATTACTTCGGCTACCATAAATCATCACCAACTAACCCTTACCACAACATACTAAACCCAATCACTTTTAAATTACAAAAAAATGCTACTAACCATAGCAAACTATGCCAAATTCACCTAAATTACTTCGGCTATCAAAAATCACCCCCAACTACACTTTACAGCAACAAACTAAGCCCAATCACTTTAAAATTACAAAAAAATGCTAAAAATCATAACAAACTATACCAGAGTCACCTAAATTACTTCGGCTACCGTAAATCACCCCCAACTATCCGTTACCACAACAAACCAAACTATATCATCTTAAAATTACAAAATAAGGTGTACAAATAATAACAAACTATGCCAGACTCACCTAAATTACTTCGGCTACTCTAAATCATCACCAACTAACCCTTACCACAACAAACTAAACCCAATCACTTTTAAATTACAAAAAAATGCTAGTAACCATAGCAAACTATGCCAAACTCACCTAAATTACTTCGGCTACCATAAATCATCACCAACTAACCCTTACCACAACAAACTAAACCCAATCACTTTTAAATTACAAAAAAATGCTACTAACCATAGCAAACTATGCCAAACTCACCTAAATTTCTTCGGCTATGAAAAATCACCCCCAACTACACTTTACAGCAACAAACTAAGCCCAATCACTTTAAAATTACAAAAAAATGCTAAAAATCATAACAAACTATACCAGAATCACCTAAATTACTTCGGCTACCGTAAATCACCCCCAACTATCCCTTACCACAACAAACCAAACCATATCATCTTAAAATTACAAAAAAAGGTGTACAAATCATAACAAACTATGCCAGACTCACCTAAATTACTTCGGCTACTCTAAATCATCACCAACTAACCCTTACCACAACAAACTAAACCCAATCACTTTTAAATTACAAAAAAATGCTAGTAACCATAGCAAACTATGCCAAACTCACCTAAATTACTTCGACTACCATAAATCATCATCAACTAACCCTTACCACAACAAACTAAACCCAATCACTTTTAAATTACAAAAAAATGCTACTAACCACAGCAAACCATGCCAAACTCACCTAAATTACTTCGGCTATTAAAAATCACACCCAACTACACTTTACAGCAACAAACTAAGCCCAATCACTTTAAAATTACAAAAAAATGCTAAAAATCATAACAAACTATACCAGAATCACCTAAATTACTTCGGCTACTCTAAATCATCACCAACTAACCCTTACCACAACAAACTAAACCCAATCACTTTTAAATTACAAAAAAATGCTAGTAACCATAGCAAACTATGCCAAACTCACCTAAATTACTTCGACTACCATAAATCATCACCAACTAACCCTTACCACAACAAACTAAACCCAATCACATTTAAATTACAAAAAAATGCTACTAACCATAGCAAACTATGCCAAACTCACCTAAATTACTTCGGCTATCAAAAATCACCCCCAACTACACTTTACAGCAACAAACTAAGCCCAATCACTTTAAAATTACAAAAAAATGCTAAAAATCATAACAGACTACACCAGAATCACCTAAATTACTTCGGCTACCGTAAATCACCCCTAACTATCCCTCACCACAACAAACCAAACCATATCATCTTAAAATTACAAAAAAAGGTGTACAAATCATATCAAACTATGCCAGACTCACCTAAATTACTTCGGCTACTCTAAATCATCACCAACTAACTCTTACCACAACAAACTAAACCCAATCACTTTTAAATTACAAAAAAATGCTAGTAACCATAGCAAACTATGCCAAACTCACCTAAATTACTTCGGCTACCATAAATCAACACCAACTAACCCTTACCACAACAAACTAAACCCAATCACTTTTAAATTACAAAAAAATGCTACTAACCATAGCAAACTATGCCAAACTCACCTAAATTACTTCGGCTATCAAAAATCACCCCCAACTACCGTTTAAAGCAACAAACTAAGCCCAATCACTTAAAATTACAAAAAAATGCTAAAAATCATAACAAACTATACCAGAATCACCTAAATTACTTCGGCCACCGTAAATCACCCCCAACTATCCCTTACCACAACAAACCAAACCATATCATCTTAAAATTACAAAAAAAAGTGTACAAATAATAACAAACTATGCCAGACTCACCTAAATTACTTCGGCTACTCTAAATCATTACCAACTAACCCTTACCACAACAAACTAAACCCAATCACTTTTAAATTACAAAAAAATTCTAGTAACCATAGCAAACTATGCCAAACTCACCTAAATAACTTCGGCTACCATAAATCATCACCAACTAACCCTTACCACAACAAACTAATTTCAATCACTTTTAAATTACAAAAAAATGCTACTAACCATAGCAAACTATGCCAAACTCACCTAAATTACTTCGGCTATCAAAAATCACCCCCAACTACACTTTACAGCAACAAACTAAGCCCAATCACTTTAAAATTACAAAAAAATGCTAAAAATCATAACAAACTATACCAGAATCACCTAAATTACTTCGGCTACCGTAAATTACCCCCAACTATCCCTTACCACAACAAACCAAACCATATCATCTTAAAATTACAAAAAAAAGGTGTACAAATCATAACAAACTATGCCAGACTCACCTAAATTACTTCGGCTACTCTAAATCATCACCAACTAACCCTTACCACAACAAACTAAACCCAATTACTTTTAAATTACAAAAAAATGCTAGTAACCATAGCAAACTATGCCAAACTCACCTAAATTACTTCGGCTACCATAATCATCACCAACTAACACTTACCACAACAAACTAAACCCAATCACTTTTAAATTACAAAAAAATGCTACTAACCATAGCAAACTATGCCAAACTCACCTAAATTACTTCGGCTATCAAAAATCACCCCCAACTACACTTTACAGCAACAAACTAAGCCCAATCACTTTAAAATTACAAAAAAATGCTAAAAATCATAACAAACTATACCAGAATCACCTAAATTACTTCGGCTACCGTAAATCACCCCCAACTATCCCTTACCACAACAAACCAAACCATATCATCTTAAAATTACAAAAAAAGGTGTACAAATCATAACAAACTATGCCAGACTCACCTAAATTACTTCGGCTACTCTAAATCATCACCAACTAACCCTTACCACAACAAACTAAACCCAATCACTTTTAAATTACAAAAAAATGCTAGTAACCATAGCAAACTATGCCAAATTCACCCAAATTACTTCGGCTACCATAAATCATCACCAACTAACCCTTACCACAACAAACTAAACCCAATCACTTTAAAATTACAAAAAAATGCTAAAAATCATAACAAATACCAGAATCACCTAAATTACTTCGGCTACCGTAAACCACCACCAACTTTCCCTTACCACAACAAACCAAACTATATCATCTTAAAATTACAAAAAAAGGTGTACAAATCATAACAAACTATGCCAGATTCACCTAAATTACTTCGGCTACTCTAAATCATCACCAACTAACCCTGACCACAACAAACTAAACCCAATCACTTTTAAATTACAAAAAAATGCTAGTAACCATAGCAAACTATGCCAAATTCACCTAAATTACTTCGGCTACCATAAATCATCACCAATTAACCCTTACCACAACAAACTAAACCCAATCACTTTTAAATTACAAAAAAATGCTACTAACCATAGCAAACTATGCCAAACTCACCTAAATTACTTCGGCTATCAAAAATCACCCCCAACTACACTTTACAGCAACAAACTAAGCCCAATCACTTTAAAATTACAACAAAATGCTAAAAATCATAACAAATACAAGAATCACCTATATTACTTCGGCTACTCAAAATCATCACCAACTAACCCTTACCACAACAAACTAAACCCAATCACTTTTAAATTACAAAAAAATGCTAGTAACCATAGCAAACAATGCAAACTCACCTAAATTACTTCGGCTACCAAAAATCATCACCAACTAACCCTTACCACAACAAACTAAACTCAATCATTTTTAAATTACAAAAAAATTGCTACTAACCATAGCAAACTATGCCAAACTCACCTAAATTACTTCGGCTACTCAAAATCATCACCAACTAACCCTTACCACAACAAACTAAACCCAATCATTTTTAAATTACAAAAAAATGCTACTAACCATAGCAAACTATGCCAAACTCACCTAAATTACTTCGGCTATCAAAAATCACCCCCAACTACACTTTACAGCAACAAACTAAGCCCAATCATTTTAAAATTACAAAAAAATGCTAAGAATCATAACAAACTATACCAGAATCACCTAAATTACTTCGGCTACCGTAAATCACCCCCAACTATCCCTTACCACAACAAGCCAAACCATATCATCTTAAAATTACAAAAAAAGGTGTACAAATCATAACAAACTATGCCAGACTCACCTAAATTACTTCGGCTACTCAAAACCATCACCAACTAACCCTTACCACAACAAACTAAACCCAATCACTTTTAAATTACAAAAAAATGCTAGTAACCATAGCAAACTATGCCAAACTCACCTAAATTACTTCGGCTACCATAAATCATCACCAATTAACCCTTACCACAACAAACTAAACCCAATCACTTTTAAATTACAAAAAAATGCTACTAACCATAGCAAACTATGCCAAACTCACCTAAATTACTTCGGCTGTCAAAAATCACCCCCAACTACACTTTACAACAACAAACTAAGCCACTAACCACTTTAAAATTACAAAAAAATGCTAAAAATCATAACAAACTATACCAGAATCAATTAAATTACTTCGGCTACCGTAAATCACCCCCAACTATCCCTTACCACAACAAACCAAACCATATCATCTTAAAATTACAAAAAAAGGTGTACGAATCATAACAAATTATGCCAGACTCACCTAAATTACTTCGGCTACTCTAAATCATCACCAACTAACCCTTACCACAACAAATTAAACCCAATCACTTTTAAATTACAAAAAAATGCTAGTAACCATAGCAAACTATGCCAAACTCACCTAAATTACTTCGGCTACCATAAATCATCACCAACTAACCCTTACCACAACAAACTAAACCCAATCACTTTTAAATTACAAAAAAATGCTACTAACCATAGCAAACTATGCCAAACTCTCCTAAATTACTTCGGCTATAAAAAATCACCCCCAACTACACTTTACAGCAACAAACTAAGCCCAATCACTTTAAAATTACAAAAAAATGCTAAAAATCATAACAAACTATACCAGAATCACCTAAATTACTTCGGCTACCGTAAATCACCCCCAACTATCCCTTACCACAACAAACCAAACCATATCATCTTAAAATTACAAAAAAATTTGTACAAATCATAACAAACTATGCCAAACTCACCTAAATTACTTCGGCTACTCTAAATCATCACCAACTAACCCTTACCACAACAAACTGAACCCAATCACTTTTACATTACAAAAAAATGCTGGTAACCATAGCAAACTATGCCAAACTCACCTAAATTACTTCGGGTACCATAAATCATCACCAACTAACCCTTACCACAACAAACTAAACCCAATCACTTTTAAATTACAAAAAAATGCTACTAACCATAGCAAACTATGCCAAACTCACCTAAATTACTTCGGCTACTCAAAATCATCACCAACTAACCCTTACCACAACAAACTAAACCCAATCACTTTTAAATTACAAAAAAATGCTAGTAACCATAGCAAACTATGCCAAACTCACCTAATTTACTTCGGCTACCATAAATCATCACCAATTAACCCTTACCACAACAAACTAAACCCAATCACTTATAAATTACAAAAAAATGCTACTAACCATAGCAAACTATGCCAAACTCACCTAAATTACATCGGCTATCAAAAATCACCCCCAACTACACTTTACAGCAACAAACTAAGCCCAATCACTTTAAAATTACAACAAAATGCTAAAAATTATAACAAATACCAGAATCACCTAAATTACTTCGGCTACCGTAAACCCCCCCCAACTTTCCCTTACCACAACAAACCAAACCATATCATCTTAAAATTACAAAAAAAGGTGTACAAATCATAACAAACTATGCCAGACTCACCTAAATTACTTCGGCTACTCTAAATCATCACCAACTATCCCTTACCAAAACAAACTAAACCCAATCACTTCTAAATTACAAAAAAATGCTAGTAACCATAGCAAACTATGCCAAACTCACCTAAATTACTTCGGCTGTCAAAAATCACCCCCAACTACACTTTACAACAACAAACTAAGCCACTAACCACTTTAAAATTACAAAAAAATGCTAAAAATCATAACAAACTATACCAGAATCAATTAAATTACTTCGGCTACCGTAAATCACCCCCAACTATCCCTTACCACAACAAACCAAACCATATCATCTTAAAATTACAAAAAAAGGTGTACGAATCATAACAAATTATGCCAGACTCACCTAAATTACTTCGGCTACTCTAAATCATCACCAACTAACCCTTACCACAACAAACTAAACCCAATCACTTTTAAATTACAAAAAAATGCTAGTAACCATAGCAAACTATGCCAAACTCACCTAAATTACTTCGGCTACCATAAATCATCACCAATTAACCCTTACCGCAACAAACTAAACCCAATCACTTTTAAATTACAAAAAAATGCTACTAACCATAGCAAACTATGCCAAACTCACCTAAATTACTTCGGCTGTCAAAAATCACCCCCAACTACACTTTACAACAACAAACTAAGCCACTAACCACTTTAAAATTACAAAAAAATGCTAAAAATCATAACAAACTATACCAGAATCAATTAAATTACTTCGGCTACCGTAAATCACCCCCAACTATCCCTTACCACAACAAACCAAACCATATCATCTTAAAATTACAAAAAAAGGTGTACGAATCATAACAAATTATGCCAGACTCACCTAAATTACTTCGGCTACTCTAAATCATCACCAACTAACCCTTACCACAACAAATTAAACCCAATCACTTTTAAATTACAAAAAAATGCTAGTAACCATAGCAAACTATGCCAAACTCACCTAAATTACTTCGGCTACCATAAATCATCACCAACTAACCCTTACCACAACAAACTAAACCCAATCACTTTTAAATTACAAAAAAATGCTACTAACCATAGCAAACTATGCCAAACTCTCCTAAATTACTTCGGCTATAAAAAATCACCCCCAACTACACTTTACAGCAACAAACTAAGCCCAATCACTTTAAAATTACAAAAAAATGCTAAAAATCATAACAAACTATACCAGAATCACCTAAATTACTTCGGCTACCGTAAATCACCCCCAACTATCCCTTACCACAACAAACCAAACCATATCATCTTAAAATTACAAAAAAATTTGTACAAATCATAACAAACTATGCCAAACTCACCTAAATTACTTCGGCTACTCTAAATCATCACCAACTAACCCTTACCACAACAAACTGAACCCAATCACTTTTACATTACAAAAAAATGCTGGTAACCATAGCAAACTATGCCAAACTCACCTAAATTACTTCGGGTACCATAAATCATCACCAACTAACCCTTACCACAACAAACTAAACCCAATCACTTTTAAATTACAAAAAAATGCTACTAACCATAGCAAACTATGCCAAACTCACCTAAATTACTTCGGCTACTCAAAATCATCACCAACTAACCCTTACCACAACAAACTAAACCCAATCACTTTTAAATTACAAAAAAATGCTAGTAACCATAGCAAACTATGCCAAACTCACCTAATTTACTTCGGCTACCATAAATCATCACCAATTAACCCTTACCACAACAAACTAAACCCAATCACTTATAAATTACAAAAAAATGCTACTAACCATAGCAAACTATGCCAAACTCACCTAAATTACATCGGCTATCAAAAATCACCCCCAACTACACTTTACAGCAACAAACTAAGCCCAATCACTTTAAAATTACAACAAAATGCTAAAAATTATAACAAATACCAGAATCACCTAAATTACTTCGGCTACCGTAAACCCCCCCCAACTTTCCCTTACCACAACAAACCAAACCATATCATCTTAAAATTACAAAAAAAGGTGTACAAATCATAACAAACTATGCCAGACTCACCTAAATTACTTCGGCTACTCTAAATCATCACCAACTAACCCTTACCAAAACAAACTAAACCCAATCACTTCTAAATTACAAAAAAATGCTAGTAACCATAGCAAACTATGCCAAACTCACCTAAATTACTTCGGCTACCATAAATCATCGCCAACTAACCCTTACCACAACAAACTAAACCCAATCACTTTTAAATTACAAAAAAATGCTACTAACCATAGCAAACTATGCCAAACTCACTTAAATTACTTCGGCTATCAAAAATCACCCCCAACTACACTTTACAGCAACAAACTAAGCCCAATCACTTTAAAATTACAAAAAATTGCTAAAAATCATAACAAACTATACCAGACTCAATTAAATTACTTCGGCTACCGTAAATCACCCCCAACAATCCCTTACCACAACAAACCAAACCATATCATCTTAAAATTACAAAAAAAGGTGTACAAATCATAACAAATTATGCCAGACTCACCTAAATTACTTCGGCTATTCTAAATCATCACCAACTAACCCTTACCACAACAAACTGAACCCAATCACTTTTACATTACAAAAAAATGCTAGTAACCATAGCAAACTATGCCAAACTCACCTAAATTACTTCGGGTACCATAAATCATCACCAACTAACCCTTACCACAACAAACTAAACCCAATCACTTTTAAATTACAAAAAAATGCTACTAACCATAGCAAACTATGCCAAACTCACCTAAATTACTTCGGCTACCATAAATCATCACCAACTAACCCTTACCACAACAAACTAAACCCAATCACTTTTAAATTACAAAAAAATGCTACTAACTATAGCAAACTATGCCAAACTCACCTAAATTACTTCGGCTATCAAAAATCACCCCCAACTACACTTTACAGCAACAAGCTAAGCCCAATCATTTTAAAATTGCAAAAAAATATATAAAAATCATAACAAACTATACCAGAATCACCTAAATTACTTCGGCTACCGTAAATCACCCCCAACTATCCCTTATCACAACAAACCAAACCATATCATCTTAAAATTACAAAAAAAGGTGTAAAAATCATAACAAACTATGCCAGACTCACCTAAATTACTTCGGCTACTCTAAATCATCACCAACTAACCCTTACCACAACAAACTAAACCCAATCACATTTAAATTACAAAAAAATGCTAGTAACCATAGCAAACTATGCCAAACTCACCTAAATTACTTCGGCTACCATAAATTATCACCAACTAACCCTTACCACAACAAACTAAACCCAATCAATTTTAAATTACAAAAAAATGCTACTAACCATAGCAAACTATGCCAAACTCACCTAAATTACTTCGGCTATCAAAAATCACCCCCAACTACACTTTACAGCAACAAACTAAGCCCAATCATTTTAAAATTACAAAAAAATGCTAAAAATCATAACAAACTATACAAGAATCACCTAAATTACTTCGGCTACCGTAAATCACCCCCAACTATCCCTTACCACAGCAAACCATACCATATCATCTTAAAATTACAAAAAAAGGTGTACAAATCATAACAAACTATGCCAGACTCACCTAAATTACTTCGGCTACTCTAAATCATCACCAACTAACCTTTACCACAACACACTAAACCCAATCACTTTTAAATTACAAAAAAATGCTAGTAACCATAGCAAACTATGCCAAATTCACCTAAATTACTTCGGCTACCATAAATCATCACCAACTAACCCTTACCACAACAAACTAAACCCAATCACTTTAAAATTACAAAAAAATGCTAAAAATCATAACAAATACCAGAATCACCTAAATTACTTCGGCTACCGTAAACCACCCCCAACTTTCCCTTACCACAACAAACCAAACTATATCATTTTAAAATTACAAAAAAAGGTGTACAAATCATAACAAACTATGCCAGATTCACCTAAATTACTTCGGCTACTCTAAATCATCACCAACTAACCCTGACCACAACAAACTAAACCCAATCACTTTTAAATTACAAAAAAATGCTAGTAAAAATTGCAAACTATGCCAAACTCACCTAAATTACTTCGGCTACCATAAATCATCACCAATTAACCCTTACCACAACAAACTAAACCCAATCACTTTTAAATTACAAAAAAATGCTACTAACCATAGCAAACTATGCCAAACTCACCTAAATTACTTCGGCTATCAAAAATCACCCCCAACTACACTTTACAGCAACAAACTAAGCCCAATCACTTTAAAATTACAACAAAATGCTAAAAATCATAACAAATACCAGAATCACCTAAATTACTTCGGCTACTCAAAATCATCACCAACTAACCCTTACCACAACAAACTAAACCCAATCACTTTTAAATTACAAAAAAATGCTAGTAACCATAGCAAACTATGCCAAACTCACCTAAATTACTTCGGCTACCAAAAATCATCACCAACTAACCCTTACCACAACAAACTAAACCCAATCATTTTTAAATTACAAAAAAATGCTACTAACCATAGCAAACTATGCCAAACTCACCTAAATTACTTCGGCTACTCAAAATCATCACCAACTAACCCTTACCACAACAAACTAAACCCAATCACTTTTAAATTACAAAAAAATGCTAGTAACCATAGCAAACTATGCCAAACTCACCTAAATTACTTCGGCTACCAAAAATCATCACCAACTAACACTTACCACAACAAACTAAACCCAATCATTTTTAAATTACAAGAAAATGCTACTAACCATAGCAAACTATGCCAAACTCACCTAAATTACATCGGCTATCAAAAATCACCCCCAACTACACTTTACAGCAACAAACTAAGCCCAATCATTTTAAAATTACAAAAAAATGCTAAGAATCATAACAAACTATACCAGAATCACCTAAATTACTTCGGCTACCGTAAATCACCCCCAACTATCCCTTACCACAACAAGCCAAACCATATCATCTTAAAATTACGAAAAAAGGTGTACAAATCATAACAAACTATGCCAGACTCACCTAAATTACTTCGGCTACTCAAAACCATCACCAACTAACCCTTACCACAACAAACTAAACCCAATCACTTTTAAATTACAAAAAAATGCTAGTAACCATAGCAAACTATGCCAAACTCACCTAAATTACTTTGGCTACCATAAATCATCACCAATTAACCCTTACCACAACAAACTAAACCCAATCACTTTTAAATTACAAAAAAATGCTACTAACCATAGCAAACTATGCCAAACTCACCTAAATTACTTCGGCTATCAAAAATCACCCCCAACTACACTTTACAGCAACAAACTAAGCCACTAACCACTTTAAAATTACAAAAAAATGCTAAAAATCATAACAAACTATACCAGAATCAATTAAATTACTTCGGCTACCGTAAATCACCCCCAACTATCCCTTACCACAACAAACCAAACCATATCATCTTAAAATTACAAAAAAAGGTGTACAAATCATAACAAATTATGCCAGACTCACCTAAATTACTTCGGCTACTCTAAATCGTCACCAACTAACCCTTACCACAACAAACTAAACCCAATCACTTTTAAATTACAAAAAAATGCTAGTAACCATAGCAAACTATGCCAAACTCACCTAAATTACTTCGGCTACCATAAATCATCACCAACTAACCCTTACCACAACAAACTAAACCCAATCACTTTTAAATTACAAAAAAATGCTACTAACCATAGCAAACTATGCCAAACTCACCTAAATTACTTCGGCTATCAAAAATCACCCCCAACTACACTTTACAGCAACAAACTAAGCCCAATCATTTTAAAATTACAAAAAAATGCTAAGAATCATAACAAACTATACCAGAATCACCTAAATTACTTCGGCTACCGTAAATCACCCCCAACTATCCCTTACCACAACAAGCCAAACCATATCATCTTAAAATTACGAAAAAAGGTGTACAAATCATAACAAACTATGCCAGACTCACCTAAATTACTTCGGCTACTCAAAACCATCACCAACTAACCCTTACCACAACAAACTAAACCCAATCACTTTTAAATTACAAAAAAATGCTAGTAACCATAGCAAACTATGCCAAACTCACCTAAATTACTTTGGCTACCATAAATCATCACCAATTAACCCTTACCACAACAAACTAAACCCAATCACTTTTAAATTACAAAAAAATGCTACTAACCATAGCAAACTATGCCAAACTCACCTAAATTACTTTGGCTACCATAAATCATCACCAATTAACCCTTACCACAACAAACTAAACCCAATCACTTTTAAATTACAAAAAAATGCTACTAACCATAGCAAACTATGCCAAACTCACCTAAATTACTTCGGCTATCAAAAATCACCCCCAACTACACTTTACAGCAACAAACTAAGCCACTAACCACTTTAAAATTACAAAAAAATGCTAAAAATCATAACAAACTATACCAGAATCAATTAAATTACTTCGGCTACCGTAAACCCCCCCCAACTTTCCCTTACCACAACAAACCAAACCATATCATCTTAAAATTACAAAAAAAGGTGTACAAATCATAACAAACTATGCCAGACTCACCTAAATTACTTCGGCTACTCTAAATCATCACCAACTAACCCTTACCAAAACAAACTAAACCCAATCACTTCTAAATTACAAAAAAATGCTAGTAACCATAGCAAACTATGCCAAACTCACCTAAATTACTTCGGCTACCATAAATCATCACCAACTAACCCTTACCACAACAAACCAAACCATATCATCTTAAAATTACAAAAAAAGGTGTACAAATCATAACAAACTATGCCAGACTCACCTAAATTACTTCGGCTACTCTAAATCATCACCAACTAACCCTTACCACAACAAATTAAACCCAATCACTTTTAAATTACAAAAAAATGCTAGTAACCATAGCAAACTATGCCAAACTCACCTAAATTACTTCGGCTACCATAATTCATCACCAACTAACCCTTACCACAACAAACTAAACCCAATCACTTTTAAATTACAAAAAAATGCTACTAACCATAGCAAACTATGCCAAACTCACCTAAATTACTTTGGCTACCATAAATCATCACCAATTAACCCTTACCACAACAAACTAAACCCAATCACTTTTAAATTACAAAAAAATGCTACTAACCACAGCAAACTATGCCAAACTCACCTAAATTACTTCGGCTATCAAAAATCACACCCAACTACACTTTACAGCAACAAACTAAGCCCAATCACTTTAAAATTACAAAAAAATGCTAAAAATCATAACAAACTATACCAGAATCACCTAAATTACTTCGGCTACCGTAAATCACCCCCAACTATCCCTTACCACAACAAACCAAACCATATCATCTTAAAATTACTAAAAAAGGTGTACAAATCATAACAAACTATGCCAGACTCACCTAAATTACTTCGGCTACTCTAAATCATCACCAACTAACCCTTACCACAACAAACTAAACCCAATCACTTTTAAATTACAAAAAAATGCTACTAACCATAGCAAACTATGCCAAACTTACCTAAATTTCTTCGGCTATCAAAAACAACCCCCAATTACACTTTACAGCAACAAACTAAGCCCAATCACTTTAAAATTACAAAAAAATGCTAAAAATCATAACAAACTATACCAGAATCACCTAAATTACTTCGGCTACCGTAAATCACCCCCAACAATCCCTTGCCACAACAAACCAAACCATATCATCTTAAAATTACAGAAAAAGGTGTACAAATCATAACAAACTATGCCAGACTCACCTAAGTTACTTCGGCTACACTAAATCATCACCAACTAACCCTTACCAAAACAAACTAAACCCAATCACTTTTAAATTACAAAAAAATGCTAGTAACCATAGAAAACTATGCCAAACTCACCTAAATTACTTCGGCTACTATAAATCATCACCAACTAACCCTTACCACAACAAACTAAACCCAATCACTTTTAAATTACAAAAAAATGCTACTAACCATAGCAAACTATGCGAAACTCACCTAAATTACTTCGGCTATCAAAAATCACCCCCAACTACACTTTACAGCAACAAACTAAGCCCAATCACTTTAAAATTACAAAAAATGCTAAAAATCATAACAAACTATACCAGAATCAACTAAATTACTTCGGCTACCGTAAATCACCCCCAACTATCCCTTACCACAACAAACCAAACCATGTCATCTTAAAATGCAAAAAAAGGTGAACAAATCATAAAAAACTATGCCAGACTCACCTAAATTACTTCGGCTATTCTAAATCATCACCAACTAATCCTTACCACAACAAACTAAACCCAATCACTTTTAAATTACAAAAAAATGCTAGTAACCATAGCAAACTATGCCAAACTCACCTAAATTACTTCGGCTACCATAAATCACCAACAACTAACCCTTACCACAACAAACTAAACCCAATCACTTTTAAATTACAAAAAAATGCTACTAACCATAGCAAACTATGCCAAACACACCTAAATTATTTCGGCTATCAAAAATCACATCCAACTACACTTTACAGCAACAAACTAAGCCCAATCATTTTAAAATTACAAAAAAATGCTAAAAATCATAACAAACTATACCAGAATCACGTAAATTACTTCGGCTACCGTAAATCATCCAAAACTATCCACAACTTACCACACCAAACCAAACCATATCATCTTAAAATTACAAAAAAGGTGTACAAATCATAACAAACTATGCCAGACTCACCTAAATTACTTCGGCTACTCTAAATCATTACCAACTAACCCTTACAACAGCAAACTAAACCCAATCACTTTTAAATTACAAAAAAATGCTAGTAACCATAGCAAACTATGCCAAACTCACCTAAATTACTTCGGCTACCATAAATCATCACCAAATAACCCTTACCACAACAAACTAAACCCAATCACTTTTAAATTACAAAAAAATGCTACTAACCATAGCAAACTATGCCAAACTCACCTAAATTACTTCGGCTATCAAAAATCACCCCCAACTACACTTTACAGCAACAAACTAAGCCCAATCACTTTAAAATTACAAAAAAATGCTAAAAATCATAACAAACTATACCAGAATCACCTAAATTACTTCGGCTACCGTAAATCACCCCCAACTATCCCTTACCACAACAAACCAAACCATATCATCTTAAAATTACAAAAAAAGTTGTACAAATCATAACAAACTATGCCAGACTCACCTAAATTACTTCGGCTACTCTAAATCATCACCAACTAAACCTTACCACAACAAACTAAACCCAATCACTTTTAAATTACAAAAAAATGCTAGTAAACATAGCAAACTATGCCAAACTCACCTAAATTACTTCGGCTACCATAAGTCATCACCAACTAACCCTTACCACAACAAACTAAACCCAATCACTTTTAAATTACAAAAAAATGCTACTAACCATAGCAAACTATGCCAAACTCACCTAAATTACTTCGGCAATCAAAAATCACCCCCAACTACACTTTACAGCAACAAACTAAGCCCAATCACTTTAAAATTACAAAAAAATGCTAAAAATCATAACAAACTATACCAGAATCACCTAAATTACTTCGGCTACCGTAAATCACCCCCAACTATCCCTAACCACAACAAACCAAACCATATCATCTTAAAATTACAAAAAATGGTGTACAAATCATAAGAAACTATGCCAGACTCACCTAAATTACTTCGGCTACCGTAAATGACCCCCAACTATCCCTTACCACAACAAACCAAACCATATCATCTTAAAATTACAAAAAAAGGTGTACAAATCATAACAAACTATGCCAGACTCACCTAAATTACTTCGGCTACTCTAAATCATTACCAACTAACCCTTACCACAATAAACTAAACCCAATCACTTTTAAATTACAAAAAAATGCTAGTAACCATAGCAAATTATGCCAAACTCACCTAAATTACTTCGGCTACCATAAATCATCACCAACTAACACTTACCACAACAAACTAAACCCAATCACTTTTAAATTACAAAAAAATGCTACTAACCATAGCAAACTAGGCCAAATTCACCTAAATTACTTCGGCTATCAAAAATCACCCCCAACTACACTTTACAGCAACAAACTAGGCCCAATCACTTTAAAATTACAAAAAAATGCTAAAAATCATAACAAACTATACCAGAATCTCCTAAATTACTTCGGCTACCGTAAATCACCCCCAACTATCCACAACTTACCACACCAAACCAAACCATATCATCTTAAAATTACAAAAAAAGGTGTACAAATCATAACAAACTATGCCAGACTCACCTAAATTACTTCGGCTACTCTAAATCATTACCAACTAACCCTTACAACAGCAAACTAAACCCAATCACTTTTAAATTACAAAAAAATGCTAGTAACCATAGCAAACTATGCCAAACTCACCTAAATTACTTCGGCTACCATAAATCATCACCAAATAACCCTTACCACAACAAACTAAACCCAATCACTTTTAAATTACAAAAAAATGCTACTAACCATAGCAAACTATGCCAAACTCACCTAAATTACTTCGGCTATCAAAAATCACCCCCAACTACACTTTACAGCAACAAACTAAGCCCAATCACTTTAAAATTACAAAAAATGCTTAAAATCATAACAAACTATACCAGTAACTCCTAAATTACTTCGGCTACCGTAAATCACCCCCAACTATCCCTTACCACAACAAACCAAACCATATCATCTTAAAATTACAAAAATAGGTGTACAACTAACCCTTACCACAACAAACTAAACCCAATCACTTTTAAATTACAAAAAAATGCTACTAACCATAGCAAACTATGCCAAACTCACCTAAATTACTTTGGCTATCAAAAATCACCCCCAACTACATTTTACAGCAACAAACTAAGCCCAATCACTTAAAAATTACAAAAAAATGCTAAAAATCATAACAAACTATACCAGAATCACCTAAATTACTTCGGCAACCGTAAATCACCCCCAACTATCCCTTACCACAACAAACCAAAAAAAATGCTAGTAACCATAGCAAACTATGCCAAACTCACCTAAATTACTTCGGCTACCATAAATCATCACCAACTAATCCTTACCCCAACAAACTAAACCCAATCACTTTTAAATTACAAAAAAATGCTACTAACCATAGCAAACTATGCCAAACTCACCTAAATTACTTCGGCTATCAAAAATCACCCCCAACTACACTTTACAGCAACAAACTAAGCCCAATCACTTTTAAATTACAAAAAAATGCTAGTAACCATACCAAACTATGCCAAACTCACCTAAATTACTTTGGCTACCATAAATCATCACCAACTAACCGTGGTAAGGGTTAGTTGGTGATGATTTAGAGTAGCCGAAGTAATTTAGGTGAGTTTGGCATAGTTTGTTATGATTTGTATACCTTTTTTTGTAATTTTAAGATGATATGGTTTGGTTTGTTGTGGTAAGGGATAGTTGGGGGTGATTTACGGTAGCCGAAGTAATTTAGGTGTTTCTGGTATAGTTTGTTATGATTTTTAGCATTTTTTTGTAATTTTAAAGTGATTGGGCTTAGTTTGTTGCTGTAGAGTGTAGTTGGGGGTGATTTTTGATAGCCGAAGTAATTTAGGTGAGTTTGGCATAGTTTGCTATGGTTAGTAGCATTTTTTTGTAATTTAAAAGTGATTCGGTTTAGTTTGTTGTGGTAAGAGTTAGTTGGTGATGATTTATGGTAGCCGAAGTAATTTAGGTGAGTTTGGCATAGTTTGCTATGGTTACTAGCATTTTTTTGTAATTTAAAAGTGATTGGGTTACGTTTGTTGTGGTAAGGGTTAGTTGGTGATGATTTAGAGTAGCCGAAGTAATTAAGTGAGTCTGGCATAATATGTTATGATTTGTACACCTTTTTTTGTAATTTTAAGATGATATGATTTATTTTGTTGTGGTAAGGGATAGTTGGGGGTGATTTACGGTAGCCGAAGTAATTTAGGTGATTCTGGTATAGTTTGTTATGATTTTTAGCATTTTTTTGTAATTTTAAAGTGATTGGGCTTAGTTTGTTGCTGTAAAGTGTAGTTGGGGGTGATTTTTGATAGCCGAAGTAATTTAGGTGAGTTTGGCATAGTTTGTTATGGTTAGTAGCATTTTTTTGTAATTTAAAAGTGATTAGGTTTAGTTTGTTGTGGTAAGGGTTAGTTGGTGATGATTTATGGTAGCCGAAGTAATTTAGGTGAGTTTGGCATAGTTTGCAATGGTTACTAGCATTTTTTTGTAATTTAAAAGTGATTGGGTTTAGTTTGTTGTGGTAAGGGTTAGTTGGTGATGATTTAGAGTAGCCGAAGTAATTTAGGTGAGTCTGGCATAATTTGTTATGATTTGTACACCTTTTTTGTAATTTTAAGATGATATGGTTTGGTTTGTTGTGGTAAGGGATAGTTGGGGGTGATTTACGGTAGCCGATGTAATTTAGGTGATTCTGGTATAGTTTGTTATGATTTTTAGCATTTTTTTGTAATTTTAAAGTAATTGGGCTTAGTTTGTTGCTGTAAAGTGTAGTTGGGGGTGATTTTTGATAGTCGAAGTAATTTAGGTGAGTTTGGCATAGTTTGCTATGGTTAATAGCATTTTTTTGTAATTTAAAAGTGATTGGGTTTAGTTTGTTGTGGTAAGGGTTAGTTGGTGATGATTTAATATAGCCGAAGTAATTTAGGTGAGTTTGGCATAGTTTGTTATGATTTGTACACCTTTTTTTGTAAATTTAATATGATATGGTTTGGCTTGTTGTGGTAAGGGTTAGTTGGTGATTATTTATGGTAGCCGAAGTAATTTAGGTGAGTTTGGCATAGTTTGCTATGGTTACTAGCATTTTTTTGTAATTTAAAAGTGATTGGGTTTAGTTTGTTGTGGTAAGGGTTAGTTGGTGATGTTTTAGAGTAGCCGAAGTAATTTAAGTGAGTTTGGCATAGTTTGCTATGGTTAGTAGCATTTTTTTGTAATTTAAAAGTGATTGGGTTAAGTTTGTTGTGGTAAGGGTTAGTTGGTGATGATTTATGGTAGCCGAAGTAATTTAGGTGAGTTTGGCATAGTTTGCTATGGTTACTAGCATTTTTTTGTAATTTAAAGGTGATTGGGTTTAGTTTGTTGTGGTAAGGGTTAGTTGGTGATGATTTAGAGTAGCCGAAGTAATTTTGGTGAGTCTGGCATAGTTTGTTATGATTTGTACACCTTTTTTTGTAATTTTAAGATGATATGGTTTGGTTTGTTGTGGTAAGGGATAGTTGGGGGTGATTTACGGTAGCCGAAATAATTTAGGTGATTCTGGAATAGTTTGTTATGATTTTTAGCATTTTTTTGTAATTTTAAAGTGATTGGGCTTAGTTTGTTGCTGTAAAGTTTAATTGGGTGTGATTTTTGATAGCCGAAGTAATTTAGGTGAGTTTGGCATAGTTTGTTATGATTTGTACACCTTTTTTTGTAATTTTAATATGATATGGTTTGGCTTGTTGTGGTAAGGGTTAGTTGGTGATTATTTATGGTAGCCGAAGTAATTTAGGTGAGTTTGGCATAGTTTGCTATGGTTACTAGCATTTTTTTGTAATTTAAAAGTGATTGGGTTTAGTTTGTTGTGGTAAGGGTTAGTTGGTGATGTTTTAGAGTAGCCGAAGTAATTTAAGTGAGTTTGGCATAGTTTGCTATGGTTAGTAGCATTTTTTTGTAATTTAAAAGTGATTGGGTTAAGTTTGTTGTGGTAAGGGTTAGTTGGTGATGATTTATGGTAGCCGAAGTAATTTAGGTGAGTTTGGCATAGTTTGCTATGGTTACTAGAATTTTTTTGTGATTTAAAAGTGATTGGGTTTAGTTTGTTGTGGTAAGGATTAGTTGGTGATGATTTAGAGTAGCCGAAGTAATTTAGGTGAGTCTGGCATAGTTTGTTATGATTTGTACACCTTTTATTGTAATTTTAAGATGATATGGTTTGGTTTGTTGTGGTAAGGGATAGTTGGGGGTGATTTACGGTAGCCGAAGTAATTTAGGTGATTCTGCTATAGTTTGTTATGATTTTTAGCATTTTTTTGTAATTTTAAAGTGATTGGGCTTAGTTTGTTGCTGTAAAGTGTAGTTGGGGGTGATTTTTGATAGCCGAAGTAATTTAGGTGAGTTTGGCAAAATTTGCTATGGTTAGTAGCATTTTTTTGTAATTTAAAAGTGATTGGGTTTAGTTTGTTGTGGTAAGGGTTAGTTGGTGATGATTTATGCTAGCCGAAGTAATTTTGGTGAGTTTGGCATAGTTTGCTATGCTTACTAGCATTTTTTTGTAATTTAAAAGTGATTGGGTTTAGTTTGTTGTGGTAAGGGTTAGTTGGTGATGATTTATGGTAGCCGAAGTAATTTAGGTGAGTTTGGCATAGTTTGCTATGGTTACTAGCATTTTTCTGTAATTTAAAAGTGATTGGGTTTAGTTTGTTGTGGTAAGGGTTAGTTGGTGATGATTTAGAGTAGCCGAAGTAATTTAGGTGAGTCTGGCATAGTTTGTTATGATTTGTACACCTTTTTTTGTAATTTTAAGTTGATATGGTTTGGTTTATTGTGGTAAGGGATAGTTGGGGGTGATTTACGGTAGCCAAAGTAATTTAGGTGATTCTGGTAGTTTGTTATGATTTTTAGCATTTTTTTGTAATTTTAAAGTGCTTGGGCTTAGTTTGTTGCTGTAAAGTGTAGTTGGGGGTGATTTTTGATAGCCGAAGTAATTTAGGTGAGTTTGGCATAGTTTGCTATGGTTAGTGTAATTTTTTTGTAATTTAAAAGTGATTGGGTTTAGTTTGTTGTGGTAAGGGTTAGTAGGTGATGATTTATGATAGCCGAAGTAATTTAGGTGAGTTTGGCATAGTTTGCTATAGTTACTAGCATTTTTTTGTAATTTAAAATTGATTGGGTTTAGTTTGTTGTGGTAAGGGTTAGTTGGTGATGATTTAGAGTAGCCGAAGTAATTTAGGTGAGTCTGGCATAGTTTGTTATGATTTGTACACCTTTTTTTGTAATTTTAAGATGATATGGTTTGGTTCGTTGTGGTAAGGGATAGTTGGGGGTGATTTACGGTAGCCGAAGTAATTTAGGTGATTCTGGTATAGTTTGTTATGATTTTTAGCATATTTTTGTAATTTTAAAGTGATTGGGTTTAGTTTGTTGCTGTAAAGTGTAGTTGGGGGTGATTTTTGATAGCCGAAGTAATTTTGGTGAGTTTGGCATAGTTTGCTATGGTTAGTAGCATTTTTTTGTAATTTAAAAGTGATTGGGTTTAGTTTGTTGTGGTAAGGGTTAGTTGGTGATGATTTATGGTAGCCGAAGTAATTTAGGTGAGTCTGGCATAGTTTGCTATGGTTACTAGCATTTTTTTGTAATTTAAAAGTGATTGGGTTTAGTTTGTTGTGGTAAGGGTTAGTTGTTGATGATTTATGGTAGCCGAAGTAACTTAGGTGAGTTTGGCATAGTTTGCTATGGTTAATATAATTTTTTTGTAATTTAAAAGTGATTGGGTTTAGTGTGTTGTGGTAAGGGTTAGTTGGTGATGGTTTAGAGTAGCCGAAGTAATTTAGGTGAGTCTGGCATAGTTTGTATTGATTTGTACATCTTTTTTTGTAATTTTAAGATGATATGGTTTGGTTTGTTGTGGTAAGGTATAGTTGGGGGTCGTTTATGATAGCCGAAGTAATTTAGGTGAGTTTGGCATAGTTTGCTATAGTTACTAGCATTTTTTTGTAATTTAAAATTGATTGGGTTTAGTTTGTTGTGGTAAGGGTTAGTTGGAGATGATTTAGAGTAGTCGAAGTAATTTAGGTGAGTCTGGTATATTTTGTTATGATTTTTAGCATTTTTTTGTAATTTTAAAGTGATTGGGCTTATTTTGTTCCTGTAAAGTGTAGTTGGGGGTGATTTTTGATAGCCGAAGTAATTTAGGTGAGTCTGGCATAGTTTGTTATGATTTGTACACCTTTTTTTGTAATTTTAAGATGATGTGGTTTGGTTTGTTGTGGTAAGGGATAGTTGGGGGTGATTTACGTTAGCCGAAGTAATTTAGGTGATTCTGGTATAGTTTGTTATGATTTTTAGCATTTTTTTGCAATTTTAAAGTGATTGGGCTTAGTTTGTTGCTGTAAAGTGTAGTTGGGGGTGATTTTTGATAGCCGAAGTAATTTAGGTGAGTTTGGCATAGTTTGCTATGGTTAGTAGCATTTTTTTGTAATTTAAATGTGATTGGGTTTAGTTTGTTGTGGTAAGGGTTAGTTGGTGATGATTTATGGTAGCCGAAGAAATTTAGGTGAGTTTGGCATAGTTTGCTATGGTTACTAGCATTTTTTTGTAATTTAAAATTGATTGGGTTTAGTTTGTTGTGGTAAGGATTAGTTGGTGGTGATTTAGAGTAGCCGAAGTAATTTAGGTGAGTCTGGCATAGTTTGTTATGATTTGTACACCTTTTTTTGTAATTTTAAGATGATATGGTTTGGTTTGTTGTGGTAAGGGATAGTTGGGGGTGATTTACGGTAGCCGAATTAATTTAGGTGATTCTGGTATAGTTTGTTATGATTTTTAGCATTTTTTTAAAATTTTAAAGTGATTGGGCTTAGTTTGTTGCTGTAATGTGTAGTTGGGGGTGATTTTTGATAGCAGAAGTAATTTAGGTGAGTTTGGCATAGTTTGCTATGGTTACTAGCATTTTTTTGTAATTTAAAAGTGATTGGGTTTAGTTTGTTGTGGTAAGGGTTAGTTGGTGATGATTTATGGTAGCCGAAGAAATTTAGGTGAGTTTGGCATAGTTTGCTATGGTTACTAGCATTTTTTTGTAATTTAAAATTGATTGGGTTTAGTTTGTTGTGGTAAGGGTTAGTTGGTGATGATTTAGAGTATCTGAAGTAATTTAGGTGAGTCTGGCATAGTTTGTTATGATTTGTACACCTTTTTTTGTAATTTTAAGATGATATGGTTTGGTTTGTTGTGGTAAGGGATAGTTGGGGGTGATTTACGGTAGCCGAAGTAATTTAGGTGATTCTGCTATCGTTTATTATGATTTTTAGCATTTTTTTGTAATTTTAAAGTGATTGGGCTTAGTTTGTTGCTGTAAAGTGTAGTTGGGGGTGATTTTTAATAGCCGAAGTAATTTAGGTGAGCTTGGCATATTTTGCTATGGTTAGTAGCATTTTTTTGTAATTTAAAAGTGATTGGGTTTAGTTTGTTGTGGTAAGGGTTAGTTGGTGATGATTTATGGTAGCCGAAGTAATTTAGTTGAGTCTGGCATAGTTTGTTATGATTTGTACACATTTTTTTGTAATTTTAAGATGATATGGTTTGGTTTGTTGTGGTAAGGGATAGTTGGGGGTGATTTACGGTAGCCGAAGTAATTTAGGTGATTCTGGTATAGTTTGTTATGATTTTTAGCATTTTTTTGTAATTTTAAAGCGATTGGGCTTAGTTTCTTGCTGTAAAGTGTAGTTGGTGATGATTTATGGTAGCCGAAGTAATTTAGGTGAGTTTGGCATAGTTTGCTATGGTTACTAGCATTTTTTTGTAATTTAAAATTGATTGGGCTTAGTTTGTTGCTGTAAAGTGTAGTTTGGGGTGATTTTTGATAGCCGAAGTAATTTAGGTGAGTTTGGCATAGTTTGCTATGGTTAGTAGCATTTTTTGTAATTTAAAAGTGATTGGGTTTAGTTTGTTGTGGTAAGGGTTAGTTGGTGATGATTTATGGTAGCCGAAGTAATTTAGGTGAGTTTGGCATAGTTTGCTATGGTTACTAGCATTTTTTTGTAATCTAAAAGTGATTGGGTTTAGTTTGTTGTGGTAAGGGTTAGTTGGTGATGATTTAGAGTAGCCGAAGTAATTTAGGTGAGTCTGGCATAGTTTGTTATGATTTGTACAACTTTTTTTGAAATTTTAAGATGATATGGTTTGGTTTGTTGTGGTAAGGGATAGTTGGGGGTGATTTACGGTAGCCGAAGTAATTTAGGTGATTCTGGTATAGTTTGTTATGATTTTTAGCATTTTTTTGTAATTTTAAAGTTATTGGGCTTAGTTTGTTGCTGTAAAGTGTAGTTGGGGGTGATTTTTGATAGCCGAAGTAATTTAGGTGAGTTTGGCATAGTTTGCTATGGTTAGTAGCATTTTTTTGTAATTTAAAAGTGATTGGGTTTAGTTTGTTGTGGTAAGGGTTAGTTGGTGATGATTTATGGTAGCCGAAGCAATTTAGGTGAGTTTGACATAGTTTGCTATGGTTACTAGCATTTTCTTGTAATTTAAAAGTGATTGGGTTTAGTTTGTTGTGGTAAGGGTTAGTTGGTGATGATTTAGAGTTGCCGAAGTAATTTAGGTGGGTTTGGCATAGTTTATTATGATTTGTACACCTTTTTTTGTAATTTTAAGATTATATGGTTTGGTTTGTTGTGGTAAGGGATAGTTGGGGGTGATTTACGGTAGCCGACGTAATTTAGGTGACTCTGGTATAGTTTGTTATGATTTTTAGCATTTTTTTGTAATTTTAAAGTGATTGGGCTTAGTTTCTTGCTGTAAAGTGTAGTTGGTGATGATTTATGGTAGCCGAAGTAATTTAGGTGAGTTTGGCATAGTTTGCTATGGTTACTAGCATTTTTTTGTAATTTAAAAGTGATTGGGTTTAGTTTCTTGTGGTAAGGGTTAGTTGGTGATGATTTATGGTAGCCGAAGAAATTTAAGTGAGTTTGGCATAGTTTACTATGGTTACTAGCATTTTTTTGTAATTTAAAATTGATTGGGTTTAGTTTGTTGTGGTAAGGGTTAGTTGGTGATGATTTAGAGTAGCCGAAGTAATTTAGGTGAGTCTGGCATAGTTTGTTATGATTTTTAGCATTTTTTTGTAATTTTAAAGTGTTTGGGCTTAGTTTGTTGCTGTAAAGTGTAGTTGGGGGTGATTTTTGATAGCCGAAGTAATTTAGGTGAGTTTGGCATAGTTTGCTATGGTTAGTATCATTTTTTTGTAATTTAAAAGTGATTGGGTTTAGTTTGTTGTGGTAAGGGTAAGTTGGTGATGATTTATGATAGCCGAAGTAATTTAGGTGAGTTTGGCATAGTTTACTATGGTTACTAGCATTTTTTTGTAATATAAAATTGATTGGGTTTAGTTTGTTGTGGTAAGGGTTAGTTGGTGATGATTTAGAGTAGCCGAAGTAATTTAGGTGAGTCTGGCATAGTTTGTTATGATTTGTACACGTTTTTTTGTAATTTTAAGATGATATGGTTTGGTTTGTTGTGGTAAGGGATAGTTGGGGGTGATTTACGGTTGCCGAAGTAATTTAGGTGATTCTGGTATAGTTTGTTATGATTTTTAGCATTTTTTTGTAATTTTAAAGTGATTGGGCTTAGTTTGTTGCTGTAAAGTGTAGTTGGGGGTGATTTTTGATAGCCGAAGTAATTTAGGAGAGTTTGGCATAGTTTGCTATGGTTACTAGCATTTTTTTTTTAATTTAAAAGTGATTGGGTTTAGTTTGTTGTGGTAAGGGCTAGTTGGTGATGGTTTAGAGTAGCCGAAGTAATTTAGGTGAGTCTGGCATAGTTTGTTATAATTTGTACATTTTTTTTTGTAATTTTAAGATGATATGGTTTGGTTTGTTGTGGTAAGGGATAGTTGGGGGTGATTTACGGTAGCCGAAGTAATTTAGGTGATTCTGGTATAGTTTGTTATGATTTTTAGCATTTTTTTGTAATTTTAATGTGATTGGGCTTAGTTTGATGCTGTAAAGTGTTGTTGGGTGTGATTTTTGATAGCCGAAGTAATTTAGGTGAGTTTGGCATAGTTTGCTATGGTTAGTAGCATTTTTTTGTAATATAAAAGTGATTGGGTTTAGTTTGTTGTGGTAAGGGTTAGTTGGTGATGATTTAGAGTAGCCGAAGTAATTTAGGTGAGTCTGGCATAGTTTTTTATGATTTGTACACTTTTTTTTATAATTTTAAGATGATATGGTTTGGTTTGGTGTGGTAAGGGATAGTTGGGGGTGATTTACGGTAGCCGAAGTAATTTAGGTGATTCTGATATAGTTTGTTATGATTTTTAGCACTTTTTTGTAATTTTAAAGTGATTGGGCTTAGTTTGTTGCTGTAAAGTGTAGTTTGGGGTGATTTTTGATAGCCGAAGTAATTTAGGTGAGTTTGGCATAGTTTGCTATGGTTAGTAGCATTTTTTGTAATTTAAAAGTGATTGGGTTTAGTTTGTTGTGGTAAGGGTTAGTTGGTGATGATTTATGGTAGCCGAAGTAATTTAGGTGAGTTTGGCATAGTTTGCTATGGTTACTAGCATTTTTTTGTAATCTAAAAGTGATTGGGTTTAGTTTGTTGTGGTAAGGGTTAGTTGGTGATGATTTAGAGTAGCCGAAGTAATTTAGGTGAGTCTGGCATAGTTTGTTATGATTTGTACAACTTTTTTTGAAATTTTAAGATGATATGGTTTGGTTTGTTGTGGTAAGGGATAGTTGGGGGTGATTTACGGTAGCCGAAGTAATTTAGGTGATTCTGGTATAGTTTGTTATGATTTTTAGCATTTTTTTGTAATTTTAAAGTGATTGGGCTTAGTTTGTTGCTGTAAAGTGTAGTTGGGGGTGATTTTTGATAGCCGAAGTAATTTAGGTGAGTTTGGCATAGTTTGCTATGGTTAGTAGCATTTTTTTGTAATTTAAAAGTGATTGGGTTTAGTTTGTTGTGGTAAGGGTTAGTTGGTGATGATTTATGGTAGCCGAAGTAATTTAGGTGAGTTTGACGTAGTTTGCTATGGTTACTAGCATTTTCTTGTAATTTAAAAGTGATTGGGTTTAGTTTGTTGTGGTAAGGGTTAGTTGGTGATGATTTAGAGTAGCCGAAGTAATTTAGGTGGGTCTGGCATAGTTTATTATGATTTGTACACCTTTTTTTGTAATTTTAAAATTATATGGTTTGGTTTGTTGTGGTAAGGGATAGTTGGGGGTGATTTACGGTATCCGACGTAATTTAGGTGATTCTGGTATAGTTTGTTATGATTTTTAGCATTTTTTTGTAATTTTAAAGTGATTGGGCTTAGTTTCTTGCTGTAAAGTGTAGTTGGTGATGATTTATGGTAGCCGAAGTAATTTAGGTGAGTTTGGCATAGTTTGCTATGGTTACTAGCATTTTTTTGTAATTTAAAAGTGATTGGGTTTAGTTTGTTGCTGTAAAGTGTAGTTTGGGGTGATTTTTGATAGCCGAAGTAATTTAGGTGAGTTTGGCATAGTTTGCTATGGTTAGTAGCATTTTTTGTAATTTAAAAGTGATTGGGCTTAGTTTGTTGCTGTAAAGTGTAGTTGGTGATGATTTATGGTAGCCGAAGTAATTTAGGTGAGTTTGGCATAGTTTGCTATGGTTACTAGCATTTTTTTGTAATTTAAAAGTGATTGGGCTTAGTTTGTTGCTGTAAAGTGTAGTTTGGGGTGATTTTTGATAGCCGAAGTAATTTAGGTGAGTTTGGCATAGTTTGCTATGGTTAGTAGCATTTTTTGTAATTTAAAAGTGATTGGGTTTAGTTTGTTGTGGTAAGGGTTAGTTGGTGATGATTTATGGTAGCCGAAGTAATTTAGGTGAGTTTGGCATAGTTTGCTATGGTTACTAGCATTTTTTTGTAATCTAAAAGTGATTGGGTTTAGTTTGTTGTGGTAAGGGTTAGTTGGTGATGATTTAGAGTAGCCGAAGTAATTTAGGTGAGTCTGGCATAGTTTGTTATGATTTGTACAACTTTTTTTGAAATTTTAAGATGATATGGTTTGGTTTGTTGTGGTAAGGGATAGTTGGGGGTGATTTACGGTAGCCGAAGTAATTTAGGTGATTCTGGTATAGTTTGTTATGATTTTTAGCATTTTTTTGTAATTTTAAAGTTATTGGGCTTAGTTTGTTGCTGTAAAGTGTAGTTGGGGGTGATTTTTGATAGCCGAAGTAATTTAGGTGAGTTTGGCATAGTTTGCTATGGTTAGTAGCATTTTTTTGTAATTTAAAAGTGATTGGGTTTAGTTTGTTGTGGTAAGGGTTAGTTGGTGATGATTTATGGTAGCCGAAGCAATTTAGGTGAGTTTGGCATAGTTTGCTATGGTTACAAGCATTTTTTTGTAATTTAAAAGTGATTGGGTTTAGTTTCTTGTGGTAAGGGTTAGTTGGTGATGATTTATGGTAGCCGAAGAAATTTAAGTGAGTTTGGCATAGTTTACTATGGTTACTAGCAATTTTTTGTAATTTAAAATTGATTGGGTTTAGTTTGTTGTGGTAAGGGTTAGTTGGTGATGATTTAGAGTAGCCGAAGTAATTTAGGTGAGTCTGGCATAGTTTGTTATGATTTATACACCTTTTTTTGTAATTTTAAGATGATATGGTTTGGTTTGTTGTGGTAAGAGATAGTTGGGGGTGATTTACGGTAGCCGAAGTAATTTAGGTGATTCTGCTATAGTTTGTTATGATTTTTAGCATTTTTTTGTAATTTTAAAGTGATTCGGCTTAGTTTGTTGCTGTAAAGTGTAGTTGGGGGTGATTTTTGATAGCCGAAGTAATTTAGGTGAGTTTGGCATATTTTGCTATGGTTAGTAGCATTTTTTTGTAATTTAAAAGTGATTGGGTTTAGTTTGTTGTGGTAAGGGTTAGTTGGTAATGATTTATGGTAGCCGAAGTAATTTAGGTGAGTCTGGCATAGTTTGTTATGATTTGTACACATTTTTTTGTAATTTTAAGATGATATGGTTTGGTTTGTTGTGGTAAGGGATAGTTGGGGGTGATTTACGGTAGCCGAAGTAATTTAGGTGATTCTGGAATAGTTTGTTATGATTTTTAGCATTTTTTTGTAATTTTAAAGTGATTGGGTTTAGTTTGTTGCTGTAAAGTGTAGTTGGGTGTGATTTTTGATAGCCGATGTAATTTAGGTGAGTTTGGCATAGTTTGCTATGGTTAGTATCATATTTTTGTAATTTAAAAGTGATTGGGTTTAGTTTGTTGTGGTAAGGGTTAGTTGGTGATGATTTATGGTAACCGAAGTAATTTAGGTGAGTTTGGCATAGTTTGCTGTGGTTACTAGCATTTTTTTGTAATTTAAAAGTGATTGGGTTTAGTTTGTTGTGGTAAGGGTTAGTTGGTGATGATTTAGAGTTGCCGAAGTAATTTACGTGAGTCTGGCATAGTTTGTTATGATTTGTACACCTTTTTTTTGTAATTTTAAGATGATATGGTTTGGTTTGTTGTGGTAAGGGATAGTTGGTGGTGATTTACGTTAGCCGAAGTAATTTAGGTGATTCTGGTATAGTTTGTTATGATTTTTAGCATTTTTTTGTAATTTTAAAGTGCTTGGGCTTAGTTTGTTGCTGTAAAGTGAAGTTGGGGGTGATTTTTGATAGCCGAAGTAATTTAGGTGAGTTTGGCATAGTTTGCTATGGTTAGTATCATTTTTTTGTAATTTAAAAGTGATTGGGTTTAGTTTGTTGTGGTAAGGGTTAGTTGGTGATGATTTATGATAGCCGAAGTAATTTAGGTGAGTTTGGCATAGTTTGCTTTGGTTACTAGCATTTTTTTGTAATATAAAATTGATTGGGTTTAGTTTGTTGTGGTAAGGGTTAGTTGGTGATGATTTAGAGTAGCCGAAGTAATTTAGGTGAGTCTGGCATAGTTTGTTATGATTTGTACACCTTTTTTTGTAATTTTAAGATAATATGGTTTGGTTTGTTGTGGTAAGGGATAGTTGGGGGTGATTTACGGTTGCCGAAGGAATTTAGGTGATTCTGGTATAGTTTGTTATGATTTTTAGAATTTTTTTGTAATTTTAAAGTGATTGGGCTAAGTTTGTTGCTGTAAAGTGTAGTTGGGGGTAATTTTTGATAGCCGAAGTAATTTAGGAGAGTTTGGCATAGTTTGCTATGGTTAGTAGCATTTTTTTGTAATTTAAAAGTGATTGGGTTTAGTTTGTTGTGGTTAGGGTTAGTTGGTGATGATTTATGGTAGCCGAAGTAATTTAGGTGAGTTTGGCATAGTTTGCTATGGTTACTAGCATTTTTTTTTAATTTAAAAGTGATTGGGTTTAGTTTGTTGTGGTAAGGGTTAGTTGGAGATGGTTTAGAGTAGCCGAAGTAATTTAGGTGAGTCTGGCCTAGTTTGTTATGATTTGTACACCTTTTTTTGTAATTATAAGATGATATGGTTTGGTTTGTTTTGGTAAGGGATAGTTGGGGGTGATTTACGTTAGCCGAAGTAATTTAGGTGATTCTGGTATAGTTTGTTATGATTTTTAGCATTTTTTTGTAATTTTAATGTGATTGGGCTTAGTTTGTTGCTGTAAAGTGTTGTTGGGTGTGATTTTTGATAGCCGAAGTAATTTAGGTGAGTTTGGCATAGTTTGCTATGGTTAATAGCATTTTTTTGTAATTTAAAAGTGATTGGGTTTAGTTTGTTGTGGTAAGGGTTAGTTGGTGATGATTTATGGTAGCCGAAGTAATTTAGGTGAGTTTGGCATAGTTTGCTATGGTTACTAGCATTTTTTTGTAATTTAAAAGTGATTGGGTTTAGTTTGTTGTGGTAAGGGTTAGTTGGTGATGATTTATGGTAGATGAAGTAATTTAGGTGAGTTTGGCATAGTTTGCCATGGTTACTAGCATTTTTTTGTAATTTAAAAATGATTGGGTTTAGTTTGTTGTGGTAAGGGTTAGTTGGTGATGATTTAGAGTAGCCGAAGTAATTTAGGTGAGTCTGGCAGAGTTTGTTATGATTTGTACACCTTTTTTTGTAATTTTAAGATGATATGGTTTGGTTTGTTTTGGTAAGGGATAGTTGGGGGTGATTTACGTTAGCCGAAGTAATTTAGGTGATTCTGGTATAGTTTGTTATGATTTTTATCATTTTTTTGTAATTTTAAAGTGATTGTTAGTTTGTTGCTGTAAAGTGTAGTTGGGGGTGATTTTTGATAGCCGAAGTAATTTAGGTGAGTTTGGCATAATTTGCTATGGTTAGTAGCATTTTTTTGTAATTTAAAAGTGATTGGGTTTAGTTTGTTTTGGTAAGGGTTAGTTGGTGATGATTTAGAGTATCCGAAGTAATTTAGGTAAGTCTGGCATAGTTTGTTATGATTTGTACACCTTTTTTTGTAATTTTAAGATGATATGGTTTGGTTTGTTGTGGTAAGGGATAGTTGGGGGTGATTTACGTTAGCCGAAGTAATTTAGGTGATTCTGGTATAGTTTGTTATGATTTTTAGCAGTTTTTTGTAATTTTAAAGTGATTGGGCTTAATTTGTTGCTGTAAAGTGTAGTTGGGGATGATTTTTGATAGCCGAAGTAATTTAGGTGAATTTGGCATAGTTTGCTATGGTTAGTAGCATTTTTTTGTAATTTAAAAGTGATTGGGTTTAGTTTGTTGTGGTAAGGGTTAGTTGGTGATTATTTATGGTAGCCGAAGTAATTTAGGTGAGTTTGGCATAGTTTGCTATGGTTACTAGCATTTTTTTGTAATTTAAAAATGATTGGGTTTAGTTTGTTTTGGTAAGGGTTAGTTGGTGATGATTTAGAGTAGCCGAAGTAATTTAGGTGAGTCTGGCATAGTTTGTTATGATTTGTACACCTTTTTTTGTAATTTTAAGATGATATGGTTTGGTTTGTTGTAGTAAGGGATATTTGGGGGTGATTTACGCTAGCCAAAGTAATTTAGGTGATTCTGGTATAGTTTGTTATGGTTTTTAGCATTTTTTTGTAATTTTAAAGTGATTGGGCTTAGTTTGTTGCTGTAAAGTGTAGTTGGGGGTAATTTTTGATAGCCGAAGTAATTTAGGTGAGTTTGGCATAGTTTGCTATGGTTAGTAGCATTTTTTTGTAATTTAAAAGTGATTGGGTTTAGTTTGTTGTGGTAAGGGTTAGTTGGTGATGATTTATGGTAGCCGAAGTAATTTAGGTGAGTTTGGCATAGTTTGCTATGGTTACTAGCATTTTTTTGTAATTTAAAAGTGATTGGGTTTAGTTTGTTGTGGTAAGGGTTAGTTGGTGATGATTTAGAGTAGCCGAAGTAATTTAGGTGAGTTTGGCATAGTTTGCTATGGTTACTAGCATTTTTTTGTAATTTAAAAGTGATTGGGTTTAGTTTGTTTTGGTAAGGGTTAGTTGGTGATGATTTAGAGTAGCCGAAGTAATTTAGGTGAGTCTGGCATAGTTTGTTATGATTTGTACACTTTTTTTTGTAATTTTAAGATGATATGGTTTGGTTTGTTGTAGTAAGGGATATTTGGGGGTGATTTACGCTAGCCAAAGTAATTTAGGTGATTCTGGTATAGTTTGTTATGGTTTTTAGCATTTTTTTGTAATTTTAAAGTGATTGGGCTTAGTTTGTTGCTGTAAAGTGTAGTTGGGTGTGATTTTTGATAGCCGAAGTAATTTAGGTGAGTTTGGCATAGTTTGCTATGGTTAGTAGCATTTTTTTGTAATTTAAAAGTGATTGGGTTTAGTTTGTTGTGGTAAGGGTTAGTTGGTGATGATTTATGGTGGCCGAAGTAATTTAGGTGAGTTTGGCATAGTTTGCTATGGTTACTAGCATTTTTTTGTAATTTAAAAGTGATTGGGTTTAGTTTGTTGTGGTAAGGGTTAGTTGGTGATGATTTAGAGTAGCCGAAGTAATTTAGGTGAGTCTGGCATAGTTTGTTATGATTTGTACACCTTTTTTTGTAATTTTAAGATGATATGGTTTGGTTTGTTGTGGTAAGGGATAGTTGGGGGTGATTTACGTTAGCCGAAGTAATTTAGGTGATTCTGGTATAGTTTGTTATAATTTTTAGCATTTTTTTGTAATTTTAAAGTGATTGGGTTTAGTTTGTTGCTGTAAAGTGTAGTTGGGAATGATTTTTAATAGTCGAAGTAATTTAGAGGAATTTGGCATAATTTGCTATGGTTAGTAACATTTTTTTGTAATTTAAAAGTGATTGGGTTTAGTTCGTTGTGGTAAGGGTTAGTTGGTGATGATTTATGGTAGCCGAAGTAATTTAGGTGAGTTTGGCATAGTTTGCTATGGTTACTAGCATTTTTTTTTAATTTAAAAGTGATTGGGTTTAGTTTGTTGTGGTAAGGGTTAGTTGGTGATGATTTAGAGTAGCCGAAGTAATTTAGGTGAGTCTGGCATAGTTTGTTATGATTTGTAAACCTTTTTTTGTAATTTTAAGATAATATGGTTTGTTTTGTTGTGGTAAGTGATAGTTGGGGGTGATTTACGGTAGCCGAAGTAATTTAGGTGATTCTGGTATAGTTTGTTATGATTTTTAGCATTTTTTTGTAATTTTTAAGTGATTGGGCTGAGTTTGTTGCTGTAACGTGTAGTTGGGGGTGATTTTTGATAGCCGAAGTAATTTACGTGAGTTTGGCATAGTTTGCTATGGTTAGTAGCATTTTTTTGTAATTTAAAAGTGATTGGGTTTAGTTTGTTGTGGTAAGGATTAGTTGGTGATGATTTATGGTAGCCGAAGTAATTTAGGTGAGTTTGGCATAGTTTGCTATGGTTACTAGCATTTTTTTGTAATTTAGAAGTGATTGGGTTTAGTTTGTTGGGGTAAGGGTTAGTTGGTGATAATTTAGAGTAGCCGAAGTAATTTAGATGAGTCTGGCATAGTTTGTTATGATTTGTACACCTTTTTTTGTAATTTTAAGATGATATGGTTTGGTTTGTTGTGGTAAGGGATAGTTGGGGGTGATTTACGGTAGCCGAAGTAATTTAGGTGATTCTGGTATAGTTTTTTATGATTTTTAGCATTTTTTTGTAATTTTAAAGTGATTGGGCTTAGTTTGTTCCTGTAAAGTGTAGTTGGGGGTGATTTTTGATAGCCAAAGTAATTTAGGTGAGTTTGGCATAATTTGCTATGGTTAGTAGCATTTTTTTGTAATTTAAAAGTGATTGGGTTTTGTTTGTTGTGGTAAGGGTTAGTTGGTGACGATTTAGAGTAGCCGAAGTAATTTAGGTGAGTCTGGCATAGTTTGTTATGATTTGTACACCTTTTTTTGTAATTTTAAGATGATATGGTTTTGTTTGTTGTGGTAAGGGATAGTTGGGGTTGATTTACGGTAGCCGAAAAATTTAGGTGATTCTGGTATAGTTTGTTATGATTTTTAGCATTTTTTTGTAATTTTAAAGTGATTGGGCTTAGTTTGTTGCTGTAAAGTGTAGTTGGGGGTGATTTTTGATAGCCGAAGTAATTTAGGTGAGTTTGGCATAGTTTGCTATGGTTAGTAGCGTTTTTTTGTAATTTAAAAGTGATTGGGTTTAGTTTGTTGTGGTAAGGGTTAGTTGGTGATGATTTATGGTAGCCGAAGTAATTTAGGTGAGTTTGGCATAGTTTGCTATGGTTACTAGCATTTTTTTGTAATTTAAAAGTGATTGGGTTTTGTTTGTTGTGGTAAGGGTTAGTTGGTGATGATTTAGAGTAGCCGAAGTAATTAAGGTGAGTCTGGCATAGTTTGTTATGATTTGTACACCTTTTTTTGTAATTTTAATATGATATGGTTTGGTTTGTTGTGGTAAGGGATAGTTGGGGGTGATTTACGTTAGCCGAAGTAATTTAGGTGATTCTGGTATAGTTTGTTATGATTTTTAGCATTTTTTTGTAATTTTAAAGTGATTGGGCTTAGTTTGTTGCTGTAAAGTGTAGTTGGGGGTGATTTTTGATAGCCGAAGTAATTTAGGTGATTTTGGCATAGTTTGCTATGGTTAGTAGCATTTTTTTGTAATTTAAAAGTGATTGGGTTTAGTTTGTTGTGGTAAGGGTTAGTTGGTGATGATTTATGGTGGCCGAAGTAATTTAGGTGAGTTTGGCATAGTTTGCTATGGTTACTAGCATTTTTTTGTAATTTAAAAGTGATTGGGTTTAGTTTGTTGTGTTAAGGGTTAGTTGGTGATGATTTAGAGTAGCCGAAGTAATTTAGGTGAGTCTGGCATAGTTTGTTATGATTTGTACACCTTTTTTTGTAACTTTAAGATGATATGGTTTGGTTTGTTGTGGTAAGGGATAGTTGGGGGTGATTTACGTTAGCCGAAGTAATTTAGGTGATTCTGGTATAGTTTGTTATGATTTTTAGCATTTTTTTGTAATTTTAAAGTGATTGAGTTTAGTTTGTTGCTGTAAAGTGTAGTTGGGGGTGATTTTTAATAGTCAAAGTAATTTAGAGGAATTTGGCATAATTTGCTATGGTTAGTAACATTTTTTTGTAATTTAAAAGTGATTGGGTTTAGTTCGTTGTGGTAAGGGTTAGTTGGTGATGATTTATGGTAGCCGAAGTAATTTAGGTGAGTTTGGCATAGTTTGCTATGGTTACTAGCATTTTTTTTAATTTAAAAGTAATTGGGTTTAGTTTGTTGTGGTAAGGGTTAGTTGGTGATGATTTAGAGTAGCCGAAGTAATTTAGGTGAGTCTGGCATAATTTGTTATAATTTGTAAACCTTTTTTTGTAATTTTAAGATAATATGGTTTGGTTTGTTGTGGTAAGGGATAGTTGGGGGTGATTTACGGTAGCCGAAGTAATTTAGGTGATTCTGGTATAGTTTGTTATGATTTTTAGCATTTTTTTGTAATTTTAAAGTGATTGGGCTGAGTTTGTTGCTGTAACGTGTAGTTGGGGGTGATTTTTAATAGTCGAAGTAATTTAGAGGAATTTGGCATAGTTTGCTATGGTTAGTAGCATTTTTTTGTAATTTAAAAGTGATTGGGTTTAGTTCGTTGTGGTAAGGGTTAGTTGGTGATGATTTATGGTAGCCGAAGTAATTTAGGTGAGTTTGGCATAGTTTGCTATGGTTACTAGCATTTTTTTGTAATTTAAAAGTGATTGGGTTTAGTTTGTTGTGGTAAGGGTTAGTTGGTGATGATTTAGAGTAGCCGAAGTAATTTAGGTGAGTCTGGCATAGTTTGTTATGATTTGTACACCTTTTTTGGTAATTTTAAGATGATATGGTTTGGTTTGTTGTGGTAAGGGATAGTTGGGGGTGATTTACGGTAGCCGAAGTAATTTAGGTGATTCTGGTATAGTTTGTTATGATTTTTAGCATTTTTTTGTAATTTTAAAGTGATTGGGCTGAGTTTGTTGCTGTAACGTGTAGTTGGGGGTGATTTTTGATAGCCGAAGTAATTTACGTGAGTTTGGCATAGTTTGCTATGGTTAGTAGCATTTTTTTGTAATTTAAAAGTGATTGGGTTTAGTTTGTTGTGGTAAGGATTAGTTGGTGATGATTTATGGTAGCCGAAGTAATTTAGGTGAGTTTGGCATAGTTTGCTATGGTTACTAGCATTTTTTTGTAATTTAGAAGTGATTGGGTTTAGTTTGTTGGGGTAAGGGTTAGTTGGTGATGATTTATAGTAGCCGAAGTAATTTAGATGAGTCTGGCATAGTTTGTTATGATTTGTACACCTTTTTTTGTAATTTTAAGATGATATGGTTTGGTTTGTTGTGGTAAGGGATAGTTGGGGGTGATTTACAGTAGCCGAAGTAATTTAGGTGATTCTGGTATAGTTTGTTATGATTTTTAGCATTTTTTTGTAATTTTAAAGTGATTGGGCTTAGTTTGTTGCTGTAAAGTGTAGTTGGGGGTGATTTTTGATAGCCAAAGTAATTTAGGTGAGTTTGGCATAGTTTGCTATGGTTAGTAGCATTTTTTTGTAATTTAAAAGTGATTGGGTTTAGTTTGTTGTGGTAAGGGTTAGTTGGTGATGATTTATGGTAGCCGAAGTAATTTAGGTGAGTTTGGCATAGTTTGCTATGGTTACTAGCTTTTTTTTGTAATTTAAAAGTGATTGGGTTTAGTTTGTTGTGGTAAGGGTTAGTTGGTGACGATTTAGAGTAGCCGAAGTAATTTAGGTGAGTCTGGCATAGTTTGTTATGATTTGTACACCTTTTTTTGTAATTTTAAGATGATATGGTTTGGTTTGTTGTGGTAAGGGATAGTTGGGGGTGATTTACGGTAGCCGAAGTAATTTAGGTGATTCTGGTATAGTTTGTTATGATTTTTAGCATTTTTTTGTAATTTTTAAGTGATTGGGCTGAGTTTGTTGCTGTAACGTGTAGTTGGGGGTGATTTTTGATAGCCGAAGTAATTTACGTGAGTTTGGCATAGTTTGCTATGGTTAGTAGCATTTTTTTGTAATTTAAAAGTGATTGGGTTTAGTTTGTTGTGGTAAGGATTAGTTGGTGATGATTTATGGTAGCCGAAGTAATTTAGGTGAGTTTGGCATAGTTTGCTATGGTTACTAGCATTTTTTTGTAATTTAGAAGTGATTGGGTTTAGTTTGTTGGGGTAAGGGTTAGTTGGTGATAATTTAGAGTAGCCGAAGTAATTTAGATGAGTCTGGCATAGTTTGTTATGATTTGTACACCTTTTTTTGTAATTTTAAGATGATATGGTTTGGTTTGTTGTGGTAAGGGATAGTTGGGGGTGATTTACGGTAGCCGAAGTAATTTAGGTGATTCTGGTATAGTTTTTTATGATTTTTAGCATTTTTTTGTAATTTTAAAGTGATTGGGCTTAGTTTGTTGCTGTAAAGTGTAGTTGGGGGTGATTTTTGATAGCCAAAGTAATTTAGGTGAGTTTGGCATAATTTGCTATGGTTAGTAGCATTTTTTTGTAATTTAAAAGTGATTGGGTTTTGTTTGTTGTGGTAAGGGTTAGTTGGTGACGATTTAGAGTAGCCGAAGTAATTTAGGTGAGTCTGGCATAGTTTATTATGATTTGTACACCTTTTTTTGTAATTTTAAGATGATATGGTTTTGTTTGTTGTGGTAAGGGATAGTTGGGGTTGATTTACGGTAGCCGAAAAATTTAGGTGATTCTGGTATAGTTTGTTATGATTTTTAGCATTTTTTTGTAATTTTAAAGTGATTGGGCTTAGTTTGTTGCTGTAAAGTGTAGTTGGGGGTGATTTTTGATAGCCGAAGTAATTTAGGTGAGTTTGGCATAGTTTGCTATGGTTAGTAGCGTTTTTTTGTAATTTAAAAGTGATTGGGTTTAGTTTGTTGTGGTAAGGGTTAGTTGGTGATGATTTATGGTAGCCGAAGTAATTTAGGTGAGTTTGGCATAGTTTGCTATGGTTACTAGCATTTTTTTGTAATTTAAAAGTGATTGGGTTTTGTTTGTTGTGGTAAGGGTTAGTTGGTGATGATTTAGAGTAGCCGAAGTAATTAAGGTGAGTCTGGCATAGTTTGTTATGATTTGTACACCTTTTTTTGTAATTTTAATATGATATGGTTTGGTTTGTTGTGGTAAGGGATAGTTGGGGGTGATTTACGTTAGCCGAAGTAATTTAGGTGATTCTGGTATAGTTTGTTATGATTTTTAGCATTTTTTTGTAATTTTAAAGTGATTGGGCTTAGTTTGTTGCTGTAAAGTGTAGTTGGGGGTGATTTTTGATAGCCGAAGTAATTTAGGTGATTTTGGCATAGTTTGCTATGGTTAGTAGCATTTTTTTGTAATTTAAAAGTGATTGGGTTTAGTTTGTTGTGGTAAGGGTTAGTTGGTGATGATTTATGGTGGCCGAAGTAATTTAGGTGAGTTTGGCATAGTTTGCTATGGTTACTAGCATTTTTTTGTAATTTAAAAGTGATTGGGTTTAGTTTGTTTTGTTAAGGGTTAGTTGGTGATGATTTAGAGTAGCCGAAGTAATTTAGGTGAGTCTGGCATAGTTTGTTATGATTTGTACACCTTTTTTTGTAACTTTAAGATGATATGGTTTGGTTTGTTGTGGTAAGGGATAGTTGGGGGTGATTTACGTTAGCCGAAGTAATTTAGGTGATTCTGGTATAGTTTGTTATGATTTTTAGCATTTTTTTGTAATTTTAAAGTGATTGAGTTTAGTTTGTTGCTGTAAAGTGTAGTTGGGGGTGATTTTTAATAGTCAAAGTAATTTAGAGGAATTTGGCATAATTTGCTATGGTTAGTAACATTTTTTTGTAATTTAAAAGTGATTGGGTTTAGTTCGTTGTGGTAAGGGTTAGTTGGTGATGATTTATGGTAGCCGAAGTAATTTAGGTGAGTTTGGCATAGTTTGCTATGGTTACTAGCATTTTTTTTAATTTAAAAGTAATTGGGTTTAGTTTGTTGTGGTAAGGGTTAGTTGGTGATGATTTAGAGTAGCCGAAGTAATTTAGGTGAGTCTGGCATAATTTGTTATAATTTGTAAACCTTTTTTTGTAATTTTAAGATAATATGGTTTGGTTTGTTGTGGTAAGGGATAGTTGGGGGTGATTTACGGTAGCCGAAGTAATTTAGGTGATTCTGGTATAGTTTGTTATGATTTTTAGCATTTCTTTGTAATTTTAAAGTGATTGGGCTTAGTTTGTTGCTGTAAAGTCTAGTTGGGGGTGATTTTTAATAGTCGAAGTAATTTAGAGGAATTTGGCATAGTTTGCTATGGTTAGTAGCATTTTTTTGTAATTTAAAAGTGATTGGGTTTAGTTCGTTGTGGTAAGGGTTAGTTGGTGATGATTTATGGTAGCCGAAGTAATTTAGGTGAGTTTGGCATAGTTTGCTATGGTTACTAGCATTTTTTTGTAATTTAAAAGTGATTGGGTTTAGTTTGTTGTGGTAAGGGTTAGTTGGTGATGATTTAGAGTAGCCGAAGTAATTTAGGTGAGTCTGGCATAGTTTGTTATGATTTGTACACCTTTTTTGGTAATTTTAAGATGATATGGTTTGGTTTGTTGTGGTAAGGGATAGTTGGGGGTGATTTACGGTAGCCGAAGTAATTTAGGTGATTCTGGTATAGTTTGTTATGATTTTTAGCATTTTTTTGTAATTTTAAAGTGATTGGGCTGAGTTTGTTGCTGTAACGTGTAGTTGGGGGTGATTTTTGATAGCCGAAGTAATTTACGTGAGTTTGGCATAGTTTGCTATGGTTAGTAGCATTTTTTTGTAATTTAAAAGTGATTGGGTTTAGTTTGTTGTGGTAAGGATTAGTTGGTGATGATTTATGGTAGCCGAAGTAATTTAGGTGAGTTTGGCATAGTTTGCTATGGTTACTAGCATTTTTTTGTAATTTAGAAGTGATTGGGTTTAGTTTGTTGGGGTAAGGGTTAGTTGGTGATGATTTAGAGTAGCCGAAGTAATTTAGATGAGTCTGGCATAGTTTGTTATGATTTGTACACCTTTTTTTGTAATTTTAAGATGATATGGTTTGGTTTGTTGTGGTAAGGGATAGTTGGGGGTGATTTACAGTAGCCGAAGTAATTTAGGTGATTCTGGTATAGTTTGTTATGATTTTTAGCATTTTTTTATAATTTTAAAGTGATTGGGCTTAGTTTGTTGCTGTAAAGTGTAGTTGGGGGTGATTTTTGATAGCCAAAGTAATTTAGGTGAGTTTGGCATAGTTTTCTATGGTTAGTAGCATTTTTTTGTAATTTAAAAGTGATTGGGTTTAGTTTGTTGTGGTAAGGGTTAGTTGGTGATGATTTATGGTAGCCGAAGTAATTTAGGTGAGTTTGGCATAGTTTGCTATGGTTACTAGCTTTTTTTTGTAATTTAAAAGTGATTGGGTTTAGTTTGTTGTGGTAAGGGTTAGTTGGTGACGATTTAGAGTAGCCGAAGTAATTTAGGTGAGTCTGGCATAGTTTGTTATGATTTGTACACCTTTTTTTGTAATTTTAAGATGATATGGTTTGGTTTGTTGTGGTAAGGGATAGTTGGGGGTGATTTACGGTAGCCGAAAAATTTAGGTGATTCTGGTATAGCTTGTTATGATTTTTAGCATTTTTTTGTAATTTTAAAGTGATTGGGCTTAGTTTGTTGCTGTAAAGTGTAGTTGGGGGTGATTTTTGATAGCCGAAGTAATTTAGGTGAGTTTGGCATAGTTTGCTATAGTTAGTAGCGTTTTTTTGTAATTTAAAAGTGATTGGGTTTAGTTTGTTGTGGTAAGGGTTAGTTGGTGATGATTTATGGTAGCCGAAGTAATTTAGGTGAGTTTGGCATTGTTTGCTATGGTTACTAGCATTTTTTTGTAATTTAAAAGTGATTGGGTTTAGTTAGTTGTGGTAAGGGTTAGTTGGTGATGATTTAGAGTAGCCGAAGTAATTTAGGTGAGTCTGGCATAGTTTGTTATGATTTGTACACCTTTTTTTGTAATTTTAAGATGATATGGTTTGGTTTGTTGTGGTAAGTAATAGTTGGGGGTGTTTTACGGTAGCCGAAGTAATTTAGGTGATTCGGGTATAGTTTGTTATGATTTTTAGCATTTTTTTTCTAATTTTAAAGTGATTGGGTTTAGTTTGTTGCTGTAAAGTGTAGTTGGGGGTGATTTTTAATAGTCGAAGTAATTTAGAGGAATTTGGCATAATTTGCTATGGTTAGTAACATTTTTTTGTAATTTAAAAGTGATTGGGTTTAGTTCGTTGTGGTAAGGGTTAGTTGGTGATGATTTATGGTAGCCGAAGTAATTTAGGTGAGTTTGGCATAGTTTGCTATGGTTACTAGCATTTTTTTTTAATTTAAAAGTGATTGGTTTTAGTTTGTTGTGGTAAGGGTTAGTTGGTGATGATTTAGAGTAGCCGAAGTAATTTAGGTGAGTCTGGCATAATTTTTTATGATTTGTAAACCTTTTTTTTTTAATTTTAAGATAATATGGTTTGGTTTGTTGTGGTAAGGGATAGTTGGGGGTGATTTACGGTAGCCGAAGTAATTTAGGTGATTCTGGTATAGTTTGTTATGATTTTTAGCATTTTTTTGTAATTTTAAAGTGATTGGGCTGAGTTTGTTGCTGTAACGTGTAATTTGGGGTGATTTTTGATAGCCGAAGTAATTTACGTGAGTTTGGCATAGTTTTCTATGGTTAGTAGCATTTTTTTGAAATTTAAAAGTGATTGGGTTTAGTTTGTTGTGGTAAGGATTAGTTGGTGATGATTTATGGTAGCCGAAGTAATTTAGGTGAGTTTGGCATAGTTTGCTATGGTTACTAGCATTTTTTTGTAATTTAGAAGTGATTGGGTTTAGTTTGTTGGGGTAAGGGTTAGTTGGTGATGATTTAGAGTAGCCGAAGTAATTTAGATGAGTCTGGCATAGTTTGTTATGATTTGTACACCTTTTTTTGTAATTTTAAGATGATATGGTTTGGTTTGTTGTGGTAAGGGATACTTGGGGGTGATTTACGGTAGCCGAAGTAATTTAGGTGATTCTGGTATAGTTTGTTATGATTTTTAGCATTTTTTTGTAATTTTAAAGTGATTGGGCTTAGTTTGTTGCTGTAAAGTGTAGTTGGGGGTGATTTTTGATAGCCAAAGTAATTTAGGTGAGTTTGGCATAGTTTGCTATGGTTAGTAGCATTTTTTTGTAATTTAAAAGTGATTGTGTTTAGTTTGTTGTGGTAAGGGTTAGTTGGTGATGATTTATGGTAGCCGAAGTAATTTAGGTGAGTTTGGCATAGTTTGCTATGGTTACTAGCATTTTTTTGTAATTTAAAAGTGATTGGGTTTAGTTTGTTGTGGTAAGGGTTAGTTGGTGACGATTTAGAGTAGCCGAAGTAATTTAGGTGAGTCTGGCATAGTTTGTTATGATTTGTACACCTTTTTTTTGTAATTTTAAGATGATATGGTTTGGTTTGTTCTGGTAAGGGATAGTTGGGGGTGATTTACGGTAGCCGAAAAATTTACGTGATTCTGGTATAGTTTGTTATGATTTTTAGCATTTTTTTGTAATTTTAAAGTGATTGGGCTTAGTTTGTTGCTGTAAAGTGTAGTTGGGAGTGATTTTTGATAGCCGAAGTAATTTAGGTGAGTTTGGCATAGTTTGCTATGGTTAGTAGCGTTTTTTTGTAATTTAAAAGTGATTGGGTTTAGTTTGTTGTGGTAAGGGTTAGTTGGTGATGATTTATGGTAGCCGAAGTAATTTAGGTGAGTTTGGCATAGTTTGCTATGGTTACTAGCATTTTTTTGTAATTTAAAAGTGATTGGGTTTAGTTAGTTGTGGTAAGGGTTAGTTGGTGATGATTTAGAGTAGCCGAAGTAATTTAGGTGAGTCTGGCATAGTTTGTTATGATTTGTACACCTTTTTTTGTAATTTTAAGATGATATGGTTTGGTTTGTTGTGGTAAGTATTAGTTGGGGGTGTTTTACGGTAGCCGAAGTAATTTAGGTGATTCTGGTATAGTTTGTTATGATTTTTAGCATTTTTTTGTAATTTTATAGTGATTGGGCTTAGTTTGTTGCTGTAAAGTGTAGTTGGGGTGATTTTTGATAGCCGAAGTAATTTAGGTGAGTTTGGCATAGTTTGCTATGGTTAGTAGCATTTTTTTGTAATTTAAAAGTGATTGGGTTTAGTTTGTTGTGGTAAGGGTTAGTTGGTGATGATTTATGGTAGCCGAAGTAATTTAGGTGAGTTTGGCATAGTTTGCTATGGTTACTAGCATTTTTTTGTAATTTATAAGTGATTGGGTTTAGTTTGTTGTAGTAAGGGTTAGTTGGTGATGATTTAGAGTAGCCGAAGTAATTTAGGTGGGTCTGGCATAGTTTGTTATGATTTGTATACCTTTTTTTGTAATTTTAAGATGATATGGTTTGGTTTGTTGTGGTAAGGGATAGTTGGGGGTGATTTACGGTAGCGGAAGTAATTTAGGTGATTCTGGTATAGTTTGTTATGATTTTTAGCATTTTTTTGTAATTTTAAAGTGATTGGGCTTATTTTGTTGCTGTAAAGTGTAGTTGGGGGTGATTTTTGATAGCCGAAGTTATTTAGGTAAGTCTGGCATAGTTTGCTATGGTTAGTAGCATTTTTTTGTAATTTAAAAGTGATTGGGTTTAGTTTGTTGTGGTAAGGGTTAGTTGGTGATGATTTATGGTAGCCGAAGTAATTTAGGTGAGTTTGGCATAGTTTGCTATGGTTACTAGCATTTTTTTGTAATTTAAAAGTGATTGGGTTTAGTTAGTTGTGGTAAGGGTTAGTTGGTGATGATTTAGAGTAGCCGAAGTAATTTAGGTGAGTCTGGCATAGTTTGTTATGATTTGTACACCTTTTTTTGTAATTTTAAGATGATATGGTTTGGTTTGTTGTGGTAAGTAATAGTTGGGGGTGTTTTACGGTAGTCGAAGTAATTTAGGTGATTCTGGTATAGTTTGTTATGATTTTTAGCATTTTTTTGTAATTTTATAGTGATTGGGCTTAGTTTGTTGCTGTAAAGTGTAGTTGGGGGTGATTTTTGATAGCCGAAGTAATTTAGGTGAGTTTGGCATAGTTTGCTATGGTTAGTAGCATTTTTGTGTAATTTAAAAGTGATTGGGTTTAGTTTGTTGTGGTAAGGGTTAGTTGGTGATGATTTATGGTAGCCGAAGTAATTTAGGTGAGTTTGGCATAGTTTGCTATGGTTACTAGCATTTTTTTGTAATTTATAAGTGATTGGGTTTAGTTTGTTGTGGTAAGGGTTAGTTGGTGATTATTTAGAGTAGCCGAAGTAATTTAGGTGAGTCTGGCATAGTTTGTTATGATTTGTACAACTTTTTATGTAATTTTAAAATGATATGGTTTGGTTTGTTGTGGTAAGGGATAGTTGGGGGTGATTTACGGTAGCCGAAGTAATTTAGGTGATTCTGGTATAGTTTGTTATGATTTTTAGCATTTTTTTGTAATTTTAAAGTGATTGGGCTTAGTTTGTTGCTGTAAAGTGTAGTTGGGGGTGATTTTTGATAGCCGAAGTAATTTAGGTGAGTTTGGCATAGTTTGCTATGGTTAGTAGCATTTTTTTGTAATTTAAAAGTGATTGGGTTTAGTTTGTTGTGGTAAGGGTTAGTTGGTGATGATTTATGGTAGCCGAAGTAATTTAGGTGAGTTAGGCATAGTTTGCTATGGTTACTAGCATTTTTTTGTAATTTAAAAGTGATTGGGTTTAGTTTGTTGTGGTAAGGGTTAGTTGGTGATGATTTATGGTAGCCGAAGTAATTTTGGTGAGTTTGGCATAGTTTGCTATGGTTACTAGCATTTTTTTGTAATTTAAAAGTGATAGGGTTTAGTTTGTTGTGGTAAGAGTTAGTTGGTGATGATTTAGAGTAGCCGAAGTAATTTAGGTGAGTCTGGCATAATTTGTTATGATTTGTACACCTTTTTTTGTAATTTTATGATGATATGGTTTGGTTTGTTGTGGTAAGGGATAGTTGGGGGTGATTTACGGTAGCCGAAGTAATTTAGGTGATTCTGGTATAGTTTGTTATGATTTTTAGCATTTTTTGTAATTTTAAAGTGATTGGGTTTAGTTTGTTGTGGTAAGGGTTAGTTGGTGATGATTTATGGTAGCCGAAGTAATTTAGGTGAGTTTGGCATAGTTTGCTATGGTTACTAGCATTTTTTTGTAATTTAAAAGTGATTGGGTTTAGTTTGTTGTGGTAAGGGTTAGTTGGTGATGATTTATGGTAGCCGAAGTAATTTAGGTGAGTTTGGCATAGTTTGCTATGGTTACTAGCATTTTTTTGTAATTTAAAAGTGATTGGGTTTAGTTTGTTGTGGTAAGAGTTAGTTGGTGATGATTTAGAGTAGCCGAAGTAATTTAGGTGAGTCTGGCATAGTTTGTTATGATTTGTACACCTTTTTTTTGTAATTTTAAGATGATATGGTTTGGTTTGTTGTGGTAAGGGCTGGTTGGGGGTGATTTACGGTAGCCGAAAAATTTACGTGATGCTGGTATAGTTTGTTATGATTTTTAGCATTTTTTTGTAATTTTAAAGTGATTGGGCTTAGTTTGTTGCTGTAAAGTGTAGTTGGGGGTGATTTTTGATAGCCGAAGTAATTTAGGTGAGTTTGGCATAGTTTGCTATGGTTAGTAGCGTTTTTTTGTAATTTAAAAGTGATTGGGTTTAGTTTGTTGTGGTAAGGGTTAGTTGGTGATGATTTATGGTAGCCGAAGTAATTTAGGTGAGTTTGGCATAGTTTGCTATGGTTACTAGCATTTTTTTTGTAATTTAAAAGTGATTGGGTTTAGTTAGTTGTGGTAAGGGTTAGTTGGTGATGATTTAGAGTAGCCGAAGTAATTTAGGTGAGTCTGGCATAGTTTGTTATGATTTGTACACCTTTTTTTGTAATTTTAAGATGATATGGTTTGGTTTGTTGTGGTAAGTATTAGTTGGGGGTGTTTTACGGTAGCCGAAGTAATTTAGGTGATTCTGGTATAGTTTGTTATTATTTTTAGCATTTTTTTGTAATTTTATAGTGATTGGGCTTAGTTTGTTGCTGTAAAGTGTAGTTGGGGTGATTTTTGATAGCCGAAGTAATTTAGGTGAGTTTGGCATAGTTTGCTATGGTTAGTAGCATTTTTTTGTAATTTAAAAGTGATTGGGTTTAGTTTGTTGTGGTAAGGGTTAGTTGGTGATGATTTATGGTAGCCGAAGTAATTTAGGTGAGTTTGGCATAGTTTGCTATGGTTACTAGCATTTTTTTGTAATTTATAAGTGATTGGGTTTAGTTTGTTGTAGTAAGGGTTAGTTGGTGATGATTTAAAGTAGCCGAAGTAATTTAGGTGAGTCTGGCATAGTTTGTTATGATTTGTATACCTTTTTTTGTAATTTTAAGATGATATGGTTTGGTTTGTTGTGGTAAGGGATAGTTGGGGGTGATTTACGGTAGCCGAAGTAATTTAGGTGATTCTGGTATAGTTTGTTATGATTTTTAGCATTTTTTTGTAATTTTAAAGTGATTGGGCTTATTTTGTTGCTGTAAAGTGTAGTTGGGGGTGATTTTTGATAGCCGAAGTAATTTAGGTAAGTCTGGCATAGTTTGCTATGGTTAGTAGCATTTTTTTGTAATTTAAAAGTGATTGGGTTTAGTTTGTTGTGGTAAGGGTTAGTTGGTGATGATTTATGGTAGCCGAAGTAATTTAGGTGAGTTTGGCATAGTTTGCTATGGTTACTAGCATTTTTTTGTAATTTAAAAGTGATTGGGTTTAGTTAGTTGTGGTAAGGGTTAGTTGGTGATGATTTAGAGTAGCCGAAGTAATTTAGGTGAGTCTGGCATAGTTTGTTATGATTTGTACACCTTTTTTTGTAATTTTAAGATGATATGGTTTGGTTTGTTGTGGTAAGTAATAGTTGGGGGTGTTTTACGGTAGTCGAAGTAATTTAGGTGATTCTGGTATAGTTTGTTATGATTTTTAGCATTTTTTTGTAATTTTATAGTGATTGGGCTTAGTTTGTTGCTGTAAAGTGTAGTTGGGGGTGATTTTTGATAGCCGAAGTAATTTAGGTGAGTTTGGCATAGTTTGCTATGGTTAGTAGCATTTTTTTGTAATTTAAAAGTGATTGGGTTTAGTTTGTTGTGGTAAGGGTTAGTTGGTGATGATTTATGGTAGCCGAAGTAATTTAGGTGAGTTTGGCATAGTTTGCTATGGTTACTAGCATTTTTTTGTAATTTATAAGTGATTGGGTTTAGTTTGTTGTGGTAAGGGTTAGTTGGTGATGATTTAGAGTAGCCGAAGTAATTTAGGTGAGTCTGGCATAGTTTGTCATGATTTGTATACCTTTTTTTGTAATTTTAAGATGATATGGTTTGGTTTGTTGTGGTAAGGAATAGTTGGGGGTGATTTACGGTAGCCGAAGTAATTTAGGTGATTCTGGTATAGTTTGTTATGATTTTTAGCATTTTTTTGTAATTTTAAAGTGATTGGGCTTATTTTGTTGCTGTAAAGTGTAGTTGGGGGTGATTTTTGATAGCCGAAGTAATTTAGGTGAGTTTGGCATAGTTTGCTATGGTTAGTAGCATTTTTTTGTAATTTAAAAGTGATTGGGTTTAGTTTGTTGTGGTAAGGGTTAGTTGGTGATGATTTATGGTAGCTGAAGTAATTTAGGTGAGTTTGGCATAGTTTGCTATGGTTACTAGCATTTTTTTGTAATTTAAAAATGATTGGGTTTAGTTTGTTGAGGTAAGGGTTAGTTGGTGATTATTTAGAGTAGCCGAAGTAATTTAGGTGAGTCTGGCATAGTTTGTTATGATTTGTACAACTTTTTTTGTAATTTTAAGATGATATGGTTTGGTTTGTTGTGGTAAGGGATAGTTGGGGGTGATTTACGGTAGCCAAAGTAATTTAGGTGATTCTGGTATAGTTTGTTATGATTTTTAGCATTTTTTTGTAATTTTAAAGTGATTGGGTTTAGTTTGTTGCTGTAAAGTGTAGTTGGGGGTGATTTTTGATAGCCGAAGTAATTTAGGTGAGTTTGGCATAGTTTGCTATGATTAGTAGCATTTTTTTGTAATTTAAAAGTGATTGGGTTTAGTTTGTTGTGGTAAGGGTTAGTTGGTGATGATTTATGGTAGCCGAAGTAATTTAGGTGAGTTTGGCATAGTTTGCTATGGTTACTAGCATTTTTTTGTAATTTAAAAGTGATTGGGTTTAGTTTGTTGTGGTAAGGGTTAGTTGGTGATGATTTATGGTAGCCGAAGTAATTTAGGTGAGTTTGGCATAGTTTGCTATGGTTACTAGCATTTTTTTGTAATTTAAAAGTGATTGGGTTTAGTTTGTTGTGGTAAGAGTTAGTTGGTGATGATTTAGAGTAGCCGAAGTAATTTAGGTGAGTCTGGCATAATTTGTTATGATTTGTACACCTTTTTTTGTAATTTTATGGTGATATGGTTTGGTTTGTTGTGGTAAGGGATAGTTGGGGGTGATTTACGGTAGCCGAAGTAATTTAGGTGATTCTGGTATAGTTTGTTATGATTTTTAGCATTTTTTGTAATTTTAAAGTGATTGGGTTTAGTTTGTTGTGGTAAGGGTTAGTTGGTGATGATTTATGGTAGCCGAAGTAATTTAGGTGAGTTTGGCATAGTTTGCTATGGTTACTAGCATTTTTTTGTAATTTAAAAGTGATAGGGTTTAGTTTGTTGTGGTAAGGGTTAGTTGGTGATGATTTAGAATAGCCGAAGTAATTTAGGTGAGTCTGGCATAGTTTGTTATGATTTGTACACCTTTTTTGTAATTTTAAGATGATATGGTTTGGTTTGTTGTGGTAAGGGATAGTTGGGGGTGATTTACGGTAGCCGAAGTAATTTAGGTGATTCTGGTACAGTTTGTAATGATTTTTAGAATTTTTTTGTAATTTTAAAGTGCTTGGGCTTAGTTTGTTGCTGTAAAGTGTAGTTCGGGTTAATTTTTGATAGCCGAAGTAATTTAGGTGAGTTTGGCATAGTTTGCTATGGTTAGTAGCATTTTTTTGTAATTTAAAAGTGATTGGGTTTAGTTTGTTGTGGTAAAGGTTAGTTGGCGATGATTTGTGGTAGCCGAAGTAATTTAGGTGAATTTGGCATAGTTTGCTATGGTTACTAGCATTTTTTTGTAATTTAATAGTGATTGGGTTTAGTTTGTTGTGGTAAGGTTTAGTTGGTGATGATTTATGGTAGCCGAAGTAATTTAGGTGAGTTTGGCATAGTTTGCTATGGTTACTAGCATTTTTTTGTAATTTAAAAGTGATTGGGTTTAGTTTGTTGTGGTAAGGGTTAGTTGGAGATGATTTAGAGTAGCCGAAGTAATTTAGGTGAGTCTGGCATAGTTTGTTATAATTTGTACACCTTTTCTTGTAATCTGAAGATGATATGGTTTGGTTTGTTGTGGTAAGGGATAGTTGGGGGTGATTTACGGTAGCCGAAGTAATTTAGGTGATTCTGGTAGAGTTTGTTATGATTTTTAGCATTTTTTTGTAATTTTAAAGTGCTTGGGCTTAGTTTGTTGCTGTAAAGTGTAGTTGGGGGTGATTTTTGATAGCCGAAGTAATTTAGGTGAGTTTGGCATAGTTTGCTATGGTTAGTATCATTTTTTTGTAATTTAAAAGTGATTGGGTTTAGTTTGTTGTGGTAAGGGTAAGTTGGTGATGATTTATGGTAGCCGAAGTAATTTAGGTGAGTTTGGCATAGTTTGCTATGGTTACTAAAATTTTTTTGTAATTTAAAAGTAATGGGGTTTAGTTTGTTGTGGTAAGGGTTAGTTGGTGATGATTTAGAGTAGCCGAAGTAATTTAGGTGAGTCTAGCATAGTTTTTTATGATTTGTACACCTTTGTTTGTAATTTTAAGATGATATGGTTTGGTTTGTTGTGGTAAGGGATAGTTGGGGGTGATTTACGGTAGCCGAAGTAATTTAGGTAATTCTGGTATAGTTTGTTATGATTTTTAGCATTTTTTTGTAATTTTAAAGTGATTGGGCTTTGTTTGTTGCTGTAAAGTGTAGTTGTGGGTGATTTTTGATAGCCGAAGTAATTTAGGTGAGTTTGGCATAGTTTGCTATGGTTAGTATCATTTTTTTGTAATTTAAAAGTGATTGGGTTTAGTTTGTTGTGGTAAGGGTTAGTTGGTGATGATTTATGGTAGCCGAAGTAATTTAGGTGAGTTTGGCATAGTTTGCTATGGTTACTAGCATTTTTTTGTAATTTAAAAGTGATTGGGTTTAGTTTGTTGTGGTAAGGGTTAGTTGGTGATGATTTATAGTAGCCGAAGTAATTTAGGTGAGTTTGGCATAGTTTGCTATGGTTACTAGCATTTTTTTGTAATTTAAAAGTGATTGGGTTTAGTTTGTTGTGGTAAGGGTTAGTTGGTGATGATTTAGAGTAGCCGAAGTAATTTAGGTGAGTCTGGCATAGTTTGTTATGATTTCTACTCCTTTTTTTGTAATTTTAAGATGATATGGTTTGGTTTGTTGTGGTAAGGGATAGTTGGGGGTGATTTACGGTACCTGAAGTAATTTAGGTGATTCTGGTATAGTTTGTTATGATTTTTAGCATTTTTTTGTAATTTTAAGGTGATAGTTTGTTGCTGTAAAGTGTAGTTGGGGGTGATTTTTGATAGCCGAAGTAATTTAGGTGAGTTTGGCATAGTTTGCTATGGTTAGTAGCATTTTTTTGTAATTTAAAAGTGATTGGGTTTAGTTTGTTGTGGTAAGGGTTACTTGGTGAAGATTAATCGTAGCCGAAGTCATTTAGGTGAGTTTGGCATAGTTTGCTATGGTTACTAGCATTTTTTTGTAATTTAAAAGTGATTGGGTTTAGTTTGTTGTGGTAAGGGTTAGTTGGTGATGATTTAGAGTGGGCGAAGTAATTTAGGTGAGTCTGACATAGTTTGTTATGATTTGTACACCTTTTTTGTAATTTTAAGATGATATGATTTGGTTTGTTGTGGTAAGGGATAGTTGGGGGTGAATTACGGTAGCCGAAGTAATTTAGGTGATTCTGGTACAGTTTGTTATGATTTTTGCATTTTTTTGTAATTTTAAAGTGCTTGGGCTTAGTTTGTTGCTGTAAAGTGTACTTGGGGGTGATATTTGATAGCCGAAGTAATTTAGGTGAGTTTGGCATAGTTTGCTATGGTTACTAGCATTTTTTTGTAATTTAAAAGTGATTGGGTTTAGTTTGTTGTGGTAAGGGTTAGTTGGTGATGATTTATAGTAGCCGAAGTAATTTAGGTGAGTTTGGCATAGTTTGCTATGGTTACTAGCATTTTTTTGTAATTTAAAAGTGATTGGGTTTAGTTTGTTGTGGTAAGGGTTAGTTGGTGATGATTTAGAGTAGCCGAAGTAATTTAGGTGAGTCTGGCATAGATTGTTATGATTTGTACACCTTTTCTTGTAATCTTAAGATGATATGGTTTGGTTTGTTGTGGTGAGGGATAGTTGGGGGTGATTTACGGTAGCCGAAGTAATTTAGGTGATTCTGGTACAGTTTGTTATGATTTTAGAATTTTTTTGTAATTTTAAAGTGCTTGGGCTTAGTTTTTTGCTGTAAAGTGTAGTTCGGGTTAATTTTTGATAGCCGAAGTAATTTAGGTAAGTTTGGCATAGTTTGCTATGGTTAGTAGCATTTTTTTGTAATTTAAAAGTGATTGGGTTTAGTTTGTTGTGGTAAGGGTAAGTTGGTGATGATTTAGAGTAGCCGAAGTAATTTAGGTGAGTCTGGCATAGTTTGTTATTATTTGTACATCTTTTCTTGTAATCTTAAGATGATATGGTTTAGTTTGTTGTGGTAAGGGATAGTTTGGGGTGATTTACGGTAGCCGAAGTAATTTAGGTGATTCTGGTACAGTTTGTTATGATTTTTAGCATTTTTTTGTAATTTTAAAATGCTTGGGCTTAGTTTGTTGCTGTAAAGTGTAGTTGGTAGTGATTTTTGATAGCCGAACTAATTTAGGTGAGTTTGGCATAGTTTGCTATGGTTAGTAGCATTTTTTTGTAATTTAAAAGTGATTGGGTTTAGTTTGTTGTGGTAAGGGTTAGTTGGTGATGATTTATGGTGGCCGAAGTAATTTAGGTGAGTTTGGAATAGTTTGCTATGGTTACTAGCATTTTTTTGTAATTTAAAAGTGATTGGGTTTAGTTTGTTGTGGTAAGGGTTAGTTGGTGATGATTTAGAGTAGCCGAAGTAATTTAGGTGAGTCTAGCATAGTTTTTTATGATTTGTACACCTTTTTTTGTAATTTTAAGATGATATGGTTTGGTTTGTTGTGGTAAGGGATAGTTGGGGGTGATTTACGATAGCCGAAGTAATTTAGGTAAATCTGGTATAGTTTGTTATTATTTTTAGCATTTTTTTGTAATTTAAAAGTGATTGGGCTTAGTTTGTTGCTGTAAAGTGTAGTTGAGGGTGATTTTTGATAGCCGAAGTAATTTAGGTGAGTTTGGCATAGTTTGCTATGGTTAGTAGCATTTATTTGTAATTTAAAAGTGATTGGGTTTAGTTTGTTGTGGTAAGGGTTACTTGGTGAAGATTAATCGTAGCCGAAGTAATTTAGGTGAGTTTGGCATAGTTTGCTATGGTTACTAGCATTTTTTTGTAATTTAAAAGTGATTGGGTTTAGTTTGTTGTGGTAAGGGTTAGTTGGTGATGATTTAGAGTAGGCGAAGTAATTTAGGTGAGTCTGGCATAGTTTGTTATGATTTGTACACCTTTTTTGCAATTTTAAGATAATATGGTTTGGTTTGTTGTGGTAAGGGATAGTTGGGGGTGATTTACGGTAGCCGAAGTAATTTAGGTGATTCTGGTATAGTTTGTTATGATTTTTAGCATTTTTTTGTAATTTTAAGGTGATTGGGCTTAGTTTGTTGCTGTAAAGTGTAGTTGGGGGTGATTTTTGATAGCCGAAGTAATTTAGGTGAGTTTGGCATAGTTTGCTATGGTTAGTAGCATTTTTTTGTAATTTAAATGTGATTGGGTTTAGTTTGTTGTGGTAAGGGTTACTTGGTGAAGATTAATCGTAGCCGAAGTAATTTAGGTGAGTTTGGCATAGTTTGATATGGTTACTAGCATTTTTTTGTAATTTAAAAGTGATTGGGTTTAGTTTGTTGTGGTAAGGGTTAGTTGGTGATGATTTAGAGTAGGCGAAGTAATTTAGGTGAGTCTGGCATAGTTTGTTATGATTTGTACACCTTTTTTGCAATTTTAAGATGATATGGTTTGGTTTGTTGTGGTAAGGGATAGTTGGGGGTGATTTACGGTAGCCGAAGTAATTTAGGTGATTCTGGTACAGTTTGTTATGATTTTTGCATTTTTTTGTAATTTTAAAGTGCTTGGGCTTAGTTTGTTGCTGTAAAGTGTAGTTGAAGGTGATTTTTGATAGCCGAAGTAATTTAGGTGAGTTTGGCATAGTTTGCTATGGCTAGTAGCATTTTTTTGTAATTTAAAAGTGATTGGGTTTAGTTTGTTGTGGTAAGGGTGACTTGGTAAAGATTAATCGTAGCCGAAGTCATTTAGGTGAGTTTGGCATAGTTTGCTATGGTTACTAGCATTTTTTTGTAATTTAAAAGTGATTGGGTTTAGTTTGTTGTGGTAAGGGTTAGTTGGTGATGATTTAGAGTAGCCGAAGTAATTTAGGTGAGTCTGGCTTAATTTGTTATGATTTGTACACCTTTTTTTGTAATTTTAAGATGATATGGTTTAGTTTGTTGTGGTAAGGGATAGTTGGGGGTGATTTACGGTAGCCGAAGTAATTTAGGTGATTCTGGTATAGTTTGTTATGATCTTTAGCATTTTTTTGTAATTTTAAAGTGATTGGGCTTAGCTTGTTGCTGTAAAGTGTAGTTGGGGGTGATTTTTGATAGCCGAAGTAATTTAGGTGAGTTTGGCATAGTTTGCTATGGTTAGTAGCACTTTTTTGTAATTTAAAAGTGATTGGGTTTAGTTTGTTGTGATAAGGGTTAGTTGGTGATGATTTATGGTAGCCGAAGTAATTTAGGTAAGTTTGGCATAGTTTGCTATGGTTACTAGCATTTTTTTGTAATTTAAAAGTGATTGGGTTTAGTTTGTTGTGGTAAGAGTTAGTTGGTGATGATTTAGAGTAGCCGAAGTAATTTAGGTGAGTCTGGCATAATTTGTTATGGTTTGTTCACCTTTTTTTGTAATTTTATGATGATATGGTTCGGTTTGTTGTGGTAAGGGATAGTTGGGGGTGATTTACGGTAGCCGAAGTAATTTAGGTGATTCTGGTATAGTTTGTTATGATTTTTAGCATTTTTTGTAATTTTAAAGTGATTGGGTTTAGTTTGTTGTGGTAAGGGTTTGTTGGTGATGATTTATGGTAGCCGAAGTAATTTAGGTGAGTTTGGCATAGTTTGCTATGGGTACTAGCATTTTTTTGTAATTTAAAAGTGATTGGGTTTAGTTTGTTGTGGTAAGGGTTAGTTGGTGATGATTTAGAGTAGCCGAAGTAATTTAGGTGAGTCTGGCATAGTTTGTTATGATTTCTACTCCTTTTTTTGTAATTTTAAGATGATATGGTTTGGTTTGTTGTGGTAAGTAATAGTTGGGGGTGTTTTACGGTAGTCGAAGTAATTTAGGTGATTCTGGTATAGTTTGTTATGATTTTTAGCATTTTTTTGTAATTTTATAGTGATTGGGCTTAGTTTGTTGCTGTAAAGTGTAGTTGGGGGTGATTTTTGATAGCCGAAGTAATTTAGGTGAGTTTGGCATAGTTTGCTATGGTTAGTAGCATTTTTTTGTAATTTAAAAGTGATTGGGTTTAGTTTGTTGTGGTAAGGGTTAGTTGGTGATGATTTATGGTAGCCGAAGTAATTTAGGTGAGTTTGGCATAGTTTGCTATGGTTACTAGCATTTTTTTGTAATTTATAAGTGATTGGGTTTAGTTTGTTGTGGTAAGGGTTAGTTGGTGATGATTTAGAGTAGCCGAAGTAATTTAGGTGAGTCTGGCATAGTTTGTTATGATTTGTATACCTTTTTTTGTAATTTTAAGATGATATGGTTTGGTTTGTTGTGGTAAGGGATAGTTGGGGGTGATTTACGGTAGCCGAAGTAATTTAGGTGATTCTGGTATAGTTTGTTATGATTTTTAGCATTTTTTTGTAATTTTAAAGTGATTGGGCTTATTTTGTTGCTGTAAAGTGTAGTTGGGGGTGATTTTTGATAGCCGAAGTAATTTAGGTGAGTTTGGAATAGTTTGCTATGGTTAGTAGCATTTTTTTGTAATTTAAAAGTGATTGGGTTTAGTTTGTTGTGGTAAGGGTTAGTTGGTGATGATTTATGGTAGCTGAAGTAATTTAGGTGAGTTTGGCATAGTTTGCTATGGTTACTAGCATTTTTTTGTAATTTAAAAATGATTGGGTTTAGTTTGTTGAGGTAAGGGTTAGTTGGTGATTATTTCGAGTAGCCGAAGTAATTTAGGTGAGTCTGGCATAGTTTGTTATGATTTGTACAACTTTTTTTGTAATTTTAAGATGATATGGTTTGGTTTGTTGTGGTAAGGGATAGTTGGGGGTGATTTACGGTAGCCGAAGTAATTTAGGTGATTCTGGTATAGTTTGTTATGATTTTTAGCATTTTTTTGTAATTTTAAAGTGATTGGGCTTAGTTTGTTGCTGTAAAGTGTAGTTGGGGGTGATTTTTGATAGCCGAAGTAATTTAGGTGAGTTTGGCATAGTTTGCTATGGTTAGTAGCATTTTTTTGTAATTTAAAAGTGATTGGGTTTAGTTTGTTGTGGTAAGGGTTAGTTGGTGATGATTTATGGTAGCCGAAGTAATTTAGGTGAGTTTGGCATAGTTTGCTATGGTTACTAGCATTTTTTTGTAATTTAAAAGTGATTGGGTTTAGTTTGTTGTGGTAAGGGTTAGTTGGTGATGATTTATGGTAGCCGAAGTAATTTAGGTGAGTTTGGCATAGTTTGCTATGGTTACTAGCATTTTTTTGTAATTTAAAAGTGATTGGGTTTAGTTTGTTGTGGTAAGAGTGAGTTGGTGATGATTTAGAGTAGCCGAAGTAATTTAGGTGAGTCTGGCATAATTTGTTATGATTTGTACACCTTTTTTTGTAATTTTATGATGATATGGTTTGGTTTGTTGTGGTAAGGGATAGTTGGGGGTGATTTACGGTAGCCGAAGTAATTTAGGTGATTCTGGTATAGTTTGTTATGATTTTTAGCGTTTTTTGTAATTTTAAAGTGATTGGGTTTAGTTTGTTGTGGTAAGGGTTAGTTGGTGATGATTTATGGTAGCCGAAGTAATTTAGGTGAGTTTGGCATAGTTTGCTATGGTTACTAGCATTTTTTTGTAATTTAAAAGTGATAGGGTTTAGTTTGTTGTGGTAAGGGTTAGTTGGTGATGATTTAGAGTAGCCGAAGTAATTTAGGTGAGTCTGGCATAGTTTGTTATGATTTGTACACCTTTTTTGTAATTTTAAGATGATATGGTTTGGTTTGTTGTGGTAAGGGATAGTTGGGGGTGATTTACGGTAGCCGAAGTAATTTAGGTGATTCTGGTACAGTTAGTAATGATTTTTAGAATTTTTTTGTAATTTTAAAGTGCTTGGGCTTAGTTTGTTGCTGTAAAGTGTAGTTCGGGTTAATTTTTGACAGCCGAAGTAATTTAGGTGAGTTTGGCATAGTTTGCTATGGTTAGTAGCATTTTTTTGTAATTTAAAAGTGATTGGGTTTAGTTTGTTGTGGTAAAGGTTAGTTGGTGATGATTTGTGGTAGCCGAAGTAATTTAGGTGAATTTGGCATAGTTTGCTATGGTTACTAGCATTTTTTTGTAATTTAATAGTGATTGGGTTTAGTTTGTTGTGGTAAGGTTTAGTTGGTGATGATTTATGGTAGCCGAAGTAATTTAGGTGAGTTTGGCATAGTTTGCTATGGTTACTAGCATTTTTTTGTAATTTAAAAGTGATTGGGTTTAGTTTGTTGTGGTAAGGGTTAGTTGGAGATGATTTAGTGTAGCCGAAGTAATTTAGGTGAGTCTGGCATAGTTTGTTATAATTTGTACACCTTTTCTTGTAATCTGAAGATGATATGGTTTGGTTTGTTGTGGTAAGGGATAGTTGGGGGTGATTTACGGTAGCCGAAGTAATTTAGGTGATTCTGGTAGAGTTTGTTATGATTTTTAGCATTTTTTTGTAATTTTAAAGTGCTTGGGCTTAGTTTGTTGCTGTAAAGTGTAGTTGGGGGTGATTTTTGATAGCCGATCTAATTTAGGTTAGTTTGGCATAGTTTGCTATGGTTAGTAGCATTTTTTTGTAATATAAAAGTGATTGGGTTTAGTTTGTTGTGGTAATGGTTAGTTGGTGATGATTTATGGTAGCCGAAGTAATTTAGGTGAGTTTGGCATAGTTTGCTATGGTTACTAAAATTTTTTTGTAATTTAAAAGTGATGGGGTTTAGTTTGTTGTGGTAAGGGTTAGTTGGTGATGATTTAGAGTAGCCGAAGTAATTTAGGTGAGTCTAGCATAGTTTTTTATGATTTGTACACCTTTGTTTGTAATTTTAAGATGATATGGTTTGGTTTGTTGTGGTAAGGGATAGTTGGGGGTGATTTACGGTAGCCGAAGTAATTTAGGTAATTCTGGTATAGTTTGTTATGATTTTTAGCATTTTTTTGTAATTTTAAAGTGATTGGGCTTTGTTTGTTGCTGTAAAGTGTAGTTGTGGGTGATTTTTGATAGCCGAAGTAATTTAGGTGAGTTTGGCATAGTTTGCTATGGTTAGTATCATTTTTTTGTAATTTAAAAGTGATTGGGTTTAGTTTGTTGTGGTAAGGGTTAGTTGGTGATGATTTATGGTAGCCGAAGTAATTTAGGTGAGTTTGGCATAGTTTGCTATGGTTACTAGCATTTTTTTGTAATTTAAAAGTGATTGGGTTTAGTTTGTTGTGGTAAGGGTTAGTTGGTGATGATTTATAGTAGCCGAAGTAATTTAGGTGAGTTTGGCATAGTTTGCTATGGTTACTAGCATTTTTTTGTAATTTAAAAGTGATTGGGTTTAGTTTGTTGTGGTAAGGGTTAGTTGGTGATGATTTATGGTAGCCGAAGTAATTTAGGTGAGTTTGGCATAGTTTGCTATGGTTACTAGCATTTTTTTGTAATTTAAAAGTGATTGGGTTTAGTTTGTTGTGGTAAGAGTTAGTTGGTGATGATTTAGAGTAGCCGAAGTAATTTAGGTGAGTCTGGCATAATTTGTTATGATTTGTACACCTTTTTTTGTAATTTTATGATGATATGGTTTGGTTTGTTGTGGTAAGGGATAGTTGGGGGTGATTTACGGTAGCCGAAGTATTTTAGGTGATTCTGGTATAGTTTGTTATGATTTTTAGCGTTTTTTGTAATTTTAAAGTGATTGGGTTTAGTTTGTTGTGGTAAGGGTTAGTTGGTGATGATTTATGGTAGCCGAAGTAATTTAGGTGAGTTTGGCATAGTTTGCTATGGTTACTAGCATTTTTTTGTAATTTAAAAGTGATAGGGTTTAGTTTGTTGTGGTAAGGGTTAGTTGGTGATGATTTAGAGTAGCCGAAGTAATTTAGGTGAGTCTGGCATAGTTTGTTATGATTTGTACACCTTTTTTGTAATTTTAAGATGATATGGTTTGGTTTGTTGTGGTAAGGGATAGTTGGGGGTGATTTACGGTAGCCGAAGTAATTTAGGTGATTCTGGTAGAGTTTGTTATGATTTTTAGCATTTTTTTGTAATTTTAAAGTGCTTGGGCTTAGTTTGTTGCTGTAAAGTGTAGTTGGGGGTGATTTTTGATAGCCGAAGTAATTTAGGTGAGTTTGGCATAGTTTGCTATGGTTAGTAGCATTTTTTTGTAATTTAAAAGTGATTGGGTTTAGTTTGTTGTGGTAAAGGTTAGTTGGTGATGATTTGTGGTAGCCGAAGTAATTTAGGTGAATTTGGCATAGTTTGCTATGGTTACTAGCATTTTTTTGTAATTTAATAGTGATTGGGTTTAGTTTGTTGTGGTAAGGTTTAGTTGGTGATGATTTATGGTAGCCGAAGTAATTTAGGTGAGTTTGGCATAGTTTGCTATGGTTACTAGCATTTTTTTGTAATTTAAAAGTGATTGGGTTTAGTTTGTTGTGGTAAGGGTTAGTTGGAGATGATTTAGAGTAGCCGAAGTAATTTAGGTGAGTCTGGCATAGTTTGTTATAATTTGTACACCTTTTCTTGTAATCTGAAGATGATATGGTTTGGTTTGTTGTGGTAAGGGATAGTTGGGGGTGATTTACGGTAGCCGAAGTAATTTAGGTGATTCTGGTAGAGTTTGTTATGATTTTTAGCATTTTTTTGTAATTTTAAAGTGCTTGGGCTTAGTTTGTTGCTGTAAAGTGTAGTTGGGGGTGATTTTTGATAGCCGATCTAATTTAGGTAAGTTTGGCATAGTTTGCTATGGTTAGTAGCATTTTTTTGTAATTTAGAAGTGATTGGGTTTAGTTTGTTGTGGTAAGGTTTAGTTGGTGATGATTTATAGTAGCCGAAGTAATTTAGGTGAGTTTGGCATAGTTTGCTATGGTTACTAGCATTTTTTTGTAATTTAAAAGTGATTGGGTTTAGTTTGTTGTGGTAAGGGTTAGTTGGTGATGATTTAGAGTGGGCGAAGTAATTTAGGTGAGTCTGACATAGTTTGTTATGATTTGTACACCTTTTTTGTAATTTTAAGATGATATGATTTGGTTTGTTGTGGTAAGGGATAGTTGGGGGTGATTTACGGTAGCCGAAGTAATTTAGGTGATTCTGGTACAGTTTGTTATGATTTTTGCATTTTTTTGTAGTTTTAAAGTGCTTGGGCTTAGTTTGTTGCTGTAAAGTGTACTTGGGGGTGATATTTGATAGCCGAAGTAATTTAGGTGAGTTTGGCATAGTTTGCTATGGTTAGTAGCATTTTTTTGTAATTTAGAAGTGATTGGGTTTAGTTTGTTGTGGTAAGGTTTAGTTGGTGATGATTTATAGTAGCCGAAGTAATTTAGGTGAGTTTGGCATAGTTTGCTATGGTTACTAGCATTTTTTTGTAATTTAAAAGTGATTGGGTTTAGTTTGTTGTGGTAAGGGTTAGTTGGTGATGATTTATAGTAGCCGAAGTAATTTAGGTGAGTTTGGCATAGTTTGCTATGGTTACTAGCATTTTTTTGTAATTTAAAAGTGATTGGGTTTAGTTTGTTGTGGTAAGGGTTAGTTGGTGATGATTTAGAGTAGCCGAAGTAATTTAGGTGAGTCTGGCATAGATTGTTATGATTTGTACACCTTTTCTTGTAATCTTAAGATGATATGGTTTGGTTTGTTGTGGTGAGGGATAGTTGGGGGTGATTTACGGTAGCCGAAGTAATTTAGGTGATTCTGGTACAGTTTGTTATGATTTTAGCATTTTTTTGTAATTTTAAAGTGCTTGGGCTTAGTTTGTTGCTGTAAAGTGTAGTTCGGGTTAATTTTTGATAGCCGAAGTAATTTAGGTAAGTTTGGCATAGTTTGCTATGGTTAGTAGCATTTTTTTGTAATTTAAAAGTGATTGGGTTTAGTTTGTTGTGGTAAGGGTAAGTTGGTGATGATTTAGAGTAGCCGAAGTAATTTAGGTGAGTCTGGCATAGTTTGTTATTATTTGTACATCTTTTCTTGTAATCTTAAGATGATATGGTTTAGTTTGTTGTGGTAAGGGATAGTTTGGGGTGATTTACGGTAGCCGAAGTAATTTAGGTGATTCTGGTACAGTTTGTTATGATTTTTAGCATTTTTTTGTAATTTTAAAATGCTTGGGCTTAGTTTGTTGCTGTAAAGTGTAGTTGGTGGTGATTTTTGATAGCCGAACTAATTTAGGTGAGTTTGGCATAGTTTGCTATGGTTAGTAGCATTTTTTTGTAATTTAAAAGTGATTGGGTTTAGTTTGTTGTGGTAAGGGTTAGTTGGTGATGATTTATGGTGGCCGAAGTAATTTAGGTGAGTTTGGAATAGTTTGCTATGGTTACTAGCATTTTTTTGTAATTTAAAAGTGATTGGGTTTAGTTTGTTGTGGTAAGGGTTAGTTGGTGATGATTTAGAGTAGCCGAAGTAATTTAGGTGAGTCTAGCATAGTTTTTTATGATTTGTACACCTTTTTTTGTAATTTTAAGATGATATGGTTTGGTTTGTTGTGGTAAGGGATGGATAGTTGGGGGTGATTTACGATAGCCGAAGTAATTTAGGTAAATCTGGTAAAGTTTGTTATGATTTTTAGCATTTTTTTGTAATTTAAAAGTGATTGGGCTTAGTTTGTTGCTGTAAAGTGTAGTTGGGGGTGATTTTTGATAGCCGAAGTAATTTAGGTGAGTTTGGCATAGTTTGCTATGGTTAGTAGCATTTTTTTGTAATTTAAAAGTGATTGGGTTTAGTTTGTTGTGGTAAGGGTTACTTGGTGAAGATTAATCGTAGCCGAAGTAATTTAGGTGAGTTTGGCATAGTTTGCTATGGTTACTAGCATTTTTTTGTAATTTAAAAGTGATTGGGTTTAGTTTGTTGTGGTAAGGGTTAGTTGGTGATGATTTAGAGTAGGCGAAGTAATTTAGGTGAGTCTGGCATAGTTTGTTATGATTTGTACACCTTTTTTGCAATTTTAAGATAATATGGTTTGGTTTGTTGTGGTAAGGGATAGTTGGGGGTGATTTACGGTAGCCGAAGTAATTTAGGTGATTCTGGTATAGTTTGTTATGATTTTTAGCATTTTTTTGTAATTTTAAGGTGATTGGGCTTAGTTTGTTGCTGTAAAGTGTAGTTGGGGGTGATTTTTGATAGCCGAAGTAATTTAGGTGAGTTTGGCATAGTTTGCTATGGTTAGTAGCATTTTTTTGTAATTTAAAAGTGATTGGGTTTAGTTTGTTGTGGTAAGGGTTACTTGGTGAAGATTAATCGTAGCCGAAGTAATTTAGGTGAGTTTGGCATAGTTTGCTATGGTTACTAGCATTTTTTTGTAATTTAAAAGTGATTGGGTTTAGTTTGTTGTGGTAAGGGTTAGTTGGTGATGATTTAGAGTAGGCGAAGTAATTTAGGGGAGTCTGGCATAGTTTGTTATGATTTGTATACCTTTTTTGCAATTTTAAGATGATATGGTTTGGTTTGTTGTGGTAAGGGATAGTTGGGGGTGATTTACGGTAGCCGAAGTAATTTAGGTGATTCTGGTACAGTTTGTTATGATTTTTGCATTTTTTTGTAATTTTAAAGTGCTTGGGCTTAGTTTGTTGCTGTAAAGTGTAGTTGGGGGTGATTTTTGATAACCGAAGTAATTTAGGTGAGTTTGGCATAGTTTGCTATGGCTAGTAGCATTTTTTTGTAATTTAAAAGTGATTGGGTTTAGTTTGTTGTGGTAAGGGTGACTTGGTAAAGATTAATCGTAGCCGAAGTCATTTAGGTGAGTTTGGCATAGTTTGCTATGGTTACTAGCATTTTTTTGTAATTTAAAAGTGATTGGGTTTAGTTTGTTGTGGTAAGGGTTAGTTGGTGATGATTTAGAGTAGCCGAAGTAATTTAGGTGAGTCTGGCATAATTTGTTATGATTTGTACACCTTTTTTTGTAATTTTAAGATGATATGGTTTAGTTTGTTGTGGTAAGGGATAGTTGGGGGTGATTTACGGTAGCCGAAGTAATTTAGGTGATTCTGGTATAGTTTGTTATGATCTTTAGCATTTTTTTGTAATTTTAAAGTGATTGGGCTTAGTTTGTTGCTGTAAAGTGTAGTTGGGAGTGATTTTTGATAGCCGAAGTAATTTAGGTGAGTTTGGCATAGTTTGCTATGGTTAGTAGCACTTTTTTGTAATTTAAAATTGATTGGGTTTAGTTTGTTGTGATAAGGGTTAGTTGGTGATGATTTATGGTAGCCGAAGTAATTTAGGTGAGTTTGGCATAGTTTGCTATGGTTACTAGCATTTTTTTGTAATTTAAAAGTGATTGGGTTTAGTTTGTTGTGATAAGAGTTAGTTGGTGATGATTTAGAGTAGCCGAAGTAATTTAGGTGAGTCTGGCATAATTTGTTATGATTTGTTCAACTTTTTTTGTAATTTTATGATGATATGGTTCGGTTTGTTGTGGTAAGGGATAGTTGGGGGTGATTTACGGTAGCCGAAGAAATTTAGGTGATTCTAGTATAGTTTGTTATGATTTTTAGCATTTTTTTGTAATTTTAAAGTGATTGGGCTTATTTTGTTGCTGTAAAGTGTAGTTGGGGGTGATTTTTGATAGCCGAAGTAATTTAGGTGGGTTTGGCATAGTTTGCTATGGTTAGTAGCATTTTTTTGTAATTTAAAAGTGATTGGGTTTAGTTTGTTGTGGTAAGGGTTAGTTGGTGATGATTTATGGTAGCCGAAGTAATTTAGGTGAGTTTGGCATAGTTTGCTATGGTTACTAGCATTTTTTTGTAATTTAAAAATGATTGGGTTTAGTTTGTTGTGGTAAGGGTTAGTTGGTGATTATTTAGAGTAGCCGAAGAAATTTAGGTGAGTCTGGCATAGTTTGTTATGATTTGTACAACTTTTTTTGTAATTTTAAGATGATATGGTTTGGTTTGTTGTGGTAAGGGATAGTTGGGGGTGATTTACGGTAGCCGAAGTAATTTAGGTGATTCTGGAAATGTTTGTTATGATTTTTAGCATTTTTTTGTAATTTTAAAGTGATTGGGCTTAGTTTGTTGCTGTAAAGTGTAGGTGGGGGTTATTTTTGATAGCCGAAGTAATTTAGGTGAGCTTGGCATAGTATGCTATGGTTAGTAGCATTTTTTTGTAATTTAAAAGTGATTGGGTTTAGTTTGTTGTGGTAAGGGTTAGTTGGTGATGATTTATGGTAGCCGAAGTAATTTAGGTGAGCTTGGCATAGTTTGCTATGGTTAGTAGCATTTTTTTGTAATTTAAAAGTGATTGGGTTTAGTTTGTTGTGGTAAGGGTTAGTTGGTGATGATTTATGGTAGCCGAAGTAATTTAGGTGAGTTTGGCATAGTTTGCTATGGTTACTAGCATTTTTTTGTAATTTAAAAATGATTGGGTTTAGTTTGTTGTGGTAAGGGTTAGTTGGTGATGATTTAGAGTAGCCGAAGTAATTTAGGTGAGTCTGGCATAGTTTGTTATGATTTGTACACCTTTTTTTGTAATTTTAAGATGAAATGGTTTGGTTTGTTGTGGTAAGGGATAGTTGGGGGTGATTTACGGTAGCCGAAGTAATTTAGGTGATTCTGGTATAGTTTGTTATGATTTTTAGCATTTTTTTGTAATTTTAAAGTGATTGGGCTTAGTTTGTTGCTGTTAAGTGTAGTTGGGGGTGATTTTTGATAGACGAAGTAATTTAGGTGAGTTTGGCATAGTTTGCTATGGTTAGTAGCATTTTATAGTAATTTAAAAGTGATTGGGTTTAGTTTGTTGTGGTAAGGGTTAGTTGGTGATGATTTATGGTAGCCGAAGTAATTTAGGTGAGTTTGGCATAGTTTGCTATGGTTAGTAGCATTTTTTAGTAATTTAAAAGTGATTGGGTTTAGTTTGTTGTGGTAAGGATTAGTTGGTGACTAGCTGAATGTACCCGGCGTTGCCCGGACGTAGATTAAATAAACGCAGTGTTGACAAAAGTGGTGTATTTGTGATGTAGACTAATCGACATTATAATACAATTAAACAGGAATGCTCTACTTTTCCAATCACAAAATAAACAAATTTGCTGAAATTAACCTGCATTGCCAGGACCGGGTACTTCAATATGATTTGGAAAATTACGATAATTTCGTTTCTGGGTGCAAGCTCCTTTTTTTTCACTCTTTTTCACTCTTCAAGAGAAGGAGAGTTGACAGAGAAGCTGAACTATTCCAAATTATTCCCATTTAGTTCTCTAACAACGTTAAAGAATGTCGTCGAAGAATGTTGAAATATATAAATACATAATTTCACACCATAAAAACGATGTATTTGGTGTAGTTTCGGATGATAAGGTTTTTTTTGGGGATTGTTTTGAATGGTTATTGATGGTTGGCGGGGTTTAGCTTTGGCGGATTAAACGAAACTTTTGGTAATTTTAATGCGATTGGGTTTAGTTTGGCTTGGTAAGAAGTGGTTGGGGTGATATAGCGGAAGTCGAAGTAATTTATGCGAGTTTAGCGTAGTTTGCTTGTAATTCGTAATTTTTTTACATTTTAGGTTGATGTGGGGTAGTTTGGAATGGCAAGTGTATGATTTTTGAGAGTAGTTTGGAATGGTACATTATGTTTAGAGGTGTTTAACGTATTCAGGTAAAATATACAGAAAATTTGGTAATTTAAAAATGAACAATTATAGTGCGAACCTCTTGAGCTCTATTTTCGGTAATAAAATGCAATAGGAAAGATAGTAAAAAAGACTATTTCCATCACTTTTCAGAGGAATTATACGTGGTGGTATTTGTACCCCGCTTACTATTCCTCCATCTTAGTTATAAATAATGCAGAACAATAATGAACACAATGTACATAAAATAAATAGTGTAAATCGTGTATAAGCACACATTACTTATGATGTCAGTGAAATCCGGTAAAACTGCAAATTTCGGATTTTGGCCGGAGCAGGTTTGGTGAAGATCAAATACACCACTATCATTAAATGAACGTAAAAATTAGCGTACGGTATATAAGTGGAGACCGGTACGACGATGGTAATTTTTCGAAAATCGATTGGGGAGATATTTACTTAACGTCAAGAACAAATCGGGAATATTATATTAAAAAAATTAATTTAATAGCGATAGAACTTCGAATACTGATGCGTCGCCTCGACCTTGGCGACGTTGAGTACCAGCGTTCCAGACGCTAAAGCAGCAATTTTAACAATTATATTAGGTGCACGTGCCTAGTGCGTATTAAAAGAATTATGTTTAGGGGTGTTTAACGTATTCAGGTAAAATATACAGAAAATTTGGTAATTTTAAAATGAACAATTATAGTGCGAACCTTTTGAGCTCTATTTTCGGTAATAAAATGCAATAGGAAAGATAGTAAAAAAGACTATTTCCATCACTTTTCAGAGGAATTATACGTGGTGGTATTTGTACCCCGCTTACTATTCCTCCATCTTAGTTATAAATAATGCAGAACAATAATGAACACAATGTACATAAAGTAAATAGTGTAAATCGTGTATAAGCACACATTACTTATGATGTCAGTGAAATCCAGTTAAACTGCAAATTTCGGATTTTGGCCGGAGCAGGTTTGGTGAAGATCAAATACACCACTATCATTAAATGAACGTAAAAATTAGCGTACGGTATATAAGTGGAGTCCGGTACGACGATGGTAATTTTTCTAAAATCGATTGGGGAGATATTTACTTAACGTCAAGAACAAATCGGGAATATTATATTAAAAAAATTAATTTAATAGCGATAGAACTTCGAATACTGATGCGTCGCCTCGACCTTGGCGACGTTGAGTACCAGCGATCCAGACGCTGAAGCAGCAATTTTAACAATTATATTAGGTGCACGTGCCTAGTGCGTATTAAAAGAATTTGGATTACCAAATAATACTCGCGCAGGTGTACTCGACTGGCCCGTCATAATTTGCACAAAATGAATTAACATACTAAAGTAAATAAATATTTTGACGGGAATGTGGTGGGTGTAAAAATCTTATTCGGCATCTCCGACAAACTAACACTTGTTTACATTAACATGCATGCCTTCATGGACCTGTGACGAATTACAAACAAATATCTAAATTGTGTTCAAGTGTTCCATTTGATTTCGTTTCTGGATGCAAGCGGTTGTCAGTCTGAACTTATTACACAGTGATATTTTCACATCCAGGTGCCCTAAATTTATTTTGCCGCTGATTTCAAAAATTTTTCTGGAAGGAAAGTAGTCAGCAGTGGGGCTCGTCAGAGGCGGCCGGGTTGGCAGTGCCACTCCAAGTATAAATTTACTATCGAACACAAAATTAGTTCTGTAAGTCAGTTGCAGAATTATGAATTTTTCAGATATTTTCACGAAAATTTAGCGCATACCGCCACTGGTATGAATGTCAGTGATATCTGGTACAACCGTGAACAGTCAAGAATAACACTTTAGCCGGCGGGTGTGAAGCAAATACCGACTCAATGACAATATCTCATAGAGTCGGTATTTGCATGACACCCGCCGGCTAAAGTGTTATTCTTGACTGTCCATGGCTGTACATACAACGGTGAAAATTTCGGGGCAAATTTGGTGAAAAACAAATACACCACTATCATTAATTAAACGTAAAAATTAGCGTACAAATATAAGTGGAGTCCGGTCCGATGCTGATAATTTTTCGAAAATTGATTGGGGGCAGATTTGGTTAACGCGAGGATCAAATGTTAAATTAAAATACTTTATTTGATAGCGGTAGACCTTCGAACACTGATGCGTCGCCTCATCGAATTTGGCGACTTTGCGAACAGTTTCCGACGCTGGAGCAGCAATTTTCACAATTGTAGTTGTGTTAAAATTAAACACCGCGATCGAGTACTGCTCCACACGCTGAACCAGCAATTCTCGAATTCTAAGAAACGATAAGAAAGGCTTATCCAACGCTTGGTATGTGCGAATTTCTGCATATATATTTATGCATACATTCTGCTTCAAACTAAATCGAGCATCGCCTTTTCACGTTTCTGACCTTGCCCTTGACGTGGCAGGCTCCAGCTGCTTCAATAATGTAAAAATCTTATTCGGCCTCTCCAATAAACTCACATTTGTTTACATTAACACGCATTCCCTCATGGACTTGTGACGAATTACAAACAAATATTTCAACTTCAAGTGTTTCATTTAATTTCGTTTCTGGATGCAAGCTCCTTTCTTTTCACTCTAGTCAGTCTAAACTTATTACACAGAGGTATATTTTCAAATCCAGGCGCCCTAAAGAATTTTGTCGTTGTTTTCAAAAGTTTCAAGAGAAGGAGAGTTGACATAGAAGCTAAATTATTCCAAATTATTCCCATTTAGTTCTCTGACAACGTTAAAGACAATGTTGAAATATATAAATACAAAATTTTACACCATAAAAACGAAGTATTTAGGAATTATGTATAAAAAAAGTCGAAGTTATTCTTCGCTCTTGAGCTCTATTTCCGGTATTAAAAATGCAATAGGAAAGATAGTAAGAAAGACTATTTCCATCACTTTTCACGTGAATTATACGTGGTGGTATTTGTTCTCCGCTTACTATTAGATTTTCAAACTGCTCCATCTTAATTATAAATAATGCAGAACAATAATGTACGCAATGTACGTAAAATAAATAGTGTAAATAAATCGTGTATAAGCATACAATACTTAAGCGTATGATGTCAGTTAAAATTTCGGATTTCGGCCGGAGCAGGTTTGGTGAAGAACAAATACACCACTATCATTAACTGAACGTAAAAATTAGCGTACGAAAATAAGTGAAGTCCGGTCCGACGCTGGAAATTTTTCGAAAATCGATTGGGGAGAGTTTTGGTTAACGGCAAGAACAAATCGGGAATATTATATTAAAATAATTTATTTAATAGCGATAGAACTTTGAATACCGATGCGTCGCCTCGACCTTGGCGACGTTGAGTACCAGCGATCCAGACGCTGAAGCAGCAATTTTCACAATTATATGAGGTGTACGTGCCTAGTGCGAATAAAAACAATTTGGATAACAAAAGATATTAATTTGTATGTACCAAATAATACTCGCACAGGTGTACTCGTATGGCCCGTCATAATTTTCACAAAATCAATTTAAGAAATTAACATTCTAAAGTAAATAAATATTTTGACAGGAATGTTAAAAATCTTATTCGGTCTCTCCGACAAACTAACACTTGTTTACATCAACATGCATTCCTTCATGGACCTGTGACGAATTACAAACAAATATCGAAATTTCAAGTGTTCCATGTCAGTCTGAACTTATTACACAGTGATATTTTCACATTCAGGCGCCCTAAATTATTTTGACGTTGATTTATAAAGTTTCCCTGGAAGGAGAGTAGTCAGCAGGTGCCTCGTCAGGGGTGGCAGGGTTGGCAGTGCCACTCCAAGTTCAAATTTACTATCGAACACAAAGATAGTTCTGATTCAATTGCAGAATTTCGAATTTTTCAGATATTTTTACGAAACTCTAGCGCTTACACCGCCTTTATACCTCTTTAAAGTTAAAAACCATAGAGCTGTTTATACAAATGCACGCATGTTGAAAAGGTAGGGCTTGCCCCGTCAGCGTGTTGCAATTCAGAAATACGTTTATGTTTGCATCTCAACTGGAACAAATATTTATTGGAAGGTGGAAGAGAATCAAAATAGGTATCAGCATATTTAATATTCAGAATAACGACTATTAGTCGGAACAATATATTTTATGTGCAGATATTTATTAATATTTTATGATTTAATACGATAAGGCATTTATAAATAACACAACCAAATAAAAGATTTTGATTGAAAACGATTATTAATTTATGGTAGCCGAAGTAATTTAAGTGAGTTTGGCATAGCTTGCTATGTTTTGTAGCATTTTTGTAATTTTAAGTGATTAGGCTAATTTTGGGGCGGTAAGGGGTAGTTGGGGGTGATTTATGGTAGCCGAAGTAATTTAGGTGAGTTTGGAATAGTTTGCTATGGTTTGTAGCATTTTTGGTAATTTTAAAGTGATTGGGCTTAGTTTGGGGTGGTAAGGGGTAGTTGGGGGTGATTTATGGTAGCCGAAGTAATTCAGGTGAGTTTGAGATAGTTTGCTATGGCTTGTAGCATTTTTCGTAATTTTAAAGTGATTGCGCTTATTTTGGGGTGGTAAGGGGTAGTTGGGGGTGATTTATGGTAGCCGAAGTAATTTAGGTGAGTTAGGCATAGTTTGCTATGGTTTGAAGCATTTTTTGTAATTTTAAAGTGATTGAGCCTATTTTGGGGTGGTAAGGGGTAGTTGGGGGTAATTTATAGAAGCCAAAGTAATTTAAGTGAGTTTGGCATAGTTTGCTATGGTTTGTAGCATTTTTTGTAATTTTAAAGTGATTGGGCTTATTTTGGGGTGGTAAGGGGTAGTTGGGGGTGATTTATGGTAGCCGAAGTAATTTAGGTGAGTTAGGCATAGTTTGCTATGATTTGTTGAATATTTTGTAATTTTAAAGTGATTGGGTTTATTTTGGGGTTGTAAGGGGTACTTCGGGGTGATTTATGGTAGCCGAAGTAATTTAGGGGAGTTTGGCATAGCTTGCTATGGTTTGTAGCATTTTTTATAATTTTAAAGTGATTGGGCTTATTTTGGGGCGGTAAGGGGTTGTTGGGGGTTGATTTATGGTAGCCGAAGTAATTTAGGTGAGTTAGGCATAGTTTGCTATGGTTTGTAGCATTTTTTGTAATTTTAAAGTGATTGGGATGAGTTAGGGGCGGTAAGGGGGTAGTTGGGGGTGATTTATGATAGCCGAAGTAATTTAAGTGAGTTTGGCATAGTTTGCTATGGTTTGTAGCATTTTTTATAATTTTAAAGTGATTGGGCTTATTTTGGGGTAGTAAGGGGTAGTTGGGGGTGATTTATGTTAGCCGAAGTAATTTAGGTGAGTTAGGCATAGTTTGCTATGGTTCGTAGCATTTTTTGTAATTTTAAAGTGATTGGGCTTATTTTGGGGCGGTAAGGGGTTGTTGGGGGTTGATTTATGGTAGCCGAAGTAATTTATGTGAGTTAGGCATAGTTTGCTATGGTTTGTAGCATTTTTTTGTAATTTTAAAGTGATTGGGCTTATTTTGGGGTAGTAAGGGGTTGTTGGGGGTGATTTATGTTAGCCGAAGTAATTTAGGTGAGTTAGGCATAGTTTGCTATGGTTTGTGGCATTTTTTTGTAATTTTAAAGTGATTGGGTTTAGTTTGTGGTTGGTAAGGGGTAGTTGGGGGTGATTTATGGTAGCCGCAGTAATTTAAGTGAGTTTGGCATAGTTTGCTATGATTTGTAGCATTTTTTGTAATTTTAAAGTGATTGGGATGAGTTAGGAGTGGCAAGGGGTAGTTGGGGGTGATTTATGATAGCCGAAGTAATTTAAGTGAGTTTGGCATAGTTTGGTATGGTTTGTAGAATTTTTTGTAATTTTAAAGTGATTGGGCTTATTTTGGGGTTGTAAGGGGTAGTTGGGGGTGATTTATGGTAGCCGAAGTAATTTAGGGGAGTTTGGCACAGTTTGCTACGGTTTGTAGAATTTTTTTGTAATTTTAAGGTGATTGAGCCTATTTTGGGGAGGTAAGGGGTAGTTGGGGGTGATTAATGGAAGCCGAAGTAATTTAGATGAGTTTGGCATAGTTTGATATTGCTTGTAACATTTTTTGTAATTTTAAAGTGATTGGGCTGAGTTTGGGGTGGTAAGGGGTAGTTGGGGGTGATTTATGGTAGCCGAAGTAATTTAGGTGAGTTAGGCATAGTTTGCCATGATTTGTAGCATTTTTTTGTAATTTTAAAGTGATTGGGTTTAGTTTGTGTTTGGTAAGGGGTAGTTGGGGGTGATTTATGGTAGCCGCAGTAATTTAAGTGAGTTTGGCATAGTTTGCTATGATTTGTAGCATTTTTTGTAATTTTAAAGTGATTGGGATGAGTTAGGGGTGGCAAGGGGTAGTTGGGGGTGATTTATGATAGCCGAAGTAATTTAAGTGAGTTTGGCATAGTTTGGTATGGTTTGTAGAATTTTTTGTAATTTTAAAGTGATTGGGATGAGTTAGGGGTGGCAAGGGGTAGTTGGGGGTGATTTATGATAGCCGAAGTAATTTAAGTGAGTTTGGCATAGTTTGGTATGGTTTGTAGAATTTTTTGTAATTTTAAAGTGATTGGGATGAGTTAGGGGTGGCAAGGGGTAGTTGGGGGTGATTTATGATAGCCGAAGTAATTTAAGTGAGTTTGGCATAGTTTGCTATGGTTTGTAGCATTTTTTTGTAATTTTAAATTGATTGGGCTTATTTTGGGGTAGTAAGGGGTTGTTGGGGGTGATTTATGTTAGCCGAAGTAATTTAGGTGAGTTAGGCATAGTTTGCTATGGTTTGTGGCATTTTTTGTAATTTTAAAGTGATTGGGTTTAGTTTGTGGTTGGTAAGGGGTAGTTGGGGGTGATTTATGGTAGCCGCAGTAATTTAAGTGAGTTTGGCATAGTTTGCTATGATTTGTAGCATTTTTTGTAATTTGAAAGTGATTGGGATGAGTTAGGGGTGGCAAGGGGTAGTTGGGGGTGATTTATGATAGCAGAAGTAATTTAAGTGAGTTTGGCATAGTTTGGTATGGTTTGTAGAATTTTTTGTAATTTTAAAGTGATTGGGCGTATTTTGGGGTTGTAAGGGGTAGTTGGGGGTGATTTATGGTAGCCGAAGTAATTTAGGGGAGTTTGGCACAGTTTGCTACGGTTTGTAGATTTTTTTTGTAATTTTAAGGTGATTGAGCCTATTTTGGGGAGGTAAGGGGTAGTTGGGGGTGATTAATGGAGCCGAAGTAATTTAGATGAGTTTGGCATAGTTTGATATTGCTTGTAACATTTTTTGTAATTTTAAAGTGATTGGGCTGAGTTTGGGGTGGTAAGGGGTAGTTGGGGGTGATTTATGGTAGCCGAAGTAATTTAGGTGAGTTAGGAATAGTTTGCTATGATTTGTGTCATTTTGTTTTATTTTAAAGTGATTGGAGTTACTTGGGGTTGCTAAAGGGTGGTAAGGGATGATTTAAGATAACGGATCTAATTTATGTCAGTTTGGCTTAGTTCGGGAATTTTTTGGGGTTGATTTGGTAAAGTTTGCAGTGGTAAGAGCTATTTGAGGATGTTTAATGTTGACGGATTAAATTTGGAGTGATTTGGTAATTTTTAATTGAGTCACGGATCGACATTATAATTGAAATCAAAATTATAATTGAAATATCGGCGGCCTCGCTAGGTACGGCAAAAGTATGATCACGAAAGCAGAAACTCGACGTTGAAATTGTTTAGGTTAAATAAGTGCTTTTAATGTAAACCGGTCGCCCGTCGTCGAAGTTGTTTTGGCTAGATACGTGCTTCTAACATAAACACGGTCTCCGCGATCGGATCATTTTTTGTTTATTTTAGCCGGTTTTTATTGAATTACAAAGGAACCGGGCCGAATTTCGCAAAATCCTTTCTTAGTGTTCAGTTTCGGCACATGATACACCCGTGTCTAAAATTTCAAGTCGCCAGCCCTCACGGTTTGGGCTGTGGGTTGTCGGTGAATCAGTGAATGTGTAGATGTGTAGATGAGTGTGTCAGTGAGGACACTTCGCTTTATATATATAGATGATGTATGGTAGCCGAAGTAATTTAGGTGAGTCTGGCATAGTTTGTTATGATTTGTACACCTTTTTTTGTGATTTTAAGATGATATGGTTTGGTTTGTTGTGGTAAGGGATAGTTGGGGGTAATTTACGGTAGCCGAAGTAATTTAGATGATTCGGGTATAGTTTGTTATGATTTTTAGCATTTTTTTGTAATTTTAAAGTGATTGGGCTTTGTTTGTTGATGTTAAGTGTAGTTGGGGGTGATTTTTGATAGCCGAAGTAATTTAGGTGAGTTTGGCATAGTTTGCTATGGTTAGTAGCATTTTTTAGTAATTTAAAAGTGATTGGGTTTAGTTTGTTGTGGTAAGGATTAGTTGGTGATTATGTATGGTAGTCGAAGTAATTTAGGTGAGTTTGGCATAGTTTGCTATGGTTACTAGCATTTTTTTGTAATTTAAAGTGATTGGGTTTAGTTTGTTGTGGTAAGGGTTAGTTGGTGATGATTTAGAGTAGCCGAAGTAATTTAGGTGAGTCTGGCATAGTTTGTTATGATTTGAACACCTTTTTTGTAATTTTAAGATGATATGGTTTGGTTTGTTGTGGTAAGGGATAGTTGGGGGTAATTTAAGGTAGCCGAAGTAATTTAGGTGATTCTGGTATAGTTTGTTATGATTTTTAGCATTTTTTTGTAATTTTAAAGTGATTGCGCTTAGTTTGTTGCTGTAAAGTGTAGTTGGGGGTGATTTTTGATAGCCGAAGTAATTTAGGTGAGTTTGGCATAGTTTGCTATGGTTAGTAGCATTTTTTTGTAATTTAAAAGTGATTGGGTTTAGTTTGTTGTAATAAGGTTTAGTTGGTGATGATTTATGGTAGCCGAAGTAATTTAGGTGAGTTTGGCATAGTTTGCTATGGTTACTAGCATTTTTTTGCAATTTAAAAGTGATTTGGTTTAGTTTGTTGTGGTAAGGGTTAGTTGGTGATGATTTAGAGTAGCCGAAGTAATTTAGGTGAGTCTGGCATAGTTTGTTATGATTTGTACATCTTTTTTTGTAATTTGAAGATGATATGGTTTGGATTGTTGTGGTAGGGGATAGTTGGGGGTGATTTACGGTAGCCGAAGTAATTTAGGTGATTCTGGTATAGTTTGTTATAATTTTTAGCATTTTTTTGTAATTTTAAAGTGATTGGGTTTAGTTTGTTGTGGTAAGGGTTAGTTGGTGATGATTTAGAGTAGCCGAAGTAATTTAGGTGAGTCTGGCATAGTTTGTTATGATTTGTACACCTTTTTTTGTAATTTTAAGATGATATGGTTTGGTTTGTTGTGGTAAGGAATAGTTGGGGGTGATTTACGGTAGCCGAAGTAATTTAGGTGCTTCTGGTATAGTTTGTTATGATTTTCAGCATTTTTTTGTAATTTTAAAGTGTTTGGGCTTTGTTTGTTGATGTTAAGTGTAGTTGGGGGTGATTTTTGATAGCCGAAGTAATTTAGGTGAGTTTGGCATAGTTTGCTATGGTTAGTAGCATTTTTTAGTAATTTAAAAGTGATTGGGTTTAGTTTGTTGTGGTAAGGATTAGTTGGTGATGATTTATGGTAGCCGAAGTAATTTATGTGAGTTTGGCATAGTTTGTTATGATTTGTACACCTTTTTTTGTAATTTTAAGATGATATGGTTTGGTTTGTTGTGGTAAGGGATAGTTGGAGGTGATTTACGGTAGCCGAAGTAATTTAGGTGATTCTGGTATAGTTTGTTATGATTTTTAGCAGTTTTTTGTAATTTGAAAGTGATTAGGCTTAGTTTGTTGCTGTAAAGTGTAGTTGGGGGTGATTTTTGATAGCCGAAGTAATTTAGGTGAGTTTGGCATAGTTTGCTATGGTTAGTAGCATTTTTTAGTAATTTAAAAGTGATTGGGTTTAGTTTTTTGTGGTAAGGGTTAGTTGGTGATGATTTATGGTAGCCGAAGTAATTTAGGTAAGTTTGGCATAGTTTGCTATGGTTACTAGCATTTTTTTGTAATTTAAAAGTGATTGGGTTTAGTTTGTTGTGGTAAGGGTTAGTTGGTGATGATTTAGAGTAGCCGAAGTAATTTAGGTGAGTCTGGCATAGTTTGTTATGATTTGTACACCTTTTTTTGTAATTTTAAGATGATATGGTTTGGTTTGTTGTGGTAAGGGATAGTTGGGGGTGATTTACGGTAGCCGAAGTAATTTAGGTGATTCTGGTATAGTTTGTTATGATTTTTAGCATTTTTTTGTAATTTTAAAGTGATTGGGCTTAGTTTGTTGCTGTAAAGTGTAGTTGGGGGTGATTTTTGATAGCCGAAGTAATTTAGGTGAGTTTGGCATAGTTTGCTATGGTTAGTAGCATTTTTTAGTAATTTAAAAGTGATTGGGTTTAGTTTGTTGTGGTAAGGTTTAGTTGGTGATGATTTATGGTAGCCGAAGTAATTTAGGTGAGTTTGGCATAGTTTGCTATGGTTACTAGCATTTTTTTGTAATTTAAAGTGATTGGGTTTAGTTTGTTGTGGTAAGGGTTAGTTGGTGATGATTTAGAGTAGCCGAAGTAATTTAGGTGAGTCTGGCATAGTTTGTTATGATTTGAACACCTTTTTTGTAATTTTAAGATGATATGGTTTGGTTTGTTGTGGTAAGGGATAGTTGGGGGTGATTTACGGTAGCCGAAGTAATTTATGTAATTCTGGTATAGTTTTTTATGATTTTTAGCATTTTTTTGTAATTTTAAAGTGATTGGGCTTAGTTTGTTGCTGTAAAGTGTAGTTGGGGGTGATTTTTGATAGCCGAAGTAATTTATGTAAGTTTGGCATAGTTTGCTATGGTTAGTAGCTTTTTTTGTAATTTAAAAATGATTGGGTTTAGTTTGTTGTGGTAAGGGTTAGTTGGTGATGATTTATGGTAGCCGAAGTAATTTAGGTGAGTTTGGCATAGTTTGCCATGGTTACAAGCATTTTTTTGTAATTTAAAAGTGATTGGGTTTAGTTTTTTGTGGTAAGGGTTAGTTGGTGATGATTTAGAGTAGCCGAAGTAATTTAGGTGAGTCTGGCATAGTTTGTTATGATTTGTACACCTTTTTTTGTAATTTTAAGATGATATGGTTTGGTTTTTTGTGGTAAGGGATAGTTGGGGGTGATTTACGGTAGCCGAAGTAATTTAGGTGATTCTGGTATAATTTGTTATGATTTTTAGCATTTTTTTGTAATTTTAAAGTGATTGGGCTTAGTTTGTTGCTGTAAAGTGTAGTTGGGGGTGATTTTTGATAGCCGAAGTAATTTAGGTGAGTTTGGCATAGTTTGCTATGGTTAGTAGCATTTTTTAGTAATTTAAAAGTGATTGGGTTTAGTTTGTTTTGGTAAGGGTTAGTTGGTGATGATTTATGGTAGCCGAAGTAATTTAGGTGAGTTTGGCATAGTTTGCTATGGTTACTAGCATTTTTTTGTAATTTAAAAGTGATTGGGTTTAGTTTGTTGTGGTAAGGGTTAGTTGGTGATGATTTAGAGTAGCCGAAGTAAATTAGGTGAGTCTGGCATAATTTGTTATGATTTATACACCTTTTTTTGTAATTTTAAGGTGATATGGTTTGGTTTGTTGTGGTAAGGGATAGTTGGGGGTGATTTACGGTAGCCGAAGAAATTTAGGTGATTCTGGTATAGTTTGTTATGATTTTTAGCATTTTTTTGTAATTTTAAATTGATTGGGCTTAGTTTGTTGCTGTAAAGTGTAGTTGGTTGTGATTTTTGATAGCCGAAGTAATTTAGGTGAGTTTGGCATAGTTTGCTATGGTTAGTAGCATTTTTTAGTAATTTAATAGTGATTGGGTTTAGTTTGTTGTGGTAAGGGTTAGTTGGTGATGATTTGTGGTAGCCGAAGTAATTTAGGTGAGTTTGGCATAGTTTGCGATGGTTACTAGCATTTTTTTGTAATTTAAAAGTGATTAGTTTTAGTTTGTTGTGGTAAGGGATAGTTGGTGATGATTTAGAGTAGCCGAAGTAATTTAGGTGAGTCTGGCATAGTTTGTTATGATTTGTACACCTTTTTTTGTAATTTTAAGATGATATGGTTTGGTTTGTTGTGGTAAGGGATAGTTGGGGGTGATTTACGGTAGCCGAAGTAATTTAGGTGATTCTGGTATAGTTTGTTATGATTTTTAGCATTTTTTTGTAATTTTATAGTGATTGGGCTTAATTTGTTGCTGTAAGGTGTAGTTGGGCGTGATTTTTGATAGCCGAAGTAATTTAGGTGAGTTTGGCATAGTTTGCTATGGTTAGTAGCATTTTTTTGTAATTTAAAAGTGATTGGGTTTAGTTTGTTGTGGTAAGGTTTAGTTGGTGATGATTTATGGTAGCCGAAGTAATTTAGGTGAGTTTGGCATAGTTTGCTATGGTTACTAGCATTTTTTTGTAATTTAAAAGTGATTGGGTTTAGTTTGTAGTGGTAAGGGTTAGTTGGTGATGATTTAGAGTAGCCGAAGTAATTTAGGTGAGTCTGGCAGAGTTTGTTATGATTTGTACACCTTTTTTTGAAATTTTAAGATGATATGGTTTGGTTTGTTGTGGTAAGGGATAGTTGGGGGTGATTTACGGTAGCCGAAGTAATTTAGTTGATTCTGGTATAGTTTGTTATGATTTTTAGCATTTTTTTGTAATTTTATAGTGATTGGGTTTAGTTTGTTGTGGTAAGGTTTAGTTGGTGATGATTTATGGTAGCCGAAGTAATTTAGGTGATTCTGGTATAGTTTTTTATGATTTTTAGCATTTTTTTGTAATTTTAAAATGATTGGGCTTAGTTTGTTGCTGTAAAGTGTAGTTGGGGGTGATTTTTGATAGCCAAAGTAATTTAGGTGAGCTTGGCATAGTTTGCTATGGTTAGTAGCATTTTTTTGTAATTTAAAAGTGATTGGGTTTAGTTTGTTGTGGTAAGGGTTAGTTAATAATGATTTATGGTAGCCGAAGTAATTTAGGTGAGTTTGGCATAGTTTGCTATGGTTACTAGCATTTTTTTGTAATTTAAAAGTGATTGGGTTTAGTTTGTTGTGGTAAGGGTTAGTTGGTGATGATTTAGAGTAGCCGAAGTAATTTAGGTGAGTCTGGCATAGTTTGTTATGATTTGTACATTTTTTTTGTAATTTTAAGATGATATGGTTTGGTTTGTTGTGGTAAGGGATAGTTGGGGGTGATTTACGGTAGCCGAAGTAATTTAGGTGATTCTGGTATAGTTTTTTATGATTTTTAGCATTTTTTTGTAATTTTAAAATGATTGGGCTTAGTTTGTTGCTGTAAAGTGTAGTTGGGGGTGATTTTTGATAGCCAAAGTAATTTAGGTGAGCTTGGCATAGTTTGCTATGGTTAGTAGCATTTTTTTGTAATTTAAAAGTGATTGGGTTTAGTTTGTTGTGGTAAGGGTTAGTTAATAATGATTTATGGTAGCCGAAGTAATTTAGGTGAGTTTGGCATAGTTTGCTATGGTTACTAGCATTTTTTTGTAATTTAAAAGTGATTGGGTTTAGTTTGTTGTGGTAAGGGTTAGTTGGTGATGATTTAGAGTAGCCGAAGTAATTTAGGTGATTCTGGTATAGTTTTTTATGATTTTTAGAATTTTTTTGTAATTTTAAAGTGATTGGGCTTAGTTTGTTGCTGTAAAGTGTAGTTGGGGGTGATTTTTGATAGCCGAAGTAATTTATGTGAGTTTGGCATAGTTTGCTATGGTTAGTAGCATTTTTTTGTAATTTAAAAATGATTGGGTTTAGTTTGTTATGGTAAGGGTTAGTTGGTGATGATTTATGGTAGCCGAAGTAATTTAGGTGAGTTTGGCATAGTTTGCTATGGTTACTAGCATTTTTTTGTAATTTAAATGTGATTGGGTTTAGTTTTTTGTGGTAAGGGTTAGTTGGTGATGATTTAGAGTAGCCGAAGTAATTTAGGTGAGTCTGGCATAGTTTGTTATGATTTGTACACCTTTTTTTGTAATTTTAAGATGATATGGTTTGGTTTTTTGTGGTAAGGGATAGTTGGGGGTGATTTACGGTAGCCGAAGTAATTTAGGTGATTCTGCTATAGTTTGTTATGATTTTTAGCATTTTTTTGTAATTTTAAAGTGATTGGGCTTAGTTTGTTGCTGTAAAGTGTAGTTGGGGGTGATTTTTGATAGCCGAAGTAATTTAGGTGAGTTTGGCATAGTTTGCTATGGTTAGTAGCATTTTTTAGTAATTTAAAAGTGATTGGGATTAGTTTGTTTTGGTAAGGGTTAGTTGGTGATGATTTATGGTAGCCGAAGTAATTTAAGTGAGTTTGGCATAGTTTGCTATGGTTACTAGCATTTTTTTGTAATTTAAAAGCGATTGGGTTTAGTTTGTTGTGGTAAGGGTTAGTTGGTGATGATTTAGAGTAGCCGAAGTAAATTAGGTGAGTCTGGCAGAGTTTGTTATGATTTGTACACCTTTTTTTGAAATTTTAAGATGATATGGTTTGGTTTGTTGTGGTAAAGGATAGTTGGGGGTGATTTACGGTAGCCGAAGTAATTTAAGTGATTCTGGTATAGTTTGTTATGATTTTTAGCATTTTTTTGTAATTTTATAGTGATTGGGTTTAGTTTGTTGTGGTAAGGTTTAGTTGGTGATGATTTATGGTAGCCGAAGTAATTTAGGTGAGTCTGGCATAGTTTGTTATGATTTGTACACTTTTTTTTTGTAATTTTAAAATGATATGATTTTGTTTGTTGTGGTAAGGGATAGTTGGGGGTGATTTACGGTAGCCGAAGTAATTTAGGTAATTCTGGTATAGTTTTTTATGATTTTTAGCATTTTTTGGTAATTTTAAAATGATTGGGCTTAGTTTGTTGCTGTAAAGTGTAGTTGGGGGTGATTTTTGATAGCCAAAGTAATTTAGGTGAGTTTGGCATAGTTTGCTATGGTTAGTAGCATTTTTTTGTAATTTAAAAGTGATTGGGTTTAGTTTGTTGTGGTAAGGGTTAGTTAATAATGATTTATGGTAGCTGGTGGAGCAATGTGACGTGCTCTATTACCGTTAGGTTTCTTCAATCGAAATAATTTTTGACGTTATTTTTCTCAATGTTTATTTTTGCAATGCTGATTTTTTCTTCTCTCTATGTTGTTACCATGCAACATAACATGGCCGTATACAGAGAAACGAAGTATCGAACATGCCGCCCTCTATTGAAGCCTTGGCATTCAATGAACATTAAATTAATTTTATGCTAACAAACATGATTCGTTGAAACAATGATTTTGATAATAACAATGATAATATTTAATGCGCACTTTCTTAATTTGGAAGCACGCACAATTTCGTAACTGAACGTTTCACCACACCTCGAGCTGTTTTTACGGTAGCCACTCGGATGATACCATCAGCGCCAGTGTGTACTTGGAGGACTCTTCCCAAGGACCATTTAAGTGGAGGGAGGTTGTCTTCTTTGATTATCACTATTGAGTCCTCGCGAAGTAAATGATGGTATTGTTGACGCCATTTCGTGCGAGTCTGCAGTTCCGTTAAATAGTCACGAGACCACCTTTTCCAAAAATTTTGAGAAATTTGCTGCAGCCGTTGGAATTTTGACAATTTTGATTCGTGGATTTGCGTAACGTCTGGATCTGGTATTGCTGCCAACGATTCGCCAACGAGAAAGTGTGCGGGAGTTAGGGGGGAAGGATCATTGGGATTGCTCGACATTGGATGCAACGGTCTTGAATTTAAACAAGCTTCGATTTGACACAATACCGTACAAAGCTCTTCAAATGTTAAACATGCGTTTGCAACAACTCTCTTTAAATGTTGTTTTGCTGACTTTATGTTTGCCTCCCAAATTCCACCAAAATGTGGGGAACGCGGTGGTATGAAGTGCCATTGAATTCCCTCTTTCGAGAGCGCGTCACTAATCTGTGTTTGACCAGATCGAAGACATTTTAAAAGCTCTGAAAGTTCGTTTTTTGCCCCTACAAAATTGGTTGCGTTATCACAATATATGTGAGCGCATTTACCTCGTCTTGACACGAATCTGCGTAATGCAGCGATGAACGCTTCCGTCGTAAGATCGCTGACGACTTCTAAATGTATGGCTTTCGTTGAAAAACAAATGAAAAGACAGACAAATGCTTTTATTCGTTTAAAACCGCGCCCTTTCTTATCGCGAATAAATAAAGGACCTGCGTAGTCAATTCCAGTTACCGAAAAGGGACGTGAAGGTGTAATTCTTGAAGCAGGCAATTCACCCATTGTGTGTTTTGCTGGAATTGGATTTACTTTAAAGCATTGGACACATTGTTTTGTTATTTTTCTTGCCAGGTTTCTACCGCCCAGTGGCCAATATCTTTCGCGTAGAGATGCTAAACACGTCTGAGGTCCAGCATGTAGAAGCCTGATATGCTCCTCGCGCATGATCAAATCTGCTATTGGATGTTTATTTGGAACAATTACAGGATGTTTCTTAGTCCATGCTATTTTTGCATGACCTAACCGGCCTCCAACTCTGATTAGGCCTTTGTCGTCCATGATGGGACTAAGACAGATCAATTTACTTTTGATGTGAACTGTGCGTCCCTGATTGAGATCATGAAGTTCTCTACCAAAAGCATGTTGTTGAGCTAATCGTATTAGTTTTTCCCTTGATTGATTTAATTCAATTACTGATAGTGGCTCTAACATTCTATCAGCTGCTGTACGAGTGGAATTGAAGCAAAATCTTAAAACATATGCAGTTACTCGTACAAGCTTGTTCCATGACGAGAATCGTTTGAAAATCGTGTCATCTGATAGAACAGAAATGAATGATGACTGTGAGGATTTTCGAATTTCCGGTAAATGCTCTGCAGGTTCCACGTGAGAATGTGGCCACGTGGATTCACTGTTCTTTAACCATTCAGGCCCTTCCCACCATTTTGTCTCATGCTGCAATGTGTCAGGATTGACACCTCTGGAAATGAGATCAGCAGGATTGTCCTTGGTGTTGATATAATACCAATCAGTCTTGTTCGTTAAGGCTTGAATTTCTGCTACTCTGTTAGCTACGAATGTTTTCCACTGACCGGGAAAACCATTTATCCACGATAATGTGATTGTTGAATCGCACCAGTACCGCTCCTTGGATGCAAAAATCTTTAACGCTGATTTGATCTGACTCATTAGCCTCGATAAAAGCAATGCACCGCATAGTTCTAATTTGGGTATGCTAGTAGTTTTTAGAGGAGCTACTCGACCCTTTGAACAAAGCAATGACACCTTGCAATTCCCGAAATTGTCTAATGAACGCATGTAGATGGCTGCACCGTACGCGGTTTCTGAGGCGTCTGAAAATCCGTGTATTTCTATTAGATTTGCGTTAATTAACAAAACATGTCTAGGAATGTGAATGCTGTTCAGAAAGTGCAACTTTGATTCGAATGTTTTCCACAAGTTGTGCATTTCTATAGGTACCGATTCATCCCATGCAAGCTTGATTTGCCAAAGTTTTTGTAGAATTATCTTGGCAACAGTGATTACAGGACCGATGATTCCCAATGGATCAAAAATTCTTGCTATGCTGGCAAGAATTATGCGTTTGGTAATTTTGTTTTTGTTAGTGCTTGTGTCTTTTATTGAGAATGTGAAGGTGTCTTGAGCTGGTCCCCATATCAGTCCCAATGTTTTTGTGTTTTTGTCATGAGCTATACTCATGTAAGGATTGTCTGGAGTAACAGCAGATATGGACCTCATGACTGTTTGATCGTTCGAGACCCATTTACGAAGCTGAAAGCCTCCTGATTGAAGAATTTCTAAAACTTCGTTGCTAATTTTGATTACTTGTTCGGGTGTATCTGCTCCGGTTATAAGATCATCAACGTAAAAATCACTTAATATGACTGACGCTGCTACTGGTAATTTGTTTATGTGTTGATGTGCTGTTTCTTGTAAACAACGAGTTGCGAGGTAAGGTGCGGAGGCAGTTCCATACGTAACCGTGTTTAATTCGTAGGTGTCGAGTATGTCATTTGGATCATCACGCCACACTATGCGTTGCAATGCTCGATCTTTCTCCGCCACCAATATCTGTCGATACATTTTTTCTACATCAGCAGTGACCACGATTGTGTGTTTTCGAAAGCGAATCAAAATTGAAAATAATTCATCTTGTATGGTTGGACCTATGGCCTGAATATCGTTCAACGAAAAGTCGGATGTGGATTTAGCGGAAGCATCAAACACGACCCGAATCTTTGAAGTGATGCTGTCTTGCTTTAATACTGCATGATGAGGTAGAAAAAACGTGGATGTTGAGGAATCGTCCCCTTGTATCTGGGACATGTGACCAAGATTGATGTATTCATCAATAAATTCTTTGTATTGCGCCTTTAGGTCTGAATTTTTGTTTAATTTCTTTTCTAACGCGAAAAAACGTTTGGTAGCCATGCTTTTTGAATCTCCTAATATGGAGCGATCTGATTTCAGAGGCAAGTGAACAATGAATCGCCCATCCCCATTACGAGTAGTGTTTGCTTTAAAATGATCCTCACAGAATTGCTCGTCGACGGAACGAGCTTTTCCTTTATGCTGAAATCCCTCTTCTATTTCCCAAAACTTGACCAATTCGTTTTGTAATTGGTAATTGTTTAAATTGAGGTGGCAATTCGTGTTGTGCATTGTGAACAAAGTTGTCGTTTGAGTTGGACCACCCACAATCCAACCTAGTACCGTTTTTTGAAGTTTTGGTTTGTTACGGCCTAAACGAATTTGTCCGACTGAAGTGAGGTCCCAAAATATGCCTCCACCTATCAAGATGTCAATTGAGCCTACCTTGTCAAACGTTGGATCTGCTAATGGAATCTGTGAAGGAATTGGAATTTCGCTTCTATTCAATGGAAAAGCTGGCAGATTGTGCGTTATTTGCGGAGTTACAAGACAAAACAACGATGTTTGAAAGTTATTTAGACGAGATTGAATTTTGATGGTTGTGCCCTTGTTGATTGTGGACGTGGTGTTGTTTATGCCTTCAATTCGAATTTCTTGTTTTATTGTAGACAGCTGCAGCTTGTCACAAAACGTTTGCGTGATGTAATTCGATTGAGAACAAGAGTCTAGCAACGCTCTGCATTCATGTATGTTTCCGAATTTATCCTTTATCTTGACCATGGCAGTCGATAATATAATGTATGATGATGTTGATGAAGTAGCACTGACTGAGTGTCCGGTGACTACTGGGCTTTCCGATGAATTCGGACCGTTTTCTTGGCTTTTGCTCATTGGTTCTTGACTTGGACACAATAAGGAATTGTGCCTTTGTTTACAATGCCGACAAGAACCACCTTTGCATTTGTTTGCCATGTGGTTGAATCCCAAACAGTTGAGACATAGTCGTAGTCATTTTACTAAACGCTCTCGTTCCGTAACTGCAAGCTTCAAGAAGTCATTGCAAGTGTAAATGAAATGGCTGCCCTTGCAATTAGGACAGTTTCTACTGTTTGTTGTAGATAAATGCATTTTTGTCGTTAACTTAGACTTACCAAGGTTTTGTCTTTCAGTTTCTCTAGATTTCGGTGGATGAATGCTCTCCAAAAGTTGACATCTTGTTTTGAGAAACGCTGTGAATTGTTCTAATGTTGGAAACTCCTTGTCGTTTAAATTTGTTTCCTCCCATTCACGCCTTGTTACATGGTCTAACTTATTTCCGATTATGTGAATTAATAATAGATTCCACTCCTCTGTTTTTTGACCTAATATATTTAGGGCCGTTAAGTTCTTTGTTAAATCATCTAGTAGATTTCGTAAGTCGTCACGTGATTCCTTTGCGATGTTTGGTAAGGCCAAGATTTTCGAAACGTAATTGTTAGCCATCAACTTCTTGTTTTCATAACGTTCGTTTAATAGAGCCCATGCGTGATTATAGCTCTCGGCAGAAATGGCAACTGATTGAATGACTTCAGCAGCAGCTTCTTTTAACGCTGCTCTCAAGTAATGTAAACGTTGAGTGTCTGTTAGAGCTTCGTTGTTATGAACAAGTTCCAAGAATTCGTCTTTGAAATATAACCATTTTTCAGTAGTACCGTCGAACGTTGGTAATGGTATCGTAGGGAGCTTTACTCTGACAGATGTATGACCTGAATCTGAGCCAGAATGTTTAGAACGAATGTCGTCTTGATTACCATTAGACATTCGGTCAGCTGATTCATCGTTTGGTGATATAAATCTATTAAGAGCCCCTTTGACGCGACCCATAATGTCAAAATACGAATTTTCAAAGGATTCGCGGTCCTGTGAATGAATTTCTGACGGTGTAACTTGGTCTACCAGTTCTATGCGCGTTTGAACTTCATCGAATTGGTCATACAAAGATTCATCTTTTGAAATGCGGACTGAAAGTACCTCTACGACATGCTGTGTAAGATTTGAGAGATCAACCTTGTCATTTACATGATTTATGAAACGAGTAAGTTTTGATTTTACTACGCGTCGTTTGATTTCTAATTCGTTTAAAGAGAGCTCCTGGATATTCTGCATGTTTAACGTTTAAATTGCAATGATTTCGGTAATAAGAATGACTTCTTAAACACGTTTATTGTTTATTGAGAAAATGAATGAGAGCGGGAATAAGTGAATGCACACTTACCCCGTAACCCCCTGACGATCGAAGAGAGTGGACCGGTTGTCGCGTTTCGTGCAAGTCGGAAGTCTTCTTGGCGATCGGCTTCCGCTTTGTTCCGATGTTGATGATTGTTCGGATAATATCCGGCTCGAAGGACCAAATTTTATGGTGGAGCAATGTGACGTGCTCTATTACCGTTAGGTTTCTTCAATCGAAATAATTTTTGACGTTATTTTTCTCAATGTTTATTTTTGCAATGCTGATTTTTTCTTCTCTCTTGATATGTTGTTACCAAGCAACATAACATGGCCGTATACAGAGAAACGAAGTATCGAACAGTAGCCGAAGTAATTTACGTGAGTTTGGCATAGTTTGCTATGGTTACTAGCATTTTTTTGTAATTTAAAAGTGATTGGGTTTAGTTTGTTGTGGTAAGGGTTAGTTGGTGATGATTTAGAGTAGCCGAAGTAATTTAGGTGAGTCTGGCATAGTTTGTTATGATTTGGACACCTTTTTTTGTAATTTGAAGATGATATGGTTTGGTTTGTTGTGGTAAGGGATAGTTGGGGGTGAATTACGGTAGCCGAAGTAATTTAAGTGATTCTGGTATAGTTTGTTATGATTTTTAGCATTTTTTTGTAATTTTATAGTGATTGGGTTTAGTTTGTTGTGGTAAGGTTTAGTTGGTGATGATTTATGGTAGCCGAAGTAATTTAGGTGAGTCTGGCATAGTTTGTTATGATTTGTACACTTTTTTTTTGTAATTTTAAGATGATATGATTTTGTTTGTTGTGGTAAGGGATAGTTGGGGGTGATTTACGGTAGCCGAAGTAATTTAGGTGATTCTGGTATAGTTTTTTATGATTTTTAGCATTTTTTGGTAATTTTAAAATGATTGGGCTTAGTTTGTTGCTGTAAAGTGTAGTTGGGGGTGATTTTTGATAGCCAAAGTAATTTAGGTGAGTTTGGCATAGGTTGCTATGGTTAGTAGCATTTTTTTGTAATTTAAAAGTGATTGGGTTTAGTTTGTTGTGGTAAGGGTTAGTTAATAATGATTTATGGTAGCCGAAGTAATTTACGTGAGTTTGGCATAGTTTGCTATGGTTACTAGCATTTTTTTGTAATTTAAAAGTGATTGGGTTTAGTTTGTTGTGGTAAGGGTTAGTTGGTGATGATTTAGAGTAGCCGAAGTAATTTAGGTGAGTCTGGCAGAGTTTGTTATGATTTGGACACCTTTTTTTGTAATTTGAAGATGATATGGTTTGGTTTGTTGTGGTAAGGGATAGTTGGGGGAGATTTACGGTAGCCGAAGTAATTTAAGTAATTCTGGTATAGTTTGTTATGATTTTTAGCATTTTTTTGTAATTTTAAAGTGATTGGGCTTAGTTTGTTGCTGTAAAGTGTAGTTGGGGGTGATTTTTGATAGCCGAAGTAATTTATGTGAGTTTGGCATAGTTTGCTATGGTTAGTAGCATTTTTTTGTAATTTAAAAATGATTGGGTTTAGTTTGTTGTGGTAAGGGTTAGTTGGTGATGATTTATGGTAGCCGAAGTAATTTAGGTGAGTTTGGCATAGTTTGCTATGGTTACTAGCTTTTTTTTGTAATTTAAAAGTGATTGGGTTTAGTTTGTTGTGGTAAGGGTGAGTTGGTGATGGTTTAGAGTAGCCGAAGTAATTTAGGTGAGTCTGGCATAGTTTGTTATGATTTGTACACCTTTTTTTGTAATTTTAAAATGATATGGTTTGGTTTGTTGTGGTAAGGGATAGTTGGGGGTGATTTATGGTAGCCGAAGTAATTTAGGTGATTCTGGTATAGTTTGTTATGATTTTTAGCATTTTTTTGTAATTTTAAAGTGATTGGGTTTAGTTTGTTGTGGTAAGTGTTAGTTGGTGGTGATTTAGAGTATGATTTGTTATGATTTTTAGCATTTTTTTTGTAATTTTAAAGTGATTGGGCTTAGTTTGTTGCTGTAAAGTGTAGTTGGGGGTGATTTTTGATAGCCGAAGTAATTTAGGTGAGTTTGGCATAGTTTGCTATGGTTAGTAGCATTTTTTTGTAATTTAAAAGTGATTGGGTTTAGTTTGTTGTGGTAAGGGTTAGTTGGTGATGATTTATGGTAGCCGAAGTAATTTAGGTGAGTTTGGCATAGTTTGCTATGGTTACTAGCATTTTTTTGTAATTTAAAAGTGATTGGGTTTAGTTTGTTGTGGTAAGGGTTAGTTGGTGATGATTTATGGTAGCCGAAGTAATTTAGGTGAGTTTGGCATAGTTTGCTATGGTTACTAGCTTTTTTTTGTAATTTAAAAGTGATTGGGTTTAGTTTGTTGTGGTAAGGGTGAGTTGGTGATGGTTTAGAGTAGCCGAAGTAATTTAGGTGAGTCTGGCATAGTTTGTTATGATTTGTACACCTTTTTTTGTAATTTTAAAATGATATGGTTTGGTTTGTTGTGGTAAGGGATAGTTGGGGGTGATTTATGGTAGCCGAAGTAATTTAGGTGATTCTGGTATAGTTTGTTATGATTTTTAGCATTTTTTTGTAATTTTAATTTGATTGGGCTTAGTTTGTTGCTGTAAATTGTAGTTGGGGGTGATTTTTGATAGCCGAAGTAATTTAGGTGAGTTTGGCATAGTTTGCTATGGTTAGTAGCATTTTTTAGTAGTTTAAAAGTGATTGGGTTTAGTTTGTTGTGGTAAGGGTTAGTTGGTGATGATTTATGGTAGCCGAAGTAATTTAGTTGAGTTTGGCATAGTTTGCTATGATTAGTAGCATTTTTTTGTAATTTAAAAGTGATTGGGTTTAGTTTGTTGTGGTAAGGGTTAGTTGGTGATGATTTATGGTAGCCGAAGTAATTTAGGTGAGTTTGGCATAGTTTGCTATGGTTACTAGCATTTTTTTGTAATTTAAAAGTGATTGGGTTTAGTTTGTTGTGGTAAGGGTTAGTTGGTGATGATTTAGAGTAGCCGAAGTAATTTAGGTGAGTCTGGCATAGTTTGTTATGATTTGTACACCTTTTTTTGTAATTTTAAGATGATATGGTTTGGTTTGTTGTGGTAAGGGATAGTTGGGGGTGATTTACGGTAGCCGAAGTAATTTAGGTGATTCTGGTATAGTTTGTTATGATTTTTAGCATTTTTTTGTAATTTTAATTTGATTGGGCTTAGTTTGTTGCTGTAAATTGTAGTTGGGGGTGATTTTTGATAGCCGAAGTAATTTAGGTGAGTTTGGCATAGTTTGCTATGGTTAGTAGCATTTTTTAGTAGTTTAAAAGTGATTGGGTTTAGTTTGTTGTGGTAAGGGTTAGTTGGTGATGATTTATGGTAGCCGAAGTAATTTAGGTGAGTTTGGCATAGTTTGCTATGGTTACTAGCATTTTTTTGTAATTTAAAAGTGATTGGGTTTAGTTTGTTGTGGTAAGGGTTAGTTGGTGATGGTTTAGAGTAGCCGAAGAAATTTAGGTGAATCTGGCATAGTTTGTTATGATTTGTACACCTTTTTTTGTAATTTTAAGATGATATGGTTTGGTTTGTTGTGGTAAGGGATAGTTGGGGGTGATTTACGGTAGCCGAAGTAATTTAGGTGATTCTGGTATAGTTTGTTATGATTTTTAGCATTTTTTTGTAATTTTAAAGTGATTGGGCTTAGTTTGTTGCTGTAAAGTGTAGTTGGGGGTGATTTTTGATAGCCGAAGTAATTTAGGTGAGTTTGGCATAGTTTTCTATGGTTAGTAGCATTTTTTTGTAATTTAAAAGTGATTGGGTTTAGTTTGTTGTGGTAAGGGTTAGTTAGTGATGATTTATGGTAGCCGAAGTAATTTAGGTGAGTTTGGCATAGTTAGCTATGGTTACTAGCATTTTTTTGTAATTTAAAATTGATTGGGTTTAGTTTGTTGTGGTAAGGGTTAGTTGGTGATGATTTAGAGTAGCCGAAGTAATTTAGGTGAGTCTGGCATAGTTTGTTATGATTTGTACACCTTTTTTTGTAATTTTAAGATGATATGGTTTGGTTTGTTGTGGTAAGGAATAGTTGGGGGTGATTTACGGTAGCCGAAGTAATTTAGGTGATTCTGGTATAGTTTGTTATGATTTTTAGCATTTTTTTGTAATTTTAAAGTGATTGGGCCTAGTTTGTTGCTGTAAAGTGTAGTTGGGGGTGATTTTTGATAGCCGAAGTAATTTAGGTATGTTTGGCATAGTTTGCTAAGGTTAGTAGCATTTTTTTGTAATTTAAAAGTGATTGGGTTTAATTTGTTGTGGTAAGGGTTAGTTGGTGATGATTTATGGTAGCCAAAGTAATTTAGGTGAGTTTGGCATAGTTTGCTATGGTTACTAGCATTTTTTTGTAATTTAAAAGTGATTGGGTTTAGTTTTTTGTGGTAAGGGTTAGTTGGTGATGATTTAGAGTAGCCGAAGTAATTTAGGTGAGTCTGGCATAGTTTGTTATGATTTTTACACCTTTTTTTGTAATTTTAAGATGATATGGTTTGGTTTGTTGTGGTAAGGAATAGTTGGGGGTGATTTACGGTAGCCGAAGTAATTTAGGTGATTCTGGTATAGTTTGTTATGATTTTTGGCATTTTTTTGTAATTTAAAAGTGATTGGGTTTAGTTTGTTGTGGTAATGGTTAGTTGGTGATGACTAAGAGTAGCCGAAGTAATTTAGGTGAGTCTGGCATAATTTGTTATGATTTGTACACCATTTTTTGTAATTTTAAGATGATATGGTTTGGTTTGTTGTGGTAAGGGATAGTTGGGGGTGATTTACGGTAGCCGAAGTAATTTAGGTTATTCTGGTATAGTTTGTTATGATTTTTAGCATTTTTTTGTAATTTTAATTTGATTGGGCTTAGTTTGTTGCTGTAAATTGTAGTTGGGGGTGATTTTTGATAGCCGAAGTAATTTAGGTGAGTTTGGCATAGTTTGCTATGGTTAGTAGCATTTTTTAGTAGTTTAAAAGTGATTGGGTTTAGTTTGTTGTGGTAAGGGTTAGTTGGTGATGATTTATGGTAGCCGAAGTAATTTAGGTGAGTTTGGCATAGTTTGCTATGATTACTAGCATTTTTTTGTAATTTAAAAGTGATTGGGTTTAGTTTGTTGTGGTAAGGGTTAGTTGGTGATGATTGAGAGTAGCCGAAGTAATTTAGGTGAGTCTGGCATAGTTTGTTATGATTTGTACACCTTTTTTTGTAATTTTAAGATGATATGGTTTGGTTTGTTGTGGTAAGGGATAGTTGGGGGTGATTTACGGTAGCCGAAGTAATTTAGGTGATTCTGGTATAGTTTGTTGTGATTTTTAGCATTTTTTTGTAATTTTAAAGTGATTGGGCTTAGTTTGTTGCTGTAAAGTGTAGTTGGGGGTGATTTTTGATAGCCGAAGTAATTTAGGTGAGTTTGGCATAGTTTTCTATGGTTAGTAGCATTTTTTTGTAATTTAAAAGTGATTGGGTTTAGTTTGTTGTGGTAAGTATTAGTTCGTGATGATTTATGGTAGCCGAAGTTATTTAGGTGAGTTTGGCATAGTTTGCTATGGTTACTAGCATTTTTTTGTAATTTAAAAGTGATTGGGTTTAGTTTGTTGTGGTAAGGGTTAGTTGGTGATGATTTAGAGTAGCCGAAGTAATTTAGGTGAGTCTGGCATAGTTTGTTATGATTTGTACACCTTTTTTTGTAATTTTAAGATGATATGGTTTGGTTTGTTGTGGTAAGGAATAGTTGGGGGTGATTTACGGTAGCCGAAGTAATTTAGGTGATTCTGGTATAGTTTGTTATGATTTTTAGCATTTTTTTGTAATTTTAATTTGATTGGGCTTAGTTTGTTGCTGTAAATTGTAGTTGGGGGTGATTTTTGATAGCCGAAGTAATTTAGGTGAGTTTGGCATAGTTTGCTATGGTTACGCATTTTTTGTAATTTAAAAATGATTGGGTTTAGTTTGTTGTGGTAAGGGTTAGTTGGTGATGATTTAGAGTAGCCGAAGTAATTAAGGTGAGTCTGGCATAGTTTGTTATGATTTGTACACCTTTTTTTGTAATTTTAAGATGATATGGTTTGGTTTGTTGTGGTAAGGGATAGTTGGGGGTGATTTACGGTAACCGAAGTAATTTAGGTGATTCTGGTATAGTTTGTTATGATTTTTAGCATTTTTTTGTAATTTTAAAGTGATTGGGCTAAGTTTGTTGCTGTAAATTGTAGTTGGGGGTGATTTTTGATAGCCGAAGTAATTTAGGTGAGTTTGGCATAGTTTGCTATGGTTAGTAGCATTTTTTTGTAATTTAAAAGTGATTGGGTTTAGTTTGTTGTGGTAAGGGTTAGTTGGTGATGATTTATGGTAGCCGAAGTAATTTAGGTGAGTTTGGCATAGTTTGCTATGGTTAGTAGCATTTTTTTGTAATTTAAAAGTGATTGGGTTTAGTTTGTTGTGGTAAGGGTTAGTTGGTGATGATTTAGAGTAGCCGAAGTAATTTAGGTGAGTCTGGCATAGTTTGTTATGATTTGTACACCTTTTTTTGTAATTTTAAGATGATATGGTTTGCTTTGTTGTGGTAAGAAATAGTTGGGGGTGATTTACGGTAGCCGAAGTAATTTAGGTGATTCTGGTATAGTTTGTTATGATTTTTAGCATTTTTTTGTAATTTAAAAGTGATTGGGTTTAGTTTTTTGTGGTAAGGGTTAGTTGGTGATGATTTAGAGTAGCCGAAGTAATTTAAGTGAGTCTGGCATAGTTTGTTATGATTTGTACACCTTTTTTTGTAATTTTAAGATGATATGGTTTGGTTTGTTGTGGTAAGGGATAGTTGGGGGTGATTTACGGTAGCCGAAGTAATATAGGTAATTCTGGTATAGTTTGTTATGATTTTTAGCATTTTTTTGTAATTTTAAAGTGATTGGGCTTAGTTTGTTGCTGTAAAGTGTAGTTGGGGGTGATTTTTGATAGCCGAAGTAATTTAGGTGAGTTTGGCATAGTTTTCTATGGTTAGTAGCATTTTTTTGTAATTTAAAAGTGATTGGGTTTAGTTTGTTGTGGTAAGGGTTAGTTGGTGATGATTTATGGTAGCCGAAGTTATTTAGGTGAGTTTGGCATAGTTTGCTATGGTTACTAGCATTTTTTTGTAATTTAAAAGTGATTGGGTTTAGTTTGTTGTGGTAAGGGTTAGTTGGTGATGATTTAGAGTAGCCGAAGTAATTTAGGTGAGTCTGGCATAGTTTGTTATGATTTGTACACCTTTTTTTGTAATTTTAAGATGATATGGTTTGGTTTGTTGTGGTAAGGAATAGTTGGGGGTGATTTACGGTAGCCGAAGTAATTTAGGTGATTCTGGTATAGTTTGTTATGATTTTTAGCATTTTTTTGTAATTTTAATTTGATTGGGCTTAGTTTGTTGCTGTAAATTGTAGTTGGGGGTGATTTTTGATAGCCGAAGTAATTTAGGTGAGTTTGGCATAGTTTGCTATGGTTAGTAGCATTTTTTAGTAGTTTAAAAGTAATTGGGTTTAGTTTGTTGTGGTAAGGGTTGGTTGGTGATGATTTATGGTAGCCGAAGTAATTTAGGTGAGTTTGGCATAGTTTGCTATGGTTACGCATTTTTTGTAATTTAAAAATGATTGGGTTTAGTTTGTTGTGGTAAGGGTTAGTTGGTGATGATTTAGAGTAGCCGAAGTAATTAAGGTGAGTCTGGCATAGTTTGTTATGATTTGTACACCTTTTTTTGTAATTTTAAGATGATATGGTTTGGTTTGTTGTGGTAAGGGATAGTTGGGGGTGATTTACGGTAACCGAAGTAATTTAGGTGATTCTGGTATAGTTTGTTATGATTTTTAGCATTTTTTTGTAATTTTAAAGTGATTGGGCTAAGTTTGTTGCTGTAAATTGTAGTTGGGGGTGATTTTTGATAGCCGAAGTAATTTAGGTGAGTTTGGCATAGTTTGCTATGGTTTGTAGCATTTTTTTGTAATTTAAAAGTGATTGGGTTTAATTTGTTGTGGTAAGGGTTAGTTGGTGATGATTTATGGTAGCCGAAGTAATTTAGGTGAGTTTGGCATAGTTTGCTATGGTTACTAGCATTTTATTGTAATTTAAAAGTGATTGGGTTTAGTTTGTTGTGGTAAGGGTTAGTTGGTGATGATTTAGAGTAGCCGAAGTAATTTAGGTGAGTCTGGCATAGTTTGTTATGATTTTTAGCATTTTTTTGTAATTTTAAAGTGATTGGGCTTAGTTTGTTGCTGTAAAGTGTAGTTGGGGGTGATTTTTGATAGCCGAAGTAATTTAGGTGAGTTTGGCATAGTTTGCTATGGTTAGTAGCATTTTTTTGTAATTTAAAATTGATTGGGTTTAGTTTTTTGTGGTAAGGGTTAGTTGGTGATGATTTAGAGTAGCCGAAGTAATTTAGGTGAGTCTGGCATAGTTTGTTATGATTTGTACACCTTTTTTTGTAATTTTAAGATGACATGGTTTGGTTTGTTGTGGTAAGGGATAATTGGGGGTGATTTACGGTAGCCGAAGTAATTTAGGTAATTCTGGTATAGTTTGTTATGATTTTTAGCATTTTTTTGTAATTTTAAAGTGATTGGGCTAAGTTTGTTGCTGTAAAGTGTAGTTGGGGGTGATTTTTGATAGCCGAAGTAATTTAGGTGAGTTTGGCATAGTTTGCTATGGTTAGTAACATTTTTTAGTAATTTAAAAGTGATTGGGTTTAGTTTGTTGTGGTAAGGGTTAGTTGGTGATGATTTATGGTAGCCGAAGTAATTTAGGTGAGTTTGGCATAGTTTGCTATGGTTACTAGCATTTTTTTGTAATATAAAAATGATTCGGTTTAGTTTGTTGTGGTAAGGGTTAGTTGGTGATGATTTAGAGTAGCCGAAGTAATTTAGGTGAGTCTGGCATAGTTTGTTATGATTTTTAGCATTTTTTTGTAATTTTAAAGTGATTGGGCTTAGTTTGTTGCTGTAAAGTGTAGTTGGGGGTGATTTTTGATAGCCGAAGTAATTTAGGTGAGTTTGGCATAGTTTGCTATGGTTAGTAACATTTTTTAGTAATTTAAAAGTGATTGGGTTTAGTTTGTTGTGGTAAGGGTTAGTTGGTGATGATTTATGGTAGCCGAAGTAATTTAGGTGAGTTTGGCATAGTTTGCTATGGTTACTAGCATTTTTTTGTAATTTAAAAGTGATTGGGTTTAGTTTGTTGTGGTAGGGGTTAGTTGGTGATGATTTAGAGTAGCCGAAGTAATTTAGGTGAGCCTGGCATAGTTTGTTATGATTTGTACACCTTTTTTTGTAATTTTAAGATGATATGGTTTGGTTTGTTGTGGTAAGGGATAGTTGTGGGTGATTTAGGGTAGCCGAAGTAATTTAGGTGATTCTGGTATAGTTTGTTATGATTTTTAGCATTTTTTTGTAATTTTAAAGTGATTGGGCTTAGTTTGTTGCTGTAAAGTTTAGTTGGGGGTGATTTTTGATAGCCGAAGTAATTTAGGTGAGTTTGGCATAGTTTGCTATGGTTAGTAGCATTTTTTTGTAATTTAAAAGTGATTGGGTTTAGTTTGTTGTGGTAAGGGTTAGTTGGTGATGATTTAGAGTAGCCGAAGTAATTTAGGGGAGTCTGGCTTAGTTTGTTATGATTTGTACAACTTTTCTTGTAATTTTAAGATGATATGGTTTGGTTTGTTGTGGTAAAGGATAGTTGGGAGTGATTTAAGGTAGCCGAAGTAATTTAGGTGATTCTGGTATAGTTTGTTATGATTTTTAGCATTTTTTTGTAATTTTAAAGTGATTGGGCTTAGTTTGTTGCTGTAAAGTGTAGTTGGGGGTGATTTTTGATAGCCGAAGTAATTTAGGTGAGTTTGGCATAGTTTGCTATTTTTAGTAGCATTTTTTTGTAATTTAAAAGTGATTGGGTTTAGTTTGTTGTGGTAAGGGTTAGTTGGTGATAATTTATGGTAGCCGAAGTAATTTAGGTGAGTTTGGCATAGTTTGCTATGGTTACTAGCATTTTTTTGTAATTTAAAAGTGATTGGGTTTAGTTTGTTGTGGTAAGGGTTAGTTGGTGATGATTTAGAGTAGCCGAAGTAATTTAGGTGAGTCTGGCATAGTTTGTAATGATTTGTACACCTTTTTTTGTAATTTTAATATGATATGGTTTGGTTTGTTGTGGTAGGGGATAGTTGGGGGTGATTTACGGTAGCCGAAGTAATTTAGGTGATTCTGGTATAGTTTGTTATGATTTTTAGCATTTTTTTGTAATTTTAAAGTGATTGGGCTTAGTTTGTTACTGTAAGGTGTAGTTGGTCGTGATTTTTAATATCCGAAGTAAATTAGGTGAGTTTGGCATAGTTTGCTATGGCTAGTAGCATTTTTTTGTAATTTAAAAGTGATTGGGTTTAGTTTGTTGTGGTAAGGGTTAGTTGGTGATGATTTATGCTAGCCGAAGTAATTTAGGTGAGTTCGGCATAGTTGGCTATGGTTACTAGCATTTTTATGTAATTTAAAATTGATTGGGTTTAGTTTGTTGTGGTAAGGGTTAGTTGGTGATGATTTAGAGTAGCCGAAGTAATTTATGTGAGTTTGGCATAGTTTGCTATGGTTACTAGCATTTTTTTGTAATTTAAAAGTGATTGGGTTTAGTTTGTTGTGGTAAGGGTTAGTTGGTGATGATTTAGAGAAGCCGAAGTAATTTAGGTGAGTCTGGCATAGTTTGTTATGATTTGTACACCTTTTTTTGTAATTTTAAGATAATATGGTTTGGTTTGTTTTTGTAAGGGATAGTTGGGGGTGATTTACGGTAGCCGAAGTAATTTAGGTGATCCTGGTATAGTTTGTTATGATTTTTAGCATTTTTTTGTAATTTAAAAGTGATTGGGTTTAGTTTGTAGTGGTAAGGGTTAGTTGGTGATGATTTATGGTAGCCGAAGTAATTTAGGTGAGTTTGGCATAGTTTGCTATGGTTACTAGCATTTTTCTGTAATTTAAAAGTGATTGGGTTTAGTTTGTTGTGGTAAGGGTTAGTTGGTGATGATTTAGAGTAGCCGAAGTAATTTAGGTGAGTCTGGCATAGTTTGTTATGATTTGTACACCTTTTTTTGTAATTTTAAGATGATATGGTTTGGTTTGTTGTGGTAAGGGATAGTTGGGGGTGATTTACGGTAGCCGAAGTAATTTAGGTGATTCTGGTATAGTTTGTTATGATTTTTAGCATTTTTTTGTAATTTTAAAGTGATTGGGCTTAGTTTGTTGCTGTAAAGTGTAGTTGGGGGTGATTTTTGATAGCCGAAGTAATTTAGGTGATTTTGGCATAGTTTGCTATGGTTAGTCGCATTTTTTTGTAATTTAAAATTGATTGGGTTTAGTTTGTTGTGGTAAGGGTTAGTTAGTGATGATTTATGGTAGCCGAAGAAATTTAGGTGAGTTTGGCATAGTTTGCTATGGTTACTAGCATTTTTTTGTAATTTAAAATTGATTGGGTTTAGTTTGTTATGGTAAGGGTTAGTTGGTGATTATTTAGAGTAGCCGAAGTAATTTCGGTGAGTCTGGCATAGTTTGTTATGATTTGTACACCTTTTTTTGTAATTTTAAGATGATATGGTTTGGTTTGTTGTGGTAAGGGATAGTTGTGGGTGATTTACGGTAGCCGAAGTAATTTAGGTGATTCTGGTATAGTTTGTTATGATTTTTAGCATTTTTTTGTAATTTTAAAGTGATTGGGCTTAGTTTGTTGCTATAAAGTGTAGTTAGGGGTGATTTTTGATAGCCGAAGTAATTTAGGTGAGTTTGGCATAGTTTGCTATGGTTAGTAGTATTTTTTTGTAATTTAAAAGTGATTGGGTTTAGTTTGTTGTGGTAAGGGTTAGTTGGTGATGATTTATGGTAGCCGAAGTAATTTAGGTGAGTTTGGCATAGTTTGCTATGGTTACTAGCATTTTTTTTTTTTTTAAAAGTGATTGGGTTTAGTTTGTTGTGGTAAGTGTTAGTTGGTGATGATTTAGAGTTGCCGAAGTAATTTAGGTGAGTCTGGCATAGTTTGTTATGATTTGTACACCTTTCTTTGTAATTTTAATATGATATGGTTTGGTTTGTTGTGGTAGGGGATAGTTGGGGGTGATTTACGGTAGCCGAAGTAATTTAGGTGATTCTGGTATAGCTTGTTATGATTTTTAGCATTCTTTTGTAATTTTAAAATGATTGGGCTTAGTTTGTTGCTGTAAAGTGTATTTGGGGGTGATTTTTGATAGCCGAAGTAATTTAGGTGAGTTTGGCATAGTTTGCTATGGTTAGTAGCATTTTTTTAAATTTAAAAGTGATTGGGTTTAGTTTGTTGTGGTAAGGGTTAGTTGGTGATGATTTAGAGTAGCCGAAGTAATTTATGTGAGTTTGGCATAGTTTGCTATGGTTACTAGCATTTTTTTGTAATTTAAAAGTGATTGGGTTTAGTTTGTTGTGGTAAGGGTTAGTTGGTGATGATTTAGAGAAGCCGAAGTAATTTAGGTGAGTCTGGCATAGTTTGTTATGATTTGTACACCTTTTTTTGTAATTTTAAGATGATATGGTTTGGTTTGTTTTTGTAAGGGATAGTTGGGGGTGATTTACGGTAGCCGAAGTAATTTAGGTGATCCTGGTATAGTTTGTTATGATTTTTAGCATTTTTTTGTAATTTTAAAGTGATTGGGCTTAGTTTGTTGCTGTAAAGTGTAGTTGGGGGTGATTTTTGATAGCCGAAGTAATTTAGGTGATTTTGGCATAGTTTGCTATGGTTAGTCGCATTTTTTTGTAATTTAAAATTGATTGGGTTTAGTTTGTTGTGGTAAGGGTTAGTTAGTGATGATTTATGGTAGCCGAAGAAATTTAGGTGAGTTTGGCATAGTTTGCTATGGTTACTAGCATTTTTTTGTAATTTAAAATTGATTGGGTTTAGTTTGTTATGGTAAGGGTTAGTTGGTGATTATTTAGAGTAGCCGAAGTAATTTCGGTGAGTCTGGCATAGTTTGTTATGATTTGTACACCTTTTTTTGTAATTTTAAGATGATATGGTTTGGTTTGTTGTGGTAAGGGATAGTTGGGGGTGATTTACGGTAGCCGAAGTAATTTAGGTGATTCTGGTATAGTTTGTTATGATTTTTAGCATTTTTTTGTAATTTTAAAGTGATTGGGCTTAGTTTGTTGCTGTAAAGTGTAGTTGGGGGTGATTTTTGATAGCCGAAGTAATTTAGGTGATTTTGGCATAGTTTGCTATGGTTAGTCGCATTTTTTTGTAATTTAAAATTGATTGGGTTTAGTTTGTTGTGGTAAGGGTTAGTTAGTGATGATTTATGGTAGCCGAAGAAATTTAGGTGAGTTTGGCATAGTTTGCTATGGTTACTAGCATTTTTTTGTAATTTAAAATTGATTGGGTTTAGTTTGTTATGGTAAGGGTTAGTTGGTGATTATTTAGAGTAGCCGAAGTAATTTCGGTGAGTCTGGCATAGTTTGTTATGATTTGTACACCTTTTTTTGTAATTTTAAGATGATATGGTTTGGTTTGTTGTGGTAAGGGATAGTTGTGGGTGATTTACGGTAGCCGAAGTAATTTAGGTGATTCTGGTATAGTTTGTTATGATTTTTAGCATTTTTTTGTAATTTTAAAGTGATTGGGCTTAGTTTGTTGCTATAAAGTGTAGTTAGGGGTGATTTTTGATAGCCGAAGTAATTTAGGTGAGTTTGGCATAGTTTGCTATGGTTAGTAGTATTTTTTTGTAATTTAAAAGTGATTGGGTTTAGTTTGTTGTGGTAAGGGTTAGTTGGTGATGATTTATGGTAGCCGAAGTAATTTAGGTGAGTTTGGCATAGTTTGCTATGGTTACTAGCATTTTTTTTTTTTAAAAGTGATTGGGTTTAGTTTGTTGTGGTAAGTGTTAGTTGGTGATGATTTAGAGTTGCCGAAGTAATTTAGGTGAGTCTGGCATAGTTTGTTATGATTTGTACACCTTTCTTTGTAATTTTAATATGATATGGTTTGGTTTGTTGTGGTAGGGGATAGTTGGGGGTGATTTACGGTAGCCGAAGTAATTTAGGTGATTCTGGTATAGCTTGTTATGATTTTTAGCATTCTTTTGTAATTTTAAAATGATTGGGCTTAGTTTGTTGCTGTAAAGTGTATTTGGGGGTGATTTTTGATAGCCGAAGTAATTTAGGTGAGTTTGGCATAGTTTGCTATGGTTAGTAGCATTTTTTTTAAATTTAAAAGTGATTGGGTTTAGTTTGTTGTGGTAAGTGTTAGTTGGTGATGATTTATGGTAGCCGAAGTAATTTATGTGAGTTTGGCATAGTTTGCTATGGTTACTAGCATTTTTTTGTAATTTAAAAGTGATTGGGTTTAGTTTGTTGTGGTAAGGGTTAGTTGGTGATGATTTAGAGAAGCCGAAGTAATTTAGGTGAGTCTGGCATAGTTTGTTATGATTTGTACACCTTTTTTTGTAATTTTAAGATGATATGGTTTGGTTTGTTTTTGTAAGGGATAGTTGGGGGTGATTTACGGTAGCCGAAGTAATTTAGGTGATTCCGGTATAGTTTGTTATGATTTTTAGCATTTTTTTGTAATTTAAAAGTGATTGGGTTTAGTTTGTAGTGGTAAGGGTTAGTTGGTGATGATTTATGGTAGCCGAAGTAATTTAGGTGAGTTTGGCATAGTTTGCTATGGTTACTAGCATTTTTCTGTAATTTAAAAGTGATTGGGTTTAGTTTGTTGTGGTAAGGGTTAGTTGGTGATGATTTAGAGTAGCCGAAGTAATTTAGGTGAGTCTGGCATAGTTTGTTATGATTTGTACACCTTTTTTTGTAATTTTAAGATGATATGGTTTGGTTTGTTGTGGTAAGGGATAGTTGGGGGTGATTTACGGTAGCCGAAGTAATTTATGTGATTCTGGTATAGTTTGTTATGATTTTTAGCATTTTTTTGTAATTTTAAAGTGATTGGGCTTAGTTTGTTGCTGTAGAGTGTAGTTGGGGGTGATTTTTGATAGCCGAAGTAATTTAGGTGATTTTGGCATAGTTTGCTATGGTTAGTCGCATTTTTTGTAATTTAAAAGTGATTGGGTTTAGTTTGTTGTGGTAAGGGTTAGTTAGTGATGATTTATGGTAGCCGAAGAAATTTAGGTGAGTTTGGCATAGTTTGCTATGGTTACTAGCATTTTTTTGTAATTTAAAATTGATTGGGTTTAGTTTGTTATGGTAAGGGTTAGTTGGTGATGATTTATGGTAGCCGAAGTAATTTAGGTGAGTTTGGCATAGTTTGCTTTGGTTACTAGCATTTTTTTGTAATTTAAAAGTGATTGGGTTTAGTTTGTTATGGTAAGGGTTAGTTGGTGATGATTTAGAGTAGCCGAAGTAATTTAGGTGAGTCTGGCATAGTTTGTTATGATTTGTACACCTTTTTTTGTAATTTTAAGATGATATGGTTTGGTTTGTTGTGGTAAGGGATAGTTGGGGATGATTTACGGTAGCCGAAGTAATTTAGGTGATTCTGGTATAGTTTGTTATGATTTTTAGCATTTTTTTGTAATTTAAAAGTGATTGGGTTTAGTTTGTAGTGGTAAGGGTTAGTTGGTGATGATTTATGGTAGCCGAAGTAATTTAGGTGAGTTTGGCATAGTTTGCTTTGGTTACTAGCATTTTTCTGTAATTTAAAAGTGATTGGGTTTAGTTTGTTGTGGTAAGGGTTAGTTGGTGATGATTTAGAGTAGCCGAAGTAATTTAGGTGAGTCTGGCATAGTTTGTAATGATTTGTACACTTTTTTTTGTAATTTTAAGATGATATGGTTTGGTTTGTTGTAGTAAGGGATAGTTGGGGGTGATTTACTGTGGCCGAAGTAATTTAGGTGATTCTGGAAATGTTTGTTATGATTTTTAGCATTTTTTTGTAATTTTAAAGTGATTGGGCTTAGTTTGTTGCTGTTAAGTGTAGTTGGGGGTGATTTTTGATAGCCGAAGTAATTTAGGTGAGTTTGGCATAGTTTGCTATGGATAGTAGTATTTTTTTGTAATTTAAAAGTGATTGGGTTTAGTTTGTTGTGGTAAGGGTTAGTTGGTGATGATTTATGGTAGCCGAAGTAATTTAGGTGAGATTGGCATAGTTTGCTATGGTTACTAGCATTTTTTTGTAATTTAAAAGTGATTGGGTTTAGTTTGTTATGGTAAGGGTTAGTTGGTGATGATTTAGAGTAGCCGAAGTAATTTAGGTGAGTCTGGCATAGTTTGTTATGATTTGTACCCCTTTTTTTGTAATTTTAAGATGATATGGTTTGGTTTGTTGTGGTAAGGGATAGTTGGGGATGATTTACGGTAGCCGAAGTAATTTAGGTGATTCTGGTATAGTTTGTTATGATTTTTAGCATTTTTTTGTAATTTTAAAGTGATTGGGCTTAGTTTGTTGCTGTAAAGTGTAGTTGGGGGTGATTTTTGATAGCCGAAGTAATTTAGGTGATTTTGGCATAGTTTGCTATGGTTAGTCGCATTTTTTTGTAATTTAAAAGTGATTGGGTTTAGTTTGTTGTGGTAAGGGTTAGTTAGTGATGATTTATGGTAGCCGAAGAAATTTAGGTGAGGTTGGCATAGTTTGCTATGGTTACAAGCATTTTTGTGTAATTTAAAATTGATTGGGTTTAGTTTGTTATGGTAAGGGTTAGTTGGTGATTATTTAGAGTAGCCGAAGTAATTTCGGTGAGTCTGGCATAGTTTGTTATGATTTGTACACCTTTTTTTGTAATTTTAAGATGATATGGTTTGGTTTGTTGTGGTAAGGGATAGTTGGGGGTGATTTACGGTAGCCAAAGTAATTTAGGTGATTCTGGTGTAGTTTGTTATGATTTTTAGCATTTTTTTGTAATTTTAAAGTGATTGGGCTTAGTTTGTTGCTGTAAAGTGTAGTTGGGGGTGATTTTTGATAGCCGCAGTAATTTAGGTGAGTTTGTCATAGTTTGCTATGGATAGTAGCATTTTTTTGTAATTTAAAAGTGATTGGGTTTAGTTTGTTGTGGTAAGAGTTAGTTGGTGATGATTTATGGTAGCCGAAGTAATTTAGGTCAGATTGGCATAGTTTGTTATGGTTACTAGCGTTTTTTTGTAATTTTAAAGTGATTGGGCTTAGTTTGTTGCTGTAAAGTGTAGTTGGGGGTGATTTTTGATAGCCGAAGTAATTTAGGTGATTTTGGCATAGTTTGCTATGGTTAGTCGCATTTTTTTGTAATTTAAAAGTGATTGGGTTTAGTTTGTTGTGGTAAGGGTTAGTTAGTGATGATTTATGGTAGCCGAAGAAATTTAGGTGAGGTTGGCATAGTTTGCTATGGTTACAAGCATTTTTGTGTAATTTAAAATTGATTGGGTTTAGTTTGTTATGGTAAGGGTTAGTTGGTGATTATTTAGAGTAGCCGAAGTAATTTCGGTGAGTCTGGCATAGTTTGTTATGATTTGTACACCTTTTTTTGTAATTTTAAGATGATATGGTTTGGTTTGTTGTGGTAAGGGATAGTTGGGGGTGATTTACGGTAGCCAAAGTAATTTAGGTGATTCTGGTGTAGTTTGTTATGATTTTTAGCATTTTTTTGTAATTTTAAAGTGATTGGGCTTAGTTTGTTGCTGTAAAGTGTAGTTGGGGGTGATTTTTGATAGCCGAAGTAATTTAGGTGAGTTTGTCATAGTTTGCTATGGATAGTAGCATTTTTTTGTAATTTAAAAGTGATTGGGTTTAGTTTGTTGTGGTAAGAGTTAGTTGGTGATGATTTATGGTAGCCGAAGTAATTTAGGTCAGATTGGCATAGTTTGTAATGGTTACTAGCGTTTTTTTGTAATTTAAAAGTGATTGGGTTTAGTTTGTTGTGGTAAGGGTTAGTTGGTGATGATTTATGGTAGCCGAAGTAATTTAGGTAATTTTGACATAGTTTGCTATGGTTAGTCGCATTTTTTTGTAATTTAAAAGTGATTGGGTATAGTTTGTTGTGGTAAGGGTTAGTTGGTGATGATTTATGGTAGCCGAAGTAATTTAGGTGAGTTTGGCATAGTTTGCTATGGTTACTAGCATTTTTATGTAATTTAACAGTGATTGGGTTTAGTTTGTTGTGGTAAGGGTTAGTTGGTGATGATTTAGAGTAGCCGAAGTAATTTAGGTGAGTCTGGCATAGTTTGTTATGATTTGTACACCTTTTTTTGTAATTTTAAGATGATATGATTTGGTTTGTTGTGGTAAGGGATAGTTGGGGGTGATTTACGGTAGCCAAAGTAATTTAGGTGATTCTGGTGTAGTTTGTTATGATTTTTAGCATTTTTTTGTAATTTTAAAGTGATTGGGCTTAGTTTGTTGCTGTAAAGTGTAGTTGGGGGTGATTTTTGATAGCCGAAGTAATTTAGGTGAGTTTGTCATAGTTTGCTATGGATAGTAGCATTTTTTTGTAATTTAAAAGTGATTGGGTTTAGTTTGTTGTGGTAAGAGTTAGTTGGTGATGATTTATGGTAGCCGAAGTAATTTAGGTCAGATTGGCATAGTTTGTAATGGTTACTAGCGTTTTTTTGTAATTTAAAAGTGATTGGGTTTAGTTTGTTGTGGTAAGGGTTAGTTGGTGATGATTTATGGTAGCCGAAGTAATTTAGGTAATTTTGACATAGTTTGCTATGGTTAGTCGCATTTTTTTGTAATTTAAAAGTGATTGGGTATAGTTTGTTGTGGTAAGGGTTAGTTGGTGATGATTTATGGTAGCCGAAGTAATTTAGGTGAGTTTGGCATAGTTTGCTATGGTTACTAGCATTTTTATGTAATTTAACAGTGATTGGGTTTAGTTTGTTGTGGTAAGGGTTAGTTGGTGATGATTTAGAGTAGCCGAAGTAATTTAGGTGAGTCTGGCATAGTTTGTTATGATTTGTACACCTTTTTTTGTAATTTTAAGATGATATGATTTGGTTTGTTGTGGTAAGGGATAGTTGGGGGTGATTTACGGTAGCCAAAGTAATTTAGGTGATTCTGGTGTAGTTTGTTATGATTTTTAGCATTTTTTTGTAATTTTAAAGTGATTGGGCTTAGTTTGTTGCTGTAAAGTGTAGTTGGGGGTGATTTTTGATAGCCGAAGTAATTTAGGTGAGTTTGGCATAGTTTGCTATGGATAGTAGCATTTTTTTGTAATTTAAAAGTGATTGGGTTTAGTTTGTTGTGGTAAGGGTTAGTTGGTGATGATTTATGGTAGCCGAAGTAATTTAGGTGAGATTGGCATAGTTTGCTATGGATAGTAGCATTTTTTTGTAATTTAAAAGTGATTGGGTTTAGTTTGTTGTGGTAAGGGTTAGTTGGTGATGATTTATGGTAGCCGAAGTAATTTAGGTGAGATTGGCATAGTTTGCTATGGTTACTAGCGTTTTTTTGTAATTTAAAAGTGATTGGGTATAGTTTGTTGTGGTAAGGGTTAGTTGGTGATGATTTATGGTAGCCGAAGTAATTTAGGTGAGTTTGGCATAGTTTGCTATGATTACTAGCATTTTTATGTAATTTAACAGTGATTGGGTTTAGTTTGTTGTGGTAAGGGTTAGTTGTTGATAATTTAGAGTAGCCGAAGTAATTTAGGTGAGTCTGGCATAGTTTGTTATGATTTGTACACCTTTTTTTGTAATTTTAAGATGATATGGTTTGGTTTGTTGTGGTAAGGGATAGTTGGGGGTGATTTACGGTAGCCGAAGTAACTTAGGTGATTCTGGTATAGTTTGATATGATTTTTAACATTTTTTTATAATTTTAAAGTGATTGGGCTTAGTTTGTTGCTGTAAAGAGTAGTTGGGTGTGATTTTTAATTGCCGAAGTAATTTTGGTGAGTTTGGCATAGTTTGCTATGGTTACTAGCATTTTTTTGTAATTTAAAAGTGATTGGATTTAGTTTGTTGTGGTAAGGGTTAGTTGGTGATGATTTAGAGTAGCCGAAGTAATTTAGGTGAGTCTGGCATAGTTTGTTATGATTTGTACACCTTTTTTTGTAATTTTAAGATGATATGGTTTGGTTTGTTGTGGTAAAAGATAGTTGGGGGTGATTTACGGTAGCCAAAGTAATTTAGGTGATTCTGGTATAGCTTGTTATGATTTTTAGCATTTTTTTGTAATTTTAAAGTGATTGGGCTTAGTTTGTTGCTGTAAAGTGTAGTTGGGGGTGATTTTTGATAGCCGAAGTAATTTAGGTGAGTTTGGCATAATTTGCTATGGATAGTAGCATTTTTTTGTAATTTAAAAGTGATTGGGTTTAGTTTGTTGTGGTAAGGGTTAGTTGGTGATGATTTATGGTAGCCGAAGTAATTTAGGTGAGATTGGCATAGTTTGCTATGGTTACTAGAATTTTTATGTAATTTAAAATTGATTGGGTTTAGTTTGATGTGGTAAGGGTTAGTTGGTGATGATTTAGAGTAGCCGAAGTAATTTAGGTGAGTCTGGCATAGTTTGTTATGATTTGTACAGCTTTTTTTGTAATTTTAAGATGATATGGTTTGGTTTGTTGTGGTAAGGGATAGTTGGGGGTGATTTACGGTAGCCGAAGTAACTTAGGTGATTCTGGTATAGTTTGGTATGATTTTTAACATTTTTTTATTATTTTAAAGTGATTGGGCTTAGTTTGTCGCTGCAAAGTGTAGTTGGGGGTGATTTTTGATTGCCGAAGTAATTTAGGTGAGTTTGGCATAGTTTGCTATGGCTACTAGCATTTTTTTGTAATTTAAAGGTGATTGGGTTTAGTTTGTTGTGGTAAGGGTTAGTTGGTGATGATTTAGAGTAGCCGAAGTAATTTAGGTGAGTCTGGCATAGTTTGTTATGATTTGTACAGCTTTTTTTGTAATTTTAAGATGATATGGTTTGGTTTGTTGTGGTAAGGGATAGTTGGGGGTGATTTACGGTAGCCGAAGTAATTTAGGTGATTCTGGTATAGTTTGTTATGATTTTTACCATTTTTTTGTAATTTTAAAGTGATTGGGCTTAGTTTGTTGCTGTAAAGTGTAGTTGGGGGTGATTTTTGATAGCCGAAGTAATTTAGGTGATTTTGGCATAGTTTGCTATGGTTAGTCGCATTTTTTTGTAATTTAAAAATAATTGGGTTTAGTTTGTTGTGGCAAGGGTTAGTTGGTGATGATTTATGGTAGCCGAAGAAATTTAGGTGAGTTTGGCATAGTTTGCTATGGTTACTAGCATTTTTTTGTAATTTAAAAGTGATTGGGTATAGTTTGTTATGGTAAGGGTTAGTTGGTGATGATTTAGAGTAGCCGAAGTAATTTCGGTGAGTCTGGCATAGTTTGTTATGATTTGTACATCTTTTTTTGTAATTTTAAGATGATATGGTTTGGTTTGTTGTGGTAAGGGATAGTTGGGTCTGATTTACGGTAGCCGAAGTAATTTAGGTGATTCTGGTATAGTTTGTTATGATTTTTAGCATTTTTTTGTAATTTTAAAGTGATTGGGCTTAGTTTGTTGCTGTAAAGTGTAGTTGGGGGTGATTTTTGATAACCGAAGTAATTTAGGTGATTTTGGCATAGTTTGCTATGGTTAGTAGCATTTTTTTGTAATTTAAAAGTGATTGGGTTTAGTTTGTTGTGGTAAGGGTTAGTTGGTGATGATTTATGGTAGCTGAAGAAATTTAGGTGAGTTTGGCATAGATTGCTATGGTTACTAGCATTTTTTTGTAATTTAAAAGTGATTGGGTTTAGTTTGTTATGGTAAGGGTTAGTTGGTGATGATTTATGGTAGCCGAAGTAATTTAGGTGAGTTTGGCATAGTTTGTTATGATTTGTACACCTTTTTTTGTAATTTTAAATGATATGGTTTGGTTTGTTGTGGTAAGGTATAGTTGGGGGTGATTTACGGTAGCCGAAGTAATTTAAGTGATTCTGGTATAGTTTGTTATTATTTTTAGCATTTTTTTGTAATTTTAAAATGATTGGGCTTAGTTTGTTGCTGTAAAGTGTAGTTGGGGGTGATTTTTGATAGCCGAAGTAATTTAGGTGAGTTTGGCATAGTTTGCTATGGTTAGTAGCATTTTTTTGTAATTTAAAAGTGATTGGGTTTAGTTTGTTGTGGTAAGGGTTAGTTGGTGATGATTTATGGTAGCCGAAGGAATTTAGGTGAGTTTGGCATAATTTGCTATGGTTACTAGCATTTTTTTGTAATTTAAAAGTGATTGGGTTTAGTTTGTTGTAGTAAGGGTTAGTTGGTGATGATTTAGAGTAGCCGAAGTAATTTAGGTGAGTCTGGAATGGTTTGTTATGATTTGTACACCTTTTTTGTAATTTTAAGATGATATGGTTTGGTTTGTTGTAGTAAGGGATATTTGGGGGTGATTTACGGTAGCCGAAGTAATTTAGGTGATTCTGGAAATGTTTGTTATGTATTTTAGCATTTTTTTGTAATTTTAAAGTGATTGGGCTTAGTTTGTTGTGGTAAGGGTTAGTTGGTGATGATTTATGGTAGCCGAAGTAATTTAGGTGAGTCTGGCATAGTTTGTTATGATTTGTACACCTTTATTGTAATTTTAAGATGATATGGTTTGGTTTGTTGTGGTAAGGGATAGTTGGGGTGATTTACGGTAGCCGAAGTAATTTAGGTGATTCTGGTATAGTTTGTTATGATTTTTACCATTTTTTTGTAATTTTAAAGTGATTGGGTTTAGTTTGTTGCTGTAAAGTGTAGTTGGGGGTGATTTTTGATAGCCGAAGTAATTTAGGTGATTTTCGCATAGTTTGCTATGGTTAGTCGCATTTTTTTGTAATTTAAAAGTAATTGGGTTTAGTTTGTTGTGGCAAGGGTTAGTTGGTGATGATTTATGGTAGCCGAAGAAATTTAGGTGAGTTTGGCATAGTTTGCTATGGTTACTAGCATTTTTTTGTAATTTAAAAGTGATTGAGTTTAGTTTGTTATGGTAAGGGTTAGTTGGTGATGATTTAGAGTAGCCGAAGTAATTTAGGTGAATCTGGCATAGTTTGTTATGATTTGTACACCTTTTTTTGTAATTTTAAGATTATATGGTTTGGTTTGTTGTGGTAAGGGATTGTTGGGGATGATTTACGGTAGCCGAAGTAATTTAGGAGATTCTGGTATAGTTTGTTATGATTTTTAGCATTTTTTTGTAATTTTAAAGTGATTGGGTTTAGTTTGTTGCTGTAAAGTGTAGTTGGGGGTGATTTTTGATAGCCGAAGTAATTTAGGTGATTTTGGCATAGTTTGCTATGGTTAGTCGCATTTTTTTGTAATTTAAAAGTGATTGGGTTTAGTTTGTTGCGGTAACGGTTAGTTAGTGATGATTTATGGTAGCCGAAGAAATTTAGGTGAGTTTGGCATAGTTTGCTATGGTTACAAGCATTTTTTTGTAATTTAAAATTGATTGGGTTTAGTTTGTTATGGTAAAGGTTAGTTGGTGATTATTTAGAGTAGCCGAAGTAATTTCGGTGAGTCTGGCATAGTTTGTTATGGTTTGTACACCTTTTTTTGTAATTTTAAGATGATATGGTTTGGTTTGTTGTGGTAAGGGATAGTTGGGGGTGATTTACGGTAGCCAAAGTAATTTAGGTGATTCTGGTATAGTTTGTTATGGTTTTTAGCATTTTTTTGTAATTTTAAAGTGATTGGGCTTAGTTTGTTGCTGTAAAGTGTAGTTGGGGGTGATTTTTGATAGCCGAAGTAATTTAGGTGAGTTTGGCATAGTTTGCTATGGATAGTAGCATTTTTTTGTAATTTAAAAGTGATTGGGTTTAGTTTGTTGTGGTAAGGGTTAGTTGGTGATGATTTATGGTAGCCGAAGTAATTTAGGTGAGATTGGCATAGTTTGCTATGGTTACTAGCATTTTTATGTAATTTAACAGTGATTGGGTTTAGTTTGTTGTGGTAAGGGTTAGTTGGTGATGATTTAGAGTAGCCGAAGTAATTTAGGTGAGTCTGGCATAGTTTGTTATGATTTGTACACCTTTTTTTGTAATTTTAAGATGATATGGTTTGGTTTGTTGTGGTAAGGGATAGTTGGGGGTGATTTACGGTAGCCGAAGTAACTTAGGTGATTCTGGTATAGTTTGGTATGATTTTTAACATTTTTTATAATTTTAATGTGATTGGGCTTAGTTTGTTGCTGTAAAGTGTAGTTGGGGGTGATTTTTAATTGCCGAAGTAATTTTGGTGAGTTTGGCATAGTTTGCTATGGTTACTAGCATTTTTTTTGTAATTTAAAAGTGATTGGGTTTAGTTTGCTGTGGTAAGGATTAGTTGGTGATGATTTAGAGTAGCCGAAGTAATTTAGGTGAGTCTGGCATAGTTTGTTATGATTTGTACACCTTTTTTTGTAATTTTAAGATGATATGGTTTGGTTTGTTGTGGTAAGGGATAGTTGGGGGTGATTTACGGTAGCCGAAGTAATTTAGGTGATTCTGGTATAGTTTGTTATGATTTTTACCATTTTTTTGTAATTTCAAAGTGATTGGGTTTAGTTTGTTGCTGTAAAGTGTAGTTGGGGGTGATTTTTGATAGCCGAAGTAATTTAGGTGATTTTCGCATAGTTTGCTATGGTTAGTCGCATTTTTTTGTAATTTAAAAGTAATTGGGTTTAGTTTGTTGTGGCTAGAGTTAGTTGGTGATGATTTATGGTAGCCGAAGAAATTTAGGTGAGTTTGGCATAGTTTGCTATGGTTACTAGCATTTTTTTGTAATTTAAAAGTAATTGGGTTTAGTTTGTTATGGTAAGGGTTAGTTGGTGATGATTTAGAGTAGCCGAAGTAATTTAGGTGAGTCTGGCATAGTTTGTTATGATTTGTACACCTTTTTTTGTAATTTTAAGATGATATGGTTTGGTTTGTTGTGGTAAGGGATAGTTGGGGGTGATTTACGGCAACCGAAATAATTTAGGTGATTCTGGTATAGTTTGTTATGATTTTTAGAATTTTTTTGTAATTTTAAAGTGATTGGGCTTAGTTTGTTGCTGTAAAGTGTAGTTGGGGGTGATTTTTGATAGCCGAAGTAATTTAGGTGATTTTGGCATAGTTTGCTATGGTTAGTCGCATTTTTTTGTAATTTAAAAGTGATTGGGTTTAGTTTGTTGTGGTAAGGGTTAGTTAGTGATGATTTATGGTAGCCGAAGAAATTTAGGTGAGTTTGGCATAGTTTGCTATGGTTACTAGCATTTTTTTGTAATTTAAAATTGATTGGGTTTAGTTTGTTATGGTAAGGGTTAGTTGGTGATTATTTAGAGTAGCCGAAGTAATTTTGGTGAGTCTGGCATAGTTTGTTATGATTTGTACACCTTTTTTTGTAATTTTAAGATGATATGGTTTGGTTTGTTGTGGTAAGGGATAGTTGGGGGTGATTTACGGTAGCCAAAGTAATTTAGGTGATTCTGGTATAGTTTGTTATGATTTTTAGCATTTTTTGTAATTTTAAAGTGATTGGGCTTAGTTTGTTGCTGTAAAGTGTAGTTGGGGGTGATTTTTGATAGCCGAAGTAATTTAGGTGAGTTTGGCATAGTTTGCTATGGATAGTAGCATTTTTTTGTAATTTAAAAGTGATTGGGTTTAGTTTGTTGTGGTAAGGGTTAGTTGGTGATGATTTATGGTAGCCGAAGTAATTTAGGTGAGATTGGCATAGTTTGCTATGGTTACTAGCGTTTTTTTGTAATTTAAAAGTGATTGGGTTTAGTTTGTTGTGGTAAGGGTTAGTTGGTGATGATTTATGGTAGCCGAAGTAATTTAGGTAATTTTGACATAGTTTTCTATGGTTAGTCGCATTTTTTTGTAATTTAAAAGTGATTGGGTATAGTTTGTTGTGGTAAGGGTTAGTTGGTGATGATTTATGGTAGCCGAAGTAATTTAGGTGAGTTTGGCATAGTTTGCTATGGTTACTAGCATTTTTATGTAATTTAACAGTGATTGGGTTTAGTTTGTTGTGGTAAGGGTTAGTTGGTGATGATTTAGAGTAGCCGAAGTAATTTAGGTGAGTCTGGCATAGTTTGTTATGATTTGTACACCTTTTTTTGTAATTTTAAGATGATATGGTTTGGTTTGTTGTGGTAAGGGATAGTTGGGGGTGATTTACGGTAGCCGAAGTAACTTAGGTGATTCTGGTATAGTTTGGTATGATTTTTAACATTTTTTATAATTTTAATGTGATTGGGCTTAGTTTGTTGCTGTAAAGTGTAGTTGTGGGTGATTTTTAATTGCCGAAGTAATTTTGGTGAGTTTGGCATAGTTTGCTATGGTTACTAGCATTTTTTTTGTAATTTAAAAGTGATTGGGTTTAGTTTGCTGTGGTAAGGGTTAGTTGGTGATGATTTAGAGTAGCCGAAGTAATTTAGGTGAGTCTGGCATAGTTTGTTATGATTTGTACACCTTTTTTTGTAATTTTAAGATGATATGGTTTGGTTTGTTGTGGTAAGGGATAGTTGGGGGTGATTTACGGTAGCCGAAGTAATTTAGGTGATTCTGGTATAGTTTGTTATGATTTTTACCATTTTTTTGTAATTTCAAAGTGATTGGGTTTAGTTTGTTGCTGTAAAGTGTAGTTGGGGGTGATTTTTGATAGCCGAAGTAATTTAGGTGATTTTCGCATAGTTTGCTATGGTTAGTCGCATTTTTTTGTAATTTAAAAGTAATTGGGTTTAGTTTGTTGTGGCTAGAGTTAGTTGGTGATGATTTATGGTAGCCGAAGAAATTTAGGTGAGTTTGGCATAGTTTGCTATGGTTACTAGCATTTTTTTGTAATTTAAAAGTGATTGGGTTTAGTTTGTTATGGTAACGGTTAGTTGGTGATGATTTAGAGTAGCCGAAGTAATTTAGGTGAGTCTGGCATAGTTTGTTATGATTTGTACACCTTTTTTTGTAATTTTAAGATGATATGGTTTGGTTTGTTGTGGTAAGGGATAGTTGGGGGTGATTTACGGTAGCCGAAATAATTTAGGTGATTCTGGTATAGTTTGTTATGATTTTTAGAATTTTTTTGTAATTTTAAAGTTATTGGGCTTAGTTTGTTGCTGTAAAGTGTAGTTGGGGGTGATTTTTGATAGCCGAAGTAATTTAGGTGATTTTGGCATAGTTTGCTATGGTTAGTCGCATTTTTTTGTAATTTAAAAGTGATTGGGTTTAGTTTGTTGTGGTAAGGGTTAGTTAGTGATGATTTATGGTAGCCGAAGAAATTTAGGTGAGTTTGGCATAGTTTGCTGTGGTTACTAGCATTTTTTTGTAATTTAAAATTGATTGGGTTTAGTTTGTTATAGTAAGGGTTAGTTGGTGATTATTTAGAGTAGCCGAAGTAATTTCGGTGAGTCTGGCATAGTTTGTTATGATTTGTACACCTTTTTTTGTAATTTTAAGATGATATGGTTTGGTTTGTTGTGGTAAGGGATAGTTGGGGGTAATTTACGGTAGCCAAAGTAATTTAGGTGATTCTGGTATAGTTTGTTATGATTTTTAGCATTTTTTGTAATTTTAAAGTGATTGGGCTTAGTTTGTTGCTGTAAAGTGTAGTTGGGGGTGATTTTTGATAGCCGAAGTAATTTAGGTGATTTTCGCATAGTTTGCTATGGTTAGTCGCATTTTTTTGTAATTTAAAAGTAATTGGGTTTAGTTTGTTGTGGCAAGGGTTAGTTGGTGATGATTTATGGTAGCCGAAGAAATTTAGGTGAGTTTGGCATAGTTTGTTATGATTTGTACACCTTTTTTTGTAATTTTAAGATGATATGGTTTGGTTTGTTGTGGTAAGGGATAGTTGGGGATGATTTACGGTAGCCGAAGTAATTTAGGTGATTCTGGTATAGTTTGTTATGATTTTTAGCATTTTTTTGTAATTTTAAAGTGATTGGGTTTAGTTTGTTGCTGTAAAGTGTAGTTGGGGGTGATTTTTGATAGCCGAAGTAATTTAGGTGATTATGGCATAGTTTGCTATGGTTAGTCGCATTTTTTTGTAATTTAAAAGTGATTGGGTTTAGTTTGTTGTGGTAACGGTTAGTTAGTGATGATTTATGGTAGCCGAAGAAATTTAGGTGAGTTTGGCATAGTTTGCTATGGTTACAAGCATTTTTTTGTAATTTAAAATTGATTGGGTTTAGTTTGTTATGGTAAAGGTTAGTTGGTGATTATTTAGAGTAGCCGAAGTAATTTCGGTGAGTCTGGCATAGTTTGTTATGATTTGTACACCTTTTTTTGTAATTTTAAGATGATATGGTTTGGTTTGTTGTGGTAAGGGATAGTTGGGGGTGATTTACGGTAGCCAAAGTAATTTAGGTGATTCTGGTATAGTTTGTTATGATTTTTAGCATTTTTTTGTAATTTTAAAGTGATTGGGTTTAGTTTGTTGCTGTAAAGTGTAGTTGGGGGTGATTTTTGATAGCCGAAGTAATTTAGGTGATTATGGCATAGTTTGCTATGGTTAGTCGCATTTTTTTGTAATTTAAAAGTGATTGGGTTTAGTTTGTTGTGGTAACGGTTAGTTAGTGATGATTTATGGTAGCCGAAGAAATTTAGGTGAGTTTGGCATAGTTTGCTATGGTTACAAGCATTTTTTTGTAATTTAAAATTGATTGGGTTTAGTTTGTTATGGTAAAGGTTAGTTAGTGATGATTTATGGTAGCCGAAGAAATTTAGGTGAGTTTGGCATAGTTTGCTATGGTTACAAGCATTTTTTTGTAATTTAAAATTGATTGGGTTTAGTTTGTTATGATAAAGGTTAGTTGGTGATTATTTAGAGTAGCCGAAGTAATTTCGGTGAGTCTGGCATAGTTTGTTATGATTTGTACACCTTTTTTTGTAATTTTAAGATGATATGGTTTGGATTGTTGTGGTAAGGGATAGTTGGGGGTGATTTACGGTAGCCAAAGTAATTTAGGTGATTCTGGTATAGTTTGTTATGGTTTTTAGCATTTTTTTGTAATTTTAAAGTGATTGGGCTTAGTTTGTTGCTGTTAAGTGTAGTTGGGGGTGATTTTTGATAGCCGAAGTAATTTAGGTGAGTTTGGCATAGTTTGCTATGGTTAGTAGCATTTTTTTTGTAATTTAAAAGTGATTGGGTTTAGTTTGTTGTGGTAAGGGTTAGTTGGTGATGATTTATGGTAGCCGAAGTAATTTAGGTGAGTTTGGCATAGTTTGCTATGGTTACTAGCATTTTTTTGTAATTTAAAAATGATTGGGTTTAGTTTGTTGTGATAAGGGTTAGTTGGTGATGATTTAGAGTAGCCGAAGTAATTTAGGTGAGTCTGGCATAGTTTGTTATGATTTGTACACTTTTTTTTGTAATTTTAAGATGATATGGTTTGGTTTGTTGTGGTAAGGGATAGTTGGGGGTGATTTACGGTAGCCGAAGTAATTTAGGTGAGTTTGGCATAGTTTGCTATGGTTACTAGCATTTTTTTGTAATTTAAAAGTGATTGGGTTTAGTTTGTTGTGGTAAGGGTTAGTTGGTGATGATTTATGGTAGCCGAAGTAATTTAGGTGAGTTTGGCATAGTTTGCTATGGTTACTAGCATTTTTTTGTAATTTAAAAGTGATTGGGTTTAGTTTGTTGTGGTAAGGGTTAGTTGGTGATGATTTATGGTAGCCGAAGTAATTTAGGTGAGTTTGGCATAGTTTGCTATGGTTACTAGCATTTTTTTGTAATTTAAAGTGATTGGGTTTAGTTTGTTGTGGTAAGGGTTAGTTGGTGATGATTTAGAGTAGCCGAAGTAATTTAGGTGAGTCTGGCATATTTTGTTATGATTTGAACACTTTTTTTGTAATTTTAAGATGATATAGTATGGTTTGTTGTGGTAGGGGATAGTTGGGGGTAATTTAAGGTAGCCGAAGTAATTTAGGTGATTCTGGTATAGTTTGTTATGATTTGCACACCTTTTGTTGTAATTTTAAGATGATATGGTTTGGTTTGTTGTGGTAAGGCATAGTTGGGGGTGATTTACGCTAGCCGAAGTAATTTAGGTGATTCTGGTATAGTTTGTTATGATTTTTAGCATTTTTTTGTAATTTTAAAGTGATTGGGCTTAGTTTGTTGCTGTAAAGTGTAGTTGGGGGTGATTTTTGATAGCCGAAGTAATTTAGGTGAGTTTGGCATAGTTTGCTATGGTTACTAGCATTTTTTTGTAATTTAAAAGTGATTGGGTTTAGTTTGTTGTGGTAAGGGTTAGTTGGTGATGATTTAGAGTAGCCGAAGTAATTTAGGTGAGTCTGGCATAGTTTGTTATGATTTGTACACCTTTCCTTGTAATTTTAAGATGATATGGTTTGGCTTGTTGTGGTAAGGGATAGTTGGGGGTGATTTACGATAGCCGAAGTAATTTAGGTGATTCTGGTATAGTTTGTTATGATTTTTAGCATTTTTTGTAATTTTAAAGTGCTTGGGCTTAGTTTGTTGCTGTAAAGTGTAGTTGGGGGTGATTTTTGATAGCCGAAGTAATTTAGGTGAGTTTGGCATAGTTTGCTATGGTTAGTACCATTTTTTTGCAATTTTAAGTGATTGGGTTTAGTTTGTTGTGGTAAGGGTTAGTTGGTGATGATTTATGGTAGCCGAAGTAATTTAGGTGAGTTTGGCATAGTTTGCTATGGTTACTAGCATTTTTTTGTAATTTAAAAGTGATTGGGTTTAGTTTGTTGTGGTAAGGGTTAGTTGGTGATGATTTATGGTAGCCGAAGTAATTTAGGTGAGTTTGGCATAGTTTGCTATGGTTACTAGCATTTTTTTGTAATTTAAAAGTGATTGGGTTTAGTTTGTTGTGGTAAGGGTTAGTTGGTGATGATTTAGTGTAGCCGAAGTAATTTAGGTGAGTCTGGCATAGTTTGTTATGATTTGTACAACTTTTTTTGTAATTTTAAGATGATATGGTTTGGTTTGTTGTGGTAAGGGATAGTGGGGGTGATTTACGGTAGCCGAAGTAATTTAGGTGATTCTGGTATAGTTTGTTATGATTTTTAGCATTTTTTTGTAATTTTAAAGTGATTGGGCTTAGTTTGTTGCTGTAAAGTGTAGTTGGGGGTGATTTTTGATAGCCGAAGTAATTTAGGTGAGTTTGGCATAGTTTGCTTTGGTTAGTAGCATTTTTTTGTAATTTAAAAGTGATTGGGTTTAGTTTGTTGTGGTAAGGGTTAGTTGGTGATGATTTATGGTAGCCGAAGTAATTTAGGTGAGTTTGGCATAGTTTGCTATGGTTACTAGCATTTTTTTGTAATTTAAAAGTGATTGGGTTTAGTTTGTAGTGGTAAGGGTTAGTTGGTGATTATTTATCGTAGCCGAAGTAATTTAGGTGAGTTTGGCATAGTTTGCTATGGTTACTAGCATTTTTTTGTAATTTAAAAGTGATTGGGTTTAGTATGTTGTGGTAAGGGTTAGTTGGTGATGATTTAGAGTAGCCGAAGTAATTTAGGTGAGTCTGGCATAGTTTGTTATGATTTGTACACCTTTCCTTGTAATTTTAAGATGATATGGTTTGGCTTGTTGTGGTAAGGGATAGTTGGGGGTGATTTACGATAGCCGAAGTAATTTAGGTGATTCTGGTATAGTTTGTTATGATTTTTAGCATTTTTTGTAATTTTAAAGTGCTTGGGCTTAGTTTGTTGCTGTAAAGTGTAGTTGGGGGTGATTTTTGATAGCCGAAGTAATTTAGGTGAGTTTGGCATAGTTTGCTATGGTTAGTACCATTTTTTGCAATTTTAAGTGATTGGGTTTAGTTTGTTGTGGTAAGGGTTAGTTGGTGATGATTTATGGTAGCCGAAGTAATTTAGGTGAGTTTGGCATAGTTTGCCATGGTTACTAGCATTTTTTTGTAATTTAAAAGTGATTGGGTTTAGTTTGTTGTGGTAAGGGTTAGTTGGTGATGATTTATGGTAGCCGAAGTAATTTAGGTGAGTTTGGCATAGTTTGCTATGGTTACTAGCATTTTTTTGTAATTTAAAAGTGATTGGGTTTAGTTTGTTGTGGTAAGGGTTAGTTGGTGATGATTTATGGTAGCCGAAGTAATTTAGGTGAGTTTGGCATAGTTTGCTATGGTTACTAGCATTTTTTTGTAATTTAAAAGTGATTGGGTTTAGTTTGTTGTGGTAAGGGTTAGTTGGTGATGATTTAGTGTAGCCGAAGTAATTTAGGTGAGTCTGGCATAGTTTGTTATGATTTGTACAACTTTTTTTGTAATTTTAAGATGATATGGTTTGGTTTGTTGTGGTAAGGGATAGTGGGGGTGATTTACGGTAGCCGAAGTAATTTAGGTGATTCTGGTATAGTTTGTTATGATTTTTAGCATTTTTTTGTAATTTTAAAGTGATTGGGCTTAGTTTGTTGCTGTAAAGTGTAGTTGGGGGTGATTTTTGATAGCCGAAGTAATTTAGGTGAGTTTGGCATAGTTTGCTTTGGTTAGTAGCATTTTTTTGTAATTTAAAAGTGATTGGGTTTAGTTTGTTGTGGTAAGGGTTAGTTGGTGATGATTTATGGTAGCCGAAGTAATTTAGGTGAGTTTGGCATAGTTTGCTATGGTTACTAGCATTTTTTTGTAATTTAAAAGTGATTGGGTTTAGTTTGTTGTGGTAAGGGTTAGTTGGTGATGATTTATCGTAGCCGAAGTAATTTAGGTGAGTTTGGCATAGTTTGCTATGGTTACTAGCATTTTTTTGTAATTTAAAAGTGATTGGGTTTAGTATGTTGTGGTAAGGGTTAGTTGGTGATGATTTAGAGTAGCCGAAGTAATTTAGGTGAGTCTGGCATAGTTTGTTATGATTTGTACACCTTTCCTTGTAATTTTAAGATGATATGGTTTGGCTTGTTGTGGTAAGGGATAGTTGGGGGTGATTTACGATAGCCGAAGTAATTTAGGTGATTCTGGTATAGTTTGTTATGATTTTTAGCATTTTTTGTAATTTTAAAGTGCTTGGGCTTAGTTTGTTGCTGTAAAGTGTAGTTGGGGGTGATTTTTGATAGCCGAAGTAATTTAGGTGAGTTTGGCATAGTTTGCTATGGTTAGTACCATTTTTTGCAATTTTAAGTGATTGGGTTTAGTTTGTTGTGGTAAGGGTTAGTTGGTGATGATTTATGGTAGCCGAAGTAATTTAGGTGAGTTTGGCATAGTTTGCCATGGTTACTAGCATTTTTTTGTAATTTAAAAGTGATTGGGTTTAGTTTGTTGTGGTAAGGGTTAGTTGGTGATGATTTATGGTAGCCGAAGTAATTTAGGTGAGTTTGGCATAGTTTGCTATGGTTACTAGCATTTTTTTGTAATTTAAAGTGATTGGGTTGAGTTTGTTGTGGTAAGGGTTAGTTGGTGATGATTTAGAGTAGCCGAAGTAATTTAGGTGAGTCTGGCATAGTTTGTTATGATTTGAACACCTTTTTTTGTAATTTTAAGATGATATAGTTTGGTTTGTTGTGGTAAGGGATAGTTGGGGGTAATTTAAGGTAGCCGAAGTAATTTAGGTGATTCTGGTATAGTTTGTTATGATTTTCAGCATTTTTTTGTAATTTTAAAGTGATTGGGCTTAGTTTGTTGCTGTAAAGTGTAGTTGGGGGTGATTTTTGATAGTCGAAATAATTTAGGTGAGTTTGGCATAGTTTGCTTTGGATAGTAGCATTTTTTTGTAATTTAAAAGTGATTGGGTTTAGTTTGTTGTGGTAAGGGTTAGTTGGTGAAGATTTATGGTAGCCGAAGTAATTTAGGTGAGTTTGGCATAGTTTGCTATGGTTACTAGCATTTTTTTGTAATTTAAAAGTGATTGGGTTTAGTTTGTTGTGTTAAGGGTTAGTTGGTGATGATTTATGGTAGCCGAAGTAATTTAGGTGAGTCTGGCATAGTTTGTTATGATTTGTTCACCTTTCCTTGTAATTTTAAGATGATATGGTTTGGCTTGTTGTGGTACGGGATAGTTGGGGGTGATTTACGGTAGCCGAAGTAATTTAGGTGATTCTGGTATAGTTTGTTATGATTTTTAGCATTTTTTGTAATTTTAAAGTGCTTGGGCTTAGTTTGTTGCTGTAAAGTGTATTTGGGGTGATTTTTGATAGCCGAAGTAATTTAGGTGAGTTTGGCATAGTTTGCTATGGTTAGTACAATTTTTTTGCAATTTAAAAGTGATTGGGTTTAGTTTGTTGTGGTAAGGGTTAGTTGGTGATGATTTATGGTAGCCGAAGTAATTTAGGTGAGTTTGACATAGTTTGCCATGGTTACTAGCATTTTTTTGTAATTTAAAAGTGATTGGGTTTAGTTTGTTGTGGTAAGGGTTAGTTGGTGATGATTTATGGTAGCCGAAGTAATTTAGGTGAGTTTGGCATAGTTTGCTATGGTTACTAGCATTTTTTTGTAATTTAAAGTGATTGGGTTCAGTTTGTTGTAGTAAGGGTTAGTTGGTGATGATTTAGAGTAGCCGAAGTAATTTAGGTGAGTCTGGCATATTTTGTTGTGATTTGAACACCTTTTTTTGTAATTTTAAGATGATATAGTATGGTTTGTAGTGGTAGGGGAGAGTTGGGGGTAATTTAAGGTAGCCGAAGTAATTTAGGTGATTCTGGAATAGTTTGTTATGATTTGCACACCTTTTGTTGTAATTTTAAAATGATATGGATTGGTTTGTTGTGGTAAGGGATAGTTGGGGGTGATTTACGCTAGCCGAAGTAATTTAGGTGATTCTGGTATAGTTTGTTATGATTTTTAGCATTTTTTTGTAATTTTAAAGTGATTGGGCTTAGTTTGTTGCTGTAAAGTGTAGTTGGGGGTGATTTTTGATAGCCGAAGTAATTTAGGTGAGTTTGGCATAGTTTGCTATGGTTACTAGCATTTTTTTGTAATTTAAAAGTGATTGGGTTTAGTTTGTTGTGGTAAGGGTTAGTTGGTAATGATTTAGAGTAGCCGAAGTAATTTAGGTGAGTCTAGCATAGTTTTTTATGATTTGTTCACCTTTTTTTGTAATTTTAAGATGATATGGTTTGGTTTGTTGTGGTAAGGGATAGTTGGGGGTGATTTACGGTAGCCGAAGTAATTTAGGTAATTCTGGTATAGTTTGATATGATTTTTAGCATTTTTTTGTAATTTTAAAGTGATTGGGCTTAGTTTGTTGCTGTAAAGTGTAGTTGGGGGTGATTTTTGATAGCCGAAGTAATTTAGGTGAGTTTGGCATAGTTTGCTATGGTTAGTAGCATTTTTTTTAATTTAAAAGTGATTGGGTTTAGTTTGTTATGGTAAGGGTTAGTTGGTGATGATTTATGGTAGCCGAAGTAATTTAGGTGAGTTTGGCATAGTTTGCTATGGTTAGTAGCATTTTTTTGTAATTTAAAAGTGATTGGGTTTAGTTTGTTGTGGTAAGGGTTAGTTGGTGATGATTTAGTGTAACCGAAGTAATTTAGGTGAGTCTGGCATAGTTTGTTATGATTTGTACAACTTTTTTTGTAATTTTAAGATGATATGGTTTGGTTTGTTGTGGTAAGGGATATTGGGGGTGATTTACGGTAGCCGAAGTAATTTAGGTGATTCTGGTATAGTTTGTTGTGATTTTTAGCATTTTTTTGTAATTTTAAAGTGATTGGGCTTTGTTTGTTGCTGTAAAGTGTAGTTGGGGGTGATTTTTGATAGCCGAAGTAATTTAGGTGAGTTTGGCATAGTTTGCTTTGGTTAGTAGCATTTTTTTGTAATTTAAAAGTGATTGGGTTTAGTTTGTTGTGGTAACGGTTAGTTGGTGATGATTTATGGTAGCCGAAGTAATTTAGGTGAGTTTGGCATAGTTTGCTATGGTTACTAGCATTTTTTTGTAATTTAAAAGTGATTGGGTTTAGTTTGTTGTGGTAAGGGTTAGTTGGTGATGATTTATGGTAGCCGAAGAAATTTAGGTGAGTTTGGCATAGTTTGCTATGGTTACTAGCATTTTTTTGTAATTTAAAAGTGATTGGGTTTAGTTTGTTGTGGTAAGGGTTAGTTGGTGATGATTTAGAGTAGCCGAAGTAATTTAGGTGAGTCTGGCATAGTTTGTTATGATTTGTACACCTTTCCTTGTAATTTTAAGATGATATGGTTTGGCTTGTTGTGGTTAGGGATAGTTGGGGGTGATTTACGGTAGCCGAAGTAACTTAGGTGATTCTGGTATAGTTTGTTATGATTTTTAGCATTTTTTGTAATTTTAAAGTGCTTGGGCTTAGTTTGTTGCTGTAAAGTGTAGTTGGGGGTGATTTTTGATAGCCGAAGTAATTTAGGTGAGTTTGGCATAGTTTGCTATGGTTAGTACCATTTTTTTGCAATTTTAAGTGATTGGGTTTAGTTTGTTGTGGTAAGGGTTAGTTGGTGATGATTTATGGTAGCCGAAGTAATTTAGGTGAGTTTGGCATAGTTTGCCATGGTTACTACCATTTTTTTGTAATTTAAAAGTGATTGGTTTTAGTTTGTTGTGGTAAGGGTTAGTTGGTGATGATTTATGGTAGCCGAAGTAATTTAGGTGAGTTTGGCATAGTTTGCTATGGTTACTAGCATTTTTTGTAATTTAAAGTGATTGGGTTCAGTTTGTTGTGGTAAGGGTTAGTTGGTGATGATTTAGAGTAGCCGAAGTAATTTAGGTGAGTCTGGCATAGTTTGTTATGATTTGAACACCTTTTTTTGTAATTTTAAGATGATATAGTTTGGTTTGTTGTGGTAAGGGATAGTTAGGGGTAATTTAAGGTAGCCGAAGTAATTTAGGTGATTCTGGTATAGTTTGTTATGATTTTTAGCATTTTTTTGTAATTTTAAAGTGATTGGGCTTAGTTTGTTGCTGTAAAGTGTAGTTGGGGGTGATTTTTGATAGCCGAAGTAATTTAGGTGAGTTTGGCATAGTTTGCTATGGTTAGTAGCATTTTTTAGTAATTTAAAAGTGATTGGGTTTAGTTTGTTGTGGTAAGGATTAGTTGGTGATGATGTATGGTAGCCGAAGTAATTTAGGTGAGTTTGGCATAGTTTGCTATGGTTACTAGCATTTTTTTGTAATTTAAAGTGATTGGGTTTAGTTTGTTGTGGTAAGGGTTAGTTGGTGATGATTTAGAGTAGCCGAAGTAATTTAGGGGAGTCTGGCATAGTTTGTTATGATTTGAACACCTTTTATTGTAATTTTAAGATGATATGGTTTGGTTTGTTGTGTTAAGGGATAGTTGGGGGTAATTTAAGGTAGCCGAAGTAATTTAGGTAATTCTGGTATAGTTTGTTATGATTTTTAGCATTTTTTTGTAATTTTAAAGTGATTGGGCTTAGTTTGTTGCTGTAAAGTATAGTTGGGGGTGATTTTTGATAGCCGAAGTAATTTAGGTGAGTTTGGCATAGTTTGATATGGTTAGTAGCATTTTTTTAAATTTAAAAGTGATTGGGTTTAGTTTGTTATGGTAAGGGTTAGTTGGTGATGATTTATGGTAGCCGAAGTAATTTAGGTGAGTTTGGCATAGTATGCTATGGTTAGTAGCATTTTTTTGTAATTTAAAAGTGATTGGGTTTAGTTTGTTGTGGTAAGGGTTAGTTGGTGATGATTTAGTGTAGCCGAAGTAATTTAGGTGAGTCTGGCATAGTTTGTTATGATTTGTACAACTTTTTTTGTAATTTTAAGATGATATGGTTTGGTTTGTTGTGGTAAGGGATAGTTGGGGGTGATTTACGGTAACCGAAGTAATTTAGGTGATTCTGGTATTGTTTGTTATGATTTTTAGCATTTTTTTGTAATTTTAAAGTGATTGGGCTTAGTTTGTTGCTGTAAAGTGTAGTTGGGGGTGATTTTTGATAGCCGAAATAATTTAGGTGAGTTTGGCATAGTTTGCATTGGTTAGTAGCATTTTTTTGTAATTTAAAAGTGATTGGGTTTAGTTTGTTGTGGTAAGGGTTAGTTGGTGATGATTTATGGTAGCCGAAGTAATTTAGGTGAGTTTGGCATAGTTTGCTATGGTTACTAGCATTTTTTTGTAATTTAAAAGTGATTGGGTTTAGTTTGTTGTGTTAAGGGTTAGTTGGTGATGATTTATGGTAGCCGAAGTAATTTAGGTGAGTTTGGCATAGTTTGCTATGGTTACTAGCATTTTTTTGTAATTTAAAAGTGATTGGGTTTAGTTTGTTGTGGTAAGGGTTAGTTGGTGATGATTTAGAGTAGCCGAAGTAATTTAGGTGAGTCTGGCATAGTTTGTTATGATTTGTACACCTTTCCTTGTAATTTTAAGATGATATGGTTTGGCTTGTTGTGGTAAGGGATAGTTAGGGGTGATTTACGGTAGCCGAAGTAATTTAGGTGATTCTGGTATAGTTTGTTATGATTTTTAGCATTTTTTGTAATTTTAAAGTGCTTGGGCTTAGTTTGTTGCTGTAAAGTGTAGTTGGGGGTGATTTTTGATAGCTGAAGTAATTTAGGTGAGTTTGGCATAGTTTGCTATGGTTAGTTGCATTTTTTTGTATATTAAAAGTGATTGGGTTTAGTTTGTTGTGGTAAGGGTTAGTTGGTGATGATTTATGGTAGCCGAAGTAATTTAGGTGAATTTGGCATAGTTTGCTATGGTTACTAGCATTAGTTTGTAATTTAAAAGTGATTGGGTTTAGTTTGTTGGGGTAAGGGTTAGTTGGTGATGATTTAGAGTTGCCGAAGTAATTTAGGTGAGTCTGGCATAGTTTGTTATGATTTGTACACCTTTTTTTTGGTAATTTTAAGATGAAATGGTTTGGTTTGTTGTGGTAAGGGATAGTTGGGGGTGATTTACGGTAGCGGAAGTAATTTAGGTGATTCTGGTATAGTTTTTTATGATTTTTAGCATTTTTTTGTAATTTTAAAGTGATTGGGCTTAGTCTGTTGCTGTAAAGTGTAGTTGGGGGTAATTTTTGATAGCCGAAGTAATTTAGGTGAGTTTGGCATAGTTTGCTATGGTTAGTAGCATTTTTTTGTAATTTAAACGTGATTGGGTTTAGTTTGTTGTGGTAAGGGTTAGTTGGTGATGATTTATGGTAGCCGAAGTAACTTAGGTGAGTTTGGCATAGTTTGCTATGGTTACTAGCATTTTTTTGTAATTTAAAAGTGATTGGGTTTAGTTTGTTGTGGTAAGGGTTAGTTGTATGATTCTTAGCATTTTTTTGTAATTTAAAAGTAATTGGGTTTAGTTTGTTGTGGTAAGGGTTAGTTGGTGATGATTTAGAGTAACCGAAGTATTTTAGGTGAGTCTGGCATAGTTTGTTATGATTTGTACACCTTTTTTTGTAATTTTAAGATGATATGGTTTGGTTTGTTGTGGTAAGGGATAGTTGTGGGTGATTTACGGTAGCCGAAGTAATTTAGGTGAGTCTGGCATAGTTTGTTATGATTTGTACACCTTTTTTTGTAATTTTAAGATGATATGGTTGGTTTTGTTGTGATAAGGGATAGTTGGGGGTGATTTACGGTAGCCGAAATAATTTAGGTGATTTTGGTATAGTTTGTTATGATTTTCAGCATTTTTTTTGTAATTTTAAGATGATATGGTTTGGTTTGTTGTGGTAAGGGATAGTTGGGGGTGATTTACGGTAGCCGAAGTAATTTAGGTGAGTCTGGTATAGTTTGTTATGATTTTTAGCATTTTTTTGTAATTTTAAAGTGATTAGGCTTAGTTTGTTGCTGTAAAGTGTAGTTGGGGGTGATTTTTGATAGTCGAAGTAATTTAGGTGAGTTTGGCATAGTTTGCTATGGTTAGTAGCTTTTTTTTGTAATTTAAAAATGATTGGGTTTAGTTTGTTGTGGTAAGGGTTAGTTGGTGATGATTTATGGTAGCCGATGTAATTTAGGTGAGTTTGGCATAGTTTGCTATGGTTACTAGCATTTTTTTGTAATTTAAAAGTAATAGGGTTTAGTTTGTTGTGGTAAGGGTTAGTTGGTGATGATTTAGAGTAACCGAAGTAATTTAGGTGAGTCTGGCATAGTTTGTTATGATTTGTACACCTTTTTTTGTAATTTTAAGATGATATGGTTTGGTTTGTTGTGGTAAGGGATAGTTGTGGGTGATTTACGGTAGCCGAAGTAACTTAGGTGATTCTGGTATAGTTTGTTATGATTTTTAGCATTTTTTTGTAATTTTAAAGTGATTGGGCTTAGTTTGTTGCTGTAAAGTGTAGTTGGGGGTGATTTTTGATAGCCGAAGTAATTTAGGTGAGTTTGGCATAGTTTGCTATGGTTAGTAGCATTTTTTTGTAATTTAAAAGTGATTTTGTTTAGTTTTTTGTTATAAGGGTTAGTTGGTGATGATTTAGAGTAGCCGAAGTAATTTAGGTGTGTCTGGCATAGTTTGTTATGATTTGTACACCTTTTTTGTAATTTTAAGATGATATGGTTTGGTTTGTTGTGGTAAGGGATAGTTGGGGGTGATTTACGGTAGCCGAAGTAATTTAGGTAATTCTGGTATAGTTTGTTATGATTTTTAGCATTTTTTTGTAATTTTAAAGTGATTGGGCTTAGTTTGTTGCTGTAAAGTGTAGTTGGGGGTGATTTTTGATAGCCGAAGTTATTTAGGTGAGTTTGGCATAGTTTGCAATGGTTAGTAGCATTTTTTAGTAATTTAAAAGTGATTGGGTTTAGTTTGTTGTGGTAAGGGTTAGTTGGTGATGATTTATGGTAGCCGAAGTAATTTAGGTGAGTTTGGCATAGTTTGCTATGGTTACTAGCATTTTTTTGTAATATAAAAGTGATTGGGTTTAGTTTGTTGTGGTAAGGGTTAGTTGGTGATGATTTAGAGTAGCCGAAGTAATTTAGGTGAGTCTGGCATAGTTTGTTATGATTTGTACACCTTTTTTTGTAATTTTATGATGATATGGTTTGGTTTGTTGTTGTAAGGGATAGTTGGGGGTGATTTACGGTAGCCGAAGTAATTTAGGTGATTCTGGTATAGTTTGTTATGATTTTTAGCATTTTTTTGTAATTGTAAAGTGATTAGGCTTAGTTTGTTGCTGTAAAGGGTAGTTGGGGGTGATTTTTGATAGTCGAAGTAATTTAGGTGAGTTTGGCATAGTTTGCTATGGTTAGTAGCATTTTTTTGTAATTTAAAAGTGATTGGGTTTAGTTTGTTGTGGTAAGGGTTAGTTGGTGATGATTTATGGTAGCCGAAGTAATTTAGGTGAGTTTGGCATAGTTTGCTATGGTTACTAGCATTTTTTTGTAATTTAAAAGTGATTGGGTTTAGTTTGTTGTGGTAAGGGTTAGTTGGTGATGATTTAGAGTAGCCGAAGTAATTTAGGTGAGTCTGGCATAGTTTGTTATGATTTGTACAACTTTTTTTGTAATTTTAAGATGATATGGTTTGGTTTGTTGTGGTAAGGGATAGTTGTGGGTGATTTACGGTAGCCGAAGTAACTTAGGTGATTCTGGTATAGTTTGTTATGATTTTTAGAATTTTTTTGTAATTTTAAAGTGATTGGGCTTAGTTTGTTGCTGTAAAGTGTAGTTGGGGGTGATTTTTGATAGCCGAAGTAATTTAGGTGAGTTTGGCATAGTTTGCTATGGTTAGTAGCATTTTTTTGTAATTTAAAAGTGATTGGGTTTAGTTTGTTGTGGTAAGGGTTAGTTGGTGATGATTTATGGTAGCCGAAGTAATTTAGGTGAATTTGGCATAGTTTGCTATGGTTACTAGCATTAGTTTGTAATTTAAAAGTGATTGGGTTTAGTTTGTTGGGGTAAGGGTTAGTTGGTGATGATTTAGAGTTGCCGAAGTAATTTAGGTGAGTCTGGCATAGTTTGTTATGATTTGTACACCTTTTTTTTGGTAATTTTAAGATGAAATGGTTTGGTTTGTTGTGGTAAGGGATAGTTGGGGGTGATTTACGGTAGCGGAAGTAATTTAGGTGATTCTGGTATAGTTTATTATGATTTTTAGCATTTTTTTGTAATTTTAAAGTGATTGGGCTTAGTCTGTTGCTGTAAAGTGTAGTTGGGGGTGATTTTTGATAGCCGAAGTAATTTAGGTGAGTTTGGCATAGTTTGCTATGGTTAGTAGCATTTTTTTGTAATTTAAAAGTGATTGGGTTTAGTTTGTTGTGGTAAGGGTTAGTTGGTGATGATTTATGGTAGCCGAAGTAACTTAGGTGAGTTTGGCATTGTTTGCTATGGTTACTAGCATTTTTTTGTAATTTAAAAGTGATTGGGTTTAGTTTGTTGTGGTAAGGGTTAGTTGTATGATTCTTAGCATTTTTTTGTAATTTTAAAGTGATTGGGTTTAGTTTGTTGCTGTAAAGTGTAGTTGGGGGTGATTTTTGATAGCCGAAGTAATTTAGGTGAGTTTGGCATAGTTTGCTATGGTTAGTAGCATTTTTTAGTAATTTAAAAGTGATTGGGTTTAGTTTGTTGTGGTAAGGGTTAGTTGGTGATGATTTATGGTAGCCGAAGTAATTTAGGTGAGTTTGGCATAGTTTGCTATGGTTACTAGCATTTTTTTGTAATTTAAAAGTAATTGGGTTTAGTTTGTTGTGGTAAGGGTTAGTTGGTGATGATTTAGAGTAACCGAAGTAATTTAGGTGAGTCTGGCATAGTTTGTTATGATTTGTACACCTTTTTTTGTAATTTTAAGATGATATGGTTTGGTTTGTGGTGGTAAGGGATAGTTGTGGGTGATTTACGGTAGCCGAAGTAATTTAGGTGAGTCTGGCATAGTTTGTTATGATTTGTACACCTTTTTTTGTAATTTTAAGATGATATGGTTGGTTTTGTTGTGATAAGGGATAGTTGGGGGTGATTTACGGTAGCCGAAGTAATTTAGGTGATTTTGGTATAGTTTGTTATGATTTTCAGCATTTTTTTTGTAATTTTAAGATGATATGGTTTGGTTTGTTGTGGTAAGGGATAGTTGGGGGTGATTTACGGTAGCCGAAGTAATTTAGGTGAGTCTGGTATAGTTTGTTATAATTTTTAGCATTTTTTTGTAATTTTAAAGTGATTAGGCTTAGTTTGTTGCTGTAAAGTGTAGTTGGGGGTGATTTTTGATAGTCGAAGTAATTTAGGTGAGTTTGGCATAGTTTGCTATGGTTAGTAGCTTTTTTTTGTAATTTAAAAATGATTGGGTTTAGTTTGTTGTGGTAAGGGTTAGTTGGTGATGATTTATGGTAGCCGAAGTAATTTAGGTGAGTTTGGCATAGTTTGCTATGGTTACTAGCATTTTTTTGTAATTTAAAAGTAATTGGGTTTAGTTTGTTGTGGTAAGGGTTAGTTGTTGATGATTTAGAGTAACCGAAGTAATTTAGGTGAGTCTGGCATAGTTTGTTATGATTTGTACACCTTTCCTTGTAATTTTAAGATGATATGGTTTGGCTTGTTGTGGTAAGGGATAGTTAGGGGTGATTTCCGGTAGCCGAAGTAATTTAGGTGATTCTGGTATAGTTTGTTATGATTTTTAGCATTTTTTGTAATTTTAAAGTGCTTGGGCTTAGTTTGTTGCTGTAAAGTGTAGTTGGGGGTGATTTTTGATAGCTGAAGTAATTTAGGTGAGTTTGGCATAGTTTGCTATGGTTAGTTGCATTTTTTTGTAATTTAAAAGTGATTGGGTTTAGTTTGTTGTGGTAAGGGTTAGTTGGTGATGATTTATGGTAGCCGAAGTAATTTAGGTGAATTTGGCATAGTTTGCTATGGTTACTAGCATTAGTTTGTAATTTAAAAGTGATTGGGTTTAGTTTGTTGGGGTAAGGGTTAGTTGGTGATGATTTAGAGTTGCCGAAGTAATTTAGGTGAGTCTGGCATAGTTTGTTATGATTTGTACACCTTTTTTTTGGTAATTTTAAGATGAAATGGTTTGGTTTGTTGTGGTAAGGGATAGTTGGGGGTGATTTACGGTAGCGGAAGTAATTTAGGTGATTCTGGTATAGTTTATTATGATTTTTAGCATTTTTTTGTAATTTTAAAGTGATTGGGCTTAGTCTGTTGCTGTAAAGTGTAGTTGGGGGTGATTTTTGATAGCCGAAGTAATTTAGGTGAGTTTGGCATAGTTTGCTATGGTTAGTAGCATTTTTTTGTAATTTAAAAGTGATTGGGTTTAGTTTGTTGTGGTAAGGGTTAGTTGGTGATGATTTATGGTAGCCGAAGTAACTTAGGTGAGTTTGGCATTGTTTGCTATGGTTACTAGCATTTTTTTGTAATTTAAAAGTGATTGGGTTTAGTTTGTTGTGGTAAGGGTTAGTTGTATGATTCTTAGCATTTTTTTGTAATTTTAAAGTGATTGGGTTTAGTTTGTTGCTGTAAAGTGTAGTTGGGGGTGATTTTTGATAGCCGAAGTAATTTAGGTGAGTTTGGCATAGTTTGCTATGGTTAGTAGCATTTTTTAGTAATTTAAAAGTGATTGGGTTTAGTTTGTTGTGGTAAGGGTTAGTTGGTGATGATTTATGGTAGCCGAAGTAATTTAGGTGAGTTTGGCATAGTTTGCTATGGTTACTAGCATTTTTTTGTAATTTAAAAGTAATTGGGTTTAGTTTGTTGTGGTAAGGGTTAGTTGGTGATGATTTAGAGTAACCGAAGTAATTTAGGTGAGTCTGGCATAGTTTGTTATGATTTGTACACCTTTTTTTGTAATTTTAAGATGATATGGTTTGGTTTGTGGTGGTAAGGGATAGTTGTGGGTGATTTACGGTAGCCGAAGTAATTTAGGTGAGTCTGGCATAGTTTGTTATGATTTGTACACCTTTTTTTGTAATTTTAAGATGATATGGTTGGTTTTGTTGTGATAAGGGATAGTTGGGGGTGATTTACGGTAGCCGAAGTAATTTAGGTGATTTTGGTATAGTTTGTTATGATTTTCAGCATTTTTTTTGTAATTTTAAGATGATATGGTTTGGTTTGTTGTGGTAAGGGATAGTTGGGGGTGATTTACGGTAGCCGAAGTAATTTAGGTGAGTCTGGTATAGTTTGTTATAATTTTTAGCATTTTTTTGTAATTTTAAAGTGATTAGGCTTAGTTTGTTGCTGTAAAGTGTAGTTGGGGGTGATTTTTGATAGTCGAAGTAATTTAGGTGAGTTTGGCATAGTTTGCTATGGTTAGTAGCTTTTTTTTGTAATTTAAAAATGATTGGGTTTAGTTTGTTGTGGTAAGGGTTAGTTGGTGATGATTTATGGTAGCCGAAGTAATTTAGGTGAGTTTGGCATAGTTTGCTATGGTTACTAGCATTTTTTTGTAATTTAAAAGTAATTGGGTTTAGTTTGTTGTGGTAAGGGTTAGTTGTTGATGATTTAGAGTAACCGAAGTAATTTAGGTGAGTCTGGCATAGTTTGTTATGATTTGTACACCTTTCCTTGTAATTTTAAGATGATATGGTTTGGCTTGTTGTGGTAAGGGATAGTTAGGGGTGATTTCCGGTAGCCGAAGTAATTTAGGTGATTCTGGTATAGTTTGTTATGATTTTTAGCATTTTTTGTAATTTTAAAGTGCTTGGGCTTAGTTTGTTGCTGTAAAGTGTAGTTGGGGGTGATTTTTGATAGCTGAAGTAATTTAGGTGAGTTTGGCATAGTTTGCTATGGTTAGTTGCATTTTTTTGTAATTTAAAAGTGATTGGGTTTAGTTTGTTGTGGTAAGGGTTAGTTGGTGATGATTTATGGTAGCCGAAGTAATTTAGGTGAATTTGGCATAGTTTGCTATGGTTACTAGCATTAGTTTGTAATTTAAAAGTGATTGGGTTTAGTTTGTTGGGGTAAGGGTTAGTTGGTGATGATTTAGAGTTGCCGAGTAATTTAGGTGAGTCTGGCATAGTTTGTTATGATTTGTACACCTTTTTTTTGGTAATTTTAAGATGAAATGGTTTGGTTTGTTGTGGTAAGGGATAGTTGGGGGTGATTTACGGTAGCGGAAGTAATTTAGGTGATTCTGGTATAGTTTATTATGATTTTTAGCATTTTTTTGTAATTTTAAAGTGATTGGGCTTAGTCTGTTGCTGTAAAGTGTAGTTGGGGGTAATTTTTGATAGCCGAAGTAATTTAGGTGAGTTTGGCATAGTTTGCTATGGTTAGTAGCATTTTTTTGTAATTTAAACGTGATTGGGTTTAGTTTGTTGTGGTAAGGGTTAGTTGGTGATGATTTATGGTAGCCGAAGTAACTTAGGTGAGTTTGGCATAGTTTGCTATGGTTACTAGCATTTTTTTGTAATTTAAAAGTGATTGGGTTTAGTTTGTTGTGGTAAGGGTTAGTTGTATGATTCTTAGCATTTTTTTGTAATTTAAAAGTAATTGGGTTTAGTTTGTTGTGGTAAGGGTTAGTTGGTGATGATTTAGAGTAACCGAAGTATTTTAGGTGAGTCTGGCATAGTTTGTTATGATTTGTACACCTTTTTTTGTAATTTTAAGATGATATGGTTTGGTTTGTTGTGGTAAGGGATAGTTGTGGGTGATTTACGGTAGCCGAAGTAATTTAGGTGAGTCTGGCATAGTTTGTTATGATTTGTACACCTTTTTTTGTAATTTTAAGATGATATGGTTGGTTTTGTTGTGATAAGGGATAGTTGGGGGTGATTTACGGTAGCCGAAATAATTTAGGTGATTTTGGTATAGTTTGTTATGATTTTCAGCATTTTTTTTGTAATTTTAAGATGATATGGTTTGGTTTGTTGTGGTAAGGGATAGTTGGGGGTGATTTACGGTAGCCGAAGTAATTTAGGTGAGTCTGGTATAGTTTGTTATGATTTTTAGCATTTTTTTGTAATTTTAAAGTGATTAGGCTTAGTTTGTTGCTGTAAAGTGTAGTTGGGGGTGATTTTTGATAGTCGAAGTAATTTAGGTGAGTTTGGCATAGTTTGCTATGGTTAGTAGCTTTTTTTTGTAATTTAAAAATGATTGGGTTTAGTTTGTTGTGGTAAGGGTTAGTTGGTGATGATTTATGGTAGCCGAAGTAATTTAGGTGAGTTTGGCATAGTTTGCTGTGGTTACTAGCATTTTTTTGTAATTTAAAAGTAATAGGGTTTAGTTTGTTGTGGTAAGGGTTAGTTGGTGATGATTTAGAGTAACCGAAGTAATTTAGGTGAGTCTGGCATAGTTTGTTATGATTTGTACACCTTTTTTTGTAATTTTAAGATGATATGGTTTGGTTTGTTGTGGTAAGGGATAATTGTGGGTGATTTACGGTAGCCGAAGTAACTTAGGTGATTCTTGTATAGTTTGTTATGATTTTTAGCATTTTTTGTAATTTTAAAGTGCTTGGGCTTAGTTTGTTGCTGTAAAGTGTAGTTGGGGGTGATTTTTGATAGCTGAAGTAATTTAGGTGAGTTTGGCATAGTTTGCTATGGTTAGTTGCATTTTTTTGTAATTTAAAAGTGATTGGGTTTAGTTTGTTGTGGTAAGGGTTAGTTGGTGATGATTTATGGTAGCCGAAGTAATTTAGGTGAATTTGGCATAGTTTGCTATGGTTACTAGCATTAGTTTGTAATTTAAAAGTGATTGGGTTTAGTTTGTTGGGGTAAGGGTTAGTTGGTGATGATTTAGAGTTGCCGAAGTAATTTAGGTGAGTCTGGCATAGTTTGTTATGATTTGTACACCTTTTTTTTGGTAATTTTAAGATGAAATGGTTTGGTTTGTTGTGGTAAGGGATAGTTGGGGGTGATTTACGGTAGCGGAAGTAATTTAGGTGATTCTGGTATAGTTTATTATGATTTTTAGCATTTTTTTGTAATTTTAAAGTGATTGGGCTTAGTCTGTTGCTGTAAAGTGTAGTTGGGGGTAATTTTTGATAGCCGAAGTAATTTAGGTGAGTTTGGCATAGTTTGCTATGGTTAGTAGCATTTTTTTGTAATTTAAACGTGATTGGGTTTAGTTTGTTGTGGTAAGGGTTAGTTGGTGATGATTTATGGTAGCCGAAGTAACTTAGGTGAGTTTGGCATAGTTTGCTATGGTTACTAGCATTTTTTTGTAATTTAAAAGTGATTGGGTTTAGTTTGTTGTGGTAAGGGTTAGTTGTATGATTCTTAGCATTTTTTTGTAATTTAAAAGTAATTGGGTTTAGTTTGTTGTGGTAAGGGTTAGTTGGTGATGATTTAGAGTAACCGAAGTATTTTAGGTGAGTCTGGCATAGTTTGTTATGATTTGTACACCTTTTTTTGTAATTTTAAGATGATATGGTTTGGTTTGTTGTGGTAAGGGATAATTGTGGGTGATTTACGGTAGCCGAAGTAACTTAGGTGATTCTTGTATAGTTTGTTATGATTTTTAGCATTTTTTTGTAATTTTAAAGTGATTGGGCTTAGTTTGTTGCTGTAAAGTGTAGTTGGGGGTGATTTTTGATAGCCGAAGTAATTTAGGTGAGTTTGGCATAGTTTGCTATGGTTAGTAGCATTTTTTTGTAATTTAAAAGTGATTTTGTTTAGTTTTTTGTTATAAGGGTTAGTTGGTGATGATTTAGAGTAGCCGAAGTAATTTAGGTGTGTCTGGCATAGTTTGTTATGATTTGTACACCTTTTTTGTAATTTTAAGATGATATGGTTTGTTTTATTGTGGTAAGGGATAGTTGGGGGTGATTTACGGTAGCCGAAGTAATTTAGGTAATTCTGGTATAGTTTGTTATGATTTTTAGCATTTTTTTGGAATTTTAAAGTGATTGGGCTTAGTTTGTTGCTGCAAAGTGTAGTTGGGGGTGATTTTTGATAGCCGAAGTTATTTAGGTGAGTTTGGCATAGTTTGCAATGGTTAGTAGCATTTTTTAGTAATTTAAAAGTGATTGGGTTTAGTTTGTTGTGGTAAGGGTTAGTTGGTGATGATTTATGGTAGCCGAAGTAATTTAGGTGAGTTTGGCATAGTTTGCTATGGTTACTAGCATTTTTTTGTAATATAAAAGTGATTGGGTTTAGTTTGTTGTGGTAAGGGTTAGTTGGTGATGATTTAGAGTAGCCGAAGTAATTTAGGTGAGTCTGGCATAGTTTGTTATGATTTGTACACCTTTTTTTGTAATTTTATGATGATATGGTTTGGTTTGTTGTTGTAAGGGATAGTTGGGGGTGATTTACGGTAGCCGAAGTAATTTAGGTGATTCTGGTATAGTTTGTTATGATTTTTAGCATTTTTTTGTAATTGTAAAGTGATTAGGCTTAGTTTGTTGCTGTAAAGGGTAGTTGGGGGTGATTTTTGATAGTCGAAGTAATTTAGGTGAGTTTGGCATAGTTTGCTATGGTTAGTAGCATTTTTTTGTAATTTAAAAGTGATTGGGTTTAGTTTGTTGTTGTAAGGGTTAGTTGGTGATGATTTATGGTAGCCGAAGTAATTTAGGTGAGTTTGGCATAGTTTGCTATGGTTACTAGCATTTTTTTGTAATTTAAAAGTGATTGGGTTTAGTTTGTTGTGGTAAGGGTTAGTTGGTGATGATTTAGAGTAGCCGAAGTAATTTAGGTGAGTCTGGCATAGTTTGTTATGATTTGTACAACTTTTTTTGTAATTTTAAGATGATATGGTTTGGTTTGTTGTGGTAAGGGATAGTTGTGGGTGATTTACGGTAGCCGAAGTAACTTAGGTGATTCTGGTATAGTTTGTTATGATTTTTAGAATTTTTTTGTAATTTTAAAGTGATTGGGCTTAGTTTGTTGCTGTAAAGTGTAGTTGGGGGTGATTTTTGATAGCCGAAGTAATTTAGGTGAGTTTGGCATAGTTTGCTATGGTTAGTAGCATTTTTTTGTAATTTAAAAGTGATTGGGTTTAGTTTGTTGTGGTAAGGGTTAGTTGGTGATGATTTATGGTAGCCGAAGTAATTTAGGTGAATTTGGCATAGTTTGCTATGGTTACTAGCATTAGTTTGTAATTTAAAAGTGATTGGGTTTAGTTTGTTGGGGTAAGGGTTAGTTGGTGATGATTTAGAGTTGCCGAAGTAATTTAGGTGAGTCTGGCATAGTTTGTTATGATTTGTACACCTTTTTTTTGGTAATTTTAAGATGAAATGGTTTGGTTTGTTGTGGTAAGGGATAGTTGGGGGTGATTTACGGTAGCGGAAGTAATTTAGGTGATTCTGGTATAGTTTATTATGATTTTTAGCATTTTTTTGTAATTTTAAAGTGATTGGGCTTAGTCTGTTGCTGTAAAGTGTAGTTGGGGGTGATTTTTGATAGCCGAAGTAATTTAGGTGAGTTTGGCATAGTTTGCTATGGTTAGTAGCATTTTTTTGTAATTTAAAAGTGATTGGGTTTAGTTTGTTGAGGTAAGGGTTAGTTGGTGATGATTTATGGTAGCCGAAGTAACTTAGGTGAGTTTGGCATAGTTTGCTATGGTTACTAGCATTTTTTTGTAATTTAAAAGTGATTGGGTTTAGTTTGTTGTGGTAAGGGTTAGTTGTATGATTCTTAGCATTTTTTTGTAATTTTAAAGTGATTGGGTTTAGTTTGTTGCTGTAAAGTGTAGTTGGGGGTGATTTTTGATAGCCGAAGTAATTTAGGTGAGTTTGGCATAGTTTGCTATGGTTAGTAGCATTTTTTAGTAATTTAAAAGTGATTGGGTTTAGTTTGTTGTGGTAAGGGTTAGTTGGTGATGATTTATGGTAGCCGAAGTAATTTAGGTGAGTTTGGCATAGTTTGCTATGGTTACTAGCATTTTTTTGTAATTTAAAAGTAATTGGGTTTAGTTTGTTGTGGTAAGGGTTAGTTGGTGATGATTTAGAGTAACCGAAGTAATTTAGGTGAGTCTGGCATAGTTTGTTATGATTTGTACACCTTTTTTTGTAATTTTAAGATGATATGGTTTGGTTTGTTGTGGTAAGGGATAGTTGTGGGTGATTTACGGTAGCCGAAGTAATTTAGGTGAGTCTGGCATAGTTTGTTATGATTTGTACACCTTTTTTTGTAATTTTAAGATGATATGGTTGGTTTTGTTGTGATAAGGGATAGTTGGGGGTGATTTACGGTAGCCGAAGTAATTTAGGTGATTTTGGTATAGTTTGTTATGATTTTCAGCATTTTTTTTGTAATTTTAAGATGATATGGTTTGGTTTGTTGTGGTAAGGGATAGTTGGGGGTGATTTACGGTAGCCGAAGTAATTTAGGTGAGTCTGGTATAGTTTGTTATGATTTTTAGCATTTTTTTGTAATTTTAAAGTGATTAGGCTTAGTTTGTTGCTGTAAAGTGTAGTTGGGGGTGATTTTTGATAGTCGAAGTAATTTAGGTGAGTTTGGCATAGTTTGCTATGGTTAGTAGCTTTTTTTTGTAATTTAAAAATGATTGGGTTTAGTTTGTTGTGGTAAGGGTTAGTTGGTGATGATTTATGGTAGCCGAAGTAATTTAGGTGAGTTTGGCATAGTTTGCTATGGTTACTAGCATTTTTTTGTAATTTAAATGTAATTGGGTTTAGTTTGTTGTGGTAAGGGTTAGTTGGTGATGATTTAGAGTAACCGAAGTAATTTAGGTGAGTCTGGCATAGTTTGTTATGATTTGTACACCTTTTTTTGTAATTTTAAGATGATATGGTTTGGTTTGTTGTGGTAAGGGATAGTTGTGGGTGATTTACGGTAGCCGAAGTAACTTAGGTGATTCTGGTATAGTTTGTTATGATTTTTAGCATTTTTTTGTAATTTTAAAGTGATTGGGCTTAGTTTGTTGCTGTAAAGTGTAGTTGGGGGTGATTTTTGATAGCCGAAGTAATTTAGGTGAGTTTGGCATAGTTTGCTATGGTTAGTAGCATTTTTTTGTAATTTAAAAGTGATTTTGTTTAGTTTTTTGTTATAAGGGTTAGTTGGTGATGATTTAGAGTAGCCGAAGTAATTTAGGTGAGTCTGGCATAGTTTGTTATGATTTGTACACCTTTTTTGTAATTTTAAGATGATATGGTTTGGTTTGTTGTGGTAAGGGATAGTTGGGGGTGATTTACGGTAGCCGAAGTAATTTAGGTAATTCTGGTATAGTTTGTTATGATTTTTAGAATTTTTTTGTAATTTTAAAGTGATTGGGCTTAGTTTGTTGCTGTAAAGTGTAGTTGGGGGTGATTTTTGATAGCCGAAGTTATTTAGGTGAGTTTGGCATAGTTTGCAATGGTTAGTAGCATTTTTTAGTAATTTAAAAGTGATTGGGTTTAGTTTGTTGTGGTAAGGGTTAGTTGGTGATGATTTATGGTAGCCGAAGTAATTTAGGTGAGTTTGGCATAGTTTGCTATGGTTACTAGCATTTTTTTGTAATATAAAAGTGATTGGGTTTAGTTTGTTGTGGTAAGGGTTAGTTGGTGATGATTTAGAGTAGCCGAAGTAATTTAGGTGAGTCTGGCATAGTTTGTTATGATTTGTACACCTTTTTTTGTAATTTTATGATGATATGGTTTGGTTTGTTGTTGTAAGGGATAGTTGGGGGTGATTTACGGTAGCCGAAGTAATTTAGGTGATTCTGGTATAGTTTGTTATGATTTTTAGCATTTTTTTGTAATTGTAAAGTGATTAGGCTTAGTTTGTTGCTGTAAAGGGTAGTTGGGGGTGATTTTTGATAGTCGAAGTAATTTAGGTGAGTTTGGCATAGTTTGCTATGGTTAGTAGCATTTTTTTGTAATTTAAAAGTGATTGGGTTTAGTTTGTTGTGGTAAGGGTTAGTTGGTGATGATTTATGGTAGCCGAAGTAATTTAGGTGAGTTTGGCATAGTCTGCTATAGTTACTAGCATTTTTTTGTAATTTAAAAGTGATTGGGTTTAGTTTGTTGTGGTAAGGGTTAGTTGGTGATGATTTAGAGTAGCCGAAGTAATTTAGGTGAGTCTGGCATAGTTTGTTATGATTTGTACACCTTTTTTTGTAATTTTAAGATGATATGGTTTGGTTTGTTGTGGTAAGGGATAGTTGTGGGTGATTTACGGTAGCCGAAGTAACTTAGGTGATTCTGGTATAGTTTGTTATGATTTTTAGAATTTTTTTGTAATTTTAAAGTGATTGGGCTTAGTTTGTTGCTGTAAAGTGTAGTTGGGGGTGATTTTTGATAGCCGAAGTAATTTAGGTGAGTTTGGCATAGTTTGCTATGGTTAGTAGCATTTTTTTGTAATTTAAAAGTGATTGGGTTTAGTTTTTTGTGGTAAGGGTTAGTTGGTGATGATTTAGAGTAGCCGAAGTAATTTAGGTGAGTCTGGCATAGTTTGTTATGATTTGTACACCTTTTTTTGTAATTTTATGATGATATGGTTTGGTTTGTTGTTGTAAGGGATAGTTGGGGGTGATTTACGGTAGCCAAAGTAATTTAGGTGATTCTGGTATAGTTTGTTATGATTTTTAGCATTTTTTTGTAATTTTAAAGTGATTGGGCTTAGTTTGTTGCTGTAAAGTGTAGTTGGGGGTGATTTTTGATAGCCGAAGTAATTTAGGTGAGTTTGGCATAGTTTGCTATGGTTAGTAGGATTTTTTTGTAATTTAAAAGTCATTGGGTTTAGTTTGTTGTGGTAAGGGTTAGTTGGTGATGATTTATGGTAGCCGAAGTAATTTAGGTGAGTTTGGCATAGTTTGCTATGGTTACTAGCATTTTTTTGTAATTTAAAAGTGATTGGGTTTAGTTTGTTGTGGTAAGGGTTAGTTGGTGATGATTTAGAGTAGCCGAAGTAATTTAGGTGAGTCTGGCATAGTTTGTTATGATTTGTACACCTTTTTTTGTAATTTTAAGATGATATGGTTTGGTTTGTTGTGGTAAGGGATAGTTGTGGGTGATTTACGGTAGCCGAAGTAACTTAGGTGATTCTGGTATAGTTTGTTATGATTTTTAGAATTTTTTTGTAATTTTAAAGTGATTGGGCTTAGTTTGTTGCTGTAAAGTGTAGTTGGGGGTGATTTTTGATAGCCGAAGTAATTTAGGTGAGTTTGGCATAGTTTGCTATGGTTAGTAGCATTTTTTTGTAATTTAAAATTGATTGGGTTTAGTTTTTTGTGGTAAGGGTTAGTTGGTGATGATTTAGAGTAGCCGAAGTAATTTAGGTGAGTCTGGCATAGTTTGTTATGATTTGTACACCTTTTTTTGTAATTTTATGATGATATGGTTTGGTTTGTTGTTGTAAGGGATAGTTGGGGGTGATTTACGGTAGCCGAAGTAATTTAGGTGATTCTGGTATAGTTTGTTATGATTTTTAGCATTTTTTTGTAATTTTAAAGTGATTGGGCTTAGTTTGTTGCTGTAAAGTGTAGTTGGGGGTAATTTTTGATAGCCGAAGTAATTTAGGTGAGTTTGGCATAGTTTGCTATGGTTAGTAGCATTTTTTTGTAATTTAAAAGTGATTGGGTTTAGTTTTTTGTGGTAAGGGTTAGTTGGTGATGATTTAGAGTAGCCGAAGTAATTTAGGTGAGTCTGGCATAGTTTGTTATGATTTGTACACCTTTTTTGTAATTTTAAGATGATATGGTTTGGTTTGTTGTGGTAAGGGATAGTTGGGGGTGATTTACGGTAGCCGAAGTAATTTAGGTAATTCTGGTATAGTTTGTTATGATTTTTAGCATTTTTTTGTAATTTTAAAGTGATTAGGCTTAGTTTGTTGCTGTAAAGGGTAGTTGGGGGTAATTTTTGATAGTCGAAGTAATTTAGGTGAGTTTGGCATAGTTTGCTATGGTTAGTAGCATTTTTTTGTAATTTAAAAGTGATTGGGTTTAGTTTGTTGTGGTAAGGGTTAGTTGGTGATGATTTATGGTAGCCGAAGTAATTTAGGTGAGTTTGGCATAGTTTGCTATGGTTACTAGCATTTTTTTGTAATTTAAAAGTGATTGGGTTTAGTTTGTTGTGGTAAGGGTTAGTTGGTGATGATTTAGAGTAGCCGAAGTAATTTAGGTGAGTCTGGCATAGTTTGTTATGATTTGTACACCTTTTTTTGTAATTTTAAGATGATATGGTTTGGTTTGTTGTGGTAAGGGATAGTTGTGGGTGATTTACGGAAGCCGAAGTAATTTAGGTGATTCTGGTATAGTTTGTTATGATTTTTAGCATTTTTTTGTAATTTTAAAGTGATTGGGCTTAGTTTGTTGCTGTAAAGTGTAGTTGGGGGTGATTTTTGATAGCCGAAGTAATTTAGGTGAGTTTGGCATAGTTTGCTATGGTTAGTAGCATTTTTTTGTAATTTAAAAAATGATTGGGTTTAGTTTGTTGTGGTAAGGGTTAGTTGGTGATGATTTATGGTAGCCGAAGTAATTTAGGTGAATTTGGCATAGTTTGCTATAGTTACTAGCATTAGTTTGTAATTTAAAAGTGATTGGGTTTAGTTTGTTGGGGTAAGGGTTAGTTGGTGATGATTTAGAGTTGCCGAAGTAATTTAGGTGAGTCTGGCATAGTTTGTTATGATTTGTACACCTTTTTTTTGGTAATTTTAAGATGAAATGGTTTGGTTTGTTGTGGTAAGGGATAGTTGGGGGTGATTTACGGTAGCGGAAGTAATTTAGGTGATTCTGGTATAGTTTATTATGATTTTAACATTTTTTTGTAATTTTAAAGTGATTGGGTTTAGTCTGTTGCTGTAAAGTGTAGTTGGGGGTGATTTTTGATAGCCGAAGTAATTTAGGTGAGTTTGGCATAGTTTGCTATGGTTAGTAGCATTTTTTAGTAATTTAAAAGTGATTGGGTTTAGTTTGTTGTGGTAAGGGTTAGTTGGTGATGATTTAGAGTAGCCGAAGTAATTTAGGTGAGTGTGGCATAGTTTGTTATGATTTGTACTCCTTTTTTTGTAATTTTAAGATGATATGGTTTGGTTTGTTGTGGTAAGGGATAGTTGGGGGTGATTTACGGTAGCCGTAGTAATTTAGGTGATTTTGGTATAGTTTGTTATGATTTTCAGCATTTTTTTTGTAATTTTAAGATGATATGGTTTGGTTTGTTGTGGTAAAGGATAGTTGGGGGTGATTTACGGTAGCCGAAGTAATTTAGGTGAGTCTGGTATAGTTTGTTATGATTTTTAACATTTTTTTGTAATTTTAAAGTGATTAGGCTTAGTTTGTTGCTGTAAAGTGTAGTTGGGGGTGATTTTTGATAGTCGAAGTAATTTAGGTGAGTTTGGCATAGTTTGCTATGGTTAGTAGCTTTTTTTTGTAATTTAAAAGTGATTGGGTTTAGTTTGTTGTGGTAAGGGTTAGTTGGTGATGATTTATGGTAGCCGAAGTAATTTAGGTGAGTTTGGCATAGTTTGCTATGGTTACTAGCATTTTTTTGTAATTTAAAAGTGATTGGGTTTAGTTTGTTGTGGTAAGGGTTAGTTGGTGATGATTTAGAGTAACCGAAGTAATTTAGGTGAGTCTGGCATAGTTTGTTATGATTTGTACACCTTTTTTTGTAATTTTAAGATGATATGGTTTGGTTTGTTGTGGTAAGGGATAGTTGTGGGTGATTTACGGTAGCCGAAGTAATTTAGGTGAGTTTGGCATAGTTTGCTATGGTTAGTAGGATTTTTTTGTAATTTAAAAGTCATTGGGTTTAGTTTGTTGTGGTAAGGGTTAGTTGGTGATGATTTATGGTAGCCGAAGTAATTTAGGTGAGTTTGGCATAGTTTGCTATGGTTACTAGCATTTTTTTGTAATTTAAAAGTGATTGGGTTTAGTTTGTTGTGGTAAGGGTTAGTTGGTGATGATTTAGAGTAGCCGAAGTAATTTAGGTGAGTCTGGCATAGTTTGTTATGATTTGTACACCTTTTTTTGTAATTTTAAGATGATATGGTTTGGTTTGTTGTGGTAAGGGATAGTTGTGGGTGATTTACGGTAGCCGAAGTAACTTAGGTGATTCTGGTATAGTTTGTTATGATTTTTAGAATTTTTTTGTAATTTTAAAGTGATTGGGCTTAGTTTGTTGCTGTAAAGTGTAGTTGGGGGTGATTTTTGATAGCCGAAGTAATTTAGGTGAGTTTGGCTTAGTTTGCTATGGTTAGTAGCATTTTTTTGTAATTTAAAATTGATTGGGTTTAGTTTTTTGTGGTAAGGGTTAGTTGGTGATGATTTAGAGTAGCCGAAGTAATTTAGGTGAGTCTGGCATAGTTTGTTATGATTTGTACACCTTTTTTTGTAATTTTATGATGATATGGTTTGGTTTGTTGTTGTAAGGGATAGTTGGGGGTGATTTACGGTAGCCGAAGTAATTTAGGTGATTCTGGTATAGTTTGTTATGATTTTTAGCATTTTTTTGTAATTTTAAAGTGATTGGGCTTAGTTTGTTGCTGTAAAGTGTAGTTGGGGGTGATTTTTGATAGCCGAAGTAATTTAGGTGAGTTTGGCATAGTTTGCTATGGTTAGTAGCATTTTTTTGTAATTTAAAAGTGATTGGGTTTAGTTTTTTGTGGTAAGGGTTAGTTGGTGATGATTTAGAGTAGCCGAAGTAATTTAGGTGAGTCTGGCATAGTTTGTTATGATTTGTACACCTTTTTTGTAATTTTAAGATGATATGGTTTGGTTTGTTGTGGTAAGGGATAGTTGGGGGTGATTTACGGTAGCCGAAGTAATTTAGGTAATTCTGGTATAGTTTGTTATGATTTTAAGCATTTTTTTGTAATTTTAAAGTGATTAGGCTTAGTTTGTTGCTGTAAAGGGTAGTTGGGGGTGATTTTTGATAGTCGAAGTAATTTAGGTGAGTTTGGCATAGTTTGCTATGGTTAGTAGCATTTTTTAGTAATTTAAAAGTGATTGGGTTTAGTTTGTTGTGGTAAGGGTTAGTTGGTGATGATTTATGGTAGCCGAAGTAATTTAGGTGAGTTTGGCATAGTTTGCTATGGTTACTAGCATTTTTTTGTAATTTAAAAGTAATTGGGTTTAGTTTGTTGTGGTAAGGGTTAGTTGGTGATGATTTAGAGTAACCGAAGTAATTTAGGTGAGTCTGGCATAGTTTGTTATGATTTGTACACCTTTTTTTGTAATTTTAAGATGATATGGTTTGGTTTGTTGTGGTAAGGGATAGTTGTGGGTGATTTACGGTAGCCGAAGTAATTTAGGTGAGTCTGGCATAGTTTGTTATGATTTGTACACCTTTTTTTGTAATTTTAAGATGATATGGTTGGCTTTGTTGTGATAAGGGATAGTTGGGGGTGATTTACGGTAGCCGAAGTAATTTAGGTGATTTTGGTATAGTTTGTTATGATTTTCAGCATTTTTTTTGTAATTTTAAGATGATATGGTTTGGTTTGTTGTGGTAAGGGATAGTTGGGGGTGATTTACGGTAGCCGAAGTAATTTAGGTGAGTCTGGTATAGTTTGTTATGATTTTTAGCATTTTTTTGTAATTTTAAAGTGATTAGGCTTAGTTTGTTGCTGTAAAGTGTAGTTGGGGGTGATTTTTGATAGTCGAAGTAATTTAGGTGAGTTTGGCATAGTTTGCTATGGTTAGTAGCTTTTTTTTGTAATTTAAAAATGATTGGGTTTAGTTTGTTGTGGTAAGGGTTAGTTGGTGATGATTTATGGTAGCCGAAGTAATTTAGGTGAGTTTGGCATAGTTTGCTATGGTTACTAGCATTTTTTTGTAATTTAAAAGTAATTGGGTTTAGTTTGTTGTGGTAAGGGTTAGTTGGTGATGATTTAGAGTAACCGAAGTAATTTAGGTGAGTCTGGCATAGTTTGTTATGATTTGTACACCTTTTTTTGTAATTTTAAGATGATATGGTTTGGTTTGTTGTGGTAAGGGATAGTTGTGGGTGATTTACGGTAGCCGAAGTAACTTAGGTGATTCTGGTATAGTTTGTTATGATTTTTAGCATTTTTTTGTAATTTTAAAGTGATTGGGCTTAGTTTGTTGCTGTAAAGTGTAGTTGGGGGTGATTTTTGATAGCCGAAGTAATTTAGGTGAGTTTGGCATAGTTTGCTATGGTTAGTAGCATTTTTTTGTAATTTAAAAGTGATTTTGTTTAGTTTTTTGTTATAAGGGTTAGTTGGTGATGATTTAGAGTAGCCGAAGTAATTTAGGTGAGTCTGGCATAGTTTGTTATGATTTGTACACCTTTTTTGTAATTTTAAGATGATATGGTTTGGTTTGTTGTGGTAAGGGATAGTTGGGGGTGATTTACGGTAGCCGAAGTAATTTAGGTAATTCTGGTATAGTTTGTTATGATTTTTAGCATTTTTTTGTAATTTTAAAGTGATTGGGCTTAGTTTGTTGCTGTAAAGTGTAGTTGGGGGTGATTTTTGATAGCCGAAGTTATTTAGGTGAGTTTGGCATAGTTTGCAATGGTTAGTAGCATTTTTTAGTAATTTAAAAGTGATTGGGTTTAGTTTGTTGTGGTAAGGGTTAGTTGGTGATGATTTATGGTAGCCGAAGTAATTTAGGTGAGTTTGGCATAGTTTGCTATGGTTACTAGCATTTTTTTGTAATATAAAAGTGATTGGGTTTAGTTTGTTGTGGTAAGGGTTAGTTGGTGATGATTTAGAGTAGCCGAAGTAATTTAGGTGAGTCTGGCATAGTTTGTTATGATTTGTACACCTTTTTTTGTAATTTTATGATGATATGGTTTGGTTTGTTGTTGTAAGGGATAGTTGGGGGTGATTTACGGTAGCCGAAGTAATTTAGGTGATTCTGGTATAGTTTGTTATGATTTTTAGCATTTTTTTGTAATTGTAAAGTGATTAGGCTTAGTTTGTTGCTGTAAAGGGTAGTTGGGGGTGATTTTTGATAGTCGAAGTAATTTAGGTGAGTTTGGCATAGTTTGCTATGGTTAGTAGCATTTTTTTGTAATTTAAAAGTGATTGGGTTTAGTTTGTTGTGGTAAGGGTTAGTTGGTGATGATTTATGGTAGCCGAAGTAATTTAGGTGAGTTTGGCATAGTTTGCTATGGTTAGTAGCATTTTTTTGTAATTTAAAAGTGATTGGGTTTAGTTTGTTGTGGTAAGGGTTAGTTGGTGATGATTTAGAGTAGCCGAAGTAATTTAGGTGAGTCTGGCATAGTTTGTTATGATTTGTACACCTTTTTTTGTAATTTTATGATGATATGGTTTGGTTTGTTGTTGTAAGGGATAGTTGGGGGTGATTTACGGTAGCCAAAGTAATTTAGGTGATTCTGGTATAGTTTGTTATGATTTTTAGCATTTTTTTGTAATTTTAAAGTGATTGGGCTTAGTTTGTTGCTGTAAAGTGTAGTTGGGGGTGATTTTTGATAGCCGAAGTAATTTAGGTGAGTTTGGCATAGTTTGCTATGGTTAGTAGGATTTTTTTGTAATTTAAAAGTCATTGGGTTTAGTTTGTTGTGGTAAGGGTTAGTTGGTGATGATTTATGGTAGCCGAAGTAATTTAGGTGAGTTTGGCATAGTTTGCTATGGTTACTAGCATTTTTTTGTAATTTAAAAGTGATTGGGTTTAGTTTGTTGTGGTAAGGGTTAGTTGGTGATGATTTAGAGTAGCCGAAGTAATTTAGGTGAGTCTGGCATAGTTTGTTATGATTTGTACACCTTTTTTTGTAATTTTAAGATGATATGGTTTGGTTTGTTGTGGTAAGGGATAGTTGTGGGTGATTTACGGTAGCCGAAGTAACTTAGGTGATTCTGGTATAGTTTGTTATGATTTTTAGAATTTTTTTGTAATTTTAAAGTGATTTGGCTTAGTTTGTTGCTGTAAAGTGTAGTTGGGGGTGATTTTTGATAGCCGAAGTAATTTAGGTGAGTTTGGCATAGTTTGCTATGGTTAGTAGCATTTTTTTGTAATTTAAAATTGATTGGGTTTAGTTTTTTGTGGTAAGGGTTAGTTGGTGATGATTTAGAGTAGCCGAAGTAATTTAGGTGAGTCTGGCATAGTTTGTTATGATTTGTACACCTTTTTTTGTAATTTTATGATGATATGGTTTGGTTTGTTGTTGTAAGGGATAGTTGGGGGTGATTTACGGTAGCCGAAGTAATTTAGGTGATTCTGGTATAGTTTGTTATGATTTTTAGCATTTTTTTGTAATTTTAAAGTGATTGGGCTTAGTTTGTTGCTGTAAAGTGTAGTTGGGGGTGATTTTTGATAGCCGAAGTAATTTAGGTGAGTTTGGCATAGTTTGCTATGGTTAGTAGCATTTTTTTGTAATTTAAAAGTGATTGGGTTTAGTTTTTTGTGGTAAGGGTTAGTTGGTGATGATTTAGAGTAGCCGAAGTAATTTAGGTGAGTCTGGCATAGTTTGTTATGATTTGTACACCTTTTTTGTAATTTAAGGATGATATGGTTTGGTTTGTTGTGGTAAGGGATAGTTGGGGGTGATTTACGGTAGCCGAAGTAATTTCGGTAATTCTGGTATAGCTTGTTATGATTTTCAGCATTTTTTTGTAATTTTAAAGTGATTAGGCTTAGTTTGTTGCTGTAAAGGGTAGTTGGGGGTGATTTTTGATAGTCGAAGTAATTTAGGTGAGTTTGGCATAGTTTGCTATGGTTAGTAGCATTTTTTTGTAATTTAAAAGTGATTGGGTTTAGTTTGTTGTGGTAAGGGTTAGTTGGTGATGATTTATGGTAGCCGAAGTAATTTAGGTGAGTTTGGCATAGTTTGCTATGGTTACTAGCATTTTTTTGTAATTTAAAAGTGATTGGGTTTAGTTTGTTGTGGTAAGGGTTAGTTGGTGATGATTTAGAGTAGCCGAAGTAATTTAGGTGAGTCTGGCATAGTTTGTTATGATTTGTACACCTTTTTTTGTAATTTTAAGATGATATGGTTTGGTTTGTTGTGGTAAGGGATAGTTGTGGGTGATTTACGGAAGCCGAAGTAATTTAGGTGATTCTGGTATAGTTTGTTATGATTTTTAGCATTTTTTTGTAATTTTAAAGTGATTGGGCTTAGTTTGTTGCTGTAAAGTGTAGTTGGGGGTGATTTTTGATAGCCGAAGTAATTTAGGTGAGTTTGGCATAGTTTGCTATGGTTAGTAGCATTTTTTTGTAATTTAAAAAATGATTGGGTTTAGTTTGTTGTGGTAAGGGTTAGTTGGTGATGATTTATGGTAGCCGAAGTAATTTAGGTGAATTTGGCATAGTTTGCTATAGTTACTAGCATTAGTTTGTAATTTAAAAGTGATTGGGTTTAGTTTGTTGGGGTAAGGGTTAGTTGGTGATGATTTAGAGTTGCCGAAGTAATTTAGGTGAGTCTGGCATAGTTTGTTATGATTTGTACACCTTTTTTTTGGTAATTTTAAGATGAAATGGTTTGGTTTGTTGTGGTAAGGGATAGTTGGGGGTGATTTACGGTAGCGGAAGTAATTTAGGTGATTCTGGTATAGTTTATTATGATTTTTAGCATTTTTTTGTAATTTTAAAGTGATTGGGTTTAGTCTGTTGCTGTAAAGTGTAGTTGGGGGTGATTTTTGATAGCCGAAGTAATTTAGGTGAGTTTGGCATAGTTTGCTATGGTTAGTAGGATTTTTTTGTAATTTAAAAGTGATTGGGTTTAGTTTGTTGTGGTAAGGGTTAGTTGGTGATGATTTATGGTAGCCGAAGTAACTTAGGTGAGTTTGGCATAGTTTGCTATGGTTACTAGCATTTTTTTGTAATTTAAAAGTGATTGGGTTTAGTTTGTTGTGGTAAGGGTTAGTTGTATGATTCTTAGCATTTTTTTGTAATTTTAAAGTGATTGGGCTTAGTTTGTTGCTGTAAAGTGTAGTTGGGGGTGATTTTTGATAGCCCAAGTAATTTAGGTGAGTTTGGCATAGTTTGCTATGGTTAGTAGCATTTTTTAGTAATTTAAAAGTGATTGGGTTTAGTTTGTTGTGGTAAGGGTTAGTTGGTGATGATTTAGAGTAGCCGAAGTAATTTAGGTGAGTGTGGCATAGTTTGTTATGATTTGTACTCCTTTTTTTGTAATTTTAAGATGATATGGTTTGGTTTGTTGTGGTAAGGGATAGTTGGGGGTGATTTACGGTAGCCGTAGTAATTTAGGTGATTTTGGTATAGTTTGTTATGATTTTCAGCATTTTTTTTGTAATTTTAAGATGATATGGTTTGGTTTGTTGTGGTAAAGGATAGTTGGGGGTGATTTACGGTAGCCGAAGTAATTTAGGTGAGTCTGGTATAGTTTGTTATGATTTTTAACATTTTTTTGTAATTTTAAAGTGATTAGGCTTAGTTTGTTGCTGTAAAGTGTAGTTGGGGGTGATTTTTGATAGTCGAAGTAATTTAGGTGAGTTTGGCATAGTTTGCTATGGTTAGTAGCTTTTTTTTGTAATTTAAAAGTGATTGGGTTTAGTTTGTTGTGGTAAGGGTTAGTTGGTGATGATTTATGGTAGCCGAAGTAATTTAGGTGAGTTTGGCATAGTTTGCTATGGTTACTAGCATTTTTTTGTAATTTAAAAGTGATTGGGTTTAGTTTGTTGTGGTAAGGGTTAGTTGGTGATGATTTAGAGTAACCGAAGTAATTTAGGTGAGTCTGGCATAGTTTGTTATGATTTGTACACCTTTTTTTGTAATTTTAAGATGATATGGTTTGGTTTGTTGTGGTAAGGGATAGTTGTGGGTGATTTACGGTAGCCGAAGTAATTTAGGTGAGTTTGGCATAGTTTGCTATGGTTAGTAGGATTTTTTTGTAATTTAAAAGTCATTGGGTTTAGTTTGTTGTGGTAAGGGTTAGTTGGTGATGATTTATGGTAGCCGAAGTAATTTAGGTGAGTTTGGCATAGTTTGCTATGGTTACTAGCATTTTTTTGTAATTTAAAAGTGATTGGGTTTAGTTTGTTGTGGTAAGGGTTAGTTGGTGATGATTTAGAGTAGCCGAAGTAATTTAGGTGAGTCTGGCATAGTTTGTTATGATTTGTACACCTTTTTTTGTAATTTTAAGATGATATGGTTTGGTTTGTTGTGGTAAGGGATAGTTGTGGGTGATTTACGGTAGCCGAAGTAACTTAGGTGATTCTGGTATAGTTTGTTATGATTTTTAGAATTTTTTTGTAATTTTAAAGTGATTGGGCTTAGTTTGTTGCTGTAAAGTGTAGTTGGGGGTGATTTTTGATAGCCGAAGTAATTTAGGTGAGTTTGGCATAGTTTGCTATGGTTAGTAGCATTTTTTTGTAATTTAAAATTGATTGGGTTTAGTTTTTTGTGGTAAGGGTTAGTTGGTGATGATTTAGAGTAGCCGAAGTAATTTAGGTGAGTCTGGCATAGTTTGTTATGATTTGTACACCTTTTTTTGTAATTTTATGATGATATGGTTTGGTTTGTTGTTGTAAGGGATAGTTGGGGGTGATTTACGGTAGCCGAAGTAATTTAGGTGATTCTGGTATAGTTTGTTATGATTTTTAGCATTTTTTTGTAATTTTAAAGTGATTGGGCTTAGTTTGTTGCTGTAAAGTGTAGTTGGGGGTGATTTTTGATAGCCGAAGTAATTTAGGTGAGTTTGGCATAGTTTGCTATGGTTAGTAGCATTTTTTTGTAATTTAAAAAATGATTGGGTTTAGTTTGTTGTGGTAAGGGTTAGTTGGTGATGATTTATGGTAGCCGAAGTAATTTAGGTGAATTTGGCATAGTTTGCTATAGTTACTAGCATTAGTTTGTAATTTAAAAGTGATTGGGTTTAGTTTGTTGGGGTAAGGGTTAGTTGGTGATGATTTAGAGTTGCCGAAGTAATTTAGGTGAGTCTGGCATAGATTGTTATGATTTGTACACCTTTTTTTTGGTAATTTTAAGATGAAATGGTTTGGTTTGTTGTGGTAAGGGATAGTTGGGGGTGATTTACGGTAGCGGAAGTAATTTAGGTGATTCTGGTATAGTTTATTATGATTTTTAGCATTTTTTTGTAATTTTAAAGTGATTGGGTTTAGTCTGTTGCTGTAAAGTGTAGTTGGGGGTGATTTTTGATAGCCGAAGTAATTTAGGTGAGTTTGGCATAGTTTGCTATGGTTAGTAGGATTTTTTTGTAATTTAAAAGTGATTGGGTTTAGTTTGTTGTGGTAAGGGTTAGTTGGTGATGATTTATGGTAGCCGAAGTAACTTAGGTGAGTTTGGCATAGTTTGCTATGGTTACTAGCATTTTTTTGTAATTTAAAAGTGATTGGGTTTAGTTTGTTGTGGTAAGGGTTAGTTGTATGATTCTTAGCATTTTTTTGTAATTTTAAAGTGATTGGGCTTAGTTTGTTGCTGTAAAGTGTAGTTGGGGGTGATTTTTGATAGCCGAAGTAATTTAGGTGAGTTTGGCATAGTTTGCTATGGTTAGTAGCATTTTTTAGTAATTTAAAAGTGATTGGGTTTAGTTTGTTGTGGTAAGGGTTAGTTGGTGATGATTTAGAGTAGCCGAAGTAATTTAGGTGAGTGTGGCATAGTTTGTTATGATTTGTACTCCTTTTTTTGTAATTTTAAGATGATATGGTTTGGTTTGTTGTGGTAAGGGATAGTTGGGGGTGATTTACGGTAGCCGTAGTAATTTAGGTGATTTTGGTATAGTTTGTTATGATTTTCAGCATTTTTTTTGTAATTTTAAGATGATATGGTTTGGTTTGTTGTGGTAAAGGATAGTTGGGGGTGATTTACGGTAGCCGAAGTAATTTAGGTGAGTCTGGTATAGTTTGTTATGATTTTTAACATTTTTTTGTAATTTTAAAGTGATTAGGCTTAGTTTGTTGCTGTAAAGTGTAGTTGGGGGTGATTTTTGATAGTCGAAGTAATTTAGGTGAGTTTGGCATAGTTTGCTATGGTTAGTAGCATTTTTTTGTAATTTAAAAGTGATTGGGTTTAGTTTTTTGTGGTAAGGGTTAGTTGGTGATGATTTAGAGTAGCCGAAGTAATTTAGGTGAGTCTGGCATAGTTTGTTATGATTTGTACACCTTTTTTGTAATTTTAAGATGATATGGTTTGGTTTGTTGTGGTAAGGGATAGTTGGGGGTGATTTACGGTAGCCGAAGTAATTTAGGTAATTCTGGTATAGTTTGTTATGATTTTTAGCATTTTTTTGTAATTTTAAAGTGATTAGGCTTAGTTTGTTGCTGTAAAGGGTAGTTGGGGGTGATTTTTGATAGTCGAAGTAATTTAGGTGAGTTTGGCATAGTTTGCTATGGTTAGTAGCATTTTTTTGTAATTTAAAAGTGATTGGGTTTAGTTTGTTGTGGTAAGGGTTAGTTGGTGATGATTTATGGTAGCCGAAGTAATTTAGGTGAGTTTGGCATAGTTTGCTATGGTTACTAGCATTTTTTTGTAATTTAAAAGTGATTGGGTTTAGTTTGTTGTGGTAAGGGTTAGTTGGTGATGATTTAGAGTAGCCGAAGTAATTTAGGTGAGTCTGGCATAGTTTGTTATGATTTGTACACCTTTTTTTGTAATTTTAAGATGATATGGTTTGGTTTGTTGTGGTAAGGGATAGTTGTGGGTGATTTACGGAAGCCGAAGTAATTTAGGTGATTCTGGTATAGTTTGTTATGATTTTTAGCATTTTTTTGTAATTTTAAAGTGATTGGGCTTAGTTTGTTGCTGTAAAGTGTAGTTGGGGGTAATTTTTGATAGCCGAAGTAATTTAGGTGAGTTTGGCATAGTTTGCTATGGTTAGTAGCATTTTTTTGTAATTTAAAAAATGATTGGGTTTAGTTTGTTGTGGTAAGGGTTAGTTGGTGATGATTTATGGTAGCCGAAGTAATTTAGGTGAATTTGGCATAGTTTGCTATAGTTACTAGCATTAGTTTGTAATTTAAAAGTGATTGGGTTTAGTTTGTTGGGGTAAGGGTTAGTTGGTGATGATTTAGAGTTGCCGAAGTAATTTAGGTGAGTCTGGCATAGATTGTTATGATTTGTACACCTTTTTTTTGGTAATTTTAAGATGAAATGGTTTGGTTTGTTGTGGTAAGGGATAGTTGGGGGTGATTTACGGTAGCGGAAGTAATTTAGGTGATTCTGGTATAGTTTATTATGATTTTTAGCATTTTTTTGTAATTTTAAAGTGATTGGGTTTAGTCTGTTGCTGTAAAGTGTAGTTGGGGGTGATTTTTGATAGCCGAAGTAATTTAGGTGAGTTTGGCATAGTTTGCTATGGTTAGTAGGATTTTTTTGTAATTTAAAAGTGATTGGGTTTAGTTTGTTGTGGTAAGGGTTAGTTGGTGATGATTTATGGTAGCCGAAGTAACTTAGGTGAGTTTGGCATAGTTTGCTATGGTTACTAGCATTTTTTTGTAATTTAAAAGTGATTGGGTTTAGTTTGTTGTGGTAAGGGTTAGTTGTATGATTCTTAGCATTTTTTTGTAATTTTAAAATGATTGGGCTTAGTTTGTTGCTGTAAAGTGTAGTTGGGGGTGATTTTTGATAGCCGAAGTAATTTAGGTGAGTTTGGCATAGTTTGCTATGGTTAGTAGCATTTTTTTGTAATTTAAAAGTGATTGGGTTTAGTTTGTTGTGGTAAGGGTTAGTTGGTGATGATTTATGGTAGCCGAAGTAACTTAGGTGAGTTTGGCATAGTTTGCTATGGTTACTAGCATTTTTTTGTAATTTAAAAGTGATTGGGTTTAGTTTGTTGTGGTAAGGGTTAGTTGTATGATTTTTAGCATTTTTTTGTAATTTTAAAGTGATTGGGCTTAGTTTGTTGCTGTAAAGTGTAGTTGGAGGTGATTTTTGATAGCCGAAGTAATTTAGGTGAGTTTGGCATAGTTTGCTATGGTTAGTAGCATTTTTTAGTAATTTAAAAGTGATTGGGTTTAGTTTGTTGTGGTAAGGGTTAGTTGGTGATGATTTATGGTAGCCGAAGTAATTTAGGTGAGTTTGGCATAGTTTGCTATGGTTACTAGCATTTTGTTGTAATTTAAAAGTGATTGGGTTTAGTTTGTTGTGGTAAGGGTTAGTTGGTGATGATTTAGAGTAGCCGAAGTAATTTAGGTGAGTCTGGCCTAGTTTGTAATGATTTGTACATATTTTTTTGTAATTTTAAAATGATATGGTTTGGTTTGTTGTGGTAGGGGATAGTTGGGGGTGATTTACGGTAGCCGAAGTAATTTAGGTAATTCTGGCATAGTTTGTAATGATTTGTACATATTTTTTTGTAATTTTAAAATGATATGGTTTGGTTTGTTGTGGTAGGGGATAGTTGGGGGTGATTTACGGTAGCCGAAGTAATTTAGGTGATTCTGGTATAGTTTGTTATGATTTTTAGCATTTTTTTGTAATTTTAAAGTGATTGGGCTTAGTTTGTTACTGTAAGGTGTAGTTGGGCGTGATTTTTAATTGCCGAAGTAAATTAGGTGAGTTTGGCATAGTTTGCTATGGCTAGTAGCATTTTTTTGTAATTTAAAAGTGATTGGGTTTAGTTTGTTGTGGTAAGGGTTAGTTGGTGATGATTTATGGTAGCCGAAGTAATTTAGGTGAGTTTGACATAGTTGGCTATGGTTACTAGCATTTTTATTTAATTTAAAATTGATTGGGTTTAGTTTGTTGTGGTAAGGGTTAGTTGGTGATGATTTAGAGAAGCCGAAGTAATTTAGGTGAGTCTGGCATAGTTTGTTATGATTTGTACACCTTTTTTTGTAATTTTAAGATGATATGGTTTGGTTTGTTGTTGTAAGAGATAGTTGGGGGTGATTTACGGTAGCCGAAGTAATTTAGGTGATTTTGGTATAGTTTGTTATGATTTTTACCATTTTTTTGTAATTTTAAAGTGATTAGGCTTAGTTTGTTGCTGTAAAGTGTAGTTGGGGGTGATTTTTGATAGTCGAAGTAATTTAGGTGAGTATGGCATAGTTTGCTATGGTTAGTAGCATTTTTTTGTAATTTAAAACTGATTGGGTATAGTTTGTAGTGGTAAGGGTTAGTTGGTGATGATTTATGGTAGCCGAAGTAATTTAGGTGAGTTTGGCATATTTTGCTATGGTTACTAGCATTTTTTTGTAATTTAAAAGTGATTGGGTTTAGTTTGTTGTGGTAAGGGTTAGTTGGTGATGATTTAGAGTAGCCGAAGTAATTTAGGTGAGTCTGGCATAGTTCGTTATGATTTGTACACCTTTTTTTGTAATTTTAAGATGATATGGTTTGGTTTGTTGTGGTAAGGGATAGTTGTGGGTGATTTACGGTAGCCGAAGTAATTTAGGTGATTCTGGTATAGTTTGTTAATGATTTTTAGCATTTTTTTGTAATTTTCAAGTGACTGGGCTTAGTTTGTTGCTGTAAAGTGTAGTTGGGGGTGATTTTTGATAGCCAAAGTAATTTAGGTGAGTTTGGCATAGTTTGCTATGGTTAGTAGCATTTTTTTGTAATTTAAAAGTGATTGGGTTTAGTTTGTTGTGGTAAGGGTTAGTTGTATGATTTTTAGCATTTTTTTGTAATTTTAAAGTGATTGGGCTTAGTTTGTTGCTGTAAAGTGTAGTTGGAGGTGATTTTTGATAGCCGAAGTTATTTAGGTGAGTTTGGCATAGTTTGCTATGGTTAGTAGCATTTTTTAGTAATTTAAAAGTGATTGGGTTTAGTTTGTTGTGGTAAGGGTTAGTTGGTGATGATTTATGGTAGCCGAAGTAATTTAGGAGAGTTTGGCATAGTTTGCTATGGTTACTAGCATTTTTTTGTAATTTAAAAGTGATTGGGTTTAGTTTGTTGTGGTAAGGGTTAGTTGGTGATAATTTAGAGTAGCCGAAGTAATTTAGGTGAGTCTGGCATAGTTTGTTATGATTTGTACACCTTTTTTTGTAATTTTAAGATGATATGGTTTGCTTTGTTGTGGTAACGGATAGTTGGGGGTGATTTACGGTAGCCGAAGTAATTTAGGTGATTCTGGTATAGTTTGTTATGATTTTTAGCATTTTTTTGTAATTTTAAAGTGATTGGGCTTAGTTTGTTGCTGTAAAGTGTAGTTGGGGGTGATTTTTGATAGCCGAAGTAATTTAAGTGAGTTTGGCATAGTTTGCTATGGTTAGTAGCATTTTTTGGTAATTTAAAAGTGATTGGGTTTAGTTTTTTGTGGTAAGGGTTAGTTGGTGATGATTTAGAGTAGCCGAAGTAATTTAGGTGAGTCTGGCATAGTTTGTTATGATTTGTACACCTTTTTTTGTAATTTTAAGATGATATGGTTTGGTTTGTTGTGGTAAGGGATAGTTGGGGGTGATTTACGGTAGCCGAAGTAATTTAGGTAATTCTGGTATAGTTTGTTATGATTTTTAGCATTTTTTTGTAATTTTAAAGTGATTGATTTTAGTTTGTTGCTGTAAAGTGTAGTTGGGGGTGATTTTTGATAGCCGAAGTAATTTAGGTGAGTTTGGCATAGTTTGCTATGGTTAGTAGCATTTTTTAGTAATTTAAAAGTGATTGGGTTTAGTTTGTTGTGGTAAGGGTTAGTTGGGGATGATTTATGGTAGCCGAAGTAATTTAGGTGAGTTTGGCATAGTTTGCTATGGTTACTAGCATTTTTTTGTAATATAAAAGTGATTGGGTTTAGTTTGTTGTGGTAAGGGTTAGTTGGTGATGATTTAGAGTAGCCGAAGTAATTTAGGTGAGTCTGGCATAGTTTGTTATGATTTGTACACCTTTTTTTGTAATTTTATGATGATATGGTTTGGTTTGTTTTTGTAAGGGATAGTTGGGGGTGATTTACGGTAGCCGAAGTAATTTAGGTGATTCTGGTATAGTTTGTTATGATTTTTAGCATTTTTTTTGTAATTTTAAAGTGATTAGGCTTAGTTTGTTGCTGTAAAGGGTAGTTGGGGATGATTTTTGATAGTCGAAGTAATTTAGGTGAGTTTGGCATAGTTTGCTATGGTTAGTAGCATTTTTTTGTAATTTAAAAGTGATTGGGTTTAGTTTGTTGTGGTAAGGGTTAGTTGGTGATGATTTATGGTAGCCGAAGTAATTTAGGTGAGTTTGGCATAGTTTGCTATGGTTACTTGCATTTTTTTGTAATTTAAAAGTGATTGGGTTTAGTTTGTTGTGGTAAGGGTTAGTTGGTGATGATTTAGAGTAGCCGAAGTAATTTAAGTGAGTCTGGCATAGTTTGTTATGATTTGTACACCTTTTTTTGTAATTTTAAGATGATATGGTTTGGTTTGTTGTGGTAAGGGATAGTTGTGGGTGATTTACGGTAGCCGAAGTAATTTAGGTGATTCTGGTATAGTTTGTTATGATTTTTAGCATTTTTTTGTAATTTTAAAGTAGTTGGGCTTAGTTTGTTGCTGTAAAATGTAGTTGGGGGTGATTTTTGATAGCCGAAGTAATTTAGGTGAGTTTGGCATAGTTTGCTATGGTTAGTAGCATTTTTTTGTAATTTAAAAGTGATTGGGTTTAGTTTGTTGTGGTAAGGGTTAGTTGGTGATGATTTATGGTAGCCGAAGTAATTTAGGTGAATTTGGCATAGTTTGCTATGGTTACTAGCATTAGTTTGTAATTTAAAAGTGATTGGGTTTAGTTTGTTGGGGTAAGGGTTAGTTGGTGATGATTTAGAGTTGCCGAAGTAATTTAGGTGAGTCTGGCATAGTTTGTTATGATTTGTACACCTTTTTTTTGGTAATTTTAAGATGAAATGGTTTGGTTTGTTGTGGTAAGGGATAGTTGGGGGTGATTTACGGTAGCGGAAGTAATTTAGGTGATTCTGGTATAGTTTATTATGATTTTTAGCATTTTTTTGTAATTTTAAAGTGATTGGGCTTAGTCTGTTGCTGTAAAGTGTAGTTGGGGGTGATTTTTGATAGCCGAAGTAATTTAGGTGAGTTTGGCATAGTTTGCTATGGATAGTAGCATTTTTTTGTAATTTAAAAGTGATTGGGTTTAGTTTGTTGTGGTAAGGGTTAGTTGGTGATGATTTATGGTAGCCGAAGTAACTTAGGTGAGTTTGGCATAGTTTGCTATGGTTACTAGCATTTTTTTGTAATTTAAAAGTAATTGGGTTTAGTTTGTTGTGGTAAGGGTTAGTTGTATGATTCTTAGCATTTTTTTGTAATTTTAAAGTGATTGGGTTTAGTTTGTTGCTGTAAAGTGTAGTTGGGGGTGATTTTTGATAGCCGAAGTAATTTAGGTGAGTTTGGCATAGTTTGCTATGGTTAGTAGCATTTTTTAGTAATTTAAAAGTGATTGGGTTTAGTTTGTTGTGGTAAGGGTTAGTTGGTGATTTATGGTAGCCGAAGTAATTTAGGTGAGTTTGGCATAGTTTGCTATGGTTACTAGCATTTTTTTGTAATTTAAAAGTGATTGGGTTTAGTTTGTTGTGGTAAGGGTTAGTTGGTGATGATTTAGAGTAGCCGAAGTAATTTAGGTGAGTCTGGCATAATTTGTTATGATTTGTACACCTTTTTTTGTAATTTTAAGATGATATGGTTGGGTTTGTTGTGGTAAGGGATAGTTGGGGGTGATTTACGGTAGCCGAAGTAATTTATCTGATTTTGGTATAGTTTGTTATAATTTTCAGCATTTTTTTTGTAATTTTAAGATGATATGGTTTGGTTTGTTGTGGTAAGGGATAGTTGGGGGTGATTTACGGTAGCCGAAGTAATTTAGGTGAGTCTGGTATAGTTTGTTATGATTTTTAGCATTTTTTTGTAATTTTAAAGTGATTAGGTTTAGTTTGTTGCTGTAACGTGTAGTTGGGGGTGATTTTTGATAGTCGAAGTAATTTAGGTGAGTTTGGCATAGTTTGCTATGGTTACTAGCATTTTTTTGTAATTTAAAAGTGATTGGGTTTAGTTTGTTGTGGTAAGGGTTAGTTGGTGATGATTTATGGTAGCCGAAGTAATTTAGGTGAGTTTGGCATAGGTTGCTATGGTTACTAGCATTTTATTGTAATTTAAAATTGATTGGGTTTAGTTTGTTGTGGTAAGGGTTAGTTGGTGATGATTTATGGTAGCCGAAGTAATTTAGGTGAGTTTGGCATAGTTTGCTATGGTTACTAGCATTTTTTTGTAATTTAAAAGTGATTGGGTTTAGTTTGTTGTGGTAAGGGTTAGTTGGTGATGATTTAGAGTAGCCGAAGTAATTTAGGTGAGTCTGGCATAATTTGTTATGATTTGTACACCTTTTTTTGTAATTTTAAGATGATATGGTTTGGTTTGTTGTGGTAAGGGTTAGTTGGTGATGATATAGAGTAGCCGAAGTAATTTAGGTGAGTCTGGCTTAGTTTGTTATGATTTGTACAACTTTTTTTGTAATTTTAAGATGATATGGTTTGGTTTGTTGTGGTAAGGGATAGTTGGGGGTGATTTACGGTAGCCGAAGTAATTTAGGTGATTCTGGTATAGTTTGTTATGATTTTTAGCATTTTTTTGTCATTTTAAAGTGATTGGGCTTAGTTTGTTGCTGTAAAGTGTAGTTGGGGGTGATTTTTGATAGCCGAAGTAATTTAGGTGAGTTTGGCATAGTTTGCTATTTTTAGTAGCATTTTTTTGTAATTTAAAAGTGATTGGGTTTAGTTTGTTGTGGTAAGGGTTAGTTGGTGATAATTTATGGTAGCCGGAGTAATTTAGGTGAGTTTGGCATAGTTTGCTATGGTTACTAGCATTTTTTTGTAATTTAAAAGTGATTGGGTTTAGTTTGTTGTGGTAAGGGTTAGTTGGTGATGATTTAGTGTAGCCGAAGTAATTTAGGTGAGTCTGGCATAGTTTGAAATGATTTGTACACCTTTTTTTGAAATTTTAAAATGATATGGTTTGGTTTGTTGTGGTAGGGGATAGTTGGGGGTGATTTACGGTAGCCGAAGTAATTTAGGTGATTCTGGTATAGTTTGTTATGATTTTTAGCATTTTTTTGTAATTTTAAAGTGATTGGGCTTAGTTTGTTACTGTAAGGTGTAGTTGGGCGTGAATTTTAATAGCCCAAGTAAATTAGGTGAGTTTGGCATAGTTTGCTATGGCTAGTAGCATTTTTTTGTAATTTAAAAGTGATTGGGTTTAGTTTGTTGTGGTAAGGGTTAGTTGGTGATGATTTATGGTAGCCGAAGTAATTTAGGTGAGTTTGGCATAGTTGGCTATGGTTACTAGCATTTTTATGTAATTTAAAATTGATTGGGTTTAATTTGTTGTGGTAAGGGTTAGTTGGTGATGACTTAGAGTAGCCGAAGTAATTTAGGTGAGTCTGGCATAGTTTGTTATGATTTGTACACCTTTTTTTGTAATTTTAAGATGATATGGTTTGGTTTGTTGTGGTAAGGGATAGTTGGGGATGATTTACGGTAGCCGAAGTAATTTAGGTGATTCTGGTATAGCTTGTTATGATTTTTAGCATTCTTTTGTAATTTTAAAGTGATTGGGCTTAGTTTGTTGCTGTAAAGTGTATTTGGGGGTGATTTTTGATAGCCGAAGTAATTTAGGTGAGTTTGGCATAGTTTGCTATGGTTAGTAGCATTTTTTTTAAATTTAAAATTGATTGGGTTTAGTTTGTTGTGGTAAGGGTTAGTTGGTGATGATTTATGGTAGCCGAAGTAATTTATGTGAGTTCGGCATAGTTTGCTATGGTTACTAGCATTTTTCTGTAATTTAAAAGTGATTGGGTTTAGTTTGTTGTGGTAAGGGTTAGTTGGTGATGATTTAGAGAAGCCGAAGTAATTTAGGTGAGTCTGGCATAGTTTGTTATGATTTGTACACTTTTTTTGTAATTTTAAGATGATATGGTTTGGTTTGTTGTTGTAAGGGATAGTTGGGGGTGATTTACGGTAGCCGAAGTAATTTAGGTGATTCTGGTATAGTTTGTTATGATTTTTACCATTTTTTTGTAATTTTAAATTGATTAGGCTTAGTTTGTTGCTGTAAAGTGTAGTTGGGGGTGATTTTTGATAGTCGAAGTAATTTAGGTGAGTATGGCATAGTTTGCTATGGTTAGTAGCATTTTTTTGTAATTTAAAACTGATTGGGTTTAGTTTGTAGTGGTAAGGGTTAGTTGGTGATGATTTATGGTAGCCGAAGTAATTTAGGTGAGTTTGGCATAGTTTGCTATGGTTACTAGCATTTTTTTGTAATTTAAAAGTGATTGGGTTTAGTTTGTTGTGGTAAGGGTTAGTTGGTGATGATTTAGAGTTGCCGAAGTTATTTAGGTGAGTCTGGCATAGTTTGTTATGATTTTTACCATTTTTTTGTAATTTTAAATTGATTAGGCTTAGTTTGTTGCTGTAAAGTGTAGTTGGGGGTGATTTTTGATAGTCGAAGTAATTTAGGTGAGTTTGGCATAGTTTGCTATGGTTAGTAGCATTTTTTTGTAATTTAAAAGTGATTGGGTTTAGTTTGTTGTGGTCAGGTTTAGTTGGTGATGATTTATGTTAGCCGAAGTAACTTAGGTGAGTTTGGCATAGTTTGCTAAGTTTAATAGCATTTTTTTGTAATTTTAAAGTGATTGGGCTTAGTTTGTTGCTGTAAAGTGTAGTTGGGGGTGATTTTTGATAGCCGAAGTAATTTAGGTGATTTTGGCTTAGTTTGCTATGGTTAGTCGCATTTTTTTGTAATTTAAAAGTGATTGGGTTTAGTTTGTTGTGGTAAGGGTTAGTTGGTGATGATTTATGGTAGCCGAAGTAATTTAGGTGAGTTTGGCATAGTTTGTTATGGTTACTAGCATTTTTTTGTAATTTAAAAGTCATTGGGTTTAGTTTGTTGTGGTAAGGGTTATTTGGTGATGATTTAGAGTAGCCGAAGTAATTTAGGTGAGTCTGGCATAATTTGTTATGATTTGTACACCTTTTTTTGTAATTTTAAGATAATATGGTTTTTTTTGTAGTGGTAAGGGATAGTTGGGGGTGATTTACGGTAGCCGAAGTAATTTAGGTGATTCTGGTATAGTTTGTTATGATTTTTAGAATTATTTTTGTAATTTTAAAGTAATTGGGCTTAGTTTGTTTCTGTAAAGTGTAGTTGGGGGTGATTTTTGATAGCCGAAGTAATTTAGGTGATTTTGGCATAGTTTGCTATGGTTAGTCGCATTTTTTTTGTAATTTAAAAGTGATTGGGTTTAGTTTGTTGTGGTAAGGGCTAGTTGGTGATGATTTATGGTAGCTGTTAACATAAATTAGTGCGTGATCATAAAGGCTGTGATTGCAAGTGTTCCTTTTATGATCGTAACTAAGCAACAGAATATAACAAGTTGTTGATTATTGATTTTGTAAGATTTTGAAGTTTGTATGAATTTTCAAAAATATATATCTTGTACTCGTGCGGCGTATTTCACAAAAATCCACGATACTCAAAACATTGGTCCTTCGAGCCGGATTTAAAAGAATAACAACAACAAGAAGAAGCCGATCCATCACAACATATCGTCCAGCATTTTGCCTCGCGGTACAAGGTCAGTCAGATCATTGCATCATATCAAATCGTTCCATCCTCGAGTTACGATTAAATCGCATCCACCGTATTGATCAATCGTCAAAATATACATATTTTGCGCAAGAGGTGGTAAATTAATTGTAAACTAACATATCAATTTCAATAAATCCAAATGGATATCGATCAATTAGTCGCACAACGTGGTTTCTTAAAAGCTAAACTAACAAGGTTTGTCAAGTTTTTAAAGGATTTAGAACATGACAACTCAAAGTCAGATCAATTACAGTTGCGTTTTGACATGCTACAGCAAGTCTGGAAGCAATTCGACGATGTACAATCACAAATCGAAATCATTGACAGTAGCGATGTTCAATGCTGCGAGCGCGAATCATTTGAGGACAAATATTTTGATGCAGCAACGCAGACAACTCAATTGTTGAGATCAACTACCCCGAGCACAAGCTCGATTCTAACCCATCCTCCAATGGACGCAATCTCAAATTCGAATACGAACAATCAATCTATATATATAAAGCGAAGTGTCCTCACTGACACACTCATTCATTCACTCATTCATCTACACATCTACACACTGATTCATAATCAACCCACAGCCCAAACCGTGAGGGCTGGAGACTTGAAATTTTAGACACGGGTGTATCATGTGCCGAAACTGAACACTAAGAAGGGATTTTGCGAAATTCGGCCCGGTTCCTTTGTAATTCAATAAAAACCGGCTAAAATAAACAAAAAATGATCGGATCGCGGAGACCGTGTTTATGTTAGAAGCACGTATCTAGCCAAAACAACTTCGACGACGGGCGACCGGTTTACATTAAAAGCACTTATTTAACCTAAACAATTTCAACGTCGAGTTTCTGCTTTCGTGATCATACCTTTGCCGTACCTAGCGAGGCCGCAGATATTTCAATTATAATTTTGATTTCAATTATAATGTCGATCCGTGACTCAATTAAAAATTACCAAACCACTCCAAATTTAATCCGTCAACATTAAACATCCTCAAATATCTCTTACCACTGCAAACTTTACCAAATCAACCCCAAAAAATTCCCGAACTAAGCCAAACTGACATAAATTAGATCCGTTATCTTAAATCATACCTTACCACCCTTTAGCAACCCCAAGTAACTCCAATCACTTTAAAATAAAACAAAATGACACAAATCATAGCAAACTATCCCTAACTCACCTAAATTACTTCGGCTACCATAAATCACCCCCAACTACCCCTTACAACCCCAAAATAAGCCCAATCACTTTAAAATTACAAAAAATTCTACAAACCATAGCAAACTATGCTAAACTCACTTAAATTACTTCGGCTATCATAAATCACCCCCAACTACCCCTTACCACCCCAAACTCAGCCCAATCACTTTAAAATTTCAAAAAATGTTACAAGCCATATCAAACTATGCCAAACTGATCTAAATTACTTTGACTTCCATAAATCACCCCCAACTACCCCTTACCACCCCAAAATACGCTCAATCACTTTAAAATTACAAAAAAATTCTACAAACCGTAGCAAACTATGCCAAACTCCCCTAAATTACTTCGGCTAACATAAATCACCCCGAACTACCCCTTACAACCCCAAAATAAACCCAATCACTTTAAAATTACAAAATATTCAACAAATCATAGCAAACTATGCCTAACTCACCTAAATTACTTCGGCTACCATAAATCACCCCCAACTACCCCTTACCACCCCAAACTTAACCCAATCACTTTAAAATTACAAACAATGCTACAAACCATAGCAAACTATGCCAAACTCACCTAAATTACTTCGGCTACCATAAATCACCCCCAACTACCCCTTACCACCCCAAACTAAGCCCAATCACTTTAAAATTACAAAAAATTCTACAAACCATACCAAACTATGCCAAACTCACTTAAATTACTTCGGCTATCATAAATCACCCCCAACTACCCTTTACCACCCCTAACTCATCCCAATCACTTTAAAATTACAAAAAATGCTACAAACCATAGCAAACTATGCCTAACTCACCTAAATTACTTCGGCTAACATAAATCACCCCCAACTACCCCTTACTACCCCAAAATAAGCCCAATCACTTTAAAATTATAAAAAATGCTACAAACCATAGCAAACTATGCCTAACTCACCTAAATTACTTCGGCTAACATAAATCACCCCCAACAACCCCTTACTACCCCAAAATAAGCCCAATCACTTTAAAATTACAAAAAAATGCTACAAACCATAGCAAACTATGCCAAACTCACTTAAATTACTGCGGCTACCATAAATCACCCCCAACTACCCCTTACCAACCACAAACTAAACCCAATCACTTTAAAATTACAAAAAATGCTACAAACCATAGCAAACTATGCCAAACTCACTTAAATTACTTTGGCTTCTATAAATCACCCCCAACTACCCCTTACCACCCCAAACTAAGCCCAATCACTTTAAAATTACAAAAAATGCTACAAACCATAGCAAACTATGCCAAACTCACCTAAATTACTTCGGCTACCATAAATCACCCCCAACTACCCCTTACCACCCCAAAATAGGCTCAATCACTTTAAAATTACAAAAAAATTCTACAAACCGTAGCAAACTATGCCAAACTCCCCTAAATTACTTCGGCTACCATAAATCACCCCGAACTACCCCTTACAACCCCAAAATAAGCCCAATCACTTTAAAATTACAAAATATTCAACAAATCATAGCAAACTATGCCTAACTCACCTAAATTACTTCGGCTACCATAAATCACCCCCAACTACCCCTTACCACCCCAAAATAGGCTCAATCACTTTAAAATTACAAAAAAATTCTACAAACCGTAGCAAACTATGCCAAACTCCCCTAAATTACTTAGGCTAACATAAATCACCCCGAACTACCCCTTACAACCCCAAAATAAACCCAATCACTTTAAAATTACAAAATATTCAACAAATCATAGCAAACTATGCCTAACTCACCTAAATTACTTTGGCTACCATAAATCACCCCCAACTACCCCTTACCACCCCAAACTAAGCCCAATCACTTTAAAATTACAAAAAATGCTACAAACCATAGCAAACTATGCCAAACTCACCTAAATTACTTCGGCTACCATAAATCACCCCCAACTACCCCTTACCGCCCCAAAATTAGCCTAATCACTTTAAAATTACAAAAATGCTACAAAACATAGCAAGCTATGCCAAACTCACTTAAATTTCTTCGGCTACCATAAATTAATAATCGTTTTCAATCAAAATCTTCTATTTGGTTGTGTTATTTATAAATGCCTTATCGTATTAAATCATAAAATATTAATAAATATCTGCACATAAAATATATTGTTCCGACTAATAGTCGTTATTCTGAATACTAAATATGCTGATACCTATTTTGATTCTCTTCCACCTTCCAATAAATATTTGTTCCAGTTGAGATGCAAACATAAACGTATTTCTGAATTGCAACACGCTAACGGGGCAAGCCCTACCTTTTCAACATGCGTGCATTTGTATAAACAGCTCTATGGTTTTTAACTTTAAAGAGGTATAAAGGCGGTGTAAGCGCTAGAGTTTCGTAAAAATATCTGAAAAATTCGAAATTCATCAATTGAATCAGAACTATCTTTGTGTTCGATAGTAAATTTATACTTGGAGTGGCACTGCCAACCCTGCCACCCATGACGAGGCACCTGCTGACTACTCTCCTTCCAGGGAAACTTTATAAATCAACGTCAAAATAATTTAGGACGCCTGAATGTGAAAATATCACTGTGTAATAAGTTCAGACTGACATGGAACACTTGAAATTTCGATATTTGTTTGTAATTCGACACAGGTCCATGAAGGAATGCATGTTAATGTAAACAAGTGTTAGTTTGTCGGAGAGACCGAATAAGATTTTTAACATTCCTGTCAAAATATTTAGTTACTTTAGAATGTTAATTTCTTAAATTGATTTTGTGAAAATTATGACGGGCCATACGAGTACACCTGTGCGAGTATTATTTGGTGCATACAAATTAATCTCTTTTGTTATCCGAATTGTTTTTATACGCACTAGGCACGTGCACCTCATATAATTGTGAAAATTGCTGCTTCAGCGTCTGGATCGGTGGTACTCAACGTCGCCAAGGTCGAGGCGACGCATCGGTATTCAAAGTTCTGTCGCTATTAAATAAATTATTTTAATATAATATTCCCGATTTGTTCTTGCCGTTAACCAAAACTCTCCCCAATCGATTTTCGAAAAATTTCCAGCGTCGGACCGGACTTCACTTATTTTCGTACGCTAATTTTTACGTTCAGTTAATGATAGTGGTGTATTTGTTCTTCACCAAACCTGCTCCGGCCGAAATCCGAAATTTTCACTGACATCATACGCTTAAGTATTGTATGCTTAGACACGATTTATTTACACTATTTATTTTACGTACATTGCGTTCATTATTGTTCTGCATTATTTATAACTAAGATGGAGCAGTTTGAAAATCTAATAGTAAGCGGAGAACAAATACCACCACGTATAATTCCCGTGAAAAGTGATGGAAATAGTCTTTCTTACTATCTTTCCTATTGCATTTTTAATACCGGAAATAGAGCTCAAGAGCGAACAATAACTTCGACTTTTTTATACATAATTCCTAAATACTTCCTTATATATTTCAACATTGTCTTTAACGTTGTCAGAGAACTAAATGGGAATAATTTGGAATAATTTAGAAACTTTTGAAAACAATGACAAAATTCTTTAGGGCGCCTGGATTTGAAAATATAACTCTGTGTAATAAGTTTAGACTGACTAGAGTGAAAAGAAAGGAGCTTGCGCCCAGAAACGAAATTAAATGGAACACTTGAAGTTGAAATATTTGTTTGTAATTCGTCACAAGTCCATGAGTGAATGCGTGTTAATGTAAACAAATGTGAGTTTATTGGAGAGGCCGAATAAGATTTTTACATTATTGAAGCAGCTGGAGCCTGCCACGTCAAGGGCAAGGTCAGAAACGTGAAAAGGCGATGCTCGATTTAGTTTGATTGAGTGTCTATGCAGAAATTCGCACATACCAAGCGTTGGATGATAAGCCTTTCTTATCGTTTCTTAGAATTCGAGAATTGCTGGTTCAGCGTGTGGAGCAGTACTCGATCGCGGTGTTTAATTTTAACACAACTACAATTGTGAAAATTGCTGCTCCAGCGTCGGAAACTGTTTGCAAAGTCGCCAAATTCGATGAGGCGACGCATCAGTGTTCGAAGGTCTACCGCTATCAAATAAAGTATTTTAATTTAACATTTCATCCTCGCGTTAACCAAATCTGCCCCCAATCAATTTTCGAAAAATTATCAGCATCGGACCGGACTCCACTTATATTTGTACGCTAATTTTTACGTTTAGTTAATGATAGTGGTGTATTTGTTTTTCACCAAATTTGCCCCGAAATTTTCACCGTTGTATGTACCAGATATCACTGACATTCATACCAGCGGCGGTGTAAGCGCTAAATTTTCGTGAAAATATCTGAAAAATTCATAATTCTGCAACTGAATTACAGAACTAATTTTGTGTTCGATAGTAAATTTATACTTGGAGTGGCACTGCCAACCCTGCCACCCCTGACGAGCCCCACTGCTGACTACTTTCCTTCCAGAAACATTTTTGAAATCAGCGGCAAAATAAATTTAGGGCACCTGGATGTGAAAATATCACTATGTAATAAGTTCAGACTGACAAGAGTGAAAAAAACCGCTTGCATCCAGAAACGAAATCAAATGGAACACTTGAAATTTAGATATTTGTTTGTAATTCGTCACAGGTCCATGAAGGCATGCATGTTAATGTAAACAAGTGTTAGTTTGTCGGAGAGGCCGAATAAGATTTTTACACCCACCACATTCCCGTCAAAATATTTATTTACTTTAGTATGTTAATTCATTTTGTGCAAATTATGACGGGCCAGTCGAGTACACCTGCGCGAGTATTATTTGGTAATCCAAAATTTTTTAATACGCACTAGGCACGTGCACCTAATATAATTGTTAAAATTGCTGCTTCAGCGTCTGGAACGCTGGTACTCAACGTCGCCAAGGTCGAGGCGACGAATCAGTATTCGAAGTTCTATCGCTATTAAATAAATTTTTTTAATATAATATTCCCGATTTGTTCTTGACGTTAAGTAAATATCTCCCCAATCGATTTTCGAAAAATTACCATCGTCGTACCGGACTCCACTTATATACCGTACGCTAATTTTTACGTTCATTTAATGATAGTAGTGTATTTGATCTTCACCAAACCTGCTCCGGCCAAAATCCGAAATTTGCAGTTTTACCGGATTTCACTGACATCATAAGTAATGTGTGCTTATACACGATTTACACTATTTATTTTATGTACATTGTGTTCATTATTGTTCTGCATTATTTATAACTAAGATGGAGGAATAGTAAGCGGGGTACAAATACCACCACGTATAATTCCTCTGAAAAGTGATGGAAATAGTCTTTTTTACTATCTTTCCTATTGCATTTTATTACCGAAAATAGAGCTCAAGAGGTTCGCACTATAATTGTTCAATTTAAAATTACCAAATTTTCTGTATATTTTACCTGAATACGTTAAACACCCCTAAACATAATGTACCATTCCAAACTACTCTCAAAAATCATACACTTGCCATTCCAAACTACCCCACATCAACCTAAAATGTAAAAAAATTACGAATTACAAGCAAACTACGCTAAACCCGCATAAATTACTTCGACTTCCGCTATATCACCCCAACCACTTCTTACCAAGCCAAACTAAACCCAATCGCATTAAAATTACCAAAAGTTTCGTTTAATCCGCCAAAGCTAAACCCCGCCAACTATCAATAACCATTCAAAACGATCCCCAAAAAAAACCTTATCATCCGAAACTACACCAAATACATCGTTTTTATGGTGTGAAATTATTTATTTATATATTTCAACATTCTTCGACGACATTCTTTAACGTTGTTAGAGAACTAAATGGGAATAATTTGGAATAGTTCAGCTTCTCTGTCAACTCTCCTTCTCTTGAAGAGTGAAAAAGAGTGAAAAAAAAGGAGCTTGCACCCAGAAACGAAATTATCGTCATTTTCCAAATCATATTGAAGTACCCGGTCCTGGCAATGCAGGTTAATTTCAGCAAATTTGTTTATTTTGTGATTGGAAAAGTAGAGCATTCCTGTTTAATTGTATTATAATGTCGATTAGTCTACATCACAAATACACCACTTTTGTCAACACTGCGTTTATTTAATCTACGTCCGGGCAACGCCGGGTACATTCAGCTAGTTTAACATAAAATTTCCTCAAATTAACTTGCCATCATTCAGTGGTGGTTATAATGACTGGATGCATTTTCATGACACATTCAATTCGTTAATTCACAATAATCCATGTTTGTCTGTCGCGCTATTCTGGACAGTGGTTCACAATCTAATTTCATGACCAAGTGGTTGTCGGAAAGACTAGATCTCAAATCATCAAAAATAAGTGTTCCCGTATGCGGTATTAACCAAGCAGCATTGCGCATCAAAGCAAAAACAAAGGCAAGAATACAATCACGTCAAAATCAGTACTCTGCCGAGTTGACATTTTTAATTTTGGATCAAATTACTGGTCTCACTCCACAAAAAATGTTAAAACGTCATAAGCTGTGCATTCCGCCTGATATTCAAGATTGCTTAGCAGATCCTGAGTTTGATCAACCTGGGCGCATCGATGCACTTTTAGGAGCAAACATATTCTTTGACTTACTTTGCGTCGGACAAGTAAAGTTGGGACAGAATGAAATCATATTAAACAAAACAAATTTAGGATGGATTGTGTCGGGACAAACATTTCAGTGCGAACCACTGGAAACGAAATCATGTCTTTTAATCGCAAATTCAGATGTACAGGACCAACTTCAACAGTTTTTGGCAACTGGAAAGCCACTATGCGATTCCCAAATACTCAAGGGAGGAAGTCGAGTGTGAAGAACATTTTTTAAAAACCGTGCGTCGAGACGAAACTGGTCGTTTCTCGGTTCAATTGCCTTTAAAGGCGAATTATACAGATTTAGGCGACTCCAGAGAAATGGCAATCACGCGTTTCGCTTCAATTGAACGTAAACTCCTCGCGAATTCAAAATTACGAGCAGACTATAATGAATTTATGGCAGAATATGAATCACTCGGTCATATGTCACGAGTAACTGTTGATCAATCAAGTTCTGAGGTACCCATATTTTATCTACCACATCATGGAGTACTGAAGGAGCAAAGCACCACTACTCGCTTACGCGTTGTTTTTGACGCCTCTGCAAAAAGCACTTCCGGTTTATCACTAAATGATGTATTAAAAATCGGTCCAACGATTCAAAACGACCTATTCACTACCCTCATACGATTTCGGCAGCATTCCGTAGTTTTAATTGCAGACATAGGGAAGATGTATAGGCAAATTACCATTGAACCAGCTCAACGTGACCTTCAGCGCATTGTTTGGCGATCGGATCCAAAAGGTGAGCTTAAGCATTATCGGCTCAACACGGTGACATACGGCACAGCTTCCGCGTCATTTCTATCAACTCGATGCCTAAAGCAATTGGCAATTGAAAATAGTTCAACTTACCCTCGAGAAGCAGCAATAATACAAAACGATTTTTACGTGGATGATCTTTTGACAGGATCTAATGATTCACGTGATTTAAGTACAATTTCACAAAACTTAATCACGATTTTCAAAAGTGCCGGGTTTGAATTAAGAAAATTCTTATCAAATGATTCATCAGTACTTGATAATTTGACCAGGGCACCAGACGATGCATCGAGATTTTTAATTGCAGATGATCAATCTAAAACTTTAGGAATTTCATGGCACGCGTCATCGGACAATTTTGAATATAAGATACGCGAATATGGCAATCATTGTCATGTCACAAAAAGAAAAATCCTGTCAATTATAGCTAAGATATTCGATCCTTTGGGCCTCCTTGGGCCAATCACGGTGCAAGCCAAGATCATATTACAAAAACTATGGCAATTAAACGTAACATGGGACGAATCAGTGCCTATCAGTTTGCACACGGCATGGATACAGTGTTGCAAACGGCTCGAGGATTCGCAAACCGTTCGCGTACCTCGGCATACAATTTTACCCAACGCAAGAATCGTGCAACTCCATGGCTTCTGTGACTCAAGCGAGTTGGCTTATGGAGCCTGTGTATACATCCGATCACAAGCGTCCCGCGAACGCGTCCAGGTGAGTCTTCTCTGCGCAAAGTCGCGTGTCGCGCCGCTTAAGGCAATCTCTCTTCCGCGTCTCGAATTGTGTGGTGGCTTACTTCTCGCACAACTTATGAAAAGGGTTAAAAACGCTCTAGACATTCACATCAGCGATATTTTTTATTGGACGGACTCTACTATATTACTTTCTTGGCTAGCTGCTGAGCCTAACACCTGGAAGACATTCGTGTCAAATCGCGTATCGGAAATCCAAACCTTAACAGATGTTAAACATTGGCGGCATGTAAAATCAGCAGATAATCCCGCAGACATAATCTCCCGCGGGATATTCCCGGGCGAGTTTGCAGAGACCAAATTGTGGTGGGGTGGCCCGTCATTTTTAAGCAAGGATTTCACGGTGTGGGAAGCCCAAACACGAGACAATCTATTGTTAAAACATCAAGAAGCTCCAGAACGTAAAATCATAAGTTTGCCCTGTTTATTGGAATTAGATTTTGTAACCAAATTCTCAAGTATCAAAACGTTACAACGAATAATCGCATATTGCTTGAGATTTATTTCAAATGCTCAATTATCATCAAACTTCCGTATCTCGGGTAATCTAAGTACACAGGAAATCGAAAGGGCTACAACAGTGCTTCTAAAATATGTTCAGAAAAGGCATTTCACGTCGGAAATCGCGGCGCTTCGCCGTACGGGCGCTGTTAAACCGAGCAGTCGATTAAGAACTCTTAATGTATTCTTGGATCCAGAAGGATTGATTCGCGTCGGTGGTAGGTTAAAAAATTCAAATTTGGAATACCATCAAAAACATCTTATCGTTTTGCCAAGTCAATATCATGTGACCAAACTCATCATCGAAGATTATCACCGCAAAAATTTGCATTCCGGGACTCAAGCCACACTCGCGTCAGTTCGACAAAACTATTGGCCACTCAAAGGCACTCAAACAGTGAAAGGAGTGTTAAGACGATGCGTAGTCTGCTTTAGAGCTAATCCAATTTCAGTGATTCCCCAAATGGGTGACTTACCAAAACAAAGAGTCACGCCTGCGCGTCCATTCTACCATTGTGGGGTAGATTACGCAGGGCCATATGCATTGAAGGGAGGTCAAACACGCAACAGCAAAATAGTAAAGTCGTATTTATGCATTTTCGTCTGTCTTGCTACGAAGGCTGTACACATTGAGCTCGCAACTGACTTGACCACACAATGTTTTTTAAACGCGTTTAAGAGATTTGCTTCTAGGCGTGGAGCAGCGCGTCAAATGTTTTCTGATAATGCCACCAATTTTACTGGGGCTGATAACTATCTTCAGAAAATTTCTAAGTTGTTGCAAACTAACGATTTTCAAAATTATTTTTCGTATTCCAGTATTGAATGGAAATTCATTCCTCCTCGCAGTCCGCACTTTGGCGGACTGTGGGAAGCATCAGTAAAATCTATAAAATATAATCTCAAACGTATTTTGACCAACATTAACTTAACTTACGAGGAGTTTTACACTCTCCTCACTCAGGTGGAAGCGGTTTTAAACTCGCGGCCCTTAATTCCCCTTTCCGAGGATCCCAATGATCTGACAGCGTTGACCCCGGGACATTTCTTGATCGGGGAGCCGCTAAATGCAATTCCGCAGCCACATCTAACAGACCAGCCGATCAACTTTGTACATCGATTCAAACACATACAATTGATGAGCCAACACTTCTGGACCCGCTGGTCCAAAGACTATTTACATCGGTTGCAGCAGCGTACCAAGTCCCACTTCAACAAGTCTCCTTCTCTCCTCGTCGGTTCACTTGTACTTTTGAAGGAAGACAACGCACCTCCCCTACATTGGCTGCTAGGACGCATTACAGCAGTTCATCCAGGAGCGGATGGCGTTGTGCGTGTCGTCACCGTGAAAACGAGAGGCGGCGAAGTTAAGCGTGCCAGTGCCAAAGTGTGCCTGCTACCAATCATGGACAATATGGACGCTTAAGAGTGCTTATTATTGAAGTTCTTTAGATAATTTGTTAGTTGTCTTTGAAGCAATCACGTGAATTTTCGTTGAAAGGGAGCCTTTCAAGGGCGGCGGTATGTTAACATAAATTAGTGCGTGATCATAAAGGCTGTGATTGCAAGTGTTCCTTTTATGATCGTAACTAAGCAACAGAATATAACAAGTTGTTGATTATTGATTTTGTAAGATTTTGAAGTTTGTATGAATTTTCAAAAATATATATCTTCTACTCGTGCGGCGTATTTCACAAAAATCCACGATACTCAAAACAGTAGCCGAAGAAATTTAGGTGAGTTTGGCATAGTTTGCTATGATTACTAGCATTTTTTTGTAATTTAAAATTGAGTTGGTTTAGTTTGTTGTGGTAAGGGTTAGTTGGTGATGATTTAGAGTAGCCGAAGTACTTTCGGTGAGTCTGGCATAGTTTGTTATGATTTGTACACCTTTTTTTGTAATTTTAAGATGATATGGTTTGGTTTGTTGTGGTAAGGGATAGTTGGGGGTGATTTGCGGTAGCCGAAGTAATTTAGGTGATTCTGGTATAGTTTGTTATGATTTTTAGCATTTTTTGTAATTTTAAAGTGATTGGGCTTAGTTTGTTGCTGTAAAGTGTAGTTGGGGGTGATTTTTGATAGCCGAAGTAATTTAGGTGAGTTTGGCATAGTTTGCTATGGTTAGTAGCATTTTTTTGTAATTTAAAAGTGATTGGGTTTAGTTTGTTGTGGTAAGGGTTAGTTGGTGATGATTATGGTAGCCGAAGTAATTTAGGTGAGTTTGGCATAGTTTGCTATGGTTAGTCGCATTTTTTTGTAACTTAAAAGTGATTGGGTTTAGTTTGTTGTGGTAAGGGTTAGTTGGTGATGATTTATGGTAGCCGAAGAAATTTAGGTGAGTTTGGCATAGTTTGCTATGGTTACTAGCATTTTTTTGTAATTTAAAAGTGATTGGGTTTAGTTTGTTATGGTAAGGGTCGGTTGGTGATGATTTAGAGTAGCCGAAGTAATTTCGGTGAGTCTGGCATAGTTTGTTATGATTTGTACACCTTTTTTTGTAATTTTAAGATGATATGGTTTGATTTGTTGTGGTAAGGGATAGTTGGGGGTGATTTACGGTAGCCAAAGTAATTTAGGTGATTCTGGTATAGTTTGTTAAAATTTTTAGCATTTTTTTGTAATTTTAAAATGATTGGGCTGAGTTTGTTGCTGTAAAGTGTAGTTGGGAATGATTATTGATAGCCGAAGTAATTTAGGTGAGTTTGGCATAGTTTGCTATGGATAGTATCATTTTTTTGTAATTTAAAAGTGATTGGGTTTAGTTTGTTGTGGTAAGGGTTATTTGGTGATGATTTAGAGTAGCCGAAGTAATTTAGGTGAGTCTGGCATAATTTGTTATGATTTGTACACCTTTTTTTGTAATTTTAAGATAATATGGTTTTTTTTGTAGTGGTAAGGGATAGTTGGGGGTGATTTACGGTAGCCGAAGTAATTTAGGTGATTCTGGTATAGTTTGTTATGATTTTTAGAATTATTTTTGTAATTTTAAAGTAATTGGGCTTAGTTTGTTGCTGTAAAGTGTAGTTGGGGGTGATTTTTGATAGCCGAAGTAATTTAGGTGATTTTAGCATAGTTTGCTATGGTTAGTCGCATTTTTTTTGTAATTTAAAAATGATTGGGTTTAGTTTGTTGTGGTAAGGGTTAGTTGGTGATGATTTATGGTAGCCGAAGAAATTTAGGTGAGTTTGGCATAGTTTGCTATGGTTACTAGCATTTTTTTGTAATTTAAAAGTGATTGGGTTTAGTTTGTTATGATAAGGGTCAGTTGGTGATGATTTAGAGTAGCCGAAGTAATTTCGGTGAGTCTGGCATAGTTTGTTATGATTTGTACACCTTTTTTTGTAATTTTAAGATGATATGGTTTGGTTTGTTGTAGTAAGGGATAGTTGGGGGTGATTTACGGTAGCCAAAGTAATTTAGGTGATTCTGGTATAATTTGTTATGATTTTTAGCATTTTTTTGTAATTTTAAAATGATTGGGCTGAGTTTGTTGCTGTAAAGTGTAGTTGGGAATGATTTTTGATAGCCGAAGTAATTTAGGTGAGTTTGGCATAGTTTGCTATGGATAGTAGCATTTTTTTGTAATTTGAAAGTGATTGGGTTTAGTTTGTTGTGGTAAGGGTTAGTTGGTGATGATTTATGGTAGCCGAAGTAATTTAGGTGAGATTGGCATAGTTTGCTATGGTTACTAGCATTTTTTTGTAATTTAAAAGTGATTGGGTTTAGTTTGTTGTGGTAAGGGTTAGTTGGTGATGATTTAGAGTAGCCGAAGTAATTTAGGTGAGTCTGGTATAGTTTGTTATGATTTTTAGCATTTTTTTGTAATTTTAAAATGATTGGGCTTAGTTTGTTGCTGTAAAGTGTAGTTGGGGGTGATTTTTGATAGCCGAAGTAATTTAGGTGATTTTGGCATAGTTTGCTATGGTTAGTCGCATTTTTTTGTAATTTAAAAGTAATTGGGTTTAGTTTGTTGTGGTAAGGGTTAGTTGGTGATGATTTATGGTAGCCGAAGAAATTTAGGTGAGTTTGGCATAGTTTGCTATGGTTACTAGCATTTTTTTGTAATTTAAAAGTGATTGGGTTAATTTGTTATGGTAAGGGTTAGTTGGTGATGATTTAGAGTAGCCGAAGTAATTTAGGTGAGTCTGGCATAGTTTGTTATGATTTGTACACCTTTTTTTGTAATTTTAAGATGATATGGTTTGGTTTGTTGTGGTAAGGGATAGTTGGGGGTGATTTACGGTAGCCAAAGTAATTTAGGTGATTCTGGTATAGTTTGTTATGATTTTTAGCATTTTTTTGTAATTTTAAAGTGATTGGGCTTAGTTTGTTGCTGTAAAGTGTAGTTGGGGGTGATTTTTGATAGCCGAAGTAATTTAGGTGAGTTTGGCATAGTTTGCTATGGATAGTAGCATTTTTTTGTAATTTAAAAGTGATTGGGTTTAGTTTGTTGTGGTAAGGGTTAGTTGGTGATGATTTATGGTAGCCGAAGTAATTTAGGTGAGATTGGCATAATTTGCTATGGTTACTAGCATTTTTTTGTAATTTAAAAGTGATTGGGTTAAGTTTGTTGTGGTAAGGGTTAGTTGGTGATGATTTATGGTAGCCGAAGTAATTTAGGTAATTTTGGCATAGTTTGCTATGGTTTGTCGCATTTTTTTGTAATTTAAAAGTGATTGGGTATAGTTTGTTGTGGTAAGGGTTAGTTGGTGATGATTTATGGTAGCCGAAGTAATTTAGGTAAGTTTGGCATAGTTTGCTATGGTTACTAGCATTTTTATGTAATTTAACAGTGATTGGGTTTAGTTTGTTGTGGTAAGGGTAAGTTGGTGATGATTTAGAGTAGCCGAAGTAATTTAGGTGAGTCTGGCATAGTTTGTTATGATTTGTACACCTTTTTTTGTAATTTTAAGATGATATGGTTTGGTTTGTTGTGGTAAGGGATAGTTGGGGGTGATTTACGGTAGCCGAAGTAACTTGGGTGATTCTGGTATAGTTTGGTATGATTTTTAACATTTTTTTATAATTTTAAAGTGATTGGGCTTAGTTTGTTGCTGTAAAGTGTAGTTGGGGTGATTTTTAATTGCCGAAGTAATTTTGGTGAGTTTGGCATAGTTTGCTATGGTTAGTAGCATTTTTTTGTAATTTAAAAGTGATTGGGTTAAGTTTGTTGTGGTAAGGGTTAGTTGGTGATGATTTATGGTAGCCGAAGTAATTTAGGTGAGTTTGGCATTGTTTGCTATGGTTAGTCGCATTTTTTTGTAATTTAAAAGTGATTGGGTTTAGTTTGTTGTGGTAAGGGTTAGTTGGTGATGATTTATGGTAGCCGAAGAAATTTAGGTGAGTTTGGCATAGATTGCTATGGTTACTAGCATTTTTTTGTAATTTAAAAGTGATTGGGTTTAGTTTGTTATGGTAAGGGTTAGTTGGTGATGATATAGAGTAGCCGAAGTAATTTCGGTGAGTCTGGCATAGTTTGATATGATTTGTACACCTTTTTTTAGTAATTTTAAGATGATATGGTTTGGTTTGTTGTGGTAAGGGATAGTTGGGTGTGATTTACGGTATCCGAAGTAATTTAGGTGATTCTGGTATAGTTTGTTATGATTTTTAGCATTTTTTTGTAATTTTAAAGTGATTGGGCTTAGTTTGTTGCTGTAAAGTGTAGTTGGGGGTGATTTTTGATAGCCGAAGTAATTTAGGTGAGTTTGGCATAGTTTGCTATGGTTAGTAGCATTTTTTTGTAATTTAAAAGTGATTGGGTTTAGTTTGTTGTGGTAAGGGTTAGTTTTTTTTTTTTTTTTTTTTTTATAGGGGTTTAGGAATCTTCAAAAGACCCCTGGGGCTGGATTCTATGCCCCAGTTCGTGCCGGATTCGCAGCCTCTAGGCTGCGCCTACCGACTAAACCCTTTCCCCTTTGCCCGTGTTTGGTAGTCGCGGAACCGCGTTAGCATTACTTCACGACCACCGGGCCTCCCGCTCGTTATTGAGCTTCCTCCTGCTCGAGTAAGCGTTTTCTTTCTCTCTCGTGTTCCTCCTTAGTCCTCATGATTACTTCCATGAGGTTGGATATATTAGTCCATCCCTCCTCGTCATCAACCATAATCGTCGCAACGTTTTCCTTAGTCAGCTTCCTGCCGACTTCCTCCTCGGCCTTTTCTCTGTGGCTGGACCATCTCGGACACACCAGGAGGGTGTGTTCCGCGTCGTCCACCTCCGCATCGCAGTAGAGGCATACCCGTGACTCTGCCTTGCCTATCCTCCAAAGGTACTGTTGGAAGCAACCGTGTCCCGTCAGTATTTGCGTCATGTGATATGATAGCTCGCCGTGATGTCTACCAACCCAGCTTGTTAGATCTGGAATAAGGGTTCTGGTCCAACTCCCTTTCTCCGCTAACCTCCATCTGTCTTGCCACTTAAGCAACGTCCCCTTTCTGAGCCTTTTTGCGGCCTCCCTTCTCTCTTCGGGCGGCAGAGATTTAGTATTATCAAAGACCTGCTTCCTTTCCTCCGCTAGTAGATCCGCTGGAATTGTACCAGCCAGGACCAACGCCGCTTCTTTGGACACCGTCCTATATGCTCTAATAGTGCGAAGCGCACTCCGCCTCTGTACTCTAGCCGGGTACTTGTTTGATATCTCCTTCTTTAGGGCTTCAGCCCATATGGGCGCCCCGTACATTAGCACTGATTGGCTTACACCGTTCAGTACCCTTCTTTTTGTGCCTTTTGGCCCGCCTATGTTTGGCATAAGCCGGGATAGGACGTTAATCATGCCCCCTGCTTTGTCCGCCGTCTTCTGGATGTGAGTGTGGAATCTCATCCTCCCGTCAAGTATTATCCCTAGATACTTGATGTTGTCTTTAAAGGCAATTCTCTCCCCTTTCAGTGTGATGTGGGGGAGATCGAACTTTCTACCTCCCGACATCATCATTGCCTCGGTTTTTTGCACCGCCACCTCAAGCCCACTAACGTCTAGCCAATCAGCAATTTTCGTCAGTGCATGGTTTGTTATCTCCTCTATTCTTCCAATTTCCTTGGCCTTTGATAGGACAATCAAATCATCGGCGAAGGCTAGAAGACTTACTCCCGGCATGACAGGCAGTCGTAGTATGCCGTCATATGCCAGGTTCCACAACGTTGGGCCAAGCATCGAGCCTTGTGGGACCCCCCGGGAAAGGTTCCAGCTCTTGGTTCCGCTTGCAGCCCGAAATATTAATTTCCTTCCCTCCAGGTAACTGAATATTAGGTCGACCAGATAGTCCGGGAGACCTGCCTTCTGTGCCTCCTCTATTACCAGCGGGTATGGTAATGTGTTGAACGCATTTTTAACGTCCACTGTGACCATTAGACAATGTTGTCTTTTCCATCTTGAACATAGGTTTGCCTCCGCATATGCGTTGCGAACCTCGTTGAGCGCGTCCAGTGTGGATCTGCCTTTCCGGAAGCCGAACTGGCGATCCGACAGCGCTTGGTTCTCCTCGATTACGGTTTGCATCCTTTCTAGGATTACCGCCTCCAAAAGTTTCGCCCACGTGTTAATCAGGCAAATCGGCCTGTAAGACGAGACCTCCTCAATAGGTTTATTACCTTTTCTTATGAGCACCAGCTGAGCCACCTTGGCTGCTGGCGGTATGCTCCTCTCCTTAAATATTCTATTTATCAGCCCTAGCATTATCCCGGGATTATGGTTCGCTGTCTCCTTGATTGCTTCAGGTGGAATGCCGTCTGGCCCCGGCGCCTTGTTGCCCTTGAGCCGTTTTGCTGCTCTAGTTAGCTCCTCCTCTGTGACCAATGGTGGCTCCGTCCGTCCGCCTACCTCGTCTCTCGGGAGAGGGACAGGGCCTGGCGGAAACAGCCCCTCCACAATCTCGTCGACCCTTTCTGTTAAGCCAGTCGGTGTTCTCCTGCTGCCGAGCTTACCTGTGATTAGTTTGTAGGCCAGCCCCCAAGGATTTTGGTCCAGGTCTAGGAGCAGGGCTTTCCAGCAGTTACCCTTGCTCCTTTTGATGGCGAGGACCAGATCCTTCTTAGCTCCTTTATAAGTGGCTTCCTCCTCCGTGCACTCTTCTGGTGCTTTCCTTCTCAGGGCTCTTTGGTAGATCCTCCTTGCAAGGTTACTTTCTCTTCGCAATTCCGCTATCTCGTCGGTCCACCAGTATTTTGGGCTATGCCCTCGCCTGTCTTTCCTCCTTGGCATTGACGCATCGCAGGCCGTTTTGACGGCTTTAATGACCCGCTTTGTCTCCTCCTCGATGTCGTTCGTATCGATTTGTACGGCCCGGGCAATGCTGGTTTTGAAGGCCTCTTTGTTGAGCCTTCTGACTGCCCAGCCTCCTTGTATGTTTTCCTGCGTAATACTATCTTGTTCGTCGTAGTCGAACTCGATGTATTTGTGGTCGCTAAGGGTTTCTTCCTCTAGGACCTTCCATCCTCTAAATCGGCTCGCTAATTCTTCGCTGACCAGGGTCAGGTCTATAAACGAGGTTTTCGCTCCTTGTTGATAGGTGGGAGTTAGACCGTCGTTTAGTACTGTCAGCCCCCCCCTCGCCGCCAAGTCCTCAATGGCTCTGCCCCTCGAATTTGTGAGGCTTGAACCCCACAGGGACGACTTGCTATTAAAGTCGCCCGTAAGGAGTATCCTTCCCTGCCACTCTGCTATCGACAGTTCCAGTTCTGCTAGGAATGTGTCGAAAACCTCCGCTGTCGCATTCGGGGAGATGTAGCATGAGTACACCCTGAGCTCAGCCACTCTCACCCATACGAAACCGTCATGATTTGTCCCCGCAGCGGCTACGTCCGTGCCTGGGGCCACTACAATGGCGACATCTCCTCTATTATCTCTAAATTCTCCGGGGGCGGACCCGTTTGGGTTCCGGGGGATTTCACTCAAAAGCAGGATCCCCTTCCTCCTCTCTTTGGCGTATTGCCCAATGAGTCCGTATGCGACTCCTCTCCTATTTAGATTGGATTGGATAAATCCAATCATTTCGCCGCTTTGTCTCGGGCGTCCCTCCAGTTGGGGCAGTTCTTGCCACCCATCTTGTGGTTTGACCCACCCTTAGCTTTCTTCCCCGCACACAGCGGGCAGAAGGCTCCTCCTGTGCACTCGGCACCTTGGTGCCCAGTTTGGCCGCACTTCCGGCACGCTTGCGCCCGGTCCTCTCCCCGGCACATCGCCGCAATGTGGCCGAACGCAAGGCACCGGAAGCACCTGACCCTCTCCTCAATTTGCCGGACCCTGCAACGGACCCAGCCCACCCTAATTTTACCCTCTTTGAGGATATTTGCAGCTGCCTCCTGGCTGAGCCGCACCACCGCTCTTCCCCTCCCAAGAAGGGTTTTTCCGGTCAGGATGACATCCGGTGACCCATCTTCGCAATTTAGAAGGGGCTTAAGGGCCTCCCTCACCTCCTCCACCGTGACCCCTATGTCAAGGTCCAGGATCTCCACAGCAGTTTTCCTGTCTTCTGGGGACAGGAGTCTCACCGTGGCCTCTCCACTGAGTGCCTCCCTGACAGCCTCGAGTAGCTCATCAGGGCTGCTTGCACCTTTCAGCTCCACCAGGATGTCCCCCACTCTGGTGATCCTGGTGGAGCTGATTGTAGTTCCGTGTTCCTCCGGAACTATCTTCCTCCGCAGTAAGACCATGATGTCTGTCGCCCTCTTTTCCCCGAGTGGCTTGATTGCCAGGGCTCGGGTGGTGATGGCCCTCCTCTTTTTGGCATGAGTCGGGGGAGGCTGGACCCCTCCAGCCTGCCGCTTCCTCCTACCTGCCTCCTTCCATCCCTCACTTGCCACCCCTTCGGCAGCGGGCTCCGCGGAAGCCACGCTTGGCCCCGGGGTGGGAGCCTGGATTTCTGGGGACTTCGCCAGGGCGATGTCCACCACTCTCCTCTTGCCCCTTATGGGGGGAGTTTTCTTGGGGGGAGCACTGACGGCGACCTTGGATTTCCCGGTCTCCGCTGTCTCCCCTCCACCCCTCCTCTTCGTCACGTTCGCGAACGTTGCCGTTGGACGTGGCGTCTGGTTGAGCCTTTGGCTCATCCCCTCCGCTAATTCATAGACTTTGTCTATGCCCCTCCTCAACGTTTCGTCGACGACATTGCCCTCGCAAAACTTTTTGAGGGCCTTTACCTGTTCGGCTAAGGCCCTCACCTCCTCTGTTGGCACAGTGATGGCTGCGCCCTTGGAGTAACTGCTCATCGCAGTTTCTCCACTCTCCTCTTTACCTGTATTTACAGGTGCTGCTGTTGGTTTTTTTTTTATTCTTCTCCATTTGTTCCCACGAGTACGGGCCAACGTAGGAACGCTCCCCAGCAGTGGACCCATACCGGGGAGGGGCGTCTATACTGCGAGGTGCGCCTGGTGCCCCGCAGGTTTTTTGACTTCGCTGTCCGTTTTATATAGAGGTTATCTCCTCTTAGCCAGCCGGCGAAGGCAAGCCCCCGGTCGCTCTCCAGACAACGTTCTCCGGCCTCACCTTGCCGAAGTCGCTGAAGTCTGAATCACGATTTACGGTAATTAGGGGCAGGTTGGTGATACACCTGCCCCTGCTCGGGTACCTCGGGGTTGCAAAGCCCCGTGCCACTATACCGAGGCATAGTGGCCCCTGAGGCTGGTAAGGGTTAGTTGGTGATGATTTATGGTAGCCGAAGTAATTTAGGTGAGTTTGGCATAGTTTGTTATGATTTGTACACCTTTTTTTGTAATTTTAAGATGATATGGTTTGGTTTGTTGTGGTAAGGGGTAGTTGGGGGTGATTTACGGTAGCCGAAGTAATTTAGGTGATTCTGGTATAGTTTGGTATGATTTTTAGCATTTTTTTGTAATTTTAAAGTGATTGGGCTTAGTTTGTTGCTGTAAAGTGTAGTTGGGGGTGATTTTTGATAACCGAAGTAATTTAGGTGAGTTTGCATAGTTTGCTATGGTTAGTAGCATTTTTTTGTAATTTAAAAGTGATTGGGTTTAATTTGTTGTTATAAGGGTTAGTTGGTGATGATTTATGGTAGCCGAAGTAATTTAGGTGAGTTTGGCATAGTTTGCTATGGTTACTAGCATTTTTTTGTAATTTAAAAGTGATTGGGTTTAGTTTGTTGTGGTAAGGGTTAGTTGGTAATGATTTAGAGTAGCCGAAGTAATTTAGGTGAGTCTGGTATAGTTTGTTATGATTTTTAGCATTTTTTTGTAATTTTAAAGTGATTGGGTTTAGTTTGTTGCTTTAAAGTGTAGTTGGGGGTGATTTTTGATAGCCGAAGTAATTTAGGTGAGTTTGGCATAGTTTGCAATGGTTAGTAGCATTTTTTTGTAATTTAAAAGTGATTGGGTTTAGTTTGTTGTGGTAAGGGTTAGTTGGTGATGATTTATGGTAGCCGAAGTAATTTAGGTGAGTTTGGCATAGTTTGCTATGGTTACTAGCATTTTTTTGTAATTTAAGAGTGATTGGGTTTAGTTTGTTGTGGTAAGGGTTAGTTGGTGATGATTTAGAGTAGCCGAAGTAATTTAGGTGAGTCTGTCATAGTTTGTTATGATTTGTACACTTTTTTTTGTAATTTTAAGATGATATGGTTTGGTTTGTTGTGGTAAGGGATAGTTGGGGGTGATTTACGGTAGCCGAAGTAATTTAGGTGATTCTGGTATAGTTTACTAGCTGAATGTACCCGGCTTTGCCCGGACGTAGATTAAATAAACGCAGTGTTGACAAAAGTGGTGAATTGGTGATGTAGACTAATCGACATTATAATACAATTAAACAGGAATGCTCTACTTTTCCAATCACAAAATAAACAAATTTGCTGAAATTAACCTGCATTGCCAGGACCGGGTACTTCAATATGATTTGGAAAATGACGATAATTTCGTTTCTGGGTGCAAGCTCCTTTGTTGACAGAGTTGACAGAGAAGCTGAAATATATAAATACATAATTTCACACCATAAAAACGATGTATTTGGTGTAGTTTCGGATGATAAGGGTTTTTTTGGGGATTGTTTTGAATGGTTATTGATGGTTGGCGGGGTTTAGCTTTGGCGGATTAAACTAAACTTTTGGTAATTTTAATGTGATTGGGTTTAGTTTGGCTTGGTAAAGAGTGGTTGGGGTGATATAGCGGAAGTGGAAGTAATTTATGCGAGTTTAGCGTAGTTTGCTTGGAATTCGTAATTTTTTTACATTTTAGGTTGATCTGGGGTAGTTTTGAATGGCAAGTGTATGATTTTTGAGGGTAGTTTGGAATGGTACATTATGTTTAGGGGTGTTTAACGTATTCAGGTAAAATATACAGAAAATTTGGTAATTATAAAATGAACAATTATAGTGCGAACCTCTTGAGCTCTGTTTTCGGTAATAAAATGCAATAGGAAAGATAGTAAAAAAGACTATTTCCATCACTTTTCAGGGGAATTATACGTGGTGGTATTTGTACCCCGCTTACTATTCCTCCATCTTAGTTATAAATAATGCAGAACAATAATGAACACAATGTACATAAAATAAATAGTGTAAATCGTGTATAAGCACACATTACTTATGATGTCAGTGAAATCCGGTAAAACTGCAAATTTCGAATTTTGGCCGGAGCAGGTTTGGTGAAGATCAAATACACCACTATCATTAAATGAACGTAAAAATTAGCGTACGGTATATAAGTGGAGTCCGGTACGACGATGGTAATTTTTCGAAAATCGATTGCGGAGATATTTACTTAACGTCAAGAACAAATCGGGAATATTATATTAAAAAAATTTATTTAATAGCGATAGAACTTCGAATACTGATGCGTCGCCTCGACCTTGGCGACGTTGAGTACCAGCGTTCCAGACGCTGAAGCAGCAATTTTAACAATTATATTAGGTGCACGTGCCTAGTGCGTATTAAAAGAATTTGGATTACCAAATAATACTCGCGCAGGTGTACTCGTATGGCCCGTCATAATTTGCACAAAATGAATCAACATACTAAAGTAAATAAATATTTTGACGGGAATGTGGTCTCACATTTGTTTACATTAACATGCATGCCTTCATGGACCTGTGACGAATTACAAACAAATATCTAAATTTCAAGTGTTCCATTTGATTTCGTTTCTGGATGCAAGCGGTTTTTTCACTCTTGTTAGTCTGAACTTATTACACAGTGATATTTTCACATCCAGGTGCCCTAAATTTATTTTGCCGCTGATTTCAAAAATTTTTCTGGAAGGAAAGTTGGTGGAGCAATGTGACGTGCTCTATTACCGTTAGGTTTCTTCAATCGAAATAATTTTTGACGTTATTTTTCTCAATGTTTATTTTTGCAATGCTGATTTTTTCTTCTCTCTTGATATGTTGTTACCATGCAACATAACATGGCCGTATACAGAGAAACGAAGTATCGAACATGCCGCCCCCTATTGAAGCCTTGGCATTCAATGAACATTAAATTAATTTTATGCTAACAAACATGATTCGTTGAAACAATGATTTTGATAATAACAATGATAATATTTAATGCTCACTTTCTTAATTTGGAAGCACGCACAATTTCGTAACTGAACGTTTCACCACACCTCGAGCTGTTTTTACGGTAGCCACTCGGATGATACCATCAGCGCCAGTGTGTACTTGGAGGACTCTTCCCAAGGACCATTTAAGTGGAGGGAGGTTGTCTTCTTTGATTATCACTATTGAGTCCTCACGAAGTAAATGATGGTATTGTTGACGCCATTTCGTGCGAGTCTGCAGTTCCGTTAAATAGTCACGAGACCACCTTTTCCAAAAATTTTGAGAAATTTGCTGCAGCCGTTGGAATTTTGACAATTTTGATTCGTGGATTTGCGTAACGTCTGGATCTGGTATTGCTGCCAACGATTCGCCAACGAGAAAGTGTGCGGGAGTTAGGGGGGAAGGATCATTGGGATTGCTCGACATTGGATGCAACGGTCTTGAATTTAAACAAGCTTCGATTTGACACAATACCGTACAAAGCTCTTCAAATGTTAAACATGCGTTTGCAACAACTCTCTTTAAATGTTGTTTTGCTGACTTTATGTTTGCCTCCCAAATTCCACCAAAATGTGGGGAACGCGGTGGTATGAAGTGCCATTGAATTCCCTCTTTCGAGAGCGCGTCACTAATCTGTGTTTGACCAGATCGAAGACATTTTAAAAGCTCTGAAAGTTTGTTTTTTGCCCCTACAAAATTGGTTGCGTTATCACAATATATGTGAACGCATTTACCTCGTCTTGACACGAATCTGCGTAATGCAGCGATGAACGCTTCCGTCGTAAGATCGCTGACGACTTCTAAATGTATGGCTTTTGTTGAAAAACAAATGAAAAGACAGACAAATGCTTTTATTCGTTTAAAACCGCGCCCTTTCTTATCGCGAATAAATAAAGGACCTGCGTAGTCAATTCCAGTTACCGAAAAGGGACGTGAAGGTGTAATTCTTGAAGCAGGCAATTCACCCATTGTGTGTTTTGCTGGAATTGGATTTACTTTAAAGCATTGGACACATTGTTTTGTTATTTTTCTTGCCAGGTTTCTACCGCCCAGTGGCCAATATCTTTCGCGTAGAGATGCTAAACACGCATGAGGTCCAGCCTGATATGCTCCTCGCGCATGATCAAATCTGCTATTGGATGTTTATTTGGAACAATTACAGGATGTTTCTTAGTCCATGCTATTTTTGCATGACCTAACCGGCCTCCAACTCTGATTAGGCCTTTGTCGTCCATGATGGGACTAAGACAGATCAATTTACTTTTGATGTGAACTGTGCGTCCCTGATTGAGATCATGAAGTTCTCTACCAAAAGCATGTTGTTGAGCTAATCGTATTAGTTTTTCCCTTGATTGATTTAATTCAATTACTGATAGTGGCTCTAACATTCTATCAGCTGCTGTACGAGTGGAATTGAAGCAAAATCTTAAAACATATGCAGTTACTCGTACAAGCTTGTTCCATGACGAGAATCGTTTGAAAATCGTGTCATCTGATAGAACAGAAATGAATGATGACTGTGAGGATTTTCGAATTTCCGGTAAATGCTCTGGAGGTTCCACGTGAGAATGTGGCCACGTGGATTCACTGTTCTTTAACCATTCAGGTCCTTCCCACCATTTTGTCTCATGCTGCAATGTGTCAGGATTGACACCTCTGGAAATGAGATCAGCAGGATTGTCCTTGGTGTTGATATAATACCAATCAGTCTTGTTCGTTAAGGCTTGAATTTCAGCTACTCTGTTAGCTACGAATGTTTTCCACTGACCGGGAAAACCATTTATCCACGATAATGTGATTGTTGAATCGCACCAGTACCGCTCCTTGGATGCAAAAATCTTTAACGCTGATTTGATCTGACTCATTAGCCTCGATAAAAGCAATGCACCGCATAGTTCTAATTTGGGTATGCTAGTAGTTTTTAGAGGAGCTACTCGACCCTTTGAACAAAGCAATGACACCTTGCAATTCCCGAAATTGTCTAATGAACGCATGTAGATGGCTGCACCGTACGCGGTTTCTGAGGCGTCTGAAAATCCGTGTATTTCTATTAGATTTGCGTTAATTAACAAAACATGTCTAGGAATGTGAATGCTGTTCAGAAAGTGCAACTTTGATTCGAATGTTTTCCACAAGTTGTGCATTTCTATAGGTACCGATTCATCCCATGCAAGCTTGATTTGCCAAAGTTTTTGTAGAATTATCTTGGCAACAGTGATTACAGGACCGATGATTCCCAATGGATCAAAAATTCTTGCTATGCTGGCAAGAATTATGCGTTTGGTAATTTTGTTTTTGTTAGTGCTTGTGTCTTTTATTGAGAATGTGAAGGTGTCTTGAGCTGGTCCCCATATCAGTCCCAATGTTTTTGTGTTTTTGTCATGAGCTATACTCATGTAAGGAATGTCTGGAGTAACAGCAGATATGGACCTTATGACTGTTTGATCGTTCGAGACCCATTTACGAAGCTGAAAGCCTCCTGATTGAAGAATTTCTAAAACTTCGTTGCTAATTTTGATTACTTGTTCGGGTGTATCTGCTCCGGTTATAAGATCATCAACGTAAAAATCACTTAATATGACTGACGCTGCTACTGGTAATTTGTTTATGTGTTGATGTGCTGTTTCTTGTAAACAACGAGTTGCGAGGTAAGGTGCGGAGGCAGTTCCATACGTAACCGTGTTTAATTCGTAGGTGTCGAGTATGTCATTTGTATCATCACGCCACACTATGCGTTGCAATGCTCGATCTTTCTCCGCCACCAATATCTGTCGATACATTTTTTCTACATCAGCAGTGACCACGATTGTGTGTTTTCGAAAGCGAATCAAAATTGAAAATAATTCATCTTGTATGGTTGGACCTATGGCCTGAATATCGTTCAACGAAAAGTCGGATGTGGATTTAGCGGAAGCATCAAACACGACCCGAATCTTTGAAGTGATGCTGTCTTGCTTTAATACTGCATGATGAGGTAGAAAAAACGTGGATGTTGAGGAATCGTCCCCTTGTATCTTGGACATGTGACCAAGATTGATGTATTCATCAATAAATTCTTTGTATTGCGCCTTTAGTTCTGAATTTTTGTTTAATTTCTTTTCTAACGCGAAAAAACGTTTGGTAGCCATGCTTTTTGAATCTCCTAATATGGAGCGATCTGATTTCAGAGGCAAGTGAACAATGAATCGCCCATCCCCATTACGAGTAGTGTTTGCTTTAAAATGATCCTCACAGAATTGCTCGTCGACGGAACGAGCTTTTCCTTTATGCTGAAATCCCTCTTCTATTTCCCAAAACTTGACCAATTCGTTTTGTAATTGGTAATTGTTTAAATTGAGGTGGCAATTCGTGTTGTGCATTGTGAACAAAGTTGTCGTTTGAGTTGGACCACCCACAATCCAACCTAGTACCGTTTTTTGAAGTTTTGGTTTGTTACGGCCTAAACGAATTTGTCCGACTGAAGTGAGGTCCCAAAATATGCCTCCACCTATCAAGATGTCAATTGAGCCTACCTTGTCAAACGTTGGATCTGCTAATGGAATCTGTGGAGGAATTGGAATTTCGCTTCTATTCAATGGAAAAGCTGGCAGATTATGCGTTATTTGTGGAGTTACAAGACAAAACAACGATGTTTGAAAGTTATTTAGACGAGATTGAATTTTGATGGTTGTGCCCTTGTTGATTGTGGACGTGGTGTTGTTTATGCCTTCAATTCGAATTTCTTGTTTTATTGTAGACAGCTGCAGCTTGTCACAAAACGTTTGCGTGATGTAATTCGATTGAGAACAAGAGTCTAGCAACGCTCTGCATTCATGTATGTTTCCGAATTTATCCTTTATCTTGACCATGGCAGTCGATAATATAATGTATGATGATGTTGATGAAGTAGCACTGACTGAGTGTCCGGTGACTACTGGGCTTTCCGATGAATTCGGACCGTTTTCTTGGCTTTTGCTCATTGGTTCTTGACTTGGACACAATAAGGAATTGTGCCTTTGTTTACAATGCCGACAAGAACCACCTTTGCATTTGTTTGCCATGTGGTTGAATCCCAAACAGTTGAGACATAGTCGTAGTCGTTTTACTAAACGCTCTCGTTCCGTAACTGCAAGCTTCAAGAAGTCATTGCAGGTGTAAATGAAATGGCTGCCCTTGCAATTAGGACAGTTTCTACTGTTTGTTGTAGATAAATGCATTTTTGTCGTTAACTTAGACTTACCAAGGTTTTGTCTTTCAGTTTCTCTAGATTTCGGTGGATGAATGCTCTCCAAAAGTTGACATCTTGTTTTGAGAAACGCTGTGAATTGTTCTAATGTTGGAAACTCCTTGTCGTTTAAATTTGTTTCCTCCCATTCACGCCTTGTTACATGGTCTAACTTATTTCCGATTATGTGAATTAATAATAGATTCCACTCCTCTGTTTTTTGACCTAATATATTTAGGGCCGTTAAGTTCTTTGTTAAATCATCTAGTAGATTTCGTAACTCGTCACGTGATTCCTTTGCGATGTTTGGTAAGGCCAAGATTTTCGAAACGTAATTGTTAGCCATCAACTTCTTGTTTTCATAACGTTCGTTTAATAGAGCCCATGCGTGATTATAGCTCTCGGCAGAAATGGCAACTGATTGAATGACTTCAGCAGCAGCTTCTTTTAACGCTGCTCTCAAGTAATGTAAACGTTGAGTGTCTGATTGAGCTTCGTTGTTATGAACAAGTTCCAAGAATTCGTCTTTGAAATATAACCATTTTTCAGTAGTACCGTCGAACGTTGGTAATGGTATCGTAGGGAGCTTTACTCTGACAGATGTATGACCTGAATCTGAGCCAGAATGTTTAGAACGAATGTCGTCTTGATCACCATTAGACATTCGGTCAGCTGATTCATCGTTTGGTGATATAAATCTATTAAGAGCCCCTTTGACGCGACCCATAATGTCAAAATACGAATTTTCAAAGGATTCGCGGTCCTGTGAATGAATTTCTGACGGTGTAACTTGGTCTACCAGTTCTATGCGCGTTTGAACTTCATCGAATTGGTCATACAAAGATTCATCTTTTGAAATGCGGACTGAAAGTACCTCTACGACATCCTGTGTAAGATTTGAGAGATCAACCTTGTCATTTACATGATTTATGAAACGAGTAAGTTTTGATTTTACTACGCGTCGTTTGATTTCTAATTCGTTTAAAGAGAGCTCCTGGATATTCTGCATGTTTAACGTTTAAATTGCAATGATTTCGGTAATAAGAATGACTTCTTAAACACGTTTATTGTTTATTGAGAAAATGAATGAGAGCGGGAATAAGTGAATGCACACTTACCCCGTAACCCCCTGACGATCGAAGAGAGTGGACCGGTTGTCGCGTTTCGTGCAAGTCGGAAGTCTTCTTGGCGATCGGCTTCCGCTTTGTTCCGATGTTGATGATTGTTCGGATAAAATCCGGCTCGAAGGACCAAATTTTATGGTGGAGCAATGTGACGTGCTCTATTACCGTTAGGTTTCTTCAATCGAAATAATTTTTGACGTTATTTTTCTCAATGTTTATTTTTGCAATGCTGATTTTTTCTTCTCTCTTGATATGTTGTTACCATGCAACATAACATGGCCGTATACAGAGAAACGAAGTATCGAACAAAAGTAGTCAGCAGTGGGGCTCGTCAGAGGCGGCCGGGTTGGCAGTGCCACTCCAAGTATAAATTTACTATCGAACACAAAATTAGTTCTGTAAGTCAGTTGCAGAATTATGAATTTTTCAGATATTTTCACGAAAATCTAGCGCTTACACCGCCACTGGTATGAATTTCAGTGATATCTGGTACATACAACGGTGAAAATTTCGGGGCAAATTTGGTGAAAAACAAATACACCACTATCATTAACTAAACGTAAAAATTAGCGTACAAATATAAGTAGAGTCCGGTCCGATGCTGATAATTTTTCGAAAATTGATTGGGGGCAGATTTGGTTAACGCGAGGATTAAATGTTAAATTAAAATATTTTATTTGATAGCGGTAGACCTTCGAACACTGATGCGTCGCCTCATCGAATTTGGCGACTTTGCGAACAGTTTCCGACGCTGGAGCAGCAATTTTCACAATTGTAGTTGTGTTAAAATTAAACACCGCGATCGAGTACTGCTCCACACGCTGAACCAGCAATTCTCGAATTCTAAGAAACGATAAGAAAAGCTTATCCAACGCTTGGTATGTGCGAATTTCTGCATAGATACTCAATCAAACTAAATCGAGCATCGCCTTTTCACGTTTGTGACCTTGCCCTTGACGTGGCAGGCTCCAGCTGCTTCAATAATGTAAAAATCTTATTCGGCCTCTCCAATAAACTCACATTTGTTTACATTAACACGCATTCCCTCAAGGACTTGTGACGAATTACAAACAAATATTGCAACTTCAAGTGTTCCATTTAATTTCGTTTCTGGGTGCAAGCTCCTTTCTTTTCACTCTAGTCACTCTGAACTTATTACACAGTTATATTTTCAAATCCAGGCGCCCTAAAGAATTTTGTCGTTGTTTTCAAAAGTTTCAAGAGAAGGAGAGTTGACATAGAAGCTAAATTATTCCAAATTATTCCCATTTAGTTCTCTGACAACGTTAAAGACAATGTTGAAATATATAAATACAAAATTTTACACCATAAAAACGTAGTAAAAAAGTATTTAGGAATTATGTATAAAAAAAGTCGAAGTTATTCTTCGCTCTTGAGCTCTATTTCCGGTATTAAAAATGCAATAGGAAAGATAGTAAGAAAGACTATTTCCATCACTTTTCACGGGAATTATACGTGGTGGTATTTGTTCTCCGCTTACTATTAGATTTTCAAACTGCTTCATCTTAGTTATAAATAATGCAGAACACTAATGAACGCAATGTACGTAAAATAAATAGTGTAAATAAATCGTGTATAAGCATACAATAGTTAAGCGTATGATGTCAGTGAAAATTTCGGATTTCGGCCGGAGCAGGTTTGGTGAAGAACAAATACACCACTATCATTAACTGAACGTAAAAATTAGCGTACGAAAATAAGTGAAGTCCGGTCCGACGCTGGAAATTTTTCGAAAATCAATTGGGGAGAGTTTTGGTTAACGGCAAGAACAAATCGGGAATAGTATATTAAAATAATTTATTTAATAGCGATAGAACTTCGAATACCGATGCGTCGCCTCGACCTTGGCGACGTTGATACCAGCGTTCCAGACGCTGAAGTAGCAATTTTATCAATTATATTAGGTGCACGTGCCTAGTGCGTATTAAAACAATTTGGATAACAAAAGAGATTAATTTGTATGTACCAAATAATACTCGCACTGGTGTACTCGTATGGCCCGTCATAATTTTCACGAAATGAATTTAAAAAATTAACATTCTAAAGTAAATAAATATTTTGACGGGAATGTTAAAAATATTATTCGGTCTCTCCAACAAACTAACACTTGTTTACATTAACATGCATTCCTTCATGGACCTGTGACGAATTACAAACAAATATCGAAATTTCAAGTGTTCCATGTCAGTCTGAACTTATTTCACAGTGATATTTTTACATTCAGGCGCCCTAAATTATTTTGCCGTTGATTTATAAAGTTTCCCTAGAAGGAGAGTAGTCAGCAGGGGGCTCGTCAGGTGTGGCAGGGTTGGCAGTGCCACTCCAAATATAAATTTACTATCGAACACAAAAATAGTTCTGTAATTCAACTGCAGAATTTCGAATTTTTTAGATATTTTTACGAAAATCTAGCGCTCACACCGCCTTTATACCTCTTTAAAGTTAAAAACCATAGAGCTATTTATACAAATGCACGCATGTTGAAAAGGTAGGGCTTGCCCCGTCAGCGTGTTGCAATTCAGAAATAAGTACCTTTATATTTGCATTTCAACTGGAACAAATATTTATTGGAAGGTGGAAGAGAATCAAAATAGGTATCAGCATATTTAATATTCAGAATAACGTCTATTAGTCGAAACAATATCTTTTATGTGCAGATAGTTATTAATATTTTATGATTTAATACGATAAGGAATTTATAAATGACAACCAAATAGAAGATTTTGATTGAAAATGATTATTAATTTATGGTAGCCGAAGTAATTTAAGTGAGTTTGGCATAGCTTGCTATGTTTTGTAGCATTTTTTGTAATTTTAAAGTGATTAGGCAAATTTTGGGGCGGTAAGGGGTAGTTGGGGCGATTTATGGTAGCCGAAGTAATTTAGGTGAGTTTGACATAGTTTGCTATGGTTTGTAGCATTTTTTGTAATTTTAAAGTGATTGGGCTTATTTTCGGGTGGTAAGGGGTAGTTGGGGGTGATTTATGGTAGCTGAAGTAATCTAGGTGACTTTGGAATAGTTTGCTATGGTTTGTAGCATTTTTTGTAATTTTAAAGTGATTGGGCTTAGTTTGGGGTGGTATAGGGTAGTTGGGGGTGATTTATGGTAGCCGAAGTATTTCAGGTGAGTTTGAGACAGTTTGCTATGGTTTGTAGCATTTTTTGTAATTTTAAAGTGATTGGGCTTAGTTTGGGGAGGTAAGGGGTAGTTGGGGGTGATTTATGGTAGCCGAAGTATTTCAGGTGAGTTTGAGATAGTTTGCTATGGTTTGTAGCATTTTTTGTAATTTTAAAGTGATTGAGCTAATTTTGGAGTGGTAAGGGGTAGTTGGGGGTGATTTATGATAGCCGAAGTAATTTAAGTGAGTTTGGCATAGTTTGCTATGGTTTGCAGCATTTTTTGTAATTTTAAAGTGATTGGGTTTAGTTTGTGGTTGGTAAGGGGTAGTTGGGGGTGATTTATGGTAGCCGAAGTAATTTAAGTGAGTTTGACATAGTTTGGTATGGTTTGTAACATTTTTTGTCATTTTAAAGTGATTGGGCTTATTTTGGGGTTGTAAGGGATAGTTCGGGGTGATTTATGGTAGCCGAAGCAATTTAGGTGAGTTAGGCATAGTTTGCTATGGTTTGTAGTATTTTTTATAATTTTAAAGTGATTGGGCTTATTTTGGGGTGGTAAGGGGTAGTTGGGGGTGATTTATGTTAGCCGAAGTAATTTAGGTGAGTTAGGCATAGTTTGCTATGGTTTGTAGCATTTTTTGTAATTTTAAAGTGATTGGGATGAGTTAGGGGTGGTAAGGGGTAGTTGGGGGTGATTTATGATAGCCGAAGTAATTTAAGTGAGTTTGGCATAGTTTGGTATGGTTTGTAGCATTTTTTGTAATTTTAAAGTGATTGGGCTTAGTTTGGGGTGGTAAGGGGTAGTTGGGGGTGATTTATGGTAGCTGAAGTATTTTAGGTGAGTTTGAGATAGTTTGCTATGGTTTGTAGCATTTTTTGTAATTTTAAAGTGATTGGGCTTAGTTTGGGGAGGTAAGGGGTAGTTGGGGGTGATTTATGGTAGCCGAAGTATTTCAGGTCAGTTTGAGATAGTTTGCTATGGTTTGTAGCATTTTTTATAATTTTAAAGTGATTGGGCTTATTTTGGGGTGGTAAGGGGTAGTTGGGGGTGATTTATGTTAGCCGAAGTAATTTAGGTGAGTTAGGCATAGTTTGCTACGGTTTGTAGCATTTTTTGTAATTTTAAAGTGATTGGGATGAGTTAGGGGTGGTAAGGGGTAGTTGGGGGTGATTTATGATAGCCGAAGTAATTTAAGTGAGTTTGGCATAGTTTGGTATGGTTTGTAGCATTTTTTGTAATTTTAAAGTGATTGGGCTTAGTTTGCGGTGGTAAGGGGTAGTTGGGGGTGATTTATGGTAGCCGAAGTATTTCAGGTGAGTTTGAGCTAGTTTGCTATGGTTTGTAGCATTTTTTGTAATTTTAAAGTGATTGGGCTTAGTTTGGGGAGGTAAGGGGTAGTTGGGGGTGATTTATGGTAGCCGAAGTATTTCAGGTGAGTTTGAGATAGTTTGCTATGGTTTGTAGCATTTTTTGTAATTTTAAAGTGATTGAGCTAATTTTGGAGTGGTAAGGGGTAGTTGGGGGTGATTTATGATAGCCAAAGTAATTTAAGTGAGTTTGGCATAGTTTGCTATGGTTTGCAGCATTTTTTGTAATTTTAAAGTGATTGGGTTTAGTTTGTGGTTGGTAAGGGGTAGTTGGGGGTGATTTATGGTAGCCGAAGTAATTTAAGTGAGTTTGACATAGTTTGGTATGGTTTGTAACATTTTTTGTCATTTTAAAGTGGTTGGGCTTATTTTGGGGTTGTAAGGGGTAGTTCGGGGTGATTTATGGTAGCCGAAGCAATTTAGGTGAGTTAGGGATAGTTTGATATGGCTTGTAACATTTTTTGTAATTTTAAAGTGATTGGGCTTATTTTGGTTTAGTTTGTGGTTAGTAAGGGGTAGTTGGGGGTGATTTATGGTAGCCGAAGTAATTTAGGTGAGTTAGGCATAGTTTGCTATGGTTTGTAGCATTTTTTTGTAATTTTAAAGTGATTGGGCTTATTTTGGGGTAGTAAGGGGTTGTTGGGGGTGATTTATGTTAGCCGAAGTAATTTAGGTGAGTTAGGCATAGTTTGCTATGGTTTGTAGCATTTTTTGTAATTTTAAAATGATTGGGTTTATTTTGGGGTGGTAAGGGGTAGTTGGGGGTGATTTATTTTAGCCGAAGTAATTTAGGTGAGTTAAGCATAGTTTGCTATGGTTTGTAGCATTTTTTGTAATTTTAAAGTGATTGGGATGAGTTAGGGGTGGTAAGGGGTAGTTGGGGGTGATTTATGATAGCCGAAGTAATTTAAGTGAGTTTGGCATAGTTTGCTATGGTTTGTAGCATTTTTTGTAATTTTAAAGTGATTGGGATGAGTTAGGGGTGGTTAGGGGTAGTTGGGGGTGATTTTTGTTAGCCGAAGTAATTTAGGTGAGTTAGGCATAGTTTGCTATGGTTTGTAGCATTTTTTGTAATTTTAAAGTGATTGGGATGAGTTAGGGGTGGTAAGGGGTAGTTGGGAGTGATTTATGATAGCCGAAGTAATTTAAGTGAGTTTGGCATAGTTTGGTATGGTTTGTAGCATTTTTTGTAATTTTAAAGTGATTGGGCTGTGTTTTGGGGTGGTAAGGGGTAGTTGGGGGTGATTTTTGGTAGACGAAATAATATGTGTGAGTTCGACATAATCTGCCATGATTTGTGTCATTTTGTTTTATTTTAAAGTGATTGGAGTTACTTGGGGTTGCTAAGGGGTGGTAAGGGATGATTTAAAATAACGGATCTAGTTTATGTCAATTTGGCATAGTTCGGGAATTTTTTGGGGTTGATTTGGTAAAGTTTGCAGTGGTAAGAGATATTTGAGGATGTTTAATGTTGACGGATTAAATTTGGAGTGATTTGGTAATTTTTAATTGAGTCACGAATCGACATTATAATTGAAATCAAAATTATAATTGAAATATCTGCGGCCTCGCTAGGTACGGCAAAAGTATGATTACGAAAGCAGAAACTCGACGTTGAAATTGTTTAGGTTAAATAAGTGCTTTTAATGTAAACCGGTCGCCCGTCGTCGAAGTTGTTTTGGCTAGATACGTGCTTCTAACATAAACACGGTCTCCGCGATCGGATCATTTTTTGTTTATTTTAGCCGGTTTTTATTGAATTACAAAGGAACCGGGCCGAATTTCGCAAAATCCCTTCTTAGTGTTCAGTTTCGGCACATGATACACCCGTGTCTAAAATTTCAAGTCTCCAGCCCTCACGGTTTGGGCTGTGGGTTGATTATGAATCAGTGTGTAGATGAATGAGTGTGTCAGTGAGGACACTTCGCTTTATATATATAGATTATGATTTTTAAAATTTTTTTGTAATTTTAAAGTGATTGGGCTTAGTTTGTTGCTGTAAAGTGTAGTTGGGGGTGATTTTTGATAGCCGAAGTAATTTAGGTGAGCTTGGCATAGTTTGCTATGGTTAGTAGCATTTTTTTGTAATTTAAAAGAGATTGGGTTTAGTTTGTTGTGGTAAGGGTTAGTTGGTGATGATTTATGGTAGCCGAAGTAATTTAGGTGAGTTTGGCATTGTTTGCTATGGTTACTAGCATTTTTTTGTAATTTAAAAGTGATTGGGTTTAGTTTGTTGTGGTAAGGGTTAGTTGGTGATGATTTATGGTAGCCGAAGTAATTTAGATAATTTTGGCATAGTTTGCTATGGTTAGTCGCATTTCTTTGTAATTTAAAAGTGATTGGGTTTAGTTTGTTGTGGTAACAGTTAGTTGGTGATAATTTATGGTAGCCGAAGAAATTTAGGTGAGTTTGGCATAGTTTGCTATGGTTACTAGCATTTTTTTGTAATTTAAAAGTGATTGGGTTTAGTTTGTTGTGGTAAAGGTTAGTTGTGATGATTTAGAGTAGCCGAAGTAATTTCGGTGAGTCTGGCATAGTTTGTTATAGTTTGTACACCTTTTTTTGTAATTTTAAGATGATATGGTTTGGTTTGTTGTGGTAAGGGATAGTTGGTTGTGATTTACGGTAGCCGAAGTAATTTACGTGATTCTGGTATAGTTTGTTATGATTTTTAGCATTTTTTTGTAATTTTAAAGTGATTGGGCTTAGTTTGTTTCTGTAAAGTGTATTTGGGGGTGATTTTTGATAGCTGAACTAATTTAGGTGAGTTTGGCATAGTTTGATATGGTTAGTAGCATTTTTTTGTAATTTAAAAGTGATTGGGTTTAGTTTGTTGTGGTAAGGGTTAGTTGGTGATGATTTATGGTAGCCGAAGTAATTTAGGTGAGTTTGGAATAGTTTGCTGTGGTTACTAGCATTTTTTTGTAAATTAAAAGTGATTGGGTTTAGTTTGTTGTGGTAAGGGTTAGTTGGTGATGATTTAGAGTAGCCGAAGTAATTTAGGTGAGTCTGGCATAGTTTGTTATGATTTGTACACCTTTTTTTCTAATTTTAAGATGATATGTTTTGGTTTGTTGTGGTAAGGGATAGTTGGGGGTGATTTACGGTAGCCGAAGTAATTTAGGTGATTCTGGTATAGTTTGTTATGATTTTTAGCATTTTTTTGTAATTTTAAAGTGATTGGGCTTAGTTTGTTGCTGTAAAGTGTAGTTGAGGGTGATTTTTGATAGACGAAGTAATTTAGGTGAGTTTGGCATAGTTTGCTCTGGTTAGTAGCATTTTTTTGTAATTTAAAAGTGATTGGGTTTAGTTTGTTGTAGTAAGGGTTAGTTGGTGATGATTTATGGTAGCCGAAGCAATTTAGGTGAGTTTGGCATAGTTTGCTATGGTTACTAGCATTTTTTTGTAATTTAAAAGTGATTAGGTTTAGTTTGTTGTGGTAAGGGTTAGTTGGTGATGATTTAGAGGTGCCGAAGTAATTTAGCTGAGTCTGGCATAGTTTGTTATGATTTTTAGCATTTTTTTGTAATTTTAAAATGATTGGGCTTAGTTTGTTGCTGTAAAGTGTAGTTGGGGGTGATTTTTGATAGCCGAAGTAATTTAGGTGAGTTTGGCATAGTTTGCTATGGTTAGTAGCATTTTTTTGTAATTTAAAAGTGATTGGGTTTAGTTTGTTGTGGTAAGGGTTAGTTGGTGATGATTTATGGTAGCCGAAGAAATTTAGGTGAGTTTGGCATAGGTTGCTATGGTTACTAGCATTTTATTGTAATTTAAAATTGATTGGGTTTAGTTTGTTGTGGTAAGGGTTAGTTGGTGATGATTTATGGTAGCCGAAGTAATTTAGGTGAGTTTGGCATAGTTTGCTATGGTTACTAGCATTTTATTGTAATTTAAAATTGATTGGGTTTAGTTTGTTGTGGTAAGGGTTAGTTGGTGATGATTTATGGTAGCCGAAGTAATTTAGGTGAGTTTGGCATAGTTTGCTATGGTTACTAGCATTTTATTGTAATTTAAAAGTGATTGGGTTTAGTTTGTTGTGGTAAGGGTTAGTTGGTGATGATTTAGAGTAGCCGAAGTAATTTAGGTGAGTCTGTCATAGTTTGTTATGATTTGTACACCTTTTTTTGTAATTTTAAGATGATATGGTTTGGTTTGTTGTGGTAAGGGATAGTTGGGGGTGATTTACGGTAGCCGAAGTAATTTAGGTGATTCTGGTACAGTTTGTTATGATTTTTAGCATTTTTTTGTAATTTTAAAATGATTGGGCTTAGTTTGTTGCTGTAAAGTGTAGTTGGGGGTGATTTTTGATAGCCGAAGTAATTTAGGTGAGTTTGGCATAGTTTGCTATGGTTAGTAGCATTTTTTTGTAATTTAAAAGTGATTGGGTTTAGTTTGTTGTGGTAAGGGTTAGTTGGTGACGATTTATGGTAGCCGAAGTAATTTAGGTGAGTTTGGCATAGTTTGTTATGGTTACTAGCATTTTTTTGTAATTTAAAAGTGATTGCGTTTAGTTTGTTGTGGTAAGGGTTAGTTGGTGATGATTTATGGTAGCCGAAGTAATTTAGGTGAGTTTGGCATAGTTTGCTATGGTTACTAGCATTTTTTTGTAATTTAAAAGTGATTGGGTTTAGTTTGTTGTGGTAAGGGTTAGTTGGTGATGATTTAGAGTAGCCGAAGTAATTTAGGTGAGTCTGGCATAGTTTGTTATGATTTGTACACCTTTTTTTCTAATTTTAAGATGATATGGTTTGGTTTGTTGTGGTAAGGGATAGTTGGGGGTGATTTACGGTAGCCGAAGTAATTTAGGTGATTCTGGTATAGTTTGTTATGATTTTTAGCATTTTTTTGTAATTTTAAAGTGATTGGGCTTAGTTTGTTGCTATAAAGTGTAGTTGGGGGTGATTTTTGATAGCCGAAGTAATTTAGGTGAGTTTGGCATAGTTTGCTATGGTTAGTAGCATTTTTTTGTAATTTAAAAGTGATTGGGTTTAGTTTGTTGTGGTAAGGGTTAGTTGGTGATGATTTATGGTAGCCGAAGTAATTTAGGTGAGTTTGGCATAGTTTGCTATGATTAATAGCATTTTTTTGTAATTTAAAAGTGATTGGGTTTAGTTTGTTGTGGTCAGGGATAGTTGGTGATGATTTAGAGTAGCCGAAGTAATTTAGGTGAGTCTGGCATAGTTTGTTATGATTTGTACACCTTTTTTTGTAATTTTAAGATGATATGGTTTGGTTTGTTGTGGTAAGGGATAGTTGGGGGTGATTTACGGTAGCCGAAGTAATTTAGGAGATTCTGGTATAGTTTGTTATGATTTTTAGCATTTTTTTGTAATTTTAAAGTGATTGGGCTTAGTTTGTGGCTGTAAAGTGTAGTGGGGGTGATTTTTGATAGCCGAAGTAATTTAGGTAAGTTTGGCATAGTTTGCTATGGTTAGTAGCATTTTTTTGTAATTTAAAAGTGATTGGGTTTAGTTTGTTGTGGTAAGGGTTAGTTGGTGATGATTTATCGTAGCCGAAGTAATTTAGGTGAGTTTGGCATAGTTTGCTATGGTTACTAGCATTTTTTTGTAATTTAAAAGTGATTGGGTTTAGTTTGTTGTGGTAAGGGTTAGTTGGTGATGATTTAGAGTAGCCGAAGTAATTTAGGTGAGTCTGGAATAGTTTGTTATGATTTGTACACCTTTTTTTGTAATTTTAAGATAATATGGTTTGGTTTGTTGTGGTAAGGGATAGTTGGGGGTGATTTACGGTAGCCGAAGAAATTTAGGTGATTCTGGTATAGTTTGTTATGATTTTTAGAATTTTTTTGTAATTTTAAAGTGATTGGGCTTAGTTTGTTGCTGTAAAGTGTAGTTGGGGGTGATTTTTGATAGCCGAAGTAATTTAGGTGAATTTGGCATAGTTTGCTATAGTTAGTAGCATTTTTTGCAATTTAAAAGTGATTGGGTTTAGTTTGTTGTGGTAAGGGTTAATTGGTGACGATTTATGGTAGCCGAAGTAATTTAGGTGAGTTTGGCATAGTTTGTTATGGTTACTAGCATTTTCTTGTAATTAAAAGTGATTGGGTTTAGTTTGTTGTGGTAAGGGTTAGTTGGTGATGATTTAGAGTAGCCGAAGTAATTTAGGTGAGTCTGGCATAGTTTGTTATGATTTGTACACCTTTTTTGTAATTTTAAGATGATACGGTTTGGTTTGTATGTGGTAAGGGATAGTTGGGGGTGATTTACGGTAGCCGAGGTAATTTAGGTGAGTTTGGCATAGTTTGCTATGGTTACTAGCATTTTTATGTAATTTAAAAGTGATTGGGTTTAGTTTGTTGTGGTAAGGGTTAGTTGGTGATGATTTAGAGTAGCCGAAGTAATTTAGGTGGGTCTGGTATAGTATGTTATGATTTTTAGCATTTTTTTGTAATTTTAAAGTGATTGGGCTTAGTTTGTTGCTGTAAAGTGTAGTTGGGGGTGATTTTTGATAGCCGAAGTAATTTAAGTGAGTTTGGCATAGTTTGTTATGGTTAGTAACATTTTTTTGTAATTTTAAATTAATTGGGTTTAGTTTGTTGTGGTAAGGGTTAGTTGGTGACGATTTAGAGTAGCCGAAGTAATTTAGGTGAGTCTGGCATAGTTTGTTATGATTTGTACACCTTTTTTTGTAATTTTAAGATGATATGGTTTGGTTTGTTGTGGTAAGGGATAGTTGGGGGTGATTTACGGTAGCCGAAGTAATTTAGGTGATTCTGGTATAGTTTGTTATGATTTTTAGAATTTTTTTGTAATTTTAAAGTGATTGGGCTTAGTTTGTTGCTGTAAAGTGTAGTTGGGGGTGTTTTTTGATAGCCGAAGTAATTTAGGTGAGTTTGGCATAGTTTGCTATGGTTAGTAGCATTTTTTTGTAATTTAAAAGTGATTGGGTTTAGTTTGTTGTGGTAAGGGTTAGTTGGTGATGATTTATGGTAACCGAAGTAATTTAGGTGAGTTTGGCATAGGTTGCTATGGTTACTAGCATTTTTTTGTAATTTAAAATTGATTGGGTTTAGTTTGTTGTGGTAAGGGTTAGTTGGTGATGATTTAGAGTAGCCGAAGTAATTTAGGTGAGTCTGTCATAGTTTGTTATGATTTGTACACCTTTTTTTGTAATTTTAAGATGATATGGTTTGGTTTGTTGTGGTAAGGGATGGTTGGGGGTGATTTACGGTAGCCGAAGTAATTTAGGTGATTCTGGTACAGTTTGTTATGATTTTTAGCATTTTTTTGTAATTTTAAAGTGATTGGGCTTAGTTTGTTGCTGTAAAGTGTAGTTGGGGGTGATTTTTGATAGCCGAAGTAATTTAGGTGAGTTTGGCATAGTTTGCTATGGTTAGTAGCATTTTTATGTAATTTAAAAGTGATTGGGTTTAGTTTGTTGTGGTAAGGGTTAGTTGGTGATGATTTAGAGTAGCCGAAGTAATTTAGGTGGGTCTGGTATAGTTTGTTATGATTTTTAGCATTTTTTTGTAATTTTAAAATGATTGGGCTTAGTTTGTTGCTGTAAAGTGTAGTTGGGGGTGATTTTTGATAGCCGAAGTAATTTAAGTGAGTTTGGCATAGTTTGCTATGGTTAGTAGCATTTTTTTGTAATTTAAAAGTGATTGGGTTTAGTTTGTTGTGGTAAGGGTTAGTTGGTGATGATTTATGGTAGCCGAAGTAATTTAGGTGAGTTTGGCATGGGTTGCTATGGTTACTAGCATTTTTTTGTAATTTAAAATTGATTGGGTTTAGTTTGTTGTGGTAAGGGTTAGTTGGTGATGATTTAGAGTAGCCGAAGTAATTTAGGTGAGTCTGTCATAGTTTGTTATGATTTGTACACTTTTTTTTGTAATTTTAAGATGATATGGTTTGGTTTGTTGTGGTAAGGGATGGTTGGGGGTGATTTACGGTAGCCGAAGTAATTTAGGTGCTTCTAGTACAGTTTGTTATGATTTTTAGCATTTTTTTGTAATTTTAAAGTGATTGGGCTTAGTTTGTTGCTGTAAAGTGTAGTTGGGGGTGATTTTTGATAGCCGAAGTAATTTAGGTGAGTTTGGCATAGTTTGCTATGGTTAGTAGCATTTTTTTGTAATTTAAAAGTGATTGGGTTTAGTGTGTTGTGGTAAGGGTTAGTTGGTGACGATTTATGGTAGCCGAAATAATTTAGGTGAGTTTGGCATAGTTTGTTATGGTTACTAGCATTTTTTTTTAATTAAAAAGTGATTGCGTTTAGTTTGTTGTGGTAAGGGTTAGTTGGTGATGATTTATGGTAGCCGAAGTAATTTAGGTGAGTTTGGCATAGTTTGCTATGGTTACTAGCATTTTTTTGTAATTTAAAAGTGATTGGGTTTAGTTTGTTGTGGTAAGGGTTAGTTGGTGATGATTTAGAGTAGCCGAAGTAATTTAGGTGAGTCTGGCATAGTTTGTTATGATTTGTACACCTTTTTTTGTAATTTTAAGATGATATGGTTTGGTTTGTTGTGGTAAGGGATAGTTGGGGGTGATTTACGGTAGCCGAAGTAATTTAGGTGATTCTGGTATAGTTTGTTATGATTTTTAGAATTTTTTTGTAATTTTAAAGTTATTGGGCTTAGTTTGTTGCTGTAAAGTGTAGTTGGGGGTGATTTTTGATAGCCGAAGTAATTTAGGTGAGTTTGGCATAGTTTGCTATAGTTAGTAGCATTTTTTTGTAATTTAAAAGTGATTGGGTTTAGTTTGTTGTGGTAAGGGTTAGTTGGTGATGATTTAGAGTAGCCGAAGTAATTTAGGTGAGTCTGGCATACTTTGTTATGATTTGTACACCTTTTTTGTAATTTTAAGATGATATGGTTTGGTTTGTATGTGATAAGGGCTAGTTGGGGGTGATTTACGGTAGCCGAAGTAATTTAGGTGATTCTGGAATAGTTTGTTATGATTTTTAGCATTTTTTTGTAATTTTAAAGTGATTGGGCTTAGTTTGTTGCTGTAAAGTGTAGTTGGGGGTGATTTTTGATAGCCGAAGTAAATTAGGTGAGTTTGGCATAGTTTGTTATGGTTAGTAACATTTTTTTGTAATTTAAAAGTGATTGGGTTTAGTTTGTTGTGGTAAGGGTTAGTTGGTGATGATTTATGGTACGCGAAGTAATTTAGGTGAGTTTGGCATAGTTTGCTATGGTTACTAGCATTTTTTTGTAATTTAAAAGTGATTGGGTTTAGTTTGTTGGGTAAGGGTTAGTTGGTGATGATTTAGAGTAGCCGAAGTAATTTAGGTGAGTCTGGCATAGTTTGTTATGATTTGTACACCTTTTTTTGTAATTTTAAGATGATATGGTTTGGTTTGTTTTGGTAAGGGATAGTTGGGGGTGATTTACGGCAGCCGAAGTAATTTAGGTGTTTCTGGTATAGTTTGTTATGATTTTTAGCATTTTTTTGTAATTTTAAAGTGATTGGGCTTAGTTTGTTGCTGTAAAGTGTAGTTGGGGGTGATTTTTGATAGCCGAAGTAATTTAGGTGAGTTTGGCATAGTTTGCTATGGTTAGTAGAATTTTTTTGTAATTTAAAAGTGATTGGGTTTAGTTTGTTGTGGTAAGGGTTAGTTGGTGAGGATTTATGGTAGCCGAAATAATTTAGGTGAGTTTGGCATAGTTTGCTATGGTTACTAGCATTTTTTTGTAATTTAAAAGTGATTGGGTTTAGTTTGTTGTGGTAAGGGTTAGTTGGTTATGATTTAGAGTAGCCGAAGTAATTTAGGTGAGTCTGGCATAGTTTGTTATGATTTGTACACCTTTTTTTGTAATTTTAAGATGATATGGTTTGGTTTGTTGTGGTAAGGGATAGTTGGGGGTGATTTACGGTAGCCGAAGTAATTTAGGTGCGTTTGGCATAGTTTGCTATGGTTAGTAGCATTTTTTTGTAATTTAAAAGTGATTGGGTTTAGTTTGTTGTGGTAAGGGTTAGTTGGTGACGATTTATGGTAGCGGAAGTAATTTAGGTGAGTTTGGCATAGTTTGTTATGGTTACTAGCATTTTTTTGTAATTTAAAAGTGATTGGGTTTAGTTTGTTGTGGTAAGGGTTAGTTGGTGATGATTTAGAGTAGCCGATGTAATTTAGGTGAGTCTGTCATAGTTTGTTATGATTTGTACAACTTTTTTTGTAATTTTAAGATGATATGGTTTGGTTTGTTGTGGTAAGGGATAGTTGGGGGTGATTTACGGTAGCCGAAGTAATTTAGGTGATTCTGGTACAGTTTGTTATGATTTTTAGCATTTTTTTGTAATTTTAAAGTGATTGGGCTTAGTTTGTTGCTGTAAAGTGTAGTTGGGGGTGATTTTTGATAGCCGAAGTAATTTAGGTGAGTTTGGCATAGTTTGCTATGGTTAGTAGCATTTTTTTGTAATTTAAAAGTGATTGGGTTTAGTTTGTTGTGGTAAGGGTTAGTTGGTGATGATTTATGGTACGCGAAGTAATTTAGGTGAGTTTGGCATAGTTTGCTAAGGTTACTAGCATTTTTTTGTAATTTAAAAGTGATTGGGTTTAGTTTGTTGGGTAAGGGTTAGTTGGTGATGATTTAGAGTAGCCGAAGTAATTTAGGTGAGTCTGGCATAGTTTGTTATGATTTGTACACCTTTTTTTGTAATTTTAAGATGATATGGTTTGGTTTGTTTTGGTAAGGGATAGTTGGGGGTGATTTACGGCAGCCGAAGTAATTTAGGTGTTTCTGGTATAGTTTGTTATGATTTTTAGCATTTTTTTGTAATTTTAAAGTGATTGGGCTTAGTTTGTTGCTGTAAAGTGTAGTTGGGGGTGATTTTTGATAGCCGAAGTAATTTAGGTGAGTTTGGCATAGTTTGCTATGGTTAGTAGAATTTTTTTGTAATTTAAAAGTGATTGGGTTTAGTTTGTTGTGGTAAGGGTTAGTTGGTGAGGATTTATGGTAGCCGAAATAATTTAGGTGAGTTTGGCATAGTTTGCTATGGTTACTAGCATTTTTTTGTAATTTAAAAGTGATTGGGTTTAGTTTGTTGTGGTAAGGGTTAGTTGGTTATGATTTAGAGTAGCCGAAGTAATTTAGGTGAGTCTGGCATAGTTTGTTATGATTTGTACACCTTTTTTTGTAATTTTAAGATGATATGGTTTGGTTTGTTGTGGTAAGGGATAGTTGGGGGTGATTTACGGTAGCCGAAGTAATTTAGGTGCGTTTGGCATAGTTTGCTATGGTTAGTAGCATTTTTTTGTAATTTAAAAGTGATTGGGTTTAGTTTGTTGTGGTAAGGGTTAGTTGGTGACGATTTATGGTAGCGGAAGTAATTTAGGTGAGTTTGGCATAGTTTGTTATGGTTACTAGCATTTTTTTGTAATTTAAAAGTGATTGGGTTTAGTTTGTTGTGGTAAGGGTTAGTTGGTGATGATTTAGAGTAGCCGATGTAATTTAGGTGAGTCTGTCATAGTTTGTTATGATTTGTACAACTTTTTTTGTAATTTTAAGATGATATGGTTTGGTTTGTTGTGGTAAGGCATAGTTGGGGGTGATTTACGGTAGCCGAAGTAATTTAGGTGATTCTGGTACAGTTTGTTATGATTTTTAGCATTTTTTTGTAATTTTAAAGTGATTGGGCTTAGTTTGTTGCTGTAAAGTGTAGTTGGGGGTGATTTTCGATAGCCGAAGTAATTTAGGTGAGTTTGGCATAGTTTGCTATGGTTAGTAGCATTTTTTTGTAATTTAAAAGTGATTGGGTTTAGTTTGTTGTGGTAAGGGTTAGTTGGTGACGATTTATGGTAGCCGAAGTAATTTAGGTGAGTTTGGCATAGTTTGTTATGGTTACTAGCATTTTTTTGTAATTTAAAAGTGATTGCGTGTAGTTTGTTGTGGTAAGGGTTAGTTGGTGATGATTTATGGTAGCCGAAGTAATTTAGTTGAGTTTGGCATAGTTTGCTATGGTTACTAGCATTTTTTTGTAATTTAAAAGTGATTGGGTTTAGTTTGTTTTGGTAAGGGTTAGTTGGTGATGATTTAGAGTAGCCGAAGTAATTTAGGTGAGTCTGGCATAGTTTGTTATGATTTGTACACCTTTTTTTCTAATTTTAAAATGATATGGTTTGGTTTGTTGTGTTAAGGGATAGTTGGGGGTGATTTACGGTAGCCGAAGTAATTTAGGTGATTCTGGTATAGTTTGTTATGATTTTTAGCATTTTTTTGTAATTTTAAAGTGATTGGGCTTAGTTTGTTGCTGTAAAGTGTAGTTGGGTGTGATTTTTGATAGGCGAAGTAATTTAGGTGAGTTTGGCATAGTTTGCTATGGTTAGTAGCATTTTTTTGTAATTTAAAAGTGATTGGGTTTAGTTTGTTGTGGTAAGGGTTAGTTGGTGATGATTTATGGTAGCCGAAGTAATTTAGGTGAGTTTGGCATAGGTTGCTATGGTTACTAGCATTTTTTGTATTTTAAAATTGATTGGGTTTAGTTTGTTGTGGTAAGGGTTAGTTGGTGATGATTTAGAGTAGCCGAAGTAATTTAGGTGAGTCTGTCATAGTTTGTTATGATTTGTACACCTTTTTTTGTAATTTTAAGATGATATGGTTTGGTTTGTTGTGGTAAGGGATAGTTGGGGGTGATTTACGGTAGCCGAAGTAATTTAGGTGATTCTGGTACAGTTTGTTATGATTTTTAGCATTTTTTTGTAATTTTAAAGTGATTGGGCTTAGTTTGTTGCTGTAAAGTGTAGTTGGGGGTGATTTTTGATAGCCGAAGTAATTTAGGGGCGTTTGGCATAGTTTGCTATAGTTAGTAGCATTTTTTTGTATTTTAAAAGTGATTGGGTTTAGTTTGTTGTGGTAAGAGTTAGTTGGTGACGATTTATGGTAGCGGAAGTAATTTAGGTGAGTTTGGCATAGTTTGTTATGGTTACTAGCATTTTTTTGTAATTTAAAAGTGATTGGGTTTAGTTTGTTGTGGTAAGGGTTAGTTGGTGATGATTTAGAGTAGCCGATGTAATTTAGGTGAGTCTGTCATAGTTTGTTATGATTTGTACACCTTTTTTTGTAATTTTAAGATGATATGGTTTGGTTTGTTGTTGTAAGGGATAGTTGGGGGTGATTTACGGTAGCCGAAGTAATTTAGGTGATTCTGGTACAGTTTGTTATGATTTTTAGCATTTTTTTGTAATTTTAAAGTGACTGGGCTTAGTTTGCTGCTGTAAAGTGTAGTTGGGGGTGATTTTTGATAGCCGAAGTAATTTAGGTGAGTTTGGCATAGTTTGCTATGGTTAGTAGCATTTTTTTGTAATTTAAAAGTGATTGGGTTTAGTTTGTTGTGGTAAGGGTTAGTTGGTGACGATTTATGGTAGCCGAAGTAATTTAGGTGAGTTTGGCATAGTTTGTTATGGTTACTAGCATTTTTTTGTAATTTAAAAGTGATTGGGTTTAGTTTGTTGTGGTAAGGGTTAGTTGGTGATGATTTAGAGTAGCCAAAGTAATTTAGGTGAGTCTGGCATAGTTTGTTATGATTTGTACACCTTTTTTTCTAATTTTAAGATGATATGGTTTGGTTTGTTGTGGTAAGGGATAGTTGGGGGTGATTTACGGTAGCCGAAGTAATTTAGGTGATTCTGGTATAGTTTGTTATGATTTTTAGCATTTTTTTGTAATTTTAAAGTGATTGGGCTTAGTTTGTTGCTGTAAAGTGTAGTTGGGGGTGATTTTTGATAGCCGAAGTAATTTAGGTGAGTTTGGCATAGTTTGCTATGGTTAGTAGCAATTTTTTGTAATTTAAAAGTGATTGGGTTTAGTTTGTTGTGGTAAGGGTTAGTTGGTGATGATTTATGGTAGCCGAAGTAATTTAGGTGAGTTTGGCATAGTTTGCTCTGGTAACTAGCATTTTTTTGTAATTTAAAAGTGATTGGGTTTAGTTTGTTGTGGTAAGGGTTGTTGGTGATGATTTAGAGTAGCCGAAGTAATTTAGGTGAGTCTGGCATAGTTTGTTATGATTTGTACACCTTTTTTTGTAATTTTAAGATGATATGGTTTGGTTTGTTGTGGTAAGGGATAGTTGGGGGTGATTTACCGTAGCCGAAGTAATTTAGGTGATTCTGGTATAGTTTGTTATGCTTTTTAGAATTTTTTTGTAATTTTAAAGTGATTGGGCTTAGTTTGTTGCTGTAAAGTGTAGTTGGGGGTGATTTTTGATAGCCGAAGTAATTTAGGTGAGTTTGGCATAGTTTGCTATAGTTAGTAGCATTTTTTTGTAATTTAAAAATGATTGGGTTTAGTTTGTTGTGGTAAGGGTTAATTGGTGACGATTTATGGTAGCCGAAGTAATTTAGGTGAGTCTGGCATAGTTTGTTATGATTTGTACACTTTTTTGTAATTTTAAGATGATATGGTTTGGTTTGTTGTGGTAAGGGATAGTTGGGGGTGATTTACGGTAGCCGAAGTAATTTAGGTGTTTCTGGTATAGTTTGTTATGATTTTTAGCATTTTTTTGTAATTTTAAAGTGATTGGGCTTAGTTTGTTGCTGTAAAGTGTAGTTGGGGGTGATTTTTGATAGCCGAAGTAATTTAGGTGCGTTTGGCATAGTTTGCTATGGTTAGTAGCATTTTTTTGTAATTTAAAAGTGATTGGGTTTAGTTTGTTGTGGTAAGGGTTAGTTGGTGATGATTTAGAGTAGCCGAAGTAATTTAGGTGAGTCTGGCATAGTTTGTTATGATTTGTACACTTTTTTGTAATTTTAAGATGATATGGTTTGGTTTGTTGTGGTAAGGGATAGTTGGGGGTGATTTACGGTAGCCGAAGTAATTTAGGTGATTCTGGTATAGTTTGTTATGCTTTTTAGAATTTTTTTGTAATTTTAAAGTGATTGGGCTTAGTTTGTTGCTGTAAAGTGTAGTTGGGGGTGATTTTTGATAGCCGAAGTAATTTAGGTGAGTTTGGCATAGTTTTCTATGGTTAGTAGCATTTTTTTGTAATTTAAAAGTGATTGGGTTTGGTGTGTCTGACATAGTTTGTTATGATTTGTACACCTTTTTTTGTAATTTTAAGATGATATGGTTTGGTTTGTAGTGGTAAGGGATAGTTGGGGGTGATTTACGGTAGCCGCAGTAATTTAGGTGATTCTGGTATAGTTTGTTATGATTTTTAGCATTTTTTTGTAATTTTAATGTGATTGGGCTTAGTTTGTAGCTGTAAAGTGTAGTTGGGGGTGATTTTTAATAGCCGAAGTAATTTAGGTGAGTTTGGCATAGTTTGCTATGGTTACTAGCATTTTTTTGTAATTTAAAAGTGATTGGGTTTAGTTTGTTGTGGTAAAGGTTAGTTGGTGATGATTTAGAGTTGCCGAAGTAATTTAGGTGAGTCTGGCATAGTTTGTTATGATATGTACACCTTTTTTTGTAATTTTAAGATGATATGGTTTGGTTTGTTGTGGTAAGGGTTAGTTGGGGGTCATTTACGGTAGCCGAAGTAATTTAGGTGATTCTGGTATAGATTGTTATGATTTTTAGCATTTTTTTGTAATTTTAAAGTGATTGGGCTTATTTTGTTGCTGTAAAGTGTAGTTGGGGGTGATTTTTGATAGCCGAAGTAATTTAGGTGAGTTTGGCATAGTTTGCTATGGTTAGTAGCATTTTTTTGTAATTTAAAAGTGATTGGATTTGATGTGTCTGGCATAGATTGTTATGATTTGTACACCTTTTTTTGTAATTTTAAGATGATATGGTTTGGTTTGTTGTGGTAAGGGATAGTTGGGGGTGATTTACGGTAGCCGAAGTAATTTAGGTGATTCTGGTATAGTTTGTTATGATTTTTAGCATTTTTTTGTAATTTTAATGTGATTGGGCTTAGTTTGTTGCTGTAAAGTGTATTTGGGGGTGATTTTTAATTGCCGAAGTAATTTAGGTGAGTTTGGCATAGTTTGCTACGGTTAGTAGCATTTTTTTGTAATTTAAAAGTGATTGGGTTTAGTTTGTTGTGGTAAGGGTTAGTTGGTGATGAGTTATGGTAGCCGAAGTAATTTAGGTGAGTTGGGCATATTTTGTTATGATTTGTTCACCTTTTTTTGTAATTTTAAGATGATATGGTTTTGTTTGTTGTGGTAAGGGATAGTTGGGGGTGATTTACGGTAGCCGAAGTAATTTAGGTGATTCTGGTATAGTTTGTTATGATTTTTAGCATTTTTTTGTAATTTTAAAATGATTGGGCTTAGTTTGTTGCTGTAAAGTGTAGTTGGGGGTGATTTTTGATAGCCGAAGTAATTTGGGTGAGTTTGGCATAGTTTGCTATGGTTAGTAGCATTTTTTTGTAATTTAAAAGTGATTGGGTTTAGTTTGTTGTGGTAAGGGTTAGTTGGTGATGATTTATGGTAGCCGAAGTAATTTAGGTGAGTTTGGCACAGTTTGCTGTGGTTACTAGCATTTTTTTGTAATTTAAAAGTTATTGGGTTTAGTTTGTTGTGGTAAGGGTTAGTTGGTGATGATTTAGAGTAGCCGAAGTAATTTAGGTGAGTCTGGCATAGTTTGTACACCTTTTTTTGTAATTTTAAGATGATATGGTTTGGTTTGTTGTGGTTAGGGATAGTTGGGGGTGATTTACGGTAGCCGAAGTAATTTAGGTGATTCTGGTATAGTTTATTATGATTTTTAGCATTTTTTTGTAATTTTAAAGTGATTGGGCTTAGTTTGTTGCTGTAAAGTGTAGTTGGGGGTGATTTTTGATAGCCGAAGTAATTTAGATGAGTTTGGCATAGTTTGCTATGGTTAGTAGCATTTTTTTGTAATTTAAAAGTGATTTGGTTTAGCTTGTTGTGGTAAGGGTTAGTTGGTGATGATTTATGGTAGCCGAAGTAATTTAGGTGAGTTTGGCATAGTTTGCTATGGTTACTAGCATTTTTTTAAATTTAAAAGTGATTGGGTTTAGTTTGTTGTGGAAAGGGTTAGTTGGTGATGATTTAAAGTGGCCGAAGTAATTTAGGTGAGTCTGGCTAAGTTTGTACACCTTTTTTTGTAATTTTAAGATGATATGGTTTGGTTTGTTGTGGTAAGGGATAGTTGGGGGTGATTTACGGTAGCAGAAGTAATTTAGGTGATTCTGGTATAGTTTGTTATTATTTTTAGCCTTTTTTTGTAATTTTAAAGTGATTGGGCTTAGTTTGTTGCTGTAAAGTGTAGTTGGGGTTGATTTGTGATAGCCGAAGTAATTTAGGTGAGTTTGGCATAGTTTGCTATGGTTACTAGCATTTTTTTGTAATTTAAAAGTGATTGGGTTTAGTTTGTTGTGGTAAAGGTTAGTTGGTGATGATTTAGAGTTGCCGAAGTAATTTAGGTGAGTCTGGCATAGTTTGTTATGATATGTACACCCTTTTTTGTAATTTTAAGATGATATGGTTTGGTTTGTAGTGGTAAGGGTTAGTTGGGGGTCATTTACGGTAGCCGAAGTAATTTAGGTGATTCTGGTATAGATTGTTATGATTTTTAGCATTTTTTTGTAATTTTAAAGTGATTGGGCTTATTTTGTTGCTGTAAAGTGTAGTTGGGGGTGATTTCTGATAGCCGAAGTAATTTAGGTGAGTTTGGCATAGTTTGCTATGGTTAGTAGCATTTTTTTGTAATTTAAATGTGATTGGGTTTAATTTGTTGTGGTAAGGGTTAGTTGGTGATGATTTATGGTAGCCGAAGTAATTTAGGTGAGTTTGGCATAGGTTGCTATGGTTACTAGCATTTTTTTGTATTTTAAAATTGATTGGGTTTAGTTTGTTGTGGTAAGGGTTAGTTGGTGATGATTTAGAGTAGCCGAAGTAATTTAGGTGAGTCTGTCATAGTTTGTTATGATTTGTACACCTTTTTTTGTAATTTTAAGATGATATGGTTTGGTTTGTTGTGGTAAGGGATAGTTGGGGGTGATTTACGGTAGCCGAAGTAATTTAGGTGATTCTGGTAGAGTTTGTTATGATTTTTAGCATTTTTTTGTAATTTTAAAGTGATTGGGCTTAGTTTGTTGCTGTAAAGTGTAGTTGGGGGTGATTTTTGATAGCCGAAGTAATTTAGGTGAGTTTGGCATAGTTTGCTATGGTTAGTAGCATTTTTTTGTAATTTAAAAGTGATTGGGTTTAGTGTGTTGTGGTATGGATTAGTAGGTGACGATTTATGGTAGCCGAAATAATTTAGGTGAGTTTGGCATAGTTTGTTATGGTTACTAGCATTTTTTTGTAATTTAAAAGTGATTGCGTTTAGTTTGTTGTGGTAAGGGTTAGTTGGTGATGATTTATGGTAGCCGAAGTAATTTAGGTGAGTTTGGCATAGTTTGCTATTGTAACTAGCATTTTTTTGTAATTTAAAAGTGATTGGGTTTTGTTTGTTGTGGTAAGGGTTGTTGGTGATGATTTAGAGTAGCCGAAGTAATTTAGGTGAGTCTGGCATAGTTTGTTATGATTTGTACACCTTTTTTTGTAATTTTAAGATGATATGGTTTGGTTTGTTGTGGTAAGGGATAGTTGGGGGTGATTTACCGTAGCCGAAGTAATTTAGGTGATTCTGGTATAGTTTGTTATGATTTTTAGAATTTTTTTGTAATTTTAAAGTGATTGGGCTTAGTTTGTTGCTGTAAAGTGTAGTTGGGGGTGATTTTTGATAGCCGAAGTAATTTAGGTGAGTTTGGCATAGTTTGCTATAGTTAGTAGCATTTTTTTGTAATTTAAAAATGATTGGGTTTAGTTTGTTGTGGTAAGGGTTAATTGGTGACGATTTATGGTAGCCGAAGTAACTTAGGTGAGTTTGGCATAGTTTGTTATGGTTACTAGCATTTTCTTGTAATTTAAAAGTGATTGGGTTTAGTTTGTTGGGTAAGGGTTAGTTGGTGATGATTTAGAGTAGCCGAAGTAATTTAGGTGAGTCTGGCATAGTTTGTTATGATTTGTACACCTTTTTTTGTAATTTTAAGATGATATGGTTTGGTTTGTTTTGGTAAGGGATAGTTGGGGGTGATTTACGGTAGCCGAAGTAATTTAGGTGTTTCTGGTATAGTTTGTTATGATTTTTAGCATTTTTTTGTAATTTTAAAGTGATTGGGCTTAGTTTGTTGCTGTAAAGTGTAGTTGGGTGTGATTTTTGATAGCCGAAGTAATTTAGGTGCGTTTGGCATAGTTTGCTATGGTTAGTAGCATTTTTTTGTAATTTAAAAGTGATTGGGTTTAGTTTGTTGTGGTAAGGGTTAGTTGGTGATGATTTAGAGTAGCCGAAGTAATTTAGGTGAGTCTGGCATAGTTTGTTATGATTTGTACACTTTTTTGTAATTTTAAGATGATATGGTTTGGTTTGTTGTGGTAAGGGATAGTTGGGGGTGATTTACGGTAGCCGAAGTAATTTAGGTGATTCTGGTATAGTTTGTTATGATTTTTAGAATTTTTTTGTAATTTTAAAGTGATTGGGCTTAGTTTGTTGCTGTAAAGTGTAGTTGAGGGTGATTTTTGATAGCCGAAATAATTTAGGTGAGTTTGGCATAGTTTGCTATGGTTAGTAGCATTTTTTTGTAATTTAAAAGTGATTGGGTTTGGTTTGTCTGGCATAGTTTGTTATGATTTGTACACCTTTTTTTGTAATTTTAAGATGATATGGTTTGGTTTGTTGTGGTAAGGGATAGTTGGGGGTGATTTACGTTAGCCGAAGTAATTTAGGTGATTCTGGTATAGTTTGTTATCATTTTTAGCCTTTTTTTGTAATTTTAAAGTGATTGGGCTTATTTTGTTGCTGTAAAGTGTAGTTGGGGGTGATTTTTGATAGCCGAAGTAATTTAGGTGAGTTTGGCATAGTTTTCTATGGTTAGTAGCATTTTTTTGTAATTTAAAAGTGATTGGGTTTGGTGTGTCTGACATAGTTTGTTATGATTTGTACACCTTTTTTTGTAATTTTAAGATGATATGGTTTGGTTTGTTGTGGTAAGGGATAGTTGGGGGTGATTTACGGTAGCCGCAGTAATTTAGGTGATTCTGGTATAGTTTGTTATGATTTTTAGCATTTTTTTGTAATTTTAATGTGATTGAGCTTAGTTTGTAGCTGTAAAGTGTAGTTGGGGGTGATTTTTAATAGCCGAAGTAATTTAGGTGAGTTTGGCATAGTTTGCTATGGTTACTAGCATTTTTTTGTAATTTAAAAGTGATTGGGTTTAGTTTGTTGTGGTAAGGGTTATTTGGTGATGATTTAGAGTAGCCGAAGTAATTTAGGTGAGTCTGGCATAGTTTGTTATGATTTGTACACCTTTTTTTGTAATTTTAAGATGATATGGTTTGGTTTGTTGTGGTAAGGGATAGTTGGGGGTGATTTACGGTAGCCGAAGTAATTTAGTTGATTCTGGTATAGTTTGTGATGATTTTTAGCATTTTTTTGTAATTTTAAAGTGATTGGGCTTAGTTTGTTGCTGTAAAGTGTAGATGGGGGTGATTTTTGATAGCCGAAGTAATTTAGGTGAGTTTGGCATAGTTTGCTATGGTTAGTAGCATTTTTTTGTAATTTAAAAGTGATTGGGTTTGGTTTGTCTGGCATAGTTTGTTATGATTTGTACACCTTTTTTTTGTAATTTGAAGATGATATGGTTTGGTTTGTTGTGGTAAGTGATAGTTGGAGGTGATTTACGGCAGCCGAAGTAATTTAGGTGATTCTGGTATAGTTTGTTATGATTTTTAACATTTTTTTGTAATTTTAATGTGATTGGGCTTAGTTTGTTGCTGTAAAGTGTGGTTGGGGGTGATTTTTAATAGCCGAAGTAATTTAGGTGAGTTTGGCATAGTTTGCTATGGTTACTAGCATTTTTTTGTAATTTAAAAGTGATTGGGTTTAGTTTGTTGCGGTAAGGGTTAGTTGGTGATGATTTTGAGTAGCCGAAGTAATTTAGGTAAGTCTGGCATAGTTTGTTATGATTTGTACACCTTTTTTTGTAATTATAAGATGACTAGCTGAATGTACCCGGCGTTGCTCGGACGTAGATTAAATATACGCAGTCTTGACAAAAGTGGTGTATTGGTGATGTTAACTAATCGACATTATAATACAATTAAACAGGAATGCTCTACTTAGTCAATCGCAAGATAAAAAATTTGCAATTGTTCAGCAAGAACCAACGGGAAGGTGTAGAGCTCTCTTGCCGGGATAGGGATAAAAGGAAGGAAAAAGGATAACGATAAGTCATAAGTAAAAATTATGGATTGATAAAGAAACTTGTGGATTGATAAAGAAAAATTGTGTATCAGTAAGGGAGAGTGTCGATTAATTAGAAAATACTGAAGAAACAGCAATTGTTTCTTTCACTATTTAATATTTGAAAGTTTGTAAATTCTAGGATTTTTACATTAGACATCACTTGAATATTTTTTTTGGATTCCGGCCAGAGCAGAACAGTATTTTACATTTCTGTTCACATCAATGAACTCTTCAATTGCATCAAATGTTATGTCAGACTAAAATAAAAGTAAGTGAGGCCAAGTTCACAGCACATATTAAATCTTCACAGATTTGGTTTTTGGTTATCATGTGTTTTTTTACATTCTAGTTGTTGCATTGCAAATATGAATGTAAATGATCCAAATAAACCTTATAAACCATAACATACCATAACATGAACCCCACAAAATTTTTATATGCATCAGTATCAGGCGTATGCCTGCGCACAGTAAAAATCGAACGGGAATAGACGGTGTCCTATCCCAAAAAAAAATTGTTTTGAGAATAATATGTAAAATCCAACTCAACCAGCCTAAAGAAATATTCAAAGCTCTAAACCCTCAGAAGCGATTATAGGGACATCGAAAGTGAGGTTTAATCTAAAAATGAAACGCCACTTTTATTCTGTATATATTATTCTGTTCTCATTTTGAGATCGCTTCTTTGTAAACAATATTGGCAGCTTTATTATCCGGTGCCAATATAACCAAAGAAGATGGATTACTCACTCTTGAGCATGCCACATACAACTGCCCATGCGAAAAACAATCCCCCCTCAGATCGATCCCTGCTTCTTTTAAAGACTGTCCCTGAGATTTATTTATCGTCATTGCAAAACAAACCTTCACAGGGAATTGCAATCTTTTAAATTCAAAGGGGTAATCCGATGGAATGAGCGGGATTCGCGGGATGAATACAGACTCGCCCTGCGCACAACCAGTAAATATACTTGCTTCAATTACGTTTTGGTACAGTTTCGTGATCTGAAGCCTTGTACCATTGCAAAGTTTGGGCGGTTTCAAGTTACGCAGCAACATTATAGGAGTGCCAATCTTCAATTTGAGCTTATGGACAGGCATTCCAGGAGGATTTAAAGAATTCAAAAATTCCACCGGATAATTGACGGCTTCATCATTATTCAATACCGAGTCGACAGATTTGTATGTCAACTCTTCACTCTCAAAGCCATCAAGGATAATATTATTTAATTCATTAGCACTATCATTTTTCGGTGATAAAATGGCTCGTTCTCGCAACCAGGACATAGATTTATCTTTCAAATTTCGAATATCCGGATAAATCTTATCTATTAAATGGGCAACACTTTGAACCACCGTTGCTAGGCTTGACGAAATTTCAATTTTGCCATCTATTTCTGGCGTACGACCCTCACCTAAATTTAATAAAAGTTGCGCAAATTCACCAGCTCCCGTATCACCTCTTAGGTATACTCGCATGTTTTTAGATAATGAAATTTTTTGTATTTTGGGCCACAAATAGGACGATTTCAAGCAAGCATTAACTTCATCAGCCCGAGTTCCTCTCGGTACAACAGGCAGCGTTTGTCTGAAATCTCCTGCTAATACAACGGTAACTTTTCCCATAATCGAAACATTATTTCTAATGTCTCTTAATGTACGGTCAAGAGCCTCAACTGCTTTTTTGTGCGCCATGGTACATTCGTCCCACACAATTAGGCTGCAGTCATAAAGCAATCGAGCGACGCGACGCTTTGTTCTGATATGTTGCATAACGGATTATCTGTGGAGTTTAAATTTAGGGGCAATTTAAAAACAGAATGGGCAGTTCTACCACCCTGTAACAAAGTTGCTGCAATTCCCGAAGAGGCCACCGCGATAGCAATTTTATTGGAACTGCGTATTTTCGATAATAACAAATTTATAAGGAATGTTTTTCCTGTACCCCCAGGTGCATCTAAAAAGAAAACTTTGCCGTGGTCTAAGTTTTCTAAAATTTCTAAGTAAACCTTTTTCTGTTCACTTGTAAGTAAAGGTTCGTTTTCTTCGACCGTTTGTAATAAAACTTCAATATCGTAGTTCTTTTCTCTAATATAAACCAAATTTTCCGTAATCTCGTTGGTATAGCGTTTCGGTTGCGGCAATCCAAAATGAGTTAAGGGTTGATCACCGATTGTTAGAATAACATCTTCTAGAAGAATCAATGCCTTGTTGTACACCTCCGTTTTGGCATGTAATTCTTCAACTGCCAGCTCTCTGGCCACCCTTCTGAGAATATCCTCGGACAAACTGTCTTTGTATTTCTCCCAAAGCTGCAATGGGTCGGATACATGACAAAACACTAACATTATTGCAAACAATTCTCTCAGTTTCATCGGTGATTCTGAGATAGTAGCATCTTCTAGTGTGTTTTCCCAATGTTTGTCATCTTCCAACAATCCCAGGGCTTTACATGCGGATTGAAAAGTAGAATGTACTACGCCATTAACCGTCCTAAGACTTAAGAAAGAAGTAGGTCCACGAACCTCATGCAATAGTAGGCGAAGGTAGTAACACTCGGCATTATTGGGATGTACTGTATAAACCCTTCCAAGGACGTTATCTTTTTTTACACCCGGATATTCATCAATATTTTTTCCTAGCTTTCTACGTTGAAATTTATTCTTGTTCCACGTATAATGTGAAGGCACTTCGTGGTAAAAAAGGGTTTTGGCAAAATCGTCGTTTCTGCATAAATCAAAAAAGGCCATTAATGTGGTTTTTGGAGGGTTATTGACCCTATCCAAAAGATTGTCTCCATTAAAATAGATTCTCTGTCCATTTTCCAAATGGACGGAAAGATGAACAACAGGAGGAAACCTTTCGTGAATGGGAAAACATAGAATGCGCCAAACAGCTTCCGAAGTGCTTATATATCTTCCCGTTTTATAGATTGCCACCTCATCTAGTTCATTTTGTAGTGCAAAGGCCGCCTGATCGCTGCCTTTATTAACGTACTAGCTGAATGTACCCGGCGTTGCCCGGACGTAGTTTAAATAAACTCAGTGTTGACTAAAGTGGTGATGTTGACTAATCGACATTATATTACAACTAGCTGAATGTACCCGGCGTTGCCCGGACGTAGATTAAATAAACGCAGTGTTGACAAAAGTGGTGTATTTGTGATGTAGACTAATCGACATTATAATACAATTAAACAGGAATGCTCTACTTTTCCAATCACAAAATAAACAAATTTGCTGAAATTAACCTGCATTGCCAGGACCGGGTACTTCAATATGATTTGGAAAATGACGATAATTTCGTTTCTGGGTGCAAGCTCCTTTTTTTTCACTCCTCAAGAGAAGGAGAGTTGACAGAGGAGCTGAACTATTCCAAATTATTCCCATTTAGTTCTCTAACAACGTTAAAGAATGTCGTCGAAAAATGTTGAAATATATAAATAAATAATTTCACACCATAAAAACGATGTATTTGGTGTAGTTTCGGATGATAAGGTTTTTTTTGGGGATTGTTTTGAATGGTTATTGATGGTTGGCGGGGTTTAGCTTTGGCGGATTAAACGAAACTTTTGGTAATTTTAATGCGCTTGGGTTTAGTTTGGCTTGGTAAGAAGTGGTTGGGGTGATATAGCGGAAGTCGAAGTAATTTATGCGAGTTTAGCGTAGTTTGCTTGTAATTCGTAATTTTTTTACATTTTAGGTTGATGTGGGGTAGTTTGGAATGGCAAGTGTATCATTTTTGAGAGTAGTTTGGAATGGTACATTATGTTTAGGGGTGTTTAACGTATTCAGGTAAAATATACAGAAAATTTGGTAATTTAAAAATGAACAATTATAGTGCGAACCTCTTGAGCTCTATTTTCGGTAATAAAATGCAATAGGAAAGATAGTAAAAAAGACTATTTCCATCACTTTTCAGAGGAATTATACGTGGTGGTATTTGTACCCCGCTTACTATTCCTCCATCTTAGTTATAAATAATGCAGAACAATAATGAACACAATGTACATAAAATAAATAGTGTAAATCGTGTATATTACTTACTAGCTGAATATACCCGGCGTTGCCCGGACGTAGATTAAATAAACGCAGTGTTGACAAAAGTGGTGTATTGGCGATGTTGACTAATCGACATTATAATACAATGGGAATGCTCTACCTTGCCTATCACAAAATAAACAAATTTGCTGCAATTAACCTGCGTTGGCAGGACTTCAATATGATTTGGACAAAGAGGATACCTTGGTTGATATCTGAGATGAAAAATCTTGAATAGACTATTTAGGCAAAGACGCAGTTTGGAAGTGTTCTATAAGCGATTCCAGGAAATCGTAATTAACGTTCGGGAAAATAAAAGTTTACAAATTAGCTGATCATGTTATGATAAAGTTGAAAACACAATGGAAACATTTCTCCTGCTGCAGTCATCTCACAAACGGAACAGTATGTGGATGATTTTGACTTATCTTCAGCATAAACAAACTCTTCAGCATAATTATCTCCTTCTGAACTGCACAAAAATTATTAAAACCTGGCCGCAACTTGTTTGACAATTAAAGTGCGAACCTTTTGAGCTCACTTTCCAGTATTAAAATTTCAATACCAATACCATAGATAGTAAAAAAGATATCCATCACCTTTCACGGGAATAATACGGTGTGGTATTTGTACATCGCTATATTTTCAAACTTCTCCATATTAGTTATAAATGATGTACAGCAATAATGAACAGAATGTACGTAAAATAAATAGTGTAAAACGTGTATAAGCACAGAATTATTAAGGGGCAAATTTGGTGAAAAACAAATACACTACTATCATTAACTGAACGTAAAAATTAGCGTACGAATATAAGTCGGGTCCGGTACGACGATGGTAATTTTTGGTTAACGGCAAGAACAAATCGGGAATATTATATTAAAATAATTTATTTAATAGCGATAGAACTTTTAATACTGATGCGTCGCCTCGACCTTGGCGACTTTGAGTACCAGCGTTTCAGCCGCTGAAGCAGCAATTTTCACAGTTATATTAGGTGCACGTGCCTAGTGCGTGTTAAAACAATTTGACTAACAAAAGAGATTAATTTGTATATACCAAATAATATTCGCAAAGGTGTACTCGCATGGCCCGTCATTATTTTCACGAAATGAATTAGAAAAATGAACATTCTAAAGTAAATAATTATTTTGACGGGAATGTGGTGGATGAAAAAATCTTATTCGGCCTCTCCGACAAACTAACACTTGTTTAGATTAACATGGACCTGTGACGAATTATAAACAAATATCGAAATTTCAAGTGTTCCATATGATTTCGTTTCTGTATGAAAGCGGTTTTTTTCACTCGTCAGTCTGAACTTACTACACAGTGATATTTTCACATCCAGGCGACCTAAATTATTTTGCCGTTTATTTCAAGAATTTCCCTGAAAGGAGAGTAGTCAACAGTGGGGCTCATCAGGGGTGGCAGGGTTGGCAGTGCCACTCCAAGTATAAATTTACTATCGAACACATAATTAGTTCTGCAATTCAATTGCAAAATTATGAATTTTTAGATATTTTAACGAAAATCTAGCGCTTACACCGCTTTAAAATTAAAAACCATAGAGCTCTTTATACAATGGAGAAAAAGTCCTTATTATTTGCGATGTAAATGCACGCATGTTAAGAAGATAGGGCTTGCCTTGTCAGCGTGTTGCAATTCAGAACATAAGTTTATGTTTGCATCTCAACTGGAATAATTATTTATTGGAAGGTGGAAGAGAATCAAAATTTTTATCAGCATATTTAATATACAGAATAACGTCTATTAGTCGAAACAATATATTTTAGATGCAGATATTTCTTAATATTTTATGATTTTTGGCCTACAAAGTCTGCAACAGTACGTTTTTTCCATCTTAAAAAGAATTAAAACATTTAGTCGAACTTGTACTTGCAAATCTCGCTTAATCAACTTGTCAACGATTGCAATAGAGGAACAATTAATGAAGACTTTGCTTAATAGTAAGGAATTTTATGACATAATTAGTGGGCTTAGTTTGGGTTGTAAGTGGTAGTTGGGGGTGATTTATGATAGCCGAAGTAATTTGGGTGAGTTTGGCAAAGTTTTGCTATGGTTTGTAGCATTTTTTCTAATTTTAAAGTGATTGGGCTTATTTTGGGGTGGTAAGGGGTAGTTGGGGGTGATTTATGGTAGCCGAAGTAATTTAAGTGAGTTTGACATAGTTTGCTATGGTTTGTAGCATTTTTTGTAATTTTAAAGTGATTTGGCTTAGTTTGGGGTGGTAAGGGGTAGTTGGGGGTGATTTATGGTAGCCGAAGTAATTTAAGTGAGTTTGACATAGTTTGCTATGGTTTGTAGCATTTTTGTAATTTTAAAGTGATTGGGCTTAGTTTGGGGTGGTAAGGGGTAGTTGGGGGTGATTTATGGTAGCCGAAGTAATTTAGGTGAGTTTGACATAGCTTGCTATGGTTTGTAGCATTTTTTGTAATTTTAAAGTGATTGGGCCTATTTTGGGGTAGTTGGGGTTTATTTATGGTAGCCGAAGTAATTTAGTTGAGTTTGGCATAGCTTGCTATGGTTTTTAGCATTTTTTGTAATTTTAAAGTGATTGGGCTTATTTTGGGGTGGTAAGGGGTAGTTGAGGGTGATTTATGGTAGCCGAAGTAATTTAAGTGAGTTTGACATAGTTTGCTATGGTTTGTAGCATTTTTTGTAATTTTAAAGTGATTTGGCTTAGTTTGGGGTGGTAAGGGGTAGTTGGGGGTGATTTATGATAGCCGAAGTAATTTGGGTGAGTTTGGCATAGTTTTGCTATGGTTTGTAGCATTTTTTCTAATTTTAAAGTGATTGGGCTTATTTTGGGGTGGTAAGGGGTAGTTGGGGGTGATTTATGGTAGCCGAAGTAATTTAAGTGAGTTTGACATAGTTTGCTATGGTTTGTAGCATTTTTTGTAATTTTAAAGTGATTTGGCTTAGTTTGGGGTGGTAAGGGGTAGTTGGGGGTGATTTATGGTAGCCGAAGTAATTTAAGTGAGTTTGACATAGTTTGCTATGGTTTGTAGCATTTTTGTAATTTTAAAGTGATTGGGCTTAGTTTGGGGTGGTAAGGGGTAGTTGGGGGTGATTTATGGTAGCCGAAGTAATTTAGGTGAGTTTGACATAGCTTGCTATGGTTTGTAGCATTTTTTGTAATTTTAAAGTGATTGGGCCTATTTGGGGTAGTTGGGGTTTATTTATGGTAGCCGAAGTAATTTAGTTGAGTTTGGCATAGCTTGCTATGGTTTTTAGCATTTTTTGTAATTTTAAAGTGATTGGGCTTATTTTGGGGTGGTAAGGGGTAGTTGAGGGTGATTTATGGTAGCCGAAGTAATTTAAGTGAGTTTGACATAGTTTGCTATGGTTTGTAGCATTTTTTGTAATTTTAAAGTGATTTGGCTTAGTTTGGGGTGGTAAGGGGTAGTTGGGGGTGATTTATGATAGCCGAAGTAATTTGGGTGAGTTTGGCAGAGTTTTGCTATGGTTTGTAGCATTTTTTCTAATTTTAAAGTGATTGGGCTTATTTTGGGGTGGTAAGGGGTAGTTGGGGGTGATTTATGGTAGCCGAAGTAATTTAGGTGATTTTGGCATAGTTTGTAGCATTTTTTTAAATTTTAAAGTGAATTGGCTTATTTTGGGGTGGTAAGGGGTAGTTGGGGGTGATTTATGGTAGCCGTAGTAATTTAGGTGATTTTGGCATAGTTTGCTATGATTTGTAACATTTTTTGTAATTTTAAAGTGATTGTTCTTAGTTTGGAGTGGTAAGGGGCAGTTGGGGGTGATTTATGGTAGCCGAAGTAATTTAGATGAGTTTGGAATTGTTTGCTAAGATTTGTAGCATTTTTTGTAATTTTAAAGTGAATTGGCTTATTTTGGGGTGGTAAGTGGTAGTTGGGGGTGATTTATGGTAGCCGAAGTAATTTGGGTGAGTTTGGCATAGTTTGCAATAATTTGTAACATTTTTTGTAATTTTAAAGTGATTGTTCTTAGTTTGGGGTAGTAAGGGGTAGTTGGGGGTGATTTATGGTAGCCGTAGTAATTTAGGTGATTTTGGCATAGTTTGCTATGGTTTGTAGCATTTTTTTAAATTTTAAAGTGAATTGGCTTATTTTGGGGTGGTAAGGGGTAGTTGGGGGTGATTTATGGTAGCCGTAGTAATTTAGGTGATTTTGGCATAGTTTGCTAAGATTTGTAGCATTTTTTGTAATTTTAAAGTGAATTGGCTTATTTTGGGGTGGTAAGGGGTAGTTGGGGGTGATTTATGGTAGCCGTAGTAATTTAGGTGATTTTGGCATAGTTTGCTAAGATTTGTAGCATTTTTTGTAATTTTAAAGTGAATTGGCTTATTTTGGGGTGGTAAGGGGTAGTTGGGGGTGATTTATGGTAGCCGTAGTAATTTAGGTGATTTTGGCATAGTTTGCTAAGATTTGTAGCATTTTTTGTAATTTTAAAGTGAATTGGCTTATTTTGGGGTGGTAAGGGGTAGTTGGGGGTGATTTATGGTAGCCGTAGTAATTTAAGTGATTTTGGCATAGTTTGCTAAGATTTGTAGCATTTTTTGTAATTTTAAAGTGAATTGGCTTATTTTGGGCTGGTAAGGGGTAGTTGGGGGTGATTTATGGTAGCCGAAGTAATTTGGGTGAGTTTAGCATAGTTTGCTATGATTTGTAACATTTTTTGTAATTTTAAAGTGATTGTTCTTAGTTTGGGGTGGTAAGGGGTAGTTGGGGGTGATTTATGGTAGCCGTAGTAATTTAGGTGATTTTGGCATAGTTTGTTATGGGATGTAGCATTTTTTGTGATTTTAAAGTGATTGTTCTTAGTTTGGGGTGGTAAGGGGTAGTTGGGGGTGAATTTTGGTAGCCGAAATAATGTGTGTGAGTTCGAAATAGTCTGCTATGGTTTGTGTCATTTTGTTTTATTTTAAAGTGATTGGAGTTACTTGGGGTTGCTAAGGGGTGGTAAGGGATGATTTAAGATAACGGATCTAATTTATGTCAGTTTGGCGTAGTTCGGGAATTTTTTGGGGTTGATTTGGTAAAGTTTGCAATGGTAAGAGATATTTGAGGATGTTTAATGTAGACGGATTAAATTTGGAGTGGTTTGGTAATTTTTAAATGAGTCACGGATCGACATTATAATTGAAATCAAAATTATAATTAAATATCTGCGCCTCGCTAGGTATTTACGGCAAAAGTATGATCAGGAAAGCAGAAAGTGAAAGTGTAAACCGGTCGCCCGACGTCGAAGTTGTTTTGGCTAGACACGTGCTTCTAACAAAAACACGGTCTCCGCGAGCCGATTTTAACCGGTTTTTATTCGGTTTTTATTTAAATACAAAGGAACCGGACCGAATTTTGCAAAATCTCCTTATATTACTTCGTTTCGGCACATGATACACCCGTGTCTAAAATTTCAAGTCGCCAGCCCTCACGGTTTGGGCTGTATTTGTGATTATCAATCAGTGAATGTATACATGAGTGTGTCAGTGAGGACACTTCGCTTTATATATATAGATGATGTCAGTGAAATCCGGTAAAACTGCAAATTTCGGATTTTGGCCGGAGCAGGTTTGGTGAAGATCAAATACACCACTATCATTAAATGAACGTAAAAATTAGCGTACGGTATATAAGTGGAGTCCGGTACGACGATGGTAATTTTTCGAAAATCGATTGGGGAGATATTTACTTAACGTCAAGAACAAATCGGGAATATTATATTAAAAAAATTTATTTAATAGCGATAGAACTTCGAATACTGATGCGTCGCCTCGACCTTGGCGACGTTGAGTACCAGCATTCCAGACGCTGAAGCAGCAATTTTAACAATTATATTAGGTGCACGTGCCTAGTGCGTATTAAAAATATTTGGATTACCAAATAATACTCGCGCAGGTGTACTCGACTGGCCCGTCATAATTTGCACAAAATGAATTAACCTACTAAAGTATATAAATATTTTGGTGGGTGTAAAAATCTTATTCGGCCTCTCCGACAAACTAACACTTGTTTACATTAACATGCATGCCTTCATGGACCCGTGACGAATTACAAACAAATATCTAAATTTCAAGTGTTCCATTTGATTTCGTTTCTGGATGCAAGCGGTTTTTTTCACTCTTGTCAGTCTGAACTTATTACATAGTGATATTTTCACATCCAGGTGCCCTAACTTTATTTTGCCGCTGATTTCACAAATTTTTCTGGAAGGAAAGTAGTCAGCAGTGGGGCTCGTCAGGGGTGGCAGGGTTGGCAGTGCCACTCCAAGTATAAATTTACTATCGAACACAAAATTAGTTCTGTAATTCAGTTGCAGAATTATGAATTTTTCAGATATTTTTACGAAAATTTAGCGCTTACACCGCCACTGGTATGAATGTCAGTGATATCTGGTACATACAACGGTGAAAATTTCGGGGCAAATTTGGTGAAAAACAAATACACCACTATCATTAACTAAACGTAAAAATTAGCGTACAAATATAAGTGGAGTCCGGTCCGATGCTGATAATTTTTCGAAAATTGATTGGGGGCAGATTTGGTTAACGCGAGGATCTAATGTTAAATTAAAATACTTTATTTGATAGCGGTAGACCTTCGAACACTGATGCGTCGCCTCAGCGAATTTGGCGACTTTGCGAACAGTTTCCGACGCTGGAGCAGCAATTCTCACAATTGTAGTTGTGTTAAAATTAAACACCGTGATCGAGTACTGCTCCACACGCTGAACCAGCAATTCTCGAATTCTAAGAAACGATAAGAAAGGCTTATCCAACGCTTGGTTTGTGCGAATTTCTGCATAGACACTCAATCAAACTAAATCGAGCATCGCCTTTTCACGTTTCTGACCTTGCCCTTGACGTGGCAGGCTCCAGCTGCTTCAAAAATGTAAAAATCTTATTTGGCCTCTCCAATAAACTCACATTTGTTTACATTAACACGCATTCCGTCATGGACTTGTGACGAATTACAAACAAATATTTCAACTTCAAGTGTTCCATTTAATTTCGTTTCTGGGTGCAAGCTCCTTTATTTTCACTCTAGTCAGTCTAAACTTTTTACACAGAGTTATATTTTCAAATCCAGGCGCCCTAAAGAATTTTGTCGTTGTTTTCAAAAGTTCCAAGAGAAGGAGAGTTCACATAGAAGGTAAATTATTCCAAATTATTCCCATTTAGTTCTCTGACAACGTTAAAGACAATGTTGAAATATATAAATACAAAATTTTACACCATAAAAACGAAGTATTTAGGAATTATGTATAAAAAAAATCGAAGTTATTCTTCGCTCTTGAGCTCTATTTCCGGTATTAAAAATGCAATAGGAAAGATAGTAAGAAAGACTATTTCCATCACTTTTCACGGGAATTATACGTGGTGGTATTTGTTCTCCGCTTACTATTAGATTTTCAAACTGCTCCATCTTAGTTATAAATAATGCTGAACAATAATGAACGCAATGTACGTAAAATAAATAGTGTAAATAAATCGTGTCTAAGCATACAATACTTAAGCGTATGATGTCAGTGAAAATTTGGGATTTCGGCCGGAGCAGGTTTGGTGAAGAACAAATACACCACTATCATTAACTGATCGTAAAAATTAGCGTACGAAAATAAGTGAAGTCCGGTCCGACGCTGGAAATTTTTCGAAAATCGATTGGGGAGAGTTTTGGTTAACGGCAAGAACAAATCGGGAATATTATATTAAAATAATTTATTTAATAGCGATAGAACTTTGAATACCGATGCGTCGCCTCGACCTTGGCGACGTTGAGTACCAACGATCCAGACGCTAAAGCAGCAATTTTCACAATTATATGAGGTGCACGTGCCTAGTGCGTATAAAAACAATTTGGATAACAAAAGAGATTAATTTGTATGTACCAAATAATACTCGCACAGGTGTACTCGTATGGCCCGTCATAATTTTCACAAAATCAATTTAAGAAATTAACATTCTAAAGTAAATAAATATTTTGACGGGAATGTTAAAAATCTTATTCGGTCTCTCCGACAAACTAACACTTGTTTACATTAACATGCATTCCTTCATGGACCTGTGACGAATTACAAACAAATATCGAAATTTCAAGTGTTCCATGTCAGTCTGAACTTATTACACAGTGATATTTTCACATTCAGGCGCCCTAAATTATTTTGACGTTGATTTATAAAGTTTCCCTGGAAGGAGAGTAATCAGCAGGTGCCTCGTCAGGGGTGGCAGGGTTGGCAGTGCCACTCCAAGTATAAATTTACTATCGAACACAAAGATAGTTCTGATTCAATTGAAGAATTTCGAATTTTTCAGAAATTTTTACGAAACTCTAGCGCTTACACCGCCTTTATACCTCTTCAAAGTTAAAAACCATAGAGCAGTGTATACAAATGCACGAATGTTGAAAAGGTAGGGCTTGCCCCGTCAGCGTGTTGCAATTCAGAAATACGTTTATGTTTGCATCTCAACTGGAACAAATATTTATTAGAAGGTGGAAGAGAATCGAAATAAGTATCAGCCTATTTAATATTCAGAATAACGACTATTAGTCGGAACAATATATTTTATGTGCAGATATTTATTAATATTTTATGATTTAATACGATAAGGCATTTATAAATAACACAACCAAATAGAAGATTTTGATTGAAAACGATTATTAATTTATGGTAGCCGAAGTAATTTAAGTGAGTTTGGCATAGTGTGCTACGGTTTGTAGAATTTTTTTGTAATTTTAAAGTGATTGAGCCTATTTTGGGGTGGTAAGGGGTAGTTGGGGGTGATTTATAGAAGCCAAAGTAATCTAAGTGAGTTTGGCATAGTTTGCTATGGTTTGTAGCATTTTTTGTAATTTTAAAGTGATTGGGCTTATTTTGGGGTGGTAAGGGGTAGTTCGGGGTGATTTATGGTAGCCGAAGTAATTTAGGGGAGTTTGGCATAGTTTGCTACGATTTGTAGAATTTTTTTGTAATTTTAAAGTGATTGAGCCTATTTTGGGGTGGTAAGGGGTAGTTGGGGGTGATTTATAGAAGCCAAAGTAATTTAAGTGAGTTTGCCATAGTTTGCTATGGTTTGTAGCATTTTTTGTAATTTTAAAGTGATTGGGCTTATTTTAGGGTGGTAAGGGGTAGTTGGGGGTGATTTATGTTAGCCGAAGTAATTTAGGTGAGTTAGGCATAGTTTGCTATGGTTTGTAGCATTTTTTGTAATTTTAAAGTGATTGGGATGAGTTAGGGGTGGTAAGGGGTAGTTGGGGGTGATTTATGATAGCCGAAGTAATTTAAGTGAGTTTGGCATAGTTTGGTATGGTTTGTAGAATTTTTTTTAATTTTAAAGTGATTGGGCTTATTTTGGGGTAGTAAGGGGTAGTTGGGGGTGATTTATGTTAGCCGAAGTAATTTAGGTGAGTTAGGCATAGTTTGCTATAATTTGTTGAATATTTTGTAATTTTAAAGTGATTGGGCTTATTTTGGGGTTGTAAGGGGTAGTTCGGGGTGATTTATGGTAGCCGAAGTAATTTAGGGGAGTTTGGCATAGTTTGCTACGGTTTGTAGAATTTTTTTGTAATTTTAAAGTGATTGAGCCTATTTTGGGGTGGTAAGGGGTAGTTGGGGGTGATTTATGTTAGCCGAAGTAATTTAGGTGAGTTAGGCATAGTTTGCTATAATTTGTTGAATATTTTGTAATTTTAAAGTGATTGGGCTTATTTTGGGGTTGTAAGGGGTAGTTGGGGGTGATTTATGATAGCCGAAGTAATTTAAGTGAGTTTGGCATAGTTTGGTATGGTTTGTAGAATTTTTTTTAATTTTAAAGTGATTGGGCTTATTTTGGGGTAGTAAGGGGTAGTTGGGGGTGATTTATGTTAGCCGAAGTAATTTAGGTGAGTTAGGCATAGTTTGCTATAATTTGTTGAATATTTTGTAATTTTAAAGTGATTGGGCTTATTTTGGGGTTGTAAGGGGTAGTTGGGGGTGATTTATGATAGCCGAAGTAATTTAAGTGAGTTTGGCATAGTTTGGTATGGTTTGTAGAATTTTTTTTAATTTTAAAGTGATTGGGCTTATTTTGGGGTAGTAAGGGGTAGTTGGGGGTGATTTATGTTAGCCGAAGTAATTTAGGTGAGTTAGGCATAGTTTGCTATAATTTGTTGAATATTTTGTAATTTTAAAGTGATTGGGCTTATTTTGGGGTTGTAAGGGGTAGTTCGGGGTGATTTATGGTAGCCGAAGTAATTTAGGGGAGTTTGGCATAGTTTGCTACGGTTTGTAGAATTTTTTTGTAATTTTAAAGTGATTGAGCCTATTTTGGGGTGGTAAGGGGTAGTTGGGGGTGATTTATGTTAGCCGAAGTAATTTAGGTGAGTTAGGCATAGTTTGCTATGGTTTGTAGCATTTTTTATAATTTTAAAGTGATTGGGCTTATTTTGGGGTAGTAAGGGGTAGTTGGGGGTGATTTATGTTAGCCGAAGTAATTTAGGTGAGTTAGGCATAGTTTGCTATGGTTTGTAGCATTTTTTGTAATTTTAAAGTGATTGGGATGAGTTAGGGGTGGTCAGGGGTAATTGGGGATGATTTATGATAGCAGAAGTAATTTAAGTGAGTTTGGCATAGTTTGGTATGGTTTGTAGAATTTTTTGTAATTTTAAAGTGATTGGGCTTATTTTGGGGTAGTAAGGGGTAGTTGGGGGTGATTTATGTTAGCCGAAGTAATTTAGGTGAGTTAGGCATAGTTTGCTATAATTTGTTGAATATTTTGTAATTTTAAAGTGATTGGGCTTATTTTGGGGTTGAAAGGGGTAGTTCGGGGTGATTTATGGTAGCCGAAGTAATTTAGGGGAGTTTGGCATAGTTTGCTACGGTTTGTAGAATTTTTTTGTAATTTTAAAGTGATTGAGCCTATTTTGGGGTGGTAAGGGGTAGTTGGGGGTGAATTATGTTAGCCGAAGTAATTTAGGTGAGTTAGGCATAGTTTGCTATGGTTTGTAGCATTTTTTATAATTTTAAAGTGATTGGGCTTATTTTGGGGTAGTAAGGGGTAGTTGGGGGTGATTTATGTTAGCCGAAGTAATTTAGGTGAGTTAGGCATAGTTTGCTATGGTTTGTAGCATTTTTTGTAATTTTAAAGTGATTGGGATGAGTTAGGGGTGGTAAGGGGTAGTTGGGGGTGATTTATGATAGCCGAAGTAATTTAAGTGAGTTTGGTATAGTTTGGTATGGTTTGTAGAATTTTTTGTAATTTTAAAGTGATTGAGCCTATTTTGGGGTGGCAAGGGGTAGTTGGGGGTGATTTATAGAAGCCAAAGTAATTTAAGTGAGTTTGCCATAGTTTGCTATGGTTTGTAGCATTTTTTGTAATTTTAAAGTGATTGGGCTTATTTTAGGGTGGTAAGGGGTAGTTGGGGGTGATTTATGGTAGCCGAAGTAATTTAGGTGAGTTAGGCATAGTTTGCTATGATTTGTTGAATATTTTGTAATTTTAAAGTGATTGGGTTTATTTTGGGGTTGTAAGGGGTAGTTCGGGGTGATTTATGATAGCCGAAGTAATTTATGTGAGTTTGGCATAGTTTGCTATGGTTTGTAGCATTTTTTGTAATTTTAAAGTGATTGGGTTTTGTTTGTGGTTGGGGGTGATTTATGGTAGCCGCAGTAATTTAAGTGAGTTTGGCATAGTTTGCTATGGTTTGTAGCATTTTTTTGTAATTTTAAAGTGATTGGGCTTATTTTGGGGTGGTAAGGGGTAGTTGGGGGTGATTTATGGTAGCCGAAGTAATTTAGGTGAGTTAGGCATAGTTTGCAATGGTTTGTAGCATTTTTTTGTAATTTTAAAGTGATTGGGATGAGTTAGGGGTGGTAAGGGGTAGTTGGGGGTGATTTATGATAGCCGAAGTAATTTAAGTGAGTTTGGCATAGTTTGCTATGGTTTGTAGCATTTTTTGTAATTTTAAAGTGATTGGGTTTAGTTTGTGGTTGGTAAGGGGTAGTTGGGGGTGATTTATGATAGCCGAAGTAATTTAAGTGAGTTTGGGATAGTTTGCTATGGTTTGTAGCATTTTTTATAATTTTGAAGTGATTGGGCTTATTTTGGGTTAGTAAGGGGTAGTTGGGTTTGATTTATGTTAGCCGAAGTAATTTAGGTGAATTAGGCATAGTTTGCTATGGTTTGTCGCATTTTTTGTAATTTTAAAGTGATTGGGATGAGTTAGGGGTGGTAAGGGGTAGTTGGGGGTGATTTATGATAGCCGAAGTAATTTAAGTGAGTTTGGCATAGTTTGGTATGGTTTGTAGAATTTTTTGTGAGGGCTGGAGACTTCAAATTTTAGACACGGGTGTATCATGTGCCGAAATTCGGCCAGGTTCCTTTGTAATTCAATAAAAACCGGCTAAAATAAACAAAAAATGATCCGATCGCGGAGACCGTGTTTATGTTAGAAGCACGTATCTAGCCAAAACAACTTCGACGACGGGCGACCTGTTTACATTAAAAGCACTTATTTAACCTAAACAATTTCAACGTCGAGTTTCTGCTTTTGTGATCTAATTTTTACCGTACCTAGCGAGGCCGCGGATATTTTTATTATAATCTTGATTTCAATTATAATGTCGATCCGTGACTCAATTAAAAATTACGAGACCACAGCAAATTTAATCCGTCTACATTAAACATCCTCAAATATCTCTTACAATTGCAAACTTTACCAAATCAACCCCAAAAAATTCCCGAACTACGCCAAACTGACATAAATTAGATCCGCCGTTATCTTAAATCAGCCCTTACCACCCTTTAGCAACCCCAAGTAACTCCAATCACTTTAAAATAAAACAAAATGACACAAACCATAGCAAACTATGCCAAACTCACTTAAATTACTTCGGCTATCATAAATCACCCCCAACTACCCCTTACCACCCCTAACTCATCCCAATCACTTTAAAATTACAAAAAATGCTACAAACCATAGCAAACTATGTCAAACTCACCTAAATTACTTCGGCTACCATAAATCACCCCCAACTACCCCTTACAACCCCAAAATAAGCCCAATCACTTTAAAATTACAAAAAATGCTACAAACCATAGCAAACTATGCCAAACTCACTTAAATTACTTCGGCTATCATAAATCACCCCCAACTACCCCTTACCACCCCTAACTCATCCCAATCACTTTAAAATTACAAAAAATGCTACAAACCATAGCAAACTATGCCTAACTCACCTAAATTACTTCGGCTAACATAAATCACCCCCAACAACCCTTTACTACCCCAAAATAAGCCCAATCACTTTAAAATTACAAAAAATGCTATAAACCATAGCAAACTATGCCAAACTCACTTAAATTACTTCGGCTATCATAAATCACCCCCAACTACCCCTTACCACCCCTAACTCATCCCAATCACTTTAAAATTACAAAAAATGCTACAAACCATAGCAAACTATGCCTAACTCACCTAAATTACTTCGGCTAACATAAATCACCCCCAACAACCCCTTACTACCCCAAAATAAGCCCAATCACTTTAAAATTACAAAAAATGCTATAAACCATAGCAAACTATGCCAAACTCACTTAAATTACTTCGGCTATTATAAATCACCCCCAACTACCCCTTACCACCCCTAACTCATCCCAATCACTTTAAAATTACAAAAAATGCTACAAACCATAGCAAACTATGCCTAACTCACCTAAATTACTTCGGCTAACATAAATCACCCCCAACAACCCCTTACTACCCCAAAATAAGCCCAATCACTTTAAAATTACAAAAAATGCTACAAACCATAGCAAACTATGCCAAACTCACGTAAATTACTTCGGCTATCATAAATCACCCCCAACTACACCTTACCACCCCTAACTCATCCCAATCACTTTAAAATTACAAAAAATGCTACAAACCATAGCAAACTATGCCTAACTCACCTAAATTACTTCGGCTAACATAAATCACCCCCAACAACCCCTTACTACCCCAAAATAAGCCCAATCACTTTAAAATTACAAAAAAATGCTACAAACCATAGCAAACTATGCCTAACTCACCTAAATTACTTCGGCTATCATAAATCACCCCCAACTACCCCTTACCACCCTAAAATAAGCCCAATCATTTTAAAATAAAAAAAAATGCTACAAACCATAGCAAACTATGCCTAACTCACCTAAATTACTTCGGCTAACATAAATCACCCCCAACAACCCCTTACTACCCCAAAATAAGCCCAATCACTTTAAAATTACAAAAAATGCTATAAACCATAGCAAACTATGCCAAACTCACTTAAATTACTTCGGCTATTATAAATCACCCCCAACTACCCCTTACCACCCCTAACTCATCCCAATCACTTTAAAATTACAAAAAATGCTACAAACCATAGCAAACTATGCCTAACTCACCTAAATTACTTCGGCTAACATAAATCACCCCCAACAACCCCTTACTACCCCAAAATAAGCCCAATCACTTTAAAATTACAAAAAATGCTACAAACCATAGCAAACTATGCCAAACTCACGTAAATTACTGCGGCTACCATAAATCACCCCCAACTACCCCTTACCAACCACAAACTAAACCCAATCACTTTAAAATTACAAAAAATGCTACAAACCATAGCAAACTATGCCAAACTCACTTAAATTACTTCGGCTATCATAAATTACCCCCAACTACCCCTTACCACCCCTAACTCAGCCCAATCACTTTAAAATTACAAAAAATGTTACAAGCCATATCAAACTATGCCAAACTCACTTAAATTACTGCGGCTACCATAAATCACCCCCAACTACCACTTACCAACCACAAACTAAACCCAATCACTTTAAAATTAGAAAAATTCTACAAACCATAGCAAACTATGCCAAACTCACTTAAATTACTTCGGCTATCATAAATTACCCCCAACTACCCCTTACCACCCCTAACTCAGCCCAATCACTTTAAAATTACAAAAAATGTTACAAGCCATATCAAACTATGCCAAACAGATCTAAATTACTTTTTCTTACATAAATCACCCCCAACTACCCCTTACCACCCCAAAATAGGCTCAATCACTTTAAAATTATTAAAAAATTCTACAAACCTTAGCAAACTATGCCAAACTCCCCTAAATTACGTCGGCTACCATAAATCACCCCCAACTACCCCTTACCACCCCAAAATAACCCCAATCACTTTAAAATTACAAAAAATGCTACAAACCATAGCAAACTATGCCAAACTCACTTAAATTACTTTGGCTTCCATAAATCACCCCCAACTACCCCTTACCACCCCAAAATAGGCTCAATCACTTTAAAATTACAAAAAAATTCTACAAACCGTAGCAAACTAGGCCAAACTCCCCTAAATTACTTCGGCTACCATAAATCACCCCGAACTACCCCTTACAACCCCAAAATAAGCCCAATCACTTTCAAATTACAAAATATTCAACAAATTATAGCAAACTATGCCTAACTCACCTAAATTACTTCGGCTACCATAAATCACCCCCAACTACCCCTTACCACCCCAAAATAAGCCCAATCACTTTAAAATTATAAAAAATGCTACAAACCATAGCAAACTATTCCAAACTCACCTAAATTACTTCGGTTCCCATAAATCACCCCCAACTACCCCTTACCAACCTCAAACTAAACCCAATCACTTTAAAATTACAAAAAATTCTACAAACCATAGCAAACTATGCCTAACTCACCTAAATTACTTCGGCTACCATAAATCACCCCCAACTACCCCTTACCACCCCAAAATAAGCCCAATCACTTTAAAATTATAAAAAATGTTACAAACCATAGCAAACTATTCCAAACTCACCTAAATTACTTCGGCTACCATAAATCACCCCCAACTACCCTTTACCGCCCCAAAATTAGCCTAATCACTTTAAAATTACAAAAATGCTACAAAACATAGCAAGCTATGCCAAACTCACTTAAATTACTTCGGCTACCATAAATTAATAATCGTTTTCAATCAAAATCTTCTATTTGGTTGTGTTATTTATAAATGCCTTATCGTATTAAATCATAAAATATTAATAAATATCTGCACATAAAATATATTGTTCCGACTAATAGTCGTTATTCTGAATATTAAATATGCTGTTACCTATTTTGATTCTCTTCCACCTTCCAATAAATATTTGTTCCAGTTGAGATGCAAACATAAACGTATTTCTGAATTGCAACACGCTGACGGGGCAAGCCCTACCTTCTCAACATGCGTGCATTTGTATAAACAGCTCTATGATTTTTAACTTTAAAGAGGTATAAAGGCGGTGTCAGACTGACATGGAACACTTGAAATTTCGATATTTGTTTGTAATTCGTCACAGTTCCATGAAGGAATGCATGTATGTTAATGTAAACAAGTGTTAGTTTGTCGGAGAGGACGAATAAGATTTTTAACATTCCCGTCAAAATATTTATTTACTTTAGAATGTTAATTTTTTAAATTCATTTCGTGAAAATTATGACCGGCCATACGAGTACACCTGTGCGAGTATTATTTGGTACATACAAATTAATCTCTTTTGTTATCCAAATTGTTTACATACGCACTAGGCACGTGCACCTCATATAATTGTGAAAATTGCTGCTTCAGCGTCTGAAACGCTGGTACTCAACGTCTCCAAGGTCGAGGCGACGCATCGGTATTCGAAGTTTTATCGCTATTAAATAAATTATTTTATTCCCGATATTCCCGATTTGTTCTTGCCGTTAACCAAAACTCTCCCCAATCGATTTTCGAAAAATTTCCAGCGTCGGACCGGACGTCACTTATTAACGTACGCTAATTTTCACGTTCAGTTAATCATAGTGGTGTATTTGTTCTTCACCAAACCTGCTCCGGCCAAAATCCGAAATTTTCACTGACATCATACGCTTAAGTATTGTGTGCTTATACACGATTTACACTATTTATTTTACGTACATTGCGTTCATGATGGTTCTGCATTATTTATAACTAAGATGGAGCAGTTTGAAAATCTAATAGTAAGCGGAGAACAAATACCACCATGTATAATTCCCGTGAAAAGTGATGGTAATAGTCTTTCTTACTATCTTTCCTATTGCATTTTTAATACCGGAAATAGAGCTCAAGAGCGAAGAATAACTTCGACTTTTTTTATACATAATTCCTAAATACTTCGTTTTTATGGTGTAAAATTTTGTATCTATATATTTCAACATTGTCTTTAACGTTGTCAGAGAACTAAATGGGAATAATTTGGAATAATTTAGCTTCTATGTCAACTCTCCTTCTCTTGAAACTTTGGAAAACAATGACAAAATTCTTTAGGGCGCCTGGATTTGAAAATATAACTCTGTATAATAAGTTTAGACTGACTAGAGTGAAAAGAAAGGAGCTTGCACCCAGAAACGAAATTAAATGGAACACTTGAAGTTGCAATATTTGTTTGTAATTCGTCAGAAGTCCATGAGGGAATGCGTGTTAATGCAAACAAATGTGAGTTTATTGGAGAAGCCGAATAAGATTTTTACATTATTGAAGCAGCTGGAGCCTGCCACGTCAAGGGCAAGGTCACAAACGTGAAAAGGCGATGCTCGATTTAGCTTGATTGAGTATCTATGCAGAAATTCGCACATACCAAGCGTTGGATAAGCCTTTCTTATCGTTTCTTAGAATTACGGCGCCCTAAATTATTTTGCCGTTGATTTATAAAGTTTCCCTGGAAGGGAAACCACTCCAAGTATAAATTTACTATCGAACACAAAGATAGTTCTGTAATTCTATTGCAGAATTTCGAATTTTTCAGATATTTTTACGAAAATCTAGCGCTTACACCGCGTTTATACCTCTTTAAAGTTAAAAACCATAGAGCTGTTTATACAAATGCACGCATGTTGAAAAGGTAGGGCTTGCCCCGTCAGCGTGTTGCAATTCAGAAATACGTTTATGTTTGCATCTCAACTGGAACAAATATTTATTGGAAGGTGGAAGAGAATCAAAATAGATATCAGCATATTTAATATGCAGAATAACGTCTATTAGTCGAAACAATATATTTTATGTGCAGATATTTATTAATATTTTATGATTTAATACGATAAGGCATTTATAAATGACACAACTAAATAGAAGATTTTGATTGAAAATTATTATTAATTTATGGTAGCCGAAGTAATTTAAGTGAGTTTGGCATAGCTTGCTATGTTTTGTAGCATTTTTTGTAATTTTAAAGTGATTAGGCTAATTTTGGGGCGGTAAGGGGTAGTTGGGGATGATTTATGGTAGCGGAAGTAATTTAGGTAAGTTTGACATAGTTTGCTATGGCTTGTATAATTTTTGTAATTTTAAAGTAATTGGGCTTATTTTGGGGTGGTAAGGGGTAGTTGGGGGTGATTTATGGTAGCCGAAGTAATTTAGGTGAGTTTGACATAGTTTGCTATGGTTTGTATAATTTTTGTAATTTTAAAGTAATTGGGCTTATTTGGGGGTGGTAAGGGGTAGTTGGGGGTGATTTATGGTAGCCGAAGTAATTTAGGTGAGTTAGGCATAGTTTGCTATGGTTTGTAGCATTTTTTGTAATTTTAAAGTGATTGGGATGAGTTAGGGGTGGTAAGGGGTAGTTGGGGGTGATTTATGGTAGCCGAAGTCATTTAGGTGAGTTTGACATGGTTTGCTATGGTTTGTAGCATTTTTTGTAATTTTAAAGCGATTGGGCTTATTTTAGGGTACTAAAAGGTAGTTGGGGGTGATTTATGGTGGCCGAAGTAATTTAAGTGAGTTTGACATAGTTTGCTATGGTTTGTAACATTTTCTGTAATTTTAAAGTGATTGGGCATATTTTGGGGTGGTAAGGGGTAGTTGGGGATGATTTATGGTAGCCGAAGTAATTTAGGTGAGTTTGACATAGTTTGCTATGGTTTGTATAATTTTTTGTAATTTTAAAGTGATTGGGCTTAGTTTGTGGTTGTTAAGGGGTAGTTGGGGGTGATTTATGGTAGCCGAAGTAATTTAAGTGAGTTTGGCATAGTTTGCTATGGTTTGTAGCATTTTTTGTAATTTTAAAGTGATTGGGCTTATTTTGGGGTGGTAAGGGGTAGTTGGGGGTGATTTATGGTAGCCGAAGTAATTTAGATGAGTTTGACATAGTTTGCTATGGTTTGTATAATTTTTTGTAATTTTAAAATAATTGGGCTTATTTTGGGGTGGTAAGGGGTAGTTGGGGGTGATTTATGATAGCCGAAGTAATTTATGTGAGTTTGGCATAGTTTGCTATGGTTTGCAGCATTTTTTGTAATTTTAAAGTGATTGGGTTTAGTTTGTGGTTGGTAAGGGGTAGTTGGGGGTGATTTATGGTAGCCGAAGTAATTTAGGTGAGTTTGACATAGTTTGCTATGGTTTGTATAATTTTTTGTAATTTTAAAGTAATTGGGCTTATTTTGGGGTGGTAAGGGGTAGTTGGGGGTGATTTATGATAGCCGAAGTAATTTATGTGAGTTTGGCATAGTTTGCTATGGTTTGCAGCATTTTTTGTAATTTTAAAGTGATTGGGTTTAGTTTGTGGTTGGTAAGGGGTAGTTGGGGGTGATTTATGGTAGCCGAAGTAATTTAGGTGAGTTTGACATAGTTTGCTATGGTTTGTATAATTTTTTGTAATTTTAAAGTAATTGGGCTTATTTTGGGGTGGTAAGGGGTAGTTGGGGGTGATTTATGATAGCCGAAGTAATTTAAGTGAGTTTGTCATAGTTTGCTATGGTTTGTAGCATTTTTTGTAATTTTAAAGTGATTGGGCTTAGTTTGTGGTTGGTAAGGGGTAGTTGGGGGTGATTTATGGTAGCCGAAGTAATTTAAGTGAGTTTGGCATAGTTTGCTATGGTTTGTAGCATTTTTTGTAATTTTAAAGTGATTGGGCTTATTTTGGGGTGGTAAGGGGTAGTTGGGGGTGATTTATGGTAGCCGAAGTAATTTAGGTGAGTTAGGCATAGTTTGCTATGATTTGTAGAATATTTTGTAATTTTAAAGTGATTGGGCTTATTTTGGGGTTGTAAGGGGTAGTTCGGGGTGATTTATGGTAGCCGAAGTAATTTAGGGGAGTTTGGCATAGTTTGCTACGGTTTGTAGATTTTTTTTGTAATTTCAAAGTGATTGAGCCTATTTTGGGGTGGTAAGGGGTAGTTGGGGGTGATTTATGGAAGCCGAAGTAATTTAGGGGAGTTTGGCATAGTTTGTTATGGTTTGTTGAATTTTTTGTAATTTTAAAGTGATTGGGCATATTTTGGGGTGGTAGGGTGTAGTTGGGGGTGATTTATGGTAGCCGAAGTAATTTAGGTGAGTTAGGCATAGTTTGCTATGGTTTGTAGAATATTTAGTAATTTTAAAGTGATTGGGCTTATTTTGGGGTGGTAAGGGGTAGTTGGGGATGATTTATGAAAGCCGAAGTAATTTAGGTGACTTTGGAATAGTTTGTTATGGTTTGTAGCATTTTTTGTAATTTTAAAGTGATTGGGCTTATTTTGGGGTGGTAAGGGGTAGTTGGGGGTGATTTATGGGAGCCGAAGTAATTTAGGTGAGTTTGGAATAGAGTGCTATGGTTTGTAGCATTTTTTGTAATTTTAAAGTGATTGGGCTTAGTTTGGGGTGGTAAGGGGTAGTTGGGGGTGATTTATGGTAGCCGAAGTAATTCAGGTGAGTTTGAGATAGTTTGCTATGGTTTGTAGGATTTTTCGTAATTTTAAAGTGATTGGGCTAATTTTGGGGTCGTAAGGGGTAGTTGGGGGTGATTTATGGTAGCCGAAGTAATTTAGGTGAGTTTGACATAATTTGCTATGGTTTGTATAATTTTTTGTAATTTTAAAGTAATTGGGCTTATTTTGGGGTGGTAAGGGGAGAGGGGGTGATTTATGATAGCCGAAGTAATTTAAGTGAGTTTGGCATAGTTTGCTATGGTTTGCAGCATTTTTTGTAATTTTAAAATGATTGGGTTTAGTTTGTGGTTGGTAAGGGATAGTTGGGGGTGACTTATGGTAGCCGAAGTAATTTAAGTGAGTTTGGCACAGTTTGCTATGGTTTGTAGCATTTTTTGTAATTTTAAAGTGATTGGTCTTATTTTGGGGTTGTAAGGGGTAGTTGGGGGTGATTTATGGTAGCCGAAGTAATTTATGGGAGTTTGGCATAGTTTGCTATGGTTTGTAGAATTTTTTGTAATTTTATAGTGATTGGGCTTATTTTGGGGTGGTAGGGGGTAGTTGGGGGTGATTTATGGTAGCCGAAGTAATTTGGGTGAGTTTGGCATAGTTTGCTATGGTTTGTATCATTTTATGTAATTTTAAAGTGATTGGGCTTAGTTTGGGGTGGTAAGGGGTAGTTGGGGGTGATTTATGGTAGCCGAAGTAATTTAGATGAGTTTGGCATAGTTTGATATTGCTTGTAACATTTTTTGTAATTTTAAAGTGATTGGGCTGAGTTTGGGGTGGTAAGGGGTAGTTGGGGATGATTTATGATAGCCGAAGTAATTTAGGTGACTTTGGAATAGTTTGCTATGGTTTGTAGCATTTTTTGTAATTTTAAAGTGATTGGGCTTATTTTGGGGGGTAAGATGTAGTTGGGGGTGATTTATGGTAGCCGAAGTAATTTGGGTGAGTTTGGCATAGTTTCCTATGGTTTGTATCATTTTTTGTAATTTTAAAGTGATTGGGCTTAGTTTGGGGAGGTAAGGGGTAGTTGGGGTAATTTATTGGAGCCGAAGTAATTTAGATGAGTTTGGCATAGTTTGATATTGCTTGTAACATTTTTTGATTATAATAAAAATATCCGCGGCCTCGCTAGGTACGGTAAAAATTTGATCACAAAAGCAGAAACTCGACGTTGAAATTGTTTAGGTTAAATAAGTGCTTTTAATGTAAACAGGTCGCCCGTCGTCGAAGTTGTTTTGGCTAGATACGTGCTTCTAACATAAACACGGTCTCCGCGATCCGATCATTTTTTGTTTATTTTAGCCGGTTTTTATTGAATTACAAAGGAACCGGGCCGAATTTCGCAAAATCCCTTCTTAGTGTTCACTTTCGGCACATGATACACCCGTGTCTAAAATTTCAAGTCTCCAGCCCTCACGGTTTGGGCTGTGGGTTGATTATGAATCAGTGTGTAGATGAATGAGTGTGTCAGTGAAGACACTTCGCTTTATATATATAGATTTGCAGATATATTTGATAGATTTGACAGAATTGCAGTACTCTACGTTAATATGTGCATTAAAAGTGCGAGACAGGACCGGATTAAACGGTACAACCCACCGGTTGTCGAGTTGTTTGCCTTTAATTTCAACAGTGAACCCACCATCTTGCGGTGATCTTCGTCGGTACTTAGGATAACCATCCTCACCTGTCTGTGTATCTCTTATTAATTGTCGAGGATACTTCTTTGAACAGATTCCATCAATCATACACGGAGAATCTCTATTTATGTTACCGCACGGTCCATGAATCATATTGGATTTAATTATTTCGTGAAGAATCGGATCGTCTTCGGGAGACGGAATTTCTGCACAAATCACGTCATCTATTTTATCAGCACAAATTCGGTTTTCCAACCATAGCAAAATATGTACATGCGGAAGTCCTCGTTTCTGCCATTCTACGGAATACATGTAACAGCGAACGCGTCCAAATATTTGAGTTTTGGTTAATAGGTTCATCATTGTTCTCACTTTCAGACGAAAGACGCGGCTAATGACGTCATGTCGATCATGCGGCTGTTGTTCGAACAATAATACATCTGTAATATCTTTCCACTTTGGGTTACACGTAAAAGTAATAATAAAATCTGGACGGCCGTAGTGGCGTACGCATGTCAACGCGTCTTGGGTACGTTCATGCATATACCTGGGTCCTCCAGTGAAAGTTGAAGGCAGAATTACTAATCGACCTAACTCAGCAGCATTGGCATCAGCCTTTTTAATTGCATCTTGTAAATGAACGTAATTTTCCGCTCTTAATTTTGTTTGATTATTCTTGATAAAATTTAATCTTTCTGTTTCGATTTTTGCATACATGTCAACTAAAAATTGACTTAGTAAGCTTCGGTAACAGAGAAGATGATTAATTTCGTTCTGTCTAATCATAATGCGAAAAGCATAGAAATTTGCTGCCGAAACGGTTTTATTTAAAGGCATCTTTGAAACAGGGTCAGTTTGAGGTACTGCTATGGAATAACCATCCTCACCTCTACAAAACATTAAGGGATATTGCAACGCGTCGTATGCTCTGTTCAACTCACTTATTCGTTGTAACTTGTCATCGCGACTGTGCAACACAATGTCTCTTTTTTCAAATATCTGACCTTCCATTACTATAGCAATTTCATTGGCGATAGGATTATTGTAACGACCTCGATGAGCGTTTATGGGTTTTCTTTCGGCATGTATGACTACACGGAAATCTTCTGTATTTTGTGGAATATTTTCTATGGCAGCTTTAAAATCTCTAACGTATGTGTTATTCTCGTGAAGCATCTTTTGTAGTTGCGCCACCAAAGCATTATTTACATCAGTAGAATTCCGACACCTAAGAGTTGTTTCTTTCTCGTCTTCTCCCACAAAATATATCTGAAGGAACTTAGGTTCTTCGTTAGTATTAGGTGGCAACAAACTCCCAGCTAAATGGTACACCTGACCTTGAACTTTAAATGTGGGCCTAAAGCTACCTTCAGAAACCTCTTTAGCCGCAAAGGATGTCATTTGAAAACAACCGTTATATTTCCTAATAGAATTTAGAAAATGTTATGATTTCGGATGTAAAAAGGACAAAAGGCTCCTTATAGGTTCAGGTTGTTGTTCGAATGGTGTTAATTGCACCTTTCCATTGTTGCAACACATGCCAGGTGTCTCCCCCTTCCATTTGAGGGCTTTGCACCATTGGCATATTATGCTCATTTCACCCAATTGTATAGTTTTTTCTGCTTCGTATGCAATACATGGGTCATATTGGAATGCAGAATCAGCCTTTTGCGTCCAAGAAAGTGTCCTTCGTTGAATTCTTTTTTCGTTGCGTGGATCATAACGCGCAACAGCGTTTCTGTTAACCTCTGGGTGCTGTTGTGTATATCTACGAACGGCAGCTCTATGACCTTCGGCATGTTCTTGCGCATGTTTCGCTACAGCAGCTCTGTTAACTTCCGGATGTTCTTGCGCATATTTCGCCACAGCAGCTCTATTAACTTCCGGATGTTGTTGCGCATATTTCGCAACAGCAGCTTTATTCACTTCCGGATGGTCTTGCGCATATTTTGCAACAGCAGCTCTATTAACTTCCAGATGTTCTTGCGCATATTTCGCAACAGCAGCTCTATTAACTTCCGGATGTTCTTGCGCATATTTCGCAACAGCAGCTCTATTAACTTTCGGATGTTTTTGCGCATATTTCGCAACAGCAGCTCTTTTAACTTCCGGATGTTCTTGCGCATATTTCGCAACGGCAGCTCTATTAACTTCCGGATGTTTTTGGGCATATTTCGCTACAGCAGCTCTATGAACTTCTGGATTTTTTTTTGCGTATTTTACTGAAGCAGCCTTCTTTTGCTCTTTATTTTTCGATGTATATTTCACTGCAGCAATTTTTAGTTGGGTGTTTCTAGTTCTGTTTGAAACACGCGCACGGCGTTTCCTTTTATTTGATGTCTGAGAAGAATTATCTTGAATAGACTCTTCAGACGAAGACGCAATTTGGGAATGTTCTATAAGTCGTGGCACGGGAACTGATTCAAGGACATCGAAATGACCGTTAGATAAATTTCCGAAAAATCTAAGTTTACGAATTGACTGATTATGTTCACCAAATTGCGCATAAAAACTACCGTTATGATATACTTGAAAACAAAATGGAAACATTTCTCCTGCTGCAGTCAACTCACAAACAGAACCATATGTAGATAATTTTGACAGAATAAACAAACTGGTCAGCATAATTATTCCCTTCTCGGTTGCACGATAATAATTGAAACCTTGCCCAATTGGCCGCAACGTGTTGAACAATTAAAGTGCGAACCTCTTGAGCTCTATTTACGGTGTTAAAGATGCAATAGGAAAGAGAATAAAATAGACAATTTCCATCACCTTTCACGGGAAATACACGGTGTGGTATTTGTACTCCGTTTACTATTAGAATTTCAAACTGCTCCATCTATATATATAAAGCGAAGTGTCCTCACTGACACACTCATTCATCTACACACTGATTCATAATCAACCCACAGCCCAAACCGTGAGGGCTGGAGACTTGAGACTTTAGACACGGGTGTATCATGTGCCGAAAGTGAACACTAAGAAGGGATTTTGCGAAATTCGGCCCGGTTCCTTTGTAATTCGATAAAAACCGGCTAAAATAAACAAAAAATGATCGGATCGCGGAGACCGTGTTTATGTTAGAAGCACGTATCTAGCCAAAACAACTTCGACGACGGGCGACCTGTTTACATTAAAAGCACTTATTTAACCTAAACAATTTCAACGTCGAGTTTCTGCTTTTGTGATCAAATTTTTACCGTACCTAGCGAGGCCGCGGATATTTTTATTATAATCTTGATTTCAATTATAATGTCGATCCGTGACTCAATTAAAAATTACAAAACCACTGCAAATTTAATCCGTCTACATTAAACATCCTCAAATATCTCTTACAATTGCGAACTTTACCAAATCAACCCCAAAAAATTCCCGAACTACGCCAAACTGACATAAATTAGATCCGCCGTTATCTTAAATCAGCCCTTACCACCCTTTAGCAACCCCAAGTAACTCCAATCACTTTAAAATAAAACAAAATGACACAAATCATAGCAAACTATGCCTAACTCACCTAAATTACTTCGGCTACCATAAATCACCCCGAACTACCCCTTACCATCCCAAAATAAACCCAATTACTTAAAAATTACAAAAAATTATACAAACCATAGCAAACTATGTCAAACTCACCTAAATTACTTCGGCTACCATAAATCACCCCCAACTACCCCTTACAACCCCAAAATAAGCCCAATCACTTTAAAATTACAAAAAATGCTACAAACCATAGCAAACTATTCCAAAGTCACCTAAATTACTTCGGCTATCATAAATCATCCCCAACTACCCCTTACCACCCCAAATTCAGCCCAATCACTTTAAAATTACAAAAAATGTTACAAGCAATATCAAACTATGCCAAACTCATCTAAATTACTTCGACTACCATAAATCACCCCAAACTACCCCTTACCACCCCTAACTAACCCAATCACTTTAAAATTACAAAAAATGATACAAACCATAGCAAACTATGCCAAACTCACCCAAATTACTTCGGCTACCATAAATCACCCCCAACTACCCCCTACCACCCCAAAATAAGCCCAATCACTTTAAAATTACAAAAAATTCTACAAACCATAGCAAACTATGCCAAACTCCCATAAATTACTTCGGCTACCATAAATCACCCCCAACTACCCCTTACAACCCCAAAATAAGACCAATCACTTTAAAATTACAAAAAATGCTACAAACCATAGCAAACTGTGCCAAACTCACTTAAATTACTTCGGCTACCATAAATCACCCCGAACTACCCCTTACCAACCACAAACTAAACCCAATCATTTTAAAATTACAAAAAATGCTGCAAACCATAGCAAACTATGCCAAACTCACTTAAATTACTTCGGCTATCATAAATCACCCCCAACTCCCCGTACCACCCCAAAATAAGCCCAATTACTTTAAAATTACAAAAAATTATACAAACCATAGCAAATTATGTCAAACTCACCTAAATTACTTCGGCTACCATAAATCACCCCCAACTACCCCTTACGACCCCAAAATTAGCCCAATCACTTTAAAATTACGAAAAATGCCACAAACCATAGCATACTATCTCAAACTCACCTGAATTACTTCGGCTACCATAAATCACCCCCAACTACCCCTTACCACCCCAAACTAAGCCCAATCACTTTAAAATTACAAAAAATGCTACAAACCATAGCAAACTATTCCAAACTCACCTAAATTACTTCGGCTCCCATAAATCACCTCCAACTACCCCTTACCACCCCAAAATAAGCCCAATCACTTTAAAATTACAAAAAATGCTACAAACCATAACAAACTATTCCAAAGTCACCTAAATTACTTCGGCTTTCATAAATCATCCCCAACTACCCCTTACCACCCCAAAATAAGCCCAATTACTTTAAAATTACTAAATATTCTACAAATCATAACAAACTATGCCAAACTCACCTAAATTACTTCGGCAACCATAAATCACCCCCAACTACCCCTTACAACCCCAAAATAAGACTAATCATTTTAAAATTACAAAAAATGCTACATACTATAGCAAACTATGCCAAACTCACTTAAATTACTTCGGCTACCATAAATCACCCCCAACTACCCCTTACCAACCACAAACTAAACCCAATCACTTTAAAATTACAAAAAATGCTACAAACCATAGCAAACTATGTCAAACTCACCTAAATTACTTCGGCTACCATAAATCACCCCCAACTACCCCTTACAACCCCAAAATAAGCCCAATCACTTTAAAACTACAAAAAATTCTACAAATCATAGCAAACTATGCCTAACTCACCTAAATTACTTCGGCTACCATAAATCACCCCCAACTACCCCTTACCACCCCAAAATAAGCCCAATCACTTTAAAATTACAAAAAATGCTACAAACCATAGCAAATTATGTCAAACTCACCTAAATTACTTCGGCTATTATAAATCACCCCCAACTACCCCTTACCAACCACAAACTTAACCCAATCACTTTAAAATTACAAAAAATGCTGCAAACCATAGCAAACTATGCCAAACTCACTTAAATTACTTCGGCTACCATAAATCACCCCCAACTAACCCTTACCAACCACAAACTAAACCCAATCACTTTAAAATTACAAAAAATGCTGCAAACCATAGCAAATTATGTCAAACTCACCTAAATTACTTCGGCTATTATAAATCACCCCCAACTAGCCCTTACCACCCCAAAATAAGCCCAATTACTTTAAAATTACAAAAAATTATACAAACCATAGCAAACTATGTCAAACTAACCTAAATTACTTCGGCTACCATAAATCACCCCCAACTACCCCTTACCACCCCAAAATAAGCCCAATCACTTTAAAATTACAGAAAATGTTACAAACCATATCAAACTATGTCAAACTCATTTAAATTACTTCGGCTACCATAAATCACCCCCAACTACCCCTTACCACCCTAAAATAAGCCCAATCGCTTTAAAATTACAAAAAATGCTACAAACCATAGCAAACCATGTCAAACTCACCTAAATGACTTCGGCTACCATAAATCACCCCCAACTACCCCTTACCACCCCAAAATAAGCCCAATTACTTTAAAATTACAAAAATTATACAAACCATAGCAAACTATGTCAAACTCACCTAAATTACTTCGGCTACCATAAATCACCCCCAACTACCCCTTACCACCCTAAAATAAGCCCAATCGCTTTAAAATTACAAAAAATGCTACAAACCATAGCAAACCATGTCAAACTCACCTAAATGACTTCGGCTACCATAAATCACCCCCAACTACCCCTTACCACCCCAAAATAAGCCCAATTACTTTAAAATTACAAAAATTATACAAACCATAGCAAACTATGTCAAACTCACCTAAATTACTTTGGCTACCATAAATCACCCCCAACTACCCCTTACCACCCCAAAATAAGCCCAATTACTTTAAAATTTCAAAAATTATACAGGCCATAGCAAACTATGTCAAACTTACCTAAATTACTTCGGCTACCATAAATCACCCCCAACTACCCCTTACCGCCCCAAAATTAGCCTAATCACTTTAAAATTACAAAAAATGCTACAAAACATAGCAAGCTATGCCAAACTCACTTAAGTTACTTCGGCTACCATAAATTAATAATAATTTTCAATCAAAATCTTCTATTTAGTTGTGTCATTTATAAATGCCTTATCGTATTAAATCATAAAACATTAATAAATATCTGCACATAAAATATATTGTTTCGACTAATAGACGTTATTCTGCATATTAAATATGCTGATATCTATTTTGATTCTCTTCCACCTTCCAATAAATATTTGTTCCAGTTGAGATGCAAACATAAACGTATTTCTGAATTGCAACACGCTGACGGGGCAAGCCCTACCTTTTCAACATGCGTGCATTTGTATAAACACCTCTATGGTTTTTAACTTTAAAGAGGTATAAAGGCGGTGTAAGCGCTAGATTTTCGTAAAAATATTTGAAAAATTCGAAATTCTGCAATTGAATTACAGAACTATCTTTGTGTTCGATAGTAAATTTATACTTGGAGTGGTTTCCTTTCCAGGGAAACTTTATAAATCAACGGCAAAATAATTTAGGGCGCCTGAATGTGAAAATATCACTCTGTAATAAGTTCAGACTGACATGGAACACTTGAAATTTCGATATTTGTTTGTAATTCGTCACAGGTCCATGAAGGAATGCATGTTAATGTAAACAAGTGTTAGTTTGTTGGAGAGACCGAATAAGATTTTTAACATTCCCGTGAAAATATTTATTTACTTTAGAATGTTAATTTTTTAAATTCATTTCTTGAAAATTATGACGGGCCATACGAGTACACCTGTGCGAGTATTATTTGAAACTTTGGAAAACAACGACAAAATTCTTTAGGGCGCCTGGATTTGAAAATATAACTCTTTGTAATAAGTTTAGACTGACTAGAGTGAAAAGAAAGGAGCTTGCACCCAGAAACGAAATTAAATGGAACACTTGAAGTTGCAATATTTGTTTGTAATTCGTCACAAGTCCATGAAGAAATGCGTGTTAATGTAAACAAATGTGAGTTTATTTGAGAGGCCGAATAAGATTTTTACATTATTGAAGCAGCTGGAGCCTGCCACGTCAAGGGCAAGGTCACAAACGTGAAAAGGCGATGCTCGATTTATTTTGATTGAGTATCTATGCAGAAATTCGCACATACCAAGCGTTGGTTAAGCCTTTCTTATCGTTTCTTAGAAGTTGAGAATTGCTGGTTCAGCGTGTGGAGCAGTACTCGATCGCGGTGTTTAATTTTAACACAACTACAATTGTGAAAATTGCTGCTCCAGCGTCGGAAACTGTTCGCAAAATCGCCAAATTCGATGAGGCGACGCATCAGTGTTCGAAGGTCTACCGCTATCAAATAAAGTATTTTAATTTAACATTTGATCCTCGCGTTAACCAAATCTGCCCCCAATCAATTTTCGAAAAATTACCAGCGTCGAACCGGACTCCACTTATATTTGTACGCTAATTTTTATTTTCAGTTAATGGTAGTGGTGTATTTGTTTTTCACCAAATTTGCCCCGGCTGAAATCCGAAATTTTCACCGTTGTATGTACCAGAGATCATTCATACCCTTAATAATTATGTGCTTATACACGTTTTACACTATTTATTTTACGTACACTGTGTTTATTATTGCTTTACTTCATTTATAACTAAGATGGAGAAGTTTGAAAAGCTAGCGATGTACAAATACCACACCGTATTATGAAAGGTGATGGAAGTTGTCTTTTTTTATATCTATGGTATTGGTATTGATATTTTAGTACTGGAACGGAAGCTCAAGAGTGTGTTAATGTAAACAGGTGTGAATCCGTCGGAGAGACCGAATAAGATGTTTACATCCACCATATTCCCGTCAAAATATTTATTTATTTTAGAATGTTAATTTTGCCGTTAACAAAATTTGTTCCCAATCACCATCGTCGTACCGGACGACCGTTCAGTTAATGATAATGGTGTATTTATTTTTCACCAAATCTGCCTCGGCTGAAATCCAATATTTACAGCGTTGGACCAGACATTACTGACATTGATACGCGTTTTACACTGTTTATTTTACGTAAATACATTGTGTTCATTATTGCTTTACATCATTTATAACTAAGATGGACAAGTTTGAAAATCTAGCGATGCACAAATACCATAAAATACCACATTTTACCACATACCAAAATTTTAATACTGGAAAGGGAGCTCAAAAGGTTCGCACTTTAATTGTCCAACCAGTTAGGGCCAGTTTTTAATAATTTTTGTGCAGTTCAGAAGGAGATAAGTGTTTGTTTATTCCGGAGATAAGTCAAAATCATCTACATACTGTTCTGTTTGTGAGTTGACTGCAGCCAGAGGAATCGTTCCATTGTGTTTTCAATTTTATCATAACATGATCAGCTAATTTGTAAACTTCGATTTCCCCGAAAATTATATAAAGTTAATTTAGATTTCCTGGAATCGCTTATAGAACAACTGCCTAAAGAGTCTATTCAAAATTTTTCATCTCAGATATCAACCAAGGTATCCTCTTTGTCCAAATCATATTGAAGTACCCGGTCCTGGCAACGCAAGTTAATTTCAGCATATTTGTTTATTTTGTGATTGGAAAAGTAGAGCATTCCTGTTTAATTGTATTATAATGTCGATTAGTCAACATCACCACTTTAGTCAACACTGAGTTTATTTAATCTACGTCCGGGCAACGCCGGGTACATTCAGCTAGTTACGTATTAAAAAGGAACAATTCGGGTAGCAAAACAGATTTATTTTTATGTAACATACCCGTCATACATAAATTTCGGATAACGTCGATTGATGTAAGATTATGTATCATGTCATTTATTGCAATGGTAGTTGCAATAAATGTTTGTTAGATTGTCTTAGTAAGTTTCGGCCCGTCTCGTCCCATGAAGAATCTATATATATAAAGCGAAGTGTCCTCACTGACACACTCATTCATCTACACACTGATTCATAATCAACCCACAGCCCAAACCGTGAGGGCTGGAGACTTGAAATTTTAGACACGGGTGTATCATGTTCCGAAACTGAACACTAAGAAGGGATTTTGCGAAATTCGGCCCGGTTCCTTTGTAATTAAATAAAAACCGGCTAAAATAAACAAAAAATGATCCGATCGCGGAGACCGTGTTTATGTTAGAAGCACGTATCTAGCCAAAACAACTTCGACGACGGGCGACCGGTTTACATTAAAAGCACTTATTTAACCTAAACAATTTCAACGTCGAGTTTCTGCTTTTGTGATCAAATTTTTACCATACCTAGCGAGGCCGCGGATATATCAATTATAATCTTGATTTCAATTATAATGTCGATCCGTAACACAATTAAAAATTACAAAACCACTCCAAATTTAATCCGTCTACCTTAAACATCCTCAAATATCTCTTACAATTGCAAACTTTACCAAATCACCCCAAAAAATTTCCGAACTAAGCCAAACTGACAAATTAGATCCGTTATCTTAAATCAGCCCTTACCAACCTTTAGCAACCCCAAGTAACTCCAATCACTTTAAAATAAAACAAAATGACACAAATCATAGCAAACTAAGCCTAACTCACCTAAAGTACTTCGGCTACCATAAATCACTCCCAACTACCCCCTACCACCCCAAAATAAGCCCAATCACTTTAAAATTACAAAAAATTCTACAAACCATAGCAAACTATGCCAAACTCCCCTAAATTACTTCGGCTACAATAAATCACCCCCAACTACCCCTTACAACCCCAAAATAAGACCAATCACTTTAAAATTACAAAAAATGCTATAAACCATAGCAAACTGTGCCAAACTCACTTAAATTACTTCGGCTACCATAAATCACCCCCAACTACCCATTACCAACCACAAACTAAACCCAATCACTTTAAAATTACAAAAAATGCTAGAAACCATAGCAAACTATGCCAAACTCACTTAAATTACTTCGGCTACCATAAATCACCCCCGACTACTCCTTACCACCACAAAATAAGCCCAATTACTTTAAAATTACAAAAAATGCTCCAAACCATAGCAAACTATCTCAAACTCACCTAAATTATTTCGACTACCATAAATCACCCCCAACTACCCCTTACCTCCCCAAACTAAGCCCAATCACTTTAAAATTACAAAAAATGCTACAAACCATAGCAAACTATTCCAAAGTCACCTAAATTACTTCGGCTACCATAAATCACCCCCAACTACTCCTTACCACCCCAAAATAAGCCCAATCACTTTAAAATTACATAAAATTCTACAAACCATAGCAAACTATGCCAAACTCCCCTAAATTACATCGGCAACCATAAATCACTCCCAACTACCCCTTACAACCCCAAAATAAGACCAACCACTTTAAAATTACAAAAAATTTTACAAACCAGCATAGCAAACTATGCCAAACTCCCCTAAATTACTTCGGCTACCATAAATCACCCCCAACTACCCCCTACCACCCCAAAATAAGCCCAATCACTTTAAAATTACAAAAAATTCTACAAACCATAGCAAACTATGCCAAACTCCCCTAAATTACTTTGGCTATCATGAATCACCCCCAACTACCCCTTACCACCCAAAACACAGCCCAATCACTTTAAAATTATAAAAAATGTTACAAGCCATATCAAACTATGCCAAACTCATCTAAATTACTTTGACTTCCATAAATTACCCCAAACTACCCCTTACCACCCCAAAATATCTCTTTAAAATTACAAAAAATGCCACAAACCATAGCAAACTAAGCCTAACTCACCTAAATTACATCGGCTACCATAAATCACCCCCAACTACCCCTTACCTCCCCAAAATAAGCCCAATCACTTTAAAATTACAAAAAATGCTACAAACCATACCAAACTATGCCAAACTCACTTAAATTACTTCGGCTATCATAAATCACCCCCAACTACCCCTTACCAACCCTTACTCATCCCAATCACTTTAAAATTACAAAAAATACCACAAACCATAGCAAACTATGCCTAACTCACCTACATTACTTCGGCTACCATAAATCACCCCCAACTACCCCAAATTAAGCCCAATCACTTTAAAATAACAAAAAATGTTACAAACCATACCAAACTATGCCAAACTCACTTAAATTACTTCGGCTATCATAAATCACCCCCAACTACCCCTTACCACCCCTAACTCATCCCAATCACTTTAAAATTACAAAAAATGCTACAAACCATAGCAAACTATGCCTAACTCACCTAAATTACTTCGGCTAACATAAATAACCCCCAACAACCCCTTACTACCCCAAAATAAGCCCAATCATTTTAAAATTACAAAAAATGCTACAAACCATAGCAAACTATGCCAAACTCACTTAAATTATTTCGGCTATTATAAATCACCCCCAACTACCCCTTACCACCCCTAACTCATCCCAATCATTTTAAAATTACAAAAAATGCTACAAACCATAGCAAACTATGCCTAACTCACCTAAATTACTTCGGCTAACATAAATCACCCCCAACAACCCCTTACTACCCCAAAATAAGCCCAATCACTTTAAAATTACAAAAAATGCTCCAAACCATAGCAAACTATGCCAAACTCACTTAAACTACTTCGGCTATCATAAATCACCCCCTACTACCCCTTACCACCCCTAACTCATCCCAATCACTTTAAAATTACAAAAAATGCTACAAACCATAGCAAACTATGCCAAACTCACTTAAATTACTTCGGCTATCATAAATCAGCCCCAACTACCCCTTACCACCCCTAACTCATCCCAATCACTTTAAAATTACAAAAAATGCTACAAATCATAGCAAACTATGCCAAACTTTCTTAAATTACTTCGGCTATCATAAATCACCCCCAACTACCCCTTACCACCCCTAACTCATCCCAATCACTTTAAAATTACAAAAAAATTCTACAAACCGTAGCAAACTGTGCCAAACTCCCCTAAATTACTTCGGCTACCATAAATCACCCCCAACTACCCCTTACAACCCCAAAATAAACCCAATCACTTTAAAATTACAAAATATTCTACAAACCATAGCAAACTGTGCCAAACTCCCCTAAATTACTTCGGCTACCATAAATCACCCCCAACTACCCCTTACAACCCCAAAATAAGCCCAATCACTTTAAAATTACAAAATATTCTACAAACCATAGCAAACTATGTCAAAGTCACCTAAATTACTTCGGCTACCATAAATCACCCCCAACTACCCCTTACGACCCCAAAATTAGCCCAATCACTTTAAAATTACGAAAAATGCTACAAACCATAGCAAACTATCTCAAACTCACCTGAATTACTTCGGCTACCATAAATCACCCCCAATTACCCCTTACCCCCCCAAACTAAGCCCAATCACTTTAAAATTACAAAAAATGCTTCAAACCATAGCAAACTATTCCAAGCTAACCTAAATTACTTCGGCTACCATAAATCACCCCCAACTACCCCTTACCGCCCCAAAATTAGCCTAATCACTTTAAAATTACAAAAATGCTACAAAACATAGCAAGCTATGCCAAACTCACTTAAATTACTTCGGCTACCATAAATTAATAATCATTTTCAATAAAAATCTTCTATTTGGTTGTGTTATTTATAAATGCCTTATCGTATTAAATCATAAAATATTAATAAATATCTGCACATAAAATATATTGTTCCGACTAATAGACGTTATTCTGAATATTAAATATGCTGATACCTATTTTGATTCTGTTCCACCTTCCAATAAATATTTGTTCCAGTTGAGATGCATAACATAAACGTATTTCTGAATGGCAACACGCTGACGGGGCAAGCCCTACATTTTCAACTTGCGTGCATTTGTATAAACAGCTCTATGGTTTTTAACTTTAAAGAGGTATAAAGGCGGTGTAAGCGCTAGAGTTTCGTAAAAATATCTGAAAAATTCGAAATTCTGCAATTGAATCACAGAACTATCTTTGTGTTCGATAGTAAATTTATACTTGGAGTGGCACTGCCAACCCTGCCACCCCTGACGAGGCACCTGCTGACTACTCTCCTTCCAGGGAAACTTTATAAATCAACGGCAAAATAATTTAGGGCGCCTGAATGTGAAAATATCACTGTGTAATAAGTTCAGACTGACATGGAACATTTGAAATTTCGATATTTGTTTGTAATTCGTCACAGGTCCATGAAGGAATGCATGTTAATGTAAACAAGTGTTAGTTTGTTGGAGAGACCGAATAAGATTTTTAACATACCCGTCAAAATATTTATTTATTTTAGAATGTTAATTTTTTAAATTCATTTCGTGAGAATTATGACGGGCCATACGAGTACACCTGTGCGAGTATTATTTGGTACATACAAATTAATCTCTTTTGTTATCCAAATTGTTTACATACGCACTAGGCACGTGCACGTGTTATAATTGTGAAAATTGCTGCTTCAGCGTACTCAACGTCGCCAAGGTCGAGGCGACGCATCGGTATTCGAAGTTCTATCGCTATTAAATAAATTATTTTAATATAATATTCCTGATTTGTTCTTGCCGTTAACCAAAACTCTCCCCAATCGATTTTCGAAAAATTTCCAGCGTCGGACCGGACTTCACTTATTTTTGTACGCTAATTTTTAGGTTCAGTTAATGATAGTGGTGTATTTGTTCTTCACCAAACCTGCTCCGACCGAAATCCGAAATTTTCACTGACATCATACGCTTAAGTATTGTATGCTTATACACGATTTACACTATTTATTTTACGTACACTGCGTTCATTATTGTTCTGCATTATTTATACCTAAGATGGAGCAGTTTGAAAATCTAATAGTAAGCGGAGAACAAATACCACCACGTATAATTCCCGTGAAAAGTGATGGAAATAGTCTTTCTTACTATCTTTCCTATTGCATTTTTAATACCAGAAATAGGGCTCAAGAGCGAAGAATAACTTCGACTTTTTTTATACATAATTCCTAATTACTTCGTTTTTATGGTGTAAAATTTTGTATCTATATATTTCAACATTGTCTTTAACGTTGTCAGAGAACTAAATGGGAATAATTTGGAATAATTTAGCTTCTATGTCAACTCTCCTTCTCTTGAAACTTTGGAAAACAACGACAAAATTCTTTAGGGCGCCTGGATTTGAAAATATAACTCTGTGTAATAAGTTTAGACTGACTAGAGTGAAAAGAAAGGAGCTTGCACCCAGAAACGAAATTAAATGGAACACTTGAAGTTGCAATATTTGTTTGTAATTCGTCACAAGTCCATGAGGGAATGCGTGTTAATGTAAACAAATGTAAGTTTATTGGAGAGGCCGTATAAGATTTTTACATTATTGAAGCAGCTGGAGCCTGCCACGTCAAGGGCAAGGTCACAAACGTGAAAAGGCGATGCTAGATTTAGTTTGATTGAGTATCTATGCAGAAATTCGCACATACCAAGCGTTGGATAAGCCTTTCTTATCGTTTCTTAGAATTCGAGAATTGCTGGTTCAGCGTGTGGAGCAGTACTCGATCGCGGTGTTTAATTTTAACACAACTACAATTGTGAAAATTGCTGCTCCAGCGTCGGAAACTGTTCGCAAAATCGCCAAATTCGATGAGGCGACGCATCAGTGTTCGAAGGTCTACCGCTATCAAATAAAGTATTTTAATTTAACATTTGATCCTCGCGTTAACCAAATCTGCCCCCAATCAATTTTCGAAAAATTACCTGCGTCGAACCGGAATACACTTATATTTGTACGCTAATTTTTACTTTAAGTTAATGGTAGTGGTGTATTTGTTTTTCACCAAATTTGCCCCGGCTGAAATCCGAAATTTTCACCGTTGTATGTACCAGAGATCACTGACATTCATACCCTAAATAATTATGTGCTTATACACGTTTTACTCTATTTATTTTACGTACACTGCGTTTATTATTGCTTTACATCATTTATAACTAAGATGGAGAAGTTTGAAAATCTAGCGATGTACAAATACCACACCGTATTATGAAAGGTGATGGAAATTGTCTTTTTTTATATCTATGGTATTGGTATTGATATTTTAATACTGGAACGGAAGCTCAATAGGTTGGCACTTTAATTGTTCAACAAGTGTGTGTTAATGTAAACAGGTGTGAGTCCGTCGGAGAGACCGAATAAGATTTTTACATCCACCATATTCCCGTCAAAATATTTATTTATTTTAGAATGTTAATTTTGCCGTAAACAAAATTTGTTCCCAATCACCATCGTCGTACCGGACGACCGTTCAGTTAATGATAATGGTGTATTTATTTTTCACCAAATCTGCCTCGGCTGAAATCCAAAATTTACAGCGTTGGACCAGACATTACTGACATTGATACGCGTTTTACACTGTTTATTTTACGTAAATACATTGTGTTCATTATTGCTTTATATCATTTACTAGCTGAATGTACCCGGCGTTGCCCGGAACGTAGATTTAAACGCTATTTTGACAAAGGTGGTGTATTAACGAAGTTGACCAATCGACATTATAATACAATGAAACAGGAATGCTCTACTTAGTCAATCGCAAGATAAAAAATTTGCAATTGTTCAGCAAGAACCAACGGGAAGGTGTAGAGCTCTCTTGCCGGGATAGGGATAGAAGGAAGGAAAAAGGATAACAATAAGTCATAATTAAAAATTATGGATTGATGATAAAGAAACTTGTGGATTGATAAGGAAAAATTGTGTGTCAGTAAAGGAGAGTGTCGATTAATTATAAAAAACTGAAGAAACACCTATTGTTTCTTTCACTATTTCATATTTCAAACTTTGTAAATTCTAGGAATTTTACATTAGACATCACTTGAATATTTTCTTTGGATTCCGGTCAGAGCAGAGCAGTATTTTACATTTCTGTTCACATCAATGAACTCTTCAATTATATCAAATGTTAGATCAGACTAAAATAAAAATAAGTGAGGCTAAGTTCACAGCACATATTAAATCTTCACAGATTTGGTTTTTGGTTATCGTGTGTTTTTTACATTCTAGTTGTTGCATTGCAAATATGAATGTAAATGATCCAAATAAACCTTATAAACCATAACATACCATAACATGAACCCCACAATATTTTTATATGCATCAAGTATCAGGCGTATGCCTGCGCACAGTAAAAATCGAATGGAAATAGACGGTGTCCTATCCCAAAAAAAATTGTTTCGAGAATAATATGTAAAATCCAACTCAACCAGCCCAAAGAAATATTCAAAGCTCTAAACACCCAGAAGCGATTATAGGACATCGAAAGTGAGGTTTAATCTAAAAATGAAACGCCACTTTTATTCTGTATCATTCTGTTCTCATTTTGAGATCGCTTCTTTGTAAACAATATTGGCAGCTTTATTATCCGGTGCCAATATAACCAAAGAAGATGGATTACTGACTCTTGAGCATGCCACATACAACTGCCCATGCGAAAAACAATCCCCCCTCAGATCAATACCTGCTTCTTTTAAAGACTGTCCCTGAGATTTATTTATCGTCATTGCAAAACATACCTTCACAGGGAATTGCAATCTTTTAAATTCAAAGGGGTAATCCGATGGAATGAGCGGGATTCGGGGGATGAATACAGATTCGCCCTGCGCACAACCAGTAAATATACTTGCTTCAATTACGTTTTGGTACAGTTTCGTGATCTGAAGCCTTGTACCATTGCAAAGTTTGGGCGGTTTTAAGTTACGCAGCAACATTATAGGAGCGCCAATCTTCAATTTGAGTTTATGGACAGGCATTCCAGGAGGATTTAATAAATTCAAAAATTCCACCGGATAATTGACGGCTTCATCAGTATTCAATACCGAGTCGACAGATTTGTATGTCAACTCTTCACTCTCAAAGCCATCAAGGATAATATTATTTAATTCATTAGCACTATCATTTTTCGGTGATAAAATGGCTCGTTCTCGCAACCAGGACATAGATTTATCTTTCAAATTTTGAATATCCGGATAAATCTTATCTATTAAATCGGCAACATTTTGAACGACCGTTGCCAGGCTTGACGAAATTTCGATTTTCCCATCTATTTCTGGCGTACGACCCTCACCTAAATTTAATAAAAGTTGCGCAAATTCACCAGCTCCAGTATCACCTCTTAGGTATACTCGCATGTTTTTAGATAATGAAATTTTTTGTATTTTGGGCCACAAATAGGACGATTTCAAGCAAGCATTAACTTCATCAGCCCGAGTTCCTCTCGGTACAACAGGCAGCGTTTGTCTGAAATCTCCTGCTAATACAACGGTAACTTTTCCCATAATCAAATCATTATTTCTAATGTCTCTTAATGTACGGTCGAGAGCCTCAACTGCTTTTTTGTGCGCCATGGTACATTCGTCCCACACAATTAGACTGCAGTCATAAAGCAATCGAGCCACGTCGCTTTGTTTTGATATGTTGCATAACGGATTATCTGTGGAGTTTAAGTTTAGAGGCAATTTAAAAACAGAATGGGCAGTTCTACCACCCTGTAGCAAAGTTGCTGCAATTCCCGAAGAGGCCACCGCGATAGCAATTTTATTGGAACTGCGTATTTTCGATAATAACAAATTTATAAGAAATGTTTTTCCTGTACCCCCAGGTGCATCTAAAAAGAAAACTTTGCCGTAGTCTAAGTTTTCTAAAATTTCTAAGTAAACATCTTTCTGTTCACTTGTAAGTAACGGTTCGTTTTCTTCAACCATTTGTAATAAAACTTCAATATCGTAGTTTTTTTCTCTGATATAAACCAAATTTTCCGTAATCTCGTTGGTATTGCGCTTCGGTTGCGGCAATCCAAAATGTGTTAAGGGTTGATCACCGATTGTTAGAATAACATCTTCTAGAAGAATCAATGCCTTGTTGTACACCTCCGTTTTGGCATGTAATTCTTCAACTGCCAGCTCTCTTGCCACCCTTCTGAGAATATCCTCGGACATACTGTCTTTGTATTTCTCCCAAAGCTGCAATGGGTCGGATACATGACAAAACACTAACATTATTGCAAATAATTCTCTCAGTTTAATCGGTGATTCTGAGATAGTAGCATCTTCTAGTGTGTTGTCCCAATGTTTGTCATCTTCCAACAATCCCAGGGCTTTACATGCGGATTGAAAAGTAGAATGTACTATGCCATTAACCATCCTAAGACTTAAGAAAGAAGTAGGTCCACGAACCTCATGCAATAGTAGGCGAAGGTAGTAACACTCGGCATTGTTGGGATGTACTGTATAAACCCTTCCAAGGACGTTATCTTTTTTTACACCCGGATATTCATCAATATTTTTTCCTAGCTTTCTACGTTGAAATTTATTCTTGTTCCACGTATAATATGAAGGCACTTCGTGGTAAAAAAGGGTTTTGGCAAAATCGTCGTTTGTGCATAAATCAAAAAAGGCCATTAATGTGGTTTTTGGAGGGTTATTGACCCTATCCAAAAGATTGTCTTCATTAAAATAGATTCTCTGTCCATTTTCCAAATGGACGGAAAGATGAACAACAGGAGGAAATCTTTCGTGAATGGGAAAACATAGAATGCGCCAAACAGCTTCCGAAGTGCTTATATACCTTCCCGTTTTATAGATTGCCACCTCATCTAGTTCATTTTGTAGTGCAAAGGCCGCCTGATCGCTGCCTTTATTAACGTATTTGCAGATATATTTGATAGATTTGACAGAATTACAGTACTCTACGTTAATGTGTGCATTAAAAGTGCGAGACAGGACCGGATTAAACGGTACAACCCACCGGTTGTCGAGTTGTTTGCCTTTAATTTCAACAGTGAACCCACCATCTTGGGGTGATCTTCGTCGGTACTTAGGATAACCATCCTCACCTGTCTGTGTATCTCTTATTAATTGTCGAGGATACTTCTTTGAACAGATTCCATCAATCATACACGGAGAATCTCTATTTATGTTACCGCACGGTCCATGAATCATATTGGATTTAATTATTTCGTGAAGAATCGGATCTTCTTCGGGAGATGGAATTTCTGCACAGATCACGTCATCTATTTTATCAGCACAAATTCGGTTTTCCAACCATAGCAAAATATGTACATGCGGAAGTCCTCGTTTCTGCCATTCTACCGAATACATGTAACAGCGAACGCGTCCAAATATTTGAGCCTTGGTCAATAGGTTCATCATTGTTCTCACTTTCAGACGAAAGACGCGGCTAATGACGTCATGTCGATCATGCGGCTGTTGATCGAACAATAATACATCTGTAATATCTTTCCACTTTGGGTTGCACGTAAAAGTAATAAATAAATCTGGACGGCCGTAGTGGCGTACATATGTCAACGCGTCTTGGGTACGTTCATGCATATACCTGGGTCCGCCAGTGAAAGTTGACGGGAGAATTACTAATCGACCTAACTCTGCAGCATTGGCATCAGCCTTTTTAATTGCATCTTGTAAATGAACGTAATTTTCCGCTCTTAATTTTGTTTGATTATTCTTGATAAAATTTAATCTTTCTGTTTCGATTTTTGCATACATGTCAACTAAAAATTGACTTAGTAAGCTTCGGTAACAGAGAAGATGATTAATTTCGTTCTGTCTAATCATAATGCGATAAGCATAGAAATTTGCTGCCGAAACGGTTTTATTTAAAGGCATCTTTGAAACAGGGTCAGTTTGAGGTACTGTTATGGAATAACCATCCTCACCTCTACAAAACATTAAGGGATATTGCAACGCGTCGTATGCTCTGTTCAACTCACTTATTCGTTGTAACTTGTCATCGCGACTGTGCAACACAATGTCTCTTTTTTCAAATATCTGACCTTCCATTACTATAGCAATTTCATTGGCGATAGGATTATTGTAACGACCTCGATGAGCGTTTATGGGTTTTCTTTCGGCATGAATGACTACACGGAAATCTTCTGTATTTTGTGGAATATTTTCTATGGTAGCTTTAAAATCTCTAACGTATTTGTTATTCTCGTGAAGCATCTTTTGTAGTTGCGCCACCAAAGCATTATTTACATCTGTAAAATTCCGACACCTAAGAGTAGTCTCTTTCTCGTCTTCTCCCACAAAATATATCTGAAGGAATTTAGGTTCTTCGTTAGCATTAGGTGGCAACAAACTCCCAGCTAAATGGTACACCTGACCTTGAACTTTAAATGTGGGCCTAAAGTTACCTTCAGAAACCTCTTTAGCCGCAAAAGATGTCATTTGAAAACAACCGTTATATTTCCTAATAGAATTTAGAAAATGTTTTGATTTCGGATGTAAAAAGGACAAAAGGCTCCTTATAGGTTCAGGTTGTTGTTCAAATGGTACTAATTGCACCTTTCCATTGTTGCAACACATGCCAGGTGTCTCCCCCTTCCACTTGAGGGCTTTGCACCATTGGCATATTATGCTCATTTCACCCAATTGTATAGTTTTTTCTGCGTCGTATGCAATACATGGGTCATATCGGAATGCAGAATTAGCCTTTTGCGTCCAAGAAAGTGTCCTTCGTTGAATTCTTTTTTCGTTGCGTGGATCATAACGCGCAACAGCGTTTCTGTTAACCTCTGGGTGCTGTTGTGTATATCTACGAACGGCAGCTCTATGACCTTCGGGATGTTCTTGCGCATGTTTCGCAACAGCAGCTCTGTTAACTTCCGGATGTTCTTGCGCATATTTCGCAACAGCAGCTCTATTAACTTCCGGATGTTGTTGCGCATATTTCGCAGCAGCCGCTCTTTTAACTTCCGGATGTTCTTGCGCATATTTCGCAACAGCAGCTCTATTAACTTCCGGATGTTGTTGCGCATATTTCGCAACAGCAGCTCTATTAACTTCGGGATGTTTTTGGGCATATTTAGCTACAGCAGCTCTATGAACTTCTGGATTTTTTTTTGCGTATTTCACTGAAGCAGCCTTTTTGCGCTCTTTATTTTGTGATGTATATTTCGCGGCAGCTATTTTTAGTTGGGTGTTTCTAATTCTGTTTGAAACACGCGCACGGCGTTTCCTTTTATTTGATGTCTGAGAATAATTATCTTGAATAGACTCTTCAGACGAAAGCGCAATTTGGGAATGTTCTATAAGTCGTGGCTCGGGAAGTGATTCAAGGACATCGAAATGACCGTTAGATAAATTTCCGGAAAATCTAAGTTTACGAATTGACTGATTATGTTCACCAAATTGCGCATAAAAACTACCGTTATGATATACTTGAAAACAAAATGGAAACATTTCTCCTGCTGCAGTCAACTCACAAATAGAACCATATGTAGAAAATTTTGACATATCTTCAGAATAAACAAACTGGTCAGCATAATTATTCCCTTCTCGGTTGCACGATAATAATTGAAACCTGGCCCAATTGGCCGCAACGTGTTGAACAATTAATGTGCGAACCTCTTGAGCTCTATTTACGGTGTTAAAAATGCAATAGGAAAGAGAGTAAAAAAGACAATTTCCATCACCTTTCACGGGAATTACACGGTGTGGTATTTGTACTCCGTTTACTATTAGAATTTCAAACTTCTCCATCTTACTTATAAACAATAGATTAGAGCAATAATGAACGCAATGTAAAAAAATACTGAAAAACTAAAAATTCCAAAAATAAATGGTGTAAAATGTTTATATGAACAGAATACTTAAGTGTGTGAAGTGTGAGTGAAGTCCGGTTCAACGCTACAAATTTTCTGATTTCAGCCGGGGCAAATTTGATGAAGAACAAATCACTCTCACCAACGGAACTTAAAAATAAGCGTAAGGTAAGTAAAAAAGAGTCTGGTCCGACAGTGAAAATGTTTAGAAACCGGTTTCGGGCAGATTGGGTTAAGGCTGAGCTCAGACGGACCACTCCCGAACCACACGACAGCGACAAACCGATAGTTACAAACGGTGAGACAGTCGTCGGGCCAGATGTCAGCGTGTGGCCCGTGTGAGTTCAATCATGCGTTCCCATTACAATGCATTATCAGCCACAAGTCGAACCAGTCAACAGCGCCGAACTATCCAGACGCTGACTCGGCATCTCCAGAATTATGTACAAAAGCGACAAAATTTAGTATTAATTAACAGAGCTATGCTGAACCAGCAATTTTCGTATACTCGAAAAGCAATAAGAAATAGCGATATCCTATGCTTAGTATGTGCGAATTTTTAATAAAAACTAATGGAACATTGTCTTTTTGCCTTGGTAACTTTGCCCTTGCTCTCGCAAGCTGTTTCAAAAATGTAATACTTTGAGTCGGCCTCTCGGACGGACTCACACTTGTTTAGAATAAGGCACCACGCGCACTGAATCGACTCGGACCGGTCGGATCGGCACGGTACGATCGGCACAGCAGCGTATACCGCGCATTGAATCGGCACAATCGGCAGTCGACACCTTTGGTGATTTCAGCAGCTCATTTAGTACAGTTTGTTTTTAACAACCATTTACATAATATATAATATATAAAAATATACTAAAAAATATATAAAAAATATACTAAAAAATCCTATAGATGTCTTTTGTGGTTGTTGAATGATTAAAATCGGATAATTAATAACAGTTTAATTGTACCGTGGTGGTTTTTTCGTAAAACAGAGTATTTATGTTGATCACCTTATGGTGGTGAAGGCGGCACGGCTATTTTTTGGATGCATATTTACATTTGCAGATTACTTTACAATTGCAGATGTGGACCGAAATGCGGAAAGACGTCGGACCTTTCGGCAGTTTTTGCCTCTTCGATCATTCTCTGCCGATGCCGAAACGATCCGACCGGTCTGAACCGACCGATCCGATCCAGTGTGCGGGCCCTCATTTAATTTCATGTATACCAAAACATGCCGATCGTGCCGTGCCGATCCAACCGATCCGAGTCGATTCAGTGCGCGTGGTGCCTAAGGCAATGTATTCCTTCATGAACCTGTAACGAAAAAAAAAATATATATCGCAACTTCAAGTGTTCCGTTTCATTTCGTTTCTGCACTCAGGGAGGTGACATTTTATCCACGGTAAGTAAGTCTAAATTCATTACACATGATATTGTTGTATTTTTAAATCCAGCCGCTCTCCAAATAATTTTATTGTTATGATTTGTAAAGTTTGCCGGGACGGAGTGTTGACAGAGAAGCTAAATTATTCCAAATTCTATCCATTTTGGCTCTCTGACGACGTAAAACGCGAGTTGAAATATGTCCCCTTCAAAATACAAAATATCAAATCACAAAACCGAAAGTATTTAAGAATTATCTTATAACAAATTTATTTTTCTTGTTTTTGATTTGAGATGGCTGAAACGAACCAGCAGCCCACGACTTTGCCACCTGCGGCAGCTCCGGAGTCTCCCATGGAGGCGGAAGACCAGGGGCCACGCGAAGAAGCGGTCCAGCCGGCCGCCGAAGGCCATGCCAACAGCGGCCGTGGCGGCGACAGTGGCCGTGGACGTGGCGGCGACAGTGACCGTCGCGGCCACCGAGGCCGTAGCGGCGGCCGGGTCCGTGGCGGCCACCGAGGCCACAGCGGCGGAAGAGGCCGTGGCGGCTACCGAGGCCGTAGCGGCGGAAGGGGCCGTGGCGGCCACCGAGGCCCTAGCCCTAATATTATTAAAATCCATTATGTAAAAAATCTATATATTTAAATAAATAAATAAATCTATTTAAAAATCTTGTGTCACGGTATTTGTTATGGAACTCCTCCGAAACGGCGGAATCCCCAGATTTTTATTTTTATTTTTTGGACAATTTTTTTTATGATTTAGCATAATAGCGATATTAGTATTTTTACTTTAATGCACAGTTGCGCAATAGGGTCAATATTGCAACTTTAAAATTGAAATCTTTCCCTCTCAGTGGTCGATAACTTATCAATGTGATTTGGTTTAGTTTGGGGTGGTAAGGGGTAGTTGGGGGTGATTTATGGTAGCCGTAGTAATTTAGGTGATTTTGGCATAGTTTGCTATGGTTTGTAGCATTTTTTTAAATTTTAAAGTGAATTGGCTTATTTTGGGGTGGTAAGGGGTAGTTGGGGGTGATTTATGGTAGCCGTAGTAATTTAGGTGATTTTGGCATAGTTTGCTATAATTTGTAACATTTTTTGTAATTTTAAAGTGATTGTTCTTAGTTTGGAGTGGTAAGGGGTAGTTGGGGGTGATTTATGGTAGCCGAAGTAATTTAGATGAGTTTGGAATTGTTTGCTAAGATTTGTAGCATTTTTTGTAATTTTAAAGTGAATTGGCTTATTTTGGGGTGGTAAGTGGTAGTTGGGTGTGATTTATGGTAGCCGAAGTAATTTGGGTGAGTTTGGCATAGTTTGCAATAATTTGTAACATTTTTTGTAATTTTAAAGTGATTGTTCTTAGTTTGGGGTAGTAAGGGGTAGTTGGGGGTGATTTATGGTAGCCGTAGTAATTTAGGTGATTTTGGCATAGTTTGCTATGGTTTGTAGCATTTTTTTAAATTTTAAAGTGAATTGGCTTATTTTGGGTTGGTAAGGGGTAGTTGGGGGTGATTTATGGTAGCCGTAGTAATTTAGGTGATTTTGGCATAGTTTGCTAAGATTTGTAGCATTTTTTGTAATTTTAAAGTGAATTGGCTTATTTTGGGGTGGTAAGGGGTAGTTGGGGGTGATTTATGGTAGCCGTAGTAATTTAGGTGATTTTGGCATAGTTTGCTAAGATTTGTAGCATTTTTTGTAATTTTAAAGTGAATTGGCTTATTTTGGGGTGGTAAGGGGTAGTTGGGGGTGATTTATGGTAGCCGTAGTAATTTAGGTGATTTTGGCATAGTTTGCTAAGATTTGTAGCATTTTTTGTAATTTTAAAGTGAATTGGCTTATTTTGGGGTGGTAAGGGGTAGTTGGGGGTGATTTATGGTAGCCGTAGTAATTTAAGTGATTTTGGCATAGTTTGCTAAGATTTGTAGCATTTTTTGTAATTTTAAAGTGAATTGGCTTATTTTGGGGTGGTAAGGGGTAGTTGGGGGTGATTTATGGTAGCCGAAGTAATTTGGGTGAGTTTGGCATAGTTTGCTATGATTTGTAACATTTTTTGTAATTTTAAAGTGATTGTTCTTAGTTTGGGGTGGTAAGGGGTAGTTGGGGGTGATTTATGGTAGCCGTAGTAATTTAGGTGATTTTGGCATAGTTTGTTATGGGATGTAGCATTTTTTGTGATTTTAAAGTGATTGTTCTTAGTTTGGGGTGGTAAGGGGTAGTTGGGGGTGAATTTTGGTAGCCGAAATAATGTGTGTGAGTTCGAAATAGTCTGCTATGGTTTGTGTCATTTTGTTTTATTTTAAAGTGATTGGAGTTACTTGGGGTTGCTAAGAGGTGGTAAGGGATGATTTAAGATATCGGATCTAATTTATGTCAGTTTGGCGTAGTTCGGGAATTTTTTGGGGTTGATTTGGTAAAGTTTGCAATGGTAAGAGATATTTGAGGATGTTTAATGTAGACGGATTAAATTTGGAGTGGTTTGGTAATTTTTAAATGAGTCACGGATCGACATTATAATTGAAATCAAAATTATAATTAAATATCTGCGCCTCGCTAGGTATTTACGGCAAAAGTATGATCAGGAAAGCAGAAAGTGAAAGTGTAAACCGGTCGCCCGACGTCGAAGTTGTTTTGGCTAGACACGTGCTTCTAACAAAAACACGGTCTCCGCGAGCCGATTTTAACCGGTTTTTATTCGGTTTTTATTTAAATACAAAGGAACCGGACCGAATTTTGCAAAATCTCCTTATATTACTTCGTTTCGGCACATGATACACCCGTGTCTAAAATTTCAAGTCGCCAGCCCTCACGGTTTGGGCTGTATTTGTGATTATCAATCAGTGAATGTATACATGAGTGTGTCAGTGAGGACACTTCGCTTTATATATATAGATAACTAAGATGGACAAGTTTGAAAATCTAGCGATGCACAAATACCATAAAATACCACATTTTACCACATACCAAAATTTTAATACTGGAAAGGAAGCTCAAAAGGTTCGCACTTTAATTGTCCAACCAGTTAGGGCCAGGTTTTAATAATTTTTGTGCAGTTCAGAAGGAGATAAGTGTTTGTTTATTCCGGAGATAAGTCAAAATCATCTACATACTGTTCTGTTTGTGAGTTGACTGCAGCAAGAGGAATCGTTCCATTGTGTTTTCAATTTTATCATAACATGATCAGCTAATTTGTAAACTTCGATTTCCCCTAAAATTATATAAAGTTAATTTCGATTTCCTGGAATCGCTTATAGAACAACTGCCTAAAGAGTCTATTCAAAATTTTTCATCTCAGATATCAACCAAGGTATCCTTTTTGTCCAAATCATATTGAAGTACCCGGTCCTGGCAACGCAGGTTAATTTCAGCATATTTGTTTATTTTGTGATTGGAAAAGTAGAGCATTCCTGTTTAATTGTATTATAATGTCGATTAGTCAACATCACCACTTTAGTCAACACTGAGTTTATTTAATCTACGTCCGGGCAACGCCGGGTACATTCAGCTAGTATAATTATAATATTTAATCATACATATTATACGGCATTAAGTATCTGCCACGATTTCCAGAAAACGGCTAATTCAGCAAAAGGCGACGAATACGCAACCACTTGGGATTTCAAGTGGATTGTCGATGTTGACGATCGGCCCAGGCGGAAGTACTTATAACCGAGACCTCTAATTACTGTACACATCGACCATTAAATATATTTTATACTAGCTGAATCTACCCGGCGTTGCCCGGACGTAGATTAAATAAACTCAGTGTTGACTAAAGTGGCGATGTTGACTAATCGACATTATAATACAATTAAACAGGAATGCTCTACTTTTCCAATCACAAAATAAACAAATATGCTGAAATTAACCTGCGTTGCCAGGACCGGGTACTTCAATATGATTTGGACAAAGAGGATACCTTGGTTGATATCTGAGATGAAAAATTTTGAATAGACTCTTTAGGCAGTTGTTCTATAAGCGATTCCAGGAAATCGAAATTAACTTTATATAATTTTAGGGGAAATCGAAGTTTACAAATTAGCTGATCATGTTATGATAAAATTGAAAACACAATGGAACAATTCCTCTTGCTGCAGTCAACTCACAAACAGAACAGTATGTAGATGATTTTGACTTATCTCCGGAATAAACAAACACTTATCTCCTTCTGAACTGCACAAAAATTATTACAACCTGGCCCTAACTGGTTGGACAATTAAAGTGCGAACCTTTTGAGCTCCCTTTCCAGTATTAAAATTTTGGTATGTGGTAAAATGTGGTATTTTATGGTATTTGTGCATCGCTAGATTTTCAAACTTGTCCATCTTAGTTATAAATGATGTAAAGCAATAATGAACACAATGTATTTACGTAAAATTTGAAGATCAAACGAACTTACCTGTAAGTGAAGTTCCGATCTTAATTATATGAAACACCTCGCCGGAAATGATCAACATTGTAGTACCCTCTATGTTACTACCAGAAACGCACATATTTAAAATAACAAAAAAAGCTCAGGTAGTGGGGGCATGTGGCCTCTTACCTCACCGCTGTCAATCAACCATTATGTTTAAAGGTGAATAAAGTCGCAACAATGAAATGATCTGGGAACGACAACGATAGGGAACGGGTGGGACTGATCATTTCCGGCGAGGTGTTTCATATAATTAAGATCGGAACTTCACTTACAGGTAAGTTCGTTTGATCTTCAAATTATATTCACACCTCGCCGTCATGATCAACATTGTAGATGTTTAAAGTTGTTGCGACTAAACATTATCCACAAGGACAATAAAGTAAATAGCTTAAATTTTAATTAAAGCCTTTTGTAACTGTGTAAAACATTTACATCAGAGACAAATCTTAGTTTAGAGAAAGAATTGGGAACAAAACTTGTTCGCATACCTTAATAAATTAAGGATTACAAATGAACTTTCGAAAACGTCTAGTAAAAACTGAATCTAAGTATAATTTTATATGACAATCTAAACAGCTTCCTCAGTGTTTGTATTTCAACTATTAAGAATAGCGTTTGTAAATATAGATTTGTCGCCAAGCGGTCTATTACAAAATTTCGCAAAGGTATGAGAAATTGCAGACCAACCTGCTCGTGCTCTGATCACGTCAAGTTGTACCCCCTTCCGTTTTGCTGCCGACGTCGATACGTGACGTACGCTATGTGCTGAGAAGCACTCAGTATCTATACTACTCGCCTTCAAGGTTGTTTTTACCCAGCGGCTTAAAGTTTGGGTTGAAGCTGACTGGTAGGGTCTTTTATAAGTGAGGAAGAGTGACTTTGTATCTCCCCTGATAGAACGGGTTCGATTTATGTAGCAATTCAGAACAGATGCTACACAAAGACTGGTTTCCTTTTTGTAAAACGGCAGGTATAGCGTAGGCTGTACTGCATCTTTAGAAGAAGTTTTGAACGGTTGTGTGATGGCTATTTCGATTCTGTCATTTCTTGTTTGAATAATTTCCAGTCCTATCAGAGATAATGTTTGCATGGGTTGGGCGGTCACCAACGCTAGAAAAGTTATTAGTTTGGAAGATAACTTCTCAAAAAGGAAGATCCTTCTCCGGTGAGAGCGATTTCGGTAGTTCAATACCGGTTGAGGATCCCATGTCGAGTCGTACCTTGGTGCTGGTGGGCACAGGTTGTAAATGCCTTTGAAGAAACGTTTCAATTTTGGGTCGTCGCCCCTCTCATTTGGTAACAAGCATAAAATTGCTGATCGAGCCGTATTTAGGCTGCTGTAACACGCCCCTTTTGCAAACAATTCCGTAAGAAACTCCATGATTTTCTCGAGTGAGGCTTCAAACGCTAAAATCAGTTTGAAAAGATATGCTTTATCAACTTGCATAAATTGTTGATGAAAACCTTGGAGCATATTTAATAAACTCCTTAGGATTTACAGAATACCCACCACTTCTTAAAGGTGGATTCATACTGTTTCATAGTAGAGGGGCGGATAGAGGCTGCCATTACCAATATGCCAGTAGCCGCCTCTCTGACAAGCTTTTGCAAAGTTCGTGATATCAGATCAAAGTGTGGGAAAGCATAAAAATAATATATAGACCAGTCGACTGTGAAGGAGTCTACAGCAATTGCTTCTGAATCCAAATCGATTTCAGGGCACCCAAAACAATTGTTTTGAAAGCTGTTTCCGAGAGACTCCATTCCATCACGGGTTGTAATGAAAACGAATTCCTTTCATGAGGTTTACATAGGACACAATCGTAGTATTGTCTATTCTTAAAAGACTTTCGTAATTGCTCAATTTTGTTGCAAGATGGGATAGTTCGCGGAGGACCGCTAGAAGTTCCAATAAATTTATAATTTATCTTTTCGGTCTCGGTCCAAAATCTAATTGTTTCAGATCCATACACAGCACCGCAACCCGTAGTTGAGGCGTCTGTGAAAATTGTAACTACAAAGTGACATTGGCGGATGGGGCAAAAGGCGCCACAAATGTTTTTCTTCCACCAGCATAAGTTCTCTTTGATGGATGGCGAGATGTTGACGAAACTGTCAAAGTTTCTCCACGTCTGCATAGTGCTAAATATTTTTCACGTTCCAAAGTTTTCGTGTAAAGCCAGTCATATTCGGTGGCCGGGCAAATGGAACCTAATGTTCCAAGAAAACGAGCAAACTCTCGAATTTTTCAACCTAAATCTGTCAATGACTTGAGTGTTTTTTGCACATTAAAGGTGCAACTTTTTATAGTATCGCCAAGGATAAGGAAGTCATCTAAGTAAACGATTGACACAATTCCCTGACGGCTCAGATGTTTCAACATTGGTTCCATGACCTTTGTGAATAACCATGGTGTTGTCAATAATCCAAAAGGAATACAATTAAATTGATACAGTTGTCGGCAGAAAGAAAACCTCAAATATTTCTAAAATTCAGGATCAATAGGTATCCTGTAATATGCGTCGCGTAAGTCCAGGATATATAAAATGTCCAGGACGAAGCTTGAAATGGTCTGGTTTCAAAAATGTGTTTACTCTTTTAAGGTTTAGAATAAACCTGTAAAAACCGTCTAGTTGGAAATTAAAGAAAAATTGGTGACAAGAACTGGTCCTTGCAAGGCAAGCATTTAGGAACTGCACCAGAGCTTAGTAGCTGTGAAATACCTGCATTGGTGGTTTATAATTCTTGAATATGTTTCTTGTTTTTGGGACCACGGCAGCAGGTCGGGCCTTCAAAGCACCCGATGTTTTTTCCCTTCACCTCTACTTCCGTTAAGATATCGGCTAGATCCCTGTTGGGAACATATTTCAAAATTGCCCGACGAGCTTGCGACTGTTCATAATGAACGTCTGCTAAGAGTCGTGCGGAATAACTGACATTTGATAATATCTGTGTGTCTAAAGGCGTTCGGTCTGTCTTCTCCAAGAGAATTGTGATGGTTCCTCCCAAAGCCGAGAGAGCTGCCCGGAGGCGGCTCTGAATCTTTACGAGTCGGTTGCCTCGGTTTTAGCACGCTTCTGAGACGGAGGTAAACTTCCCGAACTTCTTTATGAACTCGTGGAGGCGCCAAAAATGGGGAGCTCGGCAAGGTCTGATATTTTGCTACCAGTTTAGTTTGGAGTTCTTTAATCAAGCCTGAAAACAAGATGGCATTCCAAATAGTGGCTATGCGAGTGTGAACCAAACTAGTAGTTTTGGTTGTGGGACCTGTTGGCCCAACACCTTCAAAAGGTCTGGGTCAAGCGCAGTCTGCTTGGTTTCGACCGCTGCTTGGAGTTCAAGATGTTCTGTTTCAGTGTACTCCTCTGGCATAAGTTTCAAAAACTGTCTTTGCATGAAAAAAAAGTTTCAGCATGTCTGCGGATGCATTAAGATAAATCCTTGTTGTTAGAGTACCAAGAGGTGTCTTGATAAATGTGCCAAAAAGGCATTCATTGACTAATGAGACCAAAAGGTCAAAGCATGAACGCAGAAAATACGTTCAATATGCTGAATATGCTTGGTGGGTCACCATATTATCAAAAGAGAACAGCGACACCATCTTTTTCTAGTTTCAAAAACTGCCTTTGGCTGAAAAAAGTTTCAGCATGTATCGAGATGCGTAAGACCAAATTAATCCTTGTTGTTAGGGTACCAAAAGGTGTCTTGATAAACGTCCAACATGCCAAAAGGCATTCATTGACTCATGTGACCAAAATGTTAAAGCATGAACACAGGAAATACATTCAATATGTAATATGTAATATGCAAACTTACGGTTGCGAGTTTCTAAAGACGCATCATCCGAGTAGGGCACCAAAAGGTGTCTTGATAAACATTCAACATGCCAAAAGGCGTCTTGATAAATGTTCAACGAGACCAAAAGGTCAAAGCATGAACGCAGGCAATACGTTCCATATGCTGAATATGCTTGGTCCTTGGTGGGTCACCATATTATCAAAAGAGAACAGCGACACATCCTCCTCCAGTTTCAAAAACTGCCTTTGGATGAAAAAAAAGTTTCAGCATGTATCGAGATGCGTAAAAATTAATCCATGTTGCCAGGGTACCAAAAGGTGCCTTGATAAACGTCCAACATGCCAAAAGGCATTCATTGACTCATGTGACCAAAAGGTCAAAGCATGAACACAGGAAATACATTCAAAATGTAAGTCCCACATTTGAGGTTAGGTGAGTTGTCACTTGTTGCATGGTCATGTGACCAAAAGGTCAAAGCATGAACACAGGAAATACATTCAAAATGTAAGTCCCACATTTGAGGTTAGGTGAGTTGTCACTTGTTGCATGATGCATATTCCTTAAACAGATTATTATTATTATATTGCAAGCTTACGGTTGCTAGTTTCTATAAGACGGCTCTCTCCATCATCCGAGTAGGGCACTGGCCCTTCAGTGACAGTTATTGAGTGTTTCCAATCCGCTTTTTTGTGAAGGAGCCGCTTTATCAATCGGCCTACACTCGCCTCAGGTTCTTCTGATGATGAGGATCACCTTTTTCTTTTCCTGCTCCTTCTTTCCATTTCGAAAACACTAGATTTTTCACGATTTTACGAAAATTTGTGAGCGGCGAAGCGTTTCTGATGCGCACAAAAGAAGTAATGGTTGATTGACAGCGGTGAGGTAAGAGGCCACATGCCCCCACTACCTGAGCTTTTTTTGTTATTTTAAATATGTGCGTTTCTGGTAGTAACATAGAGGGTACTACAATGTTGATCATGACGGCGAGGTGTGAATATAATGAACAGTGTAAAACGCGTATCAATGTCAGTAATGTCTGGTCCAACGCTGTAAATTTTGGATTTCAGCCGAGGCAGATTTGGTGAAAAATAAATACACCATTATCATTAACTGAACGGTCGTCCGGTACGACGAAGGTGATTGGGAACAAATTTTGTTAACGGCAAAATTAAAATTCTAAACTAAATAAATATTTTGACGGGAATATGGTGGATGTAAAAATCTTATTCGGTCTCTCCGACGGACTCACACCTGTTTACATTAACACACACTTGTTGAACAATTAAAGTGCCAACCTATTGAGCTTACGTTCCAGTATGAAAATATCAATACCAATCTATATATATAAAGCGAAGTGTCCTCACTGACACACTCATCTACACATCTACACATTCACTGATTCACCGACAACCCACAGCCCAAACCGTGAGGGCTGGCGACTTGAAATTTTAGACACGGGTGTATCATGTGCCGAAAGTGAACGCTAAGAAGGGATTTTGCGAAATTCGGCCCGGTTCCTTTGTAATTCAATAAAAACCGGCTAAAATAAACAAAAAATGATCGGATCGCGGAGACCGTGTTTATGTTAGAAGCACGTATCTAGCCAAAACAACTTCGACGACGGGCGACCTGTTTACATTAAAAGCACTTATTTAACCTAAACAATTTCAACGTCGAGTTTCTGCTTTTGTGATCAAATTTTTACCGTACCTAGCGAGGCCGCGGATATTTTTATTATAATCTTGATTTCAATTATAATGTCGATCCGTGACTCAATTGAAAATTACAAAACCACTGCAAATTTAATCCGTCTACATTACACATCCTCATATATCTCTTACCATTGCAAACTTTACCAAATCAACCCCAAAAAATTCCCGAACTAAACCAAACTGACATAAATTAGATCCGTTATCTTAAATCATCCCTTACCACCCTTTAGCAACCCCAAGTAACTCCAATCACTTTAAAATAAAACAAAATGACACAAATCATAGCAAACTATCCCTAACTCACCTAAATTAATTCCGCTACCATAAATCACCCCCAACTACCCCTTACCACCCCAAACTCAGCCCAATCACTTTAAAATTACAAAAAATGTTACAAGCAATATCAAACTATGCCAAACTCATCTAAATTACTTCGGCTTCCATTAATCACCCCCAACTACCCCTTACCTCCCCAAAATAGGCTCAATCACTTTAAAATTACAAAAAAATTCTACAAACCGTAGTAAACTGTGCCAAACTCGCCTAAATTATTTCGGCTAACATAAATCACCCCCAACTACCCCTTACCACCCCAAAATAAGCCCAATCACTTTAAAATTACAAAAAATGCTACAAACCATAGCAAGCTATGCCAAACTCACTTAAATTACTTCGGCTACCATAAATCAACCCCAACTACCCCTTACCTCCCCAAAATAGGCTCAATCACTTTAAAATTACAAAAAAATTCTACAAACCGTAGTAAACTGTGCCAAACTCGCCTAAATTATTTCGGCTAACATAAATCACCCCCAACTACCCCTTACCACCCCAAAATAAACCCAATCACTTTAAAATTACAAAAAATGTTATAAGCCATATCAAACTATGCCAAACTCATCTAAATTACTTCGGCTTCCATTAATCACCCCCAACTACCCCTTACCTCCCCAAAATAGGCTCAATCACTTTTAAATTACAAGAAAATTCTACAAACCATAGCAAACTATGCCTAACTCACCTAAATTATTTCGGCTACCATAAATCACCCCCAATTACCCCCTACCACACCAAAATAAGCCCAATCACTTTAAAATTACAAAAAATTCTACAAACCATAGCAAACTATGCCAAACTCCCCTAAATTACTTCGGCTACCATAAATCACCTCCAACTACCCTTTACAATCCCTAAATAAGACCAATCACATACAATTACAAAAAATGCTACAAATCATAGCAAACTATGCCTAACTCACCTAAATTACTTCGGCTACCATAAATCACCCCCAACTACCCCTTACAACCCCAAAATAAGCCCAATCACTTTAAAATTACAAAAAATGTTATAAGCCATATCAAACTATGCCAAACTCATCTAAATTACTTCGGCTTCCATAAATCACCCCGAACTACCCCTTACAACCCCAAAATAAGCCCAATCACTTTAAAATTACAAAAAATGTTATAAGCCATATCAAACTATGCCAAACTCATCTAAATTACTTCGGCTTCCATAAATCACCCCAAACTACCCCTTACAACCCCAAAATAAGCCCAATCACTTTAAAATTACAAAAAATGCTACAAACCATAGCAAACTATTCCAAACTCACCTAAATTACTTCGGCTACCATAAATCACCCCCAACTACCCCTTACCACCCCAAAATAAGCCCAATCACTGTTAAATTACAAAAAATGCTACAAACCATAGCGAGCTATGCCAAACTCACTGGAATTACTTCGGCTACCATAAATCACCCCCAACTACCCTTTACCTACCCAAAATACGCCCAATCACTTTAAAATTACAAAAAATGTTACATACCATAGCAAACTATGTCAAACTCACTTAAATTACTTCGGCTACCATAAATCACCCCCAACTACCCCTTACCACCCCAAACAAAGCCCAATCACTTTAAAATTACAAAAAAAGCTACAAACCATAGCAAACTATTCCAAACTCACCTAAATTACTTCGGCTACCATAAATCACCCCCCACTACCCCTTACCTCCCCAAAATAAGCCCAATCACTTTAAAATTACAAAAAATGTTACCTACCATAGCAAACTATGTCAAACTCACTTAAATTACTTCGGCTACCATAAATCACCCTTAACTACCCCTTACCAACCACAAACTAAACCCAATCACTTTAAAATTACAAAAAATATTACAAACCATAGCAAACTATGTCAAACTCACTTAAATTACTTCGGCTACCATAAATCACCCCCCACTACCCCTTACCTCCCCAAAATAAGCCCAATCACTTTAAAATTACAAAAAATGTTACATACCATAGCAAACTATCTCAAACTCACTTGAATTACTTCGGCTACCATAAATCACCCCCAACTACCCTTTACCACCCCAAACTAAGCCCAATCACTTTAAAATTACAAAAAATGCTACAAACCATAGCAAACTATTCCAAACTCACCTAAATTACTTCGGCTACCATAAATCACCCCCCACTACCCCTTACCTACCCAAAATAAGCCCAATCACTTTAAAATTACAAAAAATGTTACATACCATAGCAAACTATGTCAAACTCACTTAAATTACTTCGGTTACCATAAATCACCCCCCACTACCCCTTACCTCCCCAAAATAAGCCCAATCACTTTAAAATTACAAAAAATGTTACATACCATAGCAAACTATCTCAAACTCACTTGAATTACTTCGGCTACCATAAATCACCCCCAACTACCCTTTACCACCCCAAACTAAGCCCAATCACTTTAAAATTACAAAAAATGCTACAAACCATAGCAAACTATTCCAAACTCACCTAAATTACTTCGGCTACCATAAATCACCCCCCACTACCCCTTACCTACCCAAAATAAGCCCAATCACTTTAAAATTACAAAAAATGTTACATACCATAGCAAACTATGTCAAACTCACTTAAATTACTTCGGTTACCATAAATCACCCCCCACTACCCCTTACCTCCCCAAAATAAGCCCAATCACTTTAAAATTACAAAAAATGTTACCTACCATAGCAAACTATGTCAAACTCACTTAAATTACTTCGGCTACCATAAATCACCCTTAACTACCCCTTACCAACCACAAACTAAACCCAATCACTTTAAAATTACAAAAAATATTACAAACCATAGCAAACTATGTCAAACTCACTTAAATTACTTCGGCTACCATAAATCACCCCCCACTACCCCTTACCTCCCCAAAATAAGCCCAATCACTTTAAAATTACAAAAAATGTTTCATACCATAGCAAACTATGTCAAACTCACTTAAATTACTTCGGTTACCATAAATCACCCTTAACTACCCCTTACCAACCACAAACTAAACCCAATCACTTTAAAATTACAAAAAATGTTACAAACTATAGCAAACTATGTCAAACTCACTTAAATTACTTTGGCTACCATAAATCACCCCCCACTACCCGTCACCTTCCCAAAATAAGCCCAATCACTTTAAAATTACAAAAAATGCTACAAACCATGCAAACTATGCCAAACTCACCTAAATTACTTCGGCTACCATAAATCACCCCCAACTACCCCTTACCACCCCAAAATAAGCCCAATTACTATAAAATTACAAAAATTATACAAACCATAGCAAACTATGTCAAACTCACCTAAATTACTTCGGCTACCATAAATCGCCCCCAACTACCCCTTACCGCCCCAAAATTAGCCTAATTACTTTAAAATTACAAAAAATGCTACAAAACATAGCAGGCTATGCCAAACTCACTTAAATTACTTCGGCTACCATAAATTAATAATCATTTTCAATCAAAATCTTCTATTTGGTTGTCATTTATAAATTCCTTATCGTATTAAATCATAAAATATTAATAAATATCTGCACATAAAATATATTGTTTCGACTAATAGACGTTATTCTGAATATTAAATATGCTGCTACCTATTTTGATTCTCTTCCACCTTCCAATAAATATTTGTTCCAGTTGAGATGCAAACATAAAGGTATTTCTGAATTGCAACACGCTGACGGGGCAAGCCCTACCTTTTCAACATGCGTGCATTTGTATAAATAGCTCTATGGTTTTTAACTTTAAAGAGGTATAAAGGCGGTGTAAGCGCTAGATTTTCGTAAAAATATCTAAAAAATTCGAAATTCTGCAGTTGAATTACAGAACTATTTTTGTGTTCGATAGTAAATTTATATTTGGAGTGGCACTGCCAACCCTGCCACACCTGACGAGCCCCCTGCTGACTACTCTCCTTTCAGGGAAACTTTATAAATCAACGGCAAAATAATTTAGGGCGCCTGAATGTGAAAATATCATTGTGTAATAAGTTCAGACTGACATGGAACACTTGAAATTTCGATATTTGTTTGTAATTCGTCACAGTTCCATGAAGGAATGCATGTATGTTAATGTAAACAAGTGTTAGTTTGTCGGAGAGGCCGAATAAGATTTTTAACATTCCCGTCATCATATTTATTTACTTCAGAATGTTAATTTCTTAAATTGATTTTGTGAAAATTATGACGGGCCATACGAGTTCACCTGTGCGAGTATTATTTGGTACATACAAATTAATCTCTTTTGTTATCCAAATTGTTTTTATACGCACTAGGCACGTGCACCTCATATAATTGTGAAAATTGCTGCTTCAGCGTCTGGAACGCTGGTACTCAACGTCGCCAAGGTCGAGGCGACGCATCGGTATTCAAAGTTCTATCGCTATTAAATAAATTATTTTAATATAATATTCCCGATTTGTTCTTGCCGTTAACCAAAACTCTCCCCAATCGATTTTCGAAAAATTTCCAGCGTCGGACCGGACTTCACTTATTTTCGTACGCTAATTTTTACGTTCAGTTAATGAAAGTGGTGTATTTGTTCTTCATCAAACCTGCTCCGGCCGAAATCCGAAATTTCCACTGACATCATACGCTTAAGTATATATATATATAATTTTTTTACACTATTTATTTTACGTACATTGCGTTTATTATTGTTCTGCATTATTTATAACTAAGATGGAGCAGTTTAAAAATCTAATAGTAAGCGGAGAACAAATACCACCACGTATAATTCCCGTGAAAAGTGATGGAAATAGTCTTTCTTACTATCTTTCTTATTGCATTTTTAATACCGGAAAGAGAGCTCAAGAGCGAAGAATTACTTCGACTTTTTTTATACATAATTTCTAAATACTTCGTTTTTATGGTGTAAAATTTTGTATTTATATATTTCAACATTGTCTTTAACGTTGTCAGAGAACTAAATGGGAATAATTTGGAATAATTTAGCTTCTATGTCAACTCTCCTACTCTTGAAACTATTGAAAACAACGACAAAATTCTTTAAAGCGCCTGGATTTGAAAACATAACTCTGTGTAATAAGTTTAGACTGACTAGAGTGAAAAGAAAGGAACTTGCACCCAGAAACGAAATTAAATGGAACACTTAAAGTTGCAATATTTGTTTGTAATTCGTCACAAGTCCATGAGGGAATGCGTGTTAATGTAAACAAATGTGAGTTTATTGGAGAGGCCGAATAAGATTTTTACATTATTGAAGCTGCTGGAGCCTGCCACGTCAAGGGCAAGGTCACAAACGTGAAAAGGCGATGCTCGATTTAGTTTGATTGAGTGTTTATGCAGAAATTCGCACATACCAAGCGTTGGATAAGCCTTTCTTATCGTTTCTTAGAATTCGAGAATTGCTGGTTCAGCGTGTGGAGCAGTACTCGATCGCGGTGTTTAATTTTAACACAACTACAATTGTGAAAATTGCTGCTCCAGCGTCTAAAACTGTTCGCAAAGTCGCCAAATTCGATGAGGCGACGCATCAGTGTTCGAAGGTCTACCGCTATCAAATAAAGTATTTTAATTTAACATTTGATAGTCGCGTTAACCAAATCTGCCCCCAATCAATTTTCGAAAAATTATCAGCATCGGACCGGACTCCACTTATATTTGTACGCTAATTTTTACGTTTAGTTAATGATAGTGGTGTATTTGTTTTTCACCAAATTTGCCCCGAAATTTTCACCGTTGTATGTACCAGATATCACTGACATTCATACCAGTGGCGGTGTAAGCGCGAGATTTTTGTGAAAATATCTGAAAAATTCATAATTCTGCAACTGAATTACAGGACTAATTTTGTGTTCGATAGTAAATTTATACTTGGAGTGGCACTGCCAACCCTGCCACCCCTGACGAGCCCCACTGCTGACTACTTTCCTTCCAGAAAAATTTTTGAAATCAGCGGCAAAATAAATTTAGGGCTCCTGGATGTGAAAATATCACTATGTAATAAGTTCAGACTGACAAGAGTGAAAAAAACCGCTTGCATCCAGAAACGAAATCAAATGGAACACTTGAAATTTAGATATTTGTTTGTAATTCGTCACAGGTCCATGAAGGCATGCATGTTAATGTAAACAAGTGTTAGTTTGTCGGAGAGGCCGAATAAGATTTTTACATCCACCACATTCCCGTCAAAATATTTATTTACTTTAGTATGTTAATTCATTTTGTGCAAATTATGACGGGCCATTCAAGTACACCTGCGCGAGTATTATTTGGTAATCCAAATTCTTTTAATACGCACTAGGCACGTGCACCTAATATAATTGTTAAAATTGCTGCTTCAGCGTCTGGAACGCTGGTACTCAACGTCGCCAAGGTCGAGGCGACGCATCAGTATTCGAAGTTCTATCGCTATTAAATAATTTTTTTTAATATAATATTCCCGATTTGTTCTTGACGTTAAGTAAATATCCCCCAATCGATTTTCGAAAAATTACCATCGTCGTACCGGACTCCACTTATATACCGTACGCTCTTTTTTACGTTCATTTAATGATAGTGGTGTATTTGATCTTCACCAAACCTGCTCCGGCCAAAATCCGAAATTTGCAGTTTTACCGGATTTCACTGACATCATAAGTAATGTGTGCTTATACACGATTTACACTATTTATTTTATGTACATTGTGTTCATTATTGTTCTGCATTATTTATAACTAAGATGTAGGAATAGTAAGCGGGGTACAAATACCACCACGTATAATTCCTCTGAAAAGTGATGGAAATAGTCTTTTTTACTATCTTTCCTATTGCATTTTATTACCGAAAATAGAGCTCAAGAGGTTCGCACTATAATTGTTCATTTTAAAATTACCAAATTTTCTGTATATTTTACCTGAATATGTTAAACACCCCTAAACATAATGTACCATTCCAAACTACTCTCAAAAATCATACACTTGCCATTCCAAACTACCCCACATCAACCTAAAATGTAAAAAAATTACGAATTCCAAGCAAACTACGCTAAACTCGCATAAATTGCTTCGACTTCCGCTATTTAACCCCAACAACTTCTTACCAAGCCAAACTAAACCCAATCACATTAAAATTACCAAAAGTTTCGTTTAATCCGCCAAAGCTAAACCCCGCCAACCATCAATAACCATTCAAAACAATCCCCAAAAAACCCTTATCATCCGAAACTATACCAAATACATCGTTTTTATGGTGTGAAATTATGTATTTATATATTTCAACATTCTTCGACGACATTCTTTAACGTTGTTAGAGAACTAAATGGGAATAATTTGGAATAGTTCAGCTTCTCTGTCAACTCTCCTTCTCTTGAAGAGTGAAAAAGAGTGAAAAAAAAGGAGCTTGCACCCAGAAACGAAATTATCGTCATTTTCCAAATCATATTGAAGTACCCGGTCCTGGCAATTCAGGTTAATTTCAGCAAATTTGTTTATTTTGTGATTGGAAAAGTAGAGCATTCCTGTTTAATTGTATTATAATGTCGATTAGTCTACATCACAAATACACCACTTTTGTCAACACTGTGTTTATTTAATCAACGTCCGGGCAACGCCGGGTACATTCAGCTAGTACCATAGATATAAAAAAAGACAATTTCCATCACCTTTCATAATACGGTGTGGTATTTGTACATCGCTAGATTTTCAAACTTCTCCATCTTAGTTATAAATGATGTAAAGCAATAATAAACACAGTGAACGTAAAATAAATAGTGTAAAACGTGTATAAGCACCTAATTATTAAAGGTATGAATGTCAGTGATCTCTGGTACATACATACAACGGTGAAAATTTCGGATTTCAGCCGGGGCAAATTTGGTGAAAAACAAATACACCACTACCTTTAACTGAAAGAAAAAATTAGCGTACAAATATAAGTGGAATCCGGTTCGACGCTGGTAATTTTTCGAAAATTGATTGGGGGCAGATTTGGTTAACGCGAGGATCAAATGTTAAATTAAAATACTTTATTTGATAGCGGTAGACCTTCGAACACTGATGCGTCGCCTCATCGAATTTGGCGACTTTGCGAACAGTTTCAGACGCTGGAGCAGCAATTTTCACAATTGTAGTTGTGTTAAAATTAAACACCGCGATCGAGTACTGCTCCACACGCTGAACCAGCAATTCTCGAATTCTAAGAAACGATAAGAAATACTTATCCAACGCTTTGTATGTGCGAATTTCTGCATAGATACTCAATCAAACTAAATCGAGCATCGCCTTTTCACGTTTGTGACCTTGCCCTTGACGTGGCAGGCTCCAGCTGTTTCAATAATGTAAAAATCTTATTCGGCGTCTCCAATAAACTCACATTTGTTTACATTAACACGCATTCCCTCATGGACTTCTGACGAATTACAAACAAATATTGCAACTTCAAGTGTTCCATTTAATTTCGTTTCTGGGTGCAAGCTCCTTTCTTTTCACTCTAGTCAGTCTAAACTTATTATACAGAGTTATATTTTCAAATCCAGGCGCCCTAAAGAATTTTGTAGTTGTTTTCCAAAGTTTCAAGAGAAGGAGAGTTGACATAGAAGCTAAATTATTCCAAATTATTCCCATTTAGTTCTCTGACAACGTTAAAGACAATGTTGAAATATATAGATACAAAATTTTACACCATAAAAACGAAGTATTTAGGAATTATGTATAAAAAAAGTCGAAGTTATTCTTCGCCCTTGAGCTCTATTTCCGGTATTAAAAATGTAATAGGTAAGATAGTAAGAAAGACTATTTCCATCACTTTTCACGGGAATTATGCATGGTGGTATTTGTTCTCCGCTTACTATTAGATTTTCAAACTGCTCCATCTTAGTTATAAATAATGCAGAACCATAATGAACGCAATGTACGTAAAATAAATAGTGTAAATGGTGTATAAGCACACAATACTTAAGCGTATGATGTCAGTGAAAATTTCGGATTTTGGCCGGAGCAGGTTTGGTGAAGAACAAATACACCACTATGATTAACTGAACGTAAAAATTAGCGTACGATAATAAGTGACGTCCGGTCCGACGCTGGAAATTTTTCGAAGATCGATTGGGGAGAGTTTTGGTTAACGGCAAGAACAAATCGGGAATATCGGGAATAAAATAATTTATTTAATAGCGATAGAACTTCGAATACCGATGCGTCGCCTCGACCTTGGCGACGTTGAGTACCAGCGTTTCAGACGCTGAAGCAGCAATTTTTACAATTATATGAGGTGCACGTGCCTAGTGCGTATGTAAACAATTTGGATAACAAAAGAGATTAATTTGTATGTACCAAATAATACTCGCACAGGTGTACTCGTATGGCCCGTCATAATTTTCACGAAATGAATTTAAAAAATTAACATTCTAAAGTAAATAAATATTTTGACAGGAATGTTAAAAATCTTATTCGGTCTCTCCAACAAACTAACACTTGTTTACATTAACATGCATTCCTTCATGGACCTGTGACGAATTACAAACAAATATCGAAATTTCAAGTGTTCCATGTCAGTCTGAACTTATTACACAGTGATATTTTCACATTCAGGCGCCCTAAATTATTTTGACGTTGATTTATAAAGTTTCCCTGGAAGGAGAGTAGTCAGCAGGTGCCTCGTCAGGGGTGGCAGGGTTGGCAGTGCCACTCCAAGTATAAATTTACTATCGAACACAAAGATAGTTCTGATTCAATTGCAGAATTTCGAATTTTTCAGATATTTTTACGAAACTCTAGCGCTTACACCGCCTTTATACCTCTTTAAAGTTAAAAACCATAAAGCTGTTTATACAAATGCACGCATGTTGAAAAGGTAGGGCTTGCCCCGTCAGCGTGTTGCAATTCAGAAATACGTTTATGTTTGCATCTCAACTGGAACAAATATTTATTGGAAGGTGGAAGAGAATCAAAATAGGTATCAGCATATTTAATATTCAGAATAACGACTATTAGTCGGAACAATATATTTTATGTGCAGATATTTATTAATATTTTATGATTTAATACGATAAGGCATTTATAAATAACACAACCTAATAGAAGATTTTGATTGAAAACGATTATTAATTTATGGTAGCCGAAGTAACTTAAGTGAGTTTGGCATAGCTTGCTATGTTTTGTAGCATTTTTGTAATTTTAAAGTGATTAGGCTAATTTTGGGGCGGTAAGGGGTAGTTGGGAGTGATTTATGGTAGCCGAAGTAATTTAGGTGAGTTTGGAATAGTTTGCTATGGTTTGTATAATTTTTTGTAATTTTAAAGTAATAGGGCTTATTTTGGGGTGGTAAGGGGTAGTTGGGGGTGATTTATGATAGCCGAAGTAATTTAAGTGAGTTTGGCATAGTTTGCTATGGTTTGTAGAATATTTTGTAATTTTAAAGTGATTGGGTTTAGTTTGTGGTTGGTAAGGGGTAGTTGGGGGTGATTTATGGTAGCCGAAGTAATTTAGGTGAGTTTGGAATAGTTTGCTATGGTTTGTAGCATTTTTTGTAATTTTAAAGCGATTGGGCTTAGTTTGGGGTGGTAAGGGGTAGTTGGGGGTGATTTATGGTAGCTGAAGTAATTCAGGTGAGTTTGAGATAGTTTGCTATGGTTTGTAGCATTTTTCGTAATTTTAAAGTGATTGGGCTAATTTTAGGGTTGTAAGGGGTAGTTGGGGGTGATTTATGGTAGCCGAAGTAATTTAGGTGAGTTAGGCATAATTTGCTATGATTTGTTGAATATTTTGTAATTTTAAAGTGATTGGGCTTATTTTGGGGTTGTAAGGGGTAGTTCGGGGTGATTTATGGTAGCCAAAGTAATTTAGGGGAGTTAGGAATAGTTTGCTATGGTTTGTAGCATTTTTTGTAATTTTAAAGTGATTGGGATGAGTTAGGGGTGGTAAGGGGTAGTTGGGGGTGATTTATGATAGCCGAAGTAATTTAAGTGAGTTTGGCATAGTTTGCTATGGTTTGTAGCATTTTTTGTAATTTTAAAGTGATTGGGCTTATTTTGGGGTAGTAAGGGGTTGTAGGGGGTGATTTATGTTAGCCGAAGTAATTTAGGTGAGTTAGGCATAGTTTGCTATGGTTTGTAGCATTTTTTGTAATTTTAAAGTGATTGGGATGAGTTAGGGGTGGTAAGGGGTAGTTGGGGGTGATTTATGATAGCCGAAGTAATTTAAGTGAGTTTGGCATAGTTTGCTATGGTTTGTAGCATTTTTTGTAATTTTAAAGTGATTGGGCTTATTTTGGGGTGGTAAAGGGTAGTTGGGGGTGATTTATGGTAGCCGAGGTAATTTAGGTGAGTTAGGCATAGTTTGCTATGATTTGTTGAATATTTTGTAATTTTAAAGTGATTGGGTTTATTTTGGGGTTGTAAGGGGTAGTTCGGGGTGATTTATGGTAGCCGAAGTAATTTAGGGGAGTTTGGCATAGTTTGCTACGGTTTGTATAATTTTTTTGTAATTTTAAAGTGATTGAGCCTATTTTGGGGTGGTAAGGGGTAGTTGGGGGTGATTTATGGAAGCCAAAGTAATTTAGATGAGTTTGGCATAGTTTGATATGGCTTGTAACATTTTTTGTAATTTTAAAGTGATTGGGTTGAGTTTGGGGTGGTAAGGGGTGGTTGGGGGTGATTTATGATAACCGAAGTAATTTAAGTGAGTTTGGCATAGTTTGCTATGGTTTGTAGCATTTTTTGTAATTTTAAAGTGATTGGGTTTAGTTTGTGGTTGGTAAGGGGTAGTTGGGGGTGATTTATGTTAGCCGAAGTAATTTAGGTGAGTTAGGCATAGTTTGCTATGGTTTCTAGCATTTTTTGTAATTTTAAAGTGATTGGGATGAGTTAGGGGTGGTAAGGGGTAGTTGGGGGTGATTTATGATAGCCGAAGTAATTTAAGTGAGTTTGGCATAGTTTGCTATGGTTTGTAGCATTTTTTGTAATTTTAAAGTGATTGGGCTTATTTTGGGGTAGTAAGGGGTTGTAGGGGGTGATTTATGTTAGCCGAAGTAATTTAGGTGAGTTAGGCATAGTTTGCTATGGTTTGTAGCATTTTTTGTAATTTTAAAGTGATTGGGATGAGTTAGGGGTGGTAAGGGGTAGTTGGGGGTGATTTATGATTGCCGAAGTAATTTAAGTAAGTTTGGCATAGTTTGCTATGGTTTGTAGCATTTTTTGTAATTTTAAAGTGATTGGGCTTATTTTGGGGTTGTAAGGGGTTGTTGGGGGTGATTTATGTTAGCCGAAGTAATTTAGGTGAGTTAGGTATAGTTTGCTATGGTTTGTAGCATTTTTTGTAATTTTAAAGTGATTGGGATGAGTTAGGGGTGGTAAGGGGTAGTTGGGGGTGATTTATGATAGCCGAAGTAATTTAAGTGAGTTTGGCATAGTTTGCTATGGTTTGTAGCATTTTTTGTAATTTTAAAGTGATTGGGCTTATTTTGGGGTAGTAAGGGGTTGTTGGGGGTGATTTATGTTAGCCGAAGTAATTTAGGTGACTTTGGCATAGTTTGCTATGGTTTGTAGCATTTTTTGTAATTTTAAAGTGATTGGGATGAGTTAGGGGTGGTAAGGGGTAGTTGGGGGTGATTTATGATAGCCGAAGTAATTTAAGTGAGCTTGGCATAGTTTGCTATGGTTTGTAGCATTTTTTGTAATTTTAAAGTGATTGGGCATATTTTGGGGTAGTAAGGGGTTGTTGGGGGTGATTTATGTTAGCCGAAGTAATTTAGGTGAGTTAGGCACAGTTTGCTATGGTTTGTAGCATTTTTTATAATTTTAAAGTGATTGGGCTTATTTTGGGGTGGTAAGGGGTAGTTTGGGGTGGTAAGGGGTAGTTTGGGGTGATTTATGGAAGTCAAAGTAATTTAGATGAGTTTGGCATAGTTTGCTACGGTTTGTAGAATTTTTTTGTAATTTTAAAGTGATTGGGCTTATTTTGGGGTGGTAAGGGGTAGTTGGGGGTGATTTTTGGTAGACGAAATAATATGTGTGAGTTCGAAATAGTCTGCTATGGTTTGTGTCATTTTGTTTTATTTTAAACTGATTGGAGTTACTTGGGGTTGCTAAGGGTTGGTAAGGGATGATTTAAAATAACGGATCTAGTTTATGTCAGTTTGGCATAGTTCGGGAATTTTTTGGGGTTGATTTGGTAAAGTTTGCAGTGGTAAGAGATATTTGAGGATGTTTAATGTTGACGGATTAAATTTGGAGTGGTTTGGTAATTTTTAATTGAGTCACGGATCGACATTATAATTGAAATCAAAATTATAATTGAAATATCTGCGGCCTCGCTAGGTACGGCAAAAGTATGATCACGAAAGCAGAAACTCGACGTTGAAATTGTTTAGGTTAAATAAGTGCTTTTAATGTAAACCGGTCGCCCGTCGTCGAAGTTGTTTTGGCTAGATACGTGCTTCTAACATAAACACGGTCTCCGCGATCCGATCATTTTTTGTTTATTTTAGCCGGTTTTTATTGAATTACAAAGGAACCGGGCCGAATTTCGCAAAATCCCTTCTTAGTGTTCAGTTTCGGCACATGATACACCCGTGTCTAAAATTTCAAGTCTCCAGCCCTCACGGTTTGGGCTGTGGGTTGATTATGAATCAGTGTGTAGATGAATGAGTGAATGAATGAGTGTGTCAGTGAGGACACTTCGCTTTATATATATAGATTATATTTTACGAATAATTATTTTTATTTTAAGCTCCAATATTTAGGGAAAATACATATTGTTGTTTGCTTCTAATATCATTACGTCATTAATTCACATAGTAGTTGTTTTATTTTTAAGAACCGCGATCCAATAATGCTCCACACGCTGTACCCTTTATAATTAAAAATCGTTTCAGACGCTGAAGCAGCAATTTTCACAATATCAAAACAAATGGATCATCGCCTTTTTACTTTTGTTACTTTGCCCTTGACCTGGCAGGCTCCAGCTGCTTCAATAAAGTAAAAATCTTATTTGGCCTCTCCGACGAACTCACACTTGTTTACATTAACACGCATTTTTTTCGTGGACCTGTGACGAATTACAAACAAAGATCGCAACTTCAAGTGTTCCATTTAAATTCGTTTCTGGGTGCAAGCTGCTTTTTTTCACTCTAGTCAATCTGAACTTATTACACAGAGTGATATTTTCAAATCCAGGCGCCCTAAATAATTTTGTCGTTGATTTCAAAAGTTTCCCGAGAAGGAGAGAAGCAAAATTATTCCAAATTCTTCCCATTTAGTTCTCTGACAACGTTAAAGACAACATTGAAATATATAGATACAAAATTTCACACCATAATACGGAAGTATTTAGGAATTATGTAAAAAAAAAGCCGAAATTATTTATGTGAATTTGGCGTGATTTGTTAGGGTTCGTGGCATTTGATTGTAATATTATGTTTATTTAGGATAGGTTTGGATGTTAAGAGTTTCTTTAGGGATTATTTGGAATCGTTATTGATGGTTGGCGGTGTTTAGCTTTTGCGGGTTAAACTTGCGTAATTTTTAACGGGTAAAATTTTAATATGATTGGGATCATTTTGGGTTGGTAAGAGGTGATTGGGGTGATTCAAGGGAAGCTGAAGTAATTTATGTGAGTTTGGCATAGTTTGCTTGGAGTTCGTACATTTTTTTTTAATTTTGGGTTGATTTGGGGTGGTTTTATACGTTATGTTTGGGAGTGTTTAACGTAGACAGGTAAAATTTACAGAAATTTTGGTAATTAAAAATGAACAATTAAAGTCCATCATTTTTCACGGGAATTATACTGTGTGGTATTTGTAATCCGCTTACTATTAGATTTTCAAACTGCTCCATGTTAGTTATAAATAATATAGAACAACAATGAACACAATGTACGTAAAATAAATAGTGTACACGTGTATAAGCACAAAATACTTATGCGTATGAATTCAAAAAAACAAATACACCACTATCATTAACTGAACGTAAAAATAAGTGTAAGAATGTTAGTGGAGTCGGGGGTCCAACGCTGAAAATGTTTCTACAATCGGTTTCGCGCAGATTTGGTTAACGTGAGAAATGTTAAATTAAAATGTTTTATTTGATACCGATACAACTTCGAATACTGAAGCGCTGTCAATCTTGGAAAGATTGACCGTGCGACAGTAGTACTGTTCCAGCCACTGAAGCAGCAATTTTCACAATTTCATTACGTGTACGTAACTTCTATTGGTAAATGTAACAATCTGGGTAGCAAAACAGATTCATTTGTATGTACCAACGTAAACGTAAACGTCAATTGATGCATGATGACATCCAAGAAGTCCAATGAGGAAGATAATATTATATATTGCAACCGAATGTTAGTTACGTTGTTTTGGCCAGATTCAATCCGTCTCGCCTCGTGAAAAATAATATTTATCATATTTCATCATTTCAACAAAAGGGCGACGACCACTTGGGATTTCAAGTGGATTGTCGACGATCGGCCCAGACGGAAACGAATATATTCGACAAATCGAGACCTCCAATTGTATACATCGACTATGAAACATATTTTCAATTTGACGAATCATTATTTTTATTTAAAGCGACAAAATTTAGTATTAATTAACATAGCTATGCTGAACCAGCAATTTTCGTATACCCGAAAAGCAATAAGAAATAGCGATATCCTATGCTTAGTATGTGCGAGTTTTTGCATAAGATTTTGAATCGAAACTATTGGAACATCGCCTTTTTGCCTTTGTAACTTTGCCCTTGCTCTCGCAAGCTCCAGCTGTTTCAATAATGAAAAAAATTGATTTGGCCTCTGGGACGGACTCACACTTGTTTACAGTAACACGTATTCCTTCATGAACCTGTGACGAAATAAAAACAAATATCGTAACTTCAAGTGTTCAGCTTCATTTCGTTTCTCCACCTCGGATGCTGCGGATGTGTTTTTCCACCGTAAGTGAGTTTAAACTTATTACACATGATATTATTATATTTTTAAATCCAGCCGCCCCCTAAATAATTTTGTTGTTATGATTTCTAAAGTTTGCCGGGACGGAGAGTTTTGTAAGAGCTAATTGTTGCAAATCCTATCCAATTTTGGCTTTCTGACAATGTGAAACTCAACCTTGAAATATGTCTCATTCAAAATACAAAATTTCAAATCATAAAAACGAAAGTATGTAGAAATTATCTTATAACAAACTAATTTTTTTTTTATTTGAGATGTCTGAACCAAGTCCACCGCCACCACAGTCACTACCCCCAGAGTCTCCCATGGAGGAGGGAGACCCTGGGAACACAGTCCCCTGGACTCCGGGGACAGATGACGTGGTCCAGCCGGCCGCCGATCGAGGCCGTGGCGGTAGCCAGGGCTGGGGACGTGGCGGTAGCCGGGGCTGGGGACGTGGCGGTAGCCGGGGCTGGGGACGTGGCGGTAGCCGGGGCTGGGGACGTGGCGGTAGCCGGGGCGGCGTGTGCCGGGGCGGCGTGGGCCGTGGTGGCAGCCGGGGCCGGGTACGTGGCGGCAGCCGGGGACGTGGCGGCAACCGGGGCCGGGGCCATGGCGGCAACCGGGGCCGGGGCCGTGGCGGCAACCAGGGCCGGGGCCGTGGCGGCAACCGGGGCCGGGGCCGTGGTGGCAGCCGGGACCAACCAAATTGGCGGCGCCGCGGCCGCGGCACTGTCATCTTTATATATTGTTAAGTTAAGTTATTGTTAAGTTATTGTTAAGTTATTGTTAAGTTAAGTAAGTAAGTTATTATAAGTAATAAATAAATAATAAATGATGGATATGAACTTGTTTTTATACCACCCAATATTCTACAACCATTTAGTTTGCATTTACCTAGAAACAATGTGAGTGACAACTATAAGGTGGTCATTATGACATTACAGTTAATACAAACGTTTGTCATATTTGTTACGCGATTTCTGGCATAGATGTTCAACGATGGATCAGCTAGGATTGCATTTTGTGGTTGTGGCCATAGTTAACGAAATGTGTTTTTTGCCAAATACATAGATTGCCACAATATGCTGTCGTAATTGTCAAGAATTTCCAAATGACGGATGTTCAACCACTTTGATATATTTTCCTAATTAGCAGAAACCCTTGTTTAACCTGGAAATAAAACAGGAACACTGTAACTTTGATCTATGTTAAGTTGGGGATTTAATTAATTAGCACATTATCTGTTATGTATCGTGCAGAAACTTGAAACACGGACTTAAAAAGCAATAATTATTTCGAGTAATATCACGTCTTAACAAAAATATAACCTAACTTTTAAAAGTCAGCTGTGTGTATTGGTTTGAGGACGCCCCCTGTCATCAAAGTTGATCATGCGCATATGGTCGAATGCACGTCTCGGAAGAGTTCAAGCCAATATATCCTACTCTCTTTTATGGAAACTCTTTCCGCACACAGCCTCTTATGCGAATGTTCGATATAAGTTTTATTAAATATTCGCTTTATATATATAGACTAGCTGAATGTACCCGGCGTTGCCCGGACGTAGATTAAATAAACGCAGTGTTGACAAAAGTGGTGTATTTGTGATGTAGACTAATCGACATTATAATACAATTAAACAGGAATGCTCTACTTTTCCAATCACAAAATAAACAAATTTGCTGAAATTAACCTGCATTGCCAGGACCGGGTACTTCAATATGATTTGGAAAATTACGATAATTTCGTTTCTGGGTGCAAGCTCCTTTTTTTTCACTCTTTTTCACTCTTCAAGAGAAGGAGAGTTGACAGAGAAGCTGAACTATTCCAAATTATTCCCATTTAGTTCTCTAACAACGTTAAAGAATGTCGTCGAAGAATGTTGAAATATATAAATACATAATTTCACACCATAAAAACGATGTATTTGGTGTAGTTTCGGATGATAAGGTTTTTTTGGGGATTGTTTTGAATGGTTATTGATGGTTGGCGGGGTTTAGCTTTGGCGGATTAAACGAAACTTTTGGTAATTTTAATGCGATTGGGTTTAGTTTGGCTTGGTAAGAAGTGGTTGGGGTCATATAGCGGAAGTCGAAGTAATTTATGCGAGTTTAGCGTAGTTTGCTTGTAATTCGTAATTTTTTTACATTTTAGGTTGATGTGGGGTAGTTTGGAATGGCAAGTGTATGATTTTTGAGAGTAGTTTGGAATGGTACATTATGTTTAGGGGTGTTTAACGTATTCAGGTAAAATATACAGAAAATTTGGTAATTTAAAAATGAACAATTATAGTGCGAACCTCTTGAGCTCTATTTTCGGTAATAAAATGCAATAGGAAAGATAGTAAAAAAGACTATTTCCATCACTTTTCAGAGGAATTATACGTGGTGGTATTTGTACCCCGCTTACTATTCCTCCATCTTAGTTATAAATAATGCAGAACAATAATGAACACAATGTACATAAAATAAATAGTGTAAATCGTGTATAAGCACACATTACTTATGATGTCAGTGAAATCCGGTAAAACTGCAAATTTCGGATTTTGGCCGGAGCAGGTTTGGTGAAGATCAAATACACCACTATCATTAAATGAACGTAAAAATTAGCGTACGGTATATAAGTGGAGACCGGTACGACGATGGTAATTTTTCGAAAATCGATTGGGGAGATATTTACTTAACGTCAAGAACAAATCGGGAATATTATATTAAAAAAATTGATTTAATAGCGATAGAACTTTGAATACTGATGCGTCGCCTCGACCTTGGCGACGTTGAGTACCAGCGTTCCAGACGCTGAAGCAGCAATTTTAACAATTATATTAGGTGCACGTGCCTAGTGCGTATTAAAAGAATTTGGATTACCAAATAATACTCGCGCAGGTGTACTCGACTGGCCCGTCATAATTTGCACAAAATGAATGAACATACTAAAGTAAATAAATATTTTGACGGGAATGTGGTGGGTGTAAAAATCTTATTCGGCATCTCCGACATACTAACACTTGTTTATATTAACATGCATGCCTTCATGGACCTGTGACGAATTACAAACAAATATCTAAATTGTGTTCAAGTGTTCCATTTGATTTCGTTTCTGGATGCAAGCGGTTTTTTTCACTCTTGTCAGTCTGAACTTATTACATAGTGATATTTTCACATCCAAATGCCCTAAATTTATTTTGCCGCTGATTTCAAAAATTTTTCTGGAAGGAAAGTAGTCAGCAGTGGGGCTCGTCAGGGGTGGCAGGGTTGGCAGTGCCACTCCAAGTATAAATTTACTATCGAACACAAAATTAGTTCTGTAATTCAGTTGCAGAATTATGAATTTTTCAGATATTTTCACGAAAATTTAGCGCTTACACCGCCACTGGTATGAATGTCAGTGATATCTGGTACATACAACGGTGAAAATTTCGGGGCAAATTTGGTGAAAAACAAATACACCACTATCATTAACTAAACGTAAAAATTAGCGTACAAGTATAAGTGGAGTCCGGTCCGATGCTGATAATTTTTCGAAAATTGATTGGGGGCAGATTTGGTTAACGCGAGGATCAAATGTTAAATTAAAATACTTTATTTGATAGCGGTAGACCTTCGAACACTGATGCGTCGCCTCATCGAATTTGGCGACTTTGCGAACAGTTTCCGACGCTGGAGCAGCAATTTTAACAATTGTAGTTGTGTTAAAATTAAACACCGCGATCGAGTACTGCTCCACACGCTGAACCAGCAATTCTCGAATTCTAAGAAACGATAAGAAAGGCTTATCCAACGCTTGGTATGTGCGAATTTCTGCATAGACACTCAATCAAACTAAATCGAGCATCGCTTTTTCACGTTTCTGACCTTGCCCTTGACGTGGCAGGCTCCAGCTGCTTCAATAATATAAAAATCTTATTCGGCCTCTCCAATAAACTCATATTTGTTTACATTAACACGCATTCCCTCATGGACTTGTGACGAATTACAAACAAATATTTTAACTTCAAGTGTTTCATTTAATTTCGTTTCTGGATGCAAGCTCCTTTCTTCTCACTCTAGTCAGTCTAAACTTATTACACAGAGTTATATTTTCAAATCCCGGCGCCCTAAAGAATTTTGTCGTTGTTTTCAAAAGTTTCAAGAGAAGGAGAGTTGACATAGAAGCTAAATTATTCCAAATTATTCCCATTTAGTTCTCTGACAACGTTAAAGACAATGTTGAAATATATAAATACAACATTTTACACCATAAAAACGAAGTATTTAGGAATTATGTATAAAAAAAGTCGAAGTTATTCTTCGCTCTTGAGCTCTATTTCCGGTATTAAAAATGCAATAGGAAAGATAGTAAGAAAGACTATTTCCATCACTTTTCACGGGAATTATACGTGGTGGTATTTGTTCTCCGCTTACTATTAGATTTTCAAACTGCTCCATCTTAGTTATAAATAATGCAGAACAATAATGAACGCAATGTACGTAAAATAAATAGTGTAAATAAATCGTGTATAAGCATACAATACTTAAGCGTGTGATGTCAGTGAAAATTTCGGATTTCGGCCGGAGCAGGTTTGGTGAAGAACAAATACACCACTATCATTAACTGAACGTAAAAATTAGCGTACGAAAATAAGTGAAGTCCGGTCCGACGCTGGAAATTTTTCGAAAATCGATTGGGGAGAGTTTTGGTTAACGGCAAGAACAAATCGGGAATATTATATTAAAATAATTTATTTAATAGCGATAGAACTTTGAATACCGATGCGTCGCCTCGACCTTGGCGACGTTGAGTACCAGCGATCCAGACGCTGAAGCAGCAATTTTCACAATTATATGAGGTGCACGTGCCTAGTGCGTATAAAAACAATTTGGATAACAAAAGAGATTAATTTGTATGTACCAAATAATACTCGCACAGGTGTACACGTATGGCCCGTCATAATTTTCACAAAATCAATTTAAGAAATTAACATTCTAAAGTAAATAAATATTTTGACAGGAATGTTAAAAATCTTATTCGGTCTCTCCGACAAACTAACACTTGTTTACATTAACATGCATTCCTTCATGGACCTGTGACGAATTACAAACAAATATCGAAATTTCAAGTGTTCCATGTCAGTCTGAACTTATTACACAGTGATATTTTCACATTCAGGCGCCCTAAATTATTTTGACGTTGATTTATAAAGTTTCCCTGGAAGGAGAGTAGTCAGCAGGTGCCTCGTCAGGGGTGGCAGGGTTGGCAGTGCCACTCCAAGTATAAATTTACTATCGAACACAAAGATAGTTCTGATTCAATTGCAGAATTTCGAATTTTTCAGATATTTTTACGAAACTCTAGCGCTTACACCGCTTTTATACCTCTTTAAAGTTAAAAACCATAGAGCTGTTTATACAAATGCACGCATGTTGAAAAGGTAGGGCTTGCCCCGTCAGCGTGTTGCAATTCAGAAATACGTTCATGTTTGCATCTCAACTGGAACAAATATTTATTGGAAGGTGGAAGAGAATCAAAATAGGTATCAGCATATTTAATATTCAGAATAACGACTATTAGTCGATTTATGGTAGCCGAAGTAATTCAGGTGAGTTTGAGATAGTTTGCCATGGTTTGTAGCATTTTTCGTAATTTTAAAGTGATTGGGCTAATTTTGGGGTTGTAAGGGGTGGTTGGGGGTGATTTATGGTAGCCGAAGTAATTTAGGGGAGTTTGGCATAGTTTGCTACGGTTTGTAGAATTTTTTTTTAATTTTAAAGTGATTGAGCCTATTTTGGGGTGGTAAGGGGTTGTTGGGGGTGATTTATGGTAGCCGAAGTAATTTAGGTGAGTTAGGCATAGTTTGCTATGGTTTGTAGCATTTTTTTGTAATTTTAAAGTGATTGGGCTTATTTTGGGGTAGTAAGGGGTTGTTGGGGGTGATTTATGTTAGCCGAAGTAACTTAGGTGAGTTAGGCATAGTTTGCTATGGTTTGTAGCATTTTTTGTAATTTTAAAGTGATTGGGCTTATTTTGGGGTAGTAAATGGTTGTTGGGGGTGATTTATGTTAGCCGAAGTAATTTAGGTGAGTTAGGCAAAGTTTGCTATGGTTTGTAGCATTTTTTGTAATTTTAAAGTGATTGGGATGAGTTAGGGGTGGTAAGGGGTAGTTGGGGGTGATTTATGTTAGCCGAAGTAATTTAAGTGAGTTAGGCATAGTTTGCTATGGTTAGTAGCATTTTTTTGTAATTTTAAAGTGATTGGGCTTAGTTTGTTGCTGTAAAATGTAGATGGGGGTGATTTTTGATAGCCGAAGTAATTTAGGTGAGTTTGGCATAGTGTGCTATGGTTAGTAGCATTTTTTTGTAATTTAAAAGTGATTGGGTTTGGTTTGTCTGGCATAGTTTGTTATGATTTGTAAACCTTTTTTTGTAATTTTAAGATGATATGGTTTGGTTTGTTATGGTAAGAGATAGTTGGGGGTGATTTACGGTAGCCGAAGTAATTTAGGTGATTCTGGTATAGTTTGTTATGATTTTTAGCATTTTTTTGTAATTTTAAAGTGATTGGGCTTAGTTTGTTGCTGTAAAGTGTAGTTGGGGGTGATTTTTGGTAGCCGAAGTAATTTAGGTGAGTTTGGCATAGTTTGCTATGGTTAGTAGCATTTTTTTGTAATTTAAAAGTGATTGGGTTTAGTTTGTTGTGGTAAGGGATAGTTGGGGGTGATTTACGGTAGCCGAAGTAATTTAGGTGATTCTGGTATAGTTTGTTATGATTATTAGCATTTTTTTGTAATATTAAAGTGATTGGGCTTAGTTTGTTGCTGTAAAGTGTAGTTGGGGGTGATTTTTGATAGCCGAAGTAATTTAGGTGAGTTTGGCATAGTTTGCTATGGTTAGTAGCATTTTTTTGTAATTTAAAAGTGATTGGGTTTAGTTTGTTGTGGTAAGGGTTAGTTGGTGATGATTTATGGTAGCCGAAGTAATTTAGGTGAGTTTGGCATATTTGGCTATGGTTACTAGCATTTTTTTGTTATTTAAAAGTGATTGGGTTTAGTTTGTTGTGGTCAGGGTTAGTTGGTGATGATTTAGAGTAGCCGAAGTAATTTAGGTGAGTCTGTAATAGTTTGTTATGATTTGTACACCTTTTTTTGTAATTTTAAGATGATATGGTTTGGTTTGTTGTGGTAAGGGATAGTTGGGGGTGATTTACGGTAGCCGAAGTAATTTAGGTGATTCTGGTATAGTTTGTTATGATTTTTAGCATTTTTTTGTAATTTTAAAGTGATTGGGCTTAGTTTGTTGCTGTAAAGTGTAGTTGGGGGTGATTTTTGATAGCCGAAGTAATTTAGGTGAGTTTGGCATAGTTTGCTGTGGTTAGTAGCATTTTTTTGTAATTTAAAAGTGATTTGGTTTAGCTTGTTGTGGTAAGGGTTAGTTGGTGATGATTTATAGTAGCCGAAGTAATTTAGGTGAGTCTGGCATAGTTTGTACACCTTTTTTTGTAATTTTAAGATGATATAGTTTGGTTTGTTGTGGTAAGGGATAGTTGGGGGTGATTTACGGTAGCCGAAGTAATTTAGGTGATTCTGGTATAGTTTATTATAATTTTTAGCATTTTTTTGTAATTTTAAAGTGATTGGGCTTATTTTGTTGCTGTAAAGTGTAGTTGGGGGTGATTTTTGATAGCCGAAGTAATTTACGTGAGTTTGGCATAGTTTTCTATGGTTAGTAGCATTTTTTTGTAATTTAAAAGTGATTGGGTTTAGTTTGTTGTGGTAAGGGTTAGTTGGTGATGATTTAGAGTTGCCGAAGTAATTTAGGAGAGTCTGGCATAGTTTGTTATGATATGTACACCTTTTTTTGTAATTTTAAGATGATATGGTTTGGTTTGTTGTGGTAAGGGTTAGTTGGGGGTGATTTACGGTAGCCGAAGTAATTTAGGTGATTCTGGTATAGATTGTTGTGATTTTTAGCATTTTTTTGTAATTTTAAAGTGATTGGGCTTAGTTTGTTGCTGTAAAGTGTAGTTGGGGGTGATTTTTAATAGCCGAAGTAATTTAGGTGGGTTTGGCATAATTTGCTATGGTTAGTAGCATTTTTTTGTAATTTAAAAGTGTTTGGGTTTAGTTTGTTGTGGTAAGGGTTAGTTGGTGATGATTTAGAGTAGCCGAAGTAATTTATGTAAGTCTGGCATAGTTTGTTATAATTTGTACACCTTTTTTTGTAATTTTAAAATGATATGGTTTGGTTTGTTGTGGTAAGGGATAGTTGGGGGTGATTTACGGTAGCCGAAGTAATTTTGGTAATTCTGGTATAGTTTGTTATGATTTTTAGCATTTTTTTGTAATTTTAAAGTGATTGGGCTTAGTTTGTTGCTGTAAAATGTAGATGGGGGTGATTTTTGATAGCCGAAGTAATTTAGGTGAGTTTGGCATAGTGTGCTATGGTTAGTAGCATTTTTTTGTAATTTAAAAGTGATTGGGTTTGGCTTGTCTGGCATAGTTTGTTATGATTTGTAAACCTTTTTTTGTAATTTTAAGATGATATGGTTTGGTTTGTTATGGTAAGAGGTAGTTGGGGGTGATTTACGGTAGCCGAAGTAATTTAGGTGATTCTGGTATAGTTTGTTATGATTTTTAGCATTTTTTTGTAATTTTAAAGTTATTGGGCTTAGTTTGTTGCTGTAAAGTGTAGTTGGGGGTGATCTTTGATAGCCGAAGTAATTTAGGTGAGTTTGGCATAGTTTGCTATGGTTAGTAGCATTTTTTTGTAATTTAAAAGTGATTGGGTTTAGTTTGTTGTGGTAAGGGATAGTTGGGGGTGATTTACGGTAGCCGAAGTAATTTAGGTGATTCTGGTATAGTTTGTTATGATTATTAGCATTTTTTTGTAATATTAAAGTGATTGGGCTTAGTTTCTTGCTGTAAAGTGTAGTTGGGGGTGATTTTTGATAGCCGAAGTAATTTAGGTGAGTTTGGCATAGTTTGCTATGGTTAGTAGCATTTTTTTGTAATTTAAAAGTGATTGGGTTTAGTTTGTTGTGGTAAGGGTTAGTTGGTGATGATTTATGGTAGCCGAAGTAATTTAGGTGAGTTTGGCATATTTGGCTATGGTTACTAGCATTTTTTTGTAATTTAAAAGTGATTGGGTTTAGTTTGTTGTGGTCAGGGTTAGTTGGTGATGATTTAGAGTAGCCGAAGTAATTTAGGTGAGTCTGGCATAGTTTGTTATGATTTGTACACCTTTTTTTGTAATTTTAAGATGATATGGTTTGGTTTGTTGTGGTAAGGGATAGTTGGGGGTGATTTACGGTAGCCGAAGTAATTTAGGTGATTCTGGTATAGTTTGTTATGGTTTTTAGCATTTTTTTGTAATTTTAAAGTGATTAGGCTTAGTTTGTTACTGTAAAGTGTAGTTGGGGGTGATTTTTGATAGCCGAAGTAATTTAGGTGAGTTTGGCATAGTTTGCTATGGCTACTAGCATTTTTTTGTAATTTAAAAGTGATTGGGTTTAGTTTGTTGTGGTAAAGGTTAGTTGGTGATGATTTAGAGTAGCCGAAGTAATTTAGGTGAGTCTGGCATAGTTTGTAATGATTTGTACACCTTTTTTTGTAATTTGAAGATGATATGGTTTGTTGTGGTAAGGGATAGTTGGGGGTGATTTACGGTAGCCGAAGTAATTTAAGTGATTCTGGCATAGTTTGATATGATTTTTAGCATTTTTTTGTAATTTTAAAGTGATTGGGCTTAGTTTGTTGCTGTAAGGTGTAGTTGGGCGTGATTTTTGATAGCCGAAGTAATTTAGGTGAGTTTGGCATAGTTTGCTATGGTTAGTAGCATTTTTTTGTAATTTAAAAGTGATTGGGTTTAGTTTGCTGTGGTAAGGGTTAGTTGGTGATGATTTATGGTAGCCGAAGTAATTTAGGTGAGTTTGGCATAGTTGGCTATTGTTACTAGCATTTTTTTGTAATTTAAAAGTGATTGGGTTTAGTTTGTTGTGGTAAGGATTAGTTGGTGATGATTTAGAGTAGCCGAAGTAATTTAGGTGAGTCTGGAATAGTTTGTTATGATTTGTACACCTTTTTTTGTAATTTTAAGATGATATGGTTTGGTTTGTTGTGGTAAGGGATAGTTGGGGGTGATTTACGGTAGCGGAAATAATTTAGGTGATTCTGGTATAGTTTGTTATGGTTTATAGCATTTTTTTGAAATTTTAAATTGATTAGGCTTAGTTTGTTGCTGTAAAGTGTAGTTGGGGGTGATTTTTGATAGTCGAAGTAATTTAGGTGAGTTTGGCATAGTTTGCTATGGTTACTAGCATTTTTTTGTAATTTAAAAGTGATTGGGTTTAGTTTGTTGTGGTAAGGGTTAGTTGGTGATGATTTAGAGTAGCCGAAGTAATTTAGGTGAGTCTGGCATAGTTTGTTATAATTTGTACACCTTTTTTTGTAATTTTAAGACGATATGGTTTGGTTTGTTGTGGTAAGGGGTAGTTGGGGGTGATTTACGGTAGTTGAAGGAATTTAGGTGATTCTGGTATAGTTTGTTATGATTTTTAGCATTTTTTTGTAATTTAAAATTTATTGGGCTCAGTTTGTTGCTGTAAATTGTACTTGGGGGTGATTTTTGATAGTCAAAGTAATTAAGGTGAGTTTGGCATAGTTTGCTATGGTTAGTAGCATTTTTTATTAATTTAAAAGTGATTGGGTTTAGTTTGTTGTGGTAAGGGTTAGTTGGTGATGATTTATGGTAGCCGAAGTAATTTAGGTGAGTTTGGCATAGTTTGCTATGGTTACTAGCATTTTTTTGTAATTTAAAAGTGATTGGGTTTAGTTTGTTGTGGTAACGGTTAGTTGGTGATGATTTAGAGTAGCCGAAGTAATTTAGGTGAGTCCGGCATAGTTTGTTATGATTTGTACACATTTTTTTGTAATTTTAAGATGATATGGTTTGGTTTGTTGTGGTAAAGGATAGTTGGGGGTGATTTACGGTAGCCGAAGTAATTTAGGTGATTCTGGTGTAGTTTGTTATGATTTTTAGCATTTTTTTGTAATTTTGAAGTGATTGGGCTTAGTTTGTTGCTGTAAAGTGTAGTTGGGGGTGATTTTTGATAGCCGAAGTAATTTAGGTGAGTTTGGCATAGTTTGCTATGGTTAGTAGCATTTTTTTGTAATTTAAAAGTGATTGGGTTTAGTTTGTTGTGGTAAGGGTTAGTTGGTGATGATTTATGGTAGCCGAAGTAATTTAGGTAAGTTTGGCATAGTTTGCTATGGTTACTAGCATTTTTTTGTAATTTAAAAGTGATTGGGTTTAGTTTGTTGTGGTAAGGGTTAGTTGGTGATGATTTAGAGTAGCCGAAGTAATTTAGGTGAGTCTGGCATAGTTTGTAATGATTTGTACACCTTTTTTTGTAATTTGAAGATGATATGGTTTGGTTTGTTGTGGTAAGGGATAGTTGGGGGTGATTTACGGTAGCCGAAGTAATTTAAGTGATTCTGGCATAGTTTGTTATGATTTTTAGCATTTTTTTGTAATTTTAAAGTGATTGGGCTTAGTTTGTTGCTGTAAGGTGTAGTTGGGCGTGATTTTTGATAGCCGAAGTAATTTAGGTGAGTTTGGCATAGTTTGCTATGGTTAGTAGCATTTTTTTGTAATTTAAAAGTGATTGGGTTTAGTTTGCTGTGGTAAGGGTTAGTTGGTGATGATTTATGGTAGCCGAAGTAATTTAGGTGAGTTTGGCATAGTTGGCTATTGTTACTAGCATTTTTTTGTAATTTAAAAGTGATTGGGTTTAGTTTGTTGTGGTAAGGATTAGTTGGTGATGATTTAGAGTAGCCGAAGTAATTTAGGTGAGTCTGGAATAGTTTGTTATGATTTGTACACCTTTTTTTGTAATTTTAAGATGATATGGTTTGGTTTGTTGTGGTAAGGGATAGTTGGGGGTGATTTACGGTAGCGGAAGTAATTTAGGTGATTCTGGTATAGTTTGTTATGGTTTATAGCATTTTTTTGAAATTTTAAATTGATTAGGCTTAGTTTGTTGCTGTAAAGTGTAGTTGGGGGTGATTTTTGATAGTCGAAGTAATTTAGGTGAGTTTGGCATAGTTTGCTATGGTTACTAGCATTTTTTTGTAATTTAAAAGTGATTGGGTTTAGTTTGTTGTGGTAAGGGTTAGTTGGTGATGATTTAGAGTAGCCGAAGTAATTTAGGTGAGTCTGGCATAGTTTGTTATAATTTGTACACCTTTTTTTGTAATTTTAAGACGATATGGTTTGGTTTGTTGTGGTAAGGGGTAGTTGGGGGTGATTTACGGTAGCCGAAGAAATTTAGGTGATTCTGGTATAGTTTGTTATGATTTTTAGCATTTTTTTGTAATTTTAAAGTGATTGGGCTTAGTTTGTTGCTGTAAAGTGTAGTTGGGTGTGATTTTTGATAGCCGAAGTAATTTAGGTGAGTTTGGCATAGTTTGCTATGGTTAGTAGCATTTTTTTGTAATTTAAAAGTTATTGGGTTTAGTTTGTTGTGGTAAGGGTTAGTTGGTGATGATTTATGGTAGCCGAAGTAATTTAGGTGAGTTTGGCATAGTTTGCTATGGTTACTAGCATTTTTTTGTAATTTAAAAGTGATTGGGTTTAGTTTGTTGTGGTAACGGTTAGTTGGTGATGATTTAGAGTAGCCGAAGTAATTTAGGTGAGTCTGGCATAATTTGTTATTATTTGTACACCTTTTTTATAATTTTAAGATGATGTGGTTTGGTTTGTTGTGGTAAGGGATAGTTGTTGGGGGTGATTTACGGTAGCCGAAGTAATTTAGGTGATTTTGGTATAGTTTGTTATGATTTTTAGCATTTTTTTGTAATTTTAAATTTATTGGGCTTAGTTTGTTGCTGCAAATTGTACTTGGGGGTGATTTTTGATAGTCAAAGTAATTTAGGTGAGTTTGGCATAGTTTGCTATGGTTAGTAGCATTTTTTATTAATTTAAAAGTGATTGGGTTTAGTTTGTTGTGGTAAGGGTTAGTTGGTGATGATTTATGGTAGCCGAAGTAATTTAGGTGAGTTTGGCATAGTTTGCTATGGTTACTAGCATTTTTTTGTAATTTAAAAGTGATTGGGTTTAGTTTGTTGTGGTAACGGTTAGTTGGTGATGATTTAGAGTAGCCGAAGTAATTTAGGTGAGTCTGGCATAGTTTGTTATGATTTGTACACATTTTTTTGTAATTTTAAGATGATATGGTTTGGTTTGTTGTGGTAAGGGATAGTTGGGGGTGATTTACGGTAGCCGAAGTAATTTAGGTGATTCTGGTATAGTTTGTTATGATTTTTAGCATTTTTTTGTAATTTTGAAGTGATTGTTCTTAGTTTGTTGCTGTAAAGTGTAGTTAAGGGTGATTTTTGATAGCCGAAGTAATTTAGGTGAGTTTGGCATAGTTTGCTATGGTTAGTAGCATTTTTTTGTAATTTAAAAGTAATTGGGTTTAGTTTGTTGTGGTAAGGGTTAGTTGGTGATGATTTATGGTAGCCGAAGTAATTTAGGTGAGTTTGGCATAGTTTGCTATGGTTATGGCTATGGTTACTAGCATTTTTTTGTAATTTAAAAGTGATTGGGTTTAGTTTGTTGTGATAAGGATTAGTTGGTGATGATTTAGAGTAGCCGAAGTAATTTAGGTGAGTCTGGCATAGTTTGTAATGATTTGTACACCTTTTTTTGTAATTTTAAAATGATATGGTTTGGTTTGTTGTGGTAAGGGATAGTTGGGGGTGATTTACGGTAGCCGAAGTAATTTAGGTGATTCTGGTATAGTTTGTTATGATTTTTAGCATTTTTTTGTAATTTTGAAGTGATTGTTCTTAGTTTGTTGCTGTAAAGTGTAGTTGGGGGTGATTTTTGATAGCCGAAGTAATTTAGGTGAGTTTGGCATAGTTTGCTATGGTTAGTAGCATTTTTTTGTAATTTAAAAGTGATTGGGTTTAGTTTGTTGTGGTAAGGGTTAGTTGGTGATGATTTATGGTAGCCGAAGTAATTTAGGTGAGTTTGGCATAGTTGGCTATTGTTACTAGCATTTTTTTGTAATTTAAAAGTGATTGGGTTAAGTTTGTTGTGGTAAGGATTAGTTGGTGATGATTTAGAGTAGCCGAAGTAATTTAGGTGAGTCTGGCATAGTTTGTTATGATTTGTACACCTTTTTTTGTAATTTTAAGATGATATGGTTTGGTTTGTTGTGGTAAGGGATAGTTGGGGGTGATTTACGGTAGCCGAAGTAATTTAGGTGATTCTGGTATAGTTTGTTATGGTTTTTAGCATTTTTTTGTAATTTTAAAGTGATTAGGCTTAGTTTGTTGCTGTAAAGTGTAGTTGGGGGTGATTTTTGATAGTCGAAGTAATTTAGGTGAGTTTGGCATAGTTTGCTATGGTTAGTAGCATTTTTTTGTAATTTAAAAGTGATTGGGTTTAGTTTGTTGTGGTAAGGGTTAGTTGGTGATGATTTGTGGTAGCCGAAGTAATTTAGGTGGGTTTGGCATAGTTTGCTATGGTTACTAGCATTTTTTTGTAATCTAAAAGTGATTGGGTTTAGTTTGTTGTGGTAAGGGTTAGTTGGTGATGATTTAGAGTAGCCGAAGTAATTTAGGTGAGTCTGGCATAGTTTGTTATGATTTGTACACCTTTTTTTTGTAATTTTAAGATGATATGGTTTGGTTTGTTGTGGTAAGGGATAGTTGTGGGTAATTTACGGTAGCCGAAGTAATTTAGGTGATTCTGGTATAGTTTGTTATGATTTTTAGCATTTTTTTGTAATTTTAAAGTGATTGGTCTTAGTTTGTTGCTGTAAAGTGTAGTTGGGGGTGATTTTTGATAGCCGAAGTAATTTAGGTGAGTTTGGCATAGTTGGCTATGGTTACTAGCATTTTTTTGTAATTTAAAAGTGATTGGGTTTAGTTTGTTGTGGTAAGGGTTAGTTGGTGATGATTTAGAGTATCCGAAGTAATTTAGGTGAGTCTGGCATAGTTTGTTATGATTTGTACACCTTTTTTTGTAATTTTAAGATGATATGGTTTGGTTTGTTGTGGTAAGGGATAGTTGGGGGTGATTTACGGTAGCCGAAGTAATTTAGGTGATTCAGGTATAGTTTGTTATGATTTTTAGCATTTTTTTGTAATTTTAAAGTGATTGGGCTTAGTTTGTTGCTGTAAAGTGTAGTTGGGGGTGATTTTTGATAGCCTAAGTAATTTAGGTGAGTTTGGCATAGTTTGCTATGGTTAGTAGCATTTTTTTTAAATTTAAAAGTGATTGGGTTTAGTTTGTTTTGGTAAGGGTTAATTGGTGATGATTTATGGTAGCCGAAGTAATTTATGTGAGTTTGGCATAGTTTGCTATGGTTACTAGCATTTTTTTGTAATTTAAAAGTGATTGGGTTTAGTTTTTTGTGGTAAGGGTTAGTTGGTGATGATTTAGAGTAGCCGAAGTAATTTAGGTGAGTCTGGCATAGTTTGTTATGATTTGTACACCTTTTTTTTTGTAATTTTAAGATGATATGGTTTGGTTTGTTGTGGTAAGGGATAGTTGTGGGTAATTTACGGTAGCCGAAGTAATTTAGGTGATTCTGGTATAGTTTGTTATGATTTTTAGCATTTTTTTGTAATTTTAAAGTGATTGGTCTTAGTTTGTTGCTGTAAAGTGTAGTTGGGGGTGATTTTTGATAGCCGAAGTAATTTAGGTAAGTTTGGCATAGTTCGCTATGGTTACTAGCATTTTTTTGTAATTTAAAAGTGATTGGGTTTAGTTTGTTGTGGTAAGGGTTAGTTGGTGATGATTTAGAGTAGCCGAAGTAATTTAGGTGAGTCTGGCATAGTTTGTTATGATTTGTACACCTTTTTTTGTAATTTTAAGATGATATGGTTTGGTTTGTTGTGGTAAGGGATAGTTGGGGGTGATTTACGGTAGCCGAAGTAATTTAGGTGATTCAGGTATAGTTTGTTATGATTTTTAGCATTTTTTTGTAATTTTAAAGTGATTGGGCTTAGTTTGTTGCTGTAAAGTGTAGTTGGGGGTGATTTTTGATAGCCTAAGTAATTTAGGTGAGTTTGGCATAGTTTGCTATGGTTAGTAGCATTTTTTTTAAATTTAAAAGTGATTGGGTTTAGTTTGTTTTGGTAAGGGTTAATTGGTGATGATTTATGGTAGCCGAAGTAATTTATGTGAGTTTGGCATAGTTTGCTATGGTTACTAGCATTTTTTTGTAATTTAAAAGTGATTGGGTTTAGTTTGTTGTGGTAAGTGTTAGTTGGTGATGATCTAGAGAAGCCGAAGTAATTTAGGTGAGTCTGGCATAGTTTGTTATGATTTGTACACCTTTTTTTGTAATTTTAAGATGATATGGTTTGGTTTGTTGTTGTAAGGGATAGTTGGGGGTGATTTACGGTAGCCGAAGTAATTTAGGTTATTCTGGTATAGTTTGTTATGATTTTTAGCATTTTTTTGTAATTTTAAAGTGATTAGGCTTAGTTTGTTGCTGTAAAGTGTAGTTGGGGGTGATTTTTGATAGTCGAAGTAATTTAGGTGAGTTTGGCATAGTTTGCTATGGTTAGTAGCATTTTTTAGTAATTTAAAAGTGATTGGGTTTAGTTTGTTGTGGTAAGGGTTAGTTGGTGATGATTTATGGTAGCCGAAGTAATTTAGGTGAGTTTGGCATAGTTTGCTATGGTTACTAGCATTTTTTTGTAATTTAAAAGTGATTGGGTTTAGTTTGTTGTGGTAAGGGTTAGTTGGTGATGATTTAGAGTAGCCGAAGTAATTTAGGTGAGTCTGGCATAATTTGTTATGATTTGTACACCTTTTTTGTAATTTTAAGATGATATGGTTTGGTTTGTTGTGGTAAGGGATAGTTGGGGGTGATTTACGGTAGCCGAAGTAATTTACGTGATTCTGGTATAGTTTGTTATGGTTTTTAGCATTTTTTTGTGATTTTAAAGTGATTAGGTTTAGTTTGTTGCTGTAAAGTGTAGTTGGGGGTGATTTTTGATAGTCGAAGTAATTTAGGTGAGTTTGGCATAGTTTGCTATGGTTAGTAGCATTTTTTTGTAATTTAAAAGTGATTGGGTTTAGTTTGTTGTGGTAAGGGTTAGTTGGTGATGATTTGTGGTAGCCGAAGTAATTTAGGTGAGTCTGGCATAATTTGTTATGATTTGTACATCTTTTTTTGTAATTTTAAGATGATATGGTTTGGTTTGTTGTGGTAAGGGATAGTTGGGGGTGATTTACGGTAGCCGAAGTAATTTAGGTGATTCTGGTATAGTTTGTTATGATTTTTAGCATTTTTTTGTAATTTTAAATTTATTGGGCTTAGTTTGTTTTTGTAAATTGTACTTGGGGGTGATTTTTGATAGTCAAAGTAATTTAGGTGAGTTTGGCATAGTTTTCTATGGTTAGTAGCATTTTTTATTAATTTAAAAGTGATTGGGTTTAGTTTGTTGTGGTAAGGGTTAGTTGGTGATGATTTATGGTAGCCGAAGTAATTTAGGTGAGTTTGGCATAGTTTGCTATGGTTACTAGCATTTTTTTGTAATTTAAAAGTGATTGGGTTTAGTTTGTTGTGGTAACGGTTAGTTGGTGATGATTTAGAGTAGCCGAAGTAATTTAGGTGAGTCTGGCATAGTTTGTTATGATTTGTACACATTTTTTTGTAATTTTAAGATGATATGGTTAGGTTTGTTGTGGTAAGGGATATTTGGGGGTGATTTACGGTAGCCGAAGTAATTTAGGTGATTCTGGTATAGTTTGTTATGATTTTTAGCATTTTTTTGTAATTTTGAAGTGATTGGGCTTAGTTTGTTGCTGTAAAGTGTAGTTGGGGGTGATTTTTGATAGCCGAAGTAATTTAGGTGAGTTTGGCATAGTTTGCTATGGTTAGTAGCATTTTTTTGTAATTTAAAAGTGATTGGGTTTAGTTTGTTGTGGTAACGGTTAGTTGGTGATGATTTAGAGTAGCCGAAGTAATTTAGGTGAGTCTGGCATAGTTTGTTATGATTTGTACACATTTTTTTGTAATTTTAAGATGATATGGTTAGGTTTGTTGTGGTAAGGGATATTTGGGGGTGATTTACGGTAGCCGAAGTAATTTAGGTGATTCTGGTATAGTTTGTTATGATTTTTAGCATTTTTTTGTAATTTTGAAGTGATTGGGCTTAGTTTGTTGCTGTAAAGTGTAGTTGGGGGTGATTTTTGATAGCCGAAGTAATTTAGGCGAGTTTGGCATAGTTTGCTATGGTTAGTAGCATTTTTTTGTAATTTAAAAGTGATTGGGTTTAGTTTGTTGTGATAAGGATTAGTTGGTGATGATTTAGAGTAGCCGAAGTAATTTAGGTGAGTCTGGCATAGTTTGTAATGATTTGTACACCTTTTTTTTGTAATTTTAAGATGATGAGGTTTGGTTTGTTGTGGTAAGGGATAGTTGGGGGTGATTTACGGTAGCCGAAGTAATTTAGGTGATTCTGGTATAGTTTGTTATGATTTATAGCATTTTTTTGTAATTTTAAAGTGATTGGGCTTAGTTTGTTGCTGTAAGGTGTAGTTGGGCGTGATTTTTGATAGCCGAAGTAATTTAGGTGAGTTTGGCATAGTTTGCTATGGTTAGTAGCATTTTTTTGTAATTTAAAAGTGATTGGGTTTAGTTTGTTATGGTAAGGGTTAGTTGGTGATGATTTAGAGTAGCCGAAGTAATTTCGGTGAGCCTGGCATAGTTTGTTATGATTTGTACACCTTTTTTTGTAATTTTAAGATGATATGGTTTGGTTTGTTGTGGTAAGGGATAGTTGGGGGTGATTTAAGGTAGCCGAAGTAATTTAGGTGATTCTGGTATAGTTTGTTATGATTTTTAGCATTTTTTTGTAATTTTAAAGTGATTGAGCTTAGTTTGTTGCTGTAAAGTGTAGTTGGGGGTGATTTTTGATAGCCGAAGTAATTTAGGTGAGTTTGGCATAGTTTGCAATGGTTACTAGCATTTTTTTGTAATTTAAAAGTGATTGGGTTTAGTTTGTTGTGGTAAGGGTTAGTTGGTGATAATTTAGAGTAGCCGAAGTAATTTAGGTGAGTCTGGCATAGTTTGTTATGATTTGTACACCATTTTTTGTAATTTTAAGATGATATGGTTTTTTTTGTTGTGGTAAGGGATAGTTGGGGGTGATTTACGGTAGCCAAAGTAATTTAAGTGCTTCTGGTATAGTTAGTTATGATTTTTAGCATTTTTTTGTAATTTTAAAGTTATTGGGCTTACTTTGTTGCTGTAAAGTGTAGTTGGGGGTAATTTTTGATAGCCGAAGTAATTTAGGTGAGTTTGGCATAGTTTGCTAGAGTTAGTAGCATTTTTTTGTAATTTAAAAGTGATTGGGTTTAGTTTGTTGTGGTAAGGGTTAGTTGGTGATGATTTAGAGTAGCCGAAGTAATTTAGGTGAGACTGGCATAGTTTGTTATGATTTGTACACTTTTTATTGTAATTTTAAGATGATATGGTTTGGTTTGTTGTGGTAAGGGATAGTTGGGGGTGATTTACGGTAGCAGAAGTAATTTAGGTGATTCTGGTATAGTTTGTTATGATTTTTAGCATTATTTTGTAATTTTAAACTGATTGGGCTTAGTTTGTTGCTGTAAAGTGTAGTTGGGGGTGATTTTTGATAGCCGAAGAAATTTAGGTGATTTTGGCATAGTTTGCTATGGTTAGTCGCATTTTTTTGTAATTTAAAAGTGATTAGGTTTAGTTTGTTGTGGTAAGGGTTAGTTGGTGATGATTTATGGTAGCCGAAGTAATTTGGTAATTTTGGCATAATTTGCTATGGTTAGTGGCATTTTTTTGTAATTTAAAAGTGATTGGGTTTAGTTTGTTGTGGTAAGGGTTAGTTGGTGATGATTTAGAGTAGCCGAAGTAATTTAGGTGAGACTGGCATAGTTTGTTATGATTTGTACACCTTTTTTTGTAATTTTAAAATGATATGGTTTGGTTTGTTGTGGTAAGGGATAGTTGGGGGTGATTTAGGGTAGCCGAAGTAATTTAGGTGATTCTGGTATAGTTTGGTATGATTTTTAGCATTTTTTTGTAATTTTAAAGTGATTGGGCTTAGTTTGTTGCTGTAAAGTGTAGTTGGGGGTGATTTTTGATAGCCGAAGTAATTTAGGTGAGTTTGGCATAGTTTGCTATGGTTACTAGCATTTTTTTGTAATTTAAAAGCGATTGGGTTTAGTTTGTTGTGGTAAGGGTTAGTTGGTGATGATTTAGAGTAGCCGAAGTAATTTAGGTGAGTCTGGCATAGTTTGTTATGATTTGTACACCTTTTTTAGTTATTTTAAGATGATATGGTTTGGTTTGTTGTGGTAAGGGATAGTTGGGGGTGATTTACGGTAGCCGAAGTAATTTAGGTGATTCTGGTAAAGTTTGTTATGATTTTTAGCATTTTTTTGTAATTTTAAAGTGATTGGGTTTAGTTTGTTGCTGTAAAGCGTAGTTGGGGGTGATTTTTGATAGCCGAAGTAATTTAGGTGAATTTGCATAGTTTGCTATGGTTAGTAGCATTTTTTTGTAATTTAAAAGTCATTGGGTTTAATTTGTTGTGATAAGGGTTAGTTGGTGATGATTTATGGTAGCCGAAGTAATTTAGGTGAGTTTGGCATAGTTTGCTATGGTTACTAGCATTTTTTTGTAATTTAAAAGTGATTGGGTTTAGTTTGTTGTGGTAAGGGTTAGTAGGTGATGATTTAGAGTAGCCGAAGTAATTTAGGTGAGTCTGGTATAGTTTGTTATGATTTTTAGCATTTTTTTGTAATTTTAAAGTGATTGGGCTTAGTTTGTTGCTGTAAAGTGTAGTTGGGGGTGATTTTTGATAGCCGAAGTAATTTAGGTGATTTTGGCATAGTTTGCTATGGTTAGTAGCATTTTTTTGTAATTTAAAAGTGATTGGGTTAAGTTTGTTGTGGTAAGGGTTAGTTGGTGATGATTTATGGTAGCCGAAATAATTTAGGTGAGTTTGGCATAGTTTGCTATGGTTACTAGCATTTTTTTGTAATTTAAAAGTGATTGGGTTTAGTTTGTTGTGGTAAGGGTTAGTTGGTGATGATTTAGAGTAGCCGAAGTAATTTAGGTGAGTCTGGCATAGTTTGTTATGATTTGTACACTTTTTATTGTAATTTTAAGATGATATGGTTTGGTTTGTTGTGGTAAGGGATAGTTGGGGGTGATTTACGGTAGCAGAAGTAATTTAGGTGATTCTGGTATAGTTTGTTATGATTTTTAGCATTATTTTGTAATTTTAAACTGATTGGGCTTAGTTTGCTGCTGTAAAGTGTAGTTGGGGGTGATTTTTGATAGCCGAAGAAATTTAGGTGATTTTGGCATAGTTTGCTATGGTTAGTCGCATTTTTTTGTAATTTAAAAGTGATTAGGTTTAGTTTGTTGTGGTAAGGGTTAGTTGGTGATGATTTATGGTAGCCGAAGTAATTTGGTAATTTTGGCATAATTTGCTATGGTTAGTGGCATTTTTTTGTAATTTAAAAGTGATTGGGTTTAGTTTGTTGTGATAAGGGTTAGTTGGTGATGATTTATGCTAGCCGAAGAAATTTAGGTGAGTTTGGCATAGATTGCTATGGTTACTAGCATTTTTTTGTAATTTAAAAGTGATTGGGTTTAGTTTGTTGTGGTAAGGGTTAGTTGGTAATGATTTAGAGTAGCCGAAGTAATTTAGGTGAGTCTGGCATAGTTTGTTATGATTTGTACACTTTTTATTGTAATTTTAAGATGATATGATTTGGTTTGTTGTGGTAAGGGATAGTTGGGGGTGATTTACGGTAGCAGAAGTAATTTAGGTGATTCTGGTATAGTTTGTTATGATTTTTAGCATTTTTTTGTAATTTTAAACTGATTGGGCTTAGTTTGTTGCTGTAAAGTGTAGTTGGGGGTGATTTTTGATAGCCGAAGAAATTTAGGTGATTTTGGCATAGTTTGCTATGGTTAGTCGCATTTTTTTGTAATTTAAAAGTGATTGGGTTTAGTTTGTTGTGGTAAGGGTTAGTTGGTGATGATTTATGGTAGCTGAAGAAATTTAGGTGAGTTTGGCATAGATTGCTATAGTTACTAGCATTTTTTTGTAATTTAAAAGTGATTGGGTTTAGTTTGTTGTGGTAAGGGTTAGTTGGTAATGATTTAGAGTAGCCGAAGTAATTTCGGTGAGTCTGGCATAGTTTGTTATGATTTGTACACCTTTTTTTGTAATTTTAAAATGTTATGGTTTGGTTTGTTGTGGTAAGGGATAGTTGGGGGTGATTTACGGTAGCCGAAGTAATTTAGGTGATTTTGGTATAGTTTGTTATGATTTTTAGCATTTTTTTGTAATTTTAAAGTGATTGGGCTTAGTTTGTTGCTGTAAAGTGTAGTTGGGGGTGAATTTTGATAGCCGAAGTAATTTAGGTGAGTTTGGCATAGTTTGCTATGGTTACTAGCATTTTTTTGTAATGTAAAAGTGATTGGGTTTAGTTTGTTGTGGTAAGGGTTAGTTGGTGATGATTTAGAGTAGCCGAAGTAATTTAGGTGAGTCTGGCATAATTTGTTATGATTTGTACACCTTTTTTGTAATTTTAAGATGTTATGGTTTGGTTTGTTGTGGTAAGGGATAGTTGGGGGTGATTTACGGTAGCCGAAGTAATTTAGGTGATTCTGGTATAGTTTGTTATGATTTTTAGCATTTTTTTGTAATTTTAAATTTATTGGGCTTAGTTTGTTGCTGTAAATTGTACTTGGGGGTGATTTTTGATAGTCAAAGTAATTTAGGTGAGTTTGGCATAGTTTGCTATGGTTAGTAGCATTTTTTATTAATTTAAAAGTGATTGGGTTTAGTTTGTTGTGGTAAGGGTTAGTTGGGGGTGATTTACGGTAGCAGAAGTAATTTAGGTGATTCTGGTATAGTTTGTTATGATTTTTACATTTTTTTGTAATTTTAAACTGATTGGGCTTAGTTTGTTGCTGTAAAGTGTAGTTGGGGTGATTTTTCATAGCCGAAGAAATTTAGGTGATTTTGGCATAGTTTGCTATGGTTAGTCGCATTTTTTTGTAATTTAAAAGTGATTGGGTTTAGTTTGTTGTGGTAAGGGTTAGTTGGTGATGATTTATGGTAGCCGAAGTAATTTAGGTGAGTTTGGCATAGTTTGCTATGGTTACTAGCATTTTTTTGTAATTTAAAAGTGATTGGGTTTAGTTTGTCGTGGTAACGGTTAGTTGGTGATAATTTAGAGTAGCCGAAGTAATTTAGGTGAGTCTGGCATAGTTTGTTATGATTTGTACACATTTTTTTGTAATTTTAAGATGATATGGTTTGGTTTGTTGTGGTAAGGGATAGTTGGGGGTGATTTACGGTAGCCGAAGTAATTTAGGTGATTCTGGTATAGTTTGTTATGATTTTTAGCATTTTTTTGTAATTTTAAAGTGATTGGGCTTAGTTTGTTGCTGTAAAGTGTAGTTGGGGGTGATTTTTGATAGCCGAAGTAATTTAGGTGAGTTTGGCATAGTTTGCTATGGTTACTAGCATTTTTTTGTAATTTAAAAGTGATTGGGTTTAGTTTGTTGTGGTAAGGGTTAGTTGGTGATGATTTAGAGTAGCCGAAGTAATTTAGGTGAGTCTGGCATAATTTGTTATGATTTGTACACCTTTTTTTATAATTTTAAGATGATATGGTTTGGTTTGTTGTGGTAAGGGATAGTTGGGGGTGATTTACGGTAGCCGAAGTAATTTACGTGATTCTGGTATAGTTTGTTATGGTTTTTAGCATTTTTTTGTGATTTTAAAGTGATTAGGTTTAGTTTGTTGCTGTAAAGTGTAGTTGGGGGTGATTTTTGATAGTCGAAGTAATTTAGGTGAGTTTGGCATAGTTTGCTATGGTTACTAGCATTTTTTTGTAATTTAAAAGTGATTGGGTTTAGTTTGTTGTGGTAAGGGTTAGTTGGTGATGATTTGTGGTAGCCGAAGTAATTTAGGTGAGTTTGGCATAGTTTGCTATGGTTACTAGCATTTTTTTGTAATTTAAAATTGATTGGGTTTAGTTTGTTGTGGTAAGGGTTAGTTGGTAATGATTTAGAGTAGCCGAAGTAATTTAGGTGAGTCTGGCATAATTTGTTATGATTTGTACATCTTTTTTTGTAATTTTAAGATGATATGGTTTGGTTTGTTGTGGTAAGGGATAGTTGGGGGTGATTTACGGTAGCCGAAGTAATTTAGGTGATTCTGGTATAGTTTGTTATGATTTTTAGCATTTTTTTGTAATTTTAAATTTATTGGGCTTAGTTTGTTTTTGTAAATTGTACTTGGGGGTGATTTTTGATAGTCAAAGTAATTTAGGTGAGTTTGGCATAGTTTGCTATGGTTAGTAGCATTTTTCATTAATTTAAAAGTGATTGGGTTTAGTTTGTTGTGGTAAGGGTTAGTTGGTGATGATTTATGGTAGCCGAAGTAATTTAGGTGAGTTTGGCATAGTTTGCTATGGTTACTAGCATTTTTTTGTAATTTAAAAGTGATTGGGTTTAGTTTGTTGTGGTAACGGTTAGTTGGTGATGATTTAGAGTTGCCGAAGTAATTTAGGTGAGTCTGGCATAGTTTGTTATGATTTGTACACATTTTTTTGTAATTTTAAGATGATATGGTTAGGTTTGTTGTGGTAAGGGATATTTGGGGGTGATTTACGGTAGCCGAAGTAATTTAGGTGATTCTGGTATAGTTTGTTATGATTTTTAGCATTTTTTTGTAATTTTGAAGTGATTGGGCTTAGTTTGTTGCTGTAAAGTGTAGTTGGGGGTGATTTTTGATAGCCGAAGTAATTTAGGTGAGTTTGGCATAGTTTGCTATGGTTAGTAGCATTTTTTTGTAATTTAAAAGTGATTGGGTTTAGTTTGTTGTGGTAAGGGTTAGTTGGTGATGATTTATGGTAGCCGAAGTAATTTAGGTGAGTTTGGCATAGTTTGCTATGGTTATGGCTATGGTTACTAGCATTTTTTTGTAATTTAAAAGTGATTGGGTTTAGTTTGTTGTGATAAGGATTAGTTGGTGATGATTTAGAGTAGCCGAAGTAATTTAGGTGAGTCTGGCATAGTTTGTAATGATTTGTACACCTTTTTTTTGTAATTTTAAGATGATATGGTTTGGTTTGTTGTGGTAAGGGATAGTTGGGGGTGATTTACGGTAGCCGAAGTAATTTAGGTGATTCTGGTATAGTTTGTTATGATTTATAGCATTTTTTTGTAATTTTAAAGTGATTGGGCTTAGTTTGTTGCTGTAAGGTGTAGTTGGGCGTGATTTTTGATAGCCGAAGTAATTTAGGTGAGTTTGGCATAGTTTGCTATAGTTAGTAGCATTTTTTTGTAATTTAAAAGTGATTGGGTTTAGTTTGTTATGGTAAGGGTTAGTTGGTGATGATTTAGAGTAGCCGAAGTAATTTCGGTGAGTCTGGCATAGTTTGTTATGATTTGTACACCATTTTTTGTAATTTTAAGATGATATGGTTTTTTTTGTTGTGGTAAGGGATAGTTGGGGGTGATTTACGGTAGCCAAAGTAATTTAAGTGCTTCTGGTATAGTTAGTTATGATTTTTAGCATTTTTTTGTAATTTTAAAGTTATTGGGCTTACTTTGTTGCTGTAAAGTGTAGTTGGGGGTAATTTTTGATAGCCGAAGTAATTTAGGTGAGTTTGGCATAGTTTGCTAGAGTTAGTAGCATTTTTTTGTAATTTAAAAGTGATTGGGTTTAGTTTGTTGTGGTAAGGGTTAGTTGGTGATGATTTAGAGTAGCCTAAGTAATTTAGGTGAGACTGGCATAGTTTGTTATGATTTGTACACCTTTTTTTGTAATTTTAAAATGATATGGTTTGGTTTGTTGTGGTAAGGGATAGTTGGGGGTGATTTAGGGTAGCCGAAGTAATTTAGGTGATTCTGGTATAGTTTGGTATGATTTTTAGCATTTTTTTGTAATTTTAAAGTGATTGGGCTTAGTTTGTTGCTGTAAAGTGTAGTTGGGGGTGATTTTTGATAGCCGAAGTAATTTAGGTGAGTTTGGCATAGTTTGCTATGGTTACTAGCATTTTTTTGTAATTTAAAAGTGATTGGGTTTAGTTTGTTGTGGTAAGGGTTAGTTGGTGATGATTTAGAGTAGCCGAAGTAATTTAGGTGAGTCTGGCATAGTTTGTTATGATTTGTACACTTTTTATTGTAATTTTAAGATGATATGGTTTGGTTTGTTGTGGTAAGGGATAGTTGGGGGTGATTTACGGTAGCAGAAGTAATTTAGGTGATTCTGGTATAGTTTGTTATGATTTTTAGCATTATTTTGTAATTTTAAACTGATTGGGCTTAGTTTGTTGCTGTAAAGTGTAGTTGGGGGTGATTTTTGATAGCCGAAGAAATTTAGGTGATTTTGGCATAGTTTGCTATGGTTAGTCGCATTTTTTTGTAATTTAAAAGTGATTAGGTTTAGTTTGTTGTGGTAAGGGTTAGTTGGTGATGATTTATGGTAGCCGAAGTAATTTGGTAATTTTGGCATAATTTGCTATGGTTAGTGGCATTTTTTTGTAATTTAAAAGTGATTGGGTTTAGTTTGTTGTGGTAAGGGTTAGTTGGTGATGATTTAGAGTAGCCGAAGTAATTTAGGTGAGACTGGCATAGTTTGTTATGATTTGTACACCTTTTTTTGTAATTTTAAAATGATATGGTTTGGTTTGTTGTGGTAAGGGATAGTTGGGGGTGATTTAGGGTAGCCGAAGTAATTTAGGTGATTCTGGTATAGTTTGGTATGATTTTTAGCATTTTTTTGTAATTTTAAAGTGATTGGGCTTAGTTTGTTGCTGTAAAGTGTAGTTGGGGGTGATTTTTGATAGCCGAAGTAATTTAGGTGAGTTTGGCATAGTTTGCTATGGTTACTAGCATTTTTTTGTAATTTAAAAGTGATTGGGTTTAGTTTGTTGTGGTAAGGGTTAGTTGGTGATGATTTAGAGTAGCCGAAGTAATTTAGGTGAGTCTGGCATAGTTTGTTATGATTTGTACACCTTTTTTAGTTATTTTAAGATGATATGGTTTGGTTTGTTGTGGTAAGGGATAGTTGGGGGTGATTTACGGTAGCCGAAGTAATTTAGGTGATTCTGGTAAAGTTTGTTATGATTTTTAGCATTTTTTTGTAATTTTAAAGTGATTGGGTTTAGTTTGTTGCTGTAAAGCGTAGTTGGGGGTGATTTTTGATAGCCGAAGTAATTTAGGTGAATTTGCATAGTTTGCTATGGTTAGTAGCATTTTTTTGTAATTTAAAATTCATTGGGTTTAATTTGTTGTGATAAGGGTTAGTTGGTGATGATTTATGGTAGCCGAAGTAATTTAGGTGAGTTTGGCATAGTTTGCTAGGGTTACTAGCATTTTTTTGTAATTTAAAAGTGATTGGGTTTAGTTTGTTGTGGTAAGGGTTAGTAGGTGATGATTTAGAGTAGCCGAAGTAATTTAGGTGAGTCTGGTATAGTTTGTTATGATTTTTAGCATTTTTTTGTAATTTTAAAGTGATTGGGCTTAGTTTGTTGCTGTAAAGTGTAGTTGGGGGTGATTTTTGATAGCCGAAGTAATTTAGGTGATTTTGGCATAGTTTGCTATGGTTAGTAGCATTTTTTTGTAATTTAAAAGTGATTGGGTTAAGTTTGTTGTGGTAAGGGTTAGTTGGTGATGATTTATGGTAGCCAAAGTAATTTAGGTGAGTTTGGCATAGTTTGCTATGGTTACTAGCATTTTTTTGTAATTTAAAAGTGATTGGGTTTAGTTTGTTGTGGTAAGGGTTAGTTGGTGATGATTTAGAGTAGCCGAAGTAATTTAGGTGAGTCTGGCATAGTTTGTTATGATTTGTACACTTTTTATTGTAATTTTAAGATGATATGGTTTGGTTTGTTGTGGTAAGGGATAGTTGGGGGTGATTTACGGTAGCAGAAGTAATTTAGGTGATTCTGGTATAGTTTGTTATGATTTTTAGAATTATTTTGTAATTTTAAACTGATTGGGCTTAGTTTGTTGCTGTAAAGTGTAGTTGGGGGTGATTTTTGATAGCCGAAGAAATTTAGGTGATTTTGGCATAGTTTGCTATGGTTAGTCGCATTTTTTTGTAATTTAAAAGTGATTAGGTTTAGTTTGTTGTGGTAAGGGTTAGTTGGTGATGATTTATGGTAGCCGAAGTAATTTGGTAATTTTGGCATAATTTGCTATGGTTAGTGGCATTTTTTTGTAATTTAAAAGTGATTGGGTTTAGTTTGTTGTGATAAGGGTTAGTTGGTGATGATTTATGGTAGCCGAAGAAATTTAGGTGAGTTTGGCATAGATTGCTATGGTTACTAGCATTTTTTTGTAATTTAAAAGTGATTGGGTTTAGTTTGTTGTGGTAAGGGTTAGTTGGTAATGATTTAGAGTAGCCGAAGTAATTTAGGTGAGTCTGGCATAGTTTGTTATGATTTGTACACTTTTTATTGTAATTTTAAGATGATATGGTTTGGTTTGTTGTGGTAAGGGATAGTTGGGGGTGATTTACGGTAGCAGAAGTAATTTAGGTGATTCTGGTATAGTTTGTTATGATTTTTAGCATTTTTTTGTAATTTTAAACTGATTGGGCTTAGTTTGTTGCTGTAAAGTGTAGTTGGGGGTGATTTTTGATAGCCGAAGAAATTTAGGTGATTTTGGCATAGTTTGCTATGGTTAGTCGCATTTTTTTGTAATTTAAAAGTGATTAGGTTTAGTTTGTTGTGGTAAGGGTTAGTTGGTGATGATTTATGGTAGCCGAAGTAATTTGGTAATTTTGGCATAATTTGCTATGGTTAGTGGCATTTTTTTGTAATATAAAAGTGATTGGGTTTAGTTTGTTGTGGTAAGGGTTAGTTGGTGATGATTTATGGTAGCTGAAGAAATTTAGGTGAGTTTGGCATAGATTGCTATGGTTACTAGCATTTTTTTGTAATTTAAAAGTGATTGGGTTTAGTTTGTTGTGGTAAGGGTTATTTGGTAATGATTTAGAGTAGCCGAAGTAATTTCGGTGAGTCTGGCATAGTTTGTTATGATTTGTACACCTTTTTTTGTAATTTTAAAATGTTATGGTTTGGTTTGTTGTGGTAAGGGATAGTTGGGGGTGATTTACGGTAGCCGAAGTAATTTAGGTGATTTTGGTATAGTTTGTTATGATTTTTAGCATTTTTTTGTAATTTTAAAGTGATTGGGCTTAGTTTGTTGCTGTAAAGTGTAGTTGGGGGTGAATTTTGATAGCCGAAGTAATTTAGGTGAGTTTGGCATAGTTTGATATGGTTAGTAGCATTTTTTTGTAATTTAAAAGTGATTGGGTTTAGTTTGTTGTGGTAAGGATTAGTTGGTGATGATTTATGGTAGCCGAAGTAATTTAGGTGAGTTTGGCATAGTTTGCTATGGTTACTAGCATTTTTTTGTAATTTAAAAGTGATTGGGTTTAGTTTGTTGTGGTAAGGGTTATTTGGTATTGATTTAGAGTAGCCGAAGTAATTTCGGTGAGTCTGGCATAGTTTGTTATGATTTGTACACCTTTTTTTGTAATTTTAAAATGTTATGGTTTGGTTTGTTGTGGTAAGGGATAGTTGGGGGTGATTTACGGTAGCCGAAGTAATTTAGGTGATTTTGGTATAGTTTGTTATGATTTTTAGCATTTTTTTGTAATTTTAAAGTGATTGGGCTTAGTTTGTTGCTGTAAAGGGTAGTTGGGGGTGAATTTTGATAGCCGAAGTAATTTAGGTGAGTTTGGCATAGTTTGATATGGTTAGTAGCATTTTTTTGTAATTTAAAAGTGATTGGGTTTAGTTTGTTGTGGTAAGGGTTAGTAGGTGATGATTTAGAGTAGCCGAAGTAATTTAGGTGAGTCTGGTATAGTTTGTTATGATTTTTAGCATATTTTTGTAATTTTAAAGTGATTGGGCTTAGTTTGTTGTTGTAAAGTGTAGTTGGGGGTGATTTTTGATAGCCGAAGTAATTTAGGTGATTTTGGCATTGTTTGCTATGGTTAGTAGAATTTTTTGGTAATTTAAAAGTGATTGGGTTTAGTTTGTTGTGGTAAGGGTTAGTTGGTGATGATTTATGGTAGCCGAAGTAATTTAGGTGAGTTTGGCATAGTTTGCTATGGTTAGTAGCATTTTTTTGTAATTTAAAAGTTATTGGGTTTAGTTTGTTGTGGTAAGGGTTAGTTGGTGATGATTTAGAGTAGCCGAAGTAATTTAGGTGAGTCTGGCATAGTTTGTTATGATCTGTACACCTTTTTTTGTAATTTTAAGATGATATGGTTTGGTTTGTTGTGGTAAGGGATAGTTGGGGGTGATTTACGGTAGCCGAAGTAATTTAGGTGATTCTGGTATAGTTTGTTATGATTTTTAGCATTTTTTTTGTAATTTTAAAGTGATTGGGCTTAGTTTGTTGCTGTAAAGTGTAGTTGGGGGTGATTTTTGATAGCCGAAGTAATTTAGGTGAGTTTGGCATAGTTTGCTATGGTTACTAGCATTTTTTTGTAATTTAAAAGTGATTGGGTTTAGTTTGTTGTGGTAAGGGTTAGTTGGTAATGATTTATGGTAGCCGAAGTAATTTGGTAATTTTGGCATAATTTGCTATGGTTAGTGGCATTTTTTTGTAATTTAAAAGTGATTGGGTTTAGTTTGTTGTGGTAAGGGTTAGTTGGTGATGATTTATGGTAGCTGAAGAAATTTAGGTGGGTTTGGCATAGATTGCTATGGTTACTAGCATTTTTTTGTAATTTAAAAGTGATTGGGTTTAGTTTGTTATGGTAAGGGTTAGTTGGTGATGATTTAGAGCAGCCGAAGTAATTTCGGTGAGTCTGGCATAGTTTGTTATGATTTGTACACCTTTTTTTGTAATTTTAAGATGATATAGTTTGGTTTGTTGTGGTAAGGGATAGTTGGGGGTGATTTACGGTAGCCGAAGTAATTTAGGTGATTCTGGTATAGTTTGTTATGATTTTTAGCATTTTTTTGTAATTTTAAAGTGATTGGGCTTAGTTTGTTGCTGTAAAGTGTAGTTGGGGGTGATTTTTGATAGCCGAAGTAATTTAGGTGAGTTTGGCATAGTTTGCTATGGTTAGTCGCATTTTTTTGTAATTTAAAAGTGATTGGGTTTAGTTTGTTGTGGTAAGGGTTAGTTGGTGATGATTTATGGTAGCCGAAGTAATTTAGGTGAGTTTGGCATAGTTTGCTATGGTTACTAGCATTTTTTTGTAATTTAAAAGTGATTGGGTTTAGTTTGTTGTGGTAAGGGTTACTTGGTAATGATTTAGAGTAGCCGAAGTAATTTATGTGAGTCTGGCATAGTTTGTTATGATTTGTACACCTTTTTTTGTAATTTTAAGATGATATGGTTTGGTTTGTTGTGGTAAGGGATAGTTGGGGGTGATTTACAGTAGCCAAAGTAATTTAGGTGATTCTGGTATAGTTTGTTATGATTTTTAGCATTTTTTTGTAATTTTAAAGTGATTGGGCTTAGTTTGTTGCTGTAAAGTGTAGTTGGGGGTGATTTTTGATAGCCGAAGTAATTTGGTGAGTTTGGCATAGTGTGCTATGGATAGCAGCATTTTTTTTTAATTTAAATGTGTTTGGGTTTAGTTTGTTGTGGTAAGGGTTAGTTGGTGATGATTTATGGTAGCCGAAGTAATTTAGGTGAGTTGGGCATAGTTTGCTATGGTTACTAGCATTTTTTTGTAATTTAAAAGTGATTAGGTTTAGTTTGTTTTGGTAAGGGTTAGTTGGTGATGATTTATGGTAGCCGAAGTAATTTGGTAATTTTGGCATAATTTGCTATGGTTAGTGGCATTTTTTTGTAATTTAAAAGTGATTGGGTTTAGTTTGTTGTGGTAAGGGTTAGTTGGTAATGATTTAGAGTAGCCGAAGTAATTTCGGTGAGTCTGGCATAGTTTGTTATGATTTGTACACCTTTTTTGTAATTTTAAAATGTTATGGTTTGGTTTGTTGTGGTAAGGGATAGTTGGAGGTGATTTACGGTAGCCGAAGTAATTTAGGTGATTCTGGTATACTTTGTTAAGATTTTTAGCATTTTTTTGTAATTTTAAAGTGATTGGGCTTAGTTTGTTGCTGTAAAATGTAGTTGGGGGTGATTTTTGATAGCCGAAGTAATTTAGGTAAGTTTGGCATAGTTTGCTATGTTTAATAGCATTTTTTTGTAATTTAAAAGTGATTGGGTTTATTTTGTTGTGATAAGGGTTAGTTGGTGACGATTTATGGTAGCGTAAGTAATTTAGGTGAGTTTGACATAGATTGTTATGGTTACTAGCATTTTTTTGTAATTTAAAAGTGATTGGGTTTAGTTTGTTGTGGTAAGGATTAGTTGGTGATGATTTAGAGTAGCCGAAGTAATTTAGGTGAGTCTGGCATAGTTTGTTATGATTTGTACACCTTTTTTGTAATTTTAAGATGATATGGTTTGGTTTGTATGTGGTAAGGGATAGTTGGGGGTGATTTACGGTAGCCGAAGTAATTTAGGTGATTCTGGTATACTTTGTTATGATTTTTAGCATTTTTTTATAATTTTAAAGTGATTGGGCTTAGTTTGTTGCTGTAAAATGTAGTTGGGGGAGATTTTTGATAGCCGAAGTAATTTAGGTGAGTTTGGCATAGTTTGCTATGGTTAGTAGCATTGTATTGTAATTTAAAAGTGATTGGGTTTAGTTTGTTTTGTTAAGGGTTAGTTGGTGATGATTTAGAGTAGCCGAAGTAATTTAGGTGAGTCTGGCATAATTTGTTATGATTTGTACACCTTTTTTTGTAATTTTAAGATGATTTCGTTTGGTTTGTTGTGGTAAGGGATAGTTGGGGGTAATTTACGGTAGCCGAAGTAATTTAGGTGATTCTGGTATAGTTTGTTATGATTTTTAGCATTTTTTTGTAATTTTAAAGTGATTGGGCTTAGTTTGTTGCTGTAAAGTGTAGTTGGGGGTGATTTTTGATAGCCGAAGTAATTTAGGTGAGTTTGGCATAGTTTGCTATGGTTAGTAGCATGTTTTTGTAATTTAAAAGTGATTGGGTTTAGTTTGTTGTGGTAAGGGTAAGTTGGTGATGATTTATGGTAGCCGAAGTAATTTAGGTGAGTTTGGCATAGTTTGCTATGGTTACTAGCATTTTTTTGTAATTTAAAAGTGATTGGGTTTAGTTTGTTGTGGTAAGGGTTAGTTGGTGATGATTTAGAGTAGCCGAAGTAATTTAGGTGAGTCTGGCATAGTTTGTTATGATTTGTACACCTTTTTTTGTAATTTTAAGATGATATGGTTTGGTTTGTTGTGGTAAGGGATAGTTGGGGGTGATTTACAAAAGCCGAAATAATTTAGGTGATTCTGGTATAGTTTGTTATGATTTTTAGCATTTTTTGTAATTTTAAAGTGATTGGGCTTAGTTTGTTGCTGTAAAGTGTAGTTGGGGGTGATTTTTGATATCCGAAGTAATTTAGGTGAGTTTGGCATAATTTGCTATGGTTAGTAGCATTTTTTTGTAATTTAAAATTGATTGGGTTTAGTTTGTTGTGGTAAGGGTTAGTTGGTGATGATTTATGGTAACCGAAGTAATTTAGGTGAGTTTGGCATAGTTTGCTATCGTTACTAGCATTTTTTTGTAATTTAAAAGTGATTGGGTTTAATTTGTTGTGGTAAGGGTTAGTTGGTGATGATTTAGAGTAGCCGAAGTAATTTAGGTGAGTCTGGCATAGTTTGTTATGATTTGTACACTTTTTTTGTAATTTTAAGATGATATGGTTTGGTTTGTTGTGGTAAGGGATAGTTGGGGGTGATTTACGGTAGCCGAAGTAATTTAGGTGATTCTGGTATAGTTTGTTATGATTTTTAGCATTTTTTTGTAATTTTAAAGTGATTGGGCTTAGTTTGTTGCTATAAGGTGTAGTTGGGGATGATTTTTGATAGCCGAAGTAATTTAGGTGAGTTTGGCATAGTTTGCTATGGTTAGTAGCATTTTTTTGTAATTTAAAAGTGATTGGGTTTAGTTTGTTGTGGTAAGGGTTAGTTGGTGATGATTTATGGTAGCCGAAGTAATTTAGGTGAGTTTGGCATAGTTTGCTATGATTAATAGCATTTTTTTGTAATTTAAAAGTGATTGGGTTTAGTTTGTTGTGGTCAGGGATAGTTGGTGATGATTTAGAGTAGCCGAAGTAATTTAGGTGAGTCTGGCATAGTTTGTTATGATTTGTACACCTTTTTTTGTAATTTTAAGATGATATGGTTTGGTTTGTTGTGGTAAGGGATAGTTGGGGGTGATTTACGGTAGCCGAAGTAATTTAGGTGATTCTGGTATAGTTTGTTATGATTTTTAGCATTTTTTTGTAATTTTAAAGTGATTGGGCTTAGTTTGTGGCTGTAAAGTGTAGTAGGGGTGATTTTTGATAGCCGAAGTAATTTAGGTAAGTTTGGCATAGTTTGCTATGGTTAGTAGCATTTTTTTGTAATTTAAAAGTGATTGGGTTTAGTTTGTTGTGGTAAGGGTTAGTTGGTGATGATTTATCGTAGCCGAAGTAATTTAGGTGAGTCTGGAATAGTTTGTTATGATTTGTACACCTTTTTTTGTAATTTTAAGATAATATGGTTTGGTTTGTTGTGTTAAGGGATAGTTGGGGGTGACTTACGGTAGCCGAAGTAATTTAGGTGATTCTGGTATAGTTTGTTATGATTTTTAGCATTTTTTTGTAATTTTAAAGTGATTGGACTTAGTTTGTTGCTGTAAAGTGTAGTTGGGGGTGATTTTTGATAGCCGAAGTAATTTAGGTGAGTTTGGCATAGTTTGCTATGGTTAGTAGCATTTTTTTGTAATTTAAATGTGATTGGGTTTAGTTTGTTGTGGTAAGGGTTAGTTGGTGATGATTTATGGTAGCCGAAGTAATTTAAGTGAGTTTGGCATAGTTTGCTATGGTTAGTAGCATTTTTTTGTAATTTTAAAGTGATTGGACTTAGTTTGTTGCTGTAAAGTGTAGTTGGGGGTGATTTTTGATAGCCGAAGTAATTTAGGTGAATTTGGCATAGTTTGCTATGGTTAGTAGCATGTTTTTGTAATTTAAAAGTGATTGGGTTTAGTTTGTTGTGGTAAGGGTAAGTTGGTGATGATTTATGGTAGCCGAAGTAATTTAGGTGAGTTTGGCATAGTTTGCTATGGTTACTAGCATTTTTTTGTAATTTAAAAGTGATTGGGTTTAGTTTGTTGTGGTAAGGGTTAGTTGGTGATGATTTAGAGTAGCCGAAGTAATTTAGGTGAGTCTGGCATAGTTTGTTATGATTTGTACACCTTTTTTTGTAATTTTAAGATGATATGGTTTGGTTTGTTGTGGTAAGGGATAGTTGGGGGTGATTTACAATAGCCGAAATAATTTAGGTGATTCTGGTATAGTTTGTTATGATTTTTAGCATTTTTTGTAATTTTAAAGTGATTGGGCTTAGTTTGTTGCTGTAAAGTGTAGTTGGGGGTGATTTTTGATATCCGAAGTAATTTAGGTGAGTTTGGCATAGTTTGCTATGGTTAGTAGCATTTTTTTGTAATTTAAAAGTGATTGGGTTTAGTTTGTTGTGGTAAGGGTTAGTTGGTGATTATTTATGGTAACCGAAGTAATTTAGGTGAGTTTGGCATAGTTTGCTATGGTTACTAGCATTTTTTTGTAATTTAAAAGTGATTGGGTTTAGTTTGTTGTGGTAAGGGTTAGTTGGTGATGATTTAGAGTAGCCGAAGTAATTTAGGTGAGTCTGGCATAGTTTGTTATGATTTGTACACCTTTTTTTGTAATTTTAAGATGATATGGTTTGGTTTGTTGTGGTAAGGAATAGTTGGGGGTGATTTACGGTAGCCGAAGTAATTTAGGTTATTCTGGTATAGTTTGTTATGATTCTTAGCATTTTTTTGTAATTTTAAAGTGATTGGGGTTAGTTTGTTGCTGTAAAGTGTAGTTTGGGGTGATTTTTGATAGCCGAAGTAATTTAGGTGAGTTTGGCTTAGTTTGCTATGGTTAGTAGCATTTTTTTGTAATTTAAAAGTGATTGGGTTTAGTTTGTTGTGGTAAGGGTTAGTTGGTGATGATTTAGAGTAGCCGAAGTAATTTAGGTGTGTTTGGCATAGTTTGCTATGGTTACTAGCATTTTTTTGTAATTTAAAAGTGATTGGGTTTAGTTTGTTGTGGTAAGGGTTAGTTGGTGATGATTTAGAGTAGCCGAAGTAATTTAGGTGTGTTTGGCATAGTTTGCTATGGTTACCAGCCTTTTTGTGTAATTTAAAAGTGATTGGGTTTAGTTTGTTGTGGTAAGGGTTAGTTGGTATTGATTTATGGTAGCCGAAGTAATTTAGGTGACATTGGCATAGTTTGCTATGGTTACTAGCATTTTTTTGTAATTTAAAAGTGATTGGGTTTAGTTTGTTGTGGTAAGGGTTAGTTGGTGATGATTTAGAGTAGCCGAAGTAATTTAGGTGTGTTTGGCATAGTTTGCTATGGTTACTAGCTTTTTTTTGTAATTTAAAAGTGATTGGGTTTAGTTTGTTGTGGTAAGGGTTAGTTGGTGATGATTTATGGTAGCCGAAGTAATTTAAGTGAGTTTGGCATAGTTTGCTATGGTTAGTAGCATTTTTTTGTAATTTAAATGTGATTGGGTTTAGTTTGTTGTGGTAAGGGTTAGTTGGTGATGATTTATGGTAGCCGAAGTAATTTAAGTGAGTTTGGCATAGTTTGCTATGGTTAGTAGCATTTTTTTGTAATTTTAAAGTGATTGGACTTAGTTTGTTGCTGTAAAGTGTAGTTGGGGGTGATTTTTGATAGCCGAAGTAATTTAGGTGAATTTGGCATAGTTTGCTATGGTTAGTAGCATGTTTTTGTAATTTAAAAGTGATTGGGTTTAGTTTGTTGTGGTAAGGGTAAGTTGGTGATGATTTATGGTAGCCGAAGTAATTTAGGTGAGTTTGGCATAGTTTGCTATGGTTACTAGCATTTTTTTGTAATTTAAAAGTGATTGGGTTTAGTTTGTTGTGGTAAGGGTTAGTTGGTGATGATTTAGAGTAGCCGAAGTAATTTAGGTGAGTCTGGCATAGTTTGTTATGATTTGTACACCTTTTTTTGTAATTTTAAGATGATATGGTTTGGTTTGTTGTGGTAAGGGATAGTTGGGGGTGATTTACAATAGCCGAAATAATTTAGGTGATTCTGGTATAGTTTGTTATGATTTTTAGCATTTTTTGTAATTTTAAAGTGATTGGGCTTAGTTTGTTGCTGTAAAGTGTAGTTGGGGGTGATTTTTGATATCCGAAGTAATTTAGGTGAGTTTGGCATAGTTTGCTATGGTTAGTAGCATTTTTTTGTAATTTAAAAGTGATTGGGTTTAGTTTGTTGTGGTAAGGGTTAGTTGGTGATTATTTATGGTAACCGAAGTAATTTAGGTGAGTTTGGCATAGTTTGCTATGGTTACTAGCATTTTTTTGTAATTTAAAAGTGATTGGGTTTAGTTTGTTGTGGTAAGGGTTAGTTGGTGATGATTTAGAGTAGCCGAAGTAATTTAGGTGAGTCTGGCATAGTTTGTTATGATTTGTACACCTTTTTTTGTAATTTTAAGATGATATGGTTTGGTTTGTTGTGGTAAGGAATAGTTGGGGGTGATTTACGGTAGCCGAAGTAATTTAGGTTATTCTGGTATAGTTTGTTATGATTCTTAGCATTTTTTTGTAATTTTAAAGTGATTGGGGTTAGTTTGTTGCTGTAAAGTGTAGTTTGGGGTGATTTTTGATAGCCGAAGTAATTTAGGTGAGTTTGGCTTAGTTTGCTATGGTTAGTAGCATTTTTTTGTAATTTAAAAGTGATTGGGTTTAGTTTGTTGTGGTAAGGGTTAGTTGGTGATGATTTAGAGTAGCCGAAGTAATTTAGGTGTGTTTGGCATAGTTTGCTATGGTTACTAGCATTTTTTTGTAATTTAAAAGTGATTGGGTTTAGTTTGTTGTGGTAAGGGTTAGTTGGTGATGATTTAGAGTAGCCGAAGTAATTTAGGTGTGTTTGGCATAGTTTGCTATGGTTACCAGCCTTTTTGTGTAATTTAAAAGTGATTGGGTTTAGTTTGTAGTGGTAAGGGTTAGTTGGTATTGATTTATGGTAGCCGAAGTAATTTAGGTGAGTTTGGCATAGTTTGCTATGGTTACTAGCATTTTTTTGTAATTTAAAAGTGATTGGGTTTAGTTTGTTGTGGTAAGGGTTAGTTGGTGATGATTTAGAGTAGCCGAAGTAATTTAGGTGTGTTTGGCATAGTTTGCTATGGTTACTAGCTTTTTTTTGTAATTTAAAAGTGATTGGGTTTAGTTTGTTGTGGTAAGGGTTAGTTGGTGATGATTTAGAGTAGCCGAAGTAATTTAGGTGAGTTTGGCATAGTTTGCTATGGTTACTAGCATTTTTTTGTAATTTGAAAGTGATTGGGTTTAGTTTCTTGTGGTAAGGGTTAGTTGGTGATGATTTAGAGTAGCCGAAGTAATTTAGGTGAGTCAGGCCTAGTTTGTTATGATTTGTACACCTTTTTTTGTAATTTTAAGATGATTTTGGTTTGGTTTGTTGTAGTAAGGGATAGTTGGGGGTGATTTACGGTTGCCGAAGTAATTTAGGTGATTCTGGTATAGTTTGATATGATTTTTAGCTTTTTTTTGTAATTTTAAAGTGATTGGGCTTAGTTTGTTGCTGCAAAGTGTAGTAGAGGGTGATTTTTGTTAGCCGAAGTAATTTAGGTGAGTTTGGCATAGTTTGCTATGGTTAGTAGCATTTTTTTGTAATTTAAAAGTGATTGGGTTTAGTTTGTTGTGGTAAGGGTTAGTTGGTGATGATTTAGAGTAGCCGAAGTAATTTAGGTGTGTTTGGCATAGTTTGCTATGGTTACTAGCATTTTTTTGTAATTTAAAAGTGATTGGGTTTAGTTTGTTGTGGTAAGGGTTAGTTGGTGATGATTTAGAGTAGCCGAAGTAATTTAGGTGTGTTTGGCATAGTTTGCTATGGTTACCAGCCTTTTTGTGTAATTTAAAAGTGATTGGGTTTAGTTTGTTGTGGTAAGGGTTAGTTGGTATTGATTTATGGTAGCCGAAGTAATTTAGGTGAGTTTGGCATAGTTTGCTATGGTTACTAGCATTTTTTTGTAATTTAAAAGTGATTGGGTTTAGTTTGTTGTGGTAAGGGTTAGTTGGTGATGATTTAGAGTAGCCGAAGTAATTTAGGTGTGTTTGGCATAGTTTGCTATGGTTACTAGCTTTTTTTTGTAATTTAAAAGTGATTGGGTTTAGTTTGTTGTGGTAAGGGTTAGTTGGTGATGATTTAGAGTAGCCGAAGTAATTTAGGTGAGTTTGGCATAGTTTGCTATGGTTACTAGCATTTTTTTGTAATTTGAAAGTGATTGGGTTTAGTTTCTTGTGGTAAGGGTTAGTTGGTGATGATTTAGAGTAGCCGAAGTAATTTAGGTGAGTCAGGCCTAGTTTGTTATGATTTGTACACCTTTTTTTGTAATTTTAAGATGATTTTGGTTTGGTTTGTTGTAGTAAGGGATAGTTGGGGGTGATTTACGGTTGCCGAAGTAATTTAGGTGATTCTGGTATAGTTTGTTATGATTTTTAGCTTTTTTTTGTAATTTTAAAGTGATTGGGCTTAGTTTGTTGCTGCAAAGTGTAGTAGAGGGTGATTTTTGTTAGCCGAAGTAATTTAGGTGAGTTTGGCATAGTTTGCTATGGTTAGTAGCATTTTTTTGTAATTTAAAAGTGATTGGGTTTAGTTTGTTGTGGTAAGGGTTAGTTGGTGATGATTTAGAGTAGCCGAAGTAATTTAGGTGTGTTTGGCATAGTTTGCTATGGTTACTAGCATTTTTTTGTAATTTAAAAGTGATTGGGTTTAGTTTGTTGTGGTAAGGGTTAGTTGGTGATGATTTATGGTAGCCGAAGTAATTTAAGTGAGTTTGGCATAGTTTGCTATGGTTAGTAGCATTTTTTTGTAATTTTAAAGTGATTGGACTTAGTTTGTTGCTGTAAAGTGTAGTTGGGGGTGATTTTTGATAGCCGAAGTAATTTAGGTGAGTTTGGCATAGTTTGCTATGGTTAGTAGCATTTTTTTGTAATTTAAATGTGATTGGGTTTAGTTTGTTGTGGTAAGGGTTAGTTGGTGATGATTTATGGTAGCCGAAGTAATTTAAGTGAGTTTGGCATAGTTTGCTATGGTTAGTAGCATTTTTTTGTAATTTTAAAGTGATTGGACTTAGTTTGTTGCTGTAAAGTGTAGTTGGGGGTGATTTTTGATAGCCGAAGTAATTTAGGTGAATTTGGCATAGTTTGCTATGGTTAGTAGCATGTTTTTGTAATTTAAAAGTGATTGGGTTTAGTTTGTTGTGGTAAGGGTAAGTTGGTGATGATTTATGGTAGCCGAAGTAATTTAGGTGAGTTTGGCATAGTTTGCTATGGTTACTAGCATTTTTTTGTAATTTAAAAGTGATTGGGTTTAGTTTGTTGTGGTAAGGGTTAGTTGGTGATGATTTAGAGTAGCCGAAGTAATTTAGGTGAGTCTGGCATAGTTTGTTATGATTTGTACACCTTTTTTTCTAATTTTAAGATGATATGGTTTGGTTTGTTGTGGTAAGGGATAGTTGGGGGTGATTTACAATAGCCGAAATAATTTAGGTGATTCTGGTATAGTTTGTTATGATTTTTAGCATTTTTTGTAATTTTAAAGTGATTGGGCTTAGTTTGTTGCTGTAAAGTGTAGTTGGGGGTGATTTTTGATATCCGAAGTAATTTAGGTGAGTTTGGCATAGTTTGCTATGGTTAGTAGCATTTTTTTGTAATTTAAAAGTGATTGGGTTTAGTTTGTTGTGGTAAGGGTTAGTTGGTGATTATTTATGGTAACCGAAGTAATTTAGGTGAGTTTGGCATAGTTTGCTATGGTTACTAGCATTTTTTTGTAATTTAAAAGTGATTGGGTTTATTTTGTTGTGGTAAGGGTTAGTTGGTGATGATTTAGAGTAGCCGAAGTAATTTAGGTGAGTCTAGCATAGTTTGTTATGATTTGTACACCTTTTTTTGTAATTTTAAGATGATATAGTTTGGTTTGTTGTGGTAAGGAATAGTTGGGGGTGATTTACGGTAGCCGAAGTAATTTAGGTTATTCTGGTATAGTTTGTTATGATTCTTAGCATTTTTTTGTAATTTTAAAGTGATTGGGGTTAGTTTGTTGCTGTAAAGTGTAGTTTGGGGTGATTTTTGATAGCCGAAGTAATTTAGGTGAGTTTGGCTTAGTTTGCTATGGTTAGTAGCATTTTTTTGTAATTTAAAAGTGATTGGGTTTAGTTTGTTGTGGTAAGGGTTAGTTGGTGATGATTTAGAGTAGCCGAAGTAATTTAGGTGTGTTTGGCATAGTTTGCTATGGTTACTAGCATTTTTTTGTAATTTAAAAGTGATTGGGTTTAGTTTGTTGTGGTAAGGGTTAGTTGGTGATGATTTAGAGTAGCCGAAGTAATTTAGGTGTGTTTGGCATAGTTTGCTATGGTTACCAGCCTTTTTGTGTAATTTAAAAGTGATTGGGTTTAGTTTGTTGTGGTAAGGGTTAGTTGGTATTGATTTATGGTAGCCGAAGTAATTTAGGTGAGTTTGGCATAGTTTGCTATGGTTACTAGCATTTTTTTGTAATTTAAAAGTGATTGGGTTTAGTTTGTTGTGGTAAGGGTTAGTTGGTGATGATTTAGAGTAGCCGAAGTAATTTAGGTGTGTTTGGCATAGTTTGCTATGGTTACCAGCTTTTTTTTGTAATTTAAAAGTGATTGGGTTTAGTTTGTTGTGGTAAGGGTTAGTTGGTGATGATTTAGAGTAGCCGAAGTAATTTAGGTGAGTTTGGCATAGTTTGCTATGGTTACTAGCATTTTTTTGTAATTTGAAAGTGATTGGGTTTAGTTTCTTGTGGTAAGGGTTAGTTGGTGATGATTTAGAGTAGCCGAAGTAATTTAGGTGAGTCAGGCCTAGTTTGTTATGATTTGTACACCTTTTTTTGTAATTTTAAGATGATTTTGGTTTGGTTTGTTGTAGTAAGGGATAGTTGGGGGTGATTTACGGTTGCCGAAGTAATTTAGGTGATTCTGGTATAGTTTGTTATGATTTTTAGCTTTTTTTTGTAATTTTAAAGTGATTGGGCTTAGTTTGTTGCTGCAAAGTGTAGTAGAGGGTGATTTTTGTTAGCCGAAGTAATTTAGGTGAGTTTGGCATAGTTTGCTATGGTTAGTAGCATTTTTTTGTAATTTAAAAGTGATTGGGTTTAGTTTGTTGTGGTAAGGGTTAGTTGGTGATGATTTATGGTAACCGAAGTAATTTAGGTGAGTTTGGCATAGTTTGCTATGGTTACTAGCATTTTTTTGTAATTTAAAAGTGATTGGGTTTAGTTTGTTGTGGTAAGGGTTAGTTGGTGATGATTTAGAGTAGCCGAAATAATTTAGGTGAGTCTGGCATAGTTTGTTATGATTTGTACACCTTTTTTTGTAATTTTAAGATGATATGGTTTGGTTTGTTGTGGTAAGGAATAGTTGGGGGTGATTTACGGTAGCCGAAGTAATTTAGGTTATTCTGGTATAGTTTGTTATGATTCTTAGCATTTTTTTGTAATTTTAAAGTGATTGGGGTTAGTTTGTTGCTGTAAAGTGTAGTTTGGGGTGATTTTTGATAGCCGAAGTAATTTAGGTGAGTTTGGCTTAGTTTGCTATGGTTAGTAGCATTTTTTTGTAATTTAAAAGTGATTGGGTTTAGTTTGTTGTGGTAAGGGTTAGTTGGTGATGATTTAGAGTAGCCGAAGTAATTTAGGTGTGTTTGGCATAGTTTGCTATGGTTACTAGCATTTTTTTGTAATTTAAAAGTGATTGGGTTTAGTTTGTTGTGGTAAGGGTTAGTTGGTGATGATTTAGAGTAGCCGAAGTAATTTAGGTGTGTTTGGCATAGTTTGCTATGGTTACTAGCCTTTTTTTGTAATTTAAAAGTGATTGGGTTTAGTTTGTTGTGGTAAGGGTTAGTTGGTGATGATTTATGGTAGCTGAAGTAATTTAGGTGAGTTTGGCATAGTTTGCTATGGTTAGTAGCATTTTTTTCTAATTTAAAAGTGATTGGGTTTAGTTTGTTGTGGTAAGGGTTAGTTGGTGATGATTTATGGTAGCTGAAGTAATTTAGGTGAGTTTGGAATAGTTTGTTATGGTTACTAGCATTTTTTTGTAATTTAAAAGTGATTGGGTTTAGTTTGTTGTGGTAAGGGTTAGTTGGTGATGATTTAGAGTAGCCGAAGTAATTTAGGTGAGTCAGGCCTAGTTTGTTATGATTTGTACACCTTTTTTTTGTAATTTTAAGATGATTTTGGTTTGGTTTGTTGTGGTAAGGTATAGTTGGGGGTGATTTACGGTTGCCGAAGTAATTTAGGTGATTCTGGTATAGTTTGTTATGATTTTTAGCTTTTTTTTGTAATTTTAAAGTGATTGGGCTTAGTTTGTTGCTGTGAAGTGTAGTTGGGGGTGATTTTTGATAGCCGAAGTAATTTAGGTGAATTTGGCATAGTTTGCTATGGTTAGTAGCATTTTTTTCTAATTTAAAAGTGATTGGGTTTAGTTTGTTGTGGTAAGGGTTAGTTGGTGATGATTTATGGTAGCTGAAGTAATTTAGGTGAGTTTGGAATAGTTTGTTATGGTTACTAGCATTTTTTTGTAATTTAAAAGTGATTGGGTTTAGTTTGTTGTGGTAAGGGTTAGTTGGTGATGATTTAGAGTAGCCGAAGTAATTTAGGTGAGTCAGGCCTAGTTTGTTATGATTTGTACACCTTTTTTTTGTAATTTTAAGATGATTTTGGTTTGGTTTGTTGTGGTAAGGGATAGTTGGGGGTGATTTACGGTTGCCGAAGTAATTTAGGTGATTCTGGTATAGTTTGTTATGATTTTTAGCTTTTTTTTGTAATTTTAAAGTGATTGGGCTTAGTTTGTTGCTGCAAAGTGTAGTAGAGGGTGATTTTTGTTAGCCGAAGTAATTTAGGTGAGTTTGGCATAGTTTGCTATGGTTAGTAGCATTTTTTTGTAATTTAAAAGTGATTGGGTTTGGTTTGTCTGGCATAGTTTGTTATGATTTGTACACCTTTTTTTGTAATTTTAAGATGATATAGTTTGGTTTGTTGTGGTAAGGGATAGTCGGGGGTGACTTACGGTAGCCGAAGTACTTTAGGTGATTATGGTATAGTTTGTTATGATTTTTAGCATTTTTTTGTAATTTTAAAGTGATTGGGATTAGTTTGTTGCTGTGAAGTGTAGTTGGGGGTGATTTTTTATAGCCGAAGTAATTTAGGTGAGTTTGGCATAGTTTGCTATGATTATTAGCATCTTTTTATAATTTAAAAGTGATTGGGTTTAGTTTGTTGTGGTCAGGGATAGTTGGTGATGATTTAGAGTAGCCGAAGTAATTTAGGTGAGTCTGGCATAGTTTGTTATGATTTGTACACCTTTTTTGTAATTTTAAGATGATATGGTTTGGTTTGTTGTGGTAAGGAATAGTTGGGGGTGATTTACGGTAGCCGAAGTAATTTAGGTTATTCTGGTATAGTTTGTTATGATTCTTAGCATTTTTTTGTAATTTTAAAGTGATTGGGGTTAGTTTGTTGCTGCAAAGTGTAGTAGAGGGTGATTTTTGTTAGCCGAAGTAATTTAGGTGAGTTTGGCATAGTTTGCTATGGTTACTAGCATTTTTTTGTAATTTAAAAGTGATTGGGTTTAGTTTGTTGTGGTAAGGGTTAGTTGGTGATGATTTAGAGTAGCCGAAGTAATTTAGGTGAGTCTGGCATAGTTTGTTATGATTTGTACACCTTTTTTTGTAATTTTAAGATGATATGGTTTGGTTTGTTGTGGTAAGGAATAGTTGGGGGTGATTTACGGTAGCCGAAGTAATTTAGGTTATTCTGGTATAGTTTGTTATGATTCTTAGCATTTTTTTGTAATTTTAAAGTGATTGGGGTTAGTTTGTTGCTGTAAAGTGTAGTTTGGGGTGATTTTTGATAGCCGAAGTAATTTAGGTGAGTTTGGCATAGTTTGCTATGGTTAGTAGCATTTTTTTGTAATTTAAATGTGATTGGGTTTAGTTTGTTGTGGTAAGGGTTAGTTGGTGATGATTTATGGTAGCCGAAGTAATTTAGGTGAGTTTGGCATAGTTTTCTATGGTTACTAGCATTTTTTTGTAATTTAAAAGTGATTGGGTTTAGTTTGTTGTGGTAAGGGTTAGTTGGTGATGATTTATGGTAGCAGAAGTAATTTAGGTGAGTTTGGCATAGTTTGCTATGGTTACTAGCATTTTTTTGTAATTTAAAAGTGATTGGGTTTAGTTTGTTGTGGTAAGGGTTAGTTGGTGATGATTTAGAGTAGCCGAAGTGATTTAGGTGAGTCTGGCATAGTTTGTTATGATTTGTACACCTTTTTTTGTAATTTTAAGATGATATGGTTTGGTTTGTTGTGGTAAGGGATAGTTGGGGGTGATTTACGGTAGCCGAAGTAATTTAGGTTATTCTGGTATAGTTTGTTATGATTCTTAGCATTTTTTTGTAATTTTAAAGTGATTGGGGTTAGTTTGTTGCTGTAAAGTGTAGTTTGGGGTGATTTTTGATAGCCGAAGTAATTTAGGTGAGTTTGGCATAGTTTGCTATGGTTACTAGCATTTTTTTGTAATTTAAAAGTGATTGGGTTTAGTTTGTTGTGGTAAGGGTTAGTTGGTGATGATTTAGAGTAGCCGAAGTGATTTAGGTGAGTCTGGCATAGTTTGTTATGATTTGTACACCTTTTTTTGTAATTTTAAGATGATATGGTTTGGTTTGTTGTGGTAAGGGATAGTTGGGGGTGATTTACGGTAGCCGAAGTAATTTAGGTTATTCTGGTATAGTTTGTTATGATTTTTAATATTTTTTTGTAATTTTAAAGTGATTGGGCTTAGTTTGTTGCTGTAAAGTGTAGTTGGGGGTGATTTTTGATAGCCGAAGTAATTTAGGTGAGTTTGGCATAGTTTGCTATGGTTAGTAGCATTTTTTTTGTAATTTAAAGGTGATTGGGTTTGGTTTGTCTGGCATAGTTTGTTATGATTTGTACCTCTTTTTTTGTAATTTTAAGATGATATGGTTTGGTTTGTTGTGGTAAGGGATAGTTAGGGGTGATTTACAGTAGTCGAAATAATTTAGGTGATTCTGGTATAGTTTGTTATGATTTTTAGCATTTTTTTGTAATTTTAAAGTGATTGGGCTTAGTTTGTTGCTGTAAAGTGTAGTTGGGGGTGATTTTTGATAGCCGAAGTAATTTAGGTGAGTTTGGCATAGTTTGCTATGGTTAGTAGCATTTTTTTGTAATTTAAAAGTGATTGGGTTTAGTTTGTTGTGGTAAGGGTTAGTTGGTATGATTTAGAGTAGCCGAAGTAATTTAGGTGAGTCTGGCATAGTTTGTTATGATTTATACATCTTTTTTTTTAATTTTAAGATGATATGGTTTGGTTTGTTGTGATAAGGGATAGTTGGGGGTGATTTACGGTAGCCGATGTAATTTAGGTGATTCTGGTATAGTTTGTTATGATTTTTAATATTTTTTTGTAATTTTAAAGTGATTGGGCTTAGTTTGTTGCTGTAAAGTGTAGTTGGGGGTGATTTTTGATAGCCGAATTAATTTAGGTGAGTTTGGCATAGTTTGCTATGGTTACTAGCATTTTTTTGTAATTTAAAAGTGATTAGGTTTAGTTTGTTGTGGTAAGGGTTAGTTGGTGATGATTTAGAGTAGCCGAAGTAATTTAGGTGAGTCTGGCATAGTTTGTTATGATTTGTACACCTTTTTTTGTAATTTTAAGATGATATGGTTTGGTTTGTTGTGGTAAGGGATAGTTCGGGGTGATTTATGGTAGCCGAAGTAATTTAGGTGATTCTGGTATAGTTTGTTATGATTTTTATCATTTTTTTGTAATTTAAAGTGATTGGGCTTAGTTTGTTGCTGTAAAGTGTAGTTGGGGGTGATTTTTGATAGCCGAAGTAATTTAGATGAGTTTGGCATAGTTTGATATGGTTAGTAGCATTATTTTGTAATTTAAAAGTGATCGGGTTTGGTTTGTCTGGCATAGTTTGTTATGATTTGTACACCTTTTTTTGTAATTTTAAGATGATATGGTTTGGTTTGTTGTGGTAAGAGATAGTTGGGGGTGATTTACGGTAGCCGAAGTAATTTAGGTGATTCTGGTATAGTTTGATATAATTTTTTGGAATTTTTTGTAATTTTAATGTGATTGGGCTTAGTTTGTTGCTGTAAAGTGTAGTTGGGGGTGATTTTTAATAGCCGAAGTAATTTAGGTGAGTTTGGCATAGTTTGCTATGGTTAGTAGCATTTTTTTGTAATTTAAAAGTGATTGGGTTTAGTTTGTTGTGGTAAGGGTTAGTTGGGGGTGATTTTTGATAGCCGAAGTAATTTAAGTAAGTTTGGCATAGTCTGCTATGGTTAGTAGCATTTTTTTGTAATTTAAACGTGATTGGGTTTAGGATGTTGTGGTAAGGGTTAGTTGGTGATGATTTATGGTAGCCGAAGTAATTTAGGTGAGTTTGGCATAGTTTGTTATGATTTGTACACTTTTTTAGTAATTTAAAAGTGATTGGGCTTAGTTTGTTGCTGTAAAGTGTAGTTGGGGGTGATTTTTGATAGCCGAAGTAATTTAGGTGAGTTTGGCATAGTTTGCTATGGTTAGTAGCATTTTTTAGTAATTTAAAAGTGATTGGGTTTCGTTTATTGTGGTAAGGGTTAGTTGGTGATGATTTATGGTAGCCGAAGTAATTTAGGTGAGTTTGGCATAGTTTGCTATGGTTACTAGCATTTTTTTGTAATTTAAAAGTGATTGGGTTTAGTTTGTTGTGGTAAGGGTTAGTTGGTGATGATTTAGAGTAGCCGAAGTAATTTAGGTGAGTCTGGCATAATTTGTTATGATTTGTACACCTTTTTTTGTAATTTTAAGATGATATGGTTTGGTTTGTTGTGGTAAGGGATAGTTGGGGGTGATTTACGGTAGCCGAAGTAATTTACGTGATTCTGGTATAGTTTGTTATGGTTTTTAGCATTTTTTTGTGATTTTAAAGTGATTAGGTTTAGTTAGTTGCTGTAAAGTGTAGTTGGGGGTGATTTTTGATAGTCGAAGTAATTTAGGTGAGTTTGGCATAGTTTGCTATGGTTAGTAGCATTTTTTTCTAATTTAAAAATGATTGGGTTTAGTTTGTTGTGGTAAGGGTTAGTTGGTGATGATTTATGGTAGCCAAAGTAATTTAGGTGAGTTTGGCATAGTTTGCTATGATTACTAGCATTTTTTTGTAATTTAAAAGTGATTGGGTTTAGTTTGTTGTGGTAAGGGTTAGTTGGTGATGATTTAGAGTAGCCGAAGTAATTTAGGTGAGTCTGGCATAGTTTGTTATGATTTGTACACCTTTTTTTGTAATTTTAAGATGATATGGTTTGGTTTGTTGTGGTAAGGGATAGTTGGGGGTGATTTACGGTAGCCGAAGTAATTTAGGTTATTCTGGTATAGTTTGTTATGATTCTTAGCATTTTTTTGTAATTTTAAAGTGATTGGGGTTAGTTTGTAGTTGTAAAGTGTAGTTTGGGGTGATTTTTGATAGCCGAAGTAATTTAGGTGAGTTTGGCATAGTTTGCTATGGTTAGTAGCATTTTTTTGTAATTTAAAAGTGATTGGGTTGAGTTTGTTGTGGTAAGGGTTAGTTGGTGATGATTTATGGTAGCCGAAGTAATTTAGGTGAGTTTGGCATAGTTTGCTATGGTTACTAGCATTTTTTTGTAACTTAAAAGTGATTGGGTTTAGTTTGTTGTGGTAAGGGTTAGTTGGTGATGATTTAGAGTAGCCGAAGTAATTTAGGTGTGTTTGGCATAGTTTGCTATGGTTACTAGCCTTTTTTTGTAATTTAAAAGTGATTGGGTTTAGTTTGTTGTGGTAAGGGTTAGTTGGTGATGATTTATGGTAGCCGAAGTAATTTAGGTGAGTTTGGCATAGTTTGCTATGGTTACTAGCATTTTTATGTAATTTAAAAGTGATTGGGTTTAGTTTGTTGTGGTAAGGGTTAGTTGGTGATGATTTAGAGTAGCCGAAGTAATTTAGGTGAGTCAGGCCTAGTTTGTTATGATTTGTACACCTTTTTTTGTAATTTTAAGATGATTTTGGTTTGGTTTGTTGTGGTAAGGGATAGTTGGGGGTGATTTACGGTTGCCGAAGTAATTTAGGTGATTCTGGTATAGTTTGTTATGATTTTTAACATTTTTTTGTAATTTTAAAGTGATTGGGCTTAGTTTGTTGCTGTAAAGTGTAGTTGGGGGTGATTTTTGATAGCCGAAGTAATTTAGGTGAGTTTGGCATAGTTTGCTATGGTTAGTAGCATTTTTTTTGTAATTTAAAAGTGATTGGGTTTGGTTTGTCTGGCATAGTTTGTTATGATTTGTACCTCTTTTTTTGTAATTTTAAGATGATATGGTTTGGTTTGTTGTGGTAAGGGATAGTTAGGGGTGATTTACAGTAGTCGAAATAATTTAGGTGATTCTGGTATAGTTTGTTATGATTTTTAGCATTTTTTTGTAATTTTAAAGTGATTGGGCTTAGTTTGTTGCTGTAAAGTGTAGTTGGGGGTGATTTTTGATAGCCGAAGTAATTTAGGTGAGTTTGGCATAGTTTGCTATGGTTAGTAGCATTTTTTTGTAATTTAAAAGTGATTGGGTTTAGTTTGTTGTCGTAAGGGTTAGTTGGTATGATTTAGAGTAGCCGAAGTAATTTAGGTGAGTCTGGCATAGTTTGTTATGATTTATACATCTTTTTTTTTAATTTTAAGATGATATGGTTTGGTTTGTTGTGGTAAGGGATAGTTGGAGGTGATTTACGGTAGCCGATGTAATTTAGGTGATTCTAGTATAGTTTGTTATGATTTTTAACATTTTTTTGTAATTTTAAAGTGATTGGGCTTAGTTTGTTGCTGTAAAGTGTAGTTGGGGGTGATTTTTGATAGCCGAATTAATTTAGGTGAGTTTGGCATAGTTTGCTATGGTTACTAGCATTTTTTTGTAATTTAAAAGTGATTAGGTTTAGTTTGTTGTGGTAAGGGTTAGTTGGTGATGATTTAGAGTAGCCGAAGTAATTTAGGTGAGTCTGGCATAGTTTGTTATGATTTGTACACCTTTTTTTGTAATTTTAAGATGATATGGTTTGGTTTGTTGTGGTAAGGGATAGTTCGGGGTGATTTATGGTAGCCGAAGTAATTTAGGTGATTCTGGTATAGTTTGTTATGATTTTTATCATTTTTTTGTAATTTAAAGTGATTGGGCTTAGTTTGTTGCTGTAAAGTGTAGTTGGGGGTGATTTTTGATAGCCGAAGTAATTTAGATGAGTTTGGCATAGTTTGATATGGTTAGTAGCATTATTTTGTAATTTAAAAGTGATCGGGTTTGATTTGTCGGGCATAGTTTGTTATGATTTGTACACCTTTTTTTGTAATTTTAAGATGATATGGTTTGGTTTGTTGTGGTAAGAGATAGTTGGGGGTGATTTACGGTAGCCGAAGTAATTTAGGTGATTCTGGTATAGTTTGATATAATTTTTTGGAATTTTTTGTAATTTTAATGTGATTGGGCTTAGTTTGTTGCTGTAAAGTGTAGTTGGGGGTGATTTTTAATAGCCGAAGTAATTTAGGTGAGTTTGGCATAGTTTGCTATGGTTAGTAGCATTTTTTTGTAATTTAAAAGTGATTGGGTTTAGTTTGTTGTGGTAAGGGTTAGTTGGGGGTGATTTTTGATAGCCGAAGTAATTTAGGTAAGTTTGGCATAGTTTGCTATGGTTAGTAGCATTTTTTTGTAATTTAAAAGTGATTGGGTTTAGGATGTTGTGGTAAGGGATAGTTGGTGATGATTTATGGTAGCCGAAGTAATTTAGGTGAGTTTGGCATAGTTTGTTATGATTTGTACACTTTTTTTTGTAATTTTAAGATGATATGGTTTGGTTTGTTGATGTAAGGGATAGTTGGGGGTGATTTACGGTAGCCGAAGTAATTTAGGTGATTCTGGTATAGTTTGTTATGATTTTTAGTATTTTTTTGTAATTTTAAAGTGATTGGGCTTAGTTCGTTGCTGTAAAGTGTAGTTGGGGGTGGTTTTTGATAGCCGAAGTAATTTAGGTAAGTTTGGCATAGTTTGCTATGGTTAGTAGCATTTTTTTGTAATTTAAAAGTGATTGGGTTTAGTTTGTTGTGGTAAGGGTTAGTTGGTGATGATTTAGAGTAGCCGAAGTCATTTAGGTGAGTCTGGCATAGTTTGTTATGATTTGTACACTTTTTTTTGTAATTTTAAGATGATATGGTTTGGTTTGTTGATGTAAGGGATAGTTGGGGGTGATTTACGGTAGCCGAAGTAATTTAGTTGATTCTGGTATAGTTTGTTATGATTTTTAGTATTTTTTTGTAATTTTAAAGTGATTGGGCTTAGTTTGTTTCTGTAAAGTGTAGTTGGGGGTGATTTTTGATAGCCGAAGTAATTTAGGTAAGTTTGGCATAGTTTGCTATGGTTAGTAGCATTTTTTTGTAATTTAAAATTGATTGTGTTTAGTTTGTTGTGGTAAGGGTTAGTTGGTGATGATTTAGAGTAGCCGAAGTAATTTAGGTAAGTCTGGTATAGTTTGTTATGAATTTTAGCATTTTTTTGTAATTTTAAAGTGATTGGGCTTAGTTTGTTGCTGTAAAGTTTAGTTGGGGGTGATTTTTGATAGCCGAAGTAATTTAGGTGAGTTTGGCATAGTTTGCTATGGTTAGTAGCATTTTTTTGTAATTTAAAAGTGATTGGGTTTAGTTTGTTGTGGTAAGGGTTAGTTGGTGATGATTTAGAGTAGCCGAAGTAATTTAGGTGAGTCTGGCATAGTTTGTTATGATTTGTACACCTTTTTTTTTAATTTTAAGATGATATGGTTTGGTTTGTTGTGGTAAGGGATAGTTGGGGGTGATTTACGGTAGCCGAAGTAATTTAGGTGATTCTGGTATAGTTTGTTATAATTTTTAGTATTTTTTTGTAATTTTAAAGTGATTGGGCTTAGTTTGTTGCTGTAAAGTGTAGTTGGGGGTGATTTTTGATAGCCGAAGTAATTTAGGTAAGTTTGGCATAGTTTGCTATGGTTAGTTGCATTTTTTTGTAATTTAAAAGTGATTGAGTTTAGTTTGTTGTGGTAAGGGGTAGTTGGGGGTGATTTACGGTAGCCGAAGTAATTTAGGTGATTCTGGTATAGTTTGTTATGATTTTTAGCATTTTTTTGTAATTTTAAAGTTATTGGGCTTAGTTTGTTGCTGTAAAGTGTAGTTGGGGTGATTTTTGATAGCCGAAGTAATTTAGGTGAGTTTGGCATAGTTTGCTATGGTTAGTAGCATTTTTTTGTAGATTAAAAGTGATTGGGTTTGGTTTGTCTTCCATAGTTTGTTATGATTTGTACACCTTTTTTTGTAATTTTAAGATGATATGGTTTGGTTTGTTGTGGTAAGGGATAGTTGGGGGTGATTTACGGTAGCCGATGTAATTTAGGTGATTCTGGTATAGTTTGTTAAGATTTTTAACATTTTTTTGTAATTTTAAAGTGATTGGGTTTAGTTTGTTGCTGTAAAGTGTAGTTGGGGGTGATTTTTGATAGCCGAATTAATTTAGGTGAGATTGGCATAGTTTGCTATGGTTACTAGCATTTTTTTGTAATTTAAAAGTGTTTGGGTTTAGTTTGTTGTGGTAAGGGTTAGTTGGTGATGATTTAGAGTAGCCGAGGTAATTTAGGTGAGTTTGGCATAGTTTGCTATGGTTACTAGCATTTTTTTGTAATTTAAAAGTGATTGGGTTTAGTTTGCTGTGGTAAGGGTTAGTTGGTGATGATTTAGAGTATCCGAAGTAATTTAGGTGAGTCTGGCATAGTTTGTTATGATTTGTACACCTTTTTTTTAATTTTAAGATGATATGGTTTGGTTTGTTGTGGTAAGGGATAGTTGGGGGTGGTTTACGGTAGCCGAAGTAATTTAGGTGATTCTGGTATAGTTTGTTATGATTTTTAGTATTTTTTTGTAATTTTAAAGTGATTGGGTTTAGTTTGTTGCTGTAAAGTGTAATTGGGGGTGATTTTTGATAGCCGAAGTAATTTAGGTGAGTTTGGCATAGTTTGCTATGGTTAGTAGCATTTTTTTGTAATTTAAAAGTGATTGGGTTTGGTTTGTCTGGCATAGTTTGTTATGATTTGTACACCTTTTTTTGTAATTTTAAGATGATATGGTTCGGTTTGTTGTGGTAAAGGATAGTTGGGGGTGATTTACGATAGCCGAAGTAATTTAGGTGATTCTGATATAGTTTGTTATGATTTTTAGCATTTTTTTGTATTTTAAAGTGATTGGGCTTAGTTTGTTGCTGTAAAGTGTAGTTGGGGGTGATTTTTGATAGCCGAAGTAATTTAGGTGAGTTTGGCATAGTTTGCTATGGTTAGTAGCATTTTTTTGTAATTTAAAAGTGATTGGGTTTAGTTTGTTGTGGTAAGGGTTAGTTGGTGATGATTTAGAGTAGCCGAAGTAATTTAGGTGAGTCTGGCATAGTTTGTTATGATTTGTACACTTTTTTTTGTAATTTTAAGATGATATGGTTTGGTTTGTTGATGTAAGGGATAGCTGGGGGTGATTTACGGTAGCCGAAGTAATTTAGTTGATTCTGGTATAGTTTGTTATGATTTTTAGTATTTTTTTTGTAATTTTAAAGTGATTGGGCTTAGTTTGTTGCTGTAAAGTGTAGTTGGGGGTGATTTTTGATAGCCGAAGTAATTTAGGTAAGTTTGGCATAGTTTGCTATGGTTAGTAGCATTTTTTTGTAATTTAAAATTGATTGGGTTTAGTTTGTTGTGGTAAGGGTTAGTTGGTGATGATTTAGAGTAGCCGAAGTAATTTAGGTAAGTCTGGTATAGTTTGTTATGAATTTTAGCATTTTTTTGTAATTTTAAAGTGATTGGGCTTAGTTTGTTGCTGTAAAGTGTAGTTGGGGGTGATTTTTGATAGCCGAAGTAATTAAGGTGAGTTTGGCATAGTTTGCTATGGTTAGTAGCATTTTTCCGTAATTTAAAAGTGATTGGGTTTAGTTTGTTGTGGTAAGGGTTAGTTGGTGATGATTTAGAGTAGCCGAAGTAATTTAGGTGAGTCTGGCATAGTTTGTTATGATTTGTACACCTTTTTTTTTTAATTTTAAGATGATATGGTTTGGTTTGTTGTGGTAAGGGATAGTTGGGGGTGATTTACGGTAGCCGAAGTAATTTAGGTGATTCTGGTATAGTTTGTTATGATTTTTAGTATTTTTTTGTAATTTTAAAGTTATTGGGCTTAGTTTGTTGCTGTAAAGTGTAGTTGGGGGTGATTTTTGATAGCCGAAGTAATTTAGGTAAGTTTGGCATAGTTTGCTATGGTTAGTTGCATTTTTTTGTAATTTAAAAGTGATTGAGTTTAGTTTGTTGTGGTAAGGGATAGTTGGGGGTGATTTACGGTAGCCGAAGTAATTTAGGTGATTCTGGTATAGTTTGTTATGATTTTTAGCATTTTTTTGTAATTTTAAAGTTATTGGGCTTAGTTTGTTGCTGTAAAGTGTAGTTGGGGTGATTTTTGATAGCCGAAGTAATTTAGGTGAGTTTGGCATAGTTTGCTATGGTTAGTAGCATTTTTTTGTAGATTAAAAGTGATTGGGTTTGGTTTGTATTCCATAGTTTGTTATGATTTGTACACCTTTTTTTGTAATTTTAAGATGATATGGTTTGGTTTGTTGTGGTAAGGGATAGTTGGGGGTGATTTACGGTAGCCGATGTAATTTAGGTGATTCTGGTATAGTTTGTTAAGATTTTTAACATTTTTTTGTAATTTTAAAGTGATTGGGTTTAGTTTGTTGCTGTAAAGTGTAGTTGGGGGTGATTTTTAATGGCCGAATTAATTTAGGTGAGATTGGCATAGTTTGCTATGGTTACTAGCATTTTTTTGTAATTTAAAAGTGTTTGGGTTTAGTTTGTTGTGGTAAAGGTTAGTTGGTGATGATTTAGAGTAGCCGAAGTAATTTAGGTGAGTTTGGCATAGTTTGCTATGGTTACTAGCATTTTTTTGTAATTTAAAAGTGATTGGGTTTAGTTTGCTGTGGTAAGGGTTAGTTGGTGATGATTTAGAGTATCCGAAGTAATTTAGGTGAGTCTGGCATAGTTTGTTATGATTTGTACACCTTTTTTTTAATTTTAAGATGATATGGTTTGGTTTGTTGTGGTAAGGGAGAGTTGGGGGTGATTTACGGTAGCCGAAGTAATTTAGGTGATTCTGGTATAGTTTGTTATGATTTTTAGTATTTTTTTGTAATTTTAAAGTGATTGGGTTTAGTTTGTTGCTGTAAAGTGTAATTGGGGGTGATTTTTGATAGCCGAAGTAATTTAGGTGAGTTTGGCATAGTTTGCTATGATTAGTAGCATTTTTTTGTAATTTAAAAGTGATTGGGTTTGGTTTGTCTGGCATAGTTTGTTATGATTTGTACACCTTTTTTTGTAATTTTAAGATGATATGGTTCGGTTTGTTGTGGTAAAGGATAGTTGGGGGTGATTTACGGTAGCCGAAGTAATTTAGGTGATTCTGATATAGTTAGTTATGATTTTTAGCATTTTTTTGTATTTTAAAGTGATTGGGCTTAGTTTGTTGCTGTAAAGTGTAGTTGGGGGTGATTTTTGATAGCCGAAGTAATTTAGGTGAGTTTGGCATAGTTTGCTATGGTTAGTAGCATTTTTTTGTAATTTAAAAGAGATTGGGTTTGGTTTGTCTGGCATAGTTTGTTATGATTTGTCCACCTTTTTTTGTAATTTTAAGATGATATGGTTTGGTTTGTTGTGGAAAGGGATAGTTGGGGGTGATTAAAGTAGCCGAAGTAATTTAGGTGATTCTGGTATAGTTTGTTACGATTTTTAGCATTTTTTTGTAATTTTAATGTGATTGGGTTTAGTTTGTTGCTGTAAAGTGTAGTTGGGGGTGATTTTTGATAGCCGAAGTAATTTAGGTAAGTTTGGCATAGTTTGCTATGGTTAGTAGCATTTTTTTGTAATTTAAAAGTGACTTGGTTTAGTTTGTTGTGGTAAGGGTTAGTTGGTGATGATTTAGAGTAGCCGAAGTAATTTAGGTGAGTCTGGTATAGTTTGTTATGATTTTTAGCATTTTTTTGTAATTTTAAAGTGATTGGGCTTAGTTTGTTGCTGTAAAGTGTAGTTAGGGGTGATTTTTGATAGCCGAAGTAATTTAGGTGAGTTTGGCATAGTTTGCTATGGTTAGTAGCATTTTTTTGTAAATTAAAAGTTATTGGGTTTGGTTTGTCTGGCATAGTTTGTTATGATTTGTACACCTTTTTTTGTAATTTTAAGATGATATGGTTTGGTTTGTTGTGGTAAGAGATAGTTGGGGGTGATTTACGGTAGCCGAAGTAATTTAGGTGATTCTGGTATAGTTTGTTATGATTTTTAGCATTTTTTTGTAATTTTAAAGTGATTGGGCTTAGTTTGTTGCTGTAAAGTGTAGTTGGGGGTGATTTTTGATAGCCGAAGTAATTTAGGTGAGTTTGGCATAGTTTGCTATGGTTAATAGCATTTTTTTGTAATTTTAAAGTGATTGGGTTTAGTTTGTTGTGGTAAGGGTTAGTTGGTGATGATTTATGTTAGCCGAAGTAATTTAGGTGAGTTTGGCATAGTTTGCTATGGTTACTAGCATTTTTTTGTAATTTAAAAGTGATTGGGTTTAGTTTGTTGTGGTAAGGGTTAGTTGGTGATGATTTAGAGTAGCCGAAGTAATTTAGGTGAGTCTGGCATAGTTTGTTATGATTTGTACACCTTTTTTTGTAATTTTAAGATGATATGGTTTGGTTTGTTGTGGTAAGAGATAGTTGGGGGTGATTTACGGTAGCCGAAGTAATTTAGGTGATTCTGGTATAGTTTGTTATGATTTTTAGCATTTTTTTGTAATTTTAAAGTGATTGGGCTTAGTTTGTTGCTGTAAAGTGTAGTTGGGGGTGATTTTTGATAGCCGAAGTAATTTAGGTGAGTTTGGCATAGTTTGCTATGGTTAGTAGCATTTTTTTGTAATATAAAGGTGATTGGGTTTAGTTTGTTGTGGTAAGGGTTAGTTGGTGATGATTTATGGTAGCCGAAGTAATTTAGGTAAGTTTGGCATAGTTTGCTATGGTTACTAGCATTTTTTTGTAATTTAAAAGTGATTGGGTTTAGTTTGTTGTGGTAAGGGTTAGTTGGTGATGATTTATGTTAGCCGAAGTAATTAAGGTGAGTTTGGCATAGTTTGCTATGGTTACTAGCATTTTTTTGTAATTTAAAAGTGATTGGGTTTAGTTTGTTGTGGTAAGGGTTAGTTGGTGATGATTTAGAGTAGCCGAAGTAATTTAGGTGAGTCTGGCATAGTTTGTTATGATTTGTACACCTTTTTTTGTAATTTTAAGATAATATGGTTTGGTTTGTTGTGGTAAGAGATAGTTGGGGGTGATTTACGTTAGCCGAAGTAATTTAGGTGATTCTGGTATAGTTTGTTATGATTTTTAGCATTTTTTTGTAATTTTAAAGTGATTGGGCTTAGTTTGTTGCTGTAAAGTGTAGTTGGGGGTGATTTTTGATAGCCGAAGTAATTTATGTGAGTTTGGCATAGTTTGCTAGGGTTAGTAGCATTTTTTTGTAATATAAAGGTGATTGGGTTTGGTTTGTTGTGGTAAGGGTTAGTTGGTGATGATTTATGGTAGCCGAAGTAATTTAGGTGAGTCTGGCATAGTTTGTTATGATTTGTACACCTTTTTTTGTAATTTTAAGATGATATGGTTTGGTTTGTTGTGGTAAGAGATAGTTGGGGGTGATTTACGGTAGCCGAAGTAATTTAGGTGATTCTGGTATAGTTTGTTATGATTTTTAGCATTTTTTTGTAATTTTAAAGTGATTGGGCTTAGTTTGTTGCTGTAAAGTGTAGTTGGGGGTGATTTTTGATAGCCGAAGTAATTTAGGTGAGTTTGGCATAGTTTGCTATGGTTAGTAGCATTTTTTTGTAATATAAAGGTGATTGGGTTTAGTTTGTTGTGGTAAGGGTTAGTTGGTGATGATTTATGGTAGCCGAAGTAATTTAGGTAAGTTTGGCATAGTTTGCTATGGTTACTAGCATTTTTTTGTAATTTAAAAGTGATTGGGTTTAGTTTGTTGAGGTAAGGGTTAGTTGGTGATGATTTAGAGTAGCCGAAGTAATTTAGGAGAGTCTGGCATAGTTTGTTATGATTTGTACACGTTTTTTTGTAATTTTAAGATGATATGGTTTGGTTTGTTGTGGTAAGGGATAGTTGGGGGTGATTTACGGTAGCCGAAGTAATTTAGGTGATTCTGGTATAGTTTGTTATGATTTTTAGCATTTTTTTGTAATTTTAATGTGATTGGGCTTAGTTTGTTGCTGTAAAGTGTAGTTGGGGGTGATTTTTGATAGCCGAAGTAATTTAGGTGAGTTTGGCATAGTTTGCTATGGTTAGTAGCATTTTTTTGTAATTTAAAAGTGATTGGGTTTAGTTTGTTATGGTAAGGTATAGTTGGGGGTGATTTACGGTAGCCGAGGTAATTTAGGTGATTCTGGTATAGTTTGTTAGGATTTTTAGCATTTTTTTGTAATTTTAAAGTGATTGGGCTTAGTTTGTTGCTGTAAATTGTAGTTGGGAATGATTTTTGTTAGCCGAAGTAATTTAGGTGAGTTTGGCATAGTTTGCTATGGTTAGTAGCATTTTTTTGTAATCTAAAAGTGATTGGGTTTGGTTTGTCTGGCATAGTTTGTTATGATTTGTACACCTTTTTTTGTAATTATAAGCTGATATGGTTTGGTTTGTTGTGGTAAGGGATAGTTGGGGGTGATTTACGGTAGCCGATGTAATTTAGGTGATTCTGGTATAGTTTGTTAAGATTTTTAGCATTTTTTTGTAGTAGTAAAGTGATTGGGTTTAGTTTGTTATGGTAAGGTATAGTTGGGGGTGATTTACGGTAGCCGAGGTAATTTAGGTGATTCTGGTATAGTTTGTTAGGATTTTTAGCATTTTTTTGTAATTTTAAAGTGATTGGGCTTAGTTTGTTGCTGTAAATTGTAGTTGGGAATGATTTTTGATAGCCGAAGTAATTTAGGTGAGTTTGGCATAGTTTGCTATGGTTAGTAGCATTTTTTTGTAATTTAAAAGTGATTGGGTTTGGTTCGTCTGGCATAGTTTGTTATGATTTGTACAACTTGTTTTGTAATTTTAAGATGATATGGTTTGGTTTGTTGTGGTAAGGGATTGTTGGGGGTGATTTACGGTAGCCGAAGTAATTTAGGTGATTCTGGTATAGTTTGTTATGATTTTTAGCATTTTTTTGTAATTTTAAAGTGATTGGGCTTAGTTTGTTGCTGTAAAGTGTAGTTGGGGGTGATTTTTGATAGCCGAAGTAATTTAGGTGAGTTTGGCATAGTTTGCTATGGTTAGTTGCATTTTTTTGTAATTTAAAAGTGATTGGGTTTAGTTTGTTTTGGTAAGGGTTAGTTGGTGATGATTTATGGTAGCCGAAGAAATTTAGGTGAGTTTGGCATAGTTTGCTATGGTTACTAGCATTTTTTTGTAATTTAAAAGTGATTGGGTTTAGTTTGTTGTGGTAAGAGTTAGTTGGTGATGATTTAGAGTAGCCGAAGTAATTTAGGTGAGTTTGGCATAGTTTGTTATGATTTGTACACCTTTTTTTGTAATTATAAGCTGATATGGTTTGGTTTGTTGTGGTAAGGGATAGTTGGGGGTGATTTACGGTAGCCGAAGTAATTTAGGTGATTCTGGTATAGTTTGTTAAGATTTTTAGCATTTTTTTGTAATTTTAAAGTGATTGGGCTTATTTTGTTGCTGTAAAGTGTAGTTGGGGGTGATTTTTGATAGCCGAAGTAATTTAGGTTAGTTTGGCATAGTTTGCTATGGTTAGTAGCATTTTTTTGTAATTTAAAAGTGATTGGGTTTAGTTTGTTGTGGTAAGGGATAGTTGGGGGTGATTTACGGTAGCCGAAGTAATTTAGGTGATTCTGGTATAGTTTGTTATGATTTTTAGCTTTTTTTTGTAATTTTAAAGTGATTGAGCTTAGTTTGTTGCTGTAAAGTGTACTTGGGGGTGATTTTTGATAGCCGAAGTAATTTAGGTGCGTTTGGCATAGTTTGCTATGGTTAGAAGCATTTTTTTGTAATTTATAAGTGATTGGGTTTAGTTTGTTGTGGTATGGGTTAGTTGGTGATGACTTATGGTAGCCGAAGTAATTTAGGTGAGTTTGGCATAGTTTGCTATGGTTACTAGCATTTTTTTGTAATTAAATAATGATTGGGTTTAGTTTGTTGTGGTAAGGGTTAGTTGGTGATGATTTAGAGTAGCCGAAGTAATCTAGGTAAGTCTGGCATAGTTTGTTATGATTTGTACACCTTTTTTTGTAATTTTAAGATGATATGGTTTGGTTTGTTGTGGTAAGGGATAGTTGGGGGTGATTTACGGTAGCCGAAGTAATTTAGGTGGTTCAGGTATAGCTTGTTATTATTTTTAGCATTTTTTTGTAATTTTAAGGTGATTGGGCTTAGTTTGTTCCTGTAAAGTGTTGTTGAGTGTGATTTTGGATAGCCGAAGTAATTTAGGTAAGTTTGGCATAGTTTGCTATGGTTAGTAGCATTTTTTTGTAATTTAAAAGTGATTGGGTTTAGTTTGATGTGGTAAGGTATAGTTGGGGGTGATTTACGGTAGCCGAAGTAATTTAGGTGATTCTGGTATAGTTTGTTATTATTTTTAGCATTTTTTTGTAATTTTAAAGAGATTGGGTTTAGTTTGTTGCTGTAAAGTGTAGTTGGGGGTAATTTTTGATAGCCGAAGTAATTTAGGTGAGTTTGGCATAGTTTGCTATGGTTAGTAGCATTTTTTTGTAATTTAAAAGTGATTAGGTTTAGTTTGTTGTGGTAAGGGTTAGTTGGTGATGATTTATGGTAGCCGAAATAATTTAGGTGAGTTTGGCATAGTTTGCTATGGTTACTAGCATTTTTTTGTAATTTAAAAGTGATTGGGTTTAGTTTGTTGTGGTAAGGGTTATTTGGTGATGATTTAGAGTAGCCGAAGTAATTTAGGTGAGTCTGGCATAGTTTGTTATGATTTGTACACCTTTTTTTGTAATTTTAAGATGATATGGTTTGGTTTGTTGTGGTAAGGGATAGTTGGGGGCGATTTAGAGTAGCCGAAGTAATTTAGGTGAGTCTGGCATAGTTTGTTATGATTTGTACACCTTTTTTTTAATTTTAAGATGATATGGTTTGGTTTGTTGTGGTAAGGGATAGTTGGGGGTGATTTACGGTAGCCGAAGTAATTTAGGTGATTCTGGTATAGTTTGTTATGATTTTTAGTTTTTTTTTGTAATTTTAAAGTGATTGGGCTTAGTTTGTTGCTGTAAAGTGTAGTTGGGGGTGATTTTTGATAGCCGAAGTAATTTAGGTAAGTTTGGCATAGTTTGCTATGGTTAGTAGCATTTTTTTGTAATTTAAAAGTGATTGGGTTTAGTTTGTTGTGGTAAGGGATAGTTGGGGGTGATTTACGGTAGCCGATGTAATTTAGGTGATTCTGGTATAGTTTGTTATGATTTTTAACATTTTTTTGTAATTTTAAAGTGATTGGGTTTAGTTTGTTGCTGTAAAGTGTAATTGGGGGTGATTTTTGATAGCCGAAGTAATTTAGGTGCGTTTGGCATAGTTTGCTATGGTTAGAAGCATTTTTTTGTAATTTATAAGTGATTGGGTTTAGTTTGTTGTGGTATGGGTTAGTTGGTGATGACTTATGGTAGCCGAAGTAATTTAGGTGAGTTTGGCATAGTTTGCTATGGTTACTAGCATTTTTTTGTAATTAAATAATGATTGGGTTTAGTTTGTTGTGGTAAGGGTTAGTTGGTGATGATTTAGAGTAGCCGAAGTAATCTAGGTAAGTCTGGCATAGTTTGTTATGATTTGTACACCTTTTTTTGTAATTTTAAGATGATATGGTTTGGTTTGTTGTGGTAAGGGATAGTTGGGGGTGATTTACGGTAGCCGAAGTAATTTAGGTGGTTCAGGTATAGCTTGTTATTATTTTTAGCATTTTTTTGTAATTTTAAGGTGATTGGGCTTAGTTTGTTCCTGTAAAGTGTTGTTGAGTGTGATTTTGGATAGCCGAAGTAATTTAGGTAAGTTTGGCATAGTTTGCTATGGTTAGTAGCATTTTTTTGTAATTTAAAAGTGATTGGGTTTAGTTTGATGTGGTAAGGTATAGTTGGGGGTGATTTACGGTAGCCGAAGTAATTTAGGTGATTCTGGTATAGTTTGTTATTATTTTTAGCATTTTTTTGTAATTTTAAAGAGATTGGGTTTAGTTTGTTGCTGTAAAGTGTAGTTGGGGGTAATTTTTGATAGCCGAAGTAATTTAGGTGAGTTTGGCATAGTTTGCTATGGTTAGTAGCATTTTTTTGTAATTTAAAAGTGATTAGGTTTAGTTTGTTGTGGTAAGGGTTAGTTGGTGATGATTTATGGTAGCCGAAATAATTTAGGTGAGTTTGGCATAGTTTGCTATGGTTACTAGCATTTTTTTGTAATTTAAAAGTGATTGGGTTTAGTTTGTTGTGGTAAGGGTTATTTGGTGATGATTTAGAGTAGCCGAAGTAATTTAGGTGAGTCTGGCATAGTTTGTTATGATTTGTACACCTTTTTTTGTAATTTTAAGATGATATGGTTTGGTTTGTTGTGGTAAGGGATAGTTGGGGGCGATTTAGAGTAGCCGAAGTAATTTAGGTGAGTCTGGCATAGTTTGTTATGATTTGTACACCTTTTTTTTAATTTTAAGATGATATGGTTTGGTTTGTTGTGGTAAGGGATAGTTGGGGGTGATTTACGGTAGCCGAAGTAATTTAGGTGATTCTGGTATAGTTTGTTATGATTTTTAGTTTTTTTTTGTAATTTTAAAGTGATTGGGCTTAGTTTGTTGCTGTAAAGTGTAGTTGGGGGTGATTTTTGATAGCCGAAGTAATTTAGGTAAGTTTGGCATAGTTTGCTATGGTTAGTAGCATTTTTTTGTAATTTAAAAGTGATTGGGTTTAGTTTGTTGTGGTAAGGGATAGTTGGGGGTGATTTACGGTAGCCGATGTAATTTAGGTGATTCTGGTATAGTTTGTTATGATTTTTAACATTTTTTTGTAATTTTAAAGTGATTGGGTTTAGTTTGTTGCTGTAAAGTGTAATTGGGGGTGATTTTTGATAGCCGAAGTAATTTAGGTAAGTTTGGCATAATTTGCTATGGTTAGTAGCATTTTTTTGTAATTTAAAAGTGACTTGGTTTAGTTTGTTGTGGTAAGGGTTAGTTGGTGATGATTTAGAGTAGCCGAAGTAATTTAGGTGAGTCTGGTATAGTTTGTTATGATTTTTAGCATTTTTTTGTAATTTTAAAGTGATTGGGCTTAGTTTGTTGCTGTAAAGTGTAGTTAGGGGTGATTTTTGATATCCGAAGTAATTTAGGTGAGTTTGGCATAGTTTGCTATGGTTAGTAGCATTTTTTTGTAATTTAAAAGTGATTGGGTTTGGTTTGTCTGGCATAGTTTGTTATGATTTGTACACCTTTTTTTGTAATTTTAAGATGATATGGTTTGGTTTGTTGTGGTAAGAGATAGTTGGGGGTTATTTACGGTAGCCGAAGTAATTTAGGTGATTCTGGTATAGTTTGTTATGATTTTTAGCATTTTTTTGTAATTTTAAAGTGATTGGGCTTAGTTTGTTGCTGTAAAGTGTAGTTGGGGGTGATTTTTGATAGCCGAAGTAATTTAGGTGAGTTTGGCAGAGTTTGCTATGGTTAGTAGCATTTTTTTGTAATATAAAGGTGATTGGGTTTAGTTTGTTGTGGTAAGGGTTAGTTGGTGATGATTTATGGTAGCCGAAGTAATTTAGGTAAGTTTGGCATAGTTTGCTATGGTTACTAGCATTTTTTTGTAATTTAAAAGTGATTGGGTTTTGTTTGTTGTGGTAAGGGTTAGTTGGTGATGATTTATGTTAGCCGAAGTAATTTAGGTGAGTTTGGCATAGTTTGCTATGGTTACTAGCATTTTTTTGTAATTTAAAAGTGATTGGGTTTAGTTTGTTGTGGTAAGGGTTAGTTGGTGATGATTTAGAGTAGCTGAAGTAATTTAGGTGAGTCTGGCATAGTTTGTTATGATTTGTACACCTTTTTTTGTAATTTTAAGATGATATGGTTTGGTTTGTTGTGGTAAGAGATAGTTGGGGGTGATTTACGTTAGCCGAAGTAATTTAGGTGATTCTGGTATAGTTTGTTATGAATTTTAGCATTTTTTTGTAATTTTAAAGTGATTGGGCTTAGTTTGTTGCTGTAAAGTGTAGTTGATGGTGATTTTTGATAGCCGAAGTAATTTATGTGAGTTTGGCATAGTTTGCTAGGGTTAGTAGCATTTTTTTGTAATATAAAGGTGATTGGGTTTAGTTTGTTGTGGTAAGGGTTAGTTGGTGATGATTTATGGTAGCCGAAGTAATTTAGGTAAGTTTGGCATAGTTTGCTATGGTTACTAGCATTTTTTTTAATTTAAAAGTGATTGGGTTTAGTTTGTTGTGGTAAGGGTTAGTTGGTGATGATTTAGAGTAGCCGAAGTAATTTAGGAGAGTCTGGCATAGTTTGTTATGATTTGTACACTTTTTGTTGTAATTTTAAGTTGATATGGTTTGGTTTGTTGTGGTAAGGGATAGTTGGGGGTGATTTACGGTAGCCGAAGTAATTTAGGTGATTCTGGTATAGTTTGTTATGATTTTTAGCATTTTTTTGTAATTTTAAAGTGTTTGGGCTTAGTTTGTTGCTGTAAAGTGTAGTTGGGGGTGATTTTTGATAGCCGAAGTAATTTAGGTGAGTTTGGCATAGTTTGCTATGGTTAGTAGCATTTTTTTGTAATTTAAAAGTGATTGGGTTTAGTTTGTTATGGTAAGGTATAGTTGGGGGTGATTTACGGTAGCCGAGGTAATTTAGGTGATTCTGGTATAGTTTGTTATGATTTTTAGCATTTTTTTGTAATTTTAAAGTGATTGGGCTTAGTTTGTTGCTGTAAAGTGTAGTTGGGAATGATTTTTGATAGCCGAAGTAATTAAGGTGAGTTTGGCATAGTTTGCTATGGTTAGTAGCATTTTTTTGTAATTTAAAAGTGATTGGGTTTGGTTTGTCTGGCATAGTTTGTTATGATTTGTACACCTTGTTTTGTAATTTTAAGATGATATGGTTTGGTTTGTTGTGGTAAGGGATAGTTGGGGATGATTTACGGTAGCCGAAGTAATTTAGGTGATTCTGGTATAGTTTTTTATGATTTTTAGCATTTTTTTGTAATTTTAAAGTGATTGGGCTTAATTTGTTGCTGTAAAGTGTATTTCGGGGTGATTTTTGATAGCCGAAGTAATTTAGGTGAGTTTGGCATAGTTTGCTATGGTTAGTTGCATTTTTTTGTAATTTAAAAGTGATTGGGTTTAGTTTGTTGTGGTAAGGGTTAGTTGGTGATGATTTATGGTAGCCGAAGAAATTTAGGTGAGTTTGGCATAGTTTGCTATGGTTACTAGCATTTTTTTGTAATTTAAAAGTGATTGGGTTTAGTTTGTTGTGGTAAGAGTTAGTTGGTGATGATTTAGAGTAGCCGAAGTAATTTAGGTGAGTTTGGCATAGTTTGTTATGATTTGTACACCTTTTTTTGTAATTATAAGCTGATATGGTTTGGTTTGTTGTGGTAAGGGATAGTTGGGGGTGATTTACGGTAGCCGAAGTAATTTAGGTGATTCTGGTATAGTTTGTTATGATTTTTAGCATTTTTTTGTAATTTTAAAGTGATTGGGCTTATTTTGTTGCTGTAAAGTGTAGTTGGGGGTGATTTTTGATAGCCGAAGTAATTTAGGTGAGTTTGGCATAGTTTGCTATGGTTAGTAGCATTTTTTTGTAATTTATAAGTGACTAGCTGAATGTACCCGGCGTTGTCCGGACGTAGATTAAATAAACTCAGTGTTGACTAAAGTGGTGATGTTGACTAATCGACATTATAATACAATTAAACAGGAATGCTCTACTTTTCCAATCACAAAATAAACAAATATGCTGAAATTAACCTGCGTTGCCAGGACCGGGTACTCCAATATGATTTGGACAAAGAGGATACCTTGGTTGATATCTGAGATGAAAAATTTTGAATAGTCTCTTTAGGCAGTTGTTCTATAAGCGATTCCAGGAAATCGAAATTAACTTTATATAATTTTAGGTCAAATCGAAGTTTACAAATTAGCTGATCATGTTATGATAAAATTGAAAACACAATGGAACAATTCCTCTTGCTGCAGTCAACTCACAAACAGAACAGTATGTAGATGATTTTGACTTATCTCCGGAATAAACAAACACTTATCTCCTTCTGAACTGCACAAAAATTATTACAACCTGGCCCTAACTGGTTGGACAATTAAAGTGCGAACCTTTTGAGCTCCCTTTCTAGTATTAAAATTTTGGTATGTGGTAAAATGTGGTATTTTATGGTATTTGTGCATCGCTAGATTTTCAAACTTGTCCATCTTAGTTATAAATGATGTAAAGCAATAATGAACACAATGTATTTACGTAAAATGAACAGTGTAAAACGCGTATCAATGTCAGTAATGTCTGGTCCAACGCTGTAAATTTTGGATTTCAGCCGAGGCAGATTTGGTGAAAAATAAATACACCATTATCATTAACTGAACGGTCGTCCGGTACGACGAAGGTGATTGGGAACAAATTTTGTTAACGGTAAAATTAACATTCTAAAATAAATAAATATTTTGACGGGAATATGGTGGATGTAAAAATATTATTCGGTCTCTCCGACGGACTCACACCTGTTTACATTAACACACACTTGTTGAACAATTAAAGTGCCAACCTATTGAGCTTCCGTTCCAGTATTAAAATATCAATACCAATACCATAGATATAAAAAAAGACAATTTCCATAACCTTTCATAATACGGTGTGGTATTTGTACATCGCTAGATTTTCAAACTTCTCCATCTTAGTTATAAATGATGTAAAGCAATAATAAAAACAGTGAACGTAAAATAAATAGTGTAAAACGTGTATAAGCACATAATTATTAAGGGTATGAATGTCAGTGATCTCTGGTACATACAACGGTGAAAATTTCGGATTTCAGCCGGAGCAAATTTGGTGAAAAACAAATACACCACTACCATTAACTGAAAGTAAAAATTAGCGTACAAATATAAGTGGAATCCGGTTCGACGCTGGTAATTTTTCGAAAATTGATTGGGGGCAGATTTGGTTAACGCGAGGATCAAATGTTAAATTAAAATACTTTATTTGATAGCGGTAGACCTTCGAACAATGATGCGTCGCCTCATCGAATTTGGCGACTTTGCGAACAGTTTCCGACGCTGGAGCAGCAATTTTCACAATTGTAGTTGTGCTAAAATTAAACACCGCGATCGAGTACTGCTTCACACGCTGAACCAGCAATTCTCGAATTCTAAGAAACGATAAGAAAGGCTTATCCAACGCTTGGTATGTGCGAATTTCTGCATAAATACTCAATCAAACTAAATCGAGCATCGCCTTTTCACGTTTGTGACCTTGCCCTTGACGTGGCTGGCTCCAGCTGCTTCAATAATGTAAAAATCTTATTCGGCCTCTCCAATAAACTCACATTTGTTTACATTAACACGCATTCCCTCATGGACTTCTGACGAATTACAAACAAATATTGCAACTTCAAGTGTTCCATTTAATTTCGTTTCTGGGTGCAAGCTCCTTTCTTTTCACTCTAGTCAGTCTAAACTTATTATACAGAGTTTTATTTTCAAATCCAGGCGCTCTAAAAAATTTTGTCGTTGTTTTCCAAAGTTTCAAGAGAAGGAGAGTTGACATAGAAGCTAAATTATTCCAAATTATACCCATTTAGTTCTCTGACAACGTTAAAGACAATGTTGAAATATATAGATACAAAATTTTACACCATAAAAACGAAGTATTTAGGAATTATGTATAAAAAAAGTCTTAAGTAAAAGTTATTCTTCGCTCTTGAGCTCTATTTCCGGTATTAAAAATGCAATAGGAAAGATAGTAAGAAAGACTATTTCCATCACTTTTCACGGGAATTATACATAGTGGTATTTGTTCTCCGCTTACTATTAGATTTTCAAACTGCTCCATCTTAGTTATAAATAATGCAGAACCATAATGAACGCAATGTACGTAAAATAAATAGTGTAAATCGTGTATAAGCACACAATACTTAAAATTTCGGATTTTGGCCGGAGCAGGTTTGGTGAAGAACAAATACACCACTATGATTAACTGAACGTAAAAATGAGCGTACGATAATAAGTGACGTCCGGTCCGACGCTGGAAATTTTTCGAAAATCGATTGGGGAGAGTTTTGGTTAACGGCAAGAACAAATCGGGAATATCGGGAATAAAATAATTTATTTAATAGCGATAGAACTTCGAATACCGATGCGTCGCCTCGACCTTGGCGACGTTGAGTACCAGCGTTTCAGACGCTGAAGCAGCAATTTTCACAAAGAGATTAATTTGTATGTACCAAATAATACTCGCACAGGTGTACTCGTATGGCCCGTCATAATTTTCACGAAATGAATTTAAAAAATTAACATTCTAAAGTAAATAAATATTTTGACAGGAATGTTAAAAATCTTATTCGGTCTCTCCAACAAACTAACACTTGTTTACATTAACATGCATTCCTTCATGGACCTGTGACGAATTACAAACAAATATCGAAATTTCGAGTGTTCCATGTCAGTCTGAACTTATTACACAGTGATATTTTCACATTCAGGCGCCCTAAATTATTTTGACGTTGATTTATAAAGTTTCCCTGGAAGGAGAGTAGTCAGCAGGTGCCTCGTCAGGGGTGGCAGGGTTGGCAGTGCCACTCCAAGTATAAATTTACTATCGAACACAAAGATAGTTCTGATTCAATTGCAGAATTTCGAATTTTTCCGATATTTTTACGAAACTCTAGCGCTTACACCGCCTTTATACCTCTTTAAAATTAAAAACCATAGAGCTGTTTATACAAATGCACGCATGTTGAAAAGGTAGGGCTTGCCCCGTCAGCGTGTTGCAATTCAGAAATACGTTTATGTTTGCATCTCAACTGGAACAAATATTTATTGGAAGGTGGAAGAGAATCAAAATAGGTATCAGCATATTTAATATTCAGAATAACGACTATTAGTCGATTTATGGTAGCCGAAGTAATTCAGGTGAGTTTGAGATAGTTTGCCATGGTTTGTAGCATTTTTCGTAATTTTAAAGTGATTGGGCTAATTTTGGGGTTGTAAGGGGTAGTTGGGGGTGATTTATGGTAGCCGAAGTAATTTAGGTGAGTTAGGCATAGTTTGCTATGATTTGTTGAATATTTTGTAATTTTAAAGTGATTGGGCTTATTTTGGGGTTGTAAAGGGTAGTTCGGGGTGATTTATGGTAGCCGAAGTAATTTAGGAAAGTTTGGCATAGTTTGCTACGGTTTGTAGAATTTTTTTGTAATTTTAAAGTGATTGAGCCTATTTTGGGGTGGTAAGGGGTAGTTGGGGGTGATTTATAGAAGCCAAAGTAATTTAAGTGAGTTTGGCATAGTTTGCTATGGTTTGTAGAATTTTTTTGTAATTTTAAAGTGATTGAGCCTATTTTGGGGTGGTAAGGAGTAGTTGGGGGTGATTTATGGAAGCCAAAGTAATTTAGATGAGTTTGGCATAGTTTGATATGGCTTGTAACATTTCTTGTAATTTTAAAGTGATTGGGCTGCGTTTGGGGTGGTAAGGGGTAGTTGGGGGTGATTTATGATAGCCGAAGTAATTTAAGTGAGTTTGGCATAGTTTGCTATGGTTTGTAGCATTTTTTGTAATTTTAAAGTGATTGGGTTTAGTTTGTGGTTGGTAAGGGGTAGTTGGGGGTGATTTATGATAGCCGAAGTAATTTAGGTGAGTTAGGCATAGTTTGCTATGATTTGTTGAATATTTTGTAATTTTAAAGTGATTGGGTTTATTTTGGGGTTGCAAGGGGTAGTTCGGGGTGATTTATGGTAGCCGAAGTAATTTAGGGGAATTTGGCATAGTTTGCTACGGTTTATAGAATTTTTTTGTAATTTTAAAGTGATTGAGCTTATTTTGGGGTGGTAAGGGGTATTTGGGGGTGATTTATGGAAGCCAAAGTAATTTAGATGAGTTTGGCATAGTTTGATATGGCTTGTAACATTTTTTGTAATTTTAAAGTGATTGGGCTGAGTTTGGGGTGGTAAGGGGTAGTTGGGGGTGATTTATGATAGCCGAAGTAATTTAAGTGAGTTTGGCATAGTTTGCTATCGTTTGTAGCATTTTTTGTAATTTTAAAGTGATTGGGCTTATTTTGGGGTGGTAAGGGGTAGTTGGGGGTGATTTATGGTAGCCGAAGTAATTTTGGTGAGTTAGGCATAGTTTGCTATGGTTTGTAGCATTTTTTTGTAATTTTAAAGTGATTGGGCTTATTTTGGGGTAGTAAGGGGTTGTTGGGGGTGATTTATGTTAGCCGAAGTAATTTAGGTGAGTTAGGCATAGTTTGCTATGGTTTGTAGCATTTTTTGTAATTTTAAAGTGATTGGGCTTATTTTGGGGTAGTGAGGGGTTGTAGGGGGTGATTTATGTTAGCCGAAGTAATTTAGGTGAGTTAGGCATAGTTTGCTATGGTTTGTAGCATTTTTTGTAATTTTAAAGTGATTGGGATGAGTTAGGGGTGGTAAGGGGTAGTTGGGGGTGATTTATGATAGCCGAAGTAATTTAAGTGAGTTTGGCATAGTTTGCTATGGTTTGTAGCATTTTTTGTAATTTTAAAGTGATTGGGCTTATTTTGGGGTAGTAAGGGGTTGTTGGGGGTGATTTATGTTAGCCGAAGTAATTTGGGTGAGTTAGGCATAGTTTGCTATGGTTTGTAGCATTTTTTGTAATTTTAAAGTGATTGGGATGAGTTGGGGGTGGTAAGGGGTAGTTGGGGGTGATTTATGATAGCCGAAGTAATTTAAGTGAGTTTGGCATAGTTTGCTATGGTTTGTAGCATTTTTTGTAATTTTAAAGTGATTGGGCTTATTTTGGGGTAGTAAGGGGTTGTTGGGGGTGATTTATGTTAGCCGAAGTAATTTAGGTGAGTTTGGCATAGTTTGCTATGGTTTGTAGCATTTTTTGTAATTTTAAAGTGATTGGGCTTATTTTTGGGTGGTAAGGGGTAGTTGGGGGTGATTTATGGTAGCCGAAGTAATTTAGGTGAGTTAGGCATAGTTTGCTATGGTTTGTAGCATTTTTTTGTAATTTTAAAGTGATTGGGCTTATTTTGGGGTAGTAAGGGGTTGTTGGGGGTGATTTATAGAAGCCAAAGTAATTTAAGTGAGTTTGGCATAGTTTGCTATGGTTTGTAGAATTTTTTTGTAATTTTAAAGTGATTGAGCCTATTTTGGGGGGTAAGGGGTAGTTGGGGGTGATTTATAGAAGCCAAAGTAATTTAAGTGAGTTTGGCATAGTTTGCTATGGTTTGTAGAATTTTTTTGTAATTTTAAAGTGATTGAGCCTATTTTGGGGTGGTAAGGAGTAGTTGGGGGTGATTTATGGAAGCCAAAGTAATTTAGATGAGTTTGGCATAGTTTGATATGGCTTGTAACATTTTTTGTAATTTTAAAGTGATTGGGCTGAGTTTGGGGTGGTAAGGGGTAGTTGGGGGTGATTTATGATAGCCGAAGTAATTTAAGTGAGTTTGGCATAGTTTGCTATGGTTTGTAACATTTTTTGTAATTTTAAAGTGATTGGGTTTAGTTTGTGGTTGGTAAGGGGTAGTTGGGGGTGATTTATGATAGCCGAAGTAATTTAGGTGAGTTAGGCATAGTTTGCTATGATTTGTTGAATATTTTGTAATTTTAAAGTGATTGGGTTTATTTTGTTGTTGCAAGGGGTAGTTCGGGGTGATTTATGGTAGCCGAAGTAATTTAGGGGAATTTGGCATAGTTTGCTACGGTTTGTAGAATTTTTTTGTAATTTTAAAGTGATTGAGCTTATTTTGGGGTGGTAAGGGGTAGTTGGGGGTGATTTATGGAAGCCAAAGTAATTTAGATGAGTTTGGCATAGTTTGATATGGCTTGTAACATTTTTTGTAATTTTAAAGTGATTGGGCTGAGTTTGGGGTGGTAAGGGGTAGTTGGGGGTGATTTATGATAGCCGAAGTAATTTAAGTGAGTTTGGCATAGTTTGCTATGGTTTGTAGCATTTTTTGTAATTTTAAAGTGATTGGGCTTATTTTGGGGTGGTAAGGGGTAGTTGGGGGTGATTTATGGTAGCCGAAGTAATTTTGGTGAGTTAGGCATAGTTTGCTATGGTTTGTAGCATTTTTTTGTAATTTTAAAGTGATTGGGCTTATTTTGGGGTAGTAAGGGGTTGTTGGGGGTGATTTATGTTAGCCGAAGTAATTTAGGTGAGTTAGGCATAGTTTGCTATGGTTTGTAGCATTTTTTGTAATTTTAAAGAGATTGGGCTTATTTTGGGGTAGTGAGGGGTTGTAGGGGGTGATTTAAGTTAGCCGAAGTAATTTAGGTGAGTTAGGCATAGTTTGCTATGGTTTGTAGCATTTTTTGTAATTTTAAAGTGATTGGGATGAGTTAGGGGTGGTAAGTGGTAGTTGGGGGTGATTTATGATAGCCGAAGTAATTTAAGTGAGTTTGGCATAGTTTGCTATGGTTTGTAGCATTTTTTGTAATTTTAAAGTGATTGGGCTTATTTTGGGGTAGTAAGGGGTTGTTGGGGGTGATTTATGTTAGCCGAAGTAATTTGGGTGAGTTAGGCATAGTTTGCTATGGTTTGTAGCATTTTTTGTAATTTTAAAGTGATTGGGATGAGTTGGGGGTGGTAAGGGGTAGTTGGGGGTGATTTATGATAGCAGAAGTAATTTAAGTGAGTTTGGCATAGTTTGCTATAGTTTGTAGCATTTTTTGTAATTTTAAAGTGATTGGGCTTATTTTGGGGTAGTAAGGGGTTGTTGGGGGTGATTTATGTTAGCCGAAGTAATTTAGGTGAGTTTGGCATAGTTTGCTATGGTTTGTAGCATTTTTTGTAATTTTAAAGTGATTGGGCTTATTTTTGGGTGGTAAGGGGTAGTTGGGGGTGATTTATGGTAGCCGAAGTAATTTAGGTGAGTTAGGCATAGTTTGCTATGGTTTGTAGCATTTTTTTGTAATTTTAAAATGATTGGGCTTATTTTGGGGTAGTAAGGGGTTGTTGGGGGTGATTTATAGAAGCCAAAGTAATTTAAGTGAGTTTGGCATAGTTTGCTATGGTTTGTAGAATTTTTTTGTAATTTTAAAGTGATTGAGCCTATTTTGGGGTGGTAAGGAGTAGTTGGGGGTGATTTATGGAAGCCAAAGTAATTTAGATGAGTTTGGCATAGTTTGATATGGCTTGTAACATTTTTTGTAATTTTAAAGTGATTGCGCTGAGTTTGGGGTGGTAAGGGGTAGTTGGGGGTGATTTATGATAGCCGAAGTAATTTAAGTGAGTTTGGCATAGTTTGCTATGGTTTGTAGCATTTTTTGTAATTTTAAAGTGATTGGGTTTAGTTTGTGGTTGGTAAGGGGTAGTTGCGGGTGATTTATGGTAGCCGAAGTAATTTTGGTGAGTTAGGCATAGTTTGCTATGGTTTGTAGCATTTTTTTGTAATTTTAAAGTGATTGGGCTTATTTTGGGGTAGTAAGGGGTTGTTGGGGGTGATTTATGTTAGCCGAAGTAATTTAGGTGAGTTTGGCATAGTTTGCTATGGTTTGTAGCATTTTTTGTAATTTTAAAGTGATTGGGCTTATTTTGGGGTGGTAAGGGGTAGTTGGGGGTGATTTATGGTAGCCGAAGTAATTTAGGTGAGTTAGGCATAGTTTGCTATGGTTTGTAGCATTTTTTTGTAATTTTAAAGTGATTGGGCTTATTTTGGGGTAGTAAGGGGTTGTTGGGGGTGATTTATGTTAGCCGAAGTAATTTAGGTGAGTTAGGCATAGTTTGCTATGGTTTGTAGTATTTTTTGTAATTTTAAAGTGATTGGGATGAGTTAGGGGTGGTAAGGGGTAGTTGGGGGTGATTTATGATAGCCGAAGTAATTTAAGTGAGTTTGGCATAGTTTGCTATGGTTTGTAGCATTTTTTGTAATTTTAAAGTGATTGGGCTTATTTTGGGGTGGTAAGGGGTAGTTGGGGGTGATTTATGGTAGCCGAAGTAATTTTGGTGAGTTAGGCATAGTTTGCTATGGTTTGTAGCATTTTTTTGTAATTTTAAAGTGATTGGGCTTATTTTGGGGTAGTAAGGGGTTGTTGGGGGTGATTTATGTTAGCCGAAGTAATTTAGGTGAGTTAGGCATAGTTTGCTATGGTTTGTAGCATTTTTTGTAATTTTAAAGTGATTGGGCTTATTTTGGGGTAGTGAGGGGTTGTAGGGGGTGATTTATGTTAGCCGAAGTAATTTAGGTGAGTTAGGCATAGTTTGCTATGGTTTGTAGCATTTTTTGTAATTTTAAAGTGATTGGGATGAGTTAGGGGTGGTAAGGGGTAGTTGGGGGTGATTTATGATAGCCGAAGTAATTTAAGTGAGTTTGGCATAGTTTTCTATGGTTTGTAGCATTTTTTGTAATTTTAAAGTGATTGGGCTTATTTTGGGGTAGTAAGGGGTTGTTGGGGGTGATTTATATTAGCCGAAGTAATTTGGGTGAGTTAGGCATAGTTTGCTATGGTTTGTAGCATTTTTTGTAATTTTAAAGTGATTGGGATGAGATGGGGGTGGTAAGGGGTAGTTGGGGGTGATTTATGATAGCCGAAGTAATTTAAGTGAGTTTGGCATAGTTTGCTATGGTTTGTAGCATTTTTTGTAATTTTAAAGTGATTGGGCTTATTTTGGGGTAGTAAGGGGTTGTTGGGGGTGATTTATGTTAGCCGAAGTAATTTAGGTGAGTTTGGCATAGTTTGCTATGGTTTGTAGCATTTTTTGTAATTTTAAAGTGATTGGGCTTATTTTGGGGTGGTAAGGGGTAGTTGGGGGTGATTTATGGTAGCCGAAGTAATTTAGGTGAGTTAGGCATAGTTTGCTATGGTTTGTAGCATTTTTTTGTAATTTTAAAGTGATTGGGCTTATTTTGGGGTAGTAAGGGGTTGTTGGGGGTGATTTATAGAAGCCAAAGTAATTTAAGTGAGTTTGGCATAGTTTGCTATGGTTTGTAGAATTTTTTTGTAATTTTAAAGTGATTGAGCCTATTTTGGGGTGGTAAGGAGTAGTTGGGGGTGATTTATGGAAGCCAAAGTAATTTAGATGAGTTTGGCATAGTTTGATATGGCTTGTAACATTTTTTGTAATTTTAAAGTGATTGGGCTGAGTTTGGGGTGGTAAGGGGTAGTTGGGGGTGATTTATGATAGCCGAAGTAATTTAAGTGAGTTTGGCATAGTTTGCTATGGTTTGTAGCATTTTTTGTAATTTTAAAGAGATTGGGCTTATTTTGGGGTAGTGAGGGGTTGTAGGGGGTGATTTAAGTTAGCCGAAGTAATTTAGGTGAGTTAGGCATAGTTTGCTATGGTTTGTAGCATTTTTTGTAATTTTAAAGTGATTGGGATGAGTTAGGGGTGGTAAGTGGTAGTTGGGGGTGATTTATGATAGCCGAAGTAATTTAAGTGAGTTTGGCATAGTTTGCTATGGTTTGTAGCATTTTTTGTAATTTTAAAGTGATTGGGCTTATTTTGGGGTAGTAAGGGGTTGTTGGGGGTGATTTATGTTAGCCGAAGTAATTTGGGTGAGTTAGGCATAGTTTGCTATGGTTTGTAGCATTTTTTGTAATTTTAAAGTGATTGGGATGAGTTGGGGGTGGTAAGGGGTAGTTGGGGGTGATTTATGATAGCAGAAGTAATTTAAGTGAGTTTGGCATAGTTTGCTATGGTTTGTAGCATTTTTTGTAATTTTAAAGTGATTGGGCTTATTTTGGGGTAGTAAGGGGTTGTTGGGGGTGATTTATGTTAGCCGAAGTAATTTAGGTGAGTTTGGCATAGTTTGCTATGGTTTGTAGCATTTTTTGTAATTTTAAAGTGATTGGGCTTATTTTTGGGTGGTAAGGGGTAGTTGGGGGTGATTTATGGTAGCCGAAGTAATTTAGGTGAGTTAGGCATAGTTTGCTATGGTTTGTAGCATTTTTTTGTAATTTTAAAATGATTGGGCTTATTTTGGGGTAGTAAGGGGTTGTTGGGGGTGATTTATAGAAGCCAAAGTAATTTAAGTGAGTTTGGCATAGTTTGCTATGGTTTGTAGAATTTTTTTGTAATTTTAAAGTGATTGAGCCTATTTTGGGGTGGTAAGGAGTAGTTGGGGGTGATTTATGGAAGCCAAAGTAATTTAGATGAGTTTGGCATAGTTTGATATGGCTTGTAACATTTTTTGTAATTTTAAAGTGATTGCGCTGAGTTTGGGGTGGTAAGGGGTAGTTGGGGGTGATTTATGATAGCCGAAGTAATTTAAGTGAGTTTGGCATAGTTTGCTATGGTTTGTAGCATTTTTTGTAATTTTAAAGTGATTGGGTTTAGTTTGTGGTTGGTAAGGGGTAGTTGCGGGTGATTTATGGTAGCCGAAGTAATTTTGGTGAGTTAGGCATAGTTTGCTATGGTTTGTAGCATTTTTTTGTAATTTTAAAGTGATTGGGCTTATTTTCGGGTAGTAAGGGGTTGTTGGGGGTGATTTATGTTAGCCGAAGTAATTTAGGTGAGTTTGGCATAGTTTGCTATGGTTTGTAGCATTTTTTGTAATTTTAAAGTGATTGGGCTTATTTTGGGGTGGTAAGGGGTAGTTGGGGGTGATTTATGGTAGCCGAAGTAATTTAGGTGAGTTAGGCATAGTTTGCTATGGTTTGTAGCATTTTTTTGTAATTTTAAAGTGATTGGGCTTATTTTGGGGTAGTAAGGGGTTGTTGGGGGTGATTTATGTTAGCCGAAGTAATTTAGGTGAGTTAGGCATAGTTTGCTATGGTTTGTAGTATTTTTTGTAATTTTAAAGTGATTGGGATGAGTTAGGGGTGGTAAGGGGTAGTTGGGGGTGATTTATGATAGCCGAAGTAATTTAAGTGAGTTTGGCATAGTTTGCTATGGTTTGTAGCATTTTTTGTAATTTTAAAGTGATTGGGCTTATTTTGGGGTGGTAAGGGGTAGTTGGGGGTGATTTATGGTAGCCGAAGTAATTTTGGTGAGTTAGGCATAGTTTGCTATGGTTTGTAGCATTTTTTTGTAATTTTAAAGTGATTGGGCTTATTTTGGGGTAGTAAGGGGTTGTTGGGGGTGATTTATGTTAGCCGAAGTAATTTAGGTGAGTTAGGCATAGTTTGCTATGGTTTGTAGCATTTTTTGTAATTTTAAAGTGATTGGGCTTATTTTGGGGTAGTGAGGGGTTGTAGGGGGTGATTTATGTTAGCCGAAGTAATTTAGGTGAGTTAGGCATAGTTTGCTATGGTTTGTAGCATTTTTTGTAATTTTAAAGTGATTGGGATGAGTTAGGGGTGGTAAGGGGTAGTTGGGGGTGATTTATGATAGCCGAAGTAATTTAAGTGAGTTTGGCATAGTTTTCTATGGTTTGTAGCATTTTTTGTAATTTTAAAGTGATTGGGCTTATTTTGGGGTAATAAGGGGTTGTTGGGGGTGATTTATATTAGCCGAAGTAATTTGGGTGAGTTAGGCATAGTTTGCTATGGTTTGTAGCATTTTTTGTAATTTTAAAGTGATTGGGATGAGATGGGGGTGGTAAGGGGTAGTTGGGGGTGATTTATGATAGCCGAAGTAATTTAAGTGAGTTTGGCATAGTTTGCTATGGTTTGTAGCATTTTTTGTAATTTTAAAGTGATTGGGCTTATTTTGGGGTAGTAAGGGGTTGTTGGGGGTGATTTATGTTAGCCGAAGTAATTTAGGTGAGTTTGGCATAGTTTTGCTATGGTTTGTAGCATTTTTTGTAATTTTAAAGTGATTGGGCTTATTTTGGGGTGGTAAGGGGTAGTTGGGGGTGAATTTATGGTAGCCGAAGTAATTTAGGTGAGTTAGGCATAGTTTGCTATGGTTTGTAGCATTTTTTTGTAATTTTAAAGTGATTGGGCTTATTTTGGGGTAGTAAGGGGTTGTTGGGGGTGATTTATAGAAGCCAAAGTAATTTAAGTGAGTTTGGCATAGTTTGCTATGGTTTGTAGAATTTTTTTTGTAATTTTAAAGTGATTGAGCCTATTTTGGGGTGGTAAGGAGTAGTTGGGGGTGATTTATGGAAGCCAAAGTAATTTAGATGAGTTTGGCATAGTTTGATATGGCTTGTAACATTTTTTGTAATTTTAAAGTGATTGGGCTGAGTTTGGGGTGGTAAGGGGTAGTTGGGGGTGAATTTATGATAGCCGAAGTAATTTAAGTGAGTTTGGCATAGTTTGCTATGGTTTGTAGCATTTTTTGTAATTTTAAAGAGATTGGGCTTATTTTGGGGTAGTGAGGGGTTGTAGGGGGTGATTTAAGTTAGCCGAAGTAATTTAGGTGAGTTAGGCATAGTTTGCTATGGTTTGTAGCATTTTTTTGTAATTTAAAGTGATTGGGATGAGTTAGGGGTGGTAAGTGGTAGTTGGGGGTGATTTATGATAGCCGAAGTAATTTAAGTGAGTTTGGCATAGTTTGCTATGGTTTGTAGCATTTTTTGTAATTTTAAAGTGATTGGGCTTATTTTGGGGTAGTAAGGGGTTGTTGGGGGTGATTTATGTTAGCCGAAGTAATTTGGGTGAGTTAGGCATAGTTTGCTATGATTTGTAGCATTTTTTGTAATTTTAAAGTGATTGGGATGAGTTGGGGGTGGTAAGGGGTAGTTGGGGGTGATTTATGATAGCAGAAGTAATTTAAGTGAGTTTGGCATAGTTTGCTATGGTTTGTAGCATTTTTTGTAATTTTAAAGTGATTGGGCTTATTTTGGGGTAGTAAGGGGTTGTTGGGGGTGATTTATGTTAGCCGAAGTAATTTAGGTGAGTTTGGCATAGTTTGCTATGGTTTGTAGCATTTTTTGTAATTTTAAAGTGATTGGGCTTATTTTTGGGTGGTAAGGGGTAGTTGGGGGTGATTTATGGTAGCCGAAGTAATTTAGGTGAGTTAGGCATAGTTTGCTATGGTTTGTAGCATTTTTTTGTAATTTTAAAATGATTGGGCTTATTTTGGGGTAGTAAGGGGTTGTTGGGGGTGATTTATAGAAGCCAAAGTAATTTAAGTGAGTTTGGCATAGTTTGCTATGGTTTGTAGAATTTTTTTGTAATTTTAAAGTGATTGAGCCTATTTTGGGGTGGTAAGGAGTAGTTGGGGGTGATTTATGGAAGCCAAAGTAATTTAGATGAGTTTGGCATAGTTTGATATGGCTTGTAACATTTTTTGTAATTTTAAAGTGATTGCGCTGAGTTTGGGGTGGTAAGGGGTAGTTGGGGGTGATTTATGATAGCCGAAGTAATTTAAGTGAGTTTGGCATAGTTTGCTATGGTTTGTAGCATTTTTTGTAATTTTAAAGTGATTGGGTTTAGTTTGTGGTTGGTAAGGGGTAGTTGCGGGTGATTTATGGTAGCCGAAGTAATTTTGGTGAGTTAGGCATAGTTTGCTATGGTTTGTAGCATTTTTTTGTAATTTTAAAGTGATTGGGCTTATTTTGGGGTAGTAAGGGGTTGTTGGGGGTGATTTATGTTAGCCGAAGTAATTTAGGTGAGTTTGGCATAGTTTGCTATGGTTTGTAGCATTTTTTGTAATTTTAAAGTGATTGGGCTTATTTTGGGGTGGTAAGGGGTAGTTGGGGGTGATTTATGGTAGCCGAAGTAATTTAGGTGAGTTAGGCATAGTTTGCTATGGTTTGTAGCATTTTTTGTAATTTTAAAGTGATTGGGCTTATTTTGGGGTAGTGAGGGGTTGTAGGGGGTGATTTATGTTAGCCGAAGTAATTTAGGTGAGTTAGGCATAGTTTGCTATGGTTTGTAGCATTTTTTGTAATTTTAAAGTGATTGGGATGAGTTAGGGGTGGTAAGGGGTAGTTGGGGGTGATTTATGATAGCCGAAGTAATTTAAGTGAGTTTGGCATAGTTTTCTATGGTTTGTAGCATTTTTTGTAATTTTAAAGTGATTGGGCTTATTTTGGGGTAGTAAGGGGTTGTTGGGGGTGATTTATATTAGCCGAAGTAATTTGGGTGAGTTAGGCATAGTTTGCTATGGTTTGTAGCATTTTTTGTAATTTTAAAGTGATTGGGATGAGATGGGGGTGGTAAGGGGTAGTTGGGGGTGATTTATGATAGCCGAAGTAATTTAAGTGAGTTTGGCATAGTTTGCTATGGTTTGTAGCATTTTTTGTAATTTTAAAGTGATTGGGCTTATTTTGGGGTAGTAAGGGGTTGTTGGGGGTGATTTATGTTAGCCGAAGTAATTTAGGTGAGTTTGGCATAGTTTGCTATGGTTTGTAGCATTTTTTGTAATTTTAAAGTGATTGGGCTTATTTTGGGGTGGTAAGGGGTAGTTGGGGGTGATTTATGGTAGCCGAAGTAATTTAGGTGAGTTAGGCATAGTTTGCTATGGTTTGTAGCATTTTTTTGTAATTTTAAAGTGATTGGGCTTATTTTGGGGTAGTAAGGGGTTGTTGGGGGTGATTTATAGAAGCCAAAGTAATTTAAGTGAGTTTGGCATAGTTTGCTATGGTTTGTAGAATTTTTTTGTAATTTTAAAGTGATTGAGCCTATTTTGGGGTGGTAAGGAGTAGTTGGGGGTGATTTATGGAAGCCAAAGTAATTTAGATGAGTTTGGCATAGTTTGATATGGCTTGTAACATTTTTTGTAATTTTAAAGTGATTGGGCTGAGTTTGGGGTGGTAAGGGGTAGTTGGGGGTGATTTATGATAGCCGAAGTAATTTAAGTGAGTTTGGCATAGTTTGCTATGGTTTGTAGCATTTTTTGTAATTTTAAAGTGATTGGGTTTAGTTTGTGGTTGGTAAGGGGTAGTTGGGGGTGATTTATGATAGCCGAAGTAATTTAGGTGAGTTAGGCATAGTTTGCTATGATTTGTTGAATATTTTGTAATTTTAAAGTGATTGGGTTTATTTTGGGGTTGCAAGGGGTAGTTCGGGGTGATTTATGGTAGCCGAAGTAATTTAGGGGAATTTGGCATAGTTTGCTACGGTTTGTAGAATTTTTTTGTAATTTTAAAGTGATTGAGCTTATTTTGGGGTGGTAAGAGGTAGTTGGGGGTGATTTATGGAAGCCAAAGTAATTTAGATGAGTTTGGCATAGTTTGATATGGCTTGTAACATTTTTTGTAATTTTAAAGTGATTGGGCTGAGTTTGGGGTGGTAAGGGGTAGTTGGGGGTGATTTATGATAGCCGAAGTAATTTAAGTGAGTTTGGCATAGTTTGCTATGGTTTGTAGCATTTTTTGTAATTTTAAAGTGATTGGGATGAGTTAGGGGTGGTAAGGGGTAGTTGGGGGTGATTTATGATAGCCGAAGTAATTTAAGTGAGTTTGGCATAGTTTGCTATGGTTTGTAGCATTTTTTGTAATTTTAAAGTGATTGGGCTTATTTTGGGGTAGTAAGGGGTTGTTGGGGGTGATTTATGTTAGCGGAAGTAATTTGGGTGAGTTAGGCATAGTTTGCTATGGTTTGTAGCATTTTTTGTAATTTTAAAGTGATTGGGATGAGTTAGGGGTGGTAAGGGGTAGTTGGGGGTGATTTATGATAGCCGAAGTAATTTAAGTGAGTTTGGCATAGTTTGCTATGGTTTGTAGCATTTTTTGTAATTTTAAAGTGATTGGGCTTATTTTGGGGTAGTAAGGGGTTGTTGGGGGTGATTTATGTTAGCCGAAGTAATTTGGGTGAGTTAGGCATAGTTTGCTATGGTTTGTAGCATTTTTTGTAATTTTAAAGTGATTGGGATGAGTTGGGGGTGGTAAGGGGTAGTTGGGGGTGATTTATGATAGCCGAAGTAATTTAAGTGAGTTTGGCATAGTTTGCTATGGTTTGTAGCATTTTTTGTAATTTTAAAGTGATTGGGCTTATTTTGGGGTAGTAAGGGGTTGTTGGGGGTGATTTATGTTAGCCGAAGTAATTTAGGTGAGTTTGGCATAGTTTGCTATGGTTTGTAGCATTTTTTGTAATTTTAAAGTGATTGGGCTTATTTTGGGGTGGTAAGGGGTAGTTGGGGGTGATTTATGGTAGCCGAAGTAATTTAGGTGAGTTAGGCATAGTTTGCTATGGTTTGTAGCATTTTTTGTAATTTTAAAGTGATTGGGCTTATTTTGGGGTAGTAAGGGGTTGTTGGGGGTGATTTATGTTAGCCGACGTAATTTAGGTGAGTTAGGCATAGTTTGCTATGGTTTGTAGCATTTTTTGTAATTTTAAAGTGATTGGGATGAGTTAGGGGTGGTAAGGGGTAGTTGGGGGTGATTTATGATAGCCGAAGTAATTTAAGTGAGTTTGGCATAGTTTGCTATGGTTTGTAGCATTTTTTGTAATTTTAAAGTGATTGGGTTTATTTTGGGGTAGTAAGGGGTTGTTGGGGGTGATTTATGTTAGCCGAAGTAATTTGGGTGAGTTAGGCATAGTTTGCTATGGTTTGTAGCATTTTTTGTAATTTTAAAGTGATTGGGATGAGTTAGGGGTGGTAAGGGGTAGTTGGGGGTGATTTATGTTAGCCGAAGTAATTTAAGTGAGTTAGGCATAGTTTGCTATGATTTGTAGCATTTTTTGTAATTTTAAAGTGATTGGGATGAGTTAGGGGTGGTAAGGGGTAGTTGGGGGTGATTTATGATAGCCGAAGTAATTTAAGTGAGTTTGGCATAGTTTGCTATGGTTTGTAGCATTTTTTGTAATTTTAAAGTGATTGGGATGAGTTAGGGGTGGTAAGGGGTAGTTGGGGGTGATTTATGATAGCCGAAGTAATTTAAGTGAGTTTGGCATAGTTTGCTATGGTTTGTAGCATTTTTTGTAATTTTAAAGTGATTGGGCTTATTTTGGGGTAGTAAGGGGTTGTTGGGGGTGATTTATGTTAGCCGAAGTAATTTGGGTGAGTTAGGCATAGTTTGCTATGGTTTGTAGCATTTTTTGTAATTTTAAAGTGATTGGGATGAGTTAGGGGTGGTAAGGGGTAGTTGGGGGTGATTTATGATAGCCGAAGTAATTTAAGTGAGTTTGGCATAGTTTGCTATGGTTTGTAGCATTTTTTGTAATTTTAAAGTGATTGGGCTTATTTTGGGGTAGTAAGTGGTTGTTGGGGGTGATTTATGTTAGCCGAAGTAATTTAAGTGAGTTAGGCATAGTTTGCTATGGGTTGTAGCATTTTTTGTAATTTTAAAGTGATTGGGCTTATTTTGGGGTAGTAAGGGGTTGTTGGGGGTGATTTATGTTAGCCGAAGTAATTTGGGTGAGTTAGGCATAGTTTGCTATGGTTTGTAGCATTTTTTGTAATTTTAAAGTGATTGGGATGAGTTAGGGGTGGTAAGGGGTAGTTGGGGGTGATTTATGATAGCCGAAGTAATTTAAGTGAGTTTGGCATAGTTTGCTATGGTTTGTAGCATTTTTTGTAATTTTAAAGTGATTGGGCTTATTTTGGGGTGGTAAGGGGTAGTTGGGGGTGATTTATGGTAGCCGAAGTAATTTAGGTGAGTTAGGCATAGTTTGCTATGGTTTGTAGCATTTTTTGTAATTTTAAAGTGATTGGGCTTATTTTGGGGTAGTAAGGGGTTGTTGGGGGTGATTTATGTTAGCCGACGTAATTTAGGTGAGTTAGGCATAGTTTGCTATGGTTTGTAGCATTTTTTGTAATTTTAAAGTGATTGGGATGAGTTAGGGGTGGTAAGGGGTAGTTGGGGGTGATTTATGATAGCCGAAGTAATTTAAGTGAGTTTGGCATAGTTTGCTATGGTTTGTAGCATTTTTTGTAATTTTAAAGTGATTGGGTTTATTTTGGGGTAGTAAGGGGTTGTTGGGGGTGATTTATGTTAGCCGAAGTAATTTGGGTGAGTTAGGCATAGTTTGCTATGGTTTGTAGCATTTTTTGTAATTTTAAAGTGATTGGGATGAGTTAGGGGTGGTAAGGGGTAGTTGGGGGTGATTTATGATAGCCGAAGTAATTTGGGTGAGTTAGGCATAGTTTGCTATGGTTTGTAGCATTTTTTGTAATTTTAAAGTGATTGGGATGAGTTAGGGGTGGTAAGGGGTAGTTGGGGGTGATTTATGATAGGCGAAGTAATTTAAGTGAGTTTGGCATAGTTTGCTATGGTTTGTAGCATTTTTTGTAATTTTAAAGTGATTGGGCTTATTTTGGGGTAGTAAGGGGTTGTTGGGGGTGATTTATGTTAGCCGAAGTAATTTGGGTGAGTTAGGCATAGTTTGCTATGGTTTGTAGCATTTTTTGTAATTTTAAAGTGATTGGGATGAGTTAGGGGTGGTAAGGGGTAGTTGGGGGTGATTTATGATAGCCGAAGTAATTTAAGTGAGTTTGGCATAGTTTGCTATGGTTTGTAGCATTTTTTGTAATTTTAAAGTGATTGGGCTTATTTTGGGGTAGTAAGTGGTTGTTGGGGGTGATTTATGTTAGCCGAAGTAATTTAAGTGAGTTAGGCATAGTTTGCTATGGTTTGTAGCATTTTTTGTAATTTTAAAGTGATTGGGCTTATTTTGGGGTAGTAAGGGGTTGTTGGGGGTGATTTATGTTAGCCGAAGTAATTTGGGTGAGTTAGGCATAGTTTGCTATGGTTTGTAGCATTTTTTGTAATTTTAAAGTGATTGGGATGAGTTAGGGGTGGTAAGGGGTAGTTGGGGGTGATTTATGATAGCCGAAGTAATTTAAGTGAGTTTGGCATAGTTTGCTATGGTTTGTAGCATTTTTTGTAATTTTAAAGTGATTGGGCTTATTTTAGGGTAGTAAGGGTTTGTTGGGGGTGATTTATGGTAGCCGAAGTAATTTAGGTGAGTTAGGCATAGTTTGCTATGGTTTGTAGCATTTTTTGTAATTTTAAAGTGATTGGGCTTATTTTGGGGTAGTGAGGGGTTGTAGGGGGAGATTTATGTTAGCCGAAGTAATTTAGGTGAGTTAGGCATAGTTTGCTATGGTTTGTAGCATTTTTTGTAATTTTAAAGTGATTGGGCTTATTTTGGGGTAGTAAGGGTTTCTTGGGGGTGATTTATGTTAGCCGAAGTAATTTAGGTGAGTTTGGCATAGTTTGCTATGGTTTGTAGCATTTTTTGTAATTTTAAAGTGATTGGGCTTATTTTGGGGTGGTAAGGGGTAGTTGGGGGTGATTTATGATAGCCGAAGTAATTTAAGTGAGTTTGGCATAGTTTGCTATGGTTTGTAGCATTTTTTGTAATTTTAAAGTGATTGGGCTTATTTTGGGGTAGTGAGGGGTTTTAGGGGGTGATTTATGTTAGCCGAAGTAATTTAGGTGAGTTAGGCATAGTTTGCTATGGTTTGTAGCATTTTTTGTAATTTTAAAGTGATTGGGCTTATTTTGGGGTAGTGAGGGGTTGTAGGGGGTGATTTATGTTAGCCGAAGTAATTTAGGTGAGTTAGGCATAGTTTGCTATGGTTTGTAGCATTTTTTGTAATTTTAAAGTGATTGGGATGAGTTAGGGGTGGTAAGGGGTAGTTGGGGGTGATTTATGATAGCCGAAGTAATTTAAGTGAGTTTGGCATAGTTTGCTATGGTTTGTAGCATTTTTTGTAATTTTAAAGTGATTGGGCTTATTTTGGGGTAGTAAAGGGTTGTTGGGGGTGATTTATGTTAGCCGAAGTAATTTGGGTGAGTTAGGCATAGTTTGCTATGGTTTGTAGCATTTTTTGTAATTTTAAAGTGATTGGGATGAGTTAGGGGTGGTAAGGGGTAGTTGGGGGTGATTTATGATAGCCGAAGTAATTTAAGTGAGTTTGGCATAGTTTGCTATGGTTTGTAGCATTTTTTGTAATTTTAAAGTGATTGGGCTTATTTTGGGGTAGTAAGGGTTTGTTGAGGGTGATTTATGTTAGCCGAAGTAATTTAGGTGAGTTTGGCATAGTTTGCTATGGTTTGTAGCATTTTTTGTAATTTTAAAGTGATTGGGCTTATTTTGGGGTGGTAAGGGGTAGTTGGGGGTGATTTATGGTAGCCAAAGTAATTTAGGTGAGTTAGGCATAGTTTGCTATGGTTTGTAGCATTTTTTGTAATTTTAAAGTGATTGGGCTTATTTTGGGGTAGTGAGGGGTTGTAGGGGGAGATTTATGTTAGCCGAAGTAATTTAGGTGAGTTAGGCATAGTTTGCTATGGTTTGTAGCATTTTTTGTAATTTTAAAGTGATTGGGATGAGTTAGGGGTGGTAAGGGGTAGTTGGGGGTGATTTATGATAGCCGAAGTAATTTAAGTGAGTTTGGCATAGTTTGCTATGGTTTGTAGCATTTTTTGTAATTTTAAAGTGATTGGGCTTATTTTGGGGTAGTAAGGGGTTGTTGGGGGTGATTTATGTTAGCCGAAGTAATTTGGGTGAGTTAGGCATAGTTTGCTATGGTTTGTAGCATTTTTTGTAATTTTAAAGTGATTGGGCTTATTTTGGGGTAGTAAGGGGTTGTTGGGGGTGATTTATGTTAGCCGAAGTAATTTGGGTGAGTTAGGCATAGTTTGCTATGGTTTGTAGCATTTTTTGTAATTTTAAAGTGATTGGGATGAGTTAGGGGTGGTAAGGGGTAGTTGGGGGTGATTTATGATAGCCGAAGTAATTTAAGTGAGTTTGGCATAGTTTGCTATGGTTTGTAGCATTTTTTGTAATTTTAAAGTGATTGGGCTTATTTTGGGGTAGTAAGGGTTTGTTGAGGGTGATTTATGTTAGCCGAAGTAATTTAGGTGAGTTTGGCATAGTTTGCTATGGTTTGTAGCATTTTTTGTAATTTTAAAGTGATTGGGCTTATTTTGGGGTGGTAAGGGGTAGTTGGGGGTGATTTATGGTAGCCAAAGTAATTTAGGTGAGTTAGGCATAGTTTGCTATGGTTTGTAGCATTTTTTGTAATTTTAAAGTGATTGGGCTTATTTTGGGGTAGTGAGGGGTTGTAGGGGGAGATTTATGTTAGCCGAAGTAATTTAGGTGAGTTAGGCATAGTTTGCTATGGTTTGTAGCATTTTTTGTAATTTTAAAGTGATTGGGATGAGTTAGGGGTGGTAAGGGGTAGTTGGGGGTGATTTATGATAGCCGAAGTAATTTAAGTGAGTTTGGCATAGTTTGCTATGGTTTGTAGCATTTTTTGTAATTTTAAAGTGATTGGGCTTATTTTGGGGTAGTAAGGGGTTGTTGGGGGTGATTTATGTTAGCCGAAGTAATTTGGGTGAGTTAGGCATAGTTTGCTATGGTTTGTAGCATTTTTTGTAATTTTAAAGTGATTGGGCTTATTTTGGGGTAGTAAGGGGTTGTTGGGGGTGATTTATGTTAGCCGAAGTAATTTGGGTGAGTTAGGCATAGTTTGCTATGGTTTGTAGCATTTTTTGTAATTTTAAAGTGATTGGGATGAGTTAGGGGTGGTAAGGGGTAGTTGGGGGTGATTTATGATAGCCGAAGTAATTTAAGTGAGTTTGGCATAGTTTGCTATGGTTTGTAGCATTTTTTGTAATTTTAAAGTGATTGGGCTTATTTTGGGGTAGTAAGTGGTTGTTGGGGGTGATTTATGTTAGCCGAAGTAATTTAAGTGAGTTAGGCATAGTTTGCTATGGTTTGTAGCATTTTTTGTAATTTTAAAGTGATTGGGCTTATTTTGGGGTAGTGAGGGGTTGTAGGGGGTGATTTATGTTAGCCGAAGTAATTTAGGTGAGTTAGGCATAGTTTGCTATGGTTTGTAGCATTTTTTGTAATTTTAAAGTGATTGGGATGAGTTAGGGGTGGTAAGGGGTAGTTGGGGGTGATTTATGATAGCCGAAGTAATTTAAGTGAGTTTGGCATAGTTTGCTATGGTTTGTAGCATTTTTTGTAATTTTAAAGTGATTGGGCTTATTTTGGTGTAGTAAAGGGTTGTTGGGGGTGATTTATGTTAGCCGAAGTAATTTGGGTGAGTTAGGCATAGTTTGCTATGGTTTGTAGCATTTTTTGTAATTTTAAAGTGATTGGGATGAGTTAGGGGTTGTAAGGGGTAGTTGGGGGTGATTTATGATAGCCGAAGTAATTTAAGTGAGTTTGGCATAGTTTGCTATGGTTTGTAGCATTTTTTGTAATTTTAAAGTGATTGGGCTTATTTTGGGGTAGTAAGGGTTTGTTGAGGGTGATTTATGTTAGCCGAAGTAATTTAGGTGAGTTTGGCATAGTTTGCTATGGTTTGTAGCATTTTTTGTAATTTTAAAGTGATTGGGCTTATTTTGGGGTGGTAAGGGGTAGTTGGGGGTGATTTATGGTAGCCGAAGTAATTTAAGTGAGTTAGGCATAGTTTGCTATGGTTTGTAGCATTTTTTGTAATTTTAAAGTGATTGGGCTTATTTTGGGGTAGTAAGGGGTTGTTGGGGGTGATTTATGTTAGCCGAAGTAATTTGGGTGAGTTAGGCATAGTTTGCTATGGTTTGTAGCATTTTTTGTAATTTTAAAGTGATTGGGATGAGTTAGGGGTGGTAAGGGGTAGTTGGGGGTGATTTATGATAGCCGAAGTAATTTAAGTGAGTTTGGCATAGTTTGCTATGGTTTGTAGCATTTTTTGTAATTTTAAAGTGATTGGGCTTATTTTAGGGTAGTAAGGGTTTGTTGGGGGTGATTTATGGTAGCCGAAGTAATTTAGGTGAGTTAGGCATAGTTTGCTATGGTTTGTAGCATTTTTTGTAATTTTAAAGTGATTGGGCTTATTTTGGGGTAGTGAGGGGTTGTAGGGGGAGATTTATGTTAGCCGAAGTAATTTAGGTGAGTTAGGCATAGTTTGCTATGGTTTGTAGCATTTTTTGTAATTTTAAAGTGATTGGGCTTATTTTGGGGTAGTAAGGGTTTCTTGGGGGTGATTTATGTTAGCCGAAGTAATTTAGGTGAGTTTGGCATAGTTTGCTATGGTTTGTAGCATTTTTTGTAATTTTAAAGTGATTGGGCTTATTTTGGGGTGGTAAGGGGTAGTTGGGGGTGATTTATGATAGCCGAAGTAATTTAAGTGAGTTTGGCATAGTTTGCTATGGTTTGTAGCATTTTTTGTAATTTTAAAGTGATTGGGCTTATTTTGGGGTAGTGAGGGGTTTTAGGGGGTGATTTATGTTAGCCGAAGTAATTTAGGTGAGTTAGGCATAGTTTGCTATGGTTTGTAGCATTTTTTGTAATTTTAAAGTGATTGGGCTTATTTTGGGGTAGTGAGGGGTTGTAGGGGGTGATTTATGTTAGCCGAAGTAATTTAGGTGAGTTAGGCATAGTTTGCTATGGTTTGTAGCATTTTTTGTAATTTTAAAGTGATTGGGATGAGTTAGGGGTGGTAAGGGGTAGTTGGGGGTGATTTATGATAGCCGAAGTAATTTAAGTGAGTTTGGCATAGTTTGCTATGGTTTGTAGCATTTTTTGTAATTTTAAAGTGATTGGGCTTATTTTGGGGTAGTAAAGGGTTGTTGGGGGTGATTTATGTTAGCCGAAGTAATTTGGGTGAGTTAGGCATAGTTTGCTATGGTTTGTAGCATTTTTTGTAATTTTAAAGTGATTGGGATGAGTTAGGGGTGGTAAGGGGTAGTTGGGGGTGATTTATGATAGCCGAAGTAATTTAAGTGAGTTTGGCATAGTTTGCTATGGTTTGTAGCATTTTTTGTAATTTTAAAGTGATTGGGCTTATTTTGGGGTAGTAAGGGTTTGTTGAGGGTGATTTATGTTAGCCGAAGTAATTTAGGTGAGTTTGGCATAGTTTGCTATGGTTTGTAGCATTTTTTGTAATTTTAAAGTGATTGGGCTTATTTTGGGGTGGTAAGGGGTAGTTGGGGGTGATTTATGGTAGCCAAAGTAATTTAGGTGAGTTAGGCATAGTTTGCTATGGTTTGTAGCATTTTTTGTAATTTTAAAGTGATTGGGCTTATTTTGGGGTAGTGAGGGGTTGTAGGGGGAGATTTATGTTAGCCGAAGTAATTTAGGTGAGTTAGGCATAGTTTGCTATGGTTTGTAGCATTTTTTGTAATTTTAAAGTGATTGGGATGAGTTAGGGGTGGTAAGGGGTAGTTGGGGGTGATTTATGATAGCCGAAGTAATTTAAGTGAGTTTGGCATAGTTTGCTATGGTTTGTAGCATTTTTTGTAATTTTAAAGTGATTGGGCTTATTTTGGGGTAGTAAGGGGTTGTTGGGGGTGATTTATGTTAGCCGAAGTAATTTGGGTGAGTTAGGCATAGTTTGCTATGGTTTGTAGCATTTTTTGTAATTTTAAAGTGATTGGGCTTATTTTGGGGTAGTAAGGGGTTGTTGGGGGTGATTTATGTTAGCCGAAGTAATTTGGGTGAGTTAGGCATAGTTTGCTATGGTTTGTAGCATTTTTTGTAATTTTAAAGTGATTGGGATGAGTTAGGGGTGGTAAGGGGTAGTTGGGGGTGATTTATGATAGCCGAAGTAATTTAAGTGAGTTTGGCATAGTTTGCTATGGTTTGTAGCATTTTTTGTAATTTTAAAGTGATTGGGCTTATTTTGGGGTAGTAAGGGTTTGTTGAGGGTGATTTATGTTAGCCGAAGTAATTTAGGTGAGTTTGGCATAGTTTGCTATGGTTTGTAGCATTTTTTGTAATTTTAAAGTGATTGGGCTTATTTTGGGGTGGTAAGGGGTAGTTGGGGGTGATTTATGGTAGCCAAAGTAATTTAGGTGAGTTAGGCATAGTTTGCTATGGTTTGTAGCATTTTTTGTAATTTTAAAGTGATTGGGCTTATTTTGGGGTAGTGAGGGGTTGTAGGGGGAGATTTATGTTAGCCGAAGTAATTTAGGTGAGTTAGGCATAGTTTGCTATGGTTTGTAGCATTTTTTGTAATTTTAAAGTGATTGGGATGAGTTAGGGGTGGTAAGGGGTAGTTGGGGGTGATTTATGATAGCCGAAGTAATTTAAGTGAGTTTGGCATAGTTTGCTATGGTTTGTAGCATTTTTTGTAATTTTAAAGTGATTGGGCTTATTTTGGTGTAGTAAAGGGTTGTTGGGGGTGATTTATGTTAGCCGAAGTAATTTGGGTGAGTTAGGCATAGTTTGCTATGGTTTGTAGCATTTTTTGTAATTTTAAAGTGATTGGGATGAGTTAGGGGTTGTAAGGGGTAGTTGGGGGTGATTTATGATAGCCGAAGTAATTTAAGTGAGTTTGGCATAGTTTGCTATGGTTTGTAGCATTTTTTGTAATTTTAAAGTGATTGGGCTTATTTTGGGGTAGTAAGGGTTTGTTGAGGGTGATTTATGTTAGCCGAAGTAATTTAGGTGAGTTTGGCATAGTTTGCTATGGTTTGTAGCATTTTTTGTAATTTTAAAGTGATTGGGCTTATTTTGGGGTGGTAAGGGGTAGTTGGGGGTGATTTATGGTAGCCGAAGTAATTTAAGTGAGTTAGGCATAGTTTGCTATGGTTTGTAGCATTTTTTGTAATTTTAAAGTGATTGGGCTTATTTTGGGGTAGTAAGGGGTTGTTGGGGGTGATTTATGTTAGCCGAAGTAATTTGGGTGAGTTAGGCATAGTTTGCTATGGTTTGTAGCATTTTTTGTAATTTTAAAGTGATTGGGATGAGTTAGGGGTGGTAAGGGGTAGTTGGGGGTGATTTATGATAGCCGAAGTAATTTAAGTGAGTTTGGCATAGTTTGCTATGGTTTGTAGCATTTTTTGTAATTTTAAAGTGATTGGGCTTATTTTAGGGTAGTAAGGGTTTGTTGGGGGTGATTTATGGTAGCCGAAGTAATTTAGGTGAGTTAGGCATAGTTTGCTATGGTTTGTAGCATTTTTTGTAATTTTAAAGTGATTGGGCTTATTTTGGGGTAGTGAGGGGTTGTAGGGGGAGATTTATGTTAGCCGAAGTAATTTAGGTGAGTTAGGCATAGTTTGCTATGGTTTGTAGCATTTTTTGTAATTTTAAAGTGATTGGGCTTATTTTGGGGTAGTAAGGGTTTCTTGGGGGTGATTTATGTTAGCCGAAGTAATTTAGGTGAGTTTGGCATAGTTTGCTATGGTTTGTAGCATTTTTTGTAATTTTAAAGTGATTGGGCTTATTTTGGGGTGGTAAGGGGTAGTTGGGGGTGATTTATGATAGCCGAAGTAATTTAAGTGAGTTTGGCATAGTTTGCTATGGTTTGTAGCATTTTTTGTAATTTTAAAGTGATTGGGCTTATTTTGGGGTAGTGAGGGGTTTTAGGGGGTGATTTATGTTAGCCGAAGTAATTTAGGTGAGTTAGGCATAGTTTGCTATGGTTTGTAGCATTTTTTGTAATTTTAAAGTGATTGGGCTTATTTTGGGGTAGTGAGGGGTTGTAGGGGGTGATTTATGTTAGCCGAAGTAATTTAGGTGAGTTAGGCATAGTTTGCTATGGTTTGTAGCATTTTTTGTAATTTTAAAGTGATTGGGATGAGTTAGGGGTGGTAAGGGGTAGTTGGGGGTGATTTATGATAGCCGAAGTAATTTAAGTGAGTTTGGCATAGTTTGCTATGGTTTGTAGCATTTTTTGTAATTTTAAAGTGATTGGGCTTATTTTGGGGTAGTAAAGGGTTGTTGGGGGTGATTTATGTTAGCCGAAGTAATTTGGGTGAGTTAGGCATAGTTTGCTATGGTTTGTAGCATTTTTTGTAATTTTAAAGTGATTGGGATGAGTTAGGGGTGGTAAGGGGTAGTTGGGGGTGATTTATGATAGCCGAAGTAATTTAAGTGAGTTTGGCATAGTTTGCTATGGTTTGTAGCATTTTTTGTAATTTTAAAGTGATTGGGCTTATTTTGGGGTAGTAAGGGTTTGTTGAGGGTGATTTATGTTAGCCGAAGTAATTTAGGTGAGTTTGGCATAGTTTGCTATGGTTTGTAGCATTTTTTGTAATTTTAAAGTGATTGGGCTTATTTTGGGGTGGTAAGGGGTAGTTGGGGGTGATTTATGGTAGCCAAAGTAATTTAGGTGAGTTAGGCATAGTTTGCTATGGTTTGTAGCATTTTTTGTAATTTTAAAGTGATTGGGCTTATTTTGGGGTAGTGAGGGGTTGTAGGGGGAGATTTATGTTAGCCGAAGTAATTTAGGTGAGTTAGGCATAGTTTGCTATGGTTTGTAGCATTTTTTGTAATTTTAAAGTGATTGGGATGAGTTAGGGGTGGTAAGGGGTAGTTGGGGGTGATTTATGATAGCCGAAGTAATTTAAGTGAGTTTGGCATAGTTTGCTATGGTTTGTAGCATTTTTTGTAATTTTAAAGTGATTGGGCTTATTTTGGGGTAGTAAGGGGTTGTTGGGGGTGATTTATGTTAGCCGAAGTAATTTGGGTGAGTTAGGCATAGTTTGCTATGGTTTGTAGCATTTTTTGTAATTTTAAAGTGATTGGGCTTATTTTGGGGTAGTAAGGGGTTGTTGGGGGTGATTTATGTTAGCCGAAGTAATTTGGGTGAGTTAGGCATAGTTTGCTATGGTTTGTAGCATTTTTTGTAATTTTAAAGTGATTGGGATGAGTTAGGGGTGGTAAGGGGTAGTTGGGGGTGATTTATGATAGCCGAAGTAATTTAAGTGAGTTTGGCATAGTTTGCTATGGTTTGTAGCATTTTTTGTAATTTTAAAGTGATTGGGCTTATTTTGGGGTAGTAAGGGTTTGTTGAGGGTGATTTATGTTAGCCGAAGTAATTTAGGTGAGTTTGGCATAGTTTGCTATGGTTTGTAGCATTTTTTGTAATTTTAAAGTGATTGGGCTTATTTTGGGGTGGTAAGGGGTAGTTGGGGGTGATTTATGGTAGCCAAAGTAATTTAGGTGAGTTAGGCATAGTTTGCTATGGTTTGTAGCATTTTTTGTAATTTTAAAGTGATTGGGCTTATTTTGGGGTAGTGAGGGGTTGTAGGGGGAGATTTATGTTAGCCGAAGTAATTTAGGTGAGTTAGGCATAGTTTGCTATGGTTTGTAGCATTTTTTGTAATTTTAAAGTGATTGGGATGAGTTAGGGGTGGTAAGGGGTAGTTGGGGGTGATTTATGATAGCCGAAGTAATTTAAGTGAGTTTGGCATAGTTTGCTATGGTTTGTAGCATTTTTTGTAATTTTAAAGTGATTGGGCTTATTTTGGGGTAGTAAGGGGTTGTTGGGGGTGATTTATGTTAGCCGAAGTAATTTGGGTGAGTTAGGCATAGTTTGCTATGGTTTGTAGCATTTTTTGTAATTTTAAAGTGATTGGGCTTATTTTGGGGTAGTAAGGGGTTGTTGGGGGTGATTTATGTTAGCCGAAGTAATTTGGGTGAGTTAGGCATAGTTTGCTATGGTTTGTAGCATTTTTTGTAATTTTAAAGTGATTGGGATGAGTTAGGGGTGGTAAGGGGTAGTTGGGGGTGATTTATGATAGCCGAAGTAATTTAAGTGAGTTTGGCATAGTTTGCTATGGTTTGTAGCATTTTTTGTAATTTTAAAGTGATTGGGCTTATTTTGGGGTAGTAAGTGGTTGTTGGGGGTGATTTATGTTAGCCGAAGTAATTTAAGTGAGTTAGGCATAGTTTGCTATGGTTTGTAGCATTTTTTGTAATTTTAAAGTGATTGGGCTTATTTTGGGGTAGTGAGGGGTTGTAGGGGGTGATTTATGTTAGCCGAAGTAATTTAGGTGAGTTAGGCATAGTTTGCTATGGTTTGTAGCATTTTTTGTAATTTTAAAGTGATTGGGATGAGTTAGGGGTGGTAAGGGGTAGTTGGGGGTGATTTATGATAGCCGAAGTAATTTAAGTGAGTTTGGCATAGTTTGCTATGGTTTGTAGCATTTTTTGTAATTTTAAAGTGATTGGGCTTATTTTGGTGTAGTAAAGGGTTGTTGGGGGTGATTTATGTTAGCCGAAGTAATTTGGGTGAGTTAGGCATAGTTTGCTATGGTTTGTAGCATTTTTTGTAATTTTAAAGTGATTGGGATGAGTTAGGGGTTGTAAGGGGTAGTTGGGGGTGATTTATGATAGCCGAAGTAATTTAAGTGAGTTTGGCATAGTTTGCTATGGTTTGTAGCATTTTTTGTAATTTTAAAGTGATTGGGCTTATTTTGGGGTAGTAAGGGTTTGTTGAGGGTGATTTATGTTAGCCGAAGTAATTTAGGTGAGTTTGGCATAGTTTGCTATGGTTTGTAGCATTTTTTGTAATTTTAAAGTGATTGGGCTTATTTTGGGGTGGTAAGGGGTAGTTGGGGGTGATTTATGGTAGCCGAAGTAATTTAGGTGAGTTAGGCATAGTTTGCTATGGTTTGTAGCATTTTTTGTAATTTTAAAGTGATTGGGCTTATTTTGGGGTAGTGAGGGGTTGTAGGGGGAGATTTATGTTAGCCGAAGTAATTTAGGTGAGTTAGGCATAGTTTGCTATGGTTTGTAGCATTTTTTGTAATTTTAAAGTGATTGGGATGAGTTAGGGGTGGTAAGGGGTAGTTGGGGGTGATTTATGATAGCCGAAGTAATTTAAGTGAGTTTGGCATAGTTTGCTATGGTTTGTAGCATTTTTTGTAATTTTAAAGTGATTGGGCTTATTTTGGGGTAGTAAGGGGTTGTTGGGGGTGATTTATGTTAGCCGAAGTAATTTGGGTGAGTTAGGCATAGTTTGCTATGGTTTGTAGCATTTTTTGTAATTTTAAAGTGATTGGGATGAGTTAGGGGTGGTAAGGGGTAGTTGGGGGTGATTTATGATAGCCGAACTAATTTAAGTGAGTTTGGCATAGTTTGCTATGGTTTGTAGCATTTTTTGTAATTTTAAAGTGATTGGGCTTATTTTGGGGTAGTAAGGGGTTGTTGGGGGTGATTTATGTTAGCCGAAGTAATTTGGGTGAGTTAGGCATAGTTTGCTATGGTTTGTAGCATTTTTTGTAATTTTAAAGTGATTGGGATGAGTTAGGGGTGGTAAGGGGTAGTTGGGGGTGATTTATGATAGCCGAAGTAATTTAAGTGAGTTTGGCATAGTTTGCTATGGTTTGTAGCATTTTTTGTAATTTTAAAGTGATTGGGCTTATTTTGGGGTACTAAGGGGTTGTTGGGGGTGATTTATGTTAGCCGAAGTAATTTGGGTGAGTTAGGCATAGTTTGCTATGGTTTGTAGCATTTTTTGTAATTTTAAAGTGATTGGGCTGAGTTTGGGGTGGTAAGGGGTAGTTGGGGGTGATTTATGATAGCTGAAGTAATTTAAGTGAGTTTGGCATAGTTTGCTATGGTTTGTAGCATTTTTTGTAATTTTAAAGTGATTGGGCTTATTTTGGTGTGGTAAGGGGTAGTTGGGGGTGATTTATGGTAGCCGAAGTAATTTAGGTGAGTTAGGCATAGTTTGCTATGGTTTGTAGCATTTTTTTGTAATTTTAAAGTGATTGGGCTTATTTTGGGGTAGTAAGGGGTTGTTGGGGGTGATTTATGTTAGCCGAAGTAATTTAGGTGAGTTAGGCATAATTTGCTATGGTTTGTAGCATTTTTTGTAATTTTAAAGTGATTGGGCTTATTTTGGGGTAGTGAGGGGTTGTAGGGGGTGATTTATGTTAGCCGAAGTAATTTAGGTGAGTTAGGCATAGTTTGCTATGGTTTGTAGCATTTTTTGTAATTTTAAAGTGATTGGGATGAGTTAGGGGTGGTAAGGGGTAGTTGGGGGTGATTTATGATAGCCGAAGTAATTTAAGTGAGTTTGGCATAGTTTGCTATGGTTTGTAGCATTTTTTGTAATTTTAAAGTGATTGGGCTTATTTTGGGGTAGTAAGGAGTTGTTGGGGGTGATTTATGTTAGCCGAAGTAATTTGGGTGAGTTAGGCATAGTTTGCTATGGTTTGTAGCATTTTTTGTAATTTTAAAGTGATTGGGATGAGTTAGGGGTGGTAAGGGGTAGTTGGGGGTGATTTATGATAGCCGAAGTAATTTAAGTGAGTTTGGCATAGTTTGCTATGGTTTGTAGCATTTTTTGTAATTTTAAAGTGATTGGGCTTATTTTGGGGTAGTAAGGGTTTGTTGGGGGTGATTTATGTTAGCCGAAGTAATTTAGGTGAGTTTGGCATAGTTTGCTATGGTTTGTAGCATTTTTTGTAATTTTAAAGTGATTGGGCTTATTTTGGGGTGGTAAGGGGTAGTTGGGGGTGATTTATGGTAGCCGAAGTAATTTAGGTGAGTTAGGCATAGTTTGCTATGGTTTGTAGCATTTTTTGTAATTTTAAAGTGATTGGGCTTATTTTGGGGTAGTGAGGGGTTGTAGGGGGAGATTTATGTTAGCCGAAGTAATTTAGGTGAGTTAGGCATAGTTTGCTATGGTTTGTAGCATTTTTTGTAATTTTAAAGTGATTGGGATGAGTTAGGGGTGGTAAGGGGTAGTTGGGGGTGATTTATGATAGCCGAAGTAATTTAAGTGAGTTTGGCATAGTTTGCTATGGTTTGTAGCATTTTTTGTAATTTTAAAGTGATTGGGTTTATTTTGGGGTAGTAAGGGGTTGTTGGGGGTGATTTATGTTAGCCGAAGTAATTTGGGTGAGTTAGGCATAGTTTGCTATGGTTTGTAGCATTTTTTGTAATTTTAAAGTGATTGGGATGAGTTAGGGGTGGTAAGGGGTAGTTGGGGGTGATTTATGATAGCCGAAGTAATTTAAGTGAGTTTGGCATAGTTTGCTATGGTTTGTAGCATTTTTTGTAATTTTAAAGTGATTGGGCTTATTTTGGGGTACTAAGGGGTTGTTGGGGGTGATTTATGTTAGCCGAAGTAATTTGGGTGAGTTAGGCATAGTTTGCTATGGTTTGTAGCATTTTTTGTAATTTTAAAGTGATTGGGCTGAGTTTGGGGTGGTAAGGGGTAGTTGGGGGTGATTTATGATAGCTGAAGTAATTTAAGTGAGTTTGGCATAGTTTGCTATGGTTTGTAGCATTTTTTGTAATTTTAAAGTGATTGGGCTTATTTTGGTGTGGTAAGGGGTAGTTGGGGGTGATTTATGGTAGCCGAAGTAATTTAGGTGAGTTAGGCATAGTTTGCTGTGGTTTGTAGCATTTTTTTGTAATTTTAAAGTGATTGGGCTTATTTTGGGGTAGTAAGGGGTTGTTGGGGGTGATTTATGTTAGCCGAAGTAATTTAGGTGAGTTAGGCATAGTTTGCTATGGTTTGTAGCATTTTTTGTAATTTTAAAGTGATTGGGCTTATTTTGGGGTAGTGAGGGGTTGTAGGGGGTGATTTATGTTAGCCGAAGTAATTTAGGTGAGTTAGGCATAGTTTGCTATGGTTTGTAGCATTTTTTGTAATTTTAAAGTGATTGGGATGAGTTAGGGGTGGTAAGGGGTAGTTGGGGGTGATTTATGATAGCCGAAGTAATTTAAGTGAGTTTGGCATAGTTTGCTATGGTTTGTAGCATTTTTTGTAATTTTAAAGTGATTGGGCTTATTTTGGGGTAGTAAGGAGTTGTTGGGGGTGATTTATGTTAGCCGAAGTAATTTGGGTGAGTTAGGCATAGTTTGCTATGGTTTGTAGCATTTTTTGTAATTTTAAAGTGATTGGGATGAGTTAGGGGTGGTAAGGGGTAGTTGGGGGTGATTTATGATAGCCGAAGTAATTTAAGTGAGTTTGGCATAGTTTGCTATGGTTTGTAGCATTTTTTGTAATTTTAAAGTGATTGGGCTTATTTTGGGGTAGTAAGGGTTTGTTGGGGGTGATTTATGTTAGCCGAAGTAATTTAGGTGAGTTTGGCATAGTTTGCTATGGTTTGTAGCATTTTTTGTAATTTTAAAGTGATTGGGCTTATTTTGGGGTGGTAAGGGGTAGTTGGGGGTGATTTATGGTAGCCGAAGTAATTTAGGTGAGTTAGGCATAGTTTGCTATGGTTTGTAGCATTTTTTGTAATTTTAAAGTGATTGGGCTTATTTTGGGGTAGTGAGGGGTTGTAGGGGGAGATTTATGTTAGCCGAAGTAATTTAGGTGAGTTAGGCATAGTTTGCTATGGTTTGTAGCATTTTTTGTAATTTTAAAGTGATTGGGTTTATTTTGGGGTAGTAAGGGGTTGTTGGGGGTGATTTATGTTAGCCGAAGTAATTTGGGTGAGTTAGGCATAGTTTGCTATGGTTTGTAGCATTTTTTGTAATTTTAAAGTGATTGGGATGAGTTAGGGGTGGTAAGGGGTAGTTGGGGGTGATTTATGATCGCCGAAGTAATTTAAGTGAGTTTGGCATAGTTTGCTATGGTTTGTAGCATTTTTTGTAATTTTAAAGTGATTGGGTTTATTTTGGGGTAGTAAGGGGTTGTTGGGGGTGATTTATGTTAGCCGAAGTAATTTGGGTGAGTTAGGCATAGTTTGCTATGGTTTGTAGCATTTTTTGTAATTTTAAAGTGATTGGGATGAGTTAGGGGTGGTAAGGGGTAGTTGGGGGTGATTTATGATCGCCGAAGTAATTTAAGTGAGTTTGGCATAGTTTGCTATGGTTTGTAGCATTTTTTGTAATTTTAAAGTGATTGGGCTTATTTTCGGGTAGTAAGGGGTTGTTGGGGGTGATTTATGTTAGCCGAAGTAATTTGGGTGAGTTAGGCATAGTTTGCTATGGTTTGTAGCATTTTTTGTAATTTTAAAGTGATTGGGATGAGTTAGGGGTGGTAAGGGGTAGTTGGGGGTGATTTATGTTAGCCGAAGTAATTTAAGTGAGTTAGGCATAGTTTGCTATGATTTGTAGCATTTTTTGTAATTTTAAAGTGATTGGGATGAGTTAGGGGTGGTAAGGGGTAGTTGGGGGTGATTTATGATAGCCGAAGTAATTTAAGTGAGTTTGACATAGTTTGCTATGGTTTGTAGCATTTTTTGTAATTTTAAAGTGATTGGGCTTATTTTGGGGTAGTAAGGGGTTGTTGGGGGTAATTTATGTTAGCCGAAGTAATTTGGGTGAGTTAGGCATAGTTTGCTATGGTTTGTAGCATTTTTTGTAATTTTAAAGTGATTGGGATGAGTTAGGGGTGGTAAGGGGTAGTTGGGGGTGATTTATGATAGCCGAAGTAATTTAAGTGATTTTGGCATAGTTTGCTATGGTTTGTAGCATTTTTTGTAATTTTAAAGTGATTGGGCTTATTTTGGGGTAGTAAGTGGTTGTTGGGGGTGATTTATGTTAGCCGAAGTAATTTAAGTGAGTTAGGCATAGTTAGCTATGGTTTGTAGCATTTTTTGTAATTTTAAAGTGATTGGGCTTATTTTGGGGTAGTGAGGGGTTGTAGGGGGTGATTTATGTTAGCCGAAGTAATTTAGGTGAGTTAGGCATAGTTTGCTATGGTTTGTAGAATTTTTTGTAATTTTAAAGTGATTGGGATGAGTTAGGGGTGGTAAGGGGTAGTTGGGGGTGATTTATGATAGCCGAAGTAATTTAAGTGAGTTTGGCATAGTTTGCTATGGTTTGTAGCATTTTTTGTAATTTTAAAGTGATTGGGCTTATTTTGGGGTAGTAAGGGGTTGTTGGGGGTGATTTATGTTAGCCGAAGTAATTTGGGTGAGTTAGGCATAGTTTGCTATGGTTTGTAGCATTTTTTGTAATTTTAAAGTGATTGGGATGAGTTAGGGGTGGTAAGGGGTAGTTGGGGGTGATTTATGATAGCCGAACTAATTTAAGTGAGTTTGGCATAGTTTGCTATGGTTTGTAGCATTTTTTGTAATTTTAAAGTGATTGGGCTTATTTTGGGGTAGTAAGGGGTTGTTGGGGGTGATTTATGTTAGCCGAAGTAATTTAAGTGAGTTTGGCATAGTTTGCTATGGTTTGTAGCATTTTTTGTAATTTTAAAGTGATTGGGCTTATTTTGGGGTAGTAAGGGGTTGTTGGGGGTGATTTATGTTAGCCGAAGTAATTTGGGTGAGTTAGGCATAGTTTGCTATGGTTTGTAGCATTTTTTGTAATTTTAAAGTGATTGGGCTGAGTTTGGGGTGGTAAGGGGTAGTTGGGGGTGATTTATGATAGCTGAAGTAATTTAAGTGAGTTTGGCATAGTTTGCTATGGTTTGTAGCATTTTTTGTAATTTTAAAGTGATTGGGTTTATTTTGGGGTAGTAAGGTGTTGTTGGGGGTGATTTATGTTAGCCGAAGTAATTTGGGTGAGTTAGGCATAGTTTGCTATGGTTTGTAGCATTTTTTGTAATTTTAAAGTGATTGGGATGAGTTAGGGGTGGTAAGGGGTAGTTGGGGGTGATTTATGATAGCCGAAGTAATTTAAGTGAGTTTGGCATAGTTTGCTATGGTTTGTAGCATTTTTTGTAATTTTAAAGTGATTGGGTTTATTTTGGGGTAGTAAGGGGTTGTTGGGGGTGATTTATGTTAGCCGAAGTAATTTGGGTGAGTTAGGCATAGTTTGCTATGGTTTGTAGCATTTTTTGTAATTTTAAAGTGATTGGGATGAGTTAGGGGTGGTAAGGGGTAGTTGGGGGTGATTTATGATCGCCGAAGTAATTTAAGTGAGTTTGGCATAGTTTGCTATGGTTTGTAGCATTTTTTGTAATTTTAAAGTGATTGGGCTTATTTTCGGGTAGTAAGGGGTTGTTGGGGGTGATTTATGTTAGCCGAAGTAATTTGGGTGAGTTAGGCATAGTTTGCTATGGTTTGTAGCATTTTTTGTAATTTTAAAGTGATTGGGATGAGTTAGGGGTGGTAAGGGGTAGTTGGGGGTGATTTATGTTAGCCGAAGTAATTTAAGTGAGTTAGGCATAGTTTGCTATGATTTGTAGCATTTTTTGTAATTTTAAAGTGATTGGGATGAGTTAGGGGTGGTAAGGGGTAGTTGGGGGTGATTTATGATAGCCGAAGTAATTTAAGTGAGTTTGACATAGTTTGCTATGGTTTGTAGCATTTTTTGTAATTTTAAAGTGATTGGGCTTATTTTGGGGTAGTAAGGGGTTGTTGGGGGTAATTTATGTTAGCCGAAGTAATTTGGGTGAGTTAGGCATAGTTTGCTATGGTTTGTAGCATTTTTTGTAATTTTAAAGTGATTGGGATGAGTTAGGGGTGGTAAGGGGTAGTTGGGGGTGATTTATGATAGCCGAAGTAATTTAAGTGATTTTGGCATAGTTTGCTATGGTTTGTAGCATTTTTTGTAATTTTAAAGTGATTGGGCTTATTTTGGGGTAGTAAGTGGTTGTTGGGGGTGATTTATGTTAGCCGAAGTAATTTAAGTGAGTTAGGCATAGTTAGCTATGGTTTGTAGCATTTTTTGTAATTTTAAAGTGATTGGGCTTATTTTGGGGTAGTGAGGGGTTGTAGGGGGTGATTTATGTTAGCCGAAGTAATTTAGGTGAGTTAGGCATAGTTTGCTATGGTTTGTAGAATTTTTTGTAATTTTAAAGTGATTGGGATGAGTTAGGGGTGGTAAGGGGTAGTTGGGGGTGATTTATGATAGCCGAAGTAATTTAAGTGAGTTTGGCATAGTTTGCTATGGTTTGTAGCATTTTTTGTAATTTTAAAGTGATTGGGCTTATTTTGGGGTAGTAAGGGGTTGTTGGGGGTGATTTATGTTAGCCGAAGTAATTTGGGTGAGTTAGGCATAGTTTGCTATGGTTTGTAGCATTTTTTGTAATTTTAAAGTGATTGGGATGAGTTAGGGGTGGTAAGGGGTAGTTGGGGGTGATTTATGATAGCCGAACTAATTTAAGTGAGTTTGGCATAGTTTGCTATGGTTTGTAGCATTTTTTGTAATTTTAAAGTGATTGGGCTTATTTTGGGGTAGTAAGGGGTTGTTGGGGGTGATTTATGTTAGCCGAAGTAATTTAAGTGAGTTTGGCATAGTTTGCTATGGTTTGTAGCATTTTTTGTAATTTTAAAGTGATTGGGCTTATTTTGGGGTAGTAAGGGGTTGTTGGGGGTGATTTATGTTAGCCGAAGTAATTTGGGTGAGTTAGGCATAGTTTGCTATGGTTTGTAGCATTTTTTGTAATTTTAAAGTGATTGGGCTGAGTTTGGGGTGGTAAGGGGTAGTTGGGGGTGATTTATGATAGCTGAAGTAATTTAAGTGAGTTTGGCATAGTTTGCTATGGTTTGTAGCATTTTTTGTAATTTTAAAGTGATTGGGCTTATTTTGGTGTGGTAAGGGGTAGTTGGGGGTGATTTATGGTAGCCGAAGTAATTTAGGTGAGTTAGGCATAGTTTGCTATGGTTTGTAGCATTTTTTTGTAATTTTAAAGTGATTGGGCTTATTTTGGGGTAGTAAGGGGTTGTTGGGGGTGATTTATGTTAGCCGAAGTAATTTAGGTGAGTTAGGCATAGTTTGCTATGGTTTGTAGCATTTTTTGTAATTTTAAAGTGATTGGGCTTATTTTGGGGTAGTGAGGGGTTGTAGGGGGTGATTTATGTTAGCCGAAGTAATTTAGGTGAGTTAGGCATAGTTTGCTATGGTTTGTAGCATTTTTTGTAATTTTAAAGTGATTGGGATGAGTTAGGGGTGGTAAGGGGTAGTTGGGGGTGATTTATGATAGCCGAAGTAATTTAAGTGAGTTTGGCATAGTTTGCTATGGTTTGTAGCATTTTTTGTAATTTTAAAGTGATTGGGCTTATTTTGGGGTAGTAAGGGGTTGTTGGGGGTGATTTATGTTAGCCGAAGTAATTTGGGTGAGTTAGGCATAGTTTGCTATGGTTTGTAGCATTTTTTGTAATTTTAAAGTGATTGGGATGAGTTAGGGGTGGTAAGGGGTAGTTGGGGGTGATTTATGATAGCCGAAGTAATTTAAGTGAGTTTGGCATAGTTTGCTATGGTTTGTAGCATTTTTTGTAATTTTAAAGTGATTGGGCTTATTTTGGGGTAGTAAGGGTTTGTTGGGGGTGATTTATGTTAGCCGAAGTAATTTAGGTGAGTTTGGCATAGTTTGCTATGGTTTGTAGCATTTTTTGTAATTTTAAAGTGATTGGGCTTATTTTGGGGTGGTAAGGGGTAGTTGGGGGTGATTTATGGTAGCCGAAGTAATTTAGGTGAGTTAGGCATAGTTTGCTATGGTTTGTAGCATTTTTTGTAATTTTAAAGTGATTGGGCTTATTTTGGGGTAGTGAGGGGTTGTAGGGGGAGATTTATGTTAGCCGAAGTAATTTAGGTGAGTTAGGCATAGTTTGCTATGGTTTGTAGCATTTTTTGTAATTTTAAAGTGATTGGGATGAGTTAGGGGTGGTAAGGGGTAGTTGGGGGTGATTTATGATAGCCGAAGTAATTTAAGTGAGTTTGGCATAGTTTGCTATGGTTTGTAGCATTTTTTGTAATTTTAAAGTGATTGGGTTTATTTTGGGGTAGTAAGGGGTTGTTGGGGGTGATTTATGTTAGCCGAAGTAATTTGGGTGAGTTAGGCATAGTTTGCTATGGTTTGTAGCATTTTTTGTAATTTTAAAGTGATTGGGATGAGTTAGGGGTGGTAAGGGGTAGTTGGGGGTGATTTATGATAGCCGAAGTAATTTAAGTGAGTTTGGCATAGTTTGCTATGGTTTGTAGCATTTTTTGTAATTTTAAAGTGATTGGGCTTATTTTGGGGTAGTAAGGGGTTGTTGGGGGTGATTTATGTTAGCCGAAGTAATTTGGGTGAGTTAGGCATAGTTTGCTATGGTTTGTAGCATTTTTTGTAATTTTAAAGTGATTGGGATGAGTTAGGGGTGGTAAGGGGTAGTTGGGGGTGATTTATGATAGCCGAAGTAATATAAGTGATTTTGGCATAGTTTGCTATGGTTTGTAGCATTTTTTGTAATTTTAAAGTGATTGGGCTTATTTTGGGGTAGTAAGGGGTTGTTGGGGGTAATTTATGTTAGCCGAAGTAATTTGGGTGAGTTAGGCATAGTTTGCTATGGTTTGTAGCATTTTTTGTAATTTTAAAGTGATTGGGATGAGTTAGGGGTGGTAAGGGGTAGTTGGGGGTGATTTATGATAGCCGAAGTAATTTAAGTGATTTTGGCATAGTTTGCTATGGTTTGTAGCATTTTTTGTAATTTTAAAGTGATTGGGCTTATTTTGGGGTAGTAAGTGGTTGTTGGGGGTGATTTATGTTAGCCGAAGTAATTTAAGTGAGTTAGGCATAGTTTGCTATGGTTTGTAGCATTTTTTGTAATTTTAAAGTGATTGGGCTTATTTTGGGGTAGTGAGGGGTTGTAGGGGGTGATTTATGTTAGCCGAAGTAATTTAGGTGAGTTAGGCATAGTTTGCTATGGTTTGTAGAATTTTTTGTAATTTTAAAGTGATTGGGATGAGTTAGGGGTGGTAAGGGGTAGTTGGGGGTGATTTATGATAGCCGAAGTAATTTAAGTGAGTTTGGCATAGTTTGCTATGGTTTGTAGCATTTTTTGTAATTTTAAAGTGATTGGGCTTATTTTGGGGTAGTAAGGGGTTGTTGGGGGTGATTTATGTTAGCCGAAGTAATTTGGGTGAGTTAGGCATAGTTTGCTATGGTTTGTAGCATTTTTTGTAATTTTAAAGTGATTGGGATGAGTTAGGGGTGGTAAGGGGTAGTTGGGGGTGATTTATGATAGCCGAAGTAATTTAAGTGAGTTTGGCATAGTTTGCTATGGTTTGTAGCATTTTTTGTAATTTTAAAGTGATTGGGCTTATTTTGGGGTAGTAAGGGGTTGTTGGGGGTAATTTATGTTAGCCGAAGTAATTTGGGTGAGTTAGGCATAGTTTGCTATGGTTTGTAGCATTTTTTGTAATTTTAAAGTGATTGGGATGAGTTAGGGGTGGTAAGGGGTAGTTGGGGGTGATTTATGATAGCCGAAGTAATTTAAGTGATTTTGGCATAGTTTGCTATGGTTTGTAGCATTTTTTGTAATTTTAAAGTGATTGGGCTTATTTTGGGGTAGTAAGTGGTTGTTGGGGGTGATTTATGTTAGCCGAAGTAATTTAAGTGAGTTAGGCATAGTTTGCTATGGTTTGTAGCATTTTTTGTAATTTTAAAGTGATTGGGCTTATTTTGGGGTAGTGAGGGGTTGTAGGGGGTGATTTATGTTAGCCGAAGTAATTTAGGTGAGTTAGGCATAGTTTGCTATGGTTTGTAGCATTTTTTGTAATTTTAAAGTGATTGGGATGAGTTAGGGGTGGTAAGGGGTAGTTGGGGGTGATTTATGATAGCCGAAGTAATTTAAGTGAGTTTGGCATAGTTTGCTATGGTTTGTAGCATTTTTTGTAATTTTAAAGTGATTGGGCTTATTTTGGGGTAGTAAGGGTTTGTTGGGGGTGATTTATGTTAGCCGAAGTAATTTAGGTGAGTTTGGCATAGTTTGCTATGGTTTGTAGCATTTTTTGTAATTTTAAAGTGATTGGGCTTATTTTGGGGTGGTAAGGGGTAGTTGGGGGTGATTTATGGTAGCCGAAGTAATTTAGGTGAGTTAGGCATAGTTTGCTATGGTTTGTAGCATTTTTTGTAATTTTAAAGTGATTGGGCTTATTTTGGGGTAGTGAGGGGTTGTAGGGGGAGATTTATGTTAGCCGAAGTAATTTAGGTGAGTTAGGCATAGTTTGCTATGGTTTGTAGCATTTTTTGTAATTTTAAAGTGATTGGGATGAGTTAGGGGTGGTAAGGGGTAGTTGGGGGTGATTTATGATAGCCGAAGTAATTTAAGTGAGTTTGGCATAGTTTGCTATGGTTTGTAGCATTTTTTGTAATTTTAAAGTGATTGGGTTTATTTTGGGGTAGTAAGGGGTTGTTGGGGGTGATTTATGTTAGCCGAAGTAATTTGGGTGAGTTAGGCATAGTTTGCTATGGTTTGTAGCATTTTTTGTAATTTTAAAGTGATTGGGATGAGTTAGGGGTGGTAAGGGGTAGTTGGGGGTGATTTATGATAGCCGAAGTAATTTAAGTGAGTTTGGCATAGTTTGCTATGGTTTGTAGCATTTTTTGTAATTTTAAAGTGATTGGGCTTATTTTGGGGTAGTAAGGGGTTGTTGGGGGTGATTTATGTTAGCCAAAGTAATTTGGGTGAGTTAGGCATAGTTTGCTATGGTTTGTAGCATTTTTTGTAATTTTAAAGTGATTGGGATGAGTTAGGGGTGGTAAGGGGTAGTTGGGGGTGATTTATGATAGCCGAAGTAATTTAAGTGATTTTGGCATAGTTTGCTATGGTTTGTAGCATTTTTTGTAATTTTAAAGTGATTGGGCTTATTTTGGGGTAGTAAGGGGTTGTTGGGGGTAATTTATGTTAGCCGAAGTAATTTGGGTGAGTTAGGCATAGTTTGCTATGGTTTGTAGCATTTTTTGTAATTTTAAAGTGATTGGGATGAGTTAGGGGTGGTAAGGGGTAGTTGGGGGTGATTTATGATAGCCGAAGTAATTTAAGTGATTTTGGCATAGTTTGCTATGGTTTGTAGCATTTTTTGTAATTTTAAAGTGATTGGGCTTATTTTGGTGTAGTAAGTGGTTGTTGGGGGTGATTTATGTTAGCCGAAGTAATTTAAGTGAGTTAGGCATAGTTTGCTATGGTTTGTAGCATTTTTTGTAATTTTAAAGTGATTGGGCTTATTTTGGGGTAGTGAGGGGTTGTAGGGGGTGATTTATGTTAGCCGAAGTAATTTAGGTGAGTTAGGCATAGTTTGCTATGGTTTGTAGAATTTTTTGTAATTTTAAAGTGATTGGGATGAGTTAGGGGTGGTAAGGGGTAGTTGGGGGTGATTTATGATAGCCGAAGTAATTTAAGTGAGTTTGGCATAGTTTGCTATGGTTTGTAGCATTTTTTGTAATTTTAAAGTGATTGGGCTTATTTTGGGGTAGTAAGGGGTTGTTGGGGGTGATTTATGTTAGCCGAAGTAATTTGGGTGAGTTAGGCATAGTTTGCTATGGTTTGTAGCATTTTTTGTAATTTTAAAGTGATTGGGATGAGTTAGGGGTGGTAAGGGGTAGTTGGGGGTGATTTATGATAGCCGAAGTAATTTAAGTGAGTTTGGCATAGTTTGCTATGGTTTGTAGCATTTTTTGTAATTTTAAAGTGATTGGGCTTATTTTGGGGTAGTAAGGGTTTGTTGGGGGTGATTTATGTTAGCCGAAGTAATTTAGGTGAGTTTGGCATAGTTTGCTATGGTTTGTAGCATTTTTTGTAATTTTAAAGTGATTGGGCTTATTTTGGGGTGGTAAGGGGTAGTTGGGGGTGATTTATGGTAGCCGAAGTAATTTAGGTGAGTTAGGCATAGTTTGCTATGGTTTGTAGCATTTTTTGTAATTTTAAAGTGATTGGGCTTATTTTGGGGTAGTGAGGGGTTGTAGGGGGAGATTTATGTTAGCCGAAGTAATTTAGGTGAGTTAGGCATAGTTTGCTATGGTTTGTAGCATTTTTTGTAATTTTAAAGTGATTGGGCTTATTTTGGGGTAGTAAGGGTTTGTTGGGGGTGATTTATGTTAGCCGAAGTAATTTAGGTGAGTTTGGCATAGTTTGCTATGGTTTGTAGCATTTTTTGTAATTTTAAAGTGATTGGGCTTATTTTGGGGTGGTAAGGGGTAGTTGGGGGTGATTTATGATAGCCGAAGTAATTTAAGTGAGTTTGGCATAGTTTGCTATGGTTTGTAGCATTTTTTGTAATTTTAAAGTGATTGGGCTTATTTTGGGGTAGTGAGGGGTAGTTGGGGGTGATTTATGATAGCCGAAGTAATTTAAGTGAGTTTGGCATAGTTTGCTATGGTTTGTAGCATTTTTTGTAATTTTAAAGTGATTGGGCTTATTTTGGGGTAGTAAGGGTTTGTTGGGGGTGATTTATGTTAGCCGAAGTAATTTAGGTGAGTTTGGCATAGTTTGCTATGGTTTGTAGCATTTTTTGTAATTTTAAAGTGATTGGGCTTATTTTGGGGTGGTAAGGGGTAGTTGGGGGTGATTTATGATAGCCGAAGTATGTATGTATGTAAATTAGTGGAGGGTAGTCTGTGCGACCACTGGACTTAGGCCCCAGCGGGCCCCTTGTCCTGCCTCCGTTAGGGGATCACTCCAGCTGGGTCGATAGCCATCCTATTTGGTTGAAATAGTTGACCACCGTGCCCAGGGGGATCTCCCTTATGTTGGCCATTGATGGCCATTTGTCCCCAAGTATGGATTCTCTGATGGACGAAAGCGCAGTGCATTCGCAAAGTACGTGCTGCACTGTTTCGTCTTCTTGTTCACATCCTCTACAAAGTGGTGTGTGTTCTAGCTTCATTTGGTGAAGGTGTTTTCTTAAATGACAGTGCCCGGTCAGAATGCCAGTCGCGAGGCGCAGGTTCTTCTTGGTCATTGTCAAAAATTTGTTTGCTGCGTCCTTGCTAGGATACATTAGTAATTCCTTGGCATGGCGACAGCTGGTTGTGTCATCCCATCTCTCTTTGAATTGAGAGTGGGTGTTTTCCTTTATAAGTTTTGTTCTTGCTGAGGTTGATAGCGTATTTGAGGGGCCTAAGATCTTTCTTTTGGCTGCCCTCGCCGCCAACTCGTCAGCTTTTATGTTACCCATGTTTTCCGCGTGGCCTCTAACCCAGCAAACAGAAATTGTGTTCGCTGTGGCGATCTCCGCGAGCGCTTTATGGGTTTCTAATACTGCCCTCGATACAGTTTTGTATCTTTGAAGAGACAGTAGTGCTTGTCTACTATCTGTGTAGATTCGTATCTTTTTGCCGCTGGCCTGTCTGCGTGCAATTTCTTTTGCGGCTATGGATATACCTGCCAGCTCGGTATCCGTTATGCTGGCGTATTTATCCATAGTCCTGCTTCGAATTCGCAGGCTTCTTGAAAATATTCCACAGCCCGCTCCTTCTTCCTTTTTCGATCCATCCGTGAAGACCTTTATGGTCTCTTCATCGGATGTTTCGTTTGGTTTTATGTCGATTGCGTAGGGTTTGTTAAAGACAAACTGGGGGGAGATATCGTTGGTGCCTGCCTGTAGTTGAGGTATCTTCTTGACCGCCTCATCCCACAGTCGGCGCCTTATCTCGCCACATCTTACGCTGGACTGTACACCGAGACTCTTGAGGCGTGCCATCGTTGTCAGTGCCGTTTCCTCGAGATAGATATCAAGTGGTGGCAAGCACAACATCACTTCCATCGCTCGTGTCGGTGTTGTCCGCATAGCGCCGGTTATGCACAGACATGCGGTTCTCTGTGGTCGGCTAAGTTTGTGTTTGGCTGTTGTCTGTTGACTTTTTGGCCACCAGACGACGCTACCATAGGCAATCATCGGTCTCACAATTGCAGTGTATACCCACATCAGGACCTTGGGTTTCATTCCCCAGGTTTTCCCCACGGTCCTGCGGCACTGCTCGTAGAAGATGTACGCCTTTTTTATCCTTCTGTCGATGTGAAGGTTCCATGTTAGCTTGCTATCAAAGGTTACTCCAAGGTATTTCACTTCGGTCGCAAAGCTTAGTTTTGTGTTTAGAAAGCTTGGTGCTTTTAGCTTCTCCGTCTTTCTTTTTTTCGTGAAGAGAACCATCTCTGTCTTCCTGGGGTTTGCAGACAGAGTGTGTTCTCTGCACCATTTTTCAGTTATTCTCAGCGCCTCCTGTGCTCTGTCGCACAGGATGTTTTCGAACTTACCACTAAGCAGGATTGTTAAATCGTCTGCGTATGCAATGGTGTAGAAGCCTTGGGAGTTGAGTCGACGCAAAAGGCTGTCGAGAACTAAGTTCCACAGCAGCGGAGATAAAACTCCGCCCTGCGGACAGCCTCTCGCGACTTTACATCTCACCATCTTGTCTCCCACACTGATTTTTACTGCTCTGTTTGAGAGCATGTTTGCTATCCAGCCCCGGATGGTGGGGTGTACGTTCCTTTCCGTCAGGGCTGCATCAATCTTTTGGAAGGTGGTTTTATCAAATGCACCTTCTATGTCTAGAAATATACCCAGGTGGACTCTTTGTTGTCCAATGATCTTTCAATCCGACTAGTGACCAAGTGTAGGGCACTGTCAGTGGATCTGCCTGGAGTGTATGCCTGTTGGTTGGGATGCAATGTGTCAGCAATTGTTTCCCTCAGGTGGCGTTCGCACAGTCTTTCCATCGTCTTTAGTAAGAACGAGGTCAGGCTTATGGACCGGTATGCTTTGGGGGTGGTGTAATCCATTCTCCCCGCTTTTGGGATGAGCACGGCTTTTACCTCTCTCCAGTCTTTTGGGATGTACTGGTGTGCAAGGCACGACCTGAACAGTCCCACCAGGTGCGGCAGCAGTTCTTCCAGGCCCCACTGGAGTAGTGCTGGATGTATGCCGTCGCTTCCTGGTGATTTGAATGGGGAGAAGCTCTGTAGTGCCCATCTTATTCTTTCTTCTCCAACAATTCGTTCTGAAATTTCCCATTCCGGATCCGAAGGGTTGGTGTCAGGTTCATCTGGCCATTCTTCCCGTTCGGTTGGAACCGAGTCCGGGAAGTGAGTCTGCATAAGCAGCTCTAGGCTTTCTTGTAGGTCGGTGGTTCGTGTACCATCTTCCTTGGTTAGGAGACCCAAGTCATGCTCCTTATCTTTTGCGAGGATCTTATAAAGTCTTGCCACCTGCGAGTGATTTTCGATCTCCTCGCAGTAGGCTCTCCACGCTGCTCTTTGTCTTTTCCTGACTGTTTTTTTAAACTCTCTTAGGAGTGTTTTGTATTGGTCCCAGTCTGAGCCGGGTCCCTTTCGTTTGGCTTTGTTGAAAGCTGCCCGAGTTCGAATTTTGAGGTCGCTCAATTCCTGGGTCCACCATTTGGTAGCTTCTCCAGGTTGAGCCGATGTCCTCAGGGGGCAGGATGTTTCAAAAGCTTTTTTAATCTTATTTTGTATGTCCTTGACATATTGTTCTATTTCGACGCAGCTGTTAGGTGCGCGACATTGTGTATGTTTAAGTCCCTCCCGGAGTTGACTGATATATTTATCTCTGTCTGTCCTTCGGGGGTCCCTAAACAATCTCGCGGGTGTCCTAGTGAGGTCGATTTCGAATTTTATCCACTGGTGGTCAGACATCGTAATCGAATCTGATACGCGCCAGTTGCGGATTGTTCTCGATATGTGCGCCGTAGCGATCGTTATATCTATTACAGTTTGACTCTTAGCGTTGACAAATGTCGGAACGCAGCCTCTGTTGGTGATGCAGAGGTTGTTTCCGCTTATGTAATCGAAAAGAGACTCACCCCTTGCGTTGTTGTCCTTACTGCCCCAGGTCACGTGGTGTGCGTTTGCGTCGCATCCCACGATGACTTCCCATTTCTGGGAGTGACAGTACGCTATCAGGTCCTCCAGTTCCCTTGTTTGTGGTGGGATGGTCGCGTCTATTGGGAGGTACGCTGAAGCTAGGACTAAAACGGTCGGTTTGCCGGCCACTACCCATTCCACCTTTACGGCCGTTAGGTCAGATGTTGACAGGTGTTGGAGTGGTTCGGTTTTTATATGCCGAGGGACGTAGACCGCTGTCCTCGGCTTCTCTGTAGTGGGCGTGCTAAAAGTGCGTCCAGTTAGTTTTGATAACCCTGAAATCTTGGATTTGACTATCCAGGGTTCCTGAATTAGTGCCAGTGCATTCTGATCCATATCCAGGTGCCGGCATAAAGTTGCCGTTGCAGCCCTGCTATGGTGCAGATTGCACTGGACTATTTTTACCTACTTGTTTGCAGTGCCCATTGGGCTGCCTGGTGGTTGTTTTTTTTTAGTTGGTGGCCTCGGTTTCCATCCCTTGTGGGGAGGCTGCCTTGGCCGCTGTTGTTTCCAGGTCTGGAGGTGCAGCTTCGTGTGTTGCTGCTTCCTCCTTTCCTGGTTCTTCCCGTTTGACCCTCAGGGTGAGGTGGCGGAAGAGATAAGAAATCCTCATGCCTTCCTCTCTTAGGGTCTTCATGTCCTCATCTCCGATGCCGAAGACGAGGAGATGCCCTCGCGGGTTGGTCTTCGCCTCATGGTGGAAGACGCACCATTTGCCCACCGTCACCTCCGCGTTCTGACTCGCTAGGCGACGGATGACAAGCTCCTTCTCGGCGAGGGGAGTTTCCTCCTCCTCAGGGATCCAGAGCGATGCCTTCGTCAGCCTAGGAAGCTGGTCCGAACGGATGACGGCTAGCTCGGCGTCCTTCCAGGGCTTTAGGGTGTTTACAGTGGCCTTAAGCCACTGTATTCCTTTGTCGTTGTCGCAGACAACCCTGATTATCTCACCAGAGTATGTCCACGACTTGAACGTTGGAGTTTGCGAGCTTGACGAAGGCGACAGTATTGTTTTGTCGAGGGCCTCCGTCATGGCTCGTTTGACAAGAGCGGCCCTCTCTGCAGTTATTTTGCCGAGGGGGTTGCTCCTATCTATTATTGCAACCTTGAGGTGGCTCGTCGCTGCTTCTTTATAGCTGGTCGGTGGAGGGGCCGTTCTGGTCTTTTTGTGACGTCTCGGCGTCACCTCCGCCGAATTATCCGACCGGCTGCGTTTTTTCGAGGGGGGGTTTGCTCCCCTGGTTTTTGTCGACGCCGGCGGCACTCCACTAGGGTTCCTAGCCTCCTTGGGGGGATGTTGTCCCCTTTTCGGAGGCGGCACACCTTTGGGAGGCACTACCTGCGCTTGTTTTGGTCCGCCAGAGGTAGAGGGCAGCTGTGCTTGGGCAGCAGCCTGCATTTTTGCCTTCTTCCTCCTCTTGACCTCCGCCCCACAGAGTCGCTTCCCTCTGCGTCGGCCTTCTTTCCGTTCCTGCGAGGAAACAGATGTTTTTTGTGGCGAGCATGGCTGCTCTGCCACTGTTGGTGGTTGTGGCGAGCGTTGGCGCTCAGCCACTGTTTTTTGGTTGGCTTTTGTATTGTCCATACCTGAGTTTGAGGTTTCATCCTCCCAGCTCCCCACCCACCACGGAGTCCCATACGGGGACGCCACATGGCAAGCCCATGTGGACGTCAGGGCTACTGTTTGGATATAGACCCCAGAGGCGAGCAACGCAGAGAGGAGGTTGTGCGTCGCTGTACACCGGAGCCACCGGTGCCCAGCTTCGCAGTCTCCCACGCGCCCCTCTGCCTCCAGAAGTCTCACCCTATCGGCCCTCTGACGGGACGACACAGCCGGTTGATCGGAGTGGGTTAGTTCCGACCGCCCGTCTAGGAGAAATCCAGGCCAAAGTGGTGTGTTGCTGGGACTCCAGGCGTACCTGGGCCCAACTCAACCACCAGGATCCTTTCATCCTCCGTCACGGGACGCCACGCACGGCACAAACACGTGGGAGATGGTTGGCGGCGGTTGTTTTCGTTCCACCATGCAGGGTTTTACTCCTGAGGCTTCCCTACTTACTCCCACTAGTTTCAGCCCGTAAAGGCATCCACCGTTCCCCTATCCACCACCTGGGGACGCCCCCGGTAGGTATCTCAACCCTCAGGATAGCCGAAGTAATTTAAGTGAGTTTGGCATAGTTTGCTATGGTTTGTAGCATTTGTTGTAATTTAAAAGTGATTGGGCTTATTTTGGGGTAGTAAGTGGTTGTTGGGGGTGATTTATGTTAGCCGAAGTAATTTAAGTGAGTTAGGCATAGTTTGCTATGGTTTGTAGCATTTTTTGTAATTTTAAAGTGATTGGGCTTATTTTCGGGTAGTGAGGGGTTGTAGGAGGTGATTTATGTTAGCCGAAGTAATTTAGGTGAGTTAGGCATAGTTTGCTATGGTTTGTAGCATTTTTTGTAATTTTAAAGTGATTGGGATGAGTTAGGGGTGGTAAGGGGTAGTTGGGGGTGATTTATGATAGCCGAAGTAATTTAAGTGAGTTTGGCATAGTTTGCTATGGTTTGTAGCATTTTTTGTAATTTTAAAGTGATTGGGCTTATTTTGGGGTAGTAAAGGGTTGTTGGGGGTGATTTATGTTAGCCGAAGTAATTTGGGTGAGTTAGGCATAGTTTGCTATGGTTTGTAGCATTTTTTGTAATTTTAAAGTGATTGGGATGAGTTAGGGGTGGTAAGGGGTAGTTGGGGGTGATTTATGATAGCCGAAGTAATTTAAGTGAGTTTGGCATAGTTTGCTATGGTTTGTAGCATTTTTTGTAATTTTAAAGTGATTGGGCTTATTTTGGGGTAGTAAGGGTTTGTTGGGGGTGATTTATGTTAGCCGAAGTAATTTAGGTGAGTTTGGCATAGTTTGCTATGGTTTGTAGCATTTTTTGTAATTTTAAAGTGATTGGGCTTATTTTGGGGTGGTAAGGGGTAGTTGGGGGTGATTTATGGTAGCCGAAGTAATTTAGGTGAGTTAGGCATAGTTTGCTATGGTTTGTAGCATTTTTTGTAATTTTAAAGTGATTGGGCTTATTTTGGGGTAGTGAGGGGTTGTAGGGGGAGATTTATGTTAGCCGAAGAAATTTAGGTGAGTTAGGCATAGTTTGCTATGGTTTGTAGCATTTTTTGTAATTTTAAAGTGATTGGGATGAGTTAGGGGTGGTAAGGGGTAGTTGGGGGTGATTTATGATAGCCGAAGTAATTTAAGTGAGTTTGGCATAGTTTGCTATGGTTTGTAGCATTTTTTGTAATTTTAAAGTGATTGGGCTTATTTTGGGGTAGTAAGGGGTTGTTGGGGGTGATTTATGTTAGCCGAAGTAATTTGGGTGAGTTAGGCATAGTTTGCTATGGTTTGTAGCATTTTTTGTAATTTTAAAGTGATTGGGATGAGTTAGGGGTGGTAAGGGGTAGTTGGGGGTGATTTATGATAGCCGAACTAATTTAAGTGAGTTTGGCATAGTTTGCTATGGTTTGTAGCATTTTTTGTAATTTTAAAGTGATTGGGCTTATTTTGGGGTAGTAAGGGGTTGTTGGGGGTGATTTATGTTAGCCGAAGTAATTTGGGTGAGTTAGGCATAGTTTGCTATGGTTTGTAGCATTTTTTGTAATTTTAAAGTGATTGGGATGAGTTAGGGGTGGTAAGGGGTAGTTGGGGGTGATTTATGATAGCCGAAGTAATTTAAGTGAGTTTGGCATAGTTTGCTATGGTTTGTAGCATTTTTTGTAATTTTAAAGTGATTGGGCTTATTTTGGGGTAGTAAGGGGTTGTTGGGGGTGATTTATGTTAGCCGAAGTAATTTGGGTGAGTTAGGCATAGTTTGCTATGGTTTGTAGCATTTTTTGTAATTTTAAAGTGATTGGGATGAGTTAGGGGTGGTAAAGGGTAGTTGGGGGTGATTTATGATAGCCGAAGTAATTTAAGTGAGTTTGGCATAGTTTGCTATGGTTTGTAGCATTTTTTGTAATTTTAAAGTGATTGGGCTTATTTTGGGGTAGTAAGTGGTTGTTGGGGGTGATTTATGTTAGCCGAAGTAATTTAAGTGAGTTAGGCATAGTTTGCTATGGTTTGTAGCATTTTTTGTAATTTTAAAGTGATTGGGATGAGTTAGGGGTGGTAAGGGGTATTTGGGGGTGATTTATGATAGCCGAAGTAATTTAAGTGAGTTTGGCATAGTTTGCTATGGTTTGTAGCATTTTTTGTAATTTTAAAGTGATTGGGCTTATTTTGGGGTAGTAAGGGGTTGTTGGGGGTGATTTATGTTAGCCGAAGTAATTTGGGTGAGTTAGGCATAGTTTGCTATGGTTTGTAGCATTTTTTGTAATTTTAAAGTGATTGGGATGAGTTAGGGGTGGTAAGGGGTAGTTGGGGGTGATTTATGATAGCCGAAGTAATTTAAGTGAGTTTGGCATAGTTTGCTATGGTTTGTAGCATTTTTTGTAATTTTAAAGTTATTGGGCTTATTTTGGGGTAGTAAGGGGTTGTTGGGGGTGATTTATGTTAGCCGAAGTAATTTAGGTGAGTTAGGCATAGTTTGCTATGGTTTGTAGCATTTTTTATAATTTTAAAGTGATTGGGCTTATTTTGGGGTGGTAAGGGGTAGTTTGGGGTGATTTATGGAAGTCAAAGTAATTTAGATGAGTTTGGCATAGTTTGCTACGGTTTGTAGAATTTTTTTGTAATTTTAAAGTGATTGGGCTTATTTTGGGGTGGTAAGGGGTAGTTGGGGGTGATTTTTGGTAGACGAAATAATATGTGTGAGTTCGAAATAGTCTGCTATGGTTTGTGTCATTTTGTTTTATTTTAAACTGATTGGAGTTACTTGGGGTTGCTAAGGGGTGGTAAGGGTTGATTTAAAATAACGGATCTAGTTTATGTCAGTTTGGCATAGTTCGGGAATTTTTTGGGGTTGATTTGGTAAAGTTTGCAGTGGTAAGAGATATTTGAGGATGTTTAATGTTGACGGATTAAATTTGAAGTGGTTTGGTAATTTTTAATTGTGTCACGGATCGACATTATAATTGAAATCAAAATTATAATTGAAATATCTGCGGCCTCGCTAGGTACGGCAAAAGTATGATCACGAAAGCAGAAACTCGACGTTGAAATTGTTTAGGTTAAATAAGTGCTTTTAATGTAAACAGGTCGCCCGTCGTCGAAGTTGTTTTGGCTAGATACGTGCTTCTAACATAAACACGGTCTCCGCGATCCGATCATTTTTTGTTTATTTTAGCCGGTTTTTATTGAATTACAAAGGAACCGGGCCGAATTTCGCAAAATCCCTTCTTAGTGTTCAGTTTCGGCACATGATACACCCGTGCCTAAAATTTCAAGTCTCCAGCCCTCACGGTTTGGGCTGTGGGTTGATTATGAATCAGTGTGTAGATGAATGAGTGAATGAATGAGTGTGTCAGTGAGGACACTTCGCTTTATATATATAGATTGGGTTTAGTTTGTTGTGGTAAGGGTTAGTTGGTGATGACTTATGGTAGCCGAAGTAATTTAGGTGAGTTTGGCATAGTTTGCTATGGTTACTAGCATTTTTTTGTAATTAAAAAGTGATTGGGTTTAGTTTGTTGTGGTAAGGGTTAGTTGGTGATGATTTAGAGTAGCCGAAGTAATCTAGGTAAGTCTGGCATAGTTTGTTATGATTTGTACACCTTTTTTTGTAATTTTAAGATGATATGGTGTGGTTTGTTGTGGTAAGGGATAGTTGGGGGTGATTTACGGTAGCCGAAGTAATTTAGGTGATTCTGGTATAGCTTGTTATGATTTTTAGCATTTTTTGTAATTTTAAAGTGATTGGGCTTAGTTTGTTCCTGTAAAGTGTAGTTGGGTGTGATTTTGGATAGCCGAAGTAATTTAGGTGAGTTTGGCATAGTTTGCTAAGGTTAGTAGCATTTTTTTGTAATTTAAAAGTGATTGGGTTTAGTTTGATGTGGTAAGGGATAGTTGGGGGTGATTTACGGTAGCCGAAGTAATTTAGGTGATTCTGGTATAGTTTGTTATTATTTTTAGCATTTTTTTGTAATTTTAAAGAGATTGGGCTTAGTTTGTTGCTGTAAAGTGTAGTTGGGGGTGATTTACGGTAGCCGAAGTAATTTAGGTGATTCTGGTATAGTTTGTTATTATTTTTAGCATTTTTTTGTAATTTTAAAGAGATTGGGCTTAGTTTGTTGCTGTAAAGTGTAGTTGGGGGTGATTTTTGATATCCGAATTAATTTAGGTGAGTTTGGCATAGTTTGCTATGGTTAGTAGCATTTTTTGTAATTTAAAAGTGATTGGGTTTAGTTTGTTATGGTAAGGGATAGTTGGGGGTGATTTACGGTAGCCGAAGTAATTTAGGTGATTCTTGTATAGCTTGTTATGATTTTTAGCATTTTTTTGTAATTTTAAAGTAATTGGGCTTAGTTTGTTGCTGTAAAGTGTAGTTGGGGATGATTTTTGATAGCCGAAGTAATTTAGGTGAGTTTGGCATAGTTTGCTATGGTTAGTAGCATTTTTTTGTAATTTAAAAGTGATTGGGTTTGGTTTGTCTGGCATAATTTGTTATGATTTGTACACCTTGTTTTGTAATTTTAAGAAGATATGGTTTGGTTTGTTGTGGTAAGGGATAGTTGGGGGTGATTTACGGTAGCCGAAGTAATTTAGGTGAGTTAGGCATAGTTTGCTATGTTTTGTAGAATATTTAGTAATTTTAAAGTGATTGGGCTTATTTTGGGGTGGTAAGGGGTAGTTGGGGATGATTTATGAAAGCGGAAGTAATTTAGGTGACTTTGGAATAGTTTGTTATGGTTTGTAGCATTTTTTGTAATTTTAAAGTAATTGGGCTTATTTTGGGGTGGTAAGGGGAGTTGGGGGTGATTTATGATAGCCGAAGTAATTTAAGTGAGTTTGGCATAGTTTGCTATGGTTTGCAGCATTTTTTGTAATTTTAAAATGATTGGGTTTAGTTTGTGGTTGGTAAGGGGTAGTTGGGGGTGATTTATGGTAGCCGAAGTAATTTATGGGAGTTTGGCATAGTTTGCTATGGTTTGTAGAATTTTTTGTAATTTTAAAGTGATTGGGCTTATTTTGGGGTGGTAGGAGTTAGTTGGGGTGATTTATGGTAGCCGAAGTAATTTGGGTGAGTTTGGCATAGTTTGCTATGGTTTGTATCATTTTTTGTAATTTTAAAGTTATTGGGCTTAGTTTGGGGTGGTAAGGGGTAGTTGGGGGTGATTTATGGTAGCCGAAGTAATTTAGATGAGTTTGGCATAGTTTGATATTGCTTGTAACATTTTTTGTAATTTTAAAGTGATTGGGCTGAGTTTGGGGTGGTAAGGGGTAGTTCGGGGTGATTTATGGTAGCCGAAGTAATTTAGGGGAGTTTGGCATAGTTTGCTACGGTTTGTAGATATTAAAACACGAGAGTTGTTAAATCGATCGTTTACACTGTCCCAAGCAATTTTATAATTTTCCGCGGTTATCGGCAAATTTTTGATTGCTTCTCTAGCCTTGCCTGTCAGAGAGACACTAAGATAATGCATTTTGTAAACATCACTAAGAGAAGTGCTTTCGTGAATCATGTTTTTGAAAATATCTCTGAAGTTTAACCATTCTTCCGGATTTCCGTTGAATGTCGGAAGATTGATAGGAGGAACCTTTATGCACGCAGAAGCGTCATTGTTAGAAATTGAATCATGATTTGATTCAGAGTTTTTAGTTTAGTGAATTGAAACCGAGCTTTGAGAAAGTGTTTGCGCAATAGGTGCAACTTGTTCTAATATCGCTTCAGCTTCGGATATTAAACTATAGTATTTGTTTTCAAATTCCAAAATCTCAGCCTGATTATCTTCTTCACAGTTAGATACATCTATTTCCAACAGCAAATCGCTAAAGCTGTCCAGATGTGTGTCAATACTGAGTAATCTTTTTCGTAGTTCAATTACCTTGATGTTTGGTAAAGTTCGATTGATATCGAAATTAATCTTTAGCTCGCTTAAGTAGTCCCCGAATCGCGTACGCTTAGCCTTGATAGTTCCTCTTTTTCTTATTAAATCCATCTATATATATAAAGCAAAGTGTCCTCACTGACACACTCATCTACACATCTACACATTCACTGATTCATAATCAACCCACAGCCCAAACCGTGAGGGCTGGAGACTTGAAATTTTAGACACGGGTGTATCATGTGCCGAAACGAAGTGATAAGAAGGGATTTTGCGAAATTCGGCCCGGTTCCTTTGTATTTAAATAAAAACCGGATAAAAACCGGTTAAAATAAACAAAAAATGATCGGCTCGCGGAGACCGTGTTTTTTTTTGTTAGAAGCACGTGTCTAGCCAAAACAACTTCGACGTCGGGCGACCGGTTTACATTAGGCTGAACTCAGACGGACCACTCCCGAACCACACGACAGCGACAAAAGCAGTGTCAACGTCGAGTTTCTGCTTTCCTGATCATACTTTTGCCGTACCTAGCGAGGCGCAGATATTTCAATTATAATTTTGATTTCAATTATAATGTCGATCCGTGACTCATTTAAAAATTACCAAACCACTCCAAATTTAATCCGTCTGCATTAAACATCCTCAAATATCTCTTACCATTGCAAACTTCACCAAAGCAACCCCAAAAATTCCCGAACTACGCCAAACTGACATAAATTAGATCCGTTATCTTAAATCATCCGTTACCACCCCTTAGCAACCCCAAGTAACTCCAATCACTTTAAAATAAAACAAAATGACACAAACCATAGCAGACTATTTCGAACTCACACACATTATTTCGGCTCCCAAAATTCACCCCCAACTACCCCTTACCACCCCAAACTAAGCCCAATCACTTTAAAATTACAAAAAATGTTACAAACCGTAGCAAAACTATACCAAACTCGCCCAATTTACTTCGGCTATCATAAATCACCCCAAACTACCCCTTACCACCCCAAAATAAGCCCAATCACTTTAAAATTACAAAAAATGTTACAAACCATAGCAAAACTATGCCAAACTCGCCCAATTTACTTCGGCTATCATAAATCACCCCTAACTACCCCTTACGACCCCAAACTATGCCCAATCATTTTAAAATTACAAAAAATGCTACAAACCATAGCAAACTATGTCAAACTCACCTAAATTACTTCGGCTATCATAAATCACCCCCAACTACCCCTTACCACCCCAAACTAAGCCAAATCACTTTAAAATTACAAAAAATGCTACAAACCATAGCAAAACTATGCCAAACTCACCCACATTACTTCGGCTATCATAAATCACCCCCAACTACCCCTTACCACCCCAAATTCAGCCCAATCTCTTTAAAATTACAAAAAATGCTACACACCATAGCAAACTATGTCAAACTCACCTACATTACTTCGGCTACCATAAATCACCCCCAACAACAACTTACCACCCCAAACTAAGCTAAATCACTTTAAAATAACAAAAAATGCTACAAACCATAGCAAAACTATGCCAAACTCACCCACATTATTTCGGCTATCATAAATCACCCCCAACTACTCCTTACCACACCAAACTAAGCCCAATCACTTTAAAATTACAAAAAATGCTACAAACCATAGCAAACTATGTCAAACTCACCTAAATTACTTTGGCTACCATAAATCACCCCCAACTACCCCTTACCACCCCAAACTAAGACCCATCACTTTAAAATTAGAAAAAATTTTACAAACAATAGCAAAACTATGCCAAACTCACCTAACTTACTTCAACTACCATAAATCACCCCCAACTACCACCCCAAACTAAGCGCAATCACTTTAAAATTAGAAAATATGCTACAAATCATAGCAAAACTATGCCAAACTCACCCAAATTACTTCGACTACCATAAATCAACCGCAACTACTCCTTACACCCCAAATTAAGAACAATCATTTTAAAATTACAAAAAATGCTACAAACCATAACAAAACTATGCCAAACTCACCTAACTTACTTCGGCTACCATAAATCACCCCCAACTACCACCCCAAACTAAGCCTAATCACTTTAAAATTAGAAAAAATGCTACAAACCATAGCAAAACTATGCCAAACTCACCCAAATTCATTCGGCTACCATAAATCACCCCCAAATACCCCTTACAACCCAAACTAAGCCCACTAATTATGTCATAAAATTCATTACTATTAAGCAAAGTCTTCATTATTTGTTCCTCTATTGCAATCGTTGACAAGTTGATTAAGCGAGATTTGCAAGTACAAGTTCGACTAAATGTTCTAATTCTTTTTAAGATGGAAAAAACTTACTGTTGCAGACTTTGTAGGCCAAAAATCATAAAATATTAAGAAATATCTGCATCTAAAATATATTGTTTCGACTTATAGACGTTATTTTGAATATTAAATATGCTGATAAAAATTTTGATTATTTTCCACCTTCCAATAAATAATTATTCCAGTTGAGATGCAAACATAAACTTATGTTCTGAATTGCAACACGCTGACAGGGCAAGCCCTATCTTCTTAACATGCGTGCATTTACATCGCAAATAATAAGAACTTTTTCTCCATTGTATAAAGAGCTCTATGGTTTTTAATTTTAAAGCGGTGTAGGCGCTAGATTTTTGTTAAAATATCTAAAAATTCATAATTTTGCAATTGAATTGCAGAACTAATTTTGTGTTCTGTAGTAAATTTATACTTGGAGTGGCACTGCCAACCGTGCCACCCCTGATGAGCCCCACTGTTGACTACTCTCCTTTCAGGGAAATTTTTGAAATAAACGGCAAAATAATTTAGGTCGACTGGATGTGAAAATATCACTGTGTAGTAAATTCAGGCTGACGAGTAAAAAAAACCGCTTTCATACAGAAACGAAATCATATGGAACACTTGAAATTTCGATATTTGTTTGTAATTCGTCACAGGTCCATGAAGGAATGCATGTTAATCTAAACAAGTGTTAGTTCAGTTAATGATTGTGTTGTATTTGTTTTTCACCAAACTTGCCCCGGCTGAAATCCGAAATTTGCAGCGTTGGACCAGACTTTACTGACTTTGATACGCGTTTTACACTATTTATTTTACGTAAATACATTGTGTTCATTATTGCATCATTTAAAACTAAGATGGAGCAGTTTGAAAATCAAGCAGATTACAAATACCACAGCGTATAATTTTCGTGAAAGCTGATGAAAATAGTCTTTTTTACTACCTGTGGTAATGGTATTGAAATTTTAAATCTGGAAAGGGAGCTCAAAAGGAGATATTTATGCTGAAGAGTTTGTTTATTCTGAAGATAAGTCAAAATCATCTACATACTGTTCTGCTGTGAGATGACTGTAGCAGGAGAAATGTTTCCATTGTCATTTCAACTTTATCATAACATTATCTGCTAATTTGTAAACTTCGATTTTCTAACATTAATTTCGATTTCCTGAAATCGCTTATAGAACACTTCCAAACTGCGTCTTTGCCTAAAGAGTCTATACAAGATTTTTCATCTGATATCAACCAAGATATCCTCTTTTTCCAAATCATATACCCGGTCAAGTACCCGGTCCTGGCAATGCAGGTTAATTTCAGCAAATTTGTTTATTTTGTGATTGGAAAAGTAGAGCATTCCTGTTTAATTGTATTATAAGGTCGATTAGTCTACATCACCAATACACCACTTTTGTCAACACTGCGTTTATTTAATCTAGGTCCGGGCAACGCCGGGTACATTCAGCTAGTTATTTAAATAAGAGTACAAAAGGAAGCAAACGTAGAAAACTTATATAGGCTGTGCCTGAACGAAAACAATCAAAGCAATGAAAATCAAACACGATAAATTCAATCTTGAAAGAATGGGAAATGAAATTAAGGAAAGAGCTCACCTTGTTCAATCGTAGTTATTGTTTCAATTTTCATCCAAATGATGACGGTTGAAGAATGCCGTTGGCTGACTACGATGGCAGCGCAGATCCGGCGACCATGTAGTGAGAGAGAATACTGTTTTGTTGATTGCGGGTGATGGTCCTCACGAGGGGATGTGGGATGACGCCGTGACGTCACGCTTCGCACAGCCGACAAGTTTGGACAGGAAGGATGATGAAATGTTGCAATATTCACCGTGAACTAAATTTCCGCTACCAACTCGCAGTATTTGCGTGGTCTTGAGAACTAGCACCAACGTCTTTTCTTGATTGAAGGACCATCCGTTTTCGGAAGCACGTGTTGAAACAAAGCCAAGTTATGAGAAGAAACTGATTTCTGCACTTCGATGTTCAGGATCCGGCTCGAAGGACCAAAAAATGTTGTGGCCTTTGTTTGCAGATGAAAACTCTCTTCAACACTGAACAATTTTTATTTTATAACATAAAGCGAGGTTTTTGTACTAATTTAGATTTGTTGATGCTAAAGCTTGTTGTTTTACCATCACCATGTCTATAGGGAAAAAACAAAATAAAAGAAGAGAGAATTAATTCGAATTGAGGCGGCAACATTGGCATAATTTGCTATGGTTAGTAGCATTTTTTTGTAATTTAAAAGTGATTGGGTTTAGTTTGTTGTGGTAAGGGTTAGTTGGTGATGATTTATGGTAACCGAAGTAATTTAGGTGAGTTTGGCATAGTTTGCTATGGTTACTAGCATTTTTTTGTAATTTAAAAGTGATTGGGTTTAGTTTGTTGTGGTAAGGGTTAGTTGGTGATGATTTAGAGTAGCCGAAGTAATTTAGGTGAGTCTGGCATAGTTTGTTATGATTTGTACACCTTTTTTTGTAATTTTAAGATGATATGGTTTGGTTTGTTGTGGTAAGGGTTAGTTGGGGGTGATTTACGTTAGCCGAAGTAATTTAGGTGATTCTGGTATAGTTTGTTATGATTTTTAGCATTTTTTTTCTAATTTTAAAGTGATTGGGCTTAGTTTGTTGCTATAACTGTAGTTTGGGGTGATTTTTGATAGCCCAAGTAATTTAGGTGAGTTTGGCATAGTTTGCTATGGTTAGTAGCATTTTTTTGTAATTTAAAAATGATTGGGTTTAGTTTGTTGTGGTAAGGGTTAGTTGGTGATGATTTAGAGTAGCCGAAGTAATTTAGGTGAGTCTGGCATAGTTTGTTATGATTTGTACACCTTTTTTTGTAATTTTAAGATGATATGGTTTGGTTTGTTGTGGTAAGGGTTAGTTGGGGGTGATTTACGTTAGCCGAAGTAATTTAGGTGATTCTGGTATAGTTTGTTATGATTTTTAGCATTTTTTTCTAATTTTAAAGTGATTGGGCTTAGTTTGTTGCTATAACTGTAGTTTGGGGTGATTTTTGATTGCCCAAGTAATTTAGGTGAGTTTGGCATAGTTTGCTATGGTTAGTAGCATTTTTTTGTAATTTAAAAATGATTGGGTTTAGTTTGTTGTGGTAAGAGATAGTTGGGGGTGATTTACGGTAGCCGAAGTAAGTTAGGTGATTCTGGTATAGTTTGTTATGATTTTTAGCATTTTTTTGTAATATCAAAGTGATTGGGCTTAGTTTGTTGCTGTAAAGTGTAGTAGGGGGTGATTTTTGATAGCCGAAGTAATTTAGGTGAGTTTGGCATAGTTTGCTATGGTTAGTAGCATTTTTTTGTAATTTAAAAGTGATTGGGTTTGGTGTGTCTGGCATAGTTTATTATGATTTGTTCACCTTTTTTTGTAATTTTAAGTTGATATGGTTTGGTTTGTTGTGGTAAGGGATAGTTGGGAGTGATTTACGGTAGCCGAAGTAATTTAGGTGATTCTGGTATAGTTTGTTATGATTTTTAGCATTTTTTTGTAATTTTAAAGTGATTGGGCTTAGTTTGTTGCTATAAGTGTAGTTGGGGGTGATTTTTGATATACGAAGTAATTTAGGTGAGTTTGGCATAGTTTGCTATGGTTAGTAGCATTTTTTTGTAATTTAAAAGTGATTGGGTTTAGTTTGTTGTGGTAAGGGATAGTTGGGGGTGATTTACGGTAGCCGAAGTAATTTAGGTGATTCTGGTATAGTTTGTTATGATTTTTAGCATTTTTTTGTAATTTCAAAGTGATTTGGCTTAGTTTGTTGCTGTAAAGTGTAGTTGAGGGTGATTTTTGATAGCCGAAGTAATTTAGGTGAGTTTGGCATAGTTTGCTATGGTTAGTAGCATTTTTTTGTAATTTAAAAGTGATTGGGTTTGGTGTGTCTGGCATAGTTTGTTATGATTTGTTCACCTTTTTTTGTAATTTTAAGTTGATATGGTTTGGTTTGTTGTGGTAAGGGATAGTTGGGAGTGATTTACGGTAGCCGAAGTAATTTAGGTGATTCTGGTATAGTTTGTTATGATTTTTAGAATTTTTTTGTAATTTCAAAGTGATTGGGCTTAGTTTGTTGCTGTAAAGTGTAGTTGGGGATGATTTTTGATAGCCGAAGTAATTTAGGTGAGTTTGGCATAGTTTGCTATGGTTAGTAGCATTTTTTTGTAATTTAAAAGTGATTGGGTTTAGTTTGTTGTGGTAAGGGATAGTTGGGGGTGATTTACGGTAGCCGAAGTAATTTAGGTGATTCTGGTATAGTTTGTTATGATTTTCAGCATTTTTTTGTAATTTCAAAGTGATTTGGCTTAGTTTGTTGCTGTAAAGTGTAGTTGAGGGTGATTTTTGATAGCCGAAGTAATTTAGGTGAGTTTGGCATAGTTTGCTATGGTTAGTAGCATTTTTTTGTAATTTAAAAGTGATTGGGTTTGGTTTGTCTGGCATAGTTTGTTATGATTTGTACACCTTTTTTTGTAACTTTAAGATGATATGGTTTGGTTTGTTGTGGTAAGGGATTGTTGGGGGTGATTTACGGTAGCCAAAGTAATTTAGGTAATTCTGGTATAGTTTGTTATGATTTTTAGTATTTTTTTGTAATTTTAATGTGATTGGGCTTAGTTTGTTGCTGTAAAGTGTAGTTGGGGGTGATTTTTGATAGCCCAAGTAATTTGGGTGAGTTTGGCATAGTTTGCTATGGTTAGTAGCATTTTTTTGTAATTTAAAAGTGATTGGGTTTAGTTTGTTGTGGTAAGGGATAGTTGGGGTGATTTACGGTAGCCGAAGTAATTTAGGTGATTCTGGTATAGTTTGTTATGATTTTTAGCATAAGTAATTTAGGTGAGTTTGGCATAGTTTGCTATGGTTAGTAGCATTTTTTTGTAATTTAAAAGTTATTGGGTTTAGTTTGTTGTGGTAAGGGATAGTTGGGGTGATTTACGGTAGCCGAAGTAATTGAGGTGATTCTGGTATAGTTTGTTATGATTTTTAGCATTTTTTTGTAATTTCAAAGTGATTTGGCTTAGTTTGTTGCTGTAAAGTGTAGTTGGGGGTGATTTTTGATAGCCGAAGTAATTTAGGTGAGTTTGGCATAGTTTGCTATGGTTCGTAGCATTTTTTTGTAATTTAAAAATGATTGGGTTTAGTTTGTTGTGGTAAGGGTTAGTTGGTGATGATTTAGAGTAGCCGAAGTAATTTAGGTGAGTCTGGCATAGTATGTTATGATTTGTACACCTTTTTTTGTAATTTTAAGATGATATGGTTTGGTTTGTTGTGGTAAGGGTTAGTTGGGGGTGATTTACGGTAGCCGAAGTAATTTAGGTGATTCTGGTATAGTTTGTTATGATTTTTAGCATTTTTTTCTAATTTTAAAGTGATTGGGCTTAGTTTGTTGCTATAACTGTAGTTTGGGGTGATTTTTGATAGCCCAAGTAATTTAGGTGAGTTTGGCATAGTTTGCTATGGTTAGTAGCATTTTTTTGTAATTTAAAAATGATTGGGTTTAGTTTGTTGTGGTAAGAGATAGTTGGGGGTGATTTACGGTAGCCGAAGTAAGTTAGGTGATTCTGGTATAGTTTGTTATGATTTTTAGCATTTTTTTGTAATATCAAAGTGATTGGGCTTAGTTTGTTGCTGTAAAGTGTAGTTGGGGGTGATTTTTGATAGCCGAAGTAATTTAGGTGAGTTTGGCATAGTTTGCTATGGTTAGTAGCATTTTTTGTAATTTAAAAGTGATTGGGTTTGGTGTGTCTGGCATAGTTTGTTATGATTTGTTCACCTTTTTTTGTAATTTTAAGTTGATATGGTTTGGTTTGTTGTGGTAAGGGATAGTTGGGAGTGATTTACGGTAGCCGAAGTAATTTAGGTGATTCTGGTATAGTTTGTTATGATTTTTAGCATTTTTTTGTAATTTTAAAGTGATTGGGCTTAGTTTGTTGCTATAAGTGTAGTTGGGGGTGATTTTTGATATACGAAGTAATTTAGGTGAGTTTGGCATAGTTTGCTATGGTTAGTAGCATTTTTTTGTAATTTAAAAGTGATTGGGTTTAGTTTGTTGTGGTAAGGGAAAGTTGGGGGTGATTTACGGTAGCCGAAGTAATTTAGGTGATTCTGGTATAGTTTGTTATGATTTTTAGCATTTTTTTGTAATTTCAAAGTGATTTAGCTTAGTTTGTTGCTCTAAAGTGTAGTTGAGGGTGATTTTTGATAGCCGAAGTAATTTAGGTGAGTTTGGCATAGTTTGCTATGGTTAGTAGCATTTTTTTGTAATTTAAAAGTGATTGGGTTTGGTGTGTCTGGCATAGTTTGTTATGATTTGTTCACCTTTTTTTGTAATTCTAAGTTGATATGGTTTGGTTTGTTGTGGTAAGGGATAGTTGGGAGTGATTTACGGTAGCCGAAGTAATTTAGGTGATTCTGGTATAGTTTGTTATGATTTTTAGAATTTTTTTGTAATTTCAAAGTGATTGGGCTTAGTTTGTTGCTGTAAAGTGTAGTTGGGGATGATTTTTGATAGCCGAAGTAATTTAGGTGAGTTTGGCATAGTTTGCTATGGTTAGTAGCATTTTTTTGTAATTTAAAAGTGATTGGGTTTAGTTTGTTGTGGTAAGGGATAGTTGGGGGTGATTTACGGTAGCCGAAGTAATTTAGGTGATTCTGGTATAGTTTGTTATGATTTTCAGCATTTTTTTGTAATTTCAAAGTGATTTGGCTTAGTTTGTTGCTGTAAAGTGTAGTTGAGGGTGATTTTTGATAGCCGAAGTAATTTAGGTGAGTTTGGCATAGTTTGCTATGGTTAGTAGCATTTTTTTGTAATTTAAAAGTGATTGGGTTTGGTTTGTCTGGCATAGTTTGTTATGATTTGTACACCTTTTTTTGTAATTTTAAGATGATATGGTTTGGTTTGTTGTGGTAAGGGATTGTTGGGGGTGATTTACGGTAGCCAAAGTAATTTAGGTAATTCTGGTATAGTTTGTTATGATTTTTAGTAGTTTTTTGTAATTTTAATGTGATTGGGCTTAGTTTGTTGCTGTAAAGTGTAGTTGGGGGTGATTTTTGATAGCCCAAGTAATTTAGGTGAGTTTGGCATAGTTTGCTATGGTTAGTAGCATTTTTTTGTAATTTAAAAGTGATTGGGTTTAGTTTGTTGTGGTAAGGGATAGTTGGGGTGATTTACGGTAGCCGAAGTAATTTAGGTGATTCTGGTATAGTTTGTTATGATTTTTAGCATAAGTAATTTAGGTGAGTTTGGCATAGTTTGCTATGGTTAGTAGCATTTTTTTGTAATTTAAAAGTTATTGGGTTTAGTTTGTTGTGGTAAGGGATAGTTGGGGTGATTTACGGTAGCCGAAGTAATTGAGGTGATTCTGGTATAGTTTGTTATGATTTTTAGCATTTTTTTGTAATTTCAAAGTGATTTGGCTTATAAAAGTGTGTAGGCTTTCACGGTCGGTGTTGTCAACAACGGTGGTATTAATCGGGTTTGTTGACCGTGTTCCATGCGAAGTTCCATGAGGGGGGGTGTAGTGAGCGCCCCGAGAGGCTAACTCAGCAAGTGATCCCCATGAATCTCTGCCAAACGTTTCGTCCACAGCTGCGGTGGACATCTTCAGTGGCGGTGTGGTCGTGGTCGAAGTACTCTCCCAGCTGTCACAGTCGCGACTGGCACATCATCACTTTGCGCAGCTCTATATATAGCCTCAGATCGGTTATGCATCGTTCCGGGTGGGCGTGTCCCTGCATTCGTCAAAGGTGGTGACGTCACTCTTCTCGTTGTCATGGTTGGCTGCCAACTCCTGTCCATTTTTAATCCTTCACCCTTCTTATTGAAATTGTTCTGGTGTTTGAAAATTTCAATCGCTTCTCGGTGTAGACGAGCGTAGTAGTGTGAGGTGGACGCCAATCGTTCAGTCTCCTCAAACCGTATCTGATGGTCTCCCTCAGAAAGAGCGTGTTCAGCTACCGACGATTTCTCCACTTCACCCAGACGACAGTTCCTCTTGTGTTCCGTCAAGCGCGTCTTGATGCTTCTCTTTGTTGTACCTACATAAACAGATCCACACGAACACGGAATTTTGTATACCCCAGCTGACGACAACGGATCTCTGGGATCTTTCGCCGAACCCAGTAGTCCTCGGATCTGTGTCGTGGGTTTAAAGATGGTCTTAATATTATTCCGGTTCAATAGTCGGCCAATGCGGTCTGTCACATTCCGCACATATGGTAAAAAGGCCGTTCCTGCAAACTCAGTTGTGTTATCAGTTGTAGGTCTCACCGACGTCCTTGGGTGTATAGATCTTCTTATATCTTTTGAGGAGTATCCATTGGCTTGTAGCATCTTGTCCAAGTGGTCAAGTTCACCCTTAAGATGTTGTGGTTCGCAGATCTTAGTGGCTCGACTAACCAAGGTCTTGATCACCGCTCTTTTTTGGGATGGATGATGGTTGGACTCCTTGTTGAGGTACCTATCTGTGTGGGTAGGTTTTCGATATACCTGGTGGCCTAGGGACCCATCATGTTTCCTGTTCACCAGAACGTCAAGGAACGGTAGGCAACGATCTCTCTCTTTCTCCATTGTGAATTGGATTCGCGGATTTTGTTGGTTATTGTGGTCCATGAATTCCTGTAGCGCTGATTCACCGTGGTCCCAGATGATAAATGTGTCGTCCACATAACGGAACCAGCACTTGGGTTTCTTCGGTGCCGTTTGAAGCGCTTCTTTCTCAAACGCTTCCATGAAGAAATTAGCCACCACAGGGCTCAGTGGACTTCCCATGGCCACGCCATCCAGCTGTTCGTAGTAGGCGTTGTCGTACTTAAAATATGTTGTTGTTAGTACATATTGGAAAATATTTATAATATCCGTGGGAAAGAGTGTCCTTATGCAAACCAATGCATCCTTGACTGGAACCATCGTAAACAGCGAGACTACGTCGAAACTGACCAATATGTCTTCAGGGCCAAGGCGAAGTGGTTTGATCTTCTCCACAAAATAGGCTGAGTCTCTGATGTAGGAGTCTGTATGTCCGATGTGAGGTTGCAGCAAACCCGCCAAGTATTTGGCGACTCCATAAGTCGGAGAGTCGATGGTACTGACAATGGGGCGAAGAGGTACGTCTGGCTTATGTATCTTCGGCAAGCCGTAGAGTCGAGGTGGAAGTGCTTCCGATTTTCGAATCTTCAGCTTCATCTCATCCGGAATTGACGCCACTTTAATCAGATTATTCGTTTGCCTGAGGATACGAGCCACGGGACCCCACGGCTCGTATCCTCAGGCAAACGAATAATCTGATTAAAGTGGCGTCAATTCCGGATGAGATGAAGCTGAAGATTCGAAAATCGGAAGCACTTCCACCTCGACTCTACGGCTTGCCGAAGATACATAAGCCAGACGTACCTCTTCGCCCCATTGTCAGTACCATCGACTCTCCGACTTATGGAGTCGCCAAATACTTGGCGGGTTTGCTGCAACCTCTCATCGGACATACAGACTCCTACATCAGAGACTCAGCCCATTTTGTGGAGAAGATCAAACCACTTCGCCTTGGCCCTGAAGACATATTGGTCAGTTTCGACGTAGTCTCGCTGTTTACGATGGTTCCAGTCAAGGATGCATTGGTTTGCATAAGGACACTCTTTCCCACGGATATTATAAATATTTTCCAATATGTACTAACAACAACATATTTTAAGTACGACAACGCCTACTACGAACAGCTGGATGGCGTGGCCATGGGAAGTCCACTGAGCCCTGTGGTGGCTAATTTCTTCATGGAAGCGTTTGAGAAAGAAGCGCTTCAAACGGCACCGAAGAAACCCAAGTGCTGGTTCCGTTATGTGGACGACACATTTATCATCTGGGACCACGGTGAAGCAGCGCTACAGGAATTCATGGACCACATTAACCAACAAAATCCGCGAATCCAATTCACAATGGAGAAAGAGAGAGATCGTTGCCTACCGTTCCTTGACGTTCTGGTGAACAGGAAACATGATGGGTCCCTAGGCCACCAGGTATATCGAAAACCTACCCACACAGATAGGTACCTCAACAAGGAGTCCAACCATCATCCATCCCAAAAAAGAGCGGTGATCAAGACCTTGGTTAGTCGAGCCACTAAGATCTGCGAACCACAACATCTTAAGGGTGAACTTGACCACTTGGACAAGATGCTACAAGCCAATGGATACTCCTCAAAAGATATAAGAAGATCTATACACCCAAGGACGTCGGTGAGACCTACAACTGATAACACAACTGAGTTTGCAGGAACGGCCTTTTTACCATATGTGCGGAATGTGACAGACCGCATTGGCCGACTATTGAACCGGAATAATATTAAGACCATCTTTAAACCCACGACACAGATCCGAGGACTACTGGGTTCGGCGAAAGATCCCAGAGATCCGTTGTCGTCAGCTGGGGTATACAAAATTCCGTGTTCGTGTGGATCTGTTTATGTAGGTACAACAAAGAGAAGCATCAAGACGCGCTTGACGGAACACAAGAGGAACTGTCGTCTGGGTGAAGTGGAGAAATCGTCGGTAGCTGAACACGCTCTTTCTGAGGGAGACCATCAGATACGGTTTGAGGAGACTGAACGATTGGCGTCCACCTCACACTACTACGCTCGTCTACACCGAGAAGCGATTGAAATTTTCAAACACCAGAACAATTTCAATAAGAAGGGTGAAGGATTAAAAATGGACAGGAGTTGGCAGCCAACCATGACAACGAGAAGAGTGACGTCACCACCTTTGACGAATGCAGGGACACGCCCACCCGGAACGATGCATAACCGATCTGAGGCTATATATAGAGCTGCGCAAAGTGATGATGTGCCAGTCGCGACTGTGACAGCTGGGAGAGTACTTCGACCACGACCACACCGCCACTGAAGATGTCCACCGCAGCTGTGGACGAAACGTTTGGCAGAGATTCATGGGGATCACTTGCTGAGTTAGCCTCTCGGGGCGCTCACTACACCCCCCCTCATGGAACTTCGCATGGAACACGGTCAACAAACCCGATTAATACCACCGTTGTTGATTTGGCTTAGTTTGTTGCTGTAAAGTGTAGTTGGGGATGATTTTTGATAGCCGAAGTAATTTAGCTGAGTTTGGCATAGTTTGCTATGGTTAGTAGCATTTTTTTGTAATTTAAAAGTGATTGGGTTTGGTTTGTCTGGCATAGTTTGTTATGATTTGTACACCTTTTTTTGTAATTTTAAGATGATATGGTTTGGTTTGTTGTGGTAAGGTATAGTTGGGGGTGATTTACGGTAGCCGAAGTAATTTAGGTGTTTCTGGTATAGTTTGTTAAGATTTTTAGCATTTTTTTGTAATTTTGAAGTGATTGGGCTTAGTTTGTTGCTGTAAAGTGTAGTTGGGGGTGATTTTTGATAGCCGAAGTAATTTAGGTGAGTTTGGCATAGTTTGCTATGGTTAGTTATGATTTTTAGCATTTTTTTGTAATTTTAAAGTGATTGGGCTTAGTTTGTTGCTGTAAAGTGTTGTTGGGGGTGATTTTTGATAGCCGAAGTAATTTAGGTGAGTTTGGCATAGTTTGCTATGGTTAGTAGCATTTTTTCGTAATTTAAAAGTGATTGGGTTTGGTTTGTCTGGCATAGTTTGTTATGATTTGTACACCTTTTTTGTAATTTTAAGATAATATGGTTTGGTTTGTTGTGGTAAGGGATAGTTGGGGGTGATTTACGGTAGCCGAAGTAATTTAGGTGATTTTGGTATAATTTGTTATGATTTTTAGCATTTTTTTGTAATTTTAAAGTGATTGGGCTTAGTTTGTTGCTGTAAAGTGTAGTTGGGGGTGATTTTTGATAGCCGAAGTAATTTAGGTGAGTTTGGTATAGTTTGCTATGGTTAGTTATGATTTTTAGCATTTTTTTGTAATTTTAAAGTGATTGGGCTTAGTTTGTTGCTGTAAAGTGTTGTTGGGGGTGATTTTTGATAGCCGAAGTAATTTAGGTGAGTTTGGCATAGTTTGCTATGGTTAGTAGCATTTGTTTGTAATTAAAAGTGATTGGGTTTGGTTTGTCTGGCATAGTTTATGATGATTTGTACACCTTTTTTTGTAATTTTAAGATAATATGGTTTGGTTTGTTGTGGTAAGGGATAGTTGGGGGTGATTTACGGTAGCCGAAATAATTTAGGTGATTCTGCTATAGTTTGTTATGATTTTTAGCATTTTTTTGTAATTTTGAAGTGATTGGGCTTAGTTTGTTGCTGTAAAGTGTAGTTGGGGGTGATTTTTGATAGCCGAAGTAATTTAGGTGAGTTTGGCATAGTTTGCTATGGTTAGTAGCATTTTTTTGTAATTTAAAAGTGATTGGGTTTAGTTTGTTGTGGTAAGGGTTAGTTGGTGATGATTTATGGTAGCCGAAGTAATTTAGGTGAGTTTGGCATAGTTTGCTTGGGTTACTAGCATTTTTTTGTAATTTAAAAGTGATTGTGTTTAGTTTGTTGTGGTAAGGGTTAGTTGGTGATGATTTAGAATAGCCGAAGTAATTTAGGTGAGTCTGGCATAGTTTGTTATGATTTGAACACCTTTTTTTGTAATTTTAAGATGATATGGTTTGGTTTGTTGTTGTAAGGGATTGTTGGGGGTGATTTACGGTAGCCAAAGTAATTTAGGTAATTTTGGTAGAGTTTGTTATGATTTTTAGTATTTTTTTGTAATTTTAATGTGATTGGGCTTAGTTTGTTGCTGTAAAGTGTAGTTGGGGGTGATTTTTGATAGCCCAAGTAATTTAGGTGAGTTTGGCATAGTTTGCTATGGTTAGTAGCATTTTTTTGTAATTTAAAAGTGATTGGGTTTAGTTTGTTGTGGTAAGGGATAGTTGGGGTGATTTACGGTAGCCGAAGTAATTTAGGTGATTCTGGTATAGTTTGTTATGATTTTTAGCATAAGTAATTTAGGTGAGTTTGGCATAGTTTGCTATGGTTAGTAGCATTTTTTTGTAATTTAAAAGTGATTGGGTTTGGTTTGTCTGGCATAGTTTGTTATGATTTGTACACCTTTTTTTGTAATTTTAAGATGATATGGTTTGGTTTGTTGTGGTAAGGGATAGTTGGGGGTGATTTACGGTAGCCGAAGTAATTTAGGTGATTCTGGTATAGTTTGTTATAATTTTTAGCATTTTTTTGTAATTTCAAAGTGATTGGGCTTAGTTTGTTGCTGTAAAGTGTAGTTGGGGATGATTTTTAATAGCCGAAGTAATTTAGGTGAGTTTGGAATAGTTTGCTATGGTAAGTAGCATTTTTTTGTAATTTAAAAGTGATTGGGTTTGGTTTGTCTGGCATAGTTTGTTATGATTTGTACACCTTTTTTTGTAATTTTAAGATGATATGGTTTGGTTTGTTGTGGTAAGGGATAGTTGGGGGTGATTTACGGTAGCCGAAGTAATTTAGGTGATTCTGGTGTAGTTTGTTATGATTTTTAGCATTTTTTTGTAATTTTAAAGTGATTGGGCTTAGTTTGTTGCTGTAAAGTGTAGTTGGGGGTGATTTTTGATAGCCGAAGTAATTTAGGTGAGTTTGGCATAGTTTGCTATAGTTTGTTATGATTTTTACCATTTTTTTGTAATTTTAAAGTGATTGGGCTTAGTTTGTTGCTGTAAAGTGTAGTTGGGGGTGATTTTTGATAGCCGAAGTAATTTAGGTGAGTTTGGCATAGTTTGCTATGGTTAGTAGCATTTTTTTGTAATTTAAAAGTGATTGTGTTTTGTTTGTTGTGGTAAGGGTTAGTTGGTGATGATTTAGAGTAGCCGAAGTAATTTAGGTGAGTCTGGCATAGTTTGTTATGATTTGTACACCTTTTTTTGTAATTTTAAGATGATATGATTTGGTTTGTTGTGGTAAGGGATAGTTGGGGGTGATTTACGGTAGCCAAAGTAATTTAGGTAATTCTGGTATAGTTTATTATGATTTTTAGTATTTTTTTGTAATTTTAATGTGATTGGGCTTAGTTTGTTGCTGTAAAGTGTAGTTGGGGGAGATTTTTGATAGCCGAAGTAAATTAGGTGAGTTTGGCATAGTTTGCTATGGTTAGTAGCATTTTTTTGTAATTTAAAAGTGATTGGGTTTAGTTTGTTGTGGTAAGGGATAGTTGGGGGTGATTTACGGTAGCCGAAGTAATTTAGGTGATTCTGATATAGTTTGTTTTGATTTTTAGCATTTTTTTGTAATTTTAAAGTGATTGGGCTTAGTTTGTTGCTGTAAAGTTTCTCTGTATACGGCCATGTTATGTTGCATATTAACAACATATCAAGAGAGAAGAAAAAATCATCATTGCAAAAATAAACATTGAGAAAAATAACGTCAAAAATTATTTCGATTGAAGAAACCTAACGGTAATAGAGCACGTCACATTGCTCCCCCATAAAATTTGGTCCTTCGAGCCGGATCTATCCGAGCAATCATCAACATCAGAACAAAGAGGAAGCCGATCGCCAAGAAGACTTCCGACTTGCACGAAACGCGACAACCGGTCCACTCTCTTCGATCGTCAGGGGGTTACGTGGTAAGTGTGTATTCACTTATTCCCGCTCTCATTCATTTTCTCAATAAACAATAAACGTGTTTAAGAAGTCATTCTTATTACCGAAATCATTGCAATTTAAACGTTAAACATGCAGAATATCCAGGAGCTCTCTTTAAACGAATTAGAAATCAAACGACGCGTAGTAAAATCAAAACTTACTCGTTTCATAAATCATGTAAATGACAAGGTTGATCTCTCAAATCTTACACAGGATGTCGTAGAGGTACTTTCAGTCCGCATTTCAAAAGATGAATCTTTGTATGACCAATTCGATGAAGTTCAAACGCGCATAGAACTGGTAGACCAAGTTACACCGTCAGAAATTCATTCACAGGACCGCGAATCCTTTGAAAATTCGTATTTTGACATTATGGGTCGCGTCAAAGGGGCTCTTAATAGATTTATATCACCAAACGATGAATCAGCTGACCGAATGTCTAATGGTGATGAAGACGACATTAGTTCTAATCATTCTGGCTCAGATTCAGGTCATACATCTGTCAGAGTAAAGCTCCCTACGATACCATTACCAACGTTCGACGGTACTATTGAAAAATGGTTATATTTCAAAGACGAATTCTTGGAACTTGTTCATAACAACGAAGCTCTATCAGACACTCAACGTTTACATTACTTGAGAGCAGCGTTAAAAGAAGCTGCTGCTGAAGTCGTTCAATCAGTTGCCATTTCTGCCGAGAGCTATAATCACGCATGAGCTCTATTAAACGAACGTTATGAAAACAAGAAGTTGATGGCTAACAATTACGTTTCGAAAATCTTGGCCTTACCAAACATCGCAAAGGAATCACGTGACGAGTTACGAAATCTACTAGATGATTTAACAAAGAACTTAACGGCCCTAAATATATTAGGTCAAAAAACAGAGGAGTGGAATCTATTATTAATTCACATAATCGGAAATAAGTTAGACCATGTAACAAGGCGTGAATGGGAGGAAGCAAATTTAAACGACAAGGAGTTTCCAACATTAGAACAATTCACAGCGTTTCTCAAAACAAGATGTCAACTTTTGGAGAGCATTCATCCACCGAAATCTAGAGAAACTGAAAGACAAAACCTTGGTAAGTCTAAGTTAACGACAAAAATGCATTTATCTACAACAAACAGTAGAAACTGTCCTAATTGCAAGGGCAGCCATTTCATTTACACCTGCAATGACTTCTTGAAGCTTGCAGTTACGGAACGAGAGCGTTTAGTAAAACGACTACGACTATGTCTCAACTGTTTGGGATTCAACCACATGGCAAACAAATGCAAAGGTGGTTCTTGTCGGCATTGTAAACAAAGGCACAATTCCTTATTGTGTCCAAGTCAAGAACCAATGAGCAAAAGCCAAGAAAACGGTCCGAATTCATCGGAAAGCCCAGTAGTCACCGGACACTCAGTCAGTGCTACTTCATCAACATCATCATACATTATAATATCGACAGCCATGGTCAAGATAAAGGATAAATTCGGAAACATACATGAATGCAGAGCGTTGCTAGACTCTTGTTCTCAATCGAATTACATCACGCAAACGTTTTGTGACAAGCTGCAGCTGTCTACAATAAAACAAGAAATTCGAATTGAAGGCATAAACAACACCACGTCCACAATCAACAAGGGCACAACCATCAAAATTCAATCTCGTCTAAATAACTTTCAAACATCGTTGTTTTTTCTTGTAACTCCACAAATAACGCACAATCTGCCAGCTTTTCCATTGAATAAAAGCGAAATTCCAATTCCTCCACAGATTCCATTAGCAGATCCAACGTTTGACAAGGTAGGCTCAATTGACATCTTGATAGGTGGAGGCATATTTTGGGACCTCACTTCAGTCGGACAAATTCGTTTAGGCCGTAACAAACCAAAACTTCAAAAAACGGTACTAGGTTGGATTGTGGGTGGTCCAACTCAAACGACAACTTTGTTCACAATGCACAACACGAATTGCCACCTCAATTTAAACAATTACCAATTACAAAACGAATTGGTCAAGTTTTGGGAAATAGAAGAGGGATTTCAGCATAAAGGAAAAGCTCGTTCCGTCGACGAGCAATTCTGTGAGGATCATTTTAAAGCAAACACTACTCGTAATGGGGATGGGCGATTCATTGTTCACTTGCCTCTGAAATCAGATCGCTCCATATTAGGAGATTCAAAAAGCATGGCTACCAAACGTTTTTTCGCGTTAGAAAAGAAATTAAACAAAAATTCAGACCTAAAAGCGCAATACAAAGAATTTATTGATGAATACATCAATCTTGGTCACATGTCCAAGATACAAGGGGACGATTCCTCAACATCCACGTTTTTTCTGCCTCATCATGCAGTATTAAAGCAAGACAGCATCACTTCAAAGATTCGGGTTGTGTTTGATGCTTCCGCTAAATCCACATCCGATTTTTCGTTGAACGATATTCAGGCCATAGGTCCAACCATACAAGATAAATTATTTTCAATTTTGATTCGCTTTCGAAAACACACAATCGTGGTCACTGCTGATGTAGAAAAAATGTATCGACAGATATTGGTGGCGGAGAAAGATCGAGCATTGCAACGCATAGTGTGGCGTGATGATCCAAATGACATACTCGACACCTACGAATTAAACACGGTTACGTATGGAACTGCCTCCGCACCTTACCTCGCAACTCGTTGTTTACAAGAAACAGCACATCAACACATAAACAAATTACCAGTAGCAGCGTCAGTCATATTAAGTGATTTTTACGTTGACGATCTTATAACCGGAGCAGATACACCCGAACAAGTAATCAAAATTAGCAACAAAGTTTTAGAAATTCTTCAATCAGGAGGCATTCAGCTTAGTAAATGGGTCTCGAACGATCAAACAGTAATAAGGTCCATATCTGCTGTTACTCCAGACATTCCTTACATGAGTATAGCTCATGACAAAAACACAAAAACATTGGGACTGATATGGGGACCAGCTCAAGACACCTTCACATTCTCAATAAAAAACACAAGCACTAACAAAAACAAAATTACCAAACGCATAATTCTTGCCAGCATAGCAAGAATTTTTGACCCATTGGGAATCATCGGTCCTGTAATCACTGTTGCCAAGATAATTCTACAAAAACTTTGGCAAATCAAGCTTGCATGGGATGAATCGGTACCTATAGAAATGCACAACTTGTGGAAAACATTCGAATCAAAGTTGCACTTTCTGAACAGCATTAACATTCCTAGACATGTTTTGTTAATTAACGCAAATCTAATAGAAATACACGGATTTTCAGACGCCTCAGAAACCGCGTACGGTGCAGCCATCTACATGCGTTCATTAGACAATTTCGGGAATTGCAAGGTGTCATTGCTTTGTTCAAAGGGTCGAGTAGCTCCTCTAAAAACTACTAGCATACCCAAATTAGAACTATGCGGTGCATTGCTTTTATCGAGGCTAATCAGTCAGATCAAATCAGCGTTAAAGATTTTTGCATCCAAGGAGCGGTACTGGTGCGATTCAACAATCACATTATCGTGGATAAATGGTTTTCCCGGTCAGTGGAAAACATTCGTAGCTAACAGAGTAGCAGAAATTCAAGCCTTAACGAACAAGACTGATTGGTATTATATCAACACCAAGGACAATCCTGCTGATCTCATTTCCAGAGGTGTCAATCCTGACACATTGCAGCATGAGACAAAATGGTGGGAAGGGCCTGAATGGTTAAAGAACAGTGAATCCACGTGGCCACATTCTCACGTGGAACCTCCAGAGCATTTACCGGAAATTCGAAAATCCTCACAGTCATCATTCATTTCTGTTCTATCAGATGACACGATTTTCAAACGATTCTCGTCATGGAACAAGCTTGTACGAGTAATTGCATATGTTTTAAGATTTTGCTTCAATTCCACTCATACAGCAGCTGATAGAATGTTAGAGCCACTATCAGTAATTGAATTAAATCAATCAAGGGAAAAACTAATACGATTAGCTCAACAACATGCTTTTGGTAGAGAACTTCATGATCTCAATCAGGGGCGCACAGTTCACATCAAAAGTAAATTGATCTGTCTTAGTCCCATCATGGACGACAAAGGCCTAATCAGAGTTGGAGGCCGGTTAGGTCATGCAAAAATAGCATGGACTAAGAAACATCCTGTAATTGTTCCAAATAAACATCAAATAGCAGATTTGATCATGCGCGAGGAGCATATCAGGCTTCTACATGCTGGACCTCAGACGTGTTTAGCATCTCTATGCGAAAGATATTGGCCACTGGGCGGTAGAAACCTGGCAAGAAAAATAACAAAACAATGTGTCCAATGCTTTAAAGTAAATCCAATTCCAGCAAAACACACAATGGGTGAATTGCCTGCTTCAAGAATTACACCTTCACGTCCCTTTTCGGTAACTGGAATTGACTACGCAGGTCCTTTATTTATTCGCGATAAGAAAGGGCGCGGTTTTAAACGAATAAAAGCATTTGTCTGTCTTTTCATTTGTTTTTCAACGAAAGCCATACATTTAGAAGTCGTCAGCGATCTTACGACGGAAGCGTTCATCGCTGCATTACGCAGATTCGTGTCAAGACGAGGTAAATGCGCTCACATATATTGTGACTAGCTGAATGTACCCGGCGTTGCCCGGACGTAGATTAAATAAACGCAGTGTTGACAAAAGTGGTGTATTTGTGATGTAGACTAATCGACATTATAATACAATTAAACAGGAATGCTCTACTTTTCCAATCACAAAATAAACAAATTTGCTGAAATTAACCTGCATTGCCAGGACCGGGTACTTCAATATGATTTGGAAAATGACGAAATTTCGTTTCTGGGTGCAAGCTCCTTATTTTTCACTCTTTTTCACTCTTCAAGAGAAGGAGAGTTGACAGAGAAGCTGAATTATTCCAAATTATTCCCATTTAGTTCTCTAACAACGTTAAAGAATGTCGTCGAAGAATGTTGAAATATATAAATACATAATTTCACACCATAAAAACGATGTATTTGGTGTAGTTTCGGATGATAAGGTTTTTTTTGGGGATTGTTTTGAATGGTTATCGATGGTTGGCGGGGTTTAGCTTTGGCGGATTAAACGAAATTTTGGTAATGTTAATGCGATTGGGTTTAGTTTGGCATGGTAAGAAGTGGTTGGGGTGATATAGCGGAAGTCGAAGTAATTTATGCGAGTTTAGCGTAGTTTGCTTGTAATTCGTAATTTTTTTACATTTTAGGTTGATGTGGGGTAGTTTGGAATGGCAAGTGTATGATTTTTAAGAGTAGTTTGGAATGGTACATTATGTTTAGGGGTGTTTAACGTATTCAGGTAAAATATACAGAAAATTTGGTAATTTAAAAATGAACAATTATAGTGCGAACATCTTGAGCTCTATTTTCGGTAATAAAATGCAATAGGAAAGATAGTAAAAAAGACTATTTCCATCACTTTTCAGAGGAATTATACGTGGTGGTATTTGTACCCCGCTTACTATTCCTCCATCTTAGTTATAAATAATGCAGAACAATAATGAACACAATGTACATAAAATAAATAGTGTAAATCGTGTATAAGCACACATTACTTATGATGTCAGTGAAATCCGGCAAAACTGCAAATTTCGGATTTTGGCCGGAGCAGGTTTGGTGAAGATCAAATACACCACTATCATTAAATGAACGTAAAAATTAGCGTACGGTATATAAGTGGAGACCGGTACGACGATGGTAATTTTTCGAAAATCGATTGGGAAGATATTTACTTAACGTCAAGAACAAATCGGGAATATTATATTAAAAAAATTAATTTAATAGCGATAGAACTTCGAATACTGATGCGTCGCCTCGACCTTGGCGACGTTGAGTACCAGCGTTTCAGACGCTGAAGCAGCAATTTTAACAATTATATTAGGTGCACGTGCCTAGTGCGTATTAAAAGAATTTGGATTACCAAATAATACTCGCGCAGGTGTACTCGACTGGCCCGTCATAATTCGCACAAAATGAATTAACATACTAAAGTAAATAAATATTTTGACGGGAATGTGGTGGGTGTAAAAATCTTATTCGGCATCTCCGACAAACTAACACTTGTTTACATTAACATGCATGCCTTCATGGACCTGTGACGAATTACAAACAAATATCTAAATTGTGTTCAAGTGTTCCATTTGATTTCGTTTCTGGATGCAAGCGGTTTTTTTCACTCTTGTCAGTCTGAACTTATTACATAGTGATATTTTCACATCCAAATGCCCTAAATTTATTTTGCCGCTGATTTCAAAAATTTTTCTGGAAGGAAAGTAGTCAGCAGTGGGGCTCGTCAGGGGTGGCAGGTTTGGCAGTGCCACTCCAAGTATAAATTTACTATCGAACACAAAATTAGTTCTGTAATTCAGTTGCAGAATTATGAATTTTTCAGATATTTTCACGAAAATTTAGCGCTTACACCGCCACTGGTATGAATGTCAGTGATATCTGGTACATACAACGGTGAAAATTTCGGGGCAAATTTGGTGAAAAACAAATACACCACTATCATTAACTAAACGTAAAAATTAGCGTACAAATATAAGTGGAGTCCGGTCCGATGCTGATAATTTTTCGAAAATTGATTGGGGGCAGATTTGGTTAACGCGAGGATCAAATGTTAAATTAAAATACTTTATTTGATAGCGGTAGACCTTCGAACACTGATGCGTCGCCTCATCGAATTTGGCGACTTTGCGAACAGTTTCCGACGCTGGAGCAGCAATTTTCACAATTGTAGTTGTGTTAAAATTAAACACCGCGATCGAGTACTGCTCCACACGCTGAACCGGCAATTCTCGAATTCTAAGAAACGATAAGAAAGGCTTATCCAACGCTTGGTATGTGCGAATTTCTGCATAGACACTCAATCAAACTAAATCGAGCATCGCCTTTTCACGTTTCTGACCTTGCCCTTGACGTGGCAGGCTCCAGCTGCTTCAATAATGTAAAAATCTTATTCGGCCTCTCCAATAAACTCACATTTGTTTACATTAACACGCATTCCCTCATGGACTTGTGACGAATTACAAACAAATATTTCAACTTCAAGTGTTCCATTTAATTTCGTTTCTGGATGCAAGCTCCTTTCTTTTCACTCTAGTCAGTCTAAACTTATTACACAGAGTTATATTTTCAAATCCAGGCGCCCTAAAGAATTTTGTCGTTGTTTTCAAAAGTTGACAGAAGCTAAATTATTCCAAATTATTCCCATTTAGTTCTCTGACAACGTTAAAGACAATGTTGAAATATATAAATACAAAATTTTACACCATAAAAACGAAGTATTTAGGAATTATGTATAAAAAAAGTCGAAGTTATTCTTCGCTCTTGAGCTCTATTTCCGGTATTAAAAATGCAATAAGAAAGATAGTAAGAAAGACTATTTCCATCACTTTTCACGGGAATTATACGTGGTGGTATTTGTTCTCCGCTTACTATTAGATTTTCAAACTGCTCCTTCTTAGTTATAAATAATGCAGAACAATAATGAACGCAATGTACGTAAAATAAATAGTGTAAATAAATCGTGTATAAGCATACAATACTTAAGCGTATGATGTCAGTGAAAATTTCGGATTTCGGCCGGAGCAGGTTTGGTGAAGAACAAATACACCACTATCATTAACTGAACGTAAAAATTAGCGTACGAAAATAAGTGAAGTCCGGTCCGACGCTGGAAATTTTTCGAAAATCGATTGGGGAGAGTTTTGGTTAACGGCAAGAACAAATCGGGAATATTATATTAAAATAATTTATTTAATAGCGATAGAACTTTGAATACCGATGCGTCGCCTCGACCTTGGCGACGTTGAGTACCAGCGATCCAGACGCTGAAGCAGCAATTTTCACAATTATATGAGGTGCACGTGCCTAGTGCGTATCAAAACAATTTGGATAACAAAAGAGATTAATTTGTATGTACCAAATAATACTCGCACAGGTGTACTCGTATGGCCCGTCATAATTTTCACAAAATCAATTTAAGAAATTAACATTTTAAAGTAAATAAATATTTTGACAGGAATGTTAAAAATCTTATTCGGTCTCTCCGACAAACTAACACTTGTTTACATTAACATGCATTCCTTCATGGACCTGTGACGAATTACAAACAAATATCGAAATTTCAAGTGTTCCATGTCAGTCTGAACTTATTACACAGTGATATTTTCACATTCAGGCGCCCTAAATTATTTTGACGTTGATTTATAAAGTTTCCCTGGAAGGAGAGTAGTCAGCAGGTGCCTCGTCAGGGGTGGCAGGGTTGGCAGTGCCACTCCAAGTATAAATTTACTATCGAACACAAAGATAGTTCTGATTCAATTGCAGAATTTCGAATTTTTCAGATATTTTTACGAAACTCTAGCGCTTACACCGCCTTTATACCTCTTTAAAGTTAAAAACCATAGAGCTGTTTATACAAATGCACGCATGTTGAAAAGGTAGGGCTTGCCCCGTCAGCGTGTTGCAATTCAGAAATACGTTTATGTTTGCATCTCAACTGGAACAAATATTTATTGGAAGGTGGAAGAGAATCAAAATAGGTATCAGCATATTTAATATTCAGAATAACGACTATTAGTCGGAACAATATATTTTATGTGCAGATATTTATTAATATTTTATGATTTAATACGATAAGGCATTTATAAATAACACAACCAAATAGAAGATTTTGATTGAAAACGATTATTAATTTATGGTAGCCGAAGTAATTTAAGTGAGTTTGGCATAGCTTGCTATGTTTTGTAGCATTTTTGTAATTTTAAAGTGATTAGGATAATTTTGGGGCGGTAAGGGGTAGTTAGGGGTGATTTATGGTAGCCGAAGTAATTTAGGTGAGTTTGGAATAGTTTGCTATGGTTTGTAGCATTTTTTATAATTTTAAAGTAATTGGGCTTATTTTGGGGTAGTAAGGGGTAGTTGGGGGTGATTTATGTTAGCCGAAGTAATTTAGGTGAGTTAGGCATAGTTTGCTATGGTTTGTAGCATTTTTTGTAATTTTAAAGTGATTGGGATGAGTTAGGGGTGGTAAGGGGTAGTTGGGGGTGATTTATGATAGCCGAAGTAATTTAAGTGAGTTTGGCATAGTTTGCTATGGTTTGTAGCATTTTTTGTAATTTTAAAGTGATTGGGATGAGTTAGGGGTGGTAAGGGGTAGTTGGGGGTGATTTATGATAGCCGAAGTAATTTAAGTGAGTTTGGCATAGTTTGCTATGGTTTGTAGCATTTTTTATAATTTTAAAGTGATTGGGCTTATTTTGGGGTAGTAAGGGGTAGTTGGGGGTGATTTATGTTAGCCGAAGTAATTTAGGTGAGTTAGGCATAGTTTGCTATGGTTTGTAGCATTTTTTGTAATTTTAAAGTGATTGGGCTTATTTTGGGGTGGTAAGGGGTAGTTGGGGGTGATTTTTGGTAGCCGAAGTAATTTAGGTGAGTTAGGCATAGTTTGCTATGGTTTGTAGCATTTTTTGTAATTTTAAAGTGATTGGGCTGAGTTTGGGGTGGTAAGGGGTAGTTGGGGGTGATTTATGGTAGCCGAAGTAATTTAGGTGAGTTAGGGATAGTTTGCTATGGTTTGTAGCATTTTTTATAATTTTAAAGTAATTGGGCTTATTTTGGGGTAGTAAGGGGTAGTTGGGGGTGATTTATGTTAGCCGAAGTAATTTAGGTGAGTTAGGCATAGTTTGCTATGGTTTGTAGCATTTTTTGTAATTTTAAAGTGATTGGGATGAGTTAGGGGTGGTAAGGGGTAGTTGGGGGTGATTTATGATAGCCGAAGTAATTTAAGTGAGTTTGGCATAGTTTGCTATGGTTTGTAGCATTTTTTATAATTTTAAAGTGATTGGGGTTATTTTGGGGTAGTAAGGGGTAGTTGGGGGTGATTTATGTTAGCCGAAGTAATTTAGGTGAGTTAAGCATAGTTTGCTATGGTTTGTAGCATTTTTTGTAATTTTAAAGTGATTGGGCTTATTTTGGGGTGGTAAGGGGTAGTAGGGGGTGATTTATTGTAGCCGAAGTAATTTAGATGAGTTAGGCATAGTTTGCTATGGTTTGTAGCATTTTTTTGTAATTTTAAAGTGATTGGGCTTATTTTGGGGTAGTAAGGGGTTGTTGGGGGTGATTTATGTTAGCCGAAGTAATTTAAGTGAGTTTGGCATAGTTTGCTATGATTTGTAGCATTTTTTGTAATTTTAAAGTGATTGGGATGAGTTAGGGGTGGCAAGGGGTAGTTGGGGGTGATTTATGATAGCCGAAGTAATTTAAGTGAGTTTGGCATAGTTTGGTATGGTTTGTAGAATTTTTTGTAATTTTAAAGTGATTGGGCTTATTTTGGGGTTGTAAGGGGTAGTTGGGGGTGATTTATGGTAGCCGAAGTAATCTAGGGGAGTTTGGCACAGTTTGCTACGGTTTGTAGAATTTTTTTGTTATTTTAAAGTGATTGAGCCTATTTTGGGGAGGTAAGGGGTAGTTGGGGGTGATTAATGGAAGCCGAAGTAATTTAGATGAGTTTGGCATAGTTTGATATTGCTTGCAACATTTTTTGTAATTTTAAAGTGATTGGGCTGAGTTTGGGGTGGTAAGGGGTAGTTGGGGGTGATTTATGGTAGCCGAAGTAATTTAGGTGAGTTAGGGATAGTTTGCTATGATTTGTGTCATTTTGTTTTATTTTAAAGTGATTGGAGTTACTTGGGGTTGCTAAAGAGTGGTAAGGGATGATTTAAGATAACGGATCTAATTTATGTCAGTTTGGCTTAGTTCGGGAATTTTTTGGGGTTGATTTGGTAAAGTTTGCAGTGGTAAGAGATATTTGAGGATGTTTAATGTTGACGGATTAAATTTGGAGTGATTTGGTAATTTTTAATTGAGTCACGGATCGACATTATAATTGAAATCAAAATTATAATTGAAATATCGGCGGCCTCGCTAGGTACGGCAAAAGTATGATCACGAAAGCAGAAACTCGACGTTGAAATTGTTTAGGTTAAATAAGTGCTTTTAATGTAAACCGGTCGCCCGTCGTCGAAGTTGTTTTGGCTAGATACGTGCTTCTAACATAAACACGGTCTCCGCGATCGGATCATTTTTTGTTTATTTTAGCCGGTTTTTATTGAATTACAAAGGAACCGGGCCGAATTTCGCAAAATCCCTTCTTAGTGTTCAGTTTCGGCACATGATACACCCGTGTCTAAAATTTCTAGTCGCCAGCCCTCACGGTTTGGGCTGTGGGTTGTCGGTGAATCAGTGAATGTGTAGATGTGTAGATGAGTGTGTCAGTGAGGACACTTCGCTTTATATATATAGATAACGCAACCAATTTTGTAGGGGCAAAAAACGAACTTTCAGAGCTTTTAAAATGTCTTCGATCTGGTCAAACACAGATTAGTGACGCGCTCTCGAAAGAGGGAATTCAATGGCACTTCATACCACCGCGTTCCCCACATTTTGGTGGAATTTGGGAGGCAAACATAAAGTCAGCAAAACAACATTTAAAGAGAGTTGTTGCAAACGCATGTTTAACATTTGAAGAGCTTTGTACGGTATTGTGTCAAATCGAAGCTTGTTTAAATTCAAGACCGTTGCATCCAATGTCGAGCAATCCCAATGATCCTTCCCCCCTAACTCCCGCACAGTTTCTCGTTGGCGAATCGTTGGCAGCAATACCAGATCCAGACGTTACGCAAATCCACGAATCAAAATTGTCAAAATTCCAACGGCTGCAGCAAATTTCTCAAAATTTTTGGAAAAGGTGGTCTCGTGACTATTTAACGGAACTGCAGACTCGCACGAAATGGCGTCAACAATACCATCATTTACTTCGTGAGGACTCAATAGTGATAATCAAAGAAGACAACCTCCCTCCACTTAAATGGTCCTTGGGAAGAGTCCTCCAAGTACACACTGGCGCTGATGGTATCATCCGAGTGGCTACCGTAAAAACAGCTCGAGGTGTGGTGAAACGTTCAGTTACGAAATTGTGCGTGCTTCCAAATTAAGAAAGTGCGCATTAAATATTACCATTGTTATTATCAAAATCATTGTTTCAACGAATCATGTTTGTTAGCATAAAATTAATTTAATGTTCATTGAATGCCAAGGCTTCAATAGGGGGCGGCATGTTCGATACTTCGTTTCTCTGTATACGGCCATGTTATGTTGCATGGTAACAACATATCAAGAGAGAAAAAAAAATCAGCATTGCAAAAATAAACATTGAGAAAAATAACGTCAAAAATTATTTCGATTGAAGAAACCTAACGGTAATAGAGCACGTCACATTGCTCCACCAATAGCCGAAGTAATTTAGGTGAGTTTGGCATAGTTTGCTATGGTTAGTAGCATTTTTTTGTAATTTAAAAGTGATTGGGTTTAGTTTGTTGTGGTAAGGGTTAGTTGGTGATGATTTAGAGTAGCCGAAGTAATTTAGGTGATTCTGGTATAGTTTGTTATGATTTTTAGCATTTTTTTGTAATTTTAAAGTGATTGGGCTTAGTTTGTTGCTGTAAAGTGTAGTTGGGGGCGATTTTTGATAGCCGAAGTAATTTAGGTGAGTTTGGCATAGTTTGCTATGGTTAGTAGCATTTTTTTGTAATTTAAAAGTGATTGGGTTTGGTTTGTCTGGCATAGTTTGTTATGATTTGTACACCTTTTTTTGTAATTTTAAGATGATATGGTTTGGTTTGTTATGGTAAGGGATAGTTGGGGGTGATTTACGGTAGCCGAAGTAATTTAGGTAATTCTGGTATAGTTTGTTATGATTTTTGATAGCCGAAGTAATTTAGGTGAGTTTGGCATAGTTTGCTATGGTTAGTAGCATTTTTTTGTAATTTAAAAGTGATTGGGTTTAGTTTGTTGTGGTAAGGGTTAGTTGGTGATGATTTATGGTAGCCGAAGTTATTTAGGTGAGTTTGGCATAGTTTGCTATGGTTACTAGCATTTTTTTGTAATTTAAAAGTAATTGGGTTTAGTTTGTTGTGGTAAGGGTTAGTTGGTGATGATTTAGAGATGCCGAAGTAATTTAGGTGAGTCTGGCATAGTTTGTTAAGATTTGTACACCTTTTTTTGTAATTTTAAGATGATATGGTTTGGTTTGTTGTGGTAAGAGATAGTTGGGGGTGATTTAAGGTAGCCGAAGTAATTTAGGTGATTCTGGTATAGTTTGTTATGATTTTTAGCATTTTTTTGTAATTTCAAAGTGATTGGGCTTAGTTTGTTGCTGTAATGTGTAGTTGGGGGTGATTTTTGATAGCCGAAGTAATTTAGGTGAGTTTGGCATAGTTTGCTATGGTTAGTAGCATTTTTTTGTAATTTAAAAGTGATTGGGTTTGGTTTGTCTGGCCTTGTTTGTTACAATTTGTACACCTTTTTTTGTAATTTTAAGATGATATGGTTTGGTTTGTTGTGATAAGGGATAGTTGGGGGTGATTTACGGTAGCCGAAGTAATTTAGGCGATTATGGTATAGTTTGTTATGATTTTTAGCATTTTTTTGTAATTTTAAAGTGATTGGGCTTAGTTTGTTGCTGTAAAGTGTAGTTGGGGGTGATTTTTGATAGCCGAAGTAATTTAGGTGAGTTTGGCATAGTTTGCGATGGTTACTAGCATTTTTTTTAATTTAAAAGTGATTGGGTTTAGTTTGTTGTGGTAAGGGTTAGTTGGGGATGATTTAGAGTAGCCGAAGGAATTTAGGTGAGTCTGGCATAGTTTGTTATGATTTGTACATCTTTTTTTGTAATTTTAAGATGATATGGTTCGGTTTGTTGTGGTAAGGGATAGTTGGGGGTGATTTACGGTACCCGAAGTAATTTAGGTAATTCTGGTATAGTTTGTTATGATTTTTGATAGCCGAAGTAATTTAGGTGAGTTTGGCATAGTTTGCTATGGTTAGTAGCATTTTTTTTGTAATTTAAAAGTGATTGGGTTTCGTTTGTTGTGGTAAGGGATAGTTGGGGGTGATTTACGGTAGCCGAAGTAATTTAGGTGATTCTGGTATAGTTTGTTATGACTTTTAGCATTTTTTTGAAATTTTAAAGTGATTGGGCTTAGTTTGTTGCTGTAAAGTGTAGTTGGGGGTGATTTTTGATAGCCGAAGTAATTTAGGTGAGTTTGGCATAGTTTGCTATGGTTAGTAGCGTTTTTTTGTAATTTAAAAGTGATTGGGTTTACTTTGTTGTGGTAAGGGTTAGTTGGTGATGATTTATGGTAGCCGAAGTAATTTAGGTGAGTTTGGCATAGTTTGCTATGGTTACTAGCATTTTTTTGTAATTTAAAAGTGATTGGGTTTAGTTCGTTGTGGTAAGGGTTAGTTGGTGATGATTTAGAGTAGCCGAAGTAATTTAGGTGAGTCTGGCATTGTTTGTTAGGATTTGTACACCTTTTTTTGTAATTTTAAGATGATATGGTTTGGTTTGTTTTGGTAAGGGATAGTTGGGGGTGATTTACGGTAGCCGAAGTAATTTAGGTGATTCTGGTATAGTTTGTTATGATTTTTAGCATTTTTTTGTAATTTTAAAGTGATTGGGCTTAGTTTGTTGCTGTAAAGTGTAAGTGTAGTTGGGGGTGATTTTTGATAGCCGAAGTAATTTAGGTGAGTTTGGCATAGTTTGCTATGGTTAGTAGCATTTTTTTGTAATTTAAAAGTGATTGTGTTTGGTTTGTCTGCCATAGTTTGTTATGATTTGTACACCTTTTTTGTAATTTTAAGATGATATGGTTTGGTTTGTTGTGGTAAGGGATAGTTGGGGGTGATTTACAATAGCCGAAGTAATTTCGGTGATTCTGGTATAGTTTGTTATGATTTTTAGCATTTTTTTGTAATTTTAAAGTGATTAGGCTTAGTTTGTTGCTGTAAAGTGTAGTTGGGGGTGATTTTTGATAGCCGAAGTAATTTAGGTGAGTTTGGCATAGTTTGCTATGGTTAGTAGCATTTTTTTGTAATTTAAAAGTTATTGGGTTTAGTTTGTTGTGGTAAGGGATAGTTGGGGGTGATTTACGGTAGCCGAAGTAATTTAGGTGATTCTGGTATAGTTTGTTATGATTTTTAGAATTTTTTTGTAATTTTAAAGTGACTGGGCTTAGTTTGTTGCTGTAAAGTGTAGTTGGGTGTGATTTTTGATAGCCGAAGTAATTTAGGTGAGTTTGGCATAGTTTGCTATGGTTAGTAGCATTTTTTTGTAATTTAAATGTGATTGGGTTTGGTTTGTCTGGCATAGTTTGTTATGATTTGTAAACCTTTTTCTGTAATTTTAAAATGATATGGTTTGGTTTGTTGTGGTAAGGGATAGTTGGGGGTGATTTACGGTAGCCGAAGTAATTTAGGTGATTCTGGTATAGTTTGTTATGATTTTTAGCATTTTTTTTATTTTAAAGTGATTGGGCTTAGTTTGTTGCTGTAAAGTGTAGTTGGGGGTGATTTTTGATAGCCGAAGTAATTTAGGTGAGTTTGGCATAATTTGCTATGGTTAGTAGCATTTTTTTGTAATTTAAAAGTGATTGGGTTTAGTTTGTTGTGGTAAGGATTAGTTGGTGATGATTTAGAGTAGCCGAAGTAATTTAGGCGAGTCTGGCATTGTTTGTTATGATTTGTAAACATTTTTCTGTAATTTTAAGATGATATGGTTTGGTTTGTTGTGGTAAGGGATAGTTGGGGTTGATTTACGGTAGCCGAAGTAATTTAGGTGATTTTGGTATAGTTTGTTATGATTTTTAGAATTTTTTTGTAATTTTAAAGTAATTGGGCTTAGTTTGTTGCTGTAAAGTGTAGTTGGGGTTGATTTTTGATAGCCGAAGTAATTTAGGTGAGTTTGGCATAGTTTGCTATGATCAGTAGCATTTTTTTTAATTTAAAAGTGATTGGGTTTAGTTTGTTGTGGTAAGGGTTAGTTGGTGATGATTTATGATAGCCGAAGTAATTTAGGTGAGTTTGGCATAGTTTGCCATGGTTACTAGCATTTTTTTGTAATTTAAAAGTGATTGGGTTTAGTTTGTTGTGGTAAGGGTTAGTTGGTGATGATTTAGAGTAGCCGAAGTAATTTAGGTGAGTCTGGCATAGTTTGTTATGATTTGTACACCTTTTTTTGTAATTTTAAGATGATATGGTTTGGTTTGTTGTGGTAAGGGATAGTTGGGATTGATTTACGGTAGCCGAAGTAATTTAGGTGATTCTGGTATAGTTTGCTATAATTTTTAGCATTTTTTTTTTATTTTAAAGTGATTGGGCTTAGTTTGTTGCTGTAAAGTGTAGTTGGGGGTGATTGTTGATAGCCGAAGTAATTTAGGTGAGTTTGGCATAGTTTGCTATGATTAGTAGCATTTTTTTGTAATTTAAAAGTGATTGGGTTTAGTTTGTTGTGGTAAGGGTTAGTTGGTGATGATTTAGAGTAGCCGAAGTAATTTAGGTGAGTCTGGCATAGTTTGTTATGATTTGTACACCTTTTTTTGTAATCTTAAGATGATATGGTTGGGTTTGTTGTGGTATGGGATAGTTGGGGATGATTTACGGTAGCCGAAGTAATTTAGGTGATTCTGGTATAGTTTGTTATGATTTTTAGCATTTTTTTGTAATTTTAAAGTGATTGGGCTTAGTTTGTTGCTGTAAAGTGTAGTTGGGGGTGATTTTTGATAGCCGAAGTAATTTAGGTGAGTTTGGCATAGTTTGCTATGGTTAGTAGCATTTTTTTGTAATTTAAAAGTGATTGGGTTTAGTTTGTTGTGGTAAGGGATAGTTGAGGGTGATTTACGGTAGCCGAAGTAATTTAGGTGAGTCTGGCATAGTTTGTTATGATTTGTACAACTTTTTTTGTAATTTTAAGATGATATGGTTTGGTTTCTTGTGGTAAGGGTTAGTTGGTGATGATTTATGGTAGCCGAAGTAATTTAGGTGAGTTTGGCATAGTTTGCTATGGTTACTAGCATTTTTTTGTAATTTAAAAGTGATTGGGTTTAGTTTGTTTTGGTAAGAGTTAGTTGGTGATGATTTAGAGTAGCCGAAGTAATTTAGGTGAGTCTGGCATAGTTTGTTATGATTTGTACACCTTTTATTGTAATTTTAAGATGATATGGTTTTGTTGGTTGTGGTAAGGGATAGTTGGGGGTGATTTACCCAAACCGAAGTAATTTAGGTGATTCTGGTATAGTTTGTTATGATTTTTAGCATTTTATTGTAATTTTAAAGTGATTGGGCTTAGTTTGTTGCTGTAAAATGTAGTTGGGGGTGATTTTTGATAGCCGAAGTAATTTAGGTGAGTTTGGCATAGTTTGCAATGGTTAGTAGCATTTTTTTGTAATTTAAAAGTGATTGGGTTTAGTTTGTTGTGGTAAGGGAGTGTTGGGGGTGATTTACGGTAGCCGAAGTAATTTAGGTGATTCTGGTATAGTTTGTTATGATTTTTAGCATTTTTTTGTAATTTTAAAGTGATTGGGCTTAGTTTGTTGCTGTAAAGTGTAGTTGGGGGTGATTTTTGATAGCCGAAGTAATTTAGGTGAGTCTGGCATAGTTTGCTATGGTTAGTAGCATTTTTTTGTAATTTAAAAGTGATTGGGTTTAGTTTGTTGTGGGGAGGGTTAGTTGGTGATGATTTAGAGTAGCCGAAGTAATTTAGGTGAGTCTGGCATAGTTTGTTATGATTTGTACACCTTTTTTTGTAATTTTGAGATGATATGGTTTGGTTTGTTGTGGTAAGGGATAGTTGGGGGTGATTTACGGTAGCCGAAGTAATTTAGGTGATTCTGGTAAAGTTTGTTATGATTTTTAGCATTTTTTTGTAATTTTAAAGTGATAGGGCTTAGTTTGTTGCTGTAAAGTGTAGTTGGGGTGATTTTTGATAGCCGAAGTAATTTAGGTGAGTTTGGCATAGTTTGCTATGGTTAGTAGCATTTTTTTGTAATTTATAAGTGATTGGGTTTAGTTTGTTGTGGTAAGGGTTAGTTGGTGATGATTTAGAGTAGCCGAAGTAATTTAGGTGAGTCTGGCATAGTTTGTTATGATTTGTACACCTTTTTTGTAATTTTAAGATGATATGGTTTGGTTTGTTGTGGTAAGGGATAGTTGGGGGTTATTTACGGTAGCCGAAGTAATTTAGGTAATTCTGGTATAGTTTGTTATAATTTTTAGCATTTTTTTGTTATTTTAAAGTGATTGGGCTTAGTTTGTTGCTGTAAAGTGTAGTTAGGGGTGATTTTTGATAGCCGAAGTAATTTAGGTGAGTTTGGCATAGTTTTCTATGGTTAGTAGCATTTTTTTGTAATTTAAAAGTGATTGGGTTTTGTTTGTTGTGGTAACAGATAGTTGGGGGTGATTTACGGTAGCCGAAGTAATTTAGGTGAGTTTGGCATAGTTTGCTATGGTTAGTAGCATTTTTTTGTAATTTAAAAGTGATTGGGTTTGGTTTGTCTGGCATAGTTTGTTATGATTTGTGCACCTTTTTTTGTAATTTTAAGATAATATGGTTTGGTTTGTTGTGGTAAGGGATAGTTGGGGGTGATTTACGGTAGCCGAAGTAATTTAGGTGATTCTGGTATAGTTTGTAATAATTTTTAGCATTTTTTTGTAATTTTAAAGTGATTGGGCTTAGTTTGTTGCTGTAAAGTGTAGTTGGGGGTGATTTTTGATAGCCGAAGTAATTTAGGTGAGTTTGGCATAGTTTGCTATGGTTAGTAGCATTTTTTTGTAATTAAAATTGATTGGGTTTAGTTTGTTGTGGTAAGGATTATTTGGTGATGATTTATGGTAGCCGAAGTAATTTAGGTAAGTTTGGCATAGTTTGCTAGGGTTACTAGCATTTTTTTGTAATTTAAAAGTGATTGGGTTTAGTTTGTTGTGGAAAGGGTTAGTTGGTGATGATTTAGAGTAGCCGAAGTAATTTAGGTGAGTCTGGCATAGTTTGTTATGATTTGTACACCTTTTTTTGTAATTTTAAGATGATATGGTTTGGTATGTTGTAAAGGATAGTTGGGGGTAATTTACGGTAGCTAAAGTAATTTAGGTAATTCTGGTATAGTTTGTTATGATTTTTAGTATTTTTTTGTAATTTTAATGTGATTGGGCTTATTTTGTTCCTGTAAAGTGTAGTTGGGGTTGATTTTTGATAGCCGAAGTAATTTAGGTGAGTTTGGCATAGTTTGCTATGGTTAGTAGCATTTTTTTGTAATTTAAAAGTGATTGGGTTTAGTTTGTTATGGTAAGGGATAGTTGGGGGTGATTTACGGTAGCCGAAGTAATTTAGGTGATTCTGGTATAGTTTGTTATGATTTTTAGCATTTTTTTGTAATTTTAAAGTGATTGGGCTTAGTTTGTTGCTGTAAAGTGTATATGGGGGTGATTTTTGATAGCCGAAGTAATTTAGGTGAGTTTGGCATAGTTTGCTATGGTTAGTAGCATTTTTTTGTACTTTAAAAGTGATTGGGTTTGGTTTGTCTGGCATAGTTTGTTATGATTTGTACACCTTTTTTTGTAATTTTAAGATGATATGGTTTGGTTTGTTATGGTAAGGGATAGTTGGGGGTGATTTACGGTAGCCGAAGTAATTTAGGTGATTCTGGTATAGTTTGTTATGATTTTTAGCATTTTTTTGTAATTTTAAATTGATTGGGCTTAGTTTGTTGCTGTAAAGTGTTGTTGGGGGTGATTTTTGATAGCCGAAGTAATTTTGGTGAGTTTGGCATAGTTTGCTATGGTTAGTAGCATTTTTTTGTAATTTAAAAGTGATTGGGTTTGGTTTGTCTGGCATAGTTTGTAATGATTTGTACACCATCTTTTTGTAATTTTAAGATAATATGGTTTGGTTTGTTGTGGTAAGGGATAGTTGGGGGTGATTTACGGTAGCCAAAGTAATTTAGGTGATTCTGGTATAGTTTGTAATGATTTTTAGCATTTTTTTGTAATTTTAAAATGATTGGGCTTAGTTTGTTGCTGTAAAGTGTAGTTGGGGGTGATTTTTGATAGCCGAAGTAATTTAGGTGAGTTTGGCATAGTTTGCTAGGGTTAGTAGCATTTTTTTGTAATTTAATAGTGATTGGGTTTAGTTTGTTGTGGTAAGGGTTAGTTGGTGATGATTTATGTTAGCCGAAGCAATTTAGGTGAGTTTGGCATAGTTTGCTAGGGTTACTAGCATTTTTTTGTAATTTAAAAGTGATTGGGTTTAGTTTGTTGTGGTAAGGGTTAGTTGGTGATGATTTAGAGTAGCCGAAGTAATTTAGGTGAGTCTGGCATGGTTTGTTATGATTTGTACACCTTTTTTTGTAATTTTAAGATGATATGGTTTGGTTTGTTGTGGTAAAGGATAGTTGGGGGTGATTTACGGAAGCTAAAGTAATTTAGGTAATTCTGGTATAGTTTGTTATGATTTTTAGTATTTTTTTGTAATTTTAATGTGATTGGGCTTAGTTTGTTTCTGTAAAGTGTAGTTGGGGGTGATTTTTGATAGCCGAAGTAATTTAGGTGAGTTTGGCATAGTTTGCTATGGTTAGTAGCATTTTTTTGTAATTTAAAAGTGATTGGGTTTAGTTTGTTGTGGTAAGGGATAGTTGGGGGTGATTTACGGTAGCCGAAGTAATTTAGGTGATTCTGGTATAGTTTGTTATGATTTTTAGCATTTTTTGTAATTTTAAAGTGATTGGGCTTAGTTTGTTGCTGTAAAGTGTAGTTGGGGGTGATTTTTGATAGCCGAAGTAATTTAGGTGAGTTTGGCATAGTTTGCTATGATTAGTAGCATTTTTTTGTAATTTAAAAGTGATTGGGTTTGGTTTGTCTGGCATAGTTTGTTATGATTTGTACACCTTTTTTTGTAATTTTAAGATGATATGGTTTGGTTTGTTATGGTAAGGGATAGTTGGGGGTGATTTACGGTAGTCGAAGTAATTTAGGTGATTCTGGTATAGTTTGTTATGATTTTTAGCATTTTTTTGTAATTTTAAAGTGATTGGGCTTAGTTTGTTGCTGTAAAGTGAAGTTAGGGGTGATTTTTGATAGGCGAAGTAATTTAGGTGAGTTTGGCATAGTTTGCTATGGTTAGTAGCATTTTTTTGTAATTTAAAAGTGATTAGGTTTAGTTTGTTGTGGTAAGGTTTAGTTGGTGATGATTTATGGTAGCCGAAGTAATTTAGGTGAGTTTGGCATAGTTTGCTATGGTTACTAGCATTTTTTTGTAATTTAAAAGTGATTGGGTTTAGTTTGTTGAGGTAAGGGTTAGTTGGTGATGATTTAGAGTAGCCGAAGTAATTTAGGTGAGTCTGGCATAGTTTGTTATGATTTGTACACCTTTTTTGTAATTTTAAGATGATATGGTTTGGTTTGTTGTGGTAAGGGATAGTTGGGAGTGATTTACGGTAGCCGAAGTAATCTAGGTGATTCTGGTATAGTTTGTTATGATTTTTATCATTTTTTTGTAATTTTAAAGTGATTGGGCTTAGTTTGTTGCTGTAAAGTGTAGTTGGGGGTGATCCTTGATAGCCGAAGTAATTTAGGTGAGTTTGGCATAGTTTGTTATGATTTGTACACCTTTTTTTGTAATTTTAAGATGATATGGTTTGGTTTGTTGTGGTAAGGGATAGTTGGGGGTGATTTACGGTAGCCGAAGTAATTTAGGTGATTCTGGTATAGTTTGTTATGATTTTTAGCATTTTTTTGTAATTTTAAAGTGATTGGGCTTAGTTTGTTGCTGTAAAGTGTAGTTAGGGGTGATATTTGATAGCCGAAGTAATTTAGGTGAGTTTGGCATAGTTTTCTATGGTTAGTAGCATTTTTTTGTAATTTAAAAGTGATTGGGTTTAGTTTCTTGTGGTAAGGGATAGTTGGGGGTGATTTACGGTAGCCGAAGTAATTTAGGAGATTCTGGTATAGTTTGTTAAGATTTTTAGCATTTTTTTGTAATTTTAAAGTGATTGGGCTTAGTTTGTAGCTGTAAAGTGTAGTTGGGGGTGATTTTTGATAGCCGAAGTAATTTAGGTGACTTTGGCATAGTTTGCTATGGTTAGTAGCATTTTTTTGTAATTTAAAAGTGATTGGGTTTGGTTTGTCTGGCATAGTTTGTTATGATTTGTACACCTTTTTTTGTAATTTTAAGATGATATGGTTTGGTTTGTTGTGGTAAGGGATAGTTGGGGGTGATTTACGGTACCCGAAGTAATTTAGGTAATTCTGGTATAGTTTGTTATGATTTTTGATAGCCGAAGTAATTTAGGTGAGTTTGGCATAGTTTGCTATGGTTAGTAGCATTTTTTTGTAATTTAAAAGTGATTGAGTTTGGTTTGTCTGGCATAGTTTGTTATGATTTGTACACCTTTTTTGTTATTTTAAAATGATATGATTTGGTTTGTTGTGGTAAGGGATAGTTGGGGGTCATTTACGGTAGCCGAAGTAATTTAGGTGATTCTGGTTTAGTTTGTTATGATTTTTAGCATTTTTTTGTAATTTTAAAGTGATTGGGCTTAGTTTGTTGCTGTAAAGTGTAGTTGGGGGTGATTTTTGATAGCCGAAGTAATTTAGGTGAGTTTGGCATAGTTTGCTATGGTTAGTAGCATTTTTTTGTAATTTAAAAGTGATTGGGTTTAGTTTGTTGTGGTAAGGGTTAGTTGGGGATGATTTATGGTAGCCGATGTAGTTTAGGTGAGTTTGGCATAGTTTGCTATGGTTACTAGCATTTTTATGTAATTTAAAAGTGATTGGGTTTAGTTTGTTGTGGTAAGGGTTAGTTGGTGATGATTTAGAGTAGCCTAAGTAATTTAGGTGAGTCTGGCATAGTTTGTTATGATTTGTACACCTTTTTTTGTAATTTTAAGATGATATGGTTTGGTTTGTTGTGGTAAGGGATAGTTGGGGGGTGATTTACGGTAGCCCAAGTAATTTAGGTGATTTTGGTATAGTTTGTTATAATTTTTAGCATTTTTTGTAATTTTAAAGTGATTGGGCTTAGTTTGTTGCTGTAAAGTGTAGTTGGGGGTGATTTTTGATAGCCGAAGTAATTTAGATTAGTTTGGCATAGTTTGCTATGGTTAGTAGCAGTTTTTTGTAATTTAAAAGTGATTGGGTTTAGTTTGTTGTGGTAAGGGATAGTTGGGGGTGATTTACGGTAGCCGAAGTAATTTAGGTGATTCTGGTATAGTTTGTTATGATTTTTAGCATTTTTTTGTAATTTTAAAGTGATTGGGCTTAGTTTGTTGCTGTAAAGTGTAGTTGGGGGTGATTTTTGATAGCCGAAGTAATTTAGGTGAGTTTGGCATAGTTTGCTATGGTTAGTAGCATTTTTTTGTAATTTAAAAGTGATTGGGTTTGGTTTGTCTGGCATTGTTTGTTATGATATGTACACCTTTTTTTGTAATTTTAAGATGATATGGTTTGGTTTGTTGTGGTAAGGAATAGTTGGGGGTGATTTAAGGTAGCCGAAGTAATTTAGGTGATTCTGGTATAGTTTGTTATGATTTTTAGCATTTTGTTGTAATTTCAAAGTGATTGGGCTTAGTTTGTTGCTGTAAAGTGTAGTTGGGGGTGATTTTTGATAGCCGAAGTAATTTAGGTGAGTTTGGCATAGTTTGCTATGGTTAGTAGCATTTTTTTGTAATTTAAAAGTGATTGGGTTTGGTTTGTCTGGCCTTGTTTGTTACGATCTGTACACCTTTTTTTGTAATTTTAAGATGATATGGTTTGGTTTGTTGTAGTAAGGGATAGTTGGGGGTGATTTACGGTAGCCGAAGTAATTTAGGCGATTATGGTATAGTTTGTTATGATTTTTAGCATTTTTTTGTAATTTTAAAGTGATTGGGCTTAGTTTGTTGCTGTAAAGTGTAGTTGGGGGTGATTTTTGATAGCCGAAGTAATTTAGGTGAGTTTGGCATAGTTTGCGATGGTTACTAGCATTTTTTTTAATTTAAAAGTGATTGGGTTTAGTTTGTTGTGGTAAGGGTTAGTTGGGGATGATTTAGAGTAGCCGAAGGAATTTAGGTGAGTCTGGCATAGTTTGTTATGATTTGTACATCTTTTTTTGTAATTTTAAGATGATATGGTTCGGTTTGTTGTGGTAAGGGATAGTTGGGGGTGATTTACGGTACCCGAAGTAATTTAGGTAATTCTGTTATAGTTTGTTATGATTTTTGATAGCCGAAGTAATTTAGGTGAGTTTGGCATAGTTTGCTATGGTTAGTAGCATTTTTTTTGTAATTTAAAAGTGATTGGGTTTCGTTTGTTGTGGTAAGGGATAGTTGGGGGTGATTTACGGTAGCCGAAGTAATTTAGGTGATTCTGGTATAGTTTGTTATGACTTTTAGCATTTTTTTGAAATTTTAAAGTGATTGGGCTTAGTTTGTTGCTGTAAAGTGTAGTTGGGGGTGATTTTTGATAGCCGAAGTAATTTAGGTGAGTTTGGCAATGTTTGCTATGGTTAGTAGCATTTTTTTGTAATTTAAAAGTGATTGGGTTTAGTTTGTTGTGGTAAGGGTTAGTTGGTGATGATTTATGGTAGCCGAAGTAATTTAGGTGAGTTTGGCATAGTTTGCTATGGTTAGTAGCATTTTTTTGTAATTTAAAAGTGATTGTGTTTGGTTTGTCTGCCATAGTTTGTTATGATTTGTACACCTTTTTTGTAATTTTAAGATGATATGGTTTGGTTTGTTGTGGTAAGGGATAGTTGGGGGTGATTTACAATCGCCGAAGTAATTTCGGTGATTCTGGTATAGTTTGTTATGATTTTTAGCATTTTTTTGTAATTTTAAAGTAATTGGGCTTAGTTTGTTGCTGTAAAGTGTAGTTGGGGGTGATTTTTGATAGCCGAAGTAATTTAGGTGAGTTTGGCATAGTTTGCTATGGTTAGTAGCATTTTTTTGTAATTAAAAAGTTATTGGGTTTAGTTTGTTGTGGTAAAGGATAGTTGGGGGTGATTTACGGTAGCCGAAGTAATTTAGGTGATTCTGGTATAGTTTGTTATGACTTTTAGCATTTTTTTGAAATTTTAAAGTGATTGGGCTTAGTTTGTTGCTGTAAAGTGTAGTTGGGGGTGATTTTTGATAGCCGAAGTAATTTAGGTGAGTTTGGCAATGTTTGCTATGGTTAGTAGCATTTTTTTGTAATTTAAAAGTGATTGGGTTTAGTTTGTTGTGGTAAGGGTTAGTTGGTGATGATTTATGGTAGCCGAAGTAATTTAGGTGAGTTTGGCATAGTTTGCAATGGTTAGTAGCATTTTTTTGTAATTTAAAAGTGATTGTGTTTGGTTTGTCTGCCATAGTTTGTTATGATTTGTACACTTTTTTGTAATTTTAAGATGATATGGTTTGGTTTGTTGTGGTAAGGGATAGTTGGGGGTGATTTACAATCGCCGAAGTAATTTCGGTGATTCTGGTATAGTTTGTTATGATTTTTAGCATTTTTTTGTAATTTTAAAGTAATTGGGCTTAGTTTGTTGCTGTAAAGTGTAGTTGGGGGTGATTTTTGATAGCCGAAGTAATTTAGGTGAGTTTGGCATAGTTTGCTATGGTTAGTAACATTTTTTTGTAATTTAAAAGTTATTGGGTTTAGTTTGTTGTGGTAAAGGATAGTTGGGGGTGATTTACGGTAGCCGAAGTAATTTAGGTGATTCTGGTATAGTTTGTTATGATTTTTAGAATTTTTTTGTAATTTTAAAGTGACTGGGCTTTGTTTGTTGCTGTAAAGTGTAGTAGGGGGTGATTTTTGATAGCCGAAGTAATTTAGGTGAGTTTGGCAATGTTTGCTATGGTTAGTAGCATTTTTTTGTAATTTAAAAGTGATTGGGTTTAGTTTGTTGTGGTAAGGGTTAGTTGGTGATGATTTATGGTAGCCGATGTAATTTAGGTGAGTTTGGCATAGTTTGCTATGGTTAGTAGCATTTTTTTGTAATTTAAAAGTGATTGTGTTTGGTTTGTCTGCCATAGTTTGTTATGATTTGTAAACCTTCTTCTGTAATTTTAAGATGATATGGTTTGGTTTGTTGTGGTAAGGAATAGTTGGGGGTGATTTACGGTAGCCGAAGTAATTTAGGTGATTCTGGTATAGTTTGATATAATTTTTAGCATTTTATTTTATTTTAAAGTGATTGGGCTTAGTTTGTTGCTGTAAAGTGTAGTTGGGGGTGATTTTTGATAGCCGAAGTAATTTAGGTGAGTTTGGCATAATTTCCTATGGTTAGTAGCATTTTTTTGTAATTTAAAAGTGATTGGGTTTAGTTTGTTGTGGTAAGGGTTAGTTGGTGATGATTTATGGTAGCCGAAGTAATTTAGGTGAGTCTGGCATAGTTTGTTATGATTTGTACACCTTTTTTTGTAATTTTAAGATGATATGGTTTGGTTTGTTGTGGTAAGGGATAGTTGGGGGTGATTTACGGTAGTCGAAGTAATTTAGGTGATTCTGGTATAGTTTGTTATGATTTTTAGCATTTTTTTTATTTTAAAGTGATTGGGCTTAGTTTGTTGCTGTAAAGTGTAGTTGGGGGTGATTTTTGATAGCCGAAGTAATTTAGGTGAGTTTGGCATAATTTGCTATGGTTAGTAGCATTTTTTTGTAATTTAAAAGTGATTGGGTTAAGTTTGTTGTGGTAAGGGTTAGTTGGTGATGATTTATGATAGCCGAAGTAATTTAGGTGAGTTTGGCATAGTTTGCTATGGTTACTAGCATTTTTTTGTAATTTAAAAGTGATTGGGTTTAGTTTGTTGTGGTAAGGATTAGTTGGTGATGATTTAGAGTAGCCGCAGTAATTTAGGCGAGTCTGGCATAGTTTGTTATGATTTGTAAACCTTTTTCTGTAATTTTAAGATGATATGGTTTGGTTTGTTGTGGTAAGGGATAGTTGGGGTTGATTTACGGTAGCCGAAGTAATTTAGGTGATTCTGGTATAATTTGCTATAATTTTTAGCATTTTTTTTTTATTTTAATGTGATTGGGCTTAGTTTGTTGCTGTAAAGTGTAGTTGGGGGTGATTTTTGATAGCCGAAGTAATTTAGGTGAGTTTGGCATAATTTGCTATGGTTAGTAGCATTTTTTTGTAATTTAAAATTGATTGGGTTTAGTTTGTTGCGGTAAGGGTTAGTTGGTGATGTTTTAGAGTAGCCGAAGTAATTTAGGTGAGTCTGGCATAGTTTGTTATGATTTGTACACCTTTTATTGTAATTCTAAGATGATATGGTTTGGTTTGTTGTGGTAAGGGATAGTTGGGGGTGATTTACGGTAGCCAAAGTAATTTAGGTGATTTTGGTATAGTTTGTTATGATTTTTAGAATTTTTTTGTAATTTTAAAGTAATTGGGCTTAGTTTGTTGCTGTAAAGTGTAGTTGGGGTTGATTTTTGATAGCCGAAGTAATTTAGGTGAGTTTGGCATAGTTTGCTATGATCAGTAGCATTTTTTTTAATTTAAAAGTGATTGGGTTTAGTTTGTTGTGGTAAGGGTTAGTTGGTGATGATTTATGATAGCCGAAGTAATTTAGGTGAGTTTGGCATAGTTTGCTAGGGTTACTAGCATTTTTTTGTAATTTAAAAGTGATTGGGTTTAGTTTGTTGTGGTAAGGGTTAGTTGGTGATAATTTAGAGTAGCCGAAGTAATTTAGGTGAGTCTGGCATAGTTTGTTATGATTTGTACACCTTTTTTTGTAATTTTAAGATGATATGGTTTGGTTTGTTGTGGTAAGGGTTAGTTGGCGGTGATTTACGGTAGCCGAAGTAATTTAGGTGATTCTGGTATAGTTTGTTATGATTTTTAGCATTTTTTTTTATTTTAAAGTGATTGGGCTTAGTTTGTTGCTGTAAAGTGTAGTTGGGGGTGATTGTTGATAGCCGAAGTAATTTAGGTGAGTTTGGCATAGTTTGCTATGGTTAGTAGCATTTTTTTGTAATTTAAAAGTTATTGGGTTTAGTTTGTTGTGGTAAGGGATAGTTGGGGGTGATTTACGGTAGCCGAAGTAATTTAGGTGATTCTGGTATAGTTTGTTATGATTTTTAGAATTTTTTTGTAATTTTAAAGTGATTGGGCTTAGTTTGTTGCTGTAAAGTGTAGTTGGGGGTGATTTTTGATAGCCGAAGTAATTTAGATTAGTTTGGCATAGTTTGCTATGGTTAGTAGCAGTTTTTTGTAATTTAAAAGTGATTGGGTTTAGTTTGTTGTGGTAAGGGATAGTTGGGGGTGATTTACGGTAGCCGAAGTAATTTAGGTGATTCTGGTATAGTTTGTTATGATTTTTAGCATTTTTTTGTAATTTTAAAGTGATTGGGCTTAGTTTGTTGCTGTAAAGTGTAGTTGGGGGTGATTTTTGATAGCCGAAGTAATTTAGGTGAGTTTGGCATAGTTTGCTATGGTTAGTAGCATTTTTTTGTAATTTAAAAGTGATTGGGTTTGGTTTGTCTGGCATTGTTTGTTATGATATGTACACCTTTTTTTGTAATTTTAAGATGATATGGTTTGGTTTGTTGTGGTAAGGAATAGTTGGGGGTGATTTAAGGTAGCCGAAGTAATTTAGGTGATTCTGGTATAGTTTGTTATGATTTTTAGCATTTTGTTGTAATTTCAAAGTGATTGGGCTTAGTTTGTTGCTGTAAAGTGTAGTTGGGGGTGATTTTTGATAGCCGAAGTAATTTAGGTGAGTTTGGCATAGTTTGCGATGGTTACTAGCATTTTTTTTAATTTAAAAGTGATTGGGTTTAGTTTGTTGTGGTAAGGGTTAGTTGGGGATGATTTAGAGTAGCCGAAGGAATTTAGGTGAGTCTGGCATAGTTTGTTATGATTTGTACATCTTTTTTTGTAATTTTAAGATGATATGGTTCGGTTTGTTGTGGTAAGGGATAGTTGGGGGTGATTTACGGTACCCGAAGTAATTTAGGTAATTCTGTTATAGTTTGTTATGATTTTTGATAGCCGAAGTAATTTAGGTGAGTTTGGCATAGTTTGCTATGGTTAGTAGCATTTTTTTTGTAATTTAAAAGTGATTGGGTTTCGTTTGTTGTGGTAAGGGATAGTTGGGGGTGATTTACGGTAGCCGAAGTAATTTAGGTGATTCTGGTATAGTTTGTTATGACTTTTAGCATTTTTTTGAAATTTTAAAGTGATTGGGCTTAGTTTGTTGCTGTAAAGTGTAGTTGGGGGTGATTTTTGATAGCCGAAGTAATTTAGGTGAGTTTGGCAATGTTTGCTATGGTTAGTAGCATTTTTTTGTAATTTAAAAGTGATTGGGTTTAGTTTGTTGTGGTAAGGGTTAGTTGGTGATGATTTATGGTAGCCGAAGTAATTTAGGTGAGTTTGGCATAGTTTGCTATGGTTAGTAGCATTTTTTTGTAATTTAAAAGTGATTGTGTTTGGTTTGTCTGCCATAGTTTGTTATGATTTGTACACCTTTTTTGTAATTTTAAGATGATATGGTTTGGTTTGTTGTGGTAAGGGATAGTTGGGGGTGATTTACAATCGCCGAAGTAATTTCGGTGATTCTGGTATAGTTTGTTATGATTTTTAGCATTTTTTTGTAATTTTAAAGTAATTGGGCTTAGTTTGTTGCTGTAAAGTGTAGTTGGGGGTGATTTTTGATAGCCGAAGTAATTTAGGTGAGTTTGGCATAGTTTGCTATGGTTAGTAGCATTTTTTTGTAATTAAAAAGTTATTGGGTTTAGTTTGTTGTGGTAAAGGATAGTTGGGGGTGATTTACGGTAGCCGAAGTAATTTAGGTGATTCTGGTATAGTTTGTTATGACTTTTAGCATTTTTTTGAAATTTTAAAGTGATTGGGCTTAGTTTGTTGCTGTAAAGTGTAGTTGGGGGTGATTTTTGATAGCCGAAGTAATTTAGGTGAGTTTGGCAATGTTTGCTATGGTTAGTAGCATTTTTTTGTAATTTAAAAGTGATTGGGTTTAGTTTGTTGTGGTAAGGGTTAGTTGGTGATGATTTATGGTAGCCGAAGTAATTTAGGTGAGTTTGGCATAGTTTGCAATGGTTAGTAGCATTTTTTTGTAATTTAAAAGTGATTGTGTTTGGTTTGTCTGCCATAGTTTGTTATGATTTGTACACTTTTTTGTAATTTTAAGATGATATGGTTTGGTTTGTTGTGGTAAGGGATAGTTGGGGGTGATTTACAATCGCCGAAGTAATTTCGGTGATTCTGGTATAGTTTGTTATGATTTTTAGCATTTTTTTGTAATTTTAAAGTAATTGGGCTTAGTTTGTTGCTGTAAAGTGTAGTTGGGGGTGATTTTTGATAGCCGAAGTAATTTAGGTGAGTTTGGCATAGTTTGCTATGGTTAGTAACATTTTTTTGTAATTTAAAAGTTATTGGGTTTAGTTTGTTGTGGTAAAGGATAGTTGGGGGTGATTTACGGTAGCCGAAGTAATTTAGGTGATTCTGGTATAGTTTGTTATGATTTTTAGAATTTTTTTGTAATTTTAAAGTGACTGGGCTTAGTTTGTTGCTGTAAAGTGTAGTAGGGGGTGATTTTTGATAGCCGAAGTAATTTAGGTGAGTTTGGCAATGTTTGCTATGGTTAGTAGCATTTTTTTGTAATTTAAAAGTGATTGGGTTTAGTTTGTTGTGGTAAGGGTTAGTTGGTGATGATTTATGGTAGCCGATGTAATTTAGGTGAGTTTGGCATAGTTTGCTATGGTTAGTAGCATTTTTTTGTAATTTAAAAGTGATTGTGTTTGGTTTGTCTGCCATAGTTTGTTATGATTTGTAAACCTTCTTCTGTAATTTTAAGATGATATGGTTTGGTTTGTTGTGGTAAGGAATAGTTGGGGGTGATTTACGGTAGCCGAAGTAATTTAGGTGATTCTGGTATAGTTTGATATAATTTTTAGCATTTTATTTTATTTTAAAGTGATTGGGCTTAGTTTGTTGCTGTAAAGTGTAGTTGGGGGTGATTTTTGATAGCCGAAGTAATTTAGGTGAGTTTGGCATAATTTCCTATGGTTAGTAGCATTTTTTTGTAATTTAAAAGTGATTGGGTTTAGTTTGTTGTGGTAAGGGTTAGTTGGTGATGATTTATGGTAGCCGAAGTAATTTAGGTGAGTCTGGCATAGTTTGTTATGATTTGTACACCTTTTTTTGTAATTTTAAGATGATATGGTTTGGTTTGTTGTGGTAAGGGATAGTTGGGGGTGATTTACGGTAGTCGAAGTAATTTAGGTGATTCTGGTATAGTTTGTTATGATTTTTAGCATTTTTTTTATTTTAAAGTGATTGGGCTTAGTTTGTTGCTGTAAAGTGTAGTTGGGGGTGATTTTTGATAGCCGAAGTAATTTAGGTGAGTTTGGCATAATTTGCTATGGTTAGTAGCATTTTTTTGTAATTTAAAAGTGATTGGGTTAAGTTTGTTGTGGTAAGGGTTAGTTGGTGATGATTTATGATAGCCGAAGTAATTTAGGTGAGTTTGGCATAGTTTGCTATGGTTACTAGCATTTTTTTGTAATTTAAAAGTGATTGGGTTTAGTTTGTTGTGGTAAGGATTAGTTGGTGATGATTTAGAGTAGCCGCAGTAATTTAGGCGAGTCTGGCATAGTTTGTTATGATTTGTAAACCTTTTTCTGTAATTTTAAGATGATATGGTTTGGTTTGTTGTGGTAAGGGATAGTTGGGGTTGATTTACGGTAGCCGAAGTAATTTAGGTGATTCTGGTATAATTTGCTATAATTTTTAGCATTTTTTTTTTATTTTAATGTGATTGGGCTTAGTTTGTTGCTGTAAAGTGTAGTTGGGGGTGATTTTTGATAGCCGAAGTAATTTAGGTGAGTTTGGCATAATTTGCTATGGTTAGTAGCATTTTTTTGTAATTTAAAATTGATTGGGTTTAGTTTGTTGCGGTAAGGGTTAGTTGGTGATGTTTTAGAGTAGCCGAAGTAATTTAGGTGAGTCTGGCATAGTTTGTTATGATTTGTACACCTTTTTTTGTAATTCTAAGATGATATGGTTTGGTTTGTTGTGGTAAGGGATAGTTGGGGGTGATTTACGGTAGCCAAAGTAATTTAGGTGATTTTGGTATAGTTTGTTATGATTTTTAGAATTTTTTTGTAATTTTAAAGTAATTGGGCTTAGTTTGTTGCTGTAAAGTGTAGTTGGGGTTGATTTTTGATAGCCGAAGTAATTTAGGTGAGTTTGGCATAGTTTGCTATGATCAGTAGCATTTTTTTTAATTTAAAAGTGATTGGGTTTAGTTTGTTGTGGTAAGGGTTAGTTGGTGATGATTTATGATAGCCGAAGTAATTTAGGTGAGTTTGGCATAGTTTGCTAGGGTTACTAGCATTTTTTTGTAATTTAAAAGTGATTGGGTTTAGTTTGTTGTGGTAAGGGTTAGTTGGTGATAATTTAGAGTAGCCGAAGTAATTTAGGTGAGTCTGGCATAGTTTGTTATGATTTGTACACCTTTTTTTGTAATTTTAAGATGATATGGTTTGGTTTGTTGTGGTAAGGGTTAGTTGGCGGTGATTTACGGTAGCCGAAGTAATTTAGGTGATTCTGGTATAGTTTGTTATGATTTTTAGCATTTTTTTTTATTTTAAAGTGATTGGGCTTAGTTTGTTGCTGTAAAGTGTAGTTGGGGGTGATTGTTGATAGCCGAAGTAATTTAGGTGAGTTTGGCATAGTTTGCTATGGTTAGTAGCATTTTTTTGTAATTTAAAAGTTATTGGGTTTAGTTTGTTGTGGTAAGGGATAGTTGGGGGTGATTTACGGTAGCCGAAGTAATTTAGGTGATTCTGGTATAGTTTGTTATGATTTTTAGAATTTTTTTGTAATTTTAAAGTGACTGGGCTTAGTTTGTTGCTGTAAAGTGTAGTTGGGGGTGATTTTTGATAGCCGAAGTAATTAAGGTGAGTTTGGCATAGTTTGCTATGGTTAGTAGCATTTTTTTGTAATTTAAATGTGATTGGGTTTGGTTTGTCTGGCATAGTTTGTTATGATTTGTAATCCATTTCTGTAATTTTAAGATGATATGGTTTGGTTTGTTGTGGTAAGGTATAGTTGGGGGTGATTTACGGTAGCCGAAGTAATTTAGGTGATTCTGGTATAGTTTGATATAATTTTTAGCATTTTTTTTTATTTTAAAGCGATTGGGCTTAGTTTGTTGCTGTAAAGTGTAGTTGGGGGTGATTTTTGATAGCCGAAGTAATTTAGGTGAGTTTGGCATAGTTTCCTATGGTTAGTACATTTTTTTGTAATTTAAAAGTGATTGGGTTTAGTTTGTTGTGGTAAGGGTTAGTTGGTGATGATTTATGGTAGCCGAAGTAATTTAGGTGAGTCTGGCATAGTTTGTTATGATTTGTACACCTTTTTTTGTAATTTTAAGATGATATGGTTTGGTTTGTTGTGGTAAGGGATAGTTGGGGGTGATTTACGGTAGCCGAAGTAATTTAGGTGATTCTGGTATAGTTTGTTATGATTTTTAGAATTTTTTTTATTTTAAAGTGATTGGGCTTAGTTTGTTGCTGTAAAGTGTAGTTGGGGGTGATTTTTGATAGCCGAAGTAATTTAGGTGAGTTTGGCATAATTTGCTATGGTTAGTGGCATTTTTTTGTAATTTAAAAGTGATTGGGTTAAGTTTGTTGTGGTAAGGGTTAGTTGGTGATGATTTATGATAGCCGAAGTAATTTAGGTGAGTTTGGCATAGTTTGCTATGGTTACTAGCATTTTTTTGTAATTTAAAAGTGATTGGGTTTAGTTTGTTGTGGTAAGGATTAGTTGGTGATGATTTAGAGTAGCCGCAGTAATTTAGGCGAGTCTGGCATAGTTTGTTATGATTTGTAAACCTTTTTCTGTAATTTTAAGATGATATGGTTTGGTTTGTTGTGGTAAGGGATAGTTGGGGTTGATTTACGGTAGCCGAAGTAATTTAGGTGATTCTGGTATAATTTGCTATAATTTTTAGCATTTTTTTTTATTTTAAAGTGATTGGGCTTAGTTTGTTGCTGTAAAGTGTAGTTGGGGGTGATTTTTGATAGCCGAAGTAATTTAGGTGAGTTTGGCATAATTTGCTATGGTTAGTAGCATTTTTTTGTAATTTAAAATTGATTGGGTTTAGTTTGTTGTGGTAAGGGTTAGTTGGTGATGTTTTAGAGTAGCCGAAGTAATTTAGGTGAGTCTGGCATAGTTTGTTATGATTTGTACACCTTTTTTTGTAATTTTAAGATGATATGGTTTGGTTTGTTGTGGTAAGGGATAGTTGGGGGTGATTTACGGTAGCCAAAGTAATTTAGGTGATTTTGGTATAGTTTGTTATGATTTTTAGAATTTTTTTGTAATTTTAAAGTAATTGGGCTTAGTTTGTTGCTGTAAAGTGTAGTTGGGGTTGATTTTTGATAGCCGAAGTAATTTAGGTGAGTTTGGCATAGTTTGCTATGATCAGTAGCATTTTTTTTAATTTAAAAGTGATTGGGTTTAGTTTGTTGTGGTAAGGGTTAGTTGGTGATGATTTATGATAGCCGAAGTAATTTAGGTGAGTTTGGCATAGTTTGCTAGGGTTACTAGCATTTTTTTGTAATTTAAAAGTGATTGGGTTTAGTTTGTTGTGGTAAGGGTTAGTTGGTGATGATTTAGAGTAGCCGAAGTAATTTAGGTGAGTCTGGCATAGTTTGTTATGATTTGTACACCTTTTTTTGTAATTTTAAGATGATATGGTTTGGTTTGTTGTGGTAAGGGTTAGTTGGCGGTGATTTACGGTAGCCGAAGTAATTTAGGTGATTCTGGTATAGTTTGTTATGATTTTTAGCATTTTTTTTTATTTTAAAGTGATTGGGCTTAGTTTGTTGCTGTAAAGTGTAGTTGGGGGTGATTGTTGATAGCCGAAGTAATTTAGGTGAGTTTGGCATAGTTTGCTATGATTAGTAGCATTTTTTTGTAATTTAAAAGTAATTGGGTTTAGTTTGTTGTGGTAAGGGTTAGTTGGTGATGATTTAGAGTAGCCGAAGTAATTTAGGTGAGTCTGGCATAGTTTGTTATGATTTGTACACCTTTTTTTGTAATCTTAAGATGATATGGTTGGGTTTGTTGTGGTATGGGATAGTTGGGGATGATTTACGGTAGCCGAAGTAATTTAGGTGATTCTGGTATAGTTTGTTATGATTTTTAGCATTTTTTTGTAATTTTAAAGTGATTGGGCTTAGTTTGTTGCTGTAAAGTGTAGTTGGGGGTGATTTTTGATAGCCGAAGTAATTTAGGTGAGTTTGGCATAGTTTGCTATGGTTAGTAGCATTTTTTTGTAATTTAAAAGTGATTGGGTTTAGTTTGTTGTGGTAAGGGATAGTTGAGGGTGATTTACGGTAGCCGAAGTAATTTAGGTGAGTCTGGCATAGTTTGTTATGATTTGTACACCTTTTTTTGTAATTTTAAGATGATATGGTTTGGTTTCTTGTGGTAAGGGTTAGTTGGTGATGATTTATGGTAGCCGAAGTAATTTAGGTGAGTTTGGCATAGTTTGCTATGGTTACTAGCATTTTTTTGTAATTTAAAAGTGATTGGGTTTAGTTTGTTGTGGTAAGAGTTAGTTGGTGATGATTTAGAGTAGCCGAAGTAATTTAGGTGAGTCTGGCATAGTTTGTAATGATTTGTACACCTTTTATTGTAATTTTAAGATGATATGGTTTTGTTGGTTGTGGTAAGGGATAGTTGGGGGTGATTTACGGTAACCGAAGTAATTTAGTTGATTCTGGTATAGTTTGTTATGATTTTTAGCATTTTATTGTAATTTTAAAGTGATTGGGCTTAGTTTGTTGCTGTAAAATGTAGTTGGGGGTGATTTTTGATAGCCGAAGTAATTTAGGTGAGTTTGGCATAGTTTGCAATGGTTAGTAGCATTTTTTTGTAATTTAAAAGTGATTGGGTTTAGTTTGTTGTGGTAAGGGATAGTTGGGGGTGATTTACGGTAGCCGAAGTAATTTAGGTGATTCTGGTATAGTTTGTTATGATTTTTAGCATTTTTTTGTAATTTTAAAGTGATTGGGCTTAGTTTGTTGCTGTAAAGTGTAGTTGGGGGTGATTTTTGATAGCCGAAGTAATTTAGGTGAGTTTGGCATAGTTTGCTATGGTTAGTAGCATTTTTTTGTAATTTAAAAGTGATTGGGTTTAGTTTGTTGTGGTAAGGGTTAGTTGGTGATGATTTAGAGTAGCCGAAGTAATTTAGGTGAGTCTGGCATAGTTTGTTATGATTTGTACACCTTTTTTTGTAATTTTAAGATGATATGGTTTGGTTTGTTGTGGTAAGGGACAGTTGGGGGTGATTTACGGTAGCCGAAGTAATTTAGGTGATTCTGGTATAGTTTGTTATGATTTTTAGCATTTTTTTGTAATTTTAAAGTGATTGGGCTTAGTTTGTTGCTGTAAAGTGTAGTTGGGGGTGATTTTTGATAGCCGAAGTAATTTAGGTGAGTTTGGCATAGTTTGCTATGGTTAGTAGCATTTTTTTGTAATTTAAAACTGATTGGGTTTAGTTTGTTGTGGTAAGGGATAGTTGGGGGTGATTTACGGTAGTCGAAGTAATTTAGGTGATTCTGTTATAGTTTGTTATGATTTTTAGCATTTTTTTGTAATTTTAAAGTGATTGGGCTTAGTTTGTTGCTGTAAAGTGTAGTTGAGGGTGATTTTTGATAGCCGAAGTAATTTAGGTGAGTTTGGCATAGTTTGCTATGGTTAGTAGCATTTTTTTTGTAATTTATAAGTGATTGGGTTTGGTTTGTCTGGCATAGTTTGTTATGATTTGTACACCTTTTTTAGAAATTTTAAGATGATATGGTTTGGTTTGTTGTGGTAAGGGATAATTGGGGGTGATTTACGGTAGCCGAAGTAATTTTGGTGATTCTGGTATAGTTTGTTATGATTTTTAGCATTTTTTTGTAATTTTAAAGTGATTGGGTTTAGTTTGTTGCTGTAAAGTATAGTTGGGGGTGATTTTTGATAGCCGAAGTAATTTAGGTGAGTTTGGCATCGTTTGCTATGGTTAGTAGCATTTTATTGTAATTTAAAAGTGATTGGGTTTAATTTGTTGTGGTAAGGGATATTCGGGGGTGATTTACGGTAGCCGAAGTAATTTAGGTGATTCTGGTATAGGATGTTATGATTTTTAGCATTTTTTTGTAATTTTAAAGTGATTGGGCTTAGTTTGTTGCTGTAAAGTGTAGTTGGGGGTGATTTTTGATAGCCGAAGTAATTTAGGTGAGTTTGGCATAGTTTGCTATGGTTAGTAGCATTTTTTTGTAATTTAAAAGTGATTGGGTTTGGATTATCTGGCATAGTTTGTTATGATTTGTACACCTTTTTTTTGTAATTTTAAGATGATATGGTTTGGTTTGTTGTGGTAAGGGATAGTTTGGGGTGATTTACGATAGCCAAAGTAATTTAGGTGATTTTGGTATAGTTTGTTATGATTTTTAGCATTTTTTTGTAATTTTAAAGTGATTGGGCTTAGTTTGTTGCTGTAAAGTGTAGTTGGGGTTGATTTTTGATAACCGAAGTAATTTAGGTGAGTTTGGCATAGTTTGCTATGATTAGTAGCATTTTTTTTAATTTAAAAGTGATTGGGATTAGTTTGTTGTGGTAAGGGTTAGTTGGTGATGATTTAAGATAGCCGAAGTAATTTAGGTGAGTTTGGCATAGTTTACTATGATTAGTAGCATTTTTTTGTAATTTAAAAGTGATTGGGTTTAGTTTGTTGTGGTAAGGGTTAGTTGGTGATGATTTAGAGTAGCCGAAGTAATTTAGGTGAGTCTGGCATAGTTTGTTATGATTTGTACACCTTTTTTTGTAATTTTAAGATGATATGATTTGGTTTGTTGTGGTAAGGGATAGTTGGGAGTGATTTACGGTAGCCGAAGTAATTTAGGTGATTCTGGTATAGTTTGTTATGATTTTTAGCATTTTTTGTAATTTTAAAGTGATTGGGCTTAGTTTGTTGCTGTAAAGTGTAGTTGGGGGTGATTTTTGATAGCCGAAGTAATTTAGGTGAGTTTGGCATCGTTTGCTATGGTTAGTAGCATTTTATTGTAATTTAAAAGTGATTGGGTTTAGTTAGTTGTGGTAAGGGTTAGTTGGTGATGAATTATGGTAGCCGAAGTAATTTAGGTGAGTTTGGCATAGTTTACTATGGTTACTAGCATTTTTTTGTAATTTAAAAGTGATTGGGTTTAGTTTGTTGTGGTAAGGGTTAGTTGGTGATGATTTAGAGTAGCCGAAGTAATTTAGGTGAGTCTGGCATAGTTTGTTATGATTTGTACACCTTTTTTTGTAATTTTAAGATGATATGGTTTGGTTTGTTGTGGTAAGGGATAGTTGGGGGTGATTTACGGTAGCCGAAGTAATTTAGGTGATTCTGGTATAGTTTGTTATGATTTTTAGCATTTTTTTGTAATTTTAAAGTGATTGGGCTTACTTTGTTGCTGTAAAGTGTAGTTGGGGGTGATTTTTGATAGCCGAAGTAATTTAGGTGAGTTTGGCATAGTTTGCTATATTTAGTAGCATTTTTTTCTAATTTAAAAGTGATTGGGTTTAGTTTGTTGTGGTAAGGGTTAGTTGGTGATGATTTATGGTAGCCGAAGTAATTTAGGTGAGTTTGGCATAGTTTGCTATGGTTACTAGCATTTTTTTGTAATTGAAAAGTGATTGGGTTTAGTTTGTTGTGGTAAGGGTTAGTTGGTGATGATTTAGAGTTGCCGAAGTAATTTAGGTGAGTCTGGCATAGTTTGTTATGATTTGTACACCTTTTTTTGTAATTTTAATATGATATGGTTTGGTTTGTTGTGTTAAGGGATAGTTGGGGGTGATTTACGGTAGCCGAAGTAATTTAGGTGATTCTGGTATAGTTTGTTATGATTTTTAGCATTTTTTTGTAATTTTAAAGTCATTGGGCTTACTTTGTTGCTGTAAAGTGTAGTTGGGGGTGATTTTTGATAGCCGAAGTAATTTAGGTGAGTTTGGCATAGTTTGCTATGGTTACTAGCATTTTTTTGTAATTTAAAAGTGATTGGGTTTAGTTTGTTGTGGTAAGGGATATTCGGGGGTGATTTACGGTAGCCGAAGTAATTTAGGTGATTCTGGTATAGGATGTTATGATTTTTAGCATTTTTTTGTAATTTTAAAGTGATTGGGCTTAGTTTGTTGCTGTAAAGTGTAGTTGGGGGTGATTTTTGATAGCCGAAGTAATTTAGGTGAGTTTGGCATAGTTTGCTATGGTTAGTAGCATTTTTTTGTAATTTAAAAGTGATTGGGTTTGGATTATCTGGCATAGTTTGTTATGATTTGTACACCTTTTTTTTGTAATTTTAAGATGATATGGTTTGGTTTGTTGTGGTAAGGGATAGTTTGGGGTGATTTACGATAGCCAAAGTAATTTAGGTGATTTTGGTATAGTTTGTTATGATTTTTAGCATTTTTTTGTAATTTTAAAGTGATTGGGCTTAGTTTGTTGCTGTAAAGTGTAGTTGGGGTTGATTTTTGATAACCGAAGTAATTTAGGTGAGTTTGGCATAGTTTGCTATGATTAGTAGCATTTTTTTTAATTTAAAAGTGATTGGGATTAGTTTGTTGTGGTAAGGGTTAGTTGGTGATGATTTAAGATAGCCGAAGTAATTTAGGTGAGTTTGGCATAGTTTACTATGATTAGTAGCATTTTTTTGTAATTTAAAAGTGATTGGGTTTAGTTTGTTGTGGTAAGGGTTAGTTGGTGATGATTTAGAGTAGCCGAAGTAATTTAGGTGAGTCTGGCATAGTTTGTTATGATTTGTACACCTTTTTTTGTAATTTTAAGATGATATGATTTGGTTTGTTGTGGTAAGGGATAGTTGGGAGTGATTTACGGTAGCCGAAGTAATTTAGGTGATTCTGGTATAGTTTGTTATGATTTTTAGCATTTTTTGTAATTTTAAAGTGATTGGGCTTAGTTTGTTGCTGTAAAGTGTAGTTGGGGGTGATTTTTGATAGCCGAAGTAATTTAGGTGAGTTTGGCATCGTTTGCTATGGTTAGTAGCATTTTATTGTAATTTAAAAGTGATTGGGTTTAGTTAGTTGTGGTAAGGGTTAGTTGGTGATGAATTATGGTAGCCGAAGTAATTTAGGTGAGTTTGGCATAGTTTACTATGGTTACTAGCATTTTTTTGTAATTTAAAAGTGATTGGGTTTAGTTTGTTGTGGTAAGGGTTAGTTGGTGATGATTTAGAGTAGCCGAAGTAATTTAGGTGAGTCTGGCATAGTTTGTTATGATTTGTACACCTTTTTTTGTAATTTTAAGATGATATGGTTTGGTTTGTTGTGGTAAGGGATAGTTGGGGGTGATTTACGGTAGCCGAAGTAATTTAGGTGATTCTGGTATAGTTTGTTATGATTTTTAGCATTTTTTTGTAATTTTAAAGTGATTGGGCTTACTTTGTTGCTGTAAAGTGTAGTTGGGGGTGATTTTTGATAGCCGAAGTAATTTAGGTGAGTTTGGCATAGTTTGCTATATTTAGTAGCATTTTTTTCTAATTTAAAAGTGATTGGGTTTAGTTTGTTGTGGTAAGGGTTAGTTGGTGATGATTTATGGTAGCCGAAGTAATTTAGGTGAGTTTGGCATAGTTTGCTATGGTTACTAGCATTTTTTTGTAATTGAAAAGTGATTGGGTTTAGTTTGTTGTGGTAAGGGTTAGTTGGTGATGATTTAGAGTTGCCGAAGTAATTTAGGTGAGTCTGGCATAGTTTGTTATGATTTGTACACCTTTTTTTGTAATTTTAATATGATATGGTTTGGTTTGTTGTGTTAAGGGATAGTTGGGGGTGATTTACGGTAGCCGAAGTAATTTAGGTGATTCTGGTATAGTTTGTTATGATTTTTAGCATTTTTTTGTAATTTTAAAGTCATTGGGCTTACTTTGTTGCTGTAAAGTGTAGTTGGGGGTGATTTTTGATAGCCGAAGTAATTTAGGTGAGTTTGGCATAGTTTGCTATGGTTACTAGCATTTTTTTGTAATTTAAAAGTGATTGGGTTTAGTTTGTTGTGGTAAGGGTTAGTTGGTGATGATTTATGGTAGCCGAAGTAATTTAGGTGAGTTTGGCATAGTTTGCTATGGTTACTAGCATTTTTTTGTAATTTAAAAGTGATTGGGTTTAGTTTGTTGTGGTAAAGGTTAGTTGGTGATGATTTAGAGTAGCCGAAGTAATGTAGGTGAGTCTGGCATAGTTTCTTATGATTTGTACACCTTTTATTGTAATTTTAAGATGATATGGTTTTGTTGGTTGTGGTAAGGGATAGTTGGGGGTGATTTACGGTAACCGAAGTAATTTAGGTGATTCTGGTATAGTTTGTTATGATTTTTAGCATTTTATTGTAATTTTAAAGTGATTGGGCTTAGTTTGTTGCTGTAAAATGTAGTTGGGGGTGATTTTTGATAGCCGAAGTAATTTAGGTGAGTTTGGCATAGTTTGCAATGGTTAGTAGCATTTTTTTGTAATTTAAAAGTGATTGGGTTTAGTTTGTTGTGGTAAGGGATAGTTGGGGGTGATTTACGGTAGCCGAAGTAATTTAGGTGATTCTGGTATAGTTTGTTATGATTTTTAGCATTTTTTTGTAATTTTAAAGTGATTGGGCTTACTTTGTTGCTGTAAAGTGTAGTTGGGGGTGATTTTTGATAGCCGAAATAATTTAGGTGAGTTTGGCATAGTTTGCTATGGTTAGTAATATTTTTTTCTAATTTAAAAGTGATTGGGTTTAGTTTGTTGTGGTAAGGGTTAGTTGGTGATGATTTATGGTAGCCGAAGTAATTTAGGTAAGTTTGGCATAATTTGCTATGGTTACTAGCATTTTTTTGTAATTTAAAAGTGATTGGGTTTAGTTTGTTGTGGTAAGGGTTAGTTGGTGATGATTTAGAGTTGCCGAAGTAATTTAGGTGAGTCTGGCATAATTTGTTATGATTTGTACACCTTTTTTTGTAATTTTAAGATGATATGGTTTGGTTTGTTGTGGTAAGGGATAGTTGGGGGTGATTTACGGTAGCCGAAGTAATTTAGGTGATTCTGGTATAGTTTGTTATGATTTTTAGCATTTTTTTGTAATTTTAAAGTGATTGGGCTTAGTTTGTTGCTGTAAAGTGTAGTTGGGGGTGATTTTTGATAGCCGAAGTAATTTAGGTGAGTTTGGCATAGTTTACTATGGTTAGTAGCATTTTTTTGTAATTTAAAAGTGATTGGGTTTATTTTGTTGTGGTAAGGGTTAGTTCGTGATGATTTATGGTAGCCGAAGTAATTTAGGTAAGTTTGGCATAGTTTGCTATGGTTAGTAGCATTTTTTTGTAATTTAAAAGTGATTGGGTTTAGTTTGTTGTGGTAAGGGTTAGTTGGTGATGATTTAGAGTAGCCGAAGTAATTTAGGTGAGTCTGGCATAGTTTGTTATGATTTGTACACCTTTATTTGTAATTTTAAGATGATATGGTTTGGTTTGTTGTGGTAAGGGATAGTTGGGGGTGATTTTCGGTAGCCGAAGTAATTTAGGTGATTCTGGTATAGTTTGTTATGATTTTTAGCATTTTTTTGTAATTTTAAAGTGATTGGGCTTAGATTGTTGCTGTAAAGTGGCGTTGGAGGTGATTTTTGATTGCCGAAGTAATTTAGGTGAGTTTGGCATATTTTGCTATGGTTAGTAGCATTTTTTTGTAATTTAAAAGTGATTGGGTTTAGTTTGTTGTGGTAAGGGTTAGTTGGTGATGATTTATGGTAGCCGAAGTAATTTAGGTGAGTTTGACATAGTTTGCTATAGTTACTAGCATTTTTTTGTAATTTAAAAGTGATTGGGTTTAGTTTGTTGTGGTAAGGGTTAGTTGGTGATGATTTAGAGTAGCCAAAGTAATTTAGGTAAATCTGGCATAATTTGTTATGATTTGTACACCTTTTTTTGTAATTTTAAGATGATATAGTTTGGTTTGTTGTGGTAAGGGATAGTTGGGGTGATTTACGGTAGCCGAAGTAATTTAGGTGATTCTGGTATAGTTTGTTATGATTTTTAGCATTTTTTTGTAATTTTAAAGTGATTGGGCTTAGTTTGTTGCTGTAAAGTGTAGTTGGGGGTGATTTTTGATAGCCGAAGTAATTTAGGTGAGTTTGGCATAGTTTGCTATGGTTAGTAGTATTTTTTTGTAATTTAAAATTGATTGGGTTTATTTTGTTGTGGTAAGGGTTAGTTCGTGATGATTTATGGTAGCCGAAGTAATTTAGGTAAGTTTGGCATAGTTTTCTATGGTTACTAGCATTTTTTTGTAATTTAAAAGTGATTGGGTTTAGTTTGTTGTGGTAAGGGTTAGTTGGTGATGATTTAGAGTAGCCGAAGTAATTTAGGTGAGTCTGGCATAGTTTGTTATGGTTTGTACACCTTTTTTTGTAATTGTAAGATGATATGGTTTGGTTTGTTGTGGTAAGGGATAGTTGGGGGTGATTTACGGTAGCCGAAGTAATTTAGGTGATTCTGGTATATTTTGTTATGATGTTTAACATTTTTTTGTAATTTTAAAGTGATTGGGCTTAATTTGTTGCTGTAAAGTGTAGTTGGGGGTGATTTTTGATAGCCGAAGTAATTTAGGTGAGTTTGGCATAGTTTGCTATGGTTAGTAGCATTTTTTTGTAATTTAAAAGTGATTGGGTTTAGTTTGTTGTGGTAAGGGTTAGTTGGTGATGATTTAGAGTAGCCGAAGTAATTTAGGTGAGTCTGGCATAGTTTGTTATGATTTGTACACCTTTATTTGTAATTTTAAGATGATATGGTTTGGTTTGTTGTGGTAAGGGATAGTTGGGGGTGATTTTCGGTAGCCGAAGTAATTTAGGTGATTCTGGTATAGTTTGTTATGATTTTTAGCATTTTTTTGTAATTTTAAAGTGATTGGGCTTAGTTTGTTGCTGTAAAGTGGCGTTGGGGGTGATTTTTGATAGCCGAAGTAATTTAGGTGAGTTTGGCATATTTTGCTATGGTTAGTAGCATTTTTTTGTAATTTAAAAGTGATTGGGTTTAGTTTGTTGTGGTAAGGGTTAGTTGGTGATGATTTATGGTAGCCGAAGTAATTTAGGTGAGTTTGACATAGTTTGCTATAGTTACTAGCATTTTTTTGTAATTTAAAAGTGATTGGGTTTAGTTTGTTGTGGTAAGGGTTAGTTGGTGATGATGTGACGCGCCTCTCGGTCGGTACGATTGCTTCTTCAGCAATCACCGGGTTCGCTCGGGCGCCAGATTTGTAAGGAGTTTACTCTCCCTTCGACGATGTCGCCTGGAACAGCTCGGGCAAGCTTCAGTGAAGATACGGACTCTCCAGGGAACACGGTGATATATACACAGGTTTTAATCTGTCATATAGTTTATTATTAAACAATCAATACAGTCGATGTCGGTCTCAAAGCCTTGTTAATTCAGAGATCGAACAACAAGTAAACATAACGGCGCTGCGCTGCCTTTTATAGGCTCGGGTGGTGGGGCAGTACGAGCGTCGGAAGAGGTGGAGGTCCGGGTTCTTTCAGTGGTTGACAATCTCTTGTCAACATAAAAACGACGTCTTATCGGTGGCGGTCCTTGTTCTTTTGGGCGGCCGGGAATCTTCCGATGGCTGAAAACCTTCGTCACATCACCCCCTCCTTTTAGAAGAGGAAAGTTCGGTCTGGATGAACTTTCCGCCGGAGTCAGCGCCGTCTCCGGGAGTCGAGCGGTTCAGCGGCAGGTGCAGGTAGTGACGTTCCATCCTTTGCCGGGGGCCTATCAGGATCGAGAAAGTGTTTTAAGTCTTTAACGTGTATCCGATTCACCCGGCGTCCGGAAGCGTCACGAAGATCGTACACCACTGGAGACACGACACGGATGACGGTGTATGGACCTGAGTATTTCGGCGAGAGTTTGGCCGCGACGCCCCTTTCAGCGGATGAAAGAGTGTGCTCCTTCTTCAGTACTCGGTCCCCTACGTGACAGCGCCAATCCCGACGTCGGAGGTTGTAGTATTGGCTCTGTCGGGTGAAGGCGTGGGCCAGTCGGGTTCGCACCAGGTCAAAGGTCTCTCGGAGTTTAACCAAGCGGTGTACGAACTCTTCGGGTACCTGGTTCGTGGTGCTTGGGTCGGTCGGAGTCGGGTTGCATTCCTGTCGCAACGAATTTGGCAGCTCGAATTCTCGTCCAAAGTTCAAAAATGCTGGAGAAAATCCGGTGGACTCGTGTCGGGCCCCGTTGATGGCCATGGTGAGGGCGGGCAGGTCTTGGTCCCAGTGACGATGATTTTCTTCGCAATACTCGGCGAGGATGGTCTTGATGGTACGGTTCGCCCGCTCCACGGGGTTGGCTTGAGGGGTGTAAGGTGGAGTGAGACGGTGAACGATGCCAAACTCCCGGAGCATCGTTTCGAACTTACGGCCGGCGAATTGTGTGCCATTGTCCGAGATTACGACTTGTGGCGTCCCAAACCGGGTCACAATTTCCTCGTAGAACGCTCGAACGACGGCGGCGGCGGTTCCCTGTCGGAGTGGACGGCAGGACACCCACTTAGTAAACCGGTCCTGCATGGTCAACAGGAACGTGTTCTGTTTGGTGGACCTGGGGAGCGGCCCGACGAGGTCGATGCTGACGGTTTGCCAGGGGTGGCGGTTGGTGGACGGTAACATTCGTCCGGCGGGTTGTTGTTGTTGGACTTTGTAGCGTTGACAGGTCTCGCAGCTCCGGACGTACCGCGCAATGTCTCGAAACATCCCCGGCCAATAGTAGCGGAGTGCGATGCGCGCGCCGGTTTTGGAGACGCCAAGATGGCCGGCGGTGGGTTTGTTGTGGTTTTCTTCCAAAACCCGGGCACGGAGGCCGGTGGCGACGCAGAGCTTCCAGGGATCGGCCAGTTCGGGCTCGGAAAGGTCCCGATTGTCCCAGAAGTGGCGGTAGAGCATCCCATCACGGATGCAGTAATCCGGAAACTGGTGCGGAACTGTTTCCACGCTGGACTTCTTTGCTTCGTACCACTTGCAGGATTCGGTCGGTTGGACATCGGCGGCGAATAGCTCCGACTGGTCCCCGGTGGTGGGCAGCGGGTCTCTGGAGAGTGCGTCGGCCAGCAGGTTCATGGCCCCTTTTCTGTACTTAACCTCAAAGTCGTAGGTTTGCAGGAACATGCTCCACCGCGCTAAACGGCCGGACGGACTACGAATGGAGTGCAAATACCTAAGGGACTGGTGATCGGTGATGACGGTGAAGTGGTAGCCTTCCAGATAGGGACGCATTTTGTCGATCCCCCACACAATGGCTAGGCACTCCTTCTCGGTGGCGGAGTAATTTCGTTCGGCTGGACTGAGAGTGCGACTTGCGAACTCGATCACGCGGTCCTCCCCATCCAGATGTTGAGTCAGAGCTGCTCCGATGCCGTAGTCGGAGGCATCGGTCTGGAGAACGAACGGCTGGTTGAAGTCCGGGCACGTTAGGACTGGGGCTCGTGTCAAGGCATCCTTCAGGGCGTCAAAGGACACTTCCTGTTCTGGCATCCACTTCCACGGTTCTTTCTTGCGAAGAAGTTTGTTGAGCGGTGCGGTGACCTTCGCATAGGCTGGAACGAACCGGCGGTACCAGGATGTCATCCCCATGAAGCGACGGAGTCCCTTAACGTTTCGGGGCGCTTCCATCTTTCGGATGGCGTCCACCTTCTCCGGGTCGGTCTGGATTCCCTCTGGAGTCACCAGGTGGCCCAAGTATCGAGTGGATTGTCGGCAGAAGTGGCACTTGTCGGGATTGACACGGAGGTTCGCTTCACGGAGCCGGCGGAACACTTCACTGAGGTTCTCCAGGTGCTCTTCAAATGACTTTCCCAGTACTATTATGTCGTCCAGGTAGACGAACGCTTTGGAGTCGAGTTCGGGGCCTATGATGGAATCCAGCAGTCGTTGGAACGTGGCTGGGGCCGAGTGCAATCCGAACGCCATGACCCTGAACTGGTACAGTCCTCTCCCGGGGACGGTGAAGGCGGTGATCGGTTTGCTTTCTTCCGTCAGAGGGACTTGCCAGTATCCAGAGCGGAGGTCAAGGGTCGAAATGAATCGTGCACCTCGGAGTTTGCTGAGGATCCCATTGATGTACGGCAGCGGGTAGGCGTCTTTGATGAAGACTTCGTTCACCTTCCGGAAGTCGATGCAGAATCGGTATTTCTCGTCTTTCTTCCGGACCAGGACGATCGGTGAACTCCACGGACTCTGGGACGGCTCGATCACTTGTTCGGCGAGCGTCCGGTCGACCTCGGCGTTGATGATCTGCTGCATCCTGGGATTCTGAGGCCGGTAGCGCTGCTTGATGGGGGTCGTTTTGGCCAGCCGGATCCTGTGCGTGGCTCGGTCAGTGGGTCCCTCAATGCCGTGGAAGCGGGGCAGTTCTTTTTCCAAGAACCTGGCGAGTCGATGTTCTGGGGACGAGATTTCTGGATTAGTTACCTCTGCTGGTGTTCGGGTGATGCGATCAGATGGTGTGGTGGTGATCGTTCCCAGCGTGTAGAGGTCGGTTCCCCGGTGAGTGTGCAGCTGCTCGCCATGGGTGTACACTTGGCCGGATTCCAGGTCCAGCGAAATGGCAAAGTGCTGCAGGACGTCGACGCCTAGGATGATGTCGTGTGACATCTCATCCAGGTGGAGAATTTCTCCTGTCCACGTGCGGCTCCCTAGCTTCAACGGTACCTGGAACGTAGCGGTTAGCGGAACGGAACGGCCGTCGGCGACGGTTATAAAGAGCTGCGGGGGTGAATTTTTGGGGATTCCTATTTGGTGACACCACATGGCCACTTTTCGGCCAATATAGGATCGGTTGGATCCGGTATCCAGCAGCGCAACGAATGGTCGGCTGTGGATTTCGACGGTGATGTGGGGGCGGTCGGTCGGTAACGGAAACGGAGGCGGTAGAGTCGGGGGTTCAGTGGGTCTCCGGTGGTCTGAACTCCCTACTCGTTTCCCGGCTGGCTGCAATGGCACGCACTCGACATGACATCTCGGCGTCCACACCTGGAACAAAACAGAATACGCGGCTTTCTGCAATCGCTTTTGAAGTGGCCGGATTCGCCACACCGCCAGCAGGCGTCCTTCAAGTTCGTGACGCGGGAATTGTTTTTCTGGTGGTGTTTTTCCAGTTCCTGTTTGCGTGTCACGTCTTTCGGGGTCTCCGTCGAGCTGGTACATACTTCCGGACGTCGTTGTGGCCGAATTTCTTCGTATTCCTTAATCCTCGCCAGTAGTTCGGACACGGATGCGAAATCGGATCGTCTGATATAAAGCCGGTAGTCGGGAAGCATCTGCTTATGCAGCCAGTACAGTTGTCGCGCATGGGTCATCTCTCCGTGGCGGCGGATAAGGGTCTGCAACGCGATCAGGAAGTCGGCGCCGGTCTCGTGCGTCTTCTGTCGTCTTTGGGAAATCGCTTCTTCCAGGTGTATCTGATAGTCGGCCGGCAGGTAGAATTCTCGGAATCGTTCGGCAAATTCGGGCCATGTGGTCCACGTATGGACGTTGTTTCGGTACCAGAGCAGGGCGGAGTCGGTCAGCACTTCTGGTAGGCCGTCGAGTAAGTGGTCGTCACTTACCCGATGTTGGAGGCGGATTTCGTCCATACGCTCTAGGAACGTCACGGGATCGGTTCGGCCGTCGAATTTCACGCTCCATTTATACGCGCGGACGGACTCGCGTGGGGCGGTCGGCGCCGGGACGGGCCATCCTTCGGGTTGCGTCGCTGGAGCGGATGCCGTCTTGGGTTCGGTGAATAACGTGGTCGGCAGCACGGCGGGTTTCGGGCCTTCCCTCAAGAACCTGGACAAACGGCGGCGGAGTTCGGTGAGGGTTCCGGACGGGTCCAAGTTAAAACGGCTCATCTCCTCGATGAGGTCGTTTTTTTTCAGGTAATATATCCAGCCTACGCGGGGGTCGGCGGTTTCCAACCCCACGGCTCCAACATCCTCGGTCGGTACTCCACGGCTGGCAGTACCGGTGGTCGGTGGGTCGGTTCGGTCCTTGCTTCCGGTCGGCATCTCGGCGGTTGGTACGTCTTCGGCTTTTCAGACGGTCGGTCGGTAAACGTAAAAACCGTCAACGTAAAAACCAATCGGAGATAGCGGTGGTCGGCGGCTGATATCGGTGTCGGTGGAATTAATCGGGTCCCTGCTCGGGCGCCAATTTGTGACGCGCCTCTCGGTCGGTACGATTGCTTCTTCAGCAATCACCGGGTTCGCTCGGGCGCCAGATTTGTAAGGAGTTTACTCTCCCTTCGACGATGTCGCCTGGAACAGCTCGGGCAAGCTTCAGTGAAGATACGGACTCTCCAGGGAACACGGTGATATATACACAGGTTTTAATCTGTCATATAGTTTATTATTAAACAATCAATACAGTCGATGTCGGTCTCAAAGCCTTGTTAATTCAGAGATCGAACAACAAGTAAACATAACGGCGCTGCGCTGCCTTTTATAGGCTCGGGTGGTGGGGCAGTACGAGCGTCGGAAGAGGTGGAGGTCCGGGTTCTTTCAGTGGTTGACAATCTCTTGTCAACATAAAAACGACGTCTTATCGGTGGCGGTCCTTGTTCTTTTGGGCGGCCGGGAATCTTCCGATGGCTGAAAACCTTCGTCACAATGATTTAGAGTAGCCAAAGTAATTTAGGTAAATCTGGCATAATTTGTTATGATTTGTACACCTTTTTTTGTAATTTTAAGATGATATAGTTTGGTTTGTTGTGGTAAGGGATAGTTGGGGGTGATTTACGGTAGCCGAAGTAATTTAGGTGATTCTGGTATAGTTTGTTATGATTTTTAGCATTTTTTTGTAATTTTAAAGTGATTGGGCTTAGTTTGTTGCTGTAAATTGTAGTTGGGGGTGATTTTTGTTAGCCGAAGTAATTTAGGTGAGTTTGGCATATTTTGCTATGGTTAGTAGCATTTTTTTGTAATTTAAAATTGATTGGGTTTAGTTTGTTGTGGTAAGGGTTAGTTGGTAATGATTTAGAGTAGCCGAAGTAATTTAGCTGAGTCTGGCATAGTTTTTTATGATTTGTACATCTTTTTTTGTAATTTTAAGATGATATGGTTTGGTTTGTTGTGGTAAGGGATAGTTGGGGGTGATTTACGGTAGCCGAAGTAATTTAGGTGATTCTGGTATAGTTTGTTATGATTTTTAGCATTTTTTTGTAATTTTAAAGTGATTGGGCTTAGTTTGTTGCTGTAAAGTGTAGTTGGGAGTGATTTTTGAAGCCGAAGTAATTTAGGTGTGTTTGGCATAGTTTGCTATGGTTACTAGCATTTTTTTGTAATTTAAAATTGATTGGGTTTAGTTTGTTGTGGTAAGGGTTAGTTGGTAATGATTTAGAGTAGCCGAAGTAATTTAGCTGAGTCTGGCATAGTTTTTTATGATTTGTACATCTTTTTTTGTAATTTTAAGATGATATGGTTTGGTTTGTTGTGGTAAGGGATAGTTGGGGGTGATTTACGGTAGCCGAAGTAATTTAGGTGATTCTGGTATAGTTTGTTATGATTTTTAGCATTTTTTTGTAATTTTAAAGTGATTGGGCTTAGTTTGTTGCTGTAAAGTGTAGTTGGGAGTGATTTTTGAAGCCGAAGTAATTTAGGTGTGTTTGGCATAGTTTGCTATGGTTAGTAGCATTTTTTTGTAATTTAAAAGTGATTGGGTTTAGTTTGTTGTGGTAAGGGTTAGTTGGTGGTGATTTATAGTAGCCGAAGTAATTTAGGTGAGTTTGGCATAGTTTGCTACGGTTACTAGCATTTTTTTGTAATTTAAAAGTGATTGGGTTTAGTTTGTTGTGGTAAGGGTTACTTGGTGATGATTTAGAGTAGCCAAAGTAATTTAGGTGAGTCTGGCATAGTTTGTTATGATTTGTACACCTTTTTTTGTAATTTTAAGATGATATGGTTTGGTTTGTTTTGGTAAGGGATAGTTGGGGGTGATTTACGGTAGCCGAAGTAATTTAGGTGATTCTGTTATAGTTTGTTATGATTTTTAGCATTTTTTTGTAATTTTAAAGTGAATGGGCTTAGTTTGTTGCTGTAAAGTGTAGTTGGGGGTGATTTTTGATAGCCGAAGTAATTTAGGTGAGTTTGGCATAGTTTGCTATTGTTAGTAGCATTTTTTTGTAATTTAAAAGTGATTGGGTTTAGTTTGTTGTGGTAAGGGTTACTTGGTGATGATTTAGAGTAGCCAAAGTAATTTAGGTGAGTCTGGCATAGTTTGTTATGATTTGTACACCTTTTTTTGTAATTTTAAGATGATATGGTTTGGTTTGTTGTGGTAAGGGATAGTTGGGGGTGATTTACGGTAGCCGAAATAATTTAGGTGATTCTGGTATAGTTTGTTATGATTTTTAGCATTTTTTTGTAATTTTAAAGTGTTTGGGCTTAGTTTGTTGCTGTAAAGTGTAGTTGGGGGCGATTTTTGATAGCCGAAGTAATTTAGGTGAGTTTGGCATAGTTTGCTATGGTTAGTAGCATTTTTTTGTAATTTAAAAGTGATTGGGTTTAGTTTGTTGTGGTGAGGGTTAGTTGGTGATGATTTATGGTAGCCGAAGTAATTTAGGTGAGTTTGGCATAGTTTGCTATGTTTACTAGCATTTTTTTGTAATTTAAATGTGATTGGTTTTAGTTTGTTGTGGTAAGGGTTAGTTGGTCATGATTTAGAGTAGCCGAAGTAATTTAGGTGAGTCTGGCGTAGTTTGTTATGATTTGTACACCTTTTTTCGTAATTTTAAGATGATATGGTTTGGTTTGTTGTGGTAAGGGATAGTTGGGGGTGATTTACGGTAGCCGAAGTAATTTAGGTGATTCTGGTATAGATTGTTATGATTTTTAGCATTTTCTTGTAATTTTAAAGTGATTGGGCTTAGTTTGTTGCTGTAAAGTGTAGTTGGGGGTGATTTTTGATAGCCGAAGTAATTTAGGTGAGTTTGGCATAGCTAGCTATGCTTTGTAGCATTTTTTTGTAATTTAAAAGTGATTGCGTTTAGTTTGTTGTGGTAAGGGTTAGTTGGTGATGATTTATGGTAGCCGAAGTAATTTAGTTGAGTTTGGCATAGTTTGCTATGGTTACTAGCATTTTTTTGTAATTTAAAAGTGATTGGGTTTAGTTTGTTGTGGTTAGGGTTAGTTGGTGATGATTTAGAGTAGCCGAAGTAATTTAGGTGAGTCTGGCATAGTTTGTTATGATTTGTACACCATTTTTGTAATTTTAAGATGATATAGTTTGGTTTGTTGTGGTAAGGGATAGTTGGGGGTGATTTACTGTAGCCGAAGTAATTTAAGTGATTCTGGTATAGTTTGTTATGATTTTTAGCATTTATTTGTAATTTTAAAGTGATTGGGCTTAGTTTGTTGCTGTAAAGTGTAGTTGGGGGTGATTTTTGATAGCCGAAGTAATTTAGGTGAGTTTGGCATAGTTTGCTATGGTTAGTAGCATTTTTTTGTAATTTAAAAGTGATTGGGATTAGTTTGTTGTGGTAAGGGTTAGTTGGTGATGATTTATGGTAGCCGAAGTAATTTAGGTGAGTTTGGCATAGTTTGCTATGGTTACTAGCATTTTTTTGTAATTTAAAATTGATTGGGTTTAGTTTGTTGTGGTAAGGGTTAGTTGGTGATGATTTAGAGTAGCCGAAGTAACTTAGGTGGGTCTGGCATAGTTTGTTATGATTTGTACACCTTTTTTTGTAATTTTAAGATGATATGGATTGGTTTGTTGTGGTAAGGGATAGTTGGGGGTGATTTACGGTAGCCGAAGTGATTTAGCTGATTCTGGTATGGTTTGTTATGATTTTTAGCATTTTTTTGTAATTTTAAAGTGATTGGGCTTAGTTTGTTGCTGTAAAGTGTAGTTGGGGGTGATTTTTGATAGCCGTAGTAATTTAGGTGAGTTTGGCATAGTTTGCTTTGGTTAGTAGAATTTTTTTGTAATTTAAAAGTGATTGGGTTTAGTTTGTTGTGGTAAGGGTTAGTTGGTGATGATTTAGAGTAGCCGAAGTAATTTAGGTGAGTCTGGCATAGTTTGTTATGATTTGTACACCTTTTTTTGTAATCTATATATATAAAGCGAAGTGTCCTCACTGACACACTCATTCACTCATTCATCTACACACTGATTCATAATCAACCCACAAACCAAACCGTGAGGGCTGGAGACTTGAAATTTTAGACACGGGTGTATCATGTGCCGAAAGTGAACGCTAAGAAGGGATTTTGCGAAATTCGGCCCGGTTCCTTTGTAATTCAATAAAAACCGGCTAAAATAAACAAAAAATGATCGGATCGCGGAGACCGTGTTTATGTTAGAAGCACGTATCTAGCCAAAACAACTTCGACGACGGGCGACCTGTTTACATTAAAAGCACTTATTTAACCTAAACAATTTCAACATCGAGTTTCTGCTTTTGTGATAAAATTTTTACCGTACCTAGCGAGGCCGCGGATATTTTTATTATAATCTTGATTTCAATTATAATGTCGATCCGTGACTCAATTAAAAATTACAAAACCACTGCAAATTTAATCCGTCTACATTAAACATCCTCATATATCTCTTACCATTGCAAACTTTACCAAATCAACCCCAAAAAATTCCCGAACTAAGCCAAACTGACATAAATTAGATCCGTTATCTTAAATCATCCCTTACCACCCTTTAGCAACCCCAAGTAACTCCAATCACTTTAAAATAAAACAAAATAACACAAATCATAGCAAACTATCCCTAACTCACCTAAATTACTTCGGCTACCATAAATCACCCCCAACTACCCCTTACCACCCCAAACTCAGCCCAATCACTTTAAAATTACAAAAAATGTTACAAGCAATATCAAACTATGCCAAACTCATCTAAATTACTTCGGCTTCCATTAATCACCCCCAACTACCCCTTACCTCCCCAAAATAGGCTCAATCACTTTAAAATTACAAAAAAATTCTACAAACCGTAGCAAACTGTGCCAAACTCCCCTAAATTACTTCGGCTACCTTAAATCATCCCGAACTACCCCTTACAACCACAAAATAAGCCCAATCACTTTAAAATTACAAAAAATTTTACAAGCCATGTCAAACTATGCCAAACTCATCTAAATTACTTTGGCTTCCATAAGTCACCCCCACTACCCCTTACCACCCCAAAATATGCTCAATTACTTTAAAATTACAAAAAAATTCTACAAACCGTAGCAAACTATGCCAAACTCCCCTAACTTATTTCGGCTACCATAAATCACCCCCAACCACCCCTTACCACCCCAAAATAAGCCCAATCACTTTAAAATTACAAAAAATGTTACAAACCATAGCAAACTATGCCAAACTCACTTAAATTACTTCGGCTACCATAAATCACCCCCAACTACCCTTTACCACCCTAAACTAAGCCCAATTACTTTAAAATTACAAAAAATGCTACAAACCATAGCAAACTATGTCAAACTCACTTAAATTACTTCGGCTACCATAAATCACCGCCAAGTACCCCTTTCCTCCCCAAACTAAGCCCAATCACTTTAAAATTACAAAAAATGATAAAAACCATAGCAAACTATTCCAAACTCACCTAAATTACTTCGGCTACCATAAATCGCTCCCAACTACCCTTTACCACCCCAAAATAAGCCCAATCACTTTAAAATTACAAAAAATGTTATATACCATAGCAAACTATGTCAAACTCACTTAAATTACTTCGGCTACCATAAATCACCCTTAACTACCCCTTACCAACCACAAACTAAACCCAATCACTTTGAAATTACAAAAAATGTTACAAACCACAGCAAACTATGTCAAACTCACTTAAATTACTTCGGCTACCATAAATCACCTCCAACTACCCCTTACCAACCATAAACTAAACCCAATCACTTTAAAATTACAAAAAATGTTACAAACCATACCAAACTATGTCAAACTCACTTAAATTACTTCGGCTACTATAAATCACCCCCAACTACCCCTTACCAACCACAAACTAAACCCAATCACTTTACAATTACAAACTATGCCAAACTCACTTAAATTACTTTGGCTACCATAAATCACCCCCAACTACCCTTTACCACCCCAAACTAAGCCCAATTACTTTAAAATTACAAAAAATGCTACAAACCATAGCAAACTATGTCAAACTCACTTAAATTACTTCGGCTACCATAAATCACCCCCAACTACCCCTTACCTACCCAAACTAAGCCCAATCACTTTAAAATTACAAAAAATGATACAAACCATAGCAAACTATTCCAAACTCACCTAAATTACTTCGGCTACCATAAATTACCCCCAACTACCCCTTACCCTCCAAAATAAGCCCAATCACTTTAAAATTACAAAAAATGTTATATACCATAGCAAACTATGTCAAACTCACTTAAATTACTTCGGCTACCATAAATCACCCTTAACTACCCCTTACCAACCACAAACTAAACCCAATCACTTTAAAATTACAAAAAATGTTACAAACCACAGCAAACTATGTCAAACATACTTAAATTACTTCGGCTACCATAAATCACCCCCAACTACCCCTTACCAACCATAAACTAAACCCAATCACTTTAAAATTACAAAAAATGTTACATACCATACCAAATTATGTCAAACTCACTCAAATTACTTCGGCTACCATAAATCACCCCCAACTACCCCTTACCAACCAAAAACTAAACCCAATCACTTTAAAATTACAAAAAATGCTACAAACCATAGCAAACTATGCCTAACTCACTTAAATTACTTCGGCTATCAAAAATCACCCCCAACCACCCCTTACCACCCCAAACTAAGCCCAATCACTTTAAAATTTGAAAAAATGCTACAAACCATAGCAAACTATGCCAAACTCACCTAAATTACTTCGGCTACCATAAATCACCCCAAACTACCCCTTACCACCCCAAAATAAGCCCAATTACTATAAAATTACAATAATTATACCAACCACAGGAAACTATGTCAAACTCACCTAAATTACTTCGGCTACCATAAATCGCCCCCAACTACCCCTTACCGCTCCAAAATTAGCCTAATCACTTTAAAATTACAAAAAATGCTACAAAACATAGCAAGCTATGCCAAACTCACTTAAATTAGTTCGGCTACCATAAATTAATAATAATTTTCAATCAAAATCTTCTATTTGGTTGTCATTTATAAATTCCTTATCGTATTAAATCATAAAATATTAATAAATGTCTGCACATAAAATATATTGTTTCGACTAATAGACGTTATTCTGAATATTAAATATGCTGATAGCTATTTTGATTCTCTTCCATCTTCCAATAAATATTTTTTCCAGTTGAGATGCAAACATAAAGGTATTTCTGAATTGCAACACGCTGACGGGGCAAGCCCTACCTTTTCAACATGCGTGCATTTGTATAAATAGCTATATGGTTTTTAACTTTAAAGAGGTATAAAGGCGGTGTAAGCGCTAGATTTTCGTAAAAATATCTAAAAAATTCGAAATTCTGCAGTTGAATTACAGAACTATTTTTGTGTTCGATAGTAAATTTATATTTGGAGTGGCACTGCCAACCCTGCCACACCTGACGAGCCCCCTGCTGAATACTCTCCTTCAAGGGAAACTTTATAAATCAACGGCAAAATAATTTAGGGCGCCTGAATGTGAAAATATCACTGTGTAATAAGTTCAGACTGACATGGAACACTTGAAATTTCGATATTTGTTTGTAATTCGTCACAGGTCCATGAAGGAATGCATGTTAATGTAAACAAGTGTTAGTTTGTTGGAGAGACCGAATAAGATTTTTAACATTCCTGTCAAAATATTTATTTACTTTAGAATGTTAATTTTTTAAATTCATTTCGTGAAAATTATGACGGGCCATACGAGTACACCTGTGCGAGTATTATTTGATACATACAAATTAATCTCTTTTGTTATCCAAATTGTTTACATACGCACTAGGCACGTGCACCTCATATAATTGTGAAAATTGTTGCTTCAGCGTCTGAAACGCTGGTACTCAACGTCGCCAAGGTCGAGGCGACGCATCGGTATTCGAAGTTATATCGCTATTAAATAAATTATTTTATTCCCGATATTCCCGATTTGTTCTTGCCGTTAACCAAAACTCTCCCCAATCAATTTTCGAAAAACTTCCAGCGTCGGACCGGACGTCACTTATTATCGTACGCTAATTTTTACGTTCACTTAATCATAGTGGTGTATTTGTTCTTCACCAAACCTGCTCCGGCCAAAATCCGAAATTTTCACTGACATCATACGCTTAAGTATTGTGTCATTATACACGATATACACTATTTATTTTACGTACATTGCGTTCATTATGGTTCTGAATAATTTATAACTAAGATGGAGCAGTTTGAAAATCTAATAGTAAGCGGAGAACAAATAACATTATGTATAATTCCCGTGAAAAGTGATGGAAATAGTCTTTCTTACTATCTTTCCTATTGCATTTTTAATACCGGAAATAGAGCTGAAGAGCGAAGAATAACTTCGACTTTTTTTATACATAATTCCTAAATACTTCGTTTTTATGGTGTAAAATTTTGTATCTATATATTTCAACATTGTCTTTAACGTTGTCAGAGAACTAAATGGGAATAATTTGGAATAATTTAGCTTCTATGTCAACTCTCCTTCTCTTGAAACTTTGGAAAACATCGACAAAATTCTTTAGGGCGCCTGGATTTGAAAATATAACTCTGTATAATAAGTTTAGACTGACTAGAGTGAAAAGGAAGGAGCTTGCACCCAGAAACGAAAATAAATGGAACACTTGAAGTTGCAATATTTGTTTGTAATTCGTCAGAAGTCCATGAGGGAATGCGTGTTAATGTAAACAAATGTGAGTTTATTGCAGAGGCCGAATAAGATTTTTACATTATTGAAGCAGCTGGAGCCTGCCACGTCAAGGGCAAGGTCACAAACGTGAAAAGGCAATGCTCGATTTTGTTTGATTGAGTATCTATGCAGAAATTCGCACATACCAAGCGTTGGATAAGCCTTTCTTATCGTTTCTTAGAATTCGAGAATTGCTGGTTCAGCGTGTGGAGCAGTACTCGATCGCGGTGTTTAATTTTAACACAACTACAATTGTGAAAATTGCTGCTCCAGCGTCGGAAACTGTTCGCAAAGTCGCCAAATTCGATGAGGCGACGCATCAGTGTTCGAAGGTCTACCGCTATCAAATAAAGTATTTTTATTTAACATTTGATCTTCGCCTTAACCAAATCTGCCGCCAATCAATTTTCGAAAAATTATCAGCATCGGACCGGACTCCACTTATATTTGTACGCTAATTTTTACGTTTAGTTAATGATAGTGGTGTATTTGTTTTTCACCAAGTTTGCCCCGGCTGAAATCCGAAATTTTCACCGTTGTATGTACCAGAGATCACTGACATTCATACCCTTAATAATTATGTGCTTATACACGTTTTACACTATTTATTTTACGTTCACTGTGTTTATTATTGCTTTACATCATTTATAACTAAGATGGAGAAGTTTGAAAATCTAGCGATGTACAAATACCACACCGTATTATGAAAGATGATGGAAATTGTCTTTTTTTATATCTATGGTATTGGTATTGATATTTTAATACTGGAACGGAAGCTCAATAGGTTGGCACTTTAATTGCTCAACAAGTGTGTGTTAATGTAAACAGGTGTGAGTCCGTCGGAGAGACCGAATAAGATTTTTACATCCACCATATTCCCGTCAAAATATTTATTTATTTTAGAATGTTAATTTTGCCGTTAACAAAATTTGTTCCCAATCACCTTCGTCGTACCGGACGACCGTTCAGTTAATGATAATGGTGTATTTATTTTTCACCAAATCTGCCTCGGCTGAAATCCAAAATTTACAGCGTTGGACCAGACATTACTGACATTGATACGCGTTTTACGCTGTTTATTTTACGTAAATACATTGTGTTCATTATTGCTTTACATCATTTATAACTTAGATGGACAAGTTTGAAAATCTAGCGATGCACAAATACCATAAAATACCACATTTTACCACATACCAACATTTTAATACTGGAAAGGGAGCTCAAAAGGTTCGCACTTTAATTGTCCAACCAGTTAGGGCCAGGTTGTAATAATTTTTGTGCAGTTCAGAAGGAGATAAGTGTTTGTTTATTCCGGAGATAAGTCAAAATCATCTACATACTGTTCTGTTTGTGAGTTGACTGCAGCAAGAGGAATTGTTCCATTGTGTTTTCAATTTTATCATAACATGATCAGCTAATTTGTAAACTTCGATTTCCCCTAAAATTATATAAAGTTAATTTCGATTTCCTGGAATCGCTTATAGAACAACTGCCTAAAGAGTCTATTCAAAATTTTTCATTTCAGATATCAACCAAGGTATCCTCTTTGTCCAAATCATATTGAAGTACCCGGTCCTGGCAACGCAGGTTAATTTCAGCATATTTGTTTATTTTGTGACTTGCTGAATGTACCCGGCGTTGCCCGGACGTAGTTTAAATAAACTCAGTGTTGACTAAAGTGGTGATGTTGACTAATCGACATTATATTACAACTAGCTGAATGTACCCGGCGTTGCCCGGACGTAGATGAAATAAACGCAGTGTTGACAAAAGTGGTGTATTTGTGATGTAGACTAATCGACATTATAATACAATTAAACAGGAATGCTCTACTTTTCCAATCACAAAATAAACAAATTTGCTGAAATTAACCTGCATTGCCAGGACCGGGTACTTCAATATGATTTGGAAAATGACGATAATTTCGTTTCTGGGTGCAAGCTCCTTTTTTTTCACTCTTTTTCACTCTTCAAGAGAAGGAGAGTTGACAGATAAGCGGAACTATTCCAAATTATTCCCATTTAGTTCTCTAACAACGTTAAAGAATGTCGTCGAAGAATGTTGAAATATATAAATACATAATTTCACACCATAAAAACGATGTATTTGGTGTAGTTTCGGATGATAAGGTTTTTTTTGGGAATTGTTTTGAATGGTTATTGATGGTTCGCGGGGTTTAGCTTTGGCGGATTAAACGAAACTTTTGGTAATTTTAATGCGATTGGGTTTAGTTTGGCTTGGTAAGAAGTGGTTGGGGTGATATAGCGGAAGTCGAAGTAATTTATGCGAGTTTAGCGTAGTTTGCTTGTAATTTGTAATTTTTTTACATTTTAGGTTGATGTGGGGTAGTTTGGAATGGCAAGTGTATGATTTTTGAGAGTAGTTTGGAATGATACATTATGTTTAGGGGTGTTTAACGTATTCAGGTAAAATATACAGAAAATTTGGTAATTTAAAAATGAACAATTATAGTGCGAACCTCTTGAGCTCTATTTTCGGTAATAAAATGCAATAGGAAAGATAGTAAAAAAGACTATTTCCATCACTTTTCAGAGGAATTATACGTGGTGGTATTTGTACCCCGCTTACTATTCCTCCATCTTAGTTATAAATAATGCAGAACAATAATGAACACAATGTACATAAAATAAATAGTGTAAATCGTGTATAAGCACACATTATTTATGATGTCAGTGAAATCCGGTAAAACTGCAAATTTCGGATTTTGGCCGGAGCAAGTTTGGTGAAGATCAAATACACCACTATCATTAAATGAATGTAAAATTCGCGTACGGTATATAAGTGGAGACCGGTACGACGATGGTAATTTTTCGAAAATCGATTGGGGAGATATTTACTTAACGTCAAGAACAAATCGGGAATATTATATTAAAAAAATTTATTTAATAGCGATAGAACTTCGAATACTGATGCGTCGCCTCGACCTTGGCGACGTTGAGTACCAGCGTTCCAGACGCTGAAGCAGCAATTTTAACAATTATATTAGGTGCACGTGCCTAGTGCGTATTAAAAAAATTTGGATTACCAAATAATACTCGCGCAGGTGTACTCGACTGGCCCGTCATAATTTGCACAAAATGAATTAACAAACTAAAGTAAATAAATATTTTGACGGGAATGTGGTGGGTGTAAAAATCTTATTCGGCATCTCCGACAAACTAACACTTGTTTACATTAACATGCATGCCTTCATGGACCTGTGACGAATTACAAACAAATATCTAAATTTCAAGTGTTCCATTTGATTTCGTTTCTGGATGCAAGCGGTTTTTTAACTCTTGTCAGTCTGAACTTATTACATAGTGATATTTTCACATCCAAATGCCCTAAATTTATTTTGCCGCTGATTTCAAAAATTTTTCTGGAAGGAAAGTAGTCAGCAGTGGGGCTCGTCAGGGGTGGCAGGGTTGGCAGTGCCACTCCAAGTATAAATTTACTATCGAACACAAAATTAGTTCTGTAATTCAGTTGCAGAATTATGAATTTTTCAGATATTTTCACGAAAATTTAGCGCTTACACCGCCACTGGTATGAATGTCAGCGATATCTGGTACATACAACGGTGAAAATTTCGGGGCAAATTTGGTGAAAAACAAATACACCACTATCATTATCTAAACGTAAAAATTAGCGTACAAATATAAGTGGAGTCCGGTCCGATGCTGATAATTTTTCGAAAATTGATTGGGGGCAGATTTGGTTAACGCGAGGATCAAATGTTAAATTAAAATACTTTATTTGATAGCGGTAGACCTTCGAACACTGATGCGTCGCCTCATCGAATTTGGCGACTTTGCGAACAGTTTCCGACGCTGGAGCAGCAATTTTCACAATTGTAGTTGTGTTAAAATTAAACACCGCGATCGAGTACTGCTCCACACGCTGAACCAGCAATTCTCGAATTCTAAGAAACGATAAGAAAGGCTTATCCAACGCTTGGTATGTGCGAATTTCTGCATAGACACTCAATCAAACTAAATCGAGCATTGCCTTTTCACGTTTCTGACCTTGCCCTTGACGTGGCAGGCTCCAGCTGTTTCAATAATGTAAAAATCTTATTCGGCCTCTCCAATAAACTCACATTTGTTTACATTAACACGCATTCCCTCATGGACTTGTGACGAATTACAAACAAATATTTCAACTTCAAGTGTTCCATTTAATTTCGTTTCTGGATGCAAGCTCCCTTCTTTTCACTCTAGTCAGTCTAAACTTATTACACAGAGTTATATTTTCAAATCCAGGCGCCCTAAAGAATTTTGTCGTTGTTTTCAAAAGTTTCAAGAGAAGGAGAGTTGACATAGAAGCTAAATTATTCCAAATTATTCCCATTTAGTTCTCTGACAACGTTAAAGACAATGTTGAAATATATAAATACGAAATTTTACACCATAAAAACGAAGTATTTAGGAATTATGTATAAAAAAAGTCGAAGTTATTCTTCGCTCTTGAGCTCTATTTCCGGTATTAAAAATGCAATAGGAAAGATAGTAAGAAAGACTATTTCCATCACTTTTCACGGGAATTATACGTGGTGGTATTTGTTTTCCGCTTACTATTAGATTTTCAAACTGCTCCATCTTAGTTATAAATAATGCAGAACCATAATGAACGCAATGTACGTAAAATAAATAGTGTAAATCGTGTATAAGCACACAATACTTAAAATTTCGGATTTTAGCCGGAGCAGGTTTGGTGAAGAACAAATACACCACTATGATTAACTGAACGTAAAAATTAGCGTACGATAATAAGTGACGTCCGGTCCGACGCTGGAAATTTTTCGAAAATCGATTGGTGAGAGTTTTGGTTAACGGCAAGAACAAATCGGGAATATCGGGAATAAAATAATTTATTTAATAGCGATAGAACTTCGAATACCGATGCGTCGCCTCGACCTTGGCGACGTTGAGTACCAGCGATTCAGACGCTGAAGCAGCAATTTTCACAATTATATGAGGTGCACGTGTCTAGTGCGTATGTAAACAATTTGGATAACAAAAGAGATTAATTTGTATGTACCAAATAATACTCGCACAAGTGTACTCGTATGGCCCGTCATAATTTTCACGAAATGAATTTAAAAATTTAACATTCTAAAGTAAATAAATATTTTGCCAGGAATGTTAAAAATCTTATTCGGTCTCTCCAACAAACTAACACTTGTTTACATTAACATGCATTCCTTCATGGACCTGTGACGAATTACAAACAAATATCGAAATTTCAAGTGTTCCATGTCAGTCTGAACTTATTACACAGTGATATTTTCACATTCAGGCGCCCTAAATTATTTTGACGTTGATTTATAAAGTTTCCCTGGAAGGAGAGTAGTCAGCAGGTGCCTCGTCAGGGGTGGCAGGGTTGGCAGTGCCACTCCAAGTATAAATTTACTATCGAACACAAAGATAGTTCTGATTCAATTGCAGAATTTCGAATTTTTCAGATATTTTTACGAAACTCTAGCGCTTACACCGCCTTTATACCTCTTTAAAGTTAAAAACCATAGAGCTGTTTATTCAAATGCACGCATGTTGAAAAGGTAGGGCTTGCCCCGTCAGCGTGTTGCAATTCAGAAATACGTTTATGTTTGCATCTCAACTGGAACAAATATTTATTGGAAGGTGGAAGAGAATCAAAATAGGTATCAGCATATTTAATTTTCAGAATAACGACTATTAGTCGATTTATGGTAGCCGAAGTAATTCAGGTGAGTTTGAGATAGTTTGCCATGGTTTGTAGCATTTTTCGTAATTTTAAAGTGATTGGGCTAATTTTGGGGATGTAAGGGGTAGTTGGGGGTGATTTATGGTAGCCGAAGTAATTTACGTGAGTTAGGCATAGTTTGCTATGATTTGTTGAATATTTTGTAATTTTAAAGTGATTGGGTTTATTTTGGGGTTGTAAGGGGTAGTTCGGGGTGATTTATGGTAGCCGAAGTAATTTAGGGGAGTTTGGCATAGTTTGCTACGGTTTGTAGAATTTTTTCGTAATTTTAAAGTGATTGAGCACATTTTGGGGTGGTAAGGGGTAGTTGGGGGTGATTTATGGAAGCCAAAGTAATTTAGATGAGTTTGGCATAGTTTGATATGGCTTGTAACATTTTTTGTAATTTTAAAGTGATTGGGCTGAGTTTGGGGTGGTAAGGGTTAGTTGGGGGTGATTTATGATAGCCGAAGTAATTTAAGTGAGTTTGGCATAGTTTGCTATGGTTTGTAGCATTTTTTGTAATTTTAAAGTGATTGGGCTTATTTTGGGGTAGTAAGGGGTTGTTGGGGGTGATTTATGTTAGCCGAAGTAATTTGGGTGAGTTAGGCATAGTTTGCTATGGTTTGTAGCATTTTTTGTAATTTTAAAGTGATTGGGATGAGTTAGGGGTGGTAAGGGGTAGTTGGGGGTGATTTATGATAGCCGAAGTAATTTAAGTGAGTTTGGCATAGTTTGCTATGGTTTGTAGCATTTTTTGTAATTTTAAAGTGATTGGGCTTATTTTGGGGTAGTAAGGGGTTGTTGGGGGTGATTTATGTTAGCCGAAGTAATTTAGGTGAGTTTGGCATAGTTTGCTATGGTTTGTAGCATTTTTTGTAATTTTAAAGTGATTGGGCTTATTTTGGGGTAGTGAGAGGTTGTAGGGGGTGATTTATGTTAGCCGAAGTAATTTAGGTGAGTTAGGCATAGTTTGCTATGGTTTGTAGCATTTTTTGTAATTTTAAAGTGATTGGGATGAGTTAGGGGTGGTAAGGGGTAGTTGGGGGTGATTTATGATAGCCGAAGTAATTTAAGTGAGTTTGGCATAGTTTGCTATGGTTTGTAGCATTTTTTGTAATTTTAAAGTGATTGGGCTTATTTTGGGGTAGTAAGGGGTTGTTGGGGGTGATTTATGTTAGCCGAAGTAATTTGGGTGAGTTAGGCATAGTTTGCTATGGTTTGTATCATTTTTTGTAATTTTAAAGTGATTGGGATGAGTTAGGGGTGGTAAGGGGTAGTTGGGGGTGATTTATGATAGCCGAAGTAATTTAAGTGAGTTTGGCATAGTTTGCTATGGTTTGTAGCATTTTTTGTAATTTTAAAGTGATTGGGCTTATTTTGGGGTAGTAAGGGGTTGTTGGGGGTGATTTATGTTAGCCGAAGTAATTTAGGTGAGTTTGGCATAGTTTGCTATGGTTTGTAGCATTTTTTGTAATTTTAAAGTAATTGGGCTTATTTTGGGGTGGTAAGGGGTAGTTGGGGGTGATTTATGGTAGCCGAAGTAATTTAGGTGAGTTAGGCATAGTTTGCTATGGTTTGTAGCATTTTTTTGTAATTTTAAAGTGATTGGGCTTATTTTGGGGTAGTAAGGGGTTGTTGGGGGTGATTTATGTTAGCCGAAGTAATTTAGGTGAGTTAGGCATAGTTTGCTATGGTTTGTAGCATTTTTTGTAATTTTAAAGTGATTGGGATGAGTTAGGGGTGGAAAGGGGTAGTTGGGGGTAATTTATGATAGCCGAAGTAATTTAAGTGAGTTTGGCATAGTTTGCTATGGTTTGTAGCATTTTTTGTAATTTTAAAGTGATTGGGCTTATTTTGGGGTAGTGAGGGGTTGTAGGGGGAGATTTATGTTAGCCGAAGTAATTTAGGTGAGTTAGGCATAGTTTGCTATGGTTTGTAGCATTTTTTGTAATTTTAAAGTGTTTGGGATGAGTTAGGAGTGGTAAGGGGTAGTTGGGGGTGATTTATGATAGCCGAAGTAATTTAAGTGAGTTTGGCATAGTTTGCTATGGTTTGTAGCATTTTTTGTAATTTTAAAGTGATTGGGCTTATTTTGGGGTAGTAAGGGGTTGTTGGGGGTGATTTATGTTAGCCGAAGTAATTTGGGTGAGTTAGGCATAGTTTGCTATGGTTTGTAGCATTTTTTGTAATTTTAAAGTGATTGGGATGAGTTAGGGGTGGTAAGGGGTAGTTGGGGGTGATTTATGTTAGCCGAAGTAATTTAAGTGAGTTTGGCATACTTTGTTATGATTTTTAGCATTTTTTTGTAATTTTAAAGTGATTGGGCTTAGTTTGTTTCTGTAAAGTGTAGTTGGGGGTGATTTTTGATAACCGAAGTAATTTAGGTGAGTTTGGCATAGTTTGCTATGGTTAGTAGCATTTTTTTTAATTTAAAAGTGATTGGGTTTAGTTTGTTGTGGTAAGGGTTAGTTGGTGATGATTTATGGTAGCCGAAATAATTTAGGTGAGTTTGGCATAATTTGCCATGGTTACTAGCATTTTTTTATAATTTAAAAGTGATTGGGTTTAGTTTGTTGTGGTAAGGGTTAGTTGGTAATGATTTACAGTAGCCGAAGTAATTTAGGAGAGTCTGGCATAGTTTGTTATGATTTGTACACCTTTTTTTGTAATTTTAAGATGATATGGTTTGGTTTGTTGTGGTAAGGTATAGTTGGGGGTGATTTACGGTAGCCGAAGTAATTTAGGTGATTCTGGTATAGTTTGTTATGATTTTTATCATTTTTTTGTAATTTTAAAGTGATTGGGCTTAGTTTGTTGCTGTAAAGTGTAGTTGGGGTTAATTTTTGAAAGCCGAAGTAATTTAGGTGAGTTTGGCATAGTTTGCTATGGTTAGTAGCATTTTTTTGTAATTTAAAAGTGATTGGGTTTAGTTTGTTGTGGTAAGGGTTAGTTGGTGATGATTTATGGTAGCCGAAGTAATTTAGGTGAGTTTGGCATAGTTTGCTATGGTTACTAGCATTTTTTTGTAATTTAAAAGTGATTGAGTTTAGTTTGTTGTGGTTAGGGTTAGTTGGTGATGATTTAGAGTAGCCGAAGTAATTTAGGTGAGTGTGGCATAGTTTGTTATGATTTGTACACCTTTTTTTGCAATTTTAAGATAATATGGTTTGGTTTGTTGTAGTAAGGGATAGTTGGGGGTGATTTACGGTAGTCGAAGTAATTTAGGTGATTCTGGTATAGTTTGTTATGATTTTTAGCATTTATTTGTAATTTTAAAGTGATTGGGCTTAGTTTGTTGCTGTAAAGTGTAGTTCGGGGTGATTTTTGATAGCCGAAGTAATTTAGGTGAGTTTGGCATAGTTTGCTATGGTTAGTAGCATTTTTTTGTAATTTAAAATTGATTGTGATTAGTTTGTTGTGGTAAGGGTTAGTTGGTGATGATTTATGTTAGCCGAAATAATTTAGGTGAGTTTGGCATAGTTTGCTATGGTTACTAGCATTTTTTTTAATTTAAAAGTGATTGGGTTTAGTTTGTTGTGGAAGGGTTAGTTGGTGATGATTTAAAGTAGCCGAAGTAATTTAGGTGAGTCTGGCATAGTTTGTTATGATTTGTACACCTTTTTTTGTAATTTTAAGATGATATGGTTTGGTTTGTTGTGGTAAGGGATAGTTGGGGGTGATTTACGGTAGCCGAAGTAATTTAGGTGATTCTGGTATAGTCTGTTATGATTTTTTGCATTTTTTTGTAATTTTAAAGTGATTGGGCTTAGTTTGTTGCTGTAAAGTGTAGTTGGGGGTGATTTTTGATAGCCGAAGTAATTTAGGTGAGTTTGACATAGTTTGCTATGGTTAGTAGCAATTTTTTAATTTAAAAGTGATTGGGTTTAGTTTGTTGTGGTAAGGGTTAGTTGGTGATGATTTATGGTAGCCGAAATAATTTAGGTGAGTTTGGCATAATTTGCCATGGTTACTAGCATTTTTTTGTAATTTAAAAGTGATTGGGTTTAGTTTGTTGTGGTAAGGGTTAGTTGGTAATGATTTACAGTAGCCGAAGTAATTTAGGAGAGTCTGGCATAGTTTGTTATGATTTGTACACCTTTTTTTGTAATTTTAAGATGATATGGTTTGGTTTGTTGTGGTAAGGGATAGTTGGGGGAGATTTACGGTAGCCGAAGTAATTTAGGTGATTCTGGTATAGTTTGTTATGATTTTTAGCATTTTTTTGTAATTTTAAAGTGATTGGGTTTAGTTTGTTGCTGTAAAGTGTAGTTGGGGGTGATTTTTGAAAGCCGAAGTAATTTAGGTGAGTTTGGCATAGTTTGCTATGGTTAGTAGCATTTTTTTGTAATTTAAAAATGATTGGGTTTAGTTTGTTGTGGTAAGGGTTAGTTGGTGATGATTTAAAGTAGCCGAAGTAATTTAGGTGAGTCTGGAATAGTTTGTTATGATTTGTACACTTTTTTTTGTAATTTGAAAATGATATGGTTTGGTTTGTTGTGGTAAGGAATAGTTGAGGGTGATTTACGGTAGCCGAAGTAATTTAGGTGTTTCTGGTATAGTTTGTTATGATTATTAGCATTTTTTTGTAATTTTAAAGTGACTGGGCTTAGTTTGTTTCTGTAAAGTGTAGTTGGGGGTGATTTTTGATAACCGAAGTAATTTAGGTGAGTTTGGCATAGTTTGCTATGGTTAGTAGCATTTTTTTGTAATTTAAAAGTGATTGGTTTTAGTTTGTTGTGGTAAGGGTTAGTTGGTGATGATTTAGAGTAGCCGAAGTAATTTAGGTGAGTCTGGCATAGTTTGTTATGATTTGTACACCTTTTTTTGTAATATGAAGATGATATGGTTTGGTTTGTTGTGGTAAGGGATAGTTGGGGGTGATTTACGGTAGCCGAAGTAATTTAGCTGATTCTGGTATAGTTTGTTTTGATTTTTAGCATTTTTTGTAATTTTAAAGTGATTGGGCTTAGTTTGTTGCTGTAAAGTGTAGTTGGGGGTGATTTTTGATAGCCGTAGTAATTTAGGTGAGTTTGGCATAGTTTGCTATAATTACTAGCATTTTTTTGTAATTTAAAAGTGATTGGGTTTAGTTTGTTGTGGTAAGGGTTAGTTGGTGATGATTTAGAGTAGCCAAAGTACTTTAGGTGAGTCTGGCATAGTTTGTTATGATTTGTACACCTTTTTTTGTAATTTTTAGATGATATGGTTTGGTTTGTTTTGGCAAGGGATAGTTGGGGGTGATTTACGGTAGCCGAAGTAATTTAGCTGATTCTGGTATAGTTTGTTATGATTTTTAGCATTTTTTGTAATTTTAAAGTGATTGGGCTTAGTTGGTTGCTGTAAAGTGTAGTTGGGGGTGATTTTTGATAGCCGAAGTAATTTAGGTTAGTTTGGCATAGTTTGCTATAGTTAGTAGCATTTTTTTGTAATTTAAGAGTGATTGGGTTTAGTTTGTTGTGGTAAGGGTTAGTTGGTGATGATTTATGGTAGCCGAAGTAATTTAGGTGAGTTTGGCATAGTTTGCCATGGTTACTAGCATTTTTTTGTAATTTAAAAGTGATTGGGTTTAGTTTGTTGTGGTAAGGGTTAGTTAGTGATGATTTACAGTAGCCGAAGTAATTTAGGTGAGTCTGGCATAGTTTGTTATGATTTGTACACCTTTTTTTGTAATTTTAAGATGATATGGTTTGGTTTGTTGTGGTAAGGGATAGTTGGGGGTGATTTACGGTAGCCGAAGTAATTTAGGTGATTCTGGTATAGTTTGTTATGATTTTTAGCATTTTTTTGTAATTTTAAAGTGATTGGGCTTAGTTTGTTGCTGTAAAGTGTAGTTGGGGGTGATTTGTGATAGCCGAAGTAATTTAGGTGAGCTTGGCATAGTTTGTTATGATTTTTAGCATTTTTTTGTAATTTTAAAGTGATTGGGCTTAGTTTGTTTCTGTAAAGTGTAGTTGGGGGTGATTTTTGATAACCGAAGTAATTTAGGTAAGTTTGGCATAGTTTGCTATGGTTAGTAGCATTTTTTTGTAATTTAAAATTGATTGGGTTTAGTTTGTTGTGGTAAGGGTTAGTTGGTGATGATTTATGGTAGCCGAAGTAATTTAGGTGAGTTTGGCATAGTTTGCTATGGTTACTAGCATTTGTTTGTAATTTAAAAGTGATTGGGTTTAGTTTGTTGTGGTAAGGGTTAGTTGGTGATGATTTAGAGTAGCCGAAGTAATTTAGGTGAGTCTGGCATAGTTTGTTATGATTTGTACACCTTTTTTTGTAATTTTAAGATAATATGGTTTGGTTTGTCGTATTAAGGGATAGTTTGGGGTGATTTACGGTAGCCGAAGTAATTTAGGTGATTCTGGTATAATTTGTTATGATTTTTAGCATTTTTATGTAATTTTAAAGTGATTGGGCTTAGTTTGTTGCTGTAAAGTGTAGTTTGGGGTGATTTTTGATTCCCGAAGTAATTTAGGTGAGTTTGGCATAGTTTGCTATGGTTAGTAGCATTTTTCTGTAATTTAAAAGTGATTGGGTTTAGTTTGTTGTGGTAAGGGTTAGTTGGTGATGATTTATGGTAGCCGAAGTAATTTATTTGAGTTTGGCATAGTTTGCCATGGTTAGTAGCATTTTTCTGTAATTTAAAATTGATTGGGTTTAGTTTGTTGTGGTAAGGGTTAGTTGGTGATGATTTATGGTAGCCGAAGTAATTTAGGTGAGTTTGGCATAGTTTGCTATGGTTAGTAGCATTTTTTTGTAATTTAAAAGTGATTGGTTTTAGTTTGTTGTGGTAAGGGTTAGTTGGTGATGATTTAGAGTAGCCGAAGTAATTTAGGTGAGTCTGGCATAGTTTGTTATGATTTGTAATTTTAAGATGATATGGTTTGGTTTGTTGTGGTAAGGGATAGTTGGGGGTGATTTACGGTAGCCGAAGTAATTTAGGTGATTCTGGTATAGTTTGTTATGATTTTTAGCATTTTTTTGTAATTTTAAAGTGATTGGGCTTAGTTTGTTGCTGTAAAGTGTAGTTGGGGGTGATTTTTGATAGCCGAAGTAATTTAGGTGAGTTTGGCATAGTTTGCTATGGTTAGTAGCATTTTTTTGTAATTTAAAAATGATTGGGTTTAGTTTGTTGTGGTAAGGGTTAGTTGGTAATGATTTAAGGTAGCCAAAGTAATTTAGGTGAGTTTGGCATAGTTTGCTATGGTTACTAGCATTTTTTTGTAATTTAAAAGTGATTGGGTTTAGTTTGTTGTAGTAAGGATTAGTTGGTGATGATTTAGAGTAGCCGAAGTAATTTAGGTGAGTCTGGCATAGTTTGTTATGATTTGTACACCTTTTTTTGTAATTTTAAGATGATATGGTTTGGTTTGTTGTGGTAAGGGATAGTTGGGGGTGATTTACGGTAGCCGAAGTAATTTAGGTGATTCTGGTATAGTTTGTTATGATTTTTAGCATTTTTTTGTAATTTTAAAGCGATTGGGCTTAGTTTGCTGCTGTAAAGTGTAGTTGGGGGTGATTTTTGATAGCCGAAGTAATTTAGGTGAGGTTGGCATAGTTTGCTATGGTTAGTAGAATTTTTTTGTCATTTAAAATTGATTGGGTTTAGTTTGTTGTGGTAAGGATTAGTTGGTGTTGATTTATGGTAGCCGAAGTAATTTAGGTGAGTTTGGCATAGTTTGCTACGGTTACTAGCATTTTTTTGTAATTTAAAATTGATTGGGTTTAGTTTGTTGTGGTAAGGGTTAGTTGGTGATGATAGAGAGTTGCCGAAGTAATTTAGTTGAGTCTGACATAGTTTGTTATGATTTGTACACCTTTTTTTGTAATTTTAAGATGATATGGTTTGGTTTGTTATGGTAAGGGATAGTTGGGGGTGATTTACGGTAGCGGAAGTAATTTAGGTGATTCTGGTATAGTTTGTTATGATTTTTAGCATTTTTTTGTAATTTTAAAGTGATTGGGCTTACTTTGTTGCTGTAAAGTGTAGTTGGGGGTGATTTTTGATAGCCGAAGTAATTTAGATGAGTTTGGCATAGTTTGCTATGGTTAGTAGCATTTTTTGGTAATTTAAAAGTAATTGGGTTTAGTTTGTTGTGGTAAGGGTTAGTTGGTGATGATTTATGGTAACCGAAGTAATTTAGGTGAGTTTGGCATAGTTTGCTATGGTTACTAGCATTTTTTTGTAATTTAAAAGTGATTGGGTATAGTTTGTTGTGGTAAGGGTTAGTTGGTGATGATTTTGAGTAGCCGAAGTAATTTAGGTGAGTCTGGCATAGTTTGTTATGATTTGTACAACCTTTTTTGTAATTTTAAGATGATATGGTTTGGTTTGTTGTGGTAAGGCATAGTTGGGGGTGATTTACGGTAGCCGAAGTAATTTAGGTGATTCTAGTATAGCTTGTTATGATTTTTAGAATTTTTTTGTAATTTTAAAGTGATTGGGCTTAGTTTGTTGCTGTAAAGTGTTGTTGGTGGTGATTTTTGATAGCCGAAGTAACTTAGGTGAGTTTGGCATAGTTTGCTATGGTTGGAACCTTTTTTTTTAATTTAAAAGTGATTGGGTTTAGTTTGTTGTGGTAAGGGTTAGTTGGTGATGATTTATGGTAGCCGAAGTAATTTAGGTGAGTTTGTCATAGTTTGCTATGGTTACTAGCATTTTTTTGTAATTTAAAAGTGATTGGGTTTAGTTTGTTGTGGTAAGGGTTAGTAGGTGATGATTTAGAGTAGCCGAAGTATTTTAGGTGAGTCTGGCATAGTTTGTTATGATTTGTACACCTTTTTTTGTAATTTTAAGATGATATGGTTTGGTTTGTTGTGGTAAGGGATAGTTGGGGGTGATTTACGGTAGCCGAAGTAATTTAGGTGATTCTGGTATAGTTTGTTATAATTTTTAGAATTTTTTTGTAATTTGAAAGTGATTGGGCTTAGTTTGTTGCTGTAAAGTATAGTTGGGGGTGATTTTTGATAGACGAAGTAATTTGGGTGAGTTTGGCATAGTTTGCTGTGATTAGTAGAATTTTTTTGTAATTTAAAAGTGATTGGGTTTAGTTTGTTGTGGTAAGGGTTAGTTGGTAATGATTTATGGTAGCCGAAGTAATTTAGGTGAGTTTGGCATAGTTTGATATGGTTACTAGCATTTTTTTGTAATTTAAAAGTGATTGGGTTTAGTTTGTTGTGGTAAGGGTTAGTTGGTGATGATTTAGAGTAGCCGAAGTAATTTAGGTTAGTCTGGCAGAGTTTGTTATGATTTGTACACCTTTTTTTGTAATTTTAAGATGATATGGTTTGGTTTGTTGTGGTAAGGGATAGGTGGAGGTGATTTACGGTAGCCGAAGTAATTTAAGTGATTCTGGTATAGTTTGTTATGATTTTTAGCATTTTTTTGTAATTTTAAAGTGATCGGGCTTAGTTTGTTGCTGTAAAGTGTAGTTGGGGGTGATTTTTGATAGCCGAAGTAATTTAGGTGAGTTTGGCATAGTTTGCTATGGTTAGTAGCATTTTTTGGTAATTTAAAAATGATTGGGTTTAGTTTGTTGTGGTAAGGGTTAGTTGGTGATGATTTATGGTAACCGAAGTAATTTAGGTGAGTTTGGCATAGTTTGCTATGGTTACTAGCATTTTTTTGTAATTTAAAAGTGATTGGGTATAGTTTGTTGTGGTAAGGGTTAGTTGGTGATGATTTAGAGTAGCCGAAGTAATTTAGGTAAGTCTGGCATAGTTTGTTATGATTTGTACACCTTTTTTTGTAATTTTAAGATGATATGGTTTGATTTGTTGTGGTAAAGGATAGTTGGGGGAGATTTACGGTAGCCGAAATAATTTAGGTGATTCTGGTATAGTTTGTTATGATTTTTAGCATTTTTTTGTAATTTTAAAGTGATTATGCTTACTTTGTTGCTGTAAAGTGTAGTTGGTGGTGATTTTTGATAGCCGAAGTAATTTAGGTGAGTTTGGCATAGTTTGCTATGGTTAGTAGAATTTTTTTGTCATTTAAAAGTGATTGGGTTTAGTTTGTTGTGGTAAGGATTAGTTGGTGTTGATTTATGGTAGCCGAAGTAATTTAGGTGAGTTTGGCATAGTTTGCTATGGTTACTAGCATTTTTTTGTAATTTAAAAGTGATTGGGTTAATTTGTTGTAGTAAGGGTTAGTTGGTGAGGATTAAGAGTAGCCGAAGTAATTTAGGTGAGTCTGGCATAGTTTGTTATGATTTGTACACCTTTTTTTGTAATTTTAAGATGATATGGTTTGGTTTGTTGTGGTAAGGAATAGTTGGGGGTGATTTACGGTAGCCGAAGTAATTTAGTTGATTCTGGTATAGTTTGTTATGATTTTTAGCATTTTTTTGTAATTTTAAAGTGATTGGGCTTAGTTTGTTGCTGTAAAGTGTAGTTGGGGGTGATTTTTGATAGCCGAAGTAATTTAGGTGAGTTTGGCATAGTTTGCTATGGTTAGTAGCATTTTTTTGTAATTTAAAAGTGATTGGGTTTAGTTTGTTGTGGTAAGGGTTAGTTGGTGATGATTTATGGTAGCCGAAGTAATTTAGGTGAGTTTGGCATAGTTTGCTATGATTACTAGCATTTTTTTGTAATTTAAAAGTTTTTGGGTTTAGTTTGTTGTGGTAAGGGTTAGTTGGTGATGATTTAGAGTAGCCGAAGTAATTTAGGTGAGTCTGGCATAGTTTGTTATGATTTGTACAACTTTTTTTTTAATTATAAGATGATATGGTTTGGTTTGTTGTGGTAAGGGTTAGTTGGTGATGATTTATGGTAGCCGAAGTAATTTAGGTGAGTTTGGCATAGCTTGCTATGGTTACTAGCATTTTTTTGTAATTTAAAAGTGATTGGGTTTAGTTTGTTGTAGTAAGGGTTAGTTGGTGATGATTTAGAGTAGCCGAAGTAATTTAGGTGAGTCTGGCATAGTTTGTTATGATTTGTACACCTTTTTTTGTAATTTTAAGATGATATGGTTTGGTTTGTTGTGGTAAGGGATAGTTGGGGGTGATTTACGGTAGCCGAAGTAATTTAGGTGATTCTGGTATAGTTTGTTATGATTTTTAGCATTTTTTTGTAATTTTAAAGCGATTGGGCTTAGTTTGTTGCTGTAAAGTGTAGTTGGGGGTGATTTTTGATAGCCGAAGTAATTTAGGTGAGTTTGGCATAGTTTGCTATGGTTAGTAGAATTTTTTTGTCATTTAAAAGTGATTGGGTTTAGTTTGTTGTGGTAAGGATTAGTTGGTGTTGATTTATGGTAGCCGAAGTAATTTAGGTGAGTTTGGCATAGTTTGCTACGGTTACTAGCATTTTTTTGTAATTTAAAATTGATTGGGTTTAGTTTGTTGTGGTAAGGGTTAGTTGGTGATGATAGAGAGTTGCCGAAGTAATTTAGTTGAGTCTGACATAGTTTGTTATGATTTGTACACCTTTTTTTGTAATTTTAAGGTGATATGGTTTGGTTTGTTATGGTAAGGGATAGTTGGGGGTGATTTACGGTAGCGGAAGTAATTTAGGTGATTCTGGTATAGTTTGTTATGATTTTTAGCATTTTTTTGTAATTTTAAAGTGATAGGGCTTAGTTTGTTGCTGTAAAGTGTAGTTGGGGGTGATTTTTGATAGACGAAGTAATTTAGGTGAGTTTGGCATAGTTTGCTATGGTTAGTAGCATTTTTTTGTAATTTAAAAGTGATTGGGTTTAGTTTGTTGTGGTAAGGGTTAGTTGGTGATGATTTATGGTAGCCAAAGTAATTTAGGTGAGTTTGGCATAGTTTGCTATGATTACTAGCATTTTTTTGTAATTTAAAAGTGATTGGGTTTAGTTTGTTGTGGTAAGGGTTAGTTGGTGATGATTTAGAGTAGCCGAAGTAATTTAGGTGAGTCTGGCATAGTTTGTTATGATTTGTACACCCTTTTTTGTTATTTTAAGATGATATGGTTTGGTTTGTTGTGGTAAGGGATAGTTGGGGGTGATTTACGGTAGCCGAAGTAATTTAGGTGATTCTAGTATAGCTTGTTATGATTTTTAGCATTTTTTTTGTAATTTTAAAGTGATTGGGCTTAGTTTGTTGCTGTAAAGTGTAGTTGGGGGTGATTTTTGATAGCCGAAGTAATTTAGGTGAGTTTGGCATAGTTTGCTATGGTTAGTAGCATTTTTTTGTAATTTAAAAGTGATTGGGTTTAGTTTGTTGTGGTAAGGGTTAGTTGGTGATGATTTAGAGTAGCCGAAGTAATTTAGGTGAGTCTGGCATAGTTTGTTATGATTTGTACAACTTTTTTTTAATTATAAGATGATATGGTTTGGTTTGTTGTGGTAAGGGTTAGTTGGTGATGATTTATGGTAGCCGAAGTAATTTAGGTGAGTTTGGCATAGTTTGCTATGGTTACTAGCATTTTTTTGTAATTTAAAAGTGATTGGGTTTAGTTTGTTGTAGTAAGGGTTAGTTGGTGATGATATAGAGTTGCCGAAGTAATTTAGGTGAGTTTGGTATAGTATGCTATGGTTAGTAGCATTTTTTGGTAATTTAAAAGTGATTGGGTTTAGTTTGTTGTGGTAAGGGTTAGTTGGTAATGATTTATGGTAGCCGAAGTAATTTAGGTGAGTTTGGCATAGTTTGCTATGGTTACTAGCATTTTTCTGTAATTTAAAAGTGATTGGGTTTAGTTTGTTGTGGTAAGGGTTAGTTGGTGATGATTTAGAGTAGCCGAAGTAATTTAGGTGAGTCTGGCATAGTTTGTTATGATTTGTACATCTTTTTTTGTAATTTTAAGATGATATTGTATGGTTTGTTGTGGTAAGGGATAGTTGGGGGTGATTTACGGTAGCCGAAGTAATTTAGGTGATTCTGGTATAGTTTGTTATGATTTTTAGCATTTTTTTGTAAATTTAAAGTGATTAAGCTTAGTTTGTTGCTGTAAAGTGTAGTTGGGGGTGATTTTTGATAGCCGAAGTAATTTAGGTGAGTTTGGCATAATTTGCTATGGTTAGTAGCATTTTTTTGTAATTTAAAATTGATTGGGTTTAGTTTGTTGTGGTAAGGGTTAGTTGGTGATGATTTATGGTAGCCGAAGTAATTTAAGTGAGTTTGGCATAGTTTGCTATGGTTACTAGCATTTTTTTGTAATTTAAAAGTGATTGGGTTTAGTTTGTTGTGGTAAGGGTTAGTTGGTGATAATTTAGAGTAGCCGAAGTAATTTAGGTGAGTCTGGCATAGTTTGTTATGATTTGTACACCTTTTTTTGTAATTTTAAGATGATATGGTTTGGTTTGTTGTGGTAAGGGATAGTTGGGGGTGATTTACGGTAGCCGAAGTAATTTAGGTGATTCTGGTATAGTTTGTTATGATTTTAGCATTTTTTTGTAATTTTAAAGTGATTGGGCTTACTTTGTTGCTGTAAAGTGTAGTTGAGTGTGATTTTTGATAGCCGAAGTAATTTAGGTGAGTTTGGCATAGTTTGCTATGGTTAGTAGCATTTTTTTGTAATTTAAAAGTGATTGGGTTTAGTTTGTTGTGGTAAGGGTTAGTTGGTGATGATTTATGGTAGCCGATGTAATTTAGGTGAGTTTGGCATAGTTTGCTATGGTTAGTAGCATTTTTTTGTAATTTAAAAGTGATTGGGTTTAGTTTGTTGTGGTATGGCTTAGTTGGTGATGATTTATGGTAGCCGAAGTAATTTAGGTGAGTTTGGCATAGTTTGCTATGGTTACTAGCATTTTATTGTAATTTAAAAGTGATTGGGTTTAGTTTGTTGTAGTAAGGGTTAGTTGGTGATGATTTAGAGTAGCCGAAGTAATTTAGGTGAGTCTGGCATAGTTTGTTATGATTTGTACACCTTTTTTTGTAATTTTAAGATGATATGGTTTGGTTTGTTGTGGTAAGGGATAGTTGGGGGTGATTTACGTTAGCCGAAGTAATTTAGGTGATTCTGGTTTAGTTTGTTATGATTTTAGCATTTTTTTGTAAATTTAAAGTGATTGGGCTTACTTTGTTGCTGTAAAGTGTAGTTGGGGGTGATTTTTGATAGCCGAAGTAATTTAGGTGAGTTTGGCATAGTTTGCTATGGTTAGTAGCATTTTTTTGTAATTTAAAAGTGATTGGGTTTAGTTTGTTGTGGTAAGGGTTAGTTGGTGATGATTTATGGTAGCCGATGTAATTTAGGTGAGTTTGGCATAGTTTGCTATGGTTAGTAGCATTTTTTTGTAATTTAAAAGTGATTGGGTTTAGTTTGTTGTGGTAAGGGTTAGTTGGTGATGATTTATGGTAGCCGAAGTAATTTAGGTGAGTTTGGCATAGTTTGCTATGGTTACTAGCATTTTTTTGTAATTTAAAAGTGATTGGGTATAGTTTGTTGTGGTAAGGGTTAGTTGGTGATGATTTAGAGTAGCCGAAGTAATTTAGGTAAGTCTGGCATAGTTTGTTATGATTTGTACACTTTTTTTTGTAATTTTAAGATGATATGGTTTGATTTGTTGTGGTAAAGGATAGTTGGGGGAGATTTACGGTAGCCGAAATAATTTAGGTGATTCTGGTATAGTTTGTTATGATTTTTAGCATTTTTTTGTAATTTTAAAGTGATTATGCTTAGTTTGTTGCTGTAAAGTGTAGTTGGTGGTGATTTTTGATAGCCGAAGTAATTTAGGTGAGTTTGGCATAGTTTGCTATGGTTAGTAGAATTTTTTTGTCATTTAAAAGTGATTGGGTTTAGTTTGTTGTGGTAAGGATTAGTTGGTGTTGATTTATGGTAGCCGAAGTAATTTAGGTGAGTTTGGCATAGTTTGCTATGGTTACTAGCATTTTTTTGTAATTTAAAAGTGATTGGGTTAATTTGTTGTAGTAAGGGTTAGTTGGTGAGGATTAAGAGTAGCCGAAGTAATTTAGGTGAGTCTGGCATAGTTTGTTATGATTTGTACACCTTTTTTTGTAATTTTAAGATGATATGGTTTGGTTTGTTGTGGTAAGGAATAGTTGGGGGTGATTTACGGTAGCCGAAGTAATTTAGTTGATTCTGGTATAGTTTGTTATGATTTTTAGCATTTTTTTGTAATTTTAAAGTGATTGGGCTTAGTTTGTTGCTGTAAAGTGTAGTTGGGGGTGATTTTTGATAGCCGAAGTAATTTAGGTGAGTTTGGCAAAGTTTGCTATGGTTAGTAGCATTTTTTTGTAATTTAAAAGTGATTGGGTTTAGTTTGTTGTGGTAAGGGTTAGTTGGTGATGATTTATGGTAGCCGAAGTAATTTAGGTGAGTTTGGCATAGTTTGCTATGATTACTAGCATTTTTTTGTAATTTAAAAGTTTTTGGGTTTAGTTTGTTGTGGTAAGGGTTAGTTGGTGATGATTTAGAGTAGCCGAAGTAATTTAGGTGAGTCTGGCATAGTTTGTTATGATTTGTACAACTTTTTTTTTAATTATAAGATGATATGGTTTGGTTTGTTGTGGTAAGGGTTAGTTGGTGATGATTTATGGTAGCCGAAGTAATTTAGGTGAGTTTGGCATAGCTTGCTATGGTTACTAGCATTTTTTTGTAATTTAAAAGTGATTGGGTTTAGTTTGTTGTAGTAAGGGTTAGTTGGTGATGATTTAGAGTAGCCGAAGTAATTTAGGTGAGTCTGGCATAGTTTGTTATGATTTGTACACCTTTTTTTGTAATTTTAAGATGATATGGTTTGGTTTGTTGTGGTAAGGGATAGTTGGGGGTGATTTACGGTAGCCGAAGTAATTTAGGTGATTCTGGTATAGTTTGTTATGATTTTTAGCATTTTTTTGTAATTTTAAAGCGATTGGGCTTAGTTTGTTGCTGTAAAGTGTAGTTGGGGGTGATTTTTGATAGCCGAAGTAATTTAGGTGAGTTTGGCATAGTTTGCTATGGTTAGTAGAATTTTTTTGTCATTTAAAAGTGATTGGGTTTAGTTTGTTGTGGTAAGGATTAGTTGGTGTTGATTTATGGTAGCCGAAGTAATTTAGGTGAGTTTGGCATAGTTTGCTACGGTTACTAGCATTTTTTTGTAATTTAAAATTGATTGGGTTTAGTTTGTTGTGGTAAGGGTTAGTTGGTGATGATAGAGAGTTGCCGAAGTAATTTAGTTGAGTCTGACATAGTTTGTTATGATTTGTACACCTTTTTTTGTAATTTTAAGATGATATGGTTTGGTTTGTTATGGTAAGGGATAGTTGGGGGTGATTTACGGTAGCGGAAGTAATTTAGGTGATTCTGGTATAGTTTGTTATGATTTTTAGCATTTTTTTGTAATTTTAAAGTGATAGGGCTTAGTTTGTTGCTGTAAAGTGTAGTTGGGGGTGATTTTTGATAGACGAAGTAATTTAGGTGAGTTTGGCATAGTTTGCTATGGTTAGTAGCATTTTTTTGTAATTTAAAAGTGATTGGGTTTAGTTTGTTGTGGTAAGGGTTAGTTGGTGATGATTTATGGTAGCCAAAGTAATTTAGGTGAGTTTGGCATAGTTTGCTATGATTACTAGCATTTTTTTGTAATTTAAAAGTGATTGGGTTTAGTTTGTTGTGGTAAGGGTTAGTTGGTGATGATTTAGAGTAGCCGAAGTAATTTAGGTGAGTCTGGCATAGTTTGTTATGATTTGTACACCCTTTTTTGTAATTTTAAGATGATATGGTTTGGTTTGTTGTGGTAAGGGATAGTTGGGGGTGATTTACGGTAGCCGAAGTAATTTAGGTGATTCTAGTATAGCTTGTTATGATTTTTAGCATTTTTTTTGTAATTTTAAAGTGATTGGGCTTAGTTTGTTGCTGTAAAGTGTAGTTGGGGGTGATTTTTGATAGCCGAAGTAATTTAGGTGAGTTTGGCATAGTTTGCTATGGTTAGTAGCATTTTTTTGTAATTTAAAAGTGATTGGGTTTAGTTTGTTGTGGTAAGGGTTAGTTGGTGATGATTTAGAGTAGCCGAAGTAATTTAGGTGAGTCCGGCATAGTTTGTTATGATTTGTACAACTTTTTTTTAATTATAAGATGATATGGTTTGGTTTGTTGTGGTAAGGGTTAGTTGGTGATGATTTATGGTAGCCGAAGTAATTTAGGTGAGTTTGGCATAGTTTGCTATGGTTACTAGCATTTTTTTGTAATTTAAAAGTGATTGGGTTTAGTTTGTTGTAGTAAGGGTTAGTTGGTGATGAAATAGAGTTGCCGAAGTAATTTAGGTGAGTTTGGTATAGTATGCTATGGTTAGTAGCATTTTTTGGTAATTTAAAAGTGATTGGGTTTAGTTTGTTGTGGTAAGGGTTAGTTGGTAATGATTTATGGTAGCCGAAGTAATTTAGGTGAGTTTGGCATAGTTTGCTATGGTTACTAGCATTTTTCTGTAATTTAAAAGTGATTGGGTTTAGTTTGTTGTGGTAAGGGTTAGTTGGTGATGATTTAGAGTAGCCGAAGTAATTTAGGTGAGTCTGGCATAGTTTGTTATGATTTGTACATCTTTTTTTGTAATTTTAAGATGATATTGTATGGTTTGTTGTGGTAAGGGATAGTTGGGGGTGATTTACGGTAGCCGAAGTAATTTAGGTGATTCTGGTATAGTTTGTTATGATTTTTAGCATTTTTTTGTAAATTTAAAGTGATTAAGCTTAGTTTGTTGCTGTAAAGTGTAGTTGGGGGTGATTTTTGATAGCCGAAGTAATTTAGGTGAGTTTGGCATAATTTGCTATGGTTAGTAGCATTTTTTTGTAATTTAAAATTGATTGGGTTTAGTTTGTTGTGGTAAGGGTTAGTTGGTGATGATTTATGGTAGCCGAAGTAATTTAAGTGAGTTTGGCATAGTTTGCTATGGTTACTAGCATTTTTTTGTAATTTAAAAGTGATTGGGTTTAGTTTGTTGTGGTAAGGGTTAGTTGGTGATAATTTAGAGTAGCCGAAGTAATTTAGGTGAGTCTGGCATAGTTTGTTATGATTTGTACACCTTTTTTTGTAATTTTAAGATGATATGGTTTGGTTTGTTGTGGTAAGGGATAGTTGGGGGTGATTTACGGTAGCCGAAGTAATTTAGGTGATTCTGGTATAGTTTGTTATGATTTTAGCATTTTTTTGTAATTTTAAAGTGATTGGGCTTACTTTGTTGCTGTAAAGTGTAGTTGAGTGTGATTTTTGATAGCCGAAGTAATTTAGGTGAGTTTGGCATAGTTTGCTATGGTTAGTAGCATTTTTTTGTAATTTAAAAGTGATTGGGTTTAGTTTGTTGTGGTAAGGGTTAGTTGGTGATGATTTATGGTAGCCGATGTAATTTAGGTGAGTTTGGCATAGTTTGCTATGGTTAGTAGCATTTTTTTGTAATTTAAAAGTGATTGGGTTTAGTTTGTTGTGGTATGGCTTAGTTGGTGATGATTTATGGTAGCCGAAGTAATTTAGGTGAGTTTGGCATAGTTTGCTATGGTTACTAGCATTTTATTGTAATTTAAAAGTGATTGGGTTTAGTTTGTTGTAGTAAGGGTTAGTTGGTGATGATTTAGAGTAGCCGAAGTAATTTAGGTGAGTCTGGCATAGTTTGTTATGATTTGTACACCTTTTTTTGTAATTTTAAGATGATATGGTTTGGTTTGTTGTGGTAAGGGATAGTTGGGGGTGATTTACGTTAGCCGAAGTAATTTAGGTGATTCTGGTTTAGTTTGTTATGATTTTAGCATTTTTTTGTAAATTTAAAGTGATTGGGCTTACTTTGTTGCTGTAAAGTGTAGTTGGGGGTGATTTTTGATAGCCGAAGTATTTTAGGTGAGTTTGGCATAGTTTGCTATGGTTAGTAGCATTTTTTTGTAATTTAAAAGTGATTGGGTTTAGTTTGTTGTGGTAAGGGTTAGTTGGTGATGATTTATGGTAGCCGATGTAATTTAGGTGAGTTTGGCATAGTTTGCTATGGTTAGTAGCATTTTTTTGTAATTTAAAAGTGATTGGGTTTAGTTTGTTGTGGTAAGGGTTAGTTGGTGATGATTTATGGTAGCCGAAGTAATTTAGGTGAGTTTGGCATAGTTTGCTATGGTTACTAGCATTTTTTTGTAATTTAAAAGTGATTGGGTTTAGTTTGTTGTAGTAAGGGTTAGTTGGTGATGATTTAGAGTAGCCGAAGTAATTTAGGTGAGTCTGGCATAGTTTGTTATGATTTGTACACCTTTTTTTGTAATTTTAAGATGATAAGGTTTGGTTTGTTGTGGTAAGGGATAGTTGGGGGTGATTTACGGTAGCCGAAGTAATTTAAGTGATTCTGGTATAGTTTGTTATGATTTTTAGCATTTTTTTGTAATTTTAAAGTCATTGGGCTTAGTTTGTTGCTGTAAATTGTAGTTGGGGGTGATTTTTGATAGCCGAAGTAATTAAGGTGAGTTTGGCATAGTTTGCTAATTAAATTTAAAAGTGATTGGGTTCAGTTTGTTGTGGTAAGGGTTAGTTGGTGATGATTTGTGGTAGCCGAAGTAATTTAGGTGAGTTTGGCATAGTTTGCTATGGTTACTTGCATTTTTTTGTAATTTAAAAGTGATTGGGTTTAGTTTGCTGTGGTAAGGGTTAGTTGGTGATGATTTAGAGTAGCCGAAGTAATTTAGGTGAGTTTGGCATAGTTTGCTATGGTTACTAGCATTTTTTTTGTAATTTAAAAGTGATTGGGTTTAGTTTGTTGTGGTAAGGGTTAGTTGGTGATAATTTAGAGTAGCCGAAGGAATTTAGGTGAGTCTGGCATAGTTTGTTATGATTTGTACACCTTTTTTTGTAATTTTAAGATGATATGGTTGGGTTTGTTGTGGTAAGGGATAGTTGGGGGTGATTTACGGTAGCCGAAGTAATTTAGGTGATTCTGGTATAGTTTGTTATGATTTTAGCATTTTTTTGTAATTTTAAAGTGATTGGGCTTACTTTGTTGCTGTAAAGTGTAGTTGAGTGTGATTTTTGATAGCCGAAGTAATTTAGGTGAGTTTGGCATAGTTTGCTGTGGTTAGTAGCATTTTTTTGTAATTTAAAAGTGATTGGGTTTAGTTTGTTGTGGTAAGGGTTAGTTGGTGATGATTTAGAGTAGCCGAAGTAATTTAGGTGAGTCTGGCATAGTTTGTTATGATTTGTACACCTTTTTTTGTAATTTTAAGATGATATGGTTTGGTTTGTTGTGGTAAGGGTTAGTTGGGGGTGATTTACGGTAGCCGAAGTAATTTAGGTGATTCTGGTATAGTTTGTTATGATTTTTAGCATTTTTTTTTATTTTAAAGTGATTGGGCTTAGTTTGTTGCTGTAAAGTGTAGTTGGGGGTGATTGTTGATAGCCGAAGTAATTTAGGTGAGTTTGGCCTAGTTTGCTATGATTAGTAGCATTTTTTTGTAATTTAAAAGTAATTGGGTTTAGTTTGTTGTGGTAAGGGTTAGTTGGTGATGATTTAGAGTAGCCGAAGTAATTTAAGTGAGTCTGGCATAGTTTGTTATGATTTGTACACCTTTTTTTGTAATCTTAAGATGATATGGTTGGGTTTGTTGTGGTATGGGATAGTTGGGGATGATTTACGGTAGCCGAAGTAATTTAGGTGATTCTGGTATAGTTTGTTATGATTTTTAGCATTTTTTTGTAATTTTAAAGTGATTGGGCTTAGTTTGTTGCTGTAAAGTGTAGTTGGGGGTGATTGTTGATAGCCGAAGTAATTTAGGTGAGTTTGGCATAGTTTGCTATGATTAGTAGCATTTTTTTGTAATTTAAAAGTAATTGGGTTTAGTTTGTTGTGGTAAGGGTTAGTTGGTGATGATTTAGAGTAGCCGAAGTAATTTAGGTGAGTCTGGCATAGTTTGTTATGATTTGTACACCTTTTTTTGTAATCTTAAGATGATATGGTTGGGTTTGTTGTGATAAGGGATAGTTGGGGGTGATTTACGGTAGCCGAAGTAATTTAGGTGATTCTGGTATAGTTTGTTATAATTTTTAGCATTTTTTTCTAATTTTAAAGTGATTGGGCTTAGTTTGTTGCTGTAAAGTGTAGTTGGGGGTGATTTTTGATAGCCGAAGTAATTTAGGTGCGTTTGGCATAGTTTACTATGGTTAGTAGCATTTTTTTGTAATTTAAAAGTGATTGGGTTTAGTTTTTTGTGGTAAGGGTTAGTTGGTGATGATTTATGGTAGCCGAAGTAATTTAGGTGAGTTTGGCATAGTTTGCTATGGTTACTAGCATTTTTCTGTAATTTAAAAGTGATTGGGTTTAGTTTGTTGTGGTAAGGGTTAGTTGGTGATGATTTAGAGTAGCCGAAGTAATTTAGGTGAGTCTGGCATAGTTTGTTATGATTTGTACATCTTTTTTTGTAATTTTAAGATGATATTGTATGGTTTGTTGTGGTAAGGGATAGTTGGGGGTGATTTACGGTAGCCGAAGTAATTTAGGTGATTCTGGTATAGTTTGTTATGATTTTTAGCATTTTTTTGTAATTTTAAAGTGATTAAGCTTAGTTTGTTGCTGTAAAGTGTAGTTGGGGGTGATTTTTGATAGCCGAAGTAATTTAGGTGAGTTTGGCATAATTTGCTATGGTTAGTAGCATTTTTTTGTAATTTAAAAGTGATTGGGTTTAGTTTGTTGTGGTAAGGGTTAGTTGGTGATGATTTATGGTAGCCGATGTAATTTAGGTGAGTTTGGCATAGTTTGCTATGGTTAGTAGCATTTTTTTGTAATTTAAAAGTGATTGGGTTTAGGTTGTTGTGGTATGGGTTAGTTGGTGATGATTTATGGTAGCCGAAGTAATTTAGGTGAGTTTGGCATAGTTTGCTATGGTTACTAGCATTTTATTGTAATTTAAAAGTGATTGGGTTTAGTTTGTTGTAGTAAGGGTTAGTTGGTGATGATTTAGAGTAGCCGAAGTAATTTAGGTGAGTCTGGCGTAGTTTGTTATGATTTGTACACCTTTTTTTGTAATTTTAAGATGATATGGTTTGGTTTGTTGTGGTAAGGGATAGTTGGGGGTGATTTACGGTAGCCGAAGTAATTTAGGTGATTCTGGTTTAGTTTGTTATGATTTTAGCATTTTTTTGTAAATTTAAAGTGATTGGGCTTACTTTGTTGCTGTAAAGTGTAGTTGGGGGTGATTTTTGATAGCCGAAGTAATTTAGGTGAGTTTGGCATAGTTTGCTATGGTTAGTAGCATTTTTTTGTAATTTAAAAGTGATTGGGTTTAGTTTGTTGTGGTAAGGGTTAGTTGGTGATGATTTATGGTAGCCGAAGTAATTTAGGTGAGTTTGGCAAAGTTTGCTATGGTTACTAGCATTTTTTTGTAATTTAAAAGTGATTGGGTTTAGTTTGTTGTAGTAAGGGTTAGTTGGTGATGATTTAGAGTAGCCGATGTAATTTAGGTGAGTCTGGCATAGTTTGTTATGATTCGTACACCTTTTTTTGTAATTTTAAGATGATAAGGTTTGGTTTGTTGTGGTAAGGGATAGTTGGGGGTGATTTACGGTAGCCGAAGTAATTTAAGTGATTCTGGTATAGTTTGTTATGATTTTTAGCATTTTTTTGTAATTTTAAAGTCATTGGGCTTAGTTTGTTGCTGTAAAGTGTAGTTGGGGGTGATTTTTGATAGCCGAAGTAATTAAGGTGAGTTTGGCATAGTTTGCTATGGTTAGTAGCATTTTTTTGTAATTTAAAAGTGATTGGGTTCAGTTTGTTGTGGTAAGGGTTAGTTGGTGATGATTTGTGGTAGCCGAAGTAATTTAGGTGAGTTTGGCATAGTTTGCTATGGTTACTTGCATTTTTTTGTAATTTAAAAGTGATTGGGTTTAGTTTGCTGTGGTAAGGGTTAGTTGGTGATGATTTAGAGTAGCCGAAGTAATTTAGGTGAGTTTGGCATAGTTTGCTATGGTTACTAGCATTTTTTTTGTAATTTAAAAGTGATTGGGTTTAGTTTGTTGTGGTAAGGGTTAGTTGGTGATGATTTGTTGTAGCCGAAGTAATTTAGGTGAGTTTGGCATAGTTTGCTATGGTTACTAGCATTTTTTTGTAATTTAAAAGTGATTGGGTTTAGTTTGTTGTGGTAAGGGTTAGTTGGTGATGATTTAGAGTAGCCGAAGTAATTTAGGTGAGTCTGGCATAGTTTGTTATGATTTGTACACCTTTTTTTGTAATTTTAAGATGATATGGTTTGGTTTGTTGTGGTAAGGGATAGTTGGGGGTGATTTACGGTAGCCCAAGTAATTTAGGTGATTCTGGTATAGTTTGTTATAATTTTTAGCATTTTTTTATAATTATAAAGTGATTGGGCTTAGTTTGTTGCTGTAAAGTGTAGTTGGGGGTGATTTTTGATAGCCGAAGTAATTTAGGTGAGTTTGGCATAGTTTGCTATGGTTAGTAGCATTTTTTTGTAATTTAAAAGTGATTGGGTTTAGTTTGTTGTGGTAAGGGTTAGTTGGTGATGATTTAGAGTAGCCGAAGTAATTTAGGTGAGTCTGGCATAGTTTGTTATGATTTGTACACCTTTTTTTGTAATTTTAAGATCATTTGGTTTGGTTTGTTGTGATAAGGGATAGTTGGGGGTGATATACGGTAGCCGAAGTAATTTAGGTGAATCTGGTATAGTTTGTTATGATTTTTAGCATTTTTTTGCAAATTTAAAGTGATTGGGCTTAGTTTGTTGCTATAAAGTGTAGTTGGGGATGATTTTTGATAGCCGAAGTAATTTAGGTGAGTTTGGCATAGTTTGCTATGGTTAGTAGCATTTTTTTGTAATTTAAAAGTGATTGGGTTTAGTTTGTTGTGGTAAGGGTTAGTTGGTGATGACTTAGAGTAGCCGAAGTAATTTAGGTGAGTCTGGCATAGTTTGTTATGATTTGTACACCTTTTTTTGTAATTTTAAGATGATATGGTTTGGTTTGTTGTGGTAAGGGATAGTTGGGGGTGATTTACGGTAACCGAAGTAATTTAGGTGATTCTGGTATAGTTTGTTATGATTTTTAGCATTTTTTTGTAATTTTAAAGTGATTGGGCTTAGTTTGTTGCTGTAAAGTGTAGTTGGGGGTGATTTTTGATAGCCGAAATAATTTAGGTGAGTTTGGCATAGTTTGCTATGGTTAGTAGCATTTTTTTGTAATTTAAAAGTGATTGGGTTTAGTTTGTTGTGGTAAGGGTTAGTTGGTGTTGATTTATGATAGCCGAAGTAATTTAGGTGAGTTTGGCATAGTTTGCTATGGTTACTAGCATTTTTTTGTAATTTAAAAGTGATTGGGTTTAGTTTGTTGTGGTAAGGGTTAGTTGGTGATGATTTAGAGAAGCCGAAGTAATTTAGGTGAGTCTGACATAGTTTGTTATGATATGTACACCTTTTTTTGTAATTTTAAGATGATATGGTTTGGTTTGTTGTGGTAAGGGATAGTTGGGGGTGATTTACGGTAGCCGAAGTAATTTAGGTGATTCTGGTATAGTTTGTTATGATTTTTAGCATTTTTTTGTAATTTTAAAGTTATTGGGCTTAGTTTGTTGCTGTAAAGTGTAGTTGGGGGTGATTTACGGTAGCCGAAGTAATTTAGGTGATTCTGGTATAGTTTGTTATGACTTTTAGCATTTTTTTGTAATTTTAAAGTGATTGGGCTTAGTTTGTTACTGTAAAGTGTAGTTGGGGGTGATTTTTGATAGCCGAAGTAATTTAGGTGAGTTTGGCATAGTTTGCTATGGTTAGTAGCATTTTTTGGTAATTTAAAAGTGATTGGGTTTAGTTTGTTGTGGTAAGGGTTAGTTGGTGATGATTTATGGTAGCCGAAGTAATTTAGGTGATTCTGATATAGTTTGTTATGATTTTTAGCATTTTTTTGTAATTTTAAAGTGGATGGGCTTAGTTTGTTGCTGTAAAGTGTAGTTGGGGGTGATTTCTGATAGCCGAAGTAATTTAGGTTAGTTTGGCATAGTTTGTTATGGTTAGTAGCATTTTTTTGTAATTTAAAAGTGATTGGGTTTAGTTTGTTGTGGTAAGGGTTAGTTGGTGATGATTTATGGTAGCCGAAGTAATTTAGGTGTGTTTTTGGCATAGTTTGCTATGGTTACTAGCATTTTTTTTGTAATTTAAAAGTGATTGGGTTTAGTTTGTTGTGGTAAGGGTTAGTTGGTGATGATTTAGAGTAGCCGAAGTAATTTAGGTGAGTCTGGCATAATTTGTTATGATTTGTACACCTTTTTTTGTAATTTTAAGATGATATGGTTTGGTTTGTTGTGGTAAGGTATAGTTGGGGGTGATTTACGTTAGCCGAAGCAATTTAGGTCATTCTGGTTTAGTTTGTTATGATTTTAGCATTTTTTTGTAATTTTAAAGTGATTGGGCTTACTTTGTTGCTGTAAAGTGTAGTTGGGGGTGATTTTTGATAGCCGAAGTAATTTAGGTGAGTTTGGCATAGTTTGCTATGGTTAGAAGCATTTTTTTGTAATTTAAAAGTGATTGGGTTTAGTTTGTTGTGGTAAGGGTTAGTTGGTGATGATTTATGGTAGCCGAAATAATTTAGGTGAGTTTGGCATAGTTTGCTATGGTTAGTAGCATTTTTTTGTAATTTAAAAGTGATTGGGTTTAGTTTGTTGTGGTAAGGGTTAGTTGGTGATGATTTATGGTAGCCGAAGTAATTTAGGTGAGTTTGGCATAGTTTGCTATGGTTACTAGCATTTTTTTGTAATTTAAAAGTGATTGGGTTTAGTTTGTTGTGGTAAGGGTTAGTTGGTGATGATTTAGAGTAGCCGAAGTAATTTAGGTGAGTCTGGCATAGTTTGTTATGATTTATACACCTTTTTTTGTAATTTTAAGATGATATGGTTTGGTTTGATGTGGTAAGGGATAGTTGGGAGTGATTTACGGTAGCCGAAGTAATTTAAGTGATTCTGGTATAGTTTGTTATGATTTTAGCATTTTTTTGTAATTTTAAAGTGATTGGGCTTACTTTGTTGCTGTAAAGTGTAGTTGGGGGTGATATTTGATAGCCGAAGTAATTTAGGTGAGTTTGGCATAGTTTGCTATAGTTAGTAGCATTTTTTTGTAATTTAAAAGTGATTGGGTTTAGTTAGTTGTGTAAAGGGTTAGTTGGTGATGATTTATGGTAGCCGAAGTAATTTAGGTGAGTTTGGCATAGTTTCCAATAGTTACTAGTATTTTTTTGTAATTTAAAAGTGATTGAGTTTAGTTTGTTGTGGCAAGGGTTAGTTGGTGATGAATTAGAATAGCCGAAGTATTTTAGGTGAGTCTGGCATAGTTTGTTATGATTTGTACACCTTTTTTTGTAATTTTAAGATGATATTGTTTGGTTTGTTGCGCTAAGGGATAGTTGGGGGTGATTTACGGTAGCCGAAGTAATTTAGGTGATTCTGGTATAGTTTGTTATGATTTTTAGCATTTTTTCGTAATTTTAAAGTGATTGGGCTTAGTTTGTTGCTGTAAAGTGTAGTTGGGGTGATTTTTGATAGCCGAAGTAATGTAGGTTAGTTTGGCATAGTTTGCTAAGGTTAGTAGCATTTTTTTGTAATTTAAAAGTGATTGGGTTTAGTTTGTTGTGGTAAGGGTTAGTTGGTGATGATTTAGAGTAGCCGAAGTAATTTAGGTGAGTCTGGCATAGTTTGTTATGATTTGTACACCTTTTTTTGTAATTTTAAGATCATTTGGTTTGGTTTGTTGTGATAAGGGATAGTTGGGGGTGATATACGGTAGCCGAAGTAATTTAGGTGAATCAGGTATAGTTTGTTATGATTTTTAGCATTTTTTTGTAATTTTAAAGTCATTGGGCTTAGTTTGTTGCTGTAAAGTGTAGTTGGGGGTGATTTTTGATAGCCGAAGTAATTAAGGTGAGTTTGGCATAGTTTGCTATGGTTAGTAGCATTTTTTTGTAATTTAAAAGTGATTGAGTTTAGTTTGTTGTGGTAAGGGTTAGTTGGTGATGATTTGTGGTAGCCGAAGTAATTTAGGTGAGTTTGGCATAGTTTGCTATGGTTACTTGCATTTTTTTGTAATTTAAAAGTGATTGGGTTTAGTTTGTTGTGGTAAGGGTTAGTTGGTGATGATTTAGAGTAGCCGAAGTAATTTAGGTGAGTTTGGCATAGTTTGCTATGGTTACTAGCATTTTTTTTTTATTATATAGTGATTGGGTTTAGTTTGTTGTGGTAAGGGTTAGTTGGTGATGATTTATGGTAGCCGAAATAATTTAGGTGAGTTTGGCATAGTTTGCTATGGTTAGTAGCATTTTTTTGTAATTTAAAAGTGATTGGGTTTAGTTTGTTGTGGTAAGGGTTAGTTGGTGATGATTTATGGTAGCCGAAGTAATTTAGGTGAGTTTGGCATAGTTTGCTATGGTTACTAGCATTTTTTTGTAATTTAAAAGTGATTGGGTTTAGTTTGTTGTGGTAAGGGTTAGTTGGTGATGATTTAGAGTAGCCGAAGTAATTTAGGTGAGTCTGGCATAGTTTGTTATGATTTATACACCTTTTTTTGTAATTTTAAGATGATATGGTTTGGTTTGTTGTGGTAAGGGATAGTTAAGGGTGATTTACGGTGGCCGAAGTAATTTAGGTGATTCTGGTATAGTTTGTTATGATTTTTAGCATTTTTTTGTAATTTTAAAGTAATTGGGCTTTGTTTGTTGCTGTAAAGTGTAGTTGGGGGTGATTTTTGATAGCCGAAGTAATTTAGGTGAGTTTGGCATAGTTTGCTATGGTTAGTAGCATTTTTTTGTAATTTAAAAGTGATTGGGTTTTGTTAGTTGTGTTAAGGGTTAGTTGGTGATGATTTATGGTAGCCGAAGTAATTTAGGTGAGTTTGGCATAGTTTCCAATAGTTACTAGTATTTTTTTGTAATTTAAAAGTGATTGAGTTTAGTTTGTTGTGGCAAGGGTTAGTTGGTGATGAATTAGAGTAGCCGAAGTAATTTAGGTGAGTCTGGCATAGTTTGTTATGATTTGTACACCTTTTTTTGTAATTTTATGATGATATTGTTTGGTTTGTTGCGCTAAGGGATAGTTGGGGGTGATTTACGGTAGCCGAAGTAATTTAGGTGATTCTGGTATAGTTTGTTATGATTTTTAGCATTTTTACGTAATTTTAAAGTGATTGGGCTTAGTTTGTTGCTGTAAAGTGTAGTTGGGGGTGATTTTTGATAGCCGAAGTAATGTAGGTTAGTTTGGCATAGTTTGCTATGGTTAGTAGCATTTTTTTGTAATTTAAAAGTGATTGGGTTTAGTTTGTTGTGTTAAGGGTTAGTTGGTGATGATTTATGGTAGCCGAAGTAATTTAGGTGAGTTTGGCATAGTTTCCAATAGTTACTAGTATTTTTTTTATAATTTAAAAGTGATTGAGTTTAGTTTGTTGTGGCAAGGGTTAGTTGGCGATGAATTAGAGTAGCCGAAGTAATTTAGGTGAGTCTGGCATAGTTTGTTATGATTTGTACACCTTTTTTTGTAATTTTAAGATGATATTGTTTGGTTTGTTGCGCTAAGGGATAGTTGGGGGTGATTTACGGTAGCCGAAGTAATTTAGGTGATTCTGGTATAGTTTGTTATGATTTTTAGCATTTTTTCGTAATTTTGAAGTGATTGGGCTTAGTTTGTTGCTGTAAAGTGTAGTTGGGGGTGATTTTTGATAGCCGAAGTAATGTAGGTTAGTTTGGCATAGTTTGCTATGGTTAGTAGCATTTTTTTGTAATTTAAAAGTGATTGGGTTTAGTTTGTTGTGGTAAGGGTTAGTTGGTGATGATTTAGAGTAGCCGAAGTAATTTAGGTGAGTCTGGTATAGTTTGTTATGATTTTTAGCATTTTTTTGTAATTTTAAAGTGATTGGGCTTAGTTTGTTGCTGTAAAGTGTAGTTGGGGGTGATTTTTGATAGCCGAAATAATTTAGGTGAGTTTGGCATAGTTTGCTATGGTTAGTAGCATTTTTTTGTAATTTAAAAGTGATTGGGTTTAGTTTGTTGTGGTAAGGGTTAGTTGGTGATGATTTATGGTAGCCGAAGTAATTTAGGTGTGTTTTTGGCATAGTTTGCAATGGTTACTAGCATTTTTTTTGTAATTTAAAAGTGATTGGGTTTAGTTTGTTGTGGTAAGGGTTAGTTGGTGATGATTTAGAGTAGCCGAAGTAATTTAGGTGAGTCTGGCATAATTTGTTATGATTTGTACACCTTTTTTTGTAATTTTAAGATGATATGGTTTGGTTTGTTGTGGTAAGGTATAGTTGGGGGTTATTTACGGTAACCGAAGTAATTTAGGTCATTCTGGTTTAGTTTGTTATGATTTTAGCATTTTTTTGTAATTTTAAAGTGATTGGGCTTACTTTGTTGCTGTAAAGTGTAGTTGGGGGTTATTTTTGATAGCCGAAGTAATTTAGGTGAGTTTGGCATAGTTTGCTATGGTTAGTAGCATTTTTTTGTAATTTAAAAGTGATTGGGTTTAGTTTGTTGTGGTAAGGGTTAGTTGGTGATGATTTATGGTAGCCGAAATAATTTAGGTGAGTTTGGCATAGTTTGCTATGGTTAGTAGCATTTTTTTGTAATTTAAAAGTGATTGGGTTTAGTTTGTTGTGGTAAGGGTTAGTTGGTGATGATTTATGGTAGCCGAAGTAATTTAGGTGAGTTTGGCATAGTTTGCTATGGTTACTAGCATTTTTTTGTAATTTAAAAGTGATTGGGTTTAGTTTGTTGTGGTAAGGGTTAGTTGGTGATGATTTAGAGTAGCCGAAGTAATTTAGGTGAGTCTGGCATAGTTTGTTATGATTTATACACCTTTTTTTGTAATTTTAAGATGATATGGTTTGGTTTGTTGTGGTAAGGGATAGTTGGGAGTGATTTACGGTAGCCGAAGTAATTTAAGTGATTCTGGTATAGTTTGTTATGATTTTAGCATTTTTTTGTAATTTTAAAGTGATTGGGCTTACTTTGTTGCTGTAAAGTGTAGTTGGGGGTGATATTTAATAGCTGAAGTAATTTAGGTGAGTTTGGCATAGTTTGCTATGGTTAGTAGCATTTTTTTGTAATTTAAAAGTGATTGGGTTTAGTTAGTTGTGTTAAGGGTTAGTTGGTGATGATTTATGGTAGCCGAAGTAATTTAGGTGAGTTTGGCATAGTTTCCAATAGTTACTAGTATTTTTTTGTAATTTAAAAGTGATTGAGTTTAGTTTGTTGTGGCAAGGGTTAGTTGGTGATGAATTAGAGTAGCCGAAGTAATTTAGGTGAGTCTGGCATAGTTTGTTATGATTTGTACACCTTTTTTTGTAATTTTAAGATGATATTGTTTGGTTTGTTGCGCTAAGGGATAGTTGGGGGTGATTTACGGTAGCCGAAGTAATTTAGGTGTTTCTGGTATAGTTTGTTATGATTTTTAGCATTTTTTCGTAATTTTAAAGTGATTGGGCTTAGTTTGTTGCTGTAAAGTGTAGTTGGGGGTGATTTTTGATAGCCGAAGTAATGTAGGTTAGTTTGGCATAGTTTGCTATGGTTAGTAGCATTTTTTTGTAATTTAAAAGTGATTGGGTTTAGTTTGTTGTGGTAAGGGTTAGTTGGTGATGATTTATGGTAGCCGAAGTAATTTAGGTGAGTTTGGCATAGTTTGCTATGGTTACTAGCATTTTTTTGTAATTTAAAAGTGATTGGGTTTAGTTTGTTGTGGTAAGGGTTAGTTGGTGATGATTTAGAGTAGCCGAAGTAATTTAGGTGAGTCTGGCATAGTTTGTTATGATTTATACACCTTTTTTGTAATTTTAAGATGATATGGTTTGGTTTGTTGTGGTAAGGGATAGTTGGGAGTGATTTACGGTAGCCGAAGTAATTTAAGTGATTCTGGTATAGTTTGTTATGATTTTAGCATTTTTTTGTAATTTTAAAGTGATTGGGCTTACTTTGTTGCTGTAAAGTGTAGTTGGGGGTGATATTTAATAGCTGAAGTAATTTAGGTGAGTTTGGCATAGTTTGCTATGGTTAGTAGCATTTTTTTGTAATTTAAAAGTGATTGGGTTTAGTTAGTTGTGTTAAGGGTTAGTTAATGATGATTTATGGTAGCCGAAGTAATTTAGGTGAGTTTGGCATAGTTTCCAATAGTTACTAGTATTTTTTTGTAATTTAAAAGTGATTGAGTTTAGTTTGTTGTGGCAAGGGTTAGTTGGTGATGAATTAGAGTAGCCGAAGTAATTTAGGTGAGTCTGGCATAGTTTGTTATGATTTGTACACCTTTTTTTGTAATTTTAAGATGATATGGTTTGGTTTGTTGTGGTAAGGGGTAGTTGGGGGTGATTTACGGTAGCCGAATAATTTAGGTGATTCTGGTATAGTTTGTTATGATTTTTAGCATTTTTTTGTAATTTTAAAATGATTGGGCTTTGTTTGTTGCTGTAAAGTGTAGTTGGGGGTGATTTTTGATAGCCGAAGTAATTTAGGTGAGTTTGGCATAGTTTGCTATGGTTAGTAGCATTTTTTTGTAATTTAAAAGTGATTTGGTTTAGTTTGTTGTGGTAAATGTTAGTTGGTGATTTATGGTAGCCGAAGTAATTTAGGTGAGTTTGGCATAGTTTGCTATGGTTACTAGCATTTTTTTGTAATTTAAAAGTGATTGGGTTTAGTTTGTTGTGGTAAGGGTTAGTTGGTGATGATTTAGAGTAGCCGAAGTAATTTAGGTGAGTCTGGCATAGTTTGTTATGATTTATACACCTTTTTTGTAATTTTAAGATGATATGGTTTGGTTTGTTGTGGTAAGGGATAGTTGGGAGTGATTTACGGTAGCCGAAGTAATTTAAGTGATTCTGGTATAGTTTGTTATGATTTTAGCATTTTTTTGTAATTTTAAAGTGATTGGGCTTACTTTGTTGCTGTAAAGTGTAGTTGGGGGTGATATTTAATAGCTGAAGTAATTTAGGTGAGTTTGGCATAGTTTGCTATGGTTAGTAGCATTTTTTTGTAATTTAAAAGTGATTGGGTTTAGTTAGTTGTGTTAAGGGTTAGTTAATGATGATTTATGGTAGCCGAAGTAATTTAGGTGAGTTTGGCATAGTTTCCAATAGTTACTAGTATTTTTTTGTAATTTAAAAGTGATTGAGTTTAGTTTGTTGTGGCAAGGGTTAGTTGGTGATGAATTAGAGTAGCCGAAGTAATTTAGGTGAGTCTGGCATAGTTTGTTATGATTTGTACACCTTTTTTTGTAATTTTAAGATGATATGGTTTGGTTTGTTGTGGTAAGGGGTAGTTGGGGGTGATTTACGGTAGCCGAATAATTTAGGTGATTCTGGTATAGTTTGTTATGATTTTTAGCATTTTTTTGTAATTTTAAAATGATTGGGCTTTGTTTGTTGCTGTAAAGTGTAGTTGGGGGTGATTTTTGATAGCCGAAGTAATTTAGGTGAGTTTGGCATAGTTTGCTATGGTTAGTAGCATTTTTTTGTAATTTAAAAGTGATTTGGTTTAGTTTGTTGTGGTAAATGTTAGTTGGTGATTTATGGTAGCCGAAGTAATTTAGGTGAGTTTGGCATAGTTTGCTATGGTTACTAGCATTTTTTTGTAATTTAAAAGTGATTGGGTTTAGTTTGTTGTGGTAAGGGTTAGTTGGTGGTGATTTAGAGTAGGCGAAGTAATTTAGGTGAGTCTGGCATAGTTTGTTATGATTTGTACACCTTTTTTTGTAATTTTAAGATGATATGGTTTGGTTTGTTGTGGTAAGGGGTAGTTGGGGGTGATTTACGGTAGCCGAATAATTTAGGTGATTCTGGTATAGTTTGTTATGATTTTTAGCATTTTTTTGTAATTTTAAAATGATTGGGCTTTGTTTGTTGCTGTAAAGTGTAGTTGGGGGTGATTTTTGATAGCCGAAGTAATTTAGGTGAGTTTGGCATAGTTTGCTAAGGTTAGTAGCATTTTTTTGTAATTTAAAAGTGATTGGGTTTAGTTTGTTGTGGTAAGGGTTAGTTGGTGATGATTTATGGAAGCCGAAGTAATTTAGGTGAGTTTGACATAGTTTGTTATGATTTGTACACCTTTTTTTGTAATTTTAAGATGATATGGTTTGTTGTGGTAAGGGATAGTTGGGGGTGATTTACGGTAGCCGAAGTAATTTAGGTGATTATGGTATAGTTTGTTATGATTTTTAGCATTTTTTTGTAATTTTAAAGTGATTAGGCTTAGTTTGTTGCTGTAAAGTGTAGTTGGGGGTGATTTTTGATAGCCGAAGTAATTTAGGTGTGTTTGGCATAGTTTGCTATGGTTAGTAGCATTTTTTTAAATTTAAAAGTGATTGGGTTTAGTTTGTTGTGGTAAGGGTTAGTTGGTGATGATTTAGAGTAGCCGAAATAATTTAGGTGAGTCTGGCATAGTTTGTTATGATTTGTACATCTTTTTTTGTAATTTTAAGATGATATGGTTTGGTTTGTTGTGGTAAGGGATAGTTGGGGGTGATTTCGGGTAGCCGAAGTAATTTAGGTGATTCTGGTATAGTTTGTTATGATTTTTAGCATTTTTTTGTAATTTTAAAGTGATTGGGCTTAGTTTGTTGCGGTAAAGTGTAGTTGGGGGTGATTTTTGATAGCCGAAGTAATTTAGGTGAGTTTGGCATAGTTTGCTATGGTTAGTAGCATTTTTTTGTAATTTAAAAGTGATTGGTTTTAGTTTGTTGTGGTAAGGGTTAGTTGGTGATGATTTAGAGTAGCCGAAGTAATTTAGGTGAGTCTGGCATAGTTTGTTATGATTTGTACACCTTTTTTTGTAATTTTAAGATGATATGGTTTGGTTTGTTGTGGTAAGGGATAGTTGGAGGTGATTTACGGTAGCCGAAGTAATTTAGGTGATTCTGGTATAGTTTGTTATGATTTTTAGCATTTTTTTGTAAATTTAAAGTGATTGGGCTTAGTTTGTTGCTATAAAGTGTAGTTGGTGGTGATTTTTGATAGCCGAAGTAATTTAGGTGAGTTTGGCATAGTTTGCTATGGTTAGTAGCATTTTTTTGTAATTTAAAAGTGATTGGGTTTAGTTTGTTGTGGTAAGGGTTAGTTGGTGTTGATTTAGAGTAGCCGAAGTAATTTAGGTGAGTCTGGCATAGTTTGTTATGATTTGTACACCTTTTTTTGTAATTTTAAGATGATATGGTTTGGTTTGTTGTGGTAAGGGATAGTTGGGGGTGATTTACGGTAACCGAAGTAATTTAGGTGATTCTGGTATAGTTTGTTATGATTTTTAGCATTTTTTTGTAATTTTAAAGTGATTGGGCTTAGTTTGTTGCTGTAAAGTGTAGTTGGGGGTGATTTTTAATAGCCGAAATAATTTAGGTGAGTTTGGCATAGTTTGCTATGGTTAGTAGCATTTTTTTGTAATTTAAAAGTGATTGGGTTTAGTTTGTTGTGGTAAGGGTTAGTTGGTGATGATTTATGGTAGCCGAAGTAATTTAGGTGTGTTTTTGGCATAGTTTGCAATGGTTACTAGCATTTTTTTTGTAATTTAAAAGTGATTGGGTTTAGTTTGTTGTGGTAAGGGTTAGTTGGTCATGATTTAGAGTAGCCGAAGTAATTTAGGTGAGTCTGGCATAATTTGTTATGATTTGTACACCTTTTTTTGTAAATTTAAGATGATATGGTTTGGTTTGTTGTGGTAAGGTATAGTCGGGGGTTATTTACGGTAACCGAAGTAATTTAGGTCATTCTGGTTTAGTTTGTTATGATTTTAGCATTTTTTTGTAATTTTAAAGTGATTGGGCTTACTTTGTTGCTGTAAAGTGTAGTTGGGGGTTATTTTTGATAGCCGAAGTAATTTAGGTGAGTTTGGCATAGTTTGCTATGGTTAGTAGCATTTTTTTGTAATTTAAAAGTGATTGGGTTTAGTTTGTTGTGGTAAGGGTTAGTTGGTGATGATTTATGGTAGCCGAAATAATTTAGGTGAGTTTGGCATAGTTTGCTATGGTTAGTAGCATTTTTTTGTAATTTAAAAGTGATTGGGTTTAGTTTGTTGTGGTAAGGGTTAGTTGGTGATGATTTATGGTAGCCGAAGTAATTTAGGTGAGTTTGGCATAGTTTGCTATGGTTACTAGCATTTTTTTGTAATTTAAAAGTGATTGGGTTTAGTTTGTTGTGATAAGGGTTAGTTGGTGATGATTTAGAGTAGCCGAAGTAATTTAGGTGAGTCTGGCATAGTTTGTTATGATTTATACACCTTTTTTTGTAATTTTAAGATGATATGGTTTGGTTTGTTGTGGTAAGGGATAGTTGGGAGTGATTTACGGTAGCCGAAGTAATTTAAGTGATTCTGGTATAGTTTGTTATGATTTTAGCATTTTTTTGTAATTTTAAAGTGATTGGGCTTACTTTGTTGCTGTAAAGTGTAGTTGGGGGTGATATTTAATAGCTGAAGTAATTTAGGTGAGTTTGGCATAGTTTGCTATGGTTAGTAGCATTTTTTTGTAATTTAAAAGTGATTGGGTTTAGTTAGTTGTGTTAAGGGTTAGTTGGTGATGATTTATGGTAGCCGAAGTAATTTAGGTGAGTTTGGCATAGTTTCCAATAGTTACTAGTATTTTTTTGTAATTTAAAAGTGATTGAGTTTAGTTTGTTGTGGCAAGGGTTAGTTGGTGATGAATTAGAGTAGCCGAAGTAATTTAGGTGAGTCTGGCATAGTTTGTTATGATTTGTACACCTTTTTTTGTAATTTTAAGATGATATTGTTTGGTTTGTTGCGCTAAGGGATAGTTGGGGGTGATTTACGGTAGCCGAAGTAATTTAGGTGTTTCTGGTATAGTTTGTTATGATTTTTAGCATTTTTTCGTAATTTTAAAGTGATTGGGCTTAGTTTGTTGCTGTAAAGTGTAGTTGGGGGTGATTTTTGATAGCCGAAGTAATGTAGGTTAGTTTGGCATAGTTTGCTATGGTTAGTAGCATTTTTTTGTAATTTAAAAGTGATTTGGTTTAGTTTGTTGTGGTAAATGTTAGTTGGTGATTTATGGTAGCCGAAGTAATTTAGGTGAGTTTGGCATAGTTTGCTATGGTTACTAGCATTTTTTTGTAATTTAAAAGTGATTGGGTTTAGTTTGTTGTGGTAAGGGTTAGTTGGTGGTGATTTAGAGTAGGCGAAGTAATTTAGGTGAGTCTGGCATAGTTTGTTATGATTTGTACACCTTTTTTTGTAATTTTAAGATGATATGGTTTGGTTTGTTGTGGTAAGGGGTAGTTGGGGGTGATTTACGGTAGCCGAATAATTTAGGTGATTCTGGTATAGTTTGTTATGATTTTTAGCATTTTTTTGTAATTTTAAAATGATTGGGCTTTGTTTGTTGCTGTAAAGTGTAGTTGGGGGTGATTTTTGATAGCCGAAGTAATTTAGGTGAGTTTGGCATAGTTTGCTATGGTTAGTAGCATTTTTTTGTAATTTAAAAGTGATTTGGTTTAGTTTGTTGTGGTAAATGTTAGTTGGTGATTTATGGTAGCCGAAGTAATTTAGGTGAGTTTGGCATAGTTTGCTATGGTTACTAGCATTTTTTTGTAATTTAAAAGTGATTGGGTTTAGTTTGTTGTGGTAAGGGTTAGTTGGTGGTGATTTAGAGTAGGCGAAGTAATTTAGGTGAGTCTGGCATAGTTTGTTATGATTTGACCACCTTTTTTTGTAATTTTAAGATGATATGGTTTGGTTTGTTGTGGTAAGGGGTAGTTGGGGGTGATTTACGGTAGCCGAATAATTTAGGTGATTCTGGTATAGTTTGTTATGATTTTTAGCATTTTTTTGTAATTTTAAAATGATTGGGCTTTGTTTGTTGCTGTAAAGTGTAGTTGGGGGTGATTTTTGATAGCCGAAGTAATTTAGGTGAGTTTGGCATAGTTTGCTAAGGTTAGTAGCATTTTTTTGTAATTTAAAAGTGATTGGGTTTAGTTTGTTGTGGTAAGGGTTAGTTGGTGATGATTTATGGAAGCCGAAGTAATTTAGGTGAGTTTGACATAGTTTGTTATGATTTGTACACCTTTTTTTGTAATTTTAAGATGATATGCTTTGTTGTGGTAAGGGATAGTTGGGGGTGATTTACGGTAGCCGAAGTAATTTAGGTGATTATGGTATAGTTTGTTATGATTTTTAGCATTTTTTTGTAATTTTAAAGTGATTGGGCTTAGTTTGTTGCTGTAAAGTGTAGTTGGGGGTGATTTTTGATAGCCGAAGTAATTTAGGTGTGTTTGGCATAGTTTGCTATGGTTAGTAGCATTTTTTTAAATTTAAAAGTGATTGGGTTTAGTTTGTTGTGGTAAGGGTTAGTTGGTGATGATTTAGAGTAGCCGAAATAATTTAGGTGAGTCTGGCATAGTTTGTTATGATTTGTACACCTTTTTTTGTAATTTTAAGATGATATGGTTTGGTTTGTTGTGGTAAGGGATAGTTGGGGGTGATTTCGGGTAGCCGAAGTAATTTAGGTGATTCTGGTATAGTTTGTTATGATTTTTAGCATTTTTTTGTAATTTTAAAGTGATTGGGCTTAGTTTGTTGCGGTAAAGTGTAGTTGGGGGTGATTTTTGATAGCCGAAGTAATTTAGGTGAGTTTGGCATAGTTTGCTATGGTTAGTAGCATTTTTTTGTAATTTAAAAGTGATTGGTTTTAGTTTGTTGTGGTAAGGGTTAGTTGGTGATGATTTAGAGTAGCCGAAGTAATTTAGGTGAGTCTGGCATAGTTTGTTATGATTTGTACACCTTTTTTTGTAATTTTAAGATGATATGGTTTGGTTTGTTGTGGTAAGGGATAGTTGGAGGTGATTTACGGTAGCCGAAGTAATTTAGGTGATTCTGGTATAGTTTGTTATGATTTTTAGCATTTTTTTGTAAATTTAAAGTGATTGGGCTTAGTTTGTTGCTATAAAGTGTAGTTGGTGGTGATTTTTGATAGCCGAAGTAATTTAGGTGAGTTTGGCATAGTTTGCTATGGTTAGTAGCATTTTTTTGTAATTTAAAAGTGATTGGGTTTAGTTTGTTGTGGTAAGGGTTAGTTGGTGTTGATTTAGAGTAGCCGAAGTAATTTAGGTGAGTCTGGCATAGTTTGTTATGATTTGTACACCTTTTTTTGTAATTTTAAGATGATATGGTTTGGTTTGTTGTGGTAAGGGATAGTTGGGGGTGACTTACGGTAACCGAAGTAATTTAGGTGATTCTGGTATAGTTTGTTATGATTTTTAGCATTTTTTTGTAATTTTAAAGTGATTGGGCTTAGTTTGTTGCTGTAAAGTGTAGTTGGGGGTGATTTTTAATAGCCGAAATAATTTAGGTGAGTTTGGCATAGTTTGCTATGGTTAGTAGCATTTTTTGGTAATTTAAAGTGATTGGGTTTAGTTTGTTGTGGTAAGGGTTAGTTGGTGTTGATTTATGGTAGCCGAAGTAATTTAGGTGAGTTTGGCATAGTTTGCTATGGTTACTTGCATTTTTTTGTAATTTAAAAGTGATTGGGTTTAGTTTGTTGTGGTAAGGGTTAGTTGGTGATGATTTAGAGTAGCCGAAGTAATTTTGGTGAGTCTGACATAGTTTGTTATGATATGTACAACTTTTTTTGTAATTTTAAGATGATATGGTTTGGTTTGTTGTGGTAAGGGATAGTTGGTGGTGATTTACGGTAGCCGAAGTAATTTAGGTGATTCTGGTATAGTTTGTTATGATTTTTAGCATTTTTTTGTAATTTTAAAGTGATTGGGCTTAGTTTGTTGCTGTAAAGTGTAGTTGGGGGTGATTTACGGTAGCCGAAGTAATTTAGGTGATTCTGGTATAGTTTGTTATGACTTTTAGCATTTTTTTGTACTTTTAAAGTGATTGGGCTTAGTTTGTTACTGTAAAGTGTAGTTGGAGGTGATTTTTGATAGCCGAAGTAATTTAGGTGAGTTTGGAATAGTTTGCTATGGTTAGTAGCATTTTTTGGTAATTTAAAAGTGATTGGGTTTAGTTTGTTGTGGTAAGGGTTAGTTGGTGATGATTTATGGTAGCCCAAGTAATTTAGGTAAATTTGGCATAGTTTGCTATGGTTACTAGCATTTTTTTGTAATTTAAAAGTGATTGGGTTTAGTTTGTTATGGTAAGGGTTAGTTGGTGATGATTTAGAGTAGCCGAAGTAATTTAGGTGATTCTGGTATAGTTTGTTATGATTTTTAGCATTTTTTTGTAATTTTAAAGTGATTGGGCTTGGTTTGTTGCTGTAAAGTGTAGTTGGGAGTGATTTCTGATAGCCGAAGTAATTTAGGTTAGTTTGGCATAGTTTGTTATGGTTAGTAGCATTTTTTAGTAATTTAAAAGTGATTGGGTTTAGTTTGTTGTGGTAAGGGTTAGTTGGTAATGATTTATGGTAGCCGAAGTAATTTAGGTGTGTTTTTGGCATAGTTTGCTATGGTTACTAGCATTTTTTTTGTAATTTAAAAGTGATTGGGTTTAGTTTGTTGTGGTAAGGGTTAGTTGGTGATGATTTAGAGTAGCCGAAGTAATTTAGGTGAGTCTGGCATAGTTTGTTATGATTTGTACACCTTTTTTTGTAATTTTAAGATGATATGGTTTGGTTTGTTGTGGTAAGAGATAGTTGGGGGTGATTTACGGTAGCCGAAGTAATTTAGGTGATTCTGGTATAGTTTGTTATGATTTTTAGCATTTTTTTGTAAATTTAAAGTGATTGGGCTTAGTTTGTTGCTGTAAAGTGTAGTTGGGGGTGATTTTTGATAGCCGAAGTAATTTAGGTGAGTTTGGCATAGTTTGCTATGGTTAGTTGCATTTTTTTGTAATTTAAAGTGATTGGGTTTAGTTTGTTGTGGTAAGTGTTAGTTGGTGATGATTTATGGTAGCCGAAATAATTTAGGTGAGTTTGGCATAGATTGCTATGGTTACTAGCATTTTTTTGTAATTTAAAAGTGATTGGGTTTAGTTTGTTGTGGTAAGGGTTAGTTGGTGATGATTTAGAGTAGCCGAAGTAATTTAGGTGAGACTGGCATAGTTTGTTATGATTTGTACACCTTTTTTGGTAATTTTAAGATGATATGGTTTGGTTTGTTGTGGTAAGGGATAGTTGGGGGTGTTTTACGATAGCCGAAGTAGTTTAGGTGATTCTGGTATAGTTTGTTATGATTTTTAGCATTTTTTTGTAATTTTAAAGTGATTGGGCTTAGTTTGTTGCTGTAAAGTGTAGTTGGGGGTGATTTTTGATGTCCGAAGTAATTTAGGTGAGTTTGGCATAGTTTGCCATGGTTACTAGCATTTTTTTGTAATTTAAAAATGATTGGGTTTAGTTTGTTGTGGTAAGGGTTAGTTGGTTATGATTTAGAGTAGCCGAAGTAATTTAGGTGAGTCTGGCATAGTTTGTTATGATTTGTACACCTTTTTTTGTAATTTTAAGATGATATGGTTTGGTTTGTTCTGGTAAGGGATAGTTGGGGGTGATTTACGGTAGCCGAAGTAATTTAGGTGATTCTGGTATAGTTTGTTATGATTTTTAGCATTTTTTTGTAATTTTAAAGTGATTGGGCTTAGTTTGTTGCTGTAAAGTGTAGTTGGGGGTGATTTTTGATAGCCGAAGTAATTTAGGTGAGTTTGGCATAGTTTGCTATGGTTAGTAGCATTTTTTTGTAATATAAAATTGATTGGGTTTAGTTTGTTGTGGTAAGGGTTAGTTGGTGATGATTTATGGTAGCCGAAGTAATTTAGGTGAGTTTGGCATAGTTTGAAATGGTTACAAGCATTTTTTTGTAATTTAAAAGTGATTGGGTTTAGTGTGTTGTGGTAAGGGTTAGTTGGTGATGATTTATGGTAGCCGAAGTAATTTATGTGAGTTTGGCATAGATTGCTATGGTTACTAGCATTTTTTTGTAATTTAAAAGTGATTGGGTTTAGTTTGTTGTGGTAAGGGTTAGTTGGTGATGATTTAGAGTAGCCGAAGTAATTTAGGTGAGTCTGGCATAGTTTGTTATGATTTGTACACCTTTTTTTGTAATTTTAAGATGATATGGTTTGGTTTGTTGTGGTAAGAGATAGTTGGGGGTGATTTACGGTAGCCGAAGTAATTTAGGTGATTCTGGTATAGTTTGTTATGATTTTTAGCATTTTTTTGTAAATTTAAAGTGATTGGGCTTAGTTTGTTGCTGTAAAGTGTAGTTGGGGGTGATTTTTGATAGCCGAAGTAATTTAGGTGAGTTTGGCATAGTTTGCTATGGTTAGTTGCATTTTTTTGTAATTTAAAGTGATTGGGTTTAGTTTGTTGTGGTAAGTGTTAGTTGGTGATGATTTATGGTAGCCGAAATAATTTAGGTGAGTTTGGCATAGATTGCTATGGTTACTAGCATTTTTTTGTAATTTAAAAGTGATTGGGTTTAGTTTGTTGTGGTAAGGGTTAGTTGGTGATGATTTAGAGTAGCCGAAGTAATTTAGGTGAGTCTGGCATAGTTTGTTATGATTTGTACACCTTTTTTGGTAATTTTAAGATGATATGGTTTGGTTTGTTGTGGTAAGGGATAGTTGGGGGTGTTTTACGATAGCCGAAGTAATTTAGGTGATTCTGGTATAGTTTGTTATGATTTTTAGCATTTTTTTGTAATTTTAAAGTGATTGGGCTTAGTTTGTTGCTGTAAAGTGTAGTTGGGGGTGATTTTTGATGTCCGAAGTAATTTAGGTGAGTTTGGCATAGTTTGCCATGGTTACTAGCATTTTTTTGTAATTTAAAAATGATTGGGTTTAGTTTGTTGTGGTAAGGGTTAGTTGGTTATGATTTAGAGTAGCCGAAGTAATTTAGGTGAGTCTGGCATAGTTTGTTATGATTTGTACACCTTTTTTTGTAATTTTAAGATGATATGGTTTGGTTTGTTCTGGTAAGGGATAGTTGGGGGTGATTTACGGTAGCCGAAGTAATTTAGGTGATTCTGGTATAGTTTGTTATGATTTTTAGCATTTTTTTGTAATTTTAAAGTGATTGGGCTTAGTTTGTTGCTGTAAAGTGTAGTTGGGGGTGATTTTTGATAGCCGAAGTAATTTAGGTGAGTTTGGCATAGTTTGCTATGGTTAGTAGCATTTTTTTGTAATATAAAATTGATTGGGTTTAGTTTGTTGTGGTAAGGGTTAGCTGGTGATGATTTATGGTAGCCGAAGTAATTTAGGTGAGTTTGGCATAGTTTGAAATGGTTACAAGCATTTTTTTGTAATTTAAAAGTGATTGGGTTTAGTGTGTTGTGGTAAGGGTTAGTTGGTGATGATTTATGGTAGCCGAAGTAATTTATGTGAGTTTGGCATAGATTGCTATGGTTACTAGCATTTTTTTGTAATTTAAAAGTGATTGGGTTTAGTTTGTTGTGGTAAGGGTTAGTTGGTGATGATTTAGAGTAGCCGAAGTAATTTAGGTGAGTCTGGCATAGTTTGTTATGATTTGTACACCTTTTTTAGTAATTTTAAGATGATATGGTTTGGTTTGTTGTGGTAAGAGATAGTTGGGGGTGATTTACGGTAGCCGAAGTAATTTAGGTGATTCTGGTATAGTTTGTTATGATTTTTAGCATTTTTTTGTAAATTTAAAGTGATTGGGCTTAGTTTGTTGCTGTAAAGTGTAGTTGGGGGTGATTTTTGATAGCCGAAGTAATTTAGGTGAGTTTGGCATAGTTTGCTATGGTTAGTTGCATTTTTTTGTAATTTAAAGTGATTGGGTTTAGTTTGTTGTGGTAAGTGTTAGTTGGTGATGATTTATGGTAGCCGAAATAATTTAGGTGAGTTTGGCATAGATTGCTATGGTTACTAGCATTTTTTTGTAATTTAAAAGTGATTGGGTTTAGTTTGTTGTGGTAAGGGTTAGTTGGTGATGATTTAGAGTAGCCGAAGTAATTTAGGTGAGTCTGGCATAGTTTGTTATGATTTGTACACCTTTTTTGGTAATTTTAAGATGATATGGTTTGGTTTGTTGTGGTAAGGGATAGTTGGGGGTGTTTTACGATAGCCGAAGTAATTTAGGTGATTCTGGTATAGTTTGTTATGATTTTTAGCATTTTTTTGTAATTTTAAAGTGATTGGGCTTAGTTTGTTGCTGTAAAGTGTAGTTGGGGGTGATTTTTGATGTCCGAAGTAATTTAGGTGAGTTTGGCATAGTTTGCCATGGTTACTAGCATTTTTTTGTAATTTAAAAATGATTGGGTTTAGTTTGTTGTGGTAAGGGTTAGTTGGTTATGATTTAGAGTAGCCGAAGTAATTTAGGTGAGTCTGGCATAGTTTGTTATGATTTGTACACCTTTTTTTGTAATTTTAAGATGATATGGTTTGGTTTGTTCTGGTAAGGGATAGTTGGGGGTGATTTACGGTAGCCGAAGTAATTTAGGTGATTCTGGTATAGTTTGTTATGATTTTTAGCATTTTTTTGTAATTTTAAAGTGATTGGGCTTAGTTTGTTGCTGTAAAGTGTAGTTGGGGGTGATTTTTGATAGCCGAAGTAATTTAGGTGAGTTTGGCATAGTTTGCTATGGTTAGTAGCATTTTTTTGTAATATAAAATTGATTGGGTTTAGTTTGTTGTGGTAAGGGTTAGCTGGTGATGATTTATGGTAGCCGAAGTAATTTAGGTGAGTTTGGCATAGTTTGAAATGGTTACAAGCATTTTTTTGTAATTTGAAAGTGATTGGGTTTAGTGTGTTGTGGTAAGGGTTAGTTGGTGATGATTTATGGTAGCCGAAGTAATTTATGTGAGTTTGGCATAGATTGCTATGGTTACTAGCATTTTTTTGTAATTTAAAAGTGATTGGGTTTAGTTTGTTGTGGTAAGGGTTAGTTGGTGATGATTTAGAGTAGCCGAAGTAATTTAGGTGAGTCTGGCATAGTTTGTTATGATTTGTACACCTTTTTTAGTAATTTTAAGATGATATGGTTTGGTTTGTTGTGGTAAGAGATAGTTGGGGGTGATTTACGGTAGCCGAAGTAATTTAGGTGATTCTGGTATAGTTTGTTATGATTTTTAGCATTTTTTTGTAAATTTAAAGTGATTGGGCTTAGTTTGTTGCTGTAAAGTGTAGTTGGGGGTGATTTTTGATAGCCGAAGTAATTTAGGTGAGTTTGGCATAGTTTGCTATGGTTAGTTGCATTTTTTTGTAATTTAAAGTGATTGGGTTTAGTTTGTTGTGGTAAGTGTTAGTTGGTGATGATTTATGGTAGCCGAAATAATTTAGGTGAGTTTGGCATAGATTGCTATGGTTACTAGCATTTTTTTGTAATTTAAAAGTGATTGGGTTTAGTTTGTTGTGGTAAGGGTTAGTTGGTGATGATTTAGAGTAGCCGAAGTAATTTAGGTGAGTCTGGCATAGTTTGTTATGATTTGTACACCTTTTTTGGTAATTTTAAGATGATATGGTTTGGTTTGTTGTGGTAAGGGATAGTTGGGGGTGTTTTACGATAGCCGAAGTAATTTAGGTGATTCTGGTATAGTTTGTTATGATTTTTAGCATTTTTTTGTAATTTTAAAGTGATTGGGCTTAGTTTGTTGCTGTAAAGTGTAGTTGGGGGTGATTTTTGATGTCCGAAGTAATTTAGGTGAGTTTGGCATAGTTTGCTATGGTTAGTTGCATTTTTTTGTAATTTAAAAGTGATTGGGTTTAGTTTGTTGTGGTAAGTGTTAGTTAGTGATGATTTATGGTAGCCGAAGTAATTTAGGTGAGTTTGGCATCGATTGCTATGGTTACTAGCATTTTTTTGTAATTTAAAAGTGATTGGGTTTAGTTTGTTGGGTAAGGGTTAGTTGGTGATGATTTAGAGTAGCCGAAGTAATTTAGGTGAGTCTGGCATAGTTTGTTATGATTTGTACACCTTTTTTGGTAATTTTAAGATGATATGGTTTGGTTTGTTGTGGTAAGGGATAGTTGGGGGTGATTTACGATAGCCGAAGTAATTTAGGTGATTCTGGTATAGTTTGTTATGATTTTTAGCATTTTTTTGTAATTTTAAAGTGATTGGGCTTAGTTTGTTGCTGTAAAGTGTAGTTGGGGGTGATTTTTAATAGCTGAAGTAATTTAGGTGAGTTTTGCATATTTTGCTATTTTTAGTAGCATTTTTTTGTAATTTAAAAGTGATTGGGTTTAGTTTGTTGTGGTAAAGGGTTAGTTGGTGATGATTTATGGTAGCCGAAGGAATTTAGGTGAGTTTGGCATAGTTTGCTATGGTTACTAGCATTTTTTTGAATTTAAAAGTGATTGGGTTTAGTTTGTTGTGGTAAGGGTTAGTTGGTGATGATTTAGAGTAGCCGAAGTAATTTAGGTGAGTCTGGCATAGTTTGTTATGATTTGTACACCTTTTTTTGTAATTTTAAGATGATATGGTTTGGCTTGTTGTGGTAAGGTATAGTTGGGGGTGATTTACGGTAGCCGAAGTAATTTAGGTGATTCTGGTATTGTTTGTTATGATTTTTAGCATTTTTTTTTTAATTTTAAAGTGATTGGGCTTAGTTTGTTGCTGTAAAGTGTAGTTGGGGGTGACTGTTGATAGCCGAAGTAATTTAGGTAAGTTTGGCATAGTTTGCTATGGTTAGTAGCATTTTTTTGTAATATAAAATTGATTGGGTTTAGTTTGTTGTGGTAAGGGTTAGTTGGTGATGATTTATGGTAGCCGAAGTAATTTAGGTGAGTTTGGCATAGTTTGAAATGGTTACTAGCATTTTTTTGTAATTTAAAAGTGATTGGGTTTAGTGTGTTGTGGTAAGGGTTAGTTGGTGATGATTTATGGTAGCCGAAGTAATTTAGGTGAGTTTGGCATAGATTGCTATGGTGACTAGCATTTTTTTGTAATTTAAAAGTGATTGGGTTTAGTTTGTTGTGGTAAGGGTTAGTTGGTGATGATTTAGAGTAGCCGAAGTAATTTAGGTGAGTCTGGCATAGTTTGTTATGATTTGTACACCTTTTTTTGTAATTTTAAGATGATATGGTTTGGTTTGTTGTGGTAAGGGATAGTTGGGGGTGATTTACGGTAGCCGAAGTAATTTAGGTGATTCTGGTATAGTTTGTTATAATTTTTAGCATTTTTTTGTAAATTTAAAGTGATTGGGCTTAGTTTGTTGCTGTAAAGTGTAGTTGGGGGTGATTTTTGATAGCCGAAGTAATTTAGGTGAGTTTGGCATAGTTTGCTATGGTTAGTAGCATTTTTTTGTAATTTAAAAGTGATTGGGTTTAGTTTGTTGTGGTAATTATGAGTTTGGCATAGTTTGCTATGGTGACTAGCATTTTTTTGTAATTTAAAAGTGATTGGGTTTAGTTTGTTGTGGTAAGGGTTAGTTGGTGATGATTTAGAGTAGCCGAAGTAATTTAGGTGAGTCTGGCATAGTTTGTTATGATTTGTACACCTTTTTTTGTAATTTTAAGATGATATGGTTTGGTTTGTTGTGGTAAGGGATAGTTGGGGGTGATTTACGGTAGCCGAAGTAATTTAGGTGATTCTGGTATAGTTTGTTATAATTTTTAGCATTTTTTTGTAAATTTAAAGTGATTGGGCTTAGTTTGTTGATGTAAAGTGTAGTTGGGGGTGATTTTTGATAGCCGAAGTAATTTAGGTGAGTTTGGCATAGTTTGTTATGGTTAGTAGCATTTTTTTGTAATTTAAAAGTGATTGGGTTTAGTTTGTTGTGGTAATTATGAGTTTGGCATAGTTTGCTATGGTTAGTAGCATTTTTTTGTAATTTAAAATTGATTGGGTTTAGTTTGTTGTGGTAAGGGTTAGTTGGTGATGATTTATGGTAGCCGAAGTAATTTAGGTGAGTTTGGCATAGTTTGAAATGGTTACTAGCATTTTTTTGTAATTTAAAAGTGATTGGGTTTAGTTTGTTGTGGTAAGGGTTAGTTGGTGATGATTTATGGTAGCCGAAGTAATTTAGGTGAGTTTGGCATAGATTGCTATGGTTACTAGCATTTTTTTGTAATTTAAAAGTGATTGGGTTTAGTTTGTTGTGGTAAGGGTTAGTTGGTGATGATTTAGAGTAGCCGAAGTAATTTAGGTGAGTCTGGCATAGTTTGTTATGATTTGTACACCTTTTTTTGTAATTTTAAGATGATATGGTGTGGTTTGTTGTGGTAAGGGATAGTTGGGGGTGATTTACGGTAGCCGAAGTAATTTAGGTGATTCCGGTATAGATTGTTATGATTTTTAGCATTTTTTTGTAAATTTAAAGTGATTGGGCTTAGTTTGTTGCTGTAAAGTGTAGTTGGGGGTGATTTTTGATAGCCGAAATAATTTAGGTGAGTTTGGCATAGTTTGCTATGGTTAGTTGCATTTTTTTGTAATTTAAAAGTGATTGGGTTTAGTTTGTTGTGGTAAGTGTTAGTTAGTGATGATTTATGGTAGCCGAAGTAATTTAGGTGAGTTTGGCATCGATTGCTATGGTTACTAGCATTTTTTTGTAATTTAAAAGTGATTGGGTTTAGTTTGTTGGGTAAGGGTTAGTTGGTGATGATTTAGAGTAGCCGAAGTAATTTAGGTGAGTCTGGCATAGTTTGTTATGATTTGTACACCTTTTTTGGTAATTTTAAGATGATATGGTTTGGTTTGTTGTGGTAAGGGATAGTTGGGGGTGATTTACGATAGCCGAAGTAATTTAGGTGATTCTGGTATAGTTTGTTATGATTTTTAGCATTTTTTTGTAATTTTAAAGTGATTGGGCTTAGTTTGATGCTGTAAAGTGTAGTTGGGGGTGATTTTTAATAGCTGAAGTAATTTAGGTGAGTTTTGCATAGTTTGCTATTTTTAGTAGCATTTTTTTGTAATTTAAAAATGATTGGGTTTAGTTTGTTGTGGTAAAGGGTTAGTTGGTGATGATTTATGGTAGCCGAAGGAATTTAGGTGAGTTTGGCATAGTTTGCTAGGGTTACTAGCATTTTTTTGAATTTAAAAGTGATTGGGTTTAGTTTGTTGTGGCAAGGGTTAGTTGGTGATGATTTAGAGTAGCCGAAGTAATTTAGGTGAGTCTGGCATAGTTTGTTATGATTTGTACACCTTTTTTTGTAATTTTAAGATGATATGGTTTGGCTTGTTGTGGTAAGGTATAGTTGGGGGTGATTTACGGTAGCCGAAGTAATTTAGGTGATTCTGGTATTGTTTGTTATGATTTTTAGCAGTTTTTTTTTAATTTTAAAGTGATTGGGCTTAGTTTGTTGCTGTAAAGTGTAGTTGGGGGTGATTGTTGATAGCCGAAGTAATTTAGGTAAGTTTGGCATAGTTTGCTATGGTTAGTAGCATTTTTTTGTAATTTAGTAGTGATTGGGTTTAGTTTGTTGTGCTAAGGGTTAGTTGGTGATGATTTAGAGTAGCCGAAGTAATTTAGGTGAGTCTGGCATAGTTTGTTATGATTTGTACACCTTTTTTTGTAATTTTAAGATGATATGGTTTGGTTTGTTGTGGTAAGGGATAGTTGGGGGTGATTTACGGTAGCCGAAGTAATTTAGGTGATTCTGGTATAGTTTGTTATGATTTTTAGCATTTTTTTGTAAATTTAAAGTGATTGGGATAAGTTTGTTGCTGTAAAGTGTAGTTGGGGGTGATTTTTGATAGCCGAAGTAATTTAGGTGAGTTTGGCATAGTTTGCCATGGTTACTAGCATTTTTTTGTAATTTAAAAATGATTGGGTTTAGTTTGTTGTGGTAAGGGTTAGTTGGTTATGATTTAGAGTAGCCGAAGTAATTTAGGTGAGTCTGGCATAGTTTGTTATGATTTGTACACCTTTTTTTGTAATTTTAAGATGATATGGTTTGGTTTGTTGTGGTAAGGGATAGTTGGGGGTGATTTACGGTAGCCGAAGTAATTTAGGTGATTCTGGTATAGTTTGTTATGATTTTTAGCATTTTTTTGTAATTTTAAAGTGATTGGGCTTAGTTTGTTGCTGTAAAGTGTAGTTGGGGGTGATTTTTGATAGCCGAAGTAATTTAGGTGAGTTTGCTATGGTTAGTAGCATTTTTTTGTAATATAAAATTGATTGGGTTTAGTTTGTTGTGGTAAGGGTTAGTTGGTGATGATTTATGGTAGCCGAAGTAATTTAGGTGAGTTTGGCATAGTTTGAAATGGTTACTAGCATTTTTTTGTAATTTAAAAGTGATTGGGTTTAGTGTGTTGTGGTAAGGGTTAGTTGGTGATGATTTATGGTAGCCGAAGTAATTTAGGTGAGTTTGGCATAGATTGCTATGGTTACTAGCATTTTTTTGTAATTTAAAAGTGATTGGGTTTAGTTTGTTGTGGTAAGGGTTAGTTGGTGATGATTTAGAGTAGCCGAAGTAATTTAGGTGAGTGTGGTATAGTTTGTTATGATTTGTACACCTTTTTTTGTAATTTTAAGATGATATGGTTTGGTTTCTTGTGGTAAGGGATAGTTGGGGGTGATTTACGGTAGCCGAAGTAATTTAGGTGATTCTGGTATAGTTTGTTATGATTTTTAGCATTTTGTTGTAAATTTAAAGTGATTGGGCTTAGTTTGTTGCTGTAAAGTGTAGTTGGGGGTGATTTTTGATAGCCGAAGTAATTTAGGTGAGTTTGGCATAGTTTGCTATGGTTAGTAGCATTTTTTTGTAATTTAAAAGTGATTGGGTTTAGTTTGTTGTGGTAATTATGAGTTTGGCATAGTTTGCTATGGTTAGTAGCATTTTTTTGTAATTTAAAATTGATTGGGTTTAGTTTGTTGTGGTAAGGGTTAGTTGGTGATGATTTATGGTAGCCGAAGTAATTTAGGTGAGTTTGGCATAGTTTGAAAAGGTTACTAGCATTTTTTTGCAATTTAAAAGTGATTGGGTTTAGTTTGTTGTGGTAAGTGTTAGTTGGTGATGATTTATGGTAGCCGAAGTAATTTAGGTGAGTTTGGCATCGATTGCTATGGTTACTAGCATTTTTTTGTAATTTAAAAGTGATTGGGTTTAGTTTGTTGTGGTAAGGGTTAGTTGGTGATGATTTAGAGTAGCCGAAGTAATTTAGGTGAGTCTGGCATAGTTTGTTATGATTTGTACACTTTTTTTGGTAATTTTAATATGATATGGTTTGGTTTGTTGTGGTAAGGGATAGTTGGGGGTGATTTACGATAGCCGAAGTAATTTAGGTGATTCTGGTATAGTTTGTTATGATTTTTAGAATTTTTTTGTAATTTTAAAGTGATTGGGCTTAGTTTGTTGCTGTAAAGTGTAGTTGGGGGTGATTTTTAATAGCTGAAGTAATTTAGGTGAGTTTGGCATAGTTTGCTATTTTTAGTAGCATTTTTTTGTAATTTAAAAGTGATTGGGTTTAGTTTGTTGTGGTAAGGGTTAGTTGGTGATGATTTATGGTAGCCGAAGGAATTTAGGTGAGTTTGGCATGGTTTGCTATGGTTACTAGCATTTTTTTGAATTTAAAAGTGATTAAGTTTAGTTTGTTGTGGTAAGGGTTAGTTGGTGATGATTTAGAGTAGCCGAAGTAATTTAGGTGAGTCTGGCATAGTTTGTTATGATTTGTACACCTTTTTTTGTAATTTTAAGATGATATGGTTTGGCTTGTTGTGGTAAGGTATAGTTGGGGGTCATTTACGGTAGCCGAAGTAATTTAGGTGATTCTGGTATTGTTTGTTATGATTTTTAGCATTTTTTTTAAAATTTTAAAGTGATTGGGCTTAGTTTGTTGCTGTAAAGTGTAGTTGGGGGTGATTGTTGATAGCCGAAGTAATTTAGGTAAGTTTGGCATAGTTTGCTATGGTTAGTAGCATTTTTTTGTAATTTAGTAGTGATTGGGTTTAGTTTGTTATGGTAAGGGTTAGTTGGTGATGATTTAGAGTAGCCGAAGTAATTTAGGTGATTCTGGTATAGTTTGTTATGATTTTTAGCATTTTGTTCTAAATTTAAAGTGATTGGGCTTAGTTTGTTGCTGTAAAGTGTAGTTGGGGGTGATTTTTGATAGCCGAACTAATTTAGGTGAGTTTGGCATAGTTTGCTATGGTTAGTAGCATTTTTTTGTAATTTAAAAGTGATTGGGTTTAGTTTGTTGTGGTAATTATGAGTTTGGCATAGTTTGCTATGGTTAGTAGCATTTTTTTGTAATTTAAAATTGATTGGGTTTAGTTTGTTGTGGTAAGGGTTAGTTGGTGATGATTTATGGTAGCCGAAGTAATTTAGGTGAGTTTGGCATAGTTTGAAATGGTTACTAGCATTTTTTTGCAATTTAAAAGTGATTGGGTTTAGTTTGTTGTGGTAAGTGTTAGTTGGTGATGATTTATGGTAGCCGAAGTAATTTAGGTGAGTTTGGCATCGATTGCTATGGTTACTAGCATTTTTTTGTAATTTAAAAGTGATTGGGTTTAGTTTGTTGTGGTAAGGGTTAGTTGGTGATGATTTAGAGTAGCCGAAGTAATTTAGGTGAGTCTGGCATAGTTTGTTATGATTTGTACACCTTTTTTGGTAATTTTAATATGATATGGTTTGGTTTGTTGTGGTAAGGGATAGTTGGGGGTGATTTACGATAGCCGAAGTAATTTAGGTGATTCTGGTATAGTTTGTTATGATTTTTAGAATTTTTTTGTAATTTTAAAGTGATTGGGCTTAGTTTGTTGCTGTAAAGTGTAGTTGGGGGTGATTTTTAATAGCTGAAGTAATTTAGGTGAGTTTGGCATAGTTTGCTATTTTTAGTAGCATTTTTTTGTAATTTAAAAGTGATTGGGTTTAGTTTGTTGTGGTAAGGGTTAGTTGGTGATGATTTATGGTAGCCGAAGGAATTTAGGTGAGTTTGGCATGGTTTGCTATGGTTACTAGCATTTTCTTGAATTTAAAAGTGATTAAGTTTAGTTTGTTGTGGTAAGGGTTAGTTGGTGATGATTTAGAGTAGCCGAAGTAATTTAGGTGAGTCTGGCATAGTTTGTTATGATTTGTACACCTTTTTTTGTAATTTTAAGATGATATGGTTTGGCTTGTTGTGGTAAGGTATAGTTGGGGGTCATTTACGGTAGCCGAAGTAATTTAGGTGATTCTGGTATTGTTTGTTATGATTTTTAGCATTTTTTTTTAAATTTTAAAGTGATTGGGCTTAGTTTGTTGCTGTAAAGTGTAGTTGGGGGTGATTGTTGATAGCCGAAGTAATTTAGGTAAGTTTGGCATAGTTTGCTATGGTTAGTAGCATTTTTTTGTAATTTAGTAGTGATTGGGTTTAGTTTGTTATGGTAAGGGTTAGTTGGTGATGATTTAGAGTAGCCGAAGTAATTTAGGTGATTCTGGTATAGTTTGTTATGATTTTTAGCATTTTGTTCTAAATTTAAAGTGATTGGGCTTAGTTTGTTGCTGTAAAGTGTAGTTGGGGGTGATTTTTGATAGCCGAACTAATTTAGGTGAGTTTGGCATAGTTTGCTATGGTTAGTAGCATTTTTTTGTAATTTAAAAGTGATTGGGTTTAGTTTGTTGTGGTAATTATGAGTTTGGCATAGTTTGCTATGGTTAGTAGCATTTTTTTGTAATTTAAAATTGATTGGGTTTAGTTTGTTGTGGTAAGGGTTAGTTGGTGATGATTTATGGTAGCCGAAGTAATTTAGGTGAGTTTGGCATAGTTTGAAATGGTTACTAGCATTTTTTTGTAATTTAAAAGTGATTGGGTTTAGTTTGTTGTGGTAAGTGTTAGTTGGTGATGATTTATGGTAGCCGAAGTAATTTAGGTGAGTTTGGCATCGATTGCTATGGTTACTAGCATTTTTTTGTAATTTAAAAGTGATTGGGTTTAGTTTGTTGTGGTAAGGGTTAGTTGGTGATGATTTAGAGTAGCCGAAGTAATTTAGGTGAGTCTGGCATAGTTTGTTATGATTTGTACACCTTTTTTGGTAATTGTAATATGATATGGTTTGGTTTGTTGTGGTAAGGGATAGTTGGGGGTGATTTACGATAGCCGAAGTAATTTAGGTGATTCTGGTATAGTTTGTTAAGATTTTTAGAATTTTTTTGTAATTTTAAAGTGATTGGGCTTAGTTTGTTGCTGTAAAGTGTAGTTGGGGGTGATTTTTAATAGCTGAAGTAATTTAGGTGAGTTTGGCATAGTTTGCTATTTTTAGTAGCATTTTTTTGTAATTTAAAAGTGATTGGGTTTAGTTTGTTGTGGTAAGGGTTAGTTGGTGATGATTTATGGTAGCCGAAGGAATTTAGGTGAGTTTGGCATGGTTTGCTATGGTTACTAGCATTTTTTTGAATTTAAAAGTGATTAAGTTTAGTTTGTTGTGGTAAGGGTTAGTTGGTGATGATTTAGAGTAGCCGAAGTAATTTAGGTGAGTCTGGCATAGTTTGTTATGATTTGTACACCTTTTTTTGTAATTTTAAGATGATATGGTTTGGCTTGTTGTGGTAAGGTATAGTTGGGGGTGATTTACGGTAGCCGAAGTAATTTAGGTGATTCTGGTATTGTTTGTTATGATTTTTAGCATTTTTTTTTAAATTTTAAAGTGATTGGGCTTAGTTTGTTGCTGTAAAGTGTAGTTGGGGGTGATTGTTGATAGCCGAAGTAATTTAGGTAAGTTTGGCATAGTTTGCTATGGTTAGTAGCATTTTTTTGTAATTTAGTAGTGATTGGGTTTAGTTTGTTGTGGTAAGGGTTAGTTGGTGATGATTTAGAGTAGCCGAAGTAATTTAGGTGAGTCTGGCATAGTTTGTTATGATTTGTACACCTTTTTTTGTAATTTTAAGATGATATGGTTTGGTTTGTTGTGGTAAGGGATAGTTGGGGGTGATTTACGGTAGCCGAAGTAATTTAGGTGATTCTGGTATAGTTTGTTATGATTTTTAGCATTTTTTTGTAAATTTAAAGTGATTGGGCTTAGTTTGTTGCTGTAAAGTGTAGTTGGGGGTGATTTTTGATAGCCAAAGTAATTTAGGTGAGTTTGGCATAGTTTGCTATGGTTAGTTGCATTTTTTTGTAATTTAAAGTGATTGGGTTTAGTTTGTTGTGGTAAGTGATAGTTGGTGATGATTTATGGTAGCCGAAATAATTTAGGTGAGTTTGGCATAGATTGCTATGGTTACTAGCATTTTTTTGTAATTTAAAAGTGATTGGGTTTAGTTTGTTGTGGTAAGGGTTAGTTGGTGATGATTTAGAGTAGCCGAAGTAATTTAGGTGAGTCTGGCATAGTTTGTTATGATTTGTACACCTTTTTTGGTAATTTTAAGATGATATGGTTTGGTTTGTTGTGGTAAGGGATAGTTGGGGGTGTTTTACGATAGCCGAAGTAATTTAGGTGATTCTGGTATAATTTGTTATGATTTTTAGCATTTTTTGTAAATTTAAATTAATGGGGTTAGTTTGTTGCTGTAAAGTGTAGTTGGGGGTGAATTTTGATATCCGAAGTAATTTAGGTGAGTTTGGCATAGTTTGCTATGGTTAGTTGCATTTTTTTGTAATTTAAAGTGATTGGGTTTAGTTTGTTGTGGTAAGTGTTAGTTGGTGATGATTTATGGTAGCCGAAGTAATTTAGGTGAGTTTGGCATAGATTGCTATGGTTACTAGCATTTTTTTGTAATTTAAAAGTGATTGGGTTTAGTTTGTTGTGGTAAGGGTTAGTTGGTGATGATTTAGAGTAGCCGAAGTAATTTAGGTGAGTCTGGCATAGTTTGTTATGATTTGTACACCTTTTTTGGTAATTTTAAGATGATATGGTTTGGTTTGTTGTGGTAAGGGATAGTTGGGGGTGTTTTACGATAGCCGAAGTAATTTAGGTGATTCTGGTTAGTTGGTGATGATTTAGAGTAGCCAAAGTAATTTAGGTGAGTCTGGCATAGTTTGCTATGGTTAGTAGCATTTTTTGTAATTTAAAAGTGATTGGGTTTAGTTTGTTGTGGTAAGGGTTAGTTGGTGATGATTTATGGTAGCCGAAGTAATTTAAGTGAGTTTGGCATAGTTTGCTATGGTTACTAGCATTTTTTTGTAATTTAAAAGTGATTGGGTTTAGTTTGTTGTGGTAAGGGTTAGTTGGTGATGATTTAGAGAAGCCGAAGTAATTCAGGTGAGTCTGGCATAGTTTGTTATAATTTGTACACCATTTTTTGTAATTTTAAGATGTTATAGTTTGGTTTGTTGTGGTAAGGGATAGTTGGGGGTGATTTACGGTAGCCGAAGTAATTTACGTGATTCTGGTATAGTTTGTTATGATTTTTAGCATTTTTTTGTAATTTTAAAGGGATTGGGCTTAGTTTGTTGCTGTAAAGTGTAGTTGGGGGTGATTTTTGATAGCCGAAGTAATTTAGGTGAGTTCGGCATAGTTTGCTTAGTTAGTAGGGTTAGTAGCATTTTTTTGTAATCTAAAAGTGATTCGGTTTAGTTTGTTGTGGTAAGGGATAGTTGGGGGTGATTTACGGTAGCCGAAGTAATTTAGGTGATTCTGGTATAGTTTGTTATGATTTTTAGCATTTTTTTGTAAATTTAAAGTGATTGGGCTTAGTTTGTTGCTGTAAAGTGTAGTTGGGGGTGATTTTTGATAGCCAAAGTAATTTAGGTGAGTTTGGCATAGTTTGCTATGGTTAGTTGCATTTTTTTGTAATTTAAAGTGATTGGGTTTAGTTTGTTGTGGTAAGTGATAGTTGGTGATGATTTATGGTAGCCGAAATAATTTAGGTGAGTTTGGCATAGATTGCTATGGTTACTAGCATTTTTTTGTAATTTAAAAGTGATTGGGTTTAGTTTGTTGTGGTAAGGGTTAGTTGGTGATGATTTAGAGTAGCCGAAGTAATTTAGGTGAGTCTGGCATAGTTTGTTATGATTTGTACACCTTTTTTGGTAATTTTAAGATGATATGGTTTGGTTTGTTGTGGTAAGGGATAGTTGGGGGTGTTTTACGATAGCCGAAGTAATTTAGGTGATTCTGGTATAATTTGTTATGATTTTTAGCATTTTTTGTAAATTTAAATTAATGGGGTTAGTTTGTTGCTGTAAAGTGTAGTTGGGGGTGAATTTTGATATCCGAAGTAATTTAGGTGAGTTTGGCATAGTTTGCTATGGTTAGTTGCATTTTTTTGTAATTTAAAGTGATTGGGTTTAGTTTGTTGTGGTAAGTGTTAGTTGGTGATGATTTATGGTAGCCGAAGTAATTTAGGTGAGTTTGGCATAGATTGCTATGGTTACTAGCATTTTTTTGTAATTTAAAAGTGATTGGGTTTAGTTTGTTGTGGTAAGGGTTAGTTGGTGATGATTTAGAGTAGCCGAAGTAATTTAGGTGAGTCTGGCATAGTTTGTTATGATTTGTACACCTTTTTTGGTAATTTTAAGATGATATGGTTTGGTTTGTTGTGGTAAGGGATAGTTGGGGGTGTTTTACGATAGCCGAAGTAATTTAGGTGATTCTGGTTAGTTGGTGATGATTTAGAGTAGCCAAAGTAATTTAGGTGAGTCTGGCATAGTTTGCTATGGTTAGTAGCATTTTTTGTAATTTAAAAGTGATTGGGTTTAGTTTGTTGTGGTAAGGGTTAGTTGGTGATGATTTATGGTAGCCGAAGTAATTTAAGTGAGTTTGGCATAGTTTGCTATGGTTACTAGCATTTTTTTGTAATTTAAAAGTGATTGGGTTTAGTTTGTTGTGGTAAGGGTTAGTTGGTGATGATTTAGAGAAGCCGAAGTAATTCAGGTGAGTCTGGCATAGTTTGTTATAATTTGTACACCATTTTTTGTAATTTTAAGATGTTATAGTTTGGTTTGTTGTGGTAAGGGATAGTTGGGGGTGATTTACGGTAGCCGAAGTAATTTACGTGATTCTGGTATAGTTTGTTATGATTTTTAGCATTTTTTTGTAATTTTAAAGTGATTGGGCTTAGTTTGTTGCTGTAAAGTGTAGTTGGGGGTGATTTTTGATAGCCGAAGTAATTTAGGTGAGTTCGGCATAGTTTGCTTAGTTAGTAGGGTTAGTAGCATTTTTTTGTAATCTAAAAGTGATTCGGTTTAGTTTGTTGTGGTAAGGGTTAGTTGGTGATGATTTGTGGTAGCCGAAGTAATTTAGGTGAGTTTGGCATAGTTTGCTATGGTTACTAGCATTTTTTTGTAATTTAAAAGTGATTGGGTTTAGTTTGTTGTGGTAAGGGTTAGTTGGTGATGATTTATGGTAGCCGAAGTAATTTAGGTGAGTTTGGCATAGTTTGCTATGGTTACTAGCATTTTTTTGTAATTTAAAAGTGATTGGGTTTAGTTTGTTGTGGTAAGGGTTAGTTGGTGATGATTTAGAGTAGCCGAAGTATTTTAGTTGAGTCTGGCATAGTTTGCTATGGTTAGTAGCATTTTTTTGTAATTTAAAAGTGATTGGGTTTAGTTTGTTGTGGTAAGGGTTAGTTGGTGATGATTTAGAGAAGCCGAAGTAATTCAGGTGAGTTTGGCATAGTTTGCTATGGTTACTAGCATTTTTTTGTCATTTAAAAGTGATTGGGTTTAGTTTGTTGTGGTAAGGGTTAGTTGGTCATGATTTAGAGTAGCCGAAGTAATTTAGGTGAGTCTGGCATAGTTTGTTATGATTTGTACACTTTTTTTTTGTAATTTTAATATGATATGGTTTGGTTTGTGGTGGTAAGGGATAGTTGGGAGTGATTTACGGTAGCCGAAGTAATTTAGGTGATTCTGGTATAGTTTGTTATGATTTTTAACATTTTTTTGTAATTTTAAAGTGATTGGGCTTAGTTTGTTGCTGTAAAGTGTAGTTGGGGGTGATTTTTGATAGCCGAAGTAATTTAGGTGAGTTTGGCATAGTTTGCTATGGTTACTATCATTTTTTTGTAATTTAAAAGTGATTGGGTTTAGTTTGTTGTGGTAAGGGTTAGTTGGTGATGATTTAGAGTAGCCGAAGTAATTTAGGTGAGTCTGGCATAGTTTGTTATGATTTGTACACCTTTTTTTGTAATTTTAAGATGATATGGTTTGGTTTGTTGTGGTAAGGGATAGTTGGGGGTGATTTACGGTAGCCGAAGTAATTTAGGTGATTCTGGTATAGTTTGTTATGATTTTAACATTTTTTTGTCATTTTAAAGTGAATGGGCTTAGTTTGTTGCTGTAAAGTGTAGTTGGGGGTGATTTTTGATATCCGAAGTAATTTAGGTGAGTTTGGCATAGTTTGCTATGGTTAGTAGCATTTTTTTGTAATTTAAAAGTGATTGGGTTTAGTTTGTTGTGGTAAGGGTTAGTTGGTGATGATTTATGGTAGCCGAAGTAATTTAGGTGATTTTGGCATAGTTTGCTATGGTTACTAGCATTTTTTTGTAATTTAAAAGTGATTGGGTTTAGTTTGTTGTGCTAAGGGTTAGTTGGTGATGATTTATGGTAGCCGAAGAAATTTAGGTGAGTTTGGCATAGTTTGCTATGGTTAGTAGCATTTTTTTGTAATTTAAAAGTGATTGGGTTTAGTTTGTTGTGGTAAGGGTTAGTTGGTGATGATTTAGAGTAGCCGAAGTATTTTAGGTGAGTCTGGCATAGTTTGCTATGGTTAGTAGCATTTTTTTGTAATTTAAAAGTGATTGGGTTTAGTTTGTTGTGGTAAGGGTTAGTTGGTGATGATTTAGAGTAGCCGAAGTATTTTAGGTGAGTCTGGCATAGTTTGCTATGGTTACTAGCATTTTTTTGTAATTTAATAGTGATTGGGTTTAGTTTGTTGTGGTAAGGGTTAGTTGGTCAAGATTTAGAGTAGCCGAAGTAATTTAGGTGAGTCTGGCATAATTTGTTATGATTTGTACACCTTTTTTTTAAATTTTAAGATGATATGGTTTGGTTTGTTGTGGTAAGGGATAGTTGGGGGTGATTTACGATAGCCGAAGTAATTTATGTGATTCTGGTATAGTTTGTTATGATTTTTAGCATTTTTTTGTAATTTTAAAGTGATTGGGCTTAGTTTGTTGCTGTAAAGTGTAGTTGGGGGTAATTTTTGATAGCCGAGGTAATTTAGGTGAGTTTGGCATAGTTTGCTTTGGTTAGTAGCATTTTTTTTGTAATTTAAAAGTGATTGGGTTTAGTTTGTTGTGGTAAGGGTTAGTTGGTGATGATTTATGGTAGCCGAAGCAATTTAAGTGAGTTTGGCATAGTTTGCTATGGTTACTAGCATTTTTTTGTAATTTAAAAGTGATTGGGTTTAGTTTGTTGTGGTAAGGGTTAGTTTGTGATGATTTAGAGTAGCCGAAGTAATTTAGGTGAGTCTGGCATAGTTTGCTATGGTTAGTAGCATTTTTTTGTAATTTAAAAGTGATTGGGTTTAGTTTGTTGTGGTAAGGGTTAGTTGGTGATGATTTATGGTAGTCGAAGTAATTTAGGTGAGTTTGGCGTAGTTTACTATCGTTACTAGCATTTTTTTGTAATTTAAAAGTGATTGGGTTTCGTTTGTTGTGGTAAGGGTTAGTTGGTGATGATTTAGAGTAGCCGAAGTAATTTAGGTGAGTCTGGCATAGTTTGCTAGGGTTAGTAGCATTTTTTTGTAATTTAAAAGTGATTGGGTTTAGTTTGTTGTGGTAAGGGTTAGTTGGTGATGATTTATGGTAGCCGAAGCAATTTAGGTGAGTTTGGCATAGTTTGCTATGGTTGCTAGCATTTTTTTGTAATTTAAAAGTGATTGGGTTCAGTTTGCTGTGGTAAGGGTTAGTTGGTGATGATTTAGAGTAGCCGAAATAATTTTGGTGAGTCTGGCATAGTTTGATATAATTTGTTCACCTTTTTTTGTAATTTTAAGATGATATGGTTTGGTTTGTTGTGGTAAGGGATAGTTGGGGGTGATTTACGGTAGCCGAAGTAATTTAGGTAATTCTGGTATAGTTTGTTATGATTTTTAGCATTTTTTTGTAATTTTAAAGTGATTGGGGTTAGTTTGTTGCCGTAAAGTGTAGTTGGGGGTGATTTTTGATAGCCGAAATAATTTAGGTGAGTTTGGCATAGTTTGCTATGGTTAGAAGCATTTTTTTGTAATTTAAAAGTGATTGGGTTTTGTTTGTTGTGGTAAGGGTTAGTTGGTGATGATTTATGGTAGCCGAAGTAATTTAGGTGAGTTTGGCATAGTTTGCTATGGTTACAAGCATTTTTTTGTAATTTAAAAGTGATTGGGTTTAGTTTGTTGTGGTAAGGGTTAGTTGGTGATGATTTAGAGTAGCCGAAGTAATTTAGGTGAGTCTGGCATAGTTTGTTATGATTTGTACATTTTTTTTTGTAATTTTAAGATGATATGGTTTGGTTTGTTGTGGTAAGGGATAGTTGGGGGTGATTTACGGTAGCCGAAGTAATTTAGGTGATTCTGGTATAGTTTGTTATGATTTTTAGCATTTTTTTGTAATTTTAAATTGATTGGGCTTAGTTTGCTGCTGTAAAGTGTAGTTGGGGGTGATTTTTGATAGCCGAAGTAATTTAGGTGAGTTTGGCATAGTTTGCTATGGTTAGTAGCATTTTTTTGTAATTTAAAAGTGATTGGGTTTAGTTTGTTGTGGTAAGGGTTAGTTGGTGATGATTTATGGTAGCCGAAGTAATTTAGGTAAGTTTGGCATAATTTGCTATGGTTACTAGCATTTTTTTGTAATTTAAAAGTGATTGGGTTTAGTTTGTTGTGGTAAGGGTTAGTTGGTGATGATTTAGAGTAGCCGAAGTAATTTAGGTGAGTCTGGCATAGTTTGTTATGATTTGTACACCTTTTTTTGTAATTTTAAGATGATATCGTTTGGTTTGTTGTGGTAAGGCATAATTCGGGGTGATTTACGGTAGCCGAAGTAATTTAGGTGATTCTGGTATAGTTTGTTATAATTTTTAACATTTTTTTGTAATTTTAAAGTTATTGGGCTTAGTTTGTTGCTGTAAAGTGTAGTTGGGGGTGATTTTTGATAGCCGAAGTAATTTAGGTGAGTTTGGCATAGTTTGCTATGGTTAGAAGCATTTTTTTGTAATTTAAAAGTGATTGGGTTTAGTTTGTTGTGGTAAGGGTTAGTTGGTGATGATTTATGGTAGCCGAAGTAATTTAGGTGAGTTTGGCATAGTTTGCTATGGTTACTAGCATTTTGATGTAATTTAAAAGTGATTGGGTTTTGTTTGTTGTGGTAAGGGTTAGTTGGTGATGATTTAGAGTAGCCAAAATAATTAAGGTGAGTCTGGCATAGTTTGTTATGATTTGTACACCTTTTTTTGTAATTTTAAGATGATATGGTTTGGTTTGTTGTGGTAAGGGATAGTTGGGGGTGATTTACGGTAACCGAAGTAATTTTGGTGATTCTGGTATAGTTTGTTATGATTTTTAGCATTTTTTTGTAATTTTAAAGTGATTGGGCTTAGTTTGTTTCTGTAAAGTGTAGTTGGGGGTGATTTTTGATAGACGAAGTAATTTAGGTGAGTTTGGCATAGTTTGCTATGGTTAGTAGAATTTTTTGTAATTTAAAAATGATTGGGTATAATTTGTTGTGGTAAGGGTTAGTTGGTGATGATTTATGGTAGCCGAAGTAATTTAGGAGAGTTTGGCATAGTTTGCTATGGTTACTAGCATTTTTTTGTAATTTAAAAGTGATTGGGTTTAGTTTGTTGTGGTAAGGGTTAGTTGGTGGTGATTTAGAGTAGCCGAAGTAATTTAGGTGAGTCTGGCATAGTTTGTTATGATTTGTACACCTTTTTTTGTAATTTTAAGATGATATGGTTTGGTTTGTTGTGGTAAGGGATAGTTGGGGGTGATTTACGGTAGCCGAAGTAATTTAGGTGATTCTGGTATAATTTGTTATGATTTTTAGCATTTTTTTGTAATTTTAAAGTGGTTGGGCTTAGTTTGTTTCTGTAAAGTGTAGTTGGGGGTGATTTTTGATAGCCGAAGTAATTTAGGTGAGTTTGGCATAGTTTGCTATGGTTAGTAGCATTTTTTTGTAATTTAAAAGTGATTGGGTTTAGTTTGTTGTGGTAAGGGTTTTTTGGTGATGATTTAGAGTAGCCGAAGTAATTTAGGTGAGTCTGGCATAGTTTGTTATAATTTGTACACCTTTTTTTGTAATTTTAAGATGATATGGTTTGGTTTGTTGTGGTAAGGGATAGTTGGGGGTGATTTACGTTAGCCGAAGTTATTTAGGTGATTCTGGTATAGTTTGTTATGATTTTTAGAATTTTTTTGTAATTTTAATGTGATTGGGCTTAGTTTGTTGCTGTAAAGTGTAGTTGGGGGTGATTTTTGATACCCGAAGTAATTTAGGTGAGTTTGGCATAGTTTGCTATGGTTAGAAGCATTTTTTTGTAATTTAAAATTGATTGGGTTTAGTTTGTTGTGTTAAGGGTTAGTTGGTGATGATTTAGAGTAGCCGAAGTAATTTAGGTGAGTCTGGCATAGTTTGTTATGATTTGTACACCTTTTTTTGTTATTTTAAGATGATATGGTTTGGTTTGTTGTGGTAAGGGATAGTTGGGGGTGATTTACGGTAGCCGAAGTTATTTAGGTGATTCTGGTATAGTTTGTTATGATTTTTAGAATTTTTTGTAATTTTAATGTGATTGGGCTTAGTTTGTTGCTGTAAAGTGTAGTTGGGGGTGATTTTTGATAGCCGAAGTAATTTTGGTGAGTTTGGCATAGTTTGCTATGGTTAGTAGCATTTTTTTGTAATTTAAAAGTGATTGGGTTAAGTTTGTTGTGGTAAGGGTTAGTTGGTGATGATTTAGAGTAGCCGAAGTAATTTAGGTGAGTCTGGCATAGTTTGTTATGATTTGTACACCTTTTTTTGTAATTTTAAGATGATATGGTTTGGTTTGTTGTAATAAGGGATAGTTGGAGGTGATTTACGGTAGCCGAAGTAATTTAGGTGATTCTGGTATAGTTTGTTATGATTTTTAGCATTTTTTTTTAATTTTAAAGTGATTGGGTTTAGTTTGTTGCTGTAAAGTGTAGTTGGGGGTGATTTTTGATAGCCGAAGTAATTTAGGTGAATTTGGCATAGTTTGCTATGGTTAGTAGTATTTTTTTGTAATTTAAAAGTGATTGGGTTTAGTTTGTTGTGGTAAGGGTTAGTTGGTGATGATTTATGGTAGCCGAAGTAATTTAGGTGAGTTTGGCATAGCTTGCTATGGTTACTAGCATTTTTTTGTAATTTAAAAGTGATTGGGTTTAGTTTGTTGTGGTAAGGGTTAGTTGGTGATGATTTAGAGTAGCCGAAGTAATTTAGGTGAGTCTGGCATAGTTTGTTATGATTTGTACACCTTTTTTTGTAATTTTAAGATGATATGGTTTGTTTTGTTGTGGTAAGGGATAGTTGGGGGTGATTTGCGGTAGCCGAAGTATTTAGGTGATTCTGGTATAGTTTGTTATGATTTTTTGCATTTTTTGTAATTTTAAAGTGATTGGGCTTAGTTTGTTGCTGTAAAGTGTAGTTGGGGGTGATTTTTGATAGCCGAAGTAATTTAGGTGAGTTTGGCATAGTTTGCTATGGTTAGTAGCATTTTTTTGTAATTTTAAAGTGATTGGGTTTAGTTTGTTTTGGTAAGGGTTAGTTGGTGATGATTTATGGAAGCCGAAGTAATTTAGGTGAGTTTGGCATAGTTTGCTATGGTTACTAGCATTTTTTTGTAATTTAAAAGTGATTGGGTTTAGTTTGTTGTGGTAAGAGTTAGTTGGTGATGATTTAGAGTAGCCGAAGTAATTTAGGTAAGTCTGGCATAGTTTGTTATGATTTGTACACCTTTTTTTGTAATTTTAAGATGATATGGTTTGGTTTGTTTTGGTAAGGGATAGTTGGGGGCGATTTACGGTAGCCGAAGTAATTTAGGTGATTCTGGTATAGTTTGTAGCATTTTTTTGTAATTTAAAAGTGATTGGGCTTAGTTTGTTGTGGTAAGGGTTTGTTAGTGATGATTTATGGTAGCCGAAGTAATTTAGGTGAGTTTGGCATAGTTTGCTATGGTTACTAGCATTTTTTTGTAATTGAAAAGTGATTGGGTTTAGTTTGTTGTGGTAAGGGTTAGTTGGTGATGATTTAGAGTAGCCGAAGAAATTTAGGTGGGTCTGGAATAGTTTGTTATGATTTGTACACCTTTTTTTGTAATTTTAAGATGATATGGTTTGGTTTGTTGTGGTAAGGTATAGTTGGGGGTGATTTACAGTAGCCCAAGTAATTTAGGTGATTCTGGTATAATTTGTTATGATTTTTAGCATTTTTTTTTAATTTTAAAGTGATTGGGCTTAGTTTGTTGCGGTAAAGTGTAGTTGGGGGTGATTTTTGATAGCCGAAGTAATTTAGGTGAGTTTGGCATAGTTTGCTATGGTTAGTAGCATTTTTTTGTAATTTAAAAGTGTATGGGTTTAGTTTGTTGTGGTAAGGGTTAGTTGGTGATGATTTATGGTAGCCGAAGTAATTTAGGTGATTTTGGCATAGTTTGCTATGGTTACTAGCATTTTTTTGTAATTTAAAACTGATTGGGTTTAGTTTGTTGTGGTAAGGGTTAGTTGGTGATGATTTAGAGTAGCCGAAGTAATTTAGGTGAGTCTGGCATAGTTTGTTATGATTTGTACACCTTTTTTTGTAATTTTAAGATGATATGGTTTGGTTTGTTGTGGTAAGGGATATTTGGGGGTGATTTACGGTAGCCGAAGTAATTTAGGTGATTCTGATATAGTTTGTAGCATTTTTTTGTAATTTAAAAGTGATTGGGTTTAGTTTGTTGTGGTAAGGGTTAGTAGGTGATGATTTATGGTAGCCGAAGTAATTTAGGTGAGTTTGGCATTGTTTGCTATGGTTACTAGCATTTTTTTGTAATTTAAAAGTGATTGGGTTTAGTTTGTTGTGGTAAGGGTTAGTTGGTGATGATTTAGAGTAGCCGAAGTAATTTAGGTGAGTCTGGCATAGTTTGTTATGATTTGTACACCTTTTTTTGTAATTTTAAGATGATATGGTTTGGTTTGTTGTGGTAAAGGATAGTTGGGGGTGATTTACGGTAGCCGAAATAATTTAGGTGATTCTGGTATAGTTTGTTATGATTTTTAGCATTTTTTTTTAATTTTAAAGTGATTGGGTTTAGTTTGTTGCTGTAAAGTGTAGTTGGGGGTGATTTTTGATAGCCGAAGTAATTTAGGTGAATTTGGCATAGTTTGCTATGGTTAGTAGTATTTTTTTGTAATTTAAAAGTGATTGGGTTTAGTTTGTTGTGGTAAGGGTTAGTTGGTGATGATTTATGGTAGCCGAAGTAATTTAGGTGAGTTTGGCATAGCTTGCTATGGTTACTAGCATTTTTTTGTAATTTAAAAGTGATTGGGTTTAGTTTGTTGTGGTAAGGGTTAGTTGGTTATGATTTAGAGTAGCCGAAGTAATTTAGGTGAGTCTGGCATAGTTTGTTATGATTTGTACACCTTTTTTGTAATTTTAAGATGATATGGTTTGTTTTGTTGTGGTAAGGGATAGTTGGGGGTGATTTGCGGTAGCCGAAGTATTTAGGTGATTCTGGTATAGTTTGTTATGATTTTTTGCATTTTTTGTAATTTTAAAGTGATTGGGCTTAGTTTGTTGCTGTAAAGTGTAGTTGGGGGTGATTTTTGATAGCCGAAGTAATTTAGGTGAGTTTGGCATAGTTTGCTATGGTTAGTAGCATTTTTTTGTAATTTTAAAGTGATTGGGTTTAGTTTGTTTTGGTAAGGGTTAGTTGGTGGTGATTTATGGAAGCCGAAGTAATTTAGGTGAGTTTGGCATAGTTTGCTATGGTTACTAGCATTTTTTTGTAATTTAAAAGTGATTGGGTTTAGTTTGTTGTGGTAAGAGTTAGTTGGTGATGATTTAGAGTAGCCGAAGTAATTTAGGTAAGTCTGGCATAGTTTGTTATGATTTGTACACCTTTTTTTGTAATTTTAAGATGATATGGTTTAGTTTGTTTTGGTAAGGGATAGTTGGGGGCGATTTACGGTAGCCGAAGTAATTTAGGTGATTCTGGTATAGTTTGTAGCATTTTTTTGTAATTTAAAAGTGATTGGGCTTAGTTTGTTGTGGTAAGGGTTTGTTAGTGATGATTTATGGTAGCCGAAGTAATTTAGGTGAGTTTGGCATAGTTTGCTATGGTTACTAGCATTTTTTTGTAATTTAAAAGTGATTGGGTTTAGTTTGTTGTGGTAAGGGTTAGTTGGTGATGATTTAGAGTAGCCGAAGTAATTTAGGTGAGTCTGGAATAGTTTGTTATGATTTGTACACCTTTTTTTGTAATTTTAAGATGATATGGTTTGGTTTGTTGTGGTAAGGTATAGTTGGGGGTGATTTACAGTAGCCCAAGTAATTTAGGTGATTCTGGTATAGTTTGTTATGATTTTTAGCATTTTTTTTTTAATTTTAAAGTGATTGGGCTTAGTTTGTTGCGGTAAAGTGTAGTTGGGGGTGATTTTTGATAGCCGAAGTAATTTAGGTGAGTTTGGCATAGTTTGCTATGGTTAGTAGCATTTTTTTGTAATTTAAAAGTGATTGTGTTTAGTTTGTTGTGGTAAGGGTTAGTTGGTGATGATTTATGTTAGCCGAAGTAATTTAGGTGAGTTTGGCATAGTTTGCTATGGTTAGTAGCATTTTTTTGTAATTTAAAAGTGATTGTGTTTAGTTTGTTGTGGTAAGGGTTAGTTGGTGATGATTTAGAGTAGCCGAAGTAATTTAGGTGAGTCTGGCATAGTTTGTTATGATTTGTACACCTTTTTTTGTAATTTTAAGATGATATGGTTTGGTTTGTTGTGGTAAGGGATATTTGGGGGTGATTTACGGTAGCCGAAGTAATTTAGGTGATTCTGATATAGTTTGTAGCATTTTTTTGTAATTTAAAAGTGATTGGGTTTAGTTTGTTGTGGTAAGGGTTAGTAGGTGATGATTTATGGTAGCCGAAGTAATTTAGGTGAGTTTGGCATTGTTTGCTATGGTTACTAGCATTTTTTTGTAATTTAAAAGTGATTGGGTTTAGTTTGTTGTGGTAAGGGTAAGTTGGTGATGATTTAGAGTAGCCGAAGTAATTTAGGTGAGTCTGGCATAGTTTGTTATGATTTGTACACCTTTTTTTGTAATTTTAAGATGATATGGTTTGGTTTGTTGTGGTAAGGGATTGTTGGGGATGATTTACGGTAGCCGAAGTAATTTAGGTGATTCTGGTATAGTTTGTTATGATTTTTAGCATTTTTTGTAATTTTAAAGTGATTGGACCTAGTTTGTTGCTGTAAAGTGTAGTTGGTGGTGATTTTTGATAGCCGAAGTAATTTAGGTGAGTTTGGCATAGTTTGCTATGGTTAGTAGCATTTTTTTGTAATTTAAAAGTGATTGTGTTTAGTTTGTTGTGGTAAGGATTAGTTGGTGATGATTTATGTTAGCCGAAGTAATTTAGGTGAGTTTGGCATAGTTTGCTATGGTTAGTAGCATTTTTTTGTAATTTAAAAGTGATTGTGTTTAGTTTGTTGTGGTAAGAGTTAGTTGGTGATGATTTATGGTAGCCGAAGTAATTTAGGTGAGTTTGGCATAGTTTGCTATGGTTACTAGCATTTTTTTGTTATTTAAAAGTGATTGGGTTTAGTTTGTTGTGGTAAGGGTTAGTTGGTGATGATTTAGAGTAGCCCAAGTAATTTAGGTGAGTCTGGCATAGTTTGTTATGATTGGTACACCTTTTTTTGTAATTTTAAGATATGGTTTGGTTTGTTGTGGTAAGGGATAGTTGGGGGTGATTTACGGAAGCCGAAGTAATTTAGGTGATTCTGGTATAGTTTGTTATGATTTTTAGCATTTTTTTGTAATTTTAAAGTGATTGGGCTTAGTTTGTTGCTGTAAAGTGTAGTTGGGGGTGATTTTTGATAGCCGAAGTAATTTAGGTGAGTTTGGCATAGTTTGCTATGGTTAGTAGCATTTTTTTGTAATTTAAAAGTGATTGGGTTTAGTTTGTTGTGGTAAGGGTTAGTTGGTGATGATTTATGGTAGCCGAAGTAATTTAGGAGAGTTTGGCATAGCTTGCTATGGTTACTAGCATTTTTTTGTAATTTAAAAGTGATTGGGCTTAGTTTGTTGCTGTAAAGTGTAGTTGGGGGTGATTTTTGATAGCCGAAGTAATTTTGGTGAGTTTGGCATAGTTTGCTATGGTTAGTAGCAATTTTTTGTAATTTAAAAGTGATTGGATTTAGTTTGTTGTGGTAAGGGTTAGTTGGTGATGATTTATGGTAGCCGAAGTAATTTAGGTGAGTTTGGCATAGTTTGCTTGGTTACTTGCATTTTTTTGTAATTAAAAGTGATTGGGTTTAGTTTGTTGTGGTAAGGGTTAGTTGGTGATGATTTAGATTAGCCGAAGTAATTTAGGTGAGTCTGGCATAGTTTGTTATGATTTATACACCTTTTTTTGTAATTTTAAGATAATATGGTTTGGTTTGTTGTGGTAAGAGAAAGTTGGGGGTGATTTACGGTAGCCGAAGTAATTTAGGTGATTCTGGTATAGTTTGTTATAATTTTAATCATTTTTTTGTAATTTTAAAGTGATTGGGCTTAGTTTGTTTCTGTAAAGTGTAGTTGGGGGTGATTTTTGATAGCCAAAGTAATTTAGGTGAGTTTGGCATAGTTTGCTATGGTTAGTAGCATTTATTTGTAACTAGCTGAATGTACCCGGCGTTGCCCGGACGTAGATGAAATAAACGCAGTCTTGACAAAAGTGGTGTATTTGTGATGTAGACTAATCGACATTATAATACAACTAGCTGAATGTACCCGGCGTTGCCCGGACGTAGATTAAATAAACTCAGTGTTGACTAAAGTGGTGATGTTGACTAATCGACATTATAATACAATTAAACAGGAATGCTCTACTTTTCCAATCACAAAATAAACAAATATGCTGAAATTAACCTGCGTTGCCAGGACCGGGTACTTCAATATGATTTGGACAAAGAGGATACCTTGGTTGATATCTGAGATGAAAAATTTTGAATAGTCTCTTTAGGCAGTTGTTCTATAAGCGATTCCAGGAAATCGAAATTAACTTTATATAATTTTAGGGGAAATCGAAGTTTACAAATAAGCTGATCATGTTATGATAAAATTGAAAACACAATGGAACAATTCCTCTTGCTGAAGTCAACTCACAAACAGAACAGTATGTAGATGATTTTGACTTATCTCCGGAATAAACAAACACTTATCTCCTTCTGAACTGCACAAAAATTATTACAACCTGGCCCTAACTGGTTGGACAATTAAAGTGCGAACCTTTTGAGCTCCCTTTCTAGTATTAAAATTTTGGTATGTGGTAAAATGTGGTATTTTATGGTATTTGTGCATTTTCAAACTTGTCCATCTTAGTTATAAATGATGTAAAGCAATAATGAACACAATGTATTTACGTAAAATAAACAGTGTAAAACGCGTATCAATGTCAGTAATGTCTGGTCCAACGCTGTAAATTTTGGATTTCAGCCGAGGCAGATTTGGTGAAAAATAAATACACCATTATCATTAACTGAACAGTCGTCCGGTACGACGAAGGTGATTGGGAACAAATTTTGTTAACGGCAAAATTAACATTCTAAAATAAATAAATATTTTGACGGGAATATGGTGGATGTAAAAATCTTATTCGGTCTCTCCGACGGACTCACACCTGTTTACATTAACACACACTTGTTGAACAATTAAAGTGCCAACCTATTGAGCTTCCGTTCCAGTATTAAAATATCAATACCAATACCATAGATATAAAAAAAGACAATTTCCATAACCTTTCATAATACGGTGTGGTATTTGTATATCGCTAGATTTTCAAACATCTCCATCTTAGTTATAAATGATGTAAAGCAATAATAAACACAGTGAACGTAAAATAAATAGTGTAAATCGTGTATAAGCACACAATACTTAAAATTTCGGATTTTGGCCGGAGCAGGTTTGGTGAAGAACAAATACACCACTATGATTAACTGAACGTAAAAATTAGCGTACGATAATAAGTGACGTCCGGTCCGACGCTGGAAATTTTTCGAAAATCGATTGGGGAGAGTTTTGGTTAACGGCAAGAACAAATCGGGAATATCGGGAATAAAATAATTTATTTAATAGCGATAGAACTTCGAATACCGATGCGTCGCCTCGACCTTGGCGACGTTGAGTACCAGCGATCCAGACGCTGAAGCAGCAATTTTCACAATTATATGAGGTGCACGTGTCTAGTGCGTATGTAAACAATTTGGATAACAAAAGAGATTAATTTGTATGTACCAAATAATACTCGCACAGGTGTACTCGTATGGCCCGTCATAATTTTCACAAAATGAATTTAAAAAATTAACTTTCTAAAGTAAATAAATATTTTGACAGGAATGTTAAACATCTTATTCGGTCTCTCCAACAAACTAACACTTGTTTACATTAACATGCATTCCTTCATGGACCTGTGACGAATTACAAACAAATATCGAAATTTCAAGTGTTCCATGTCAGTCTGAACTTATTACACAGTGATATTTTCACATTCAGGCGCCCTAAATTATTTTGACGTTGATTTATAAAGTTTCCCTGGAAGGAGAGTAGTCAGCAGGTGCCTTGTCAGGGGTGGCAGGGTTGGCAGTGCCACTCCAAGTATAAATTTACTATCGAACACAAAGATAGTACTGATTCAATTGCAGAATTTCGAATTTTTCAGATATTTTTACGAAACTCTAGCGCTTACACCGCCTTTATACCTCTTTAAAGTTAAAAACCATAGAGCTGTTTATACAAATGCACGCATGTTGAAAAGGTAGGGCTTGCCCCGTCAGCGTGTTGCAATTCAGAAATACGTTTATGTTTGCATCTCAACTGGAACAAATATTTATTGGAAGGTGGAAGAGAATCAAAATAGGTATCAGCATATTTAATATTCAGAATAACGACTATTAGTCGAAACAATATATTTTATGTGCAGATATTTATTAATATTTTATGATTTAATACGATAAGGCATTAATAAATAACACAACCAAATAGAAGATTTTGATTGAAAACGATTATTAATTTATGGTAGCCGAAGTAATTTAAGTGAGTTTGGCATAGCTTGCTATGTTTTGTAGCATTTTTGTAATTTTAAAGTGATCAGGCTAATTTTGATGCGGTAAGGGGTAGTTGGGGGTGATTTATGGTAGCCGAAGTAATTTAGGTGAGTTTGGCATAGTTTGCTATGGTTTGTAGCATTTTTTGTAATTTTAAAGTGATTGGGCTTAGTTTGGGGTGGTAAGGGGTAGTTGGGGGTGATTTATGGCAGCCGAAGTAATTTAGGGGAGTTTGGCATAGTTTGCTACGGTTTGTAGAATTTTTTTGTAATTTTAAAGTGATTGAGCCTATTTTGGGGTGGTAAGGGGTAGTTGGGGGTGATTTATGGAAGCCAAAGTAATTTAGATGAGTTTGGCATAGTTTGCTATGGTTTGTAGCATTTTTTGTAATTTTAAAATGATTGGGCTGAGTTTGGGGTGGTAAGGGGTAGTTGGGGGTGAATTATGGTAGCCGAAGTAATTTATGTGAGTTAGGCATAGTTTGCTATGGTTTGTAGCATTTTTTTTGTAATTTTAAAGTGATTGGGCTTATTTTGGGGTAGTAAGGGGTTGTTGGGGGGTGATTTATGTTAGCCGAAGTAACTTAGGTGAGTTAGACATAGTTTGCTATGGTTTGTAGCATTTTTTGTAATTTTAAAGTGATTGGGATGAGTTAGGGGTGGTAAGGGGTAGTTGGGGGTGATTTATGATAGCCGAAGTAATTTAAGTGAGTTTGGCATAGTTTGCTATGGTTTGTAGCATTTTTTGTAATTTTAAAGTGATTGGGCTTATTTTGGGGTAGTGAGGGGTTGTAGGGGGTGATTTATGTTAGCCGAAGTAATTTAGGTGAGTTAGGCATAGTTTGCTATGGTTTGTAGCATTTTTTGTAATTTTAAAGTGATTGGGATGAGTTAGGGGTGGTAAGGGGTAGTTTTGGGTGATTTATGATAGCCGAAGTAATTTAAGTGAGTTTGGCATAGTTTGCTATGGTTTGTAGCATTTTTTGTAATTTTAAAGTGATTGGGCTTATTTTGGGGTAGTAAGGGGTTGTTGGGGGTGATTTATGTTAGCCGAAGTAATTTGGGTGAGTTAGGCATAGTTTGCTATGGTTTGTAGCATTTTTTGTAATTTTAAAGTGATTGGGATGAGTTAGGGGTGGTAAGGGGTAGTTGGGGGTGATTTATGATAGCCGAAGTAATTTAAGTGAGTTTGGCATAGTTTGCTATGGTTTGTAGCATTTTTTGTAATTTTAAAGTGATTGGGCTTATTTTGGGGTAGTAAGGGGTTGTTGGGGGTGATTTATGTTAGCCGAAGTAATTTGGGTGAGTTAGGCATAGTTTGCTATGGTTGTTTGACCGCGTGGGTCGAATCTATATATATAAAGCGAAGTGTCCTCACTGACACACTCATTCATTCACTCATTCATCTACACATCTACACACTGATTCATAATCAACCCACAGCCCAAACCGTGAGGGCTGGAGACTTGAAATTTTAGACACGGGTGTATCATGTGCCGAAACTGAACACTAAGAAGGGATTTTGCGAAATTCGGCCCGGTTCCTTTGTAATTCAATAAAAACCGGCTAAAATAAACAAAAAATGATCGGATCGCGGAGACCGTGTTTATGTTAGAAGCACGTATCTAGCCAAAACAACTTCGACGACGGGCGACCGGTTTACATTAAAAGCACTTATTTAACCTAAACAATTTCAACGTCGAGTTTCTGCTTTCGTGATCATACTTTTGCCGTACCTAGCGAGGCCGCAGATATTTCAATTATAATTTTGATTTCAATTATAATGTCGATCCGTGACTCAATTAAAAATTACCAAATCACTCCAAATTTAATCCGTCAACATTAAACATCCTCAAATATCTCTTACAATTGCAAACTTTACCAAGTCAACCCCAAAAAATTCCCGAACTACGCCAAACTGACATAAATTAGATCCGTTATCTTAAATCAGCCCTTACCACCCTTTAGCAACCCCAAGTAACTCCAATCACTTTAAAATAAAACAAAATGACACAAATTATAGCAAACTATGCCTAACTCACCTAAATTAATTCGGCTACCATAAATCACCCCCAACTACCCCAAACTCAGCCCAATCACTTTAAAATTACAAAAAATGTTACAAGCAATATCAAACTATGCCAAAATCATCTAAATTACTTCGGCTACCATAAATCACCCCCAACTACCCCTTACCGCCCCAAAATAAGCCCAATCACTTTAAAATTACAAAAAATGCTACAAACCATAGCAAACTATGCCAAACTCACTTAAATTACTTCGGCTACCATAAATCACCCCCAACTACCCCTTACCACCCCAAAATAAGCCCAATTACTTTAAAATTACAAAAAATTATACAAACCATAGCAAACTATCTCAAACTCACCTGAATTACTTCGGCTACCATAAATCACCCCCAACTACCCCTTACCTCCCCAAAATAAGCCCAATCACTTTAAAATTACAAAAAATGTTACATACCATAGCAAACTATGTCAAAATCACTTAAAATACTTCGGCTACCATAAATCACCCCCAACTACCCCTTACCAACCACAAACTAAACCCAATCACTTTAAAATTACAAAAAATGCTACAAACCATAGCAAACTATGCCAAACTCACTTAAATTACTTCGGCTATCATAAATCACCCCCAACTACCCCTTACCGCCCCAAAATAAGCCCAATCACTTTAAAATTACAAAAAATGCTCCAAACCATAGCAAACTATCTCAAACTCACCTAAATTACTCCGACTACCATAAATCACCCCCAACTACCCCTTACCAACCACAAACTAAACCCAATCACTTTAAAATTACAAAAAATGCTCCAAACCATAGCAAACTATCTCAAACTCACCTAAATTACTTCGACTACCATAAATCACCCCCAACTACCCCTTACCTCTCCAAAATAAGCCCAATCACTTTAAAATTACAAAAAATGTTACATACCATAGCAAACTATGTCAAACTCACTTAAAATACTTCGGCTACCATAAATCACCCCCAACTACCCCTTACCAACCACAAACTAAACCCAATCACTTTAAAATTACAAAAAATGCTACAAACCATAGCAAACTATGCCAAACTCACTTAAATTACTTCGGCTATCATAAATCACCCCCAACTACCCCAAACTAAGCCCAATTACTTTAAAATTACAAAAAATTATACAAACCATAGCAAACTATGTCAAACTCACCTAAATTACTTCAGCTACCATAAATCACCCCCAACTACCCCTTACAACCCCAAAATAAGCCCTATCACTTTAAAATTACAAAAAATGTTACAAGCCATATCAAACTATTCCAAACTCATCTAAATTACTTCGGCTTCCATAAATCACCCCCAACACCCCCTTACCACCCCAAAATAGGCTCAATCACTTTAAAATTACAAAAAAATTCTACAAACCGTAGCAAACTATGCCAAACTCCCCTAAATTACTTCGGCTACCATAAATCACCCCAACTACCCCTTACAACCCCAAAATAAGCCCAATCACTTTAAAATTACAAAATATTCAACAAATCATAGCAAACTATGCCTAACTCACCTAAATTACTTCGGCTACCATAAATCACCTCCAACTACCCCTTACCGCCCCAAAATAAGCCCAATCACTTTAAAATTACAAAAAATGTTACATACCATAGCAAACTATGTCAAACTCACTTAAAATACTTCGGCTATCATAAATCACCCCCAACTACCCCTTACCACCCCTAACTCATCCCAATCACTTTAAAATTACAAAAAATGCTACAAACCATAGCAAACTATGCCTAACTCACCTAAATTACTTCGGCTAACATAAATTACCCCCAACAACCCCTTACTACCCCAAAATAAGCCCAATCACTTTAAAATTACAAAAAATGCTACAAACCATAGCAAACTATGCCAAACTCACTTAAATTACTTCGGCTATCATAAATCACCACCAACTACCCCTTACCACCCCTAACTCATCCCAATCACTTTAAAATTACAAAAAATGCTACAAACCATAGCAAACTATGCCTAACTCACCTAAATTACTTCGGCTACCATAAATCACCCCCTACTACCCCTTACCAACCACAAACTAAACCCAATCACTTTAAAATTACAAAAAATTATACAAACCATAGCAAACTATGTCAAACTCACCTAAATTACTTCGGCTACCATAAATCACCCCTAACTACCCCTTACGACACCAAAATTAGCCCAATCACTTTAAAATTACGAAAAATGCTACAAACCATCGCAAACTATCTGAAACTCACCTGAATTTCTTCGGCTACCATAAATCACCCCCAACTACGCCTTACCACCCCAAACTAAGCCCAATCACTTTAAAATTACAAAAAATGCTACAAACCATAGCAAACTATTCCAAACTCACCTAAATTACTTCGGCTACCATAAATCACCCCCAACTACCCCTTACCTCCCCAAAATAAGCCCAATCACTTTAAAATTACAAAAAATGCTACAAACCATAGCAAACTTATCCAAAGTCACCTAAATTACTTCGGCTACCATAAATCACCCCCAACTACCCCTTACCACCCCAAAATAAGCCCAATTACTTTAAAATTACAGAAAATGTTACAAACCATTGCAAACTATGTCAAACTCACTTAAATTATTTCGGCTACCATAAATCACCCCCAACTACCCCTTACCACCCCAAAATAAGCCCAATCGCTTTAAAATTACAAAAAATGCTACAAACCATAGCAAACCATGTCAAACTCACCTAAATGACTTCGGCTACCATAAATCACCCCCAACTACCCCTTACCCCCCCAAAATTAGCCTAATCAGTTTAAAATTACAAAAAATGCTACAAAACATAGCAAGCTAAGGCAAACTCACTTAAATTACTTCGGCTACCATAAATTAATAATCATTTTCAATCAAAATTTTCTATTTGGTTGTGTCATTTATAAATGCCTTATCGTATTAAATCATAAAATATTAATAAATATCTGCACATAAAATATATTGTTTCGACTAATAGACGTTATTCTGAATATTAAATATGCTGATACCTATTTTGATTCTCTTCCACGTTCCAATAAATATTTGTTCCAGTTGAGATGCAAACATAATCGTATTTCTGAATTGGAACACGCTAACGGGGCAAGCCCTACCTTTTCAACATGCGTGCATTTGTATAAACAGCTCTATGGTTTTTAACTTTAAAGAGGTATAAAGGCGCTAGATTTTCGTAAAAATATCTGAAAAATTCGAAATTTTGCAATTGAATTACAGAACTATCTTTGTGTTCGATAGTAAGTTTATACTTGGAGTGGCACTGCCAACCCTGCCACCCCTGACGAGGCCCCTGCTGACTACTCTCCTTCCAGGGAAACTTTATAAATCAACGGCAAAATAATTTAGGGCGCCTGAATGTGAAAATATCACTGTGTAATAAGTTCAGACTGACATGGAACACTTGAAATTTCGATATTTGTTTGTAATTAGTCACAGGTCCATGAAGGAATGCATGTTAATGTAAACAAGTGTTAGTTTGTTGGAGAGACCGAATAAGATTTTTAACATTCCCGTTAAAATATTTATTTACTTTAGAATGTTAATTTTTTTCATTTCGTGAAAATTATGACGGGCCATACGAGTACACCTGTGCGAGTATTATTTGGTACATACAATTTAATCTCTTTTGTTATCCAAATTGTTTTCATACGCACCAGGCACGTGCACCTCATATAATTGTGAAAATTGCTGCTTCAGCGTCTGAAACGCTGGTACTCAACGTCGCCAAGGTCGAGGCGACGCATCGGTATTCGAAGTTCTATCGCTATTAAATAAATTATTTTAATATAATATTCCCGATTTGTTCTTGCCGTTAACCAAAACTCTCCCCAATCGATTTTCGAAAAATTTCCAGCGTCGGACCGGACTTCACTTATTTTCGTACGCTAATTTTTAGGTTCAGTTAATGATAGTGGTGTATTTGTTCATCACCAAACCTGCTCCGACCGAAATCCGAAATTTTCACTGACATCATACGCTTAAGTATTGTATGCTTATACACGACTAGCTGAATGTACCCGGCGTTGCCCGGACGTAGATTAAATAAACTCAGTGTTGACTAAAGTGGTGATGTTGACTAATCGACATTATAATACAATTAAACAGGAATGCTCTACTTTTCCAATCACAAAATAAACAAATATGCTGAAATTAACCTGCGTTGCCAGGACCGGGTACTTCAATATGATTTGGACAAAAAGGATACCTTGGTTGATATCTGAGATAAAAAATTTTGAATAGACTCTTTAGGCAGTTGTCCTATAAACGATTCCAGGAAATCGAAATTAACTTTATATAATTTTAGGGGAAATCGAAGTTTACAAATTAGCTGATCATGTTATGATAAAATTGAAAACACAATGGAACAATTCCTCTTGCTGCAGTCAACTCACAAACAGAACAGTATGTAGATGATTTTGACTTATCTCTGGAATAAACAAACACTTATCTCCTTCTGAACTGCAGAAAAATTATTACAACCTGGCCCTAACTGGTTGGACAATTAAAGTGCGAACCTTTTGAGCTCCCTTTCCAGTATTAAAATTTTGGTATGTGGTAAAATGTGGTATTTTATGGTATTTGTGCATCGCTAGATTTTCAAACTTGTCCATCTTAGTTATAAATGATGTAAAGCAATAATGAACACAATGTATTTACGTAAAATAAACAGTGTAAAACGCGTATCAATGTCAGTAATGTCTGGTCCAACGCTGTAAATTTTGGATTTCAGCCGAGGCAGATTTGGTGAAAAATAAATACACCATTATCATTAACTGAACGGTCGTCCGGTACGACGAAGGTGATTGGGAACAAATTTTGTTAACGGCAAAATTAACATTCTAAAATAAATAAATATATTGACGGGAATATGGTGGATGTAAAAATCTTATTCGGTCTCTCCGACGGACTCACACCTGTTTACATTATCACACACTTGTTGAACAATTAAAGTGCCAACCTATTGAGCTTCCGTTCCAGTATTAAAATATCAATACCAATACCATAGATATAAAAAAAGACAATTTCCATCACCTTTCATAATACGGTGTGGTATTTGTACATCGCTAGATTTTCAAACTTCTCCATCTTAGTTATAAATGAAGTAAAGCAATAATAAACACAGTGAACGTAAAATAAATAGTGTAAAACGTGTATAAGCACATAATTATTAAGGGTATGAATGTCAGTGATCTCTGGTACATACAACGGTGAAAATTTCGGATTTCAGCCAGGGCAAATTTGGTGAAAAACAAATACACCACTACCATTAACTGAAAGTAAAAATTAGCGTACAAATATAAGTGGAATCCGGTTCGACGCTGGTAATTTTTCGAAAATTGATTGGGGGCAGATTTGGTTGACGCGAGGATCAAATGTTAAATTAAAATACTTTATTTGATAGCGGTAGACCTTCGAACACTGATGCGTCGCCTCATCGAATTTGGCGACTTTGCGAACAGTTTCCGACGCTGGAGCAGCAATTTTCACAATTGTAGTTGTGTTAAAATTAAACACCGCGATCGAGTACTGCTCCACACGCTGAACCAGCAATTCTCGAATTCTAAGAAACGATAAGAAAGGCTTATCCAACGCTTGGTATGTGCGAATTTCTGCATAGATACTCAATCAAACTAAATCGAGCATCGCCTTTTCACGTTTGTGACCTTGCCCTTGACGTGGCAGGCTCCAGCTGCATCAATAATGTAAAAATCTTATTCGGCCTCTCCAATAAACTCACATTTGTTTACATTAACACGCATTCCCTCATGGACTTCTGACGAATTACAAACAAATATTGCAACTTCAAGTGTTCCATTTAATTTCGTTTCTGGGTGCAAGCTCCTTTCTTTTCACTCTAGTCAGTCTAAACTTATTATACAGAGTTATATTTTCAAATCCAGGCGCCCTAAAGAATCTTGTCGTTGTTTTCCAAAGTTTCAAGAGAAGGAGCGTTGACATAGAAGCTAAATTATTCCAAATTATTCCCATTTAGTTCTCTGACAACGTTAAAGACCACACAATACAAAATTTTACACCATAAAAACGAAGTATTTAGGAATTATGTATAAAAAAAGTCGAAGTTATTCTTCGCTCTTGAGCTCTATTTCCGGTATTAAAAATGCAATAGGAAAGATAGTAAGAAAGACTATTTCCATCACTTTTCACGGGAATTATACATGGTGGTATTTGTTCTCCGCTTACTATTAGATTTTCAAACTGCTCCATCTTAGTTATAAATAATGCAGAACCATAATGAACGCAATGTACGTAAAATAAATAGTGTAAATCGTGTATAAGCACACAATACTTAAGCGTATGATGTCAGTGAAAATTTCGGATTTTGGCCGGAGCAGGTTTGGTGAAGAACAAATACACCACTATGATTAACTGAACGTAAAAATTAGCGTACGATAATAAGTGACGTCCGGTCCGACGCTGGAAATTTTTCGAAAATCGATTGGGGAGAGTTTTGGTTAACGGCAAGAACAAATCGGGAATATCGGGAATAAAATAATTTATTTAATAGCGATAGAACTTCGAATACCGATGCGTCGCCTCGACCTTGGCGACGTTGAGTACCAGCGTTTCAGACGCTGAAGCAGCAATTTTCACAATTATATGAGGTGCACGTGCCTAGTGCGTATGTAAACAATTTGGATAACAAAAAAGATTAATTTGTATGTACCAAATAATACTCGCACAGGTGTACTCGTATGGCCCGTCATAATTTTCACGAAATGAACTTAAAAAATTAACATTCTAAAGTAAATAAATATTTTGACAGGAATGTTAAAAATCTTATTAGGTCTCTCCAACAAACTAACACTTGTTTACATTAACATGCATTCCTTCATGGACCTGTGACGAATTACAAACAAATATCGAAATTTCAAGTGTTCCATGTCAGTCTGAACTTATTACACAGTGATATTTTCACATTCAGGCGCCCTAAATTATTTTGACGTTGATTTATAAAGTTTCCCTGAAAGGAGAGTAGTCAGCAGGTGCCTCGTCAGGAGTGGCAGGGTTGGCAGTGCCACTGCATGTATAAATTTACTATCGAACACAAAGATAGTTCTGAATCAATTGCAGAATTTCGAATTTTTCAGATATTTTTACGAAACTCTAGCGCTTACACCGCCTTTATACCTCTTTAACGTTAAAAACCATAGAGCTGTTTATACAAATGCACGCATGTTGAAAAGGTAGGGCTTGCCCCGTCCGCGTGTTGCAATTCAGAAATACGTTTATGTTTGCATCTCAACTGGAACAAATATTTATTGGAAGGTGGAAGAGAATCAAAATAGGTATCAGCATATTTAATATTCAGAATAACGACTATTAGTCGGAACAATATATTTTATGTGCAGATATTTATTAATATTTTATGATTTAATACGATAAGGCATTTATAAATAACACAACCAAATAGAAGATTTTGATTGAAAACGATTATTAATTTATGGTAGCCGAAGAAATTTAAGTGAGTTTGGCATAACTTGCTATGTTTTGTAGCATTTTTGTAATTTTAAAGTTATTAGGCTAATTTTGGGGCGGTAAGGGGTAGTTGGGGGTGGTTTATGGTAGCCGAAGTAATTCAGGAGAGTTTGAGATAGTTTGCTATGGCTTGTAGCATTTTTCGTAATTTTAAAGTGATTGGGCTAATTTTGGGGTCGTAAGGGGTAGTTGTGGGTGATTTATGGTAGCCGAAGTAATTTAGGTGACTTTGACATAGTTTGCTATGGTTTGTATAATTTTTTGTAATTTTAAAGTGATTGGATTTAGTTTGTGGTTGGTAAGGGGTAGTTGGGGGTGATTTATGGTAGCCGCAGTAATTTAAGTGAGTTTGGCATAGTTTGCTATGGTTTGTAGCATTTTTTGTAATTTTAAAGCGATTGGGCTTAGTTTGGGGTGGTAAGGGGTAGTTAGGGGTGATTTATGGTAGCCGAAGTAATTCAGGTGAGTTTGAGATAGTTTGCTATGGTTTGTAGCACTTTTCGTAATTTTAAAGTGATTGGGCTAATTTTGGGGTTGTAAGGGGTAGTTGGGGGTGAATTATGGTAGCCGAAGTAATTTAGGTGAGTTAGGCATAGTTTGCTATGATTTGTTGAATATTTTGTAATTTTAAAGTGATTGGGCTTATTTTGGGGTTGTAAGAGGTAGTTCGGGGTAATTTATGGTAGCCGAAGTAATTTAGGGGAGTTTGGCATAGTTTGCTAGGGTTTATAAAAATTTTTTGTAATTTTAAAGTGATTTAGCCTATTTTGGGGTGGTAAGGGGTAGTTGGGGGTGATTTATAGAAGCCAAAGTAATTTAAGTGAGTTTGGCATAGTTTGCTATGGTTTGTTGCATTTTTTGTAATTTTAAAGTGATTGGGCTTATTTTGGGGTGGTAAGGGGTAGTTGGGGGTGATTTATGGTAGCCGAAGTAATTTAGGTGAGTTAGGCATAGCTTGCTATGATTTGTTGAATATTTTGTAATTTTAAAGTGATTGGGTTTATTTTGGGGTTGTAAGGGGTAGTTCGGGGTGATTTATGGTAGCCGAAGTAATTTAGGGGAGTTTGGCATAGTTTGCTACGGTTTGTAGAATTTTTTTGTAATTTTAAAGTGATTGAGCCTATTTTGGGGTGGTAAGGGGTAGTTGGGGGTGATTTATAGAAGCCAAAGTAATTTAAGTGAGTTTGGCATAGTTTGCTATGGTTTGTTGCATTTTTTGTAATTTTAAAGTGATTGGGTTTATTTTGGGGTTGTAAGGGGTAGTTCGGGGTGATTTATGGTAGCCGAAGTAATTTAGGGGAGTTTGGCATAGTTTGCTACGGTTTGTAGAATTTTTTTGTAATTTTAAAGTGATTGAGCCTATTTTGGGGTGGTAAGGGGTAGTTGGGGGTGATTTATGGAAGCCAAAGTAATTTAGATGAGTTTGGCATAGTTTGATATGACTTGTAACATTTTTTGTAATTTTAAAGTGATTGGGCTGAGTTTGGGGTGGTAAGGGGTAGTTGGGGGTGATTTATAATAGCCGAAGTAATTTAAGTGAGTTTGGCATAGTTTGCTATGGTTTGCAGCATTCTTTGTAATTTTAAAGTGATTGGGCTAATTTTGGGGTTGTAAGGGGTAGTTGGGGGTGATTTATGGTAGCCGAAGTAATTTAGGTGAGTTAGGCATAGTTTGCTATGATTTGTTAAATATTTTGTAATTTTAAAGTGATTGGGCTTATTTTGGGGTTGTAAGGGGTAGTTCGCTGTGATTTATGGAAGCCAAAGTAATTTAGATGAGTTTGGCATAGTTTGATATGACTTGTAACATTTTTTGTAATTTTAAAGTGATTGGGCTTATTTTGGGGTAGTAAGGGGTTGTTGGGGGTGATTTATGGTAGCCGAAGTAATTCAGGTGAGTTTGAGATAGTTTGTCATGGTTTGTAGCATTTTTCGTAATTTTAAAGTGATTGGGCTAATTTTGGGGTTGTAAGGGGTAGTTGGGGGTGATTTATGGTAGCCGAAGTAATTTTGGTGAGTTAGGCATAGTTTGCTATGATTTGTTAAATATTTTGTAATTTTAAAGTGATTGGGCTTATTTTGGGGTTGTAAGGGGTAGTTCGCTGTGATTTATGGTAGCCGAAGTAATTTAGGGGAGTTTGGCATAGTTTGCTACGGTTTGTAGAATTTTTTTGTAATTTTAAAGTGATTGAGCCTATTTTGGGGTGGTAAGAGGTAGTTGGGGGTGATTTATAGAAGCCAAAGTAATTTAAGTGAGTTTGGCATAGTTTGCTATGGAATGTAGAATTTTTTTGTAATTTTAAAGTGATTGAGCCTATTTTGGGGTGGTAAGGGGTAGTTGGGGGTGATTTATGGAAGCCAAAGTAATTTAGATGAGTTTGGCATAGTTTGATATGGCTTGTAACATTTTTTGTAATTTTAAAGTGATTGGGCTGAGTTTGGGGTGGTAAGGGGTAGTTGGGGGTGATTTATGATAGCCGAAGTAATTTAAGTGAGTTTGGCATAGTTTGCTATGGTTTGTAGCTTTTTTTGTAATTTTAAAATGATTGGGCTTATTTTGGGGTAGTAAGGGGTTGTTGGGGGTGATTTATGTTAGCCGAAGTAATTTAGGTGAGTTTGGCATAGTTTGCTATGGTTTGTAGCATTTTTTGTAATTTTAAAGTGATTGGGCTTATTTTGGGGTGGTAAGGGGTAGTTGGGGGTGATTTATGGTAGCCGAAGTAATTTAGGTGAGTTTGGCATAGTTTGCTATGGTTTGTAGCATTTTTTGTAATTTTAAAGTGATTGGGCTTATTTTGGGGTAGTAAGGGGTTGTTGGGGGTGATTTATGTTAGCCGAAGTAATTTGGGTGAGTTAGGCATAGTTTGCTATGGTTTGTAGCATTTTTTGTAATTTTAAAGTGATTGGGATGAGTTAGGGGTGGTAAGGGGTAGTTGGGGGTGATTTATGTTAGCCGAAGTAATTTAAGTGAGTTAGGCATAGTTTGCTATGGTTTGTAGCATTTTTTTGTAATTTTAAAGTGATTGGGATGAGTTAGGGGCGGTAAGGTGTAGTTGGGGGTGATTTATGAGAGCCGAAGTAATTTAAGTGAGTTTGGCATAGTTTGCTATGGTTTGTAGCATTTTTTGTAATTTTAAAGTGATTGGGCTTATTTTGGGGTAGTAAGGGGTTGTTGGGGGTGATTTATGTTAGCCGAAGTAATTTGGGTGAGTTAGGCATAGTTTGCTATGGTTTGTAGCATTTTTTGTAATTTTAAAGTGATTGGGATGAGTTAGGGGTGGTAAGGGGTAGTTGGGGGTAATTTATGATAGCCGAAGTAATTTAAGTGAGTTTGGCATAGTTTGCTATGGTTTGTAGCATTTTTTGTAATTTTAAAGTGATTGGGCTTATTTTGGGGTAGTAAGGGGTTGTTGGGGGTGATTTATGTTAGCCGAAGTAATTTAGGTGAGTTAGGCATAGTTTGCTATGGTTTGTAGCATTTTTGATAATTTTAAAGTGATTGGGCTTATTTTGGGGTGGTAAGGGGTAGTTGGGGGTGATTTATGGAAGCCAAAGTAATTTAGATGAGTTTGGCATAGTTTGGTAAGGTTTGTAACATTTTTTGTAATTTTAAAGTGATTGGGCTTATTTTGGGGTGGTAAGGGGTAGTTGGGGGTGATTTTTGGTAGACGAAATAATATGTGTGAGTTGGACTTAATCTGCCATGATTTGTGTCATTTTGTTTTATTTTAAAGTGATTGGAGTTGCTTGGGGTTGCTAAGGGGTGGTAAGGGATGATTTAAAATAACGGATCTAGTTTATGTCAGTTTGGCATAGTTCGGGAATTTTTTGGGGTTGATTTGGTAAAGTTTGCAGTGGTAAGAGATATTTGAGGATGTTTAATGTTGACGGATTAAATTTGGAGTGGTTTGGTAATTTTTAATTGAGTCACGGATCGACATTATAATTGAAATCAAAATTATAATTGAAATATCTGCGGCCTCGCTAGGTACGGCAAAAGTATGATCACGAAAGCAGAAACTCGACGTTGAAATTGTTTAGGTTAAATAAGTGCTTTTAATGTAAACCGGTCGCCCGTCGTCGAAGTTGTTTTGGCTAGATACGTGCTTCTAACATAAACACGGTCTCCGCGATCCGATCATTTTTTGTTTATTTTAGCCGGTTTTTATTGAATTACAAAGGAACCGGGCCGAATTTCGCAAAATCCCTTCTTAGTGTTCAGTTTCGGCACATGATACACCCGTGTCTAAAATTTCAAGTCTCCAGCCCTCACGGTTTGGGCTGTGGGTTGATTATGAATCAGTGTGTAGATGTGTAGATGAATGAGTGAATGAATGAGTGTGTCAGTGAGGACACTTCGCTTTATATATATAGATTTACACTATTTATTTTACGTACATTGCGTTCATTATTGTTAAATTATTTCGGCTACCATAAATCACCCCCAACTACCCCTTACCACCCCAAAATAAGCCCAATTGCTTTAAAATTACAAAAAATGCTACAAACCATAGCAAACCATGTCAAACTCACCTAAATGACTTCGGCTACCATAAATCACCCCCAACTACCCCTTACCGCCCCAAAATTAGCCTAATCACTTTAAAATTACAAAAAATGCTACAAACCATAGCAAACTATTCCAAACTCACCTAAATTACTTCGGCTACCATAAATCACCCCCAACTACCCCTTACCTCCCCAAAATAAGCCCAATCACTTTAAAATTACAAAAAATGCTACAAACCATAGCAAACTTATCCAAAGTCACCTAAATTACTTCGGCTACCATAAATCACCCCCAACTACCCCTTACCACCCCAAAATAAGCCCAATTACTTTAAAATTACAGAAAATGTTACAAACCATAGCAAACTATGTCAAACTCACTTAAATTATTTCGGCTACCATAAATCACCCCCAACTACCCCTTACCACCCCAAAATAAGCCCAATCGCTTTAAAATTACAAAAAATGCTACAAACCATAGCAAACCATGTCAAACTCACCTAAATGACTTCGGCTACCATAAATCACCCCCAACTACCCCTTACCGCCCCAAAATTAGCCTAATCAGTTTAAAATTACAAAAAATGCTACAAAACATAGCAAGCTAAGGCAAACTCACTTAAATTACTTCGGCTACCATAAATTAATAATCATTTTCAATCAAAATTTTCTATTTGGTTGTGTCATTTATAAATGCCTTATCGTATTAAATCATAAAATATTAATAAATATCTGCACATAAAATATATTGTTTCGACTAATAGACGTTATTCTGAATATTAAATATGCTGATACCTATTTTGATTCTCTTCCACGTTCCAATTAAAATTTGTTCCAGTTGAGATGCAAACATAATCGTATTTCTGAATTAGAACACGCTAACGGGGCAAGCCCTACCTTTTCAACATGCGTGCATTTGTATAAACAGCTCTATGGTTTTTAACTTTAAAGAGGTATAAAGGCGCTAGATTTTCGTAAAAATATCTGAAAAATTCGAAATTTTGCAATTGAATTACAGAACTATCTTTGTGTTCGATAGTAAGTTTATACTTGGAGTGGCACTGCCAACCCTGCCACACCTGACGAGGCCCCTGCTGACTACTCTCCTTCCAGGGAAACTTTATAAATCAACGGCAAAATAATTTAGGGCGCCTGAATGTGAAAATGTCACTGTGTAATAAGTTCAGACTGACATGGAACACTTGAAATTTCGATATTTGTTTGTAATTAGTCACAGGTCCATGAAGGAATGCATGTTAATGTAAACAAGTGTTAGTTTGTTGGAGAGACCGAATAAGATTTTTAACATTCCCGTTAAAATATTTATTTACTTTAGAATGTTAATTTTTTTCATTTCGTGAAAATTATGACGGGCCATACGAGTACACCTGTGCGAGTATTATTTGGTACATACAATTTAATCTCTTTTGTTATCCAAATTGTTTTCATACGCACCAGGTACGTGCACCTCATATAATTGTGAAAATTGCTGCTTCAGCGTCTGAAACGCTGGTACTCAACGTCGCCAAGGTCGAGGCGACGCATCGGTATTCAAAGTTCTATCGCTATTAAATAAATTATTTTAATATAATATTCCCGATTTGTTCTTGCCGTTAACCAAAACTCTCCCCAATCGATTTTCGAAAAATTTCCAGCGTCGGACCGGACTTCACTTATTTTCGTACGCTAATTTTTAGGTTCAGTTAATGATAGTGGTGTATTTGTTCATCACCAAACCTGCTCCGACCGAAATCCGAAATTTTCACTGACATCATACGCTTAAGTATTGTATGCTTATACACGATTTACACTATTTATTTTACGTACATTGCGTTCATTATTGTTCTGCATTATTTATAACTAAGATGGAGCAGTTTGAAAATCTAATAGTAAGCGGAGAACAAATACCACCATGTATAATTCCCGTGAAAAGTGATGGAAATAGTCTTTCTTACTATCTTTCCTATTGCATTTTTAATACCGGAAATAGAGCTCAAGAGCGAAGAATAACTTCGACTTTTTTTATACATAATTCCTAAATACTTCGTTTTTATGGTGTAAAATTTTGTATCTATATATTTCAACATTGTCTTTAACGTTGTCAGAGAACTAAATGGGAATAATTTGGAATAATGTCAACTCTCCTTCTCTTGAAACTTTGGAAAACAACGACAAAATTCTTTAGGGCGCCTGGATTTGAAAATATAACTCTGTGCAATAAGTTTAGACTGACTAGAGTGAAAAGAAAGGAGCTTGCACCCAGAAACGAAATTAAATGGAACACTTGAAGTTGCAATATTTGTTTGTAATTCGTCACAAGTCCATGAGGGAATGCGTGTTAATGCAAACAAATGTGAGTTTATTGGAGAAGCCGAATAAGATTTTTACATTATTGAAGCAGCTGGAGCCTGCCACGTCAAGGGCAAGGTCACAAACGTGAAAATGCGATGCTCGATTTAGTTTGATTGAGTATCTTTGCAGAAATTCGCACTTACCAAGCGATGGATAAGTCTTTGTTATCGTTTCTTAGAGTTCGAGAATTGCTGGTTCAGCGTGTGGAGCAGTACTCGATCGCGGTGTTTAATTTTAACACAACTACAATTGTGAAAATTGCTGCTCCAGCGTCGGAAACTGTTCGCAAAGTCGCCAAATTCGATGAGGCGACACATCAGTGTTCGAAGGTCTACCGCTATCAAATAAAGTATTTTAATTTAACATTTGATCCTCGCGTTAACCAAATCTGCCCCCAATCAATTTTCGAAAAATTACCAGCGTCGAACCGGACTCCACTTATATTTGTACGCTAATTTTTACTTTCAGTTAATGGTAGTGGTGTATTTGGTTTTCACCAAATTTGCCCCGGCTGAAATCCGAAATTTCCACCATTGTATGTACCAGAGATCACTGACATTCATACCCTTAATAATTATGTGCTTATACACGTTTTACACTATTTATTTTACGTACACTGTGTTTATTATTGCTTTACATCATTTATAACTAAGATGGAGAAGTTTGAAAATCTAGCGATGTACAAATACCACACCGTATTATGAAAGGTGATGGAAATTGTCTTTTTTTATATCTATGGTATTGGTATTAATATTTTAATACTGGAACGGAAGCTCAAGAGGTTGGCACTTTAATTGTTCAACAAGTGTGTGTTAATGTAAACAGGTGTGAGTCCGTCGGAGAGACCGTTTGCCGTTAACAAAATTTTTTCCCAATCACCATCGTCGTACCGGACGACCGTTCAGTTAATGATAATGGTGTATTTATTTTTCACCAAATCTGCCTCGGCTAAAATCCAAAATTTACAGCGTTGGACCAGACATTACTGACATTGATACGCGTTTTACACTGTTTATTTTACGTAAATACATTGTGTTCATTATTGCTTTACATCATTTATAACTAAGATGGACAAGTTTGAAAATCTAGCGATGCACAAATACCATAAAATACCACATTTTACCACATACCAAAATTTTAATACTGGAAAGGGAGCTCAAAAGGTTCACACTTTAATTGTCCAACCAGTTAGGGCCAGGTTTTAATAATTTTTGTGCAGTTCAGAAGGAAATAAGTGTTTGTTTATTCCGGAGATAAGTCAAAATCATCTACATACTGTTCTGTTTGTGAGTTGACTGCAGCAAGAGGAATCGTTCCATTGTGTTTTCAATTTTATCATAACATGATCAGCTAATTTGTAAACTTCGATTTCCCCGAAAATTATATAAAGTTAATTTCGATTTCCTGGAATCGCTTATAGAACAACTGCCTAAAGGGTCTATTCAAAAATTTTCATCTCAGATATCAACCAAGGTATCCTCTTTGTCCAAATCATATTGAAGTACCTGGTCCTGGCAACGCAGGTTAATTTCAGCATATTTGTTTATTTTGTGATTGGAAAAGTAGAGCATTCCTGTTTAATTGTATTATAATGTCGATTAGTCAACATCACCACTTTAGTCAACACTGAGTTTATTTAATCTACGTCCGGGCAACGCCGGGTACATTCAGCTAGTAATGCTATGCACGCCTTGTTTAATTTTTTCCCGCGTCCCTTATGTTCCCGTACATATACTGGCCCAGCGTAATCTAGACCTGTTGTTGTAAATGTACGCGTGGCTTGCACTCTATGAGTGGGTAAGTTGCCCATTTTGATTTTGGCCGCAACTGGTTTGGTTTTGAAACAATTATGACAATGGTGCAATACATGTCTGATTGCGTTGCGACCGATCAATACCGTTGGCGCAGTGCCGCTAATGTGGCCTGGGGGCCCGCGTGAAGTTGTCGTTCGTGTTCATCTTTTATTATTAATTTTGTCACAAAGTGATTTTTTGGTAACAGTATTGGATGTTTGACGTCGTTTGTGATGTTTGCGTTTTTTAATCTCCCGCCTACGCGGAGGATTGTACCTGCATCTAGAAATGGACTTAGCGATAACAACTTTGAGTTTTCCGGTATTGGCCTTTGTTTTTGTAATGAAGAGATTTCAACCTGAAATTCTGTTTTTTGTATAAGGTGAATTATTTTGAGTGTGGATGCCTTTAGTTCATCAGCTGACAAATTTTGTGCGCGAAGTTTTTTTTGGATCCTTACAATTTTTTATGAAACGGATTATCCATGCTGTTACTCTTTGCAATTTTCTGAAGTTTGAGTATTTGTTTAAAAATGATGTGTCAACATTTACGTTACAGATTGTTGGGGTTGGTCGAGTCTCTAAGATTGGGATTTGTGCTAGATTAACCTTTGATTGAGGCCACTCGACTTCTGTTTTTGCTAAAAAGGCTGGTCCGTTAAACCAGCTTTGATTTTCTAGCAACTGTGCTGGGTACGTTCCTCTGCTGAGAACGTCCGCTGCGTTGTGTTCTGACGCAATGTGTTGCCAATCTTTTGTTGATGTTAAGGATATAATTTCGGATACGCGATTAGCGACGAAAACTTTTAAGGCGTTTGGCGGTGTATTTAGCCACGCTAACACGACGCTGGAATCAGTCCATAGGTACTGCCGTGTGACGCGACTTGGTATATTTTTTCGCACCTTTGTTACTAACCGTGCGAGTAGAAGTGCTCCGCAAAGCTCTAGCCTAGGAATAGTTATTGTTTTTATTGGTGCGACCCGTAATTTAGCACAAATTAGTTTGGTCTCAAATTTGCCTTGTACGTTTAATGTTCTCAGATATATGGCTGCACCATAGCCTTGTTGTGATGTGTCACAAAATGCGTGAATTTCCGTTATGGCGGTCTCCGTATTTTCGATGATTCTTCGTGGAATTTTTAATTTGTTTAAATGTTGTAATTCGTTTATTATATTGATCCATTCTGAATAAATGACCATGGGGACGGATTCGTCCCATCCTATTTTTAGAGACCAAAGCCTTTGCAAAATTATTTTGGCTTTCATTATTACTGGCCCAATCAAACCAAGCGGATCGAATATTTGCGAAGTAATGGAAAGAATTACGCGTTTTGACACTCTGTTTGGTATTTCTTCCAAGTTTGTATCGTATTTTAAAATGTCATTGACTGAATTATAATATAATCCTAAGATTTTTGTGTCTTCATTTTTGTTTAATTGCACGATTTGATTGGGTTCCTTGTTTTCGTCGGGTGGCAAGACTTTTTCCTCATTGGACTGGAATTTGCGTAATTCGAACTGAGCTTGCCCAAGGATTTCGACAATTTCTTTTCTGAGCGTGACTAGCTCAGAGATTGAATTGGCGCCTGTTAATAAGTCGTCCATATAAAAATTATTTCTTATAATTTCACAGGCCTTGTGATGCTTATGCTCATTAATATCAGCAAGTTCCTTTAGGCAGCGAGTTGCTATAAAACTAGCGGGTCGTGTACCGTACGTTAACGTTGTTAATGCGTAAGTGTTTAGCGGTTTCGATGGGTTGTTCCGCCAGAGGATTAATTGGTAATTTTGGTCCTCTGGATCGACCAATATTTGCCGGTACATTTTTGCTATATCGGCATTTAACGCGTATTTAAATGTTCTGAATTCCAGAACAATGGAAAACAAATCGCGTTGGATTGCAGGTCCACACAATAAGTTGTCGTTAAGGCTGCGACCGTTTGTGGTTTTAGCGGAACCGTCGAAGACGACTCTGAGTCGTGTTGTAGTACTTGACTCCTTAACCACCGCGTGATGTGGTAGATAAACTACGTTTTCGGTTGGAATGACTTGAACTAGCTCTATGTGATTTAATTGGAGGTATTCGTTCATGAAATTTGAATATTCCACCTTGAGATGTGGATCCCTTTCGAATTTGCGTTCGATGTTGTAAAAACGCTTTGTTGCTATGCCCCTTGATTCACCGACGTCCACCTTTTTACTCATAAGGGGTAGTTTTATTACGAAACGACCGTTTGAATCTCGTTTTGTATTTGCAGTAAAATGCATTTCGGATTGTAAGTCCTCAGGCAATAAACCCGTTTGTTTGCTACTTTCTATCCCTGCATCCTCAATTTCCCAAAATTTGCGAATATTGTCTTCTAATGGGTCGTAAACTTTAGGTGCGGTTAGGGATAAATTGCAGGCGGAAATGTTTATTTGTTGCTTGTTTGATGAATTGCCGACTTTATGATAGGGACCTCCCGCAATAAAACCGAATTGGGTCTTTTGTAATATTAATCCTGTTGGCAAAGAAATTTGTCCGATGGATAGTAATTCCCAAAAGGTACCGCCGCCAAGTAGTAAATCGATTTCACCACTTTCGTAGAATCTTGGGTCTGCAAGTTGTATATTTTTGGGAATTTCTAAAGTGTTCGGATCCAGTGATATTAAGGGTAGATTGTCCGTAATTTTGTTTACGACAACGCATTTTAATTTACTTGCCTTAAATTCATTGTAATTAGATTTTATATCTACAGACACGGTTTGTTTGGCTGTGCTAACTGTGCCATTTAGACCCTTGATTTCGAAATGTTCACCTTGCATTTTTAGCTCCAATTTTGAACACATTTTTTGCGTAATGCAATTTGACATCGAGCCTGGGTCCAAAAATACTCGACATGATTGGTATTTATTTTTTGAATTTTTGATAGCGACAATCGCTGTGGCTAACAACTCTGTGGTGCGGTTCGTTTGAGTTTTTTGACATGAATGATTGTTTAATGTTACCGCGGCGTTAATGTCTTCGTTCACATGCTCGTTGTCAAAATGCAATAGTGTATGGTGTCTCTTATTACAATGGTGACAATTTTTTGTGTTACGGCAGCTTGATGTTGTGTGATTATTTCGAAGACAATTTTGACATAGCTTCAGAAACTTAACCCTTTCATTTCGCGATTTTACCGATAAGTTTAAAAATGCGGTACATTGTTGAATGAAGTGACTTGAATCCTTGCAGGAAACGCATAACGTTGTCCTTTGATTTGTGGCTGCTAATGAGACCAGGCGTTTGTTGCCTTGAATGTTTTTTGGTAGATTAGTTGATTGAGTTGATGTTTTAATGGACATATTGTTTATTGATTCCAAGACAGTGCAACGTTTTTCTAGGAATTTTATGAATTGCTCATAAGTTGGTACTTTCGTATCCAATGATATTTCCCATTCTCTTTTCGTACCATAATCTAATTTTTCCACAATTATGGGAATTATTAGCGCGTCTACCTTTAGTGTCTTTAATGCGGCCATATTGGTTATTAAGGTGTTTACTAATTCGCGAAACGCTGTATATGATTGCTTGTTTATGGACGATGCGTTTAGGATTGTCATAACGTGATCTTGCACGATTAAACGAGTGTTTTCAAAACGATTTGTCAGAATTTCCCAAGCCTTGCCGTAATTTTCATCTTCTAAACTTAACGAGTTGATCGCTTGTAGGGCCTCGTTCCGAAGACAAGATTTTAAATATTGTAGTTTTTGCTCGTTGCTTAGATTTCTGTTTTGGTGAATTGTTGATTTGAACGAGTTTTCAAAATTTGTCCAATTTTTGTAATCGCCCGAGAAAGTGACTAAGCTTAGCGGAGGTAAATTTAATTTAGTGTCGCCGACCGATACTGCATTTGTTTGAGTGACGGGCGCGTTTTCAACACGATTAATTATATCCATAATGTCCGCTACTAAGTCACAGTATTTCTCCTCAAACGCGATTCTAGACTGACGATATGCCTTTTTCATTTCTTCGGTTTTTGAATCTAATGTTTCATACTGACATTGAGCTTGATCATATTTTTCCTTAACGTTCTCAAGAATTTGTTGGCGGGCCTTTAGACGGTTGATGCTGAATTTAGTTTGATCAAAGGTAGAGACATAATCCTCTATTCTTTCCAATTTCTCGTTAACGTTATGTAAAATGATTTTAAGTTCGTCAAGGCGCGTCATTGTGTATCGGATAGTTTATTGAACACGCCTCTTTTTTAGAAGGTAGAACTACCGACAGTTTTGGTACGAATCAAAGATGTTAAAAACTCCGGAAAGGCAATTTGAGATTGATTTGTGCGATATGACTGGATAGAGAGACACTAACCTGGCCAAGATGAACGGCTCGGATGGCACGAAGTTGTGGACCAGGTGGACCTGCAGTGCCTCGCTGTGCCGTTGGACGTGTTGATTCCGGCTACGCAAGGAATTCGTAGTGCCCTTGGACGTGTTGATTTTGGTTACGCAAGGGATTCGTATTGCCCTTGGACGTGACCTGGAGATGTTGGCGGTGATCCACGGGATGGCGTTTGAATTTGCCTGATGCCTGCGATGAATCTTCCGCGAGTTGAATTGATGATGAATTTCACTTGATTATTTTCACAATCCGGCTCGAAGGACCAATGTTTGACCGCGTGGGTCGAATGTTCGAATAAAATGAGAAGTAGATTTTCTTAAACTAGTTTTATTTACAAGTTTATATACACGTCTCAATAATGAATGAATACTTAATGATTACATACGTATGATTAATAGAGAATGACTAACGAATAGAGAATAATCTTATGTCTATGTTGTTGTGGGTTTTATATACAATCACCCCCGGACTTCTTGATGGGGTAAACGGAGGGGGTGCGATTCCCCCCTTCTGTACTGTTTCGAGGTGGTGGGATCGACCAATGGTTTGTAGCATTTTTTGTAATTTTAAAGTGATTGGGATGAGTTAGGGGTGGTAAGGGGTAGTTGGGGGTGACTTATGATAGCCGAAGTAATTTAAGTGAGTTTGGCATAGTTTGCTATGGTTTGTAGCATTTTTTGTAATTTTAAAGTGATTGGGTTTATTTTGGAGTGGTAAGGGGTAGTTGGGGGTGATTTATGGTAGCCGAAGTAATTTAGGTGAGTTAGGCATAGTTTGCTATGGTTTGTAGCATTTTTTTGTAATTTAAAAGTGATTGGGTTTAGTTTGTTGTGGTAAGGGTTAGTTGGTGATGATTTAGAGTAGCCGAAGTAATTTAGGTGAGTTTGGCATAGTTTGCTATGGTTACTAGCAAATTTTTGTAATTTAAAAGTGATTGGGTTTAGTTTGTTGTGGTAAGGGTTAGTTGGTGATGATTTAGAGTAGCCGAAGTAATTTAGGTGAGTTTGGCATAGTTTGCTATGGTTACTAGCATTTTTTTGTAATTTAAAAGTGATTGGGTTTAGTTTGTTGTGGTAAGGGTTAGTTGGTGATGATTTAGAGTAGCCGAAGTAATTTAGGTGAGTCTGGCATAGTTCGTTATGATTTGTACATTTTTTTTTGTAATTTTAAGATGATATGGTTTGGTTTGTTGTGGTAAGGGATAGTTGGGGGTGATTTTTGGTAGACGAAATAATATGTGTGAGTTCGAAATAGTCTGCTATGATTTGTGTCATTTTGATTTATTTTAAAGTGATTGGAGTTACTTGGGGTTGCTAAAGGGTGGTAACGGATGATTTAAGATAACGGATCTAATTTATGTCAGTTTGGCTTAGTTCGAGAATTTTTTGGGGTTGATTTGGTAAAGTTTGCAGTGGTAAGAGATATTTGAGGATGTTTAATGTTGACGGATTAAATTTGGAGTGATTTGGTAATTTTTAATTGAGTCACGGATCGACATTATAATTGAAATCAAAATTATAATTGAAATATCGGCGGCCTCGCTAGGTACGGCAAAAGTATGATCACGAAAGCAGAAACTAGACGTTGAAATTGTTTAGGTTAAATAAGTGCTTTTAATGTAAACCGGTCGCCCGTCGTCGAAGTTGTTTTGGCTAGATAGGTGCTTCTAACATAAACACGGTCTCCGCGATCGGATCATTTTTTGTTTATTTTAGCCGGTTTTTATTGGATTACAAAGGAACCGGGCCGAATTTTGCAAAATCCCTTCTTAGTGTTCAGTTTCGGCACATGATACACCCGTGTCTAAAATTTCAAGTCGCCAGCCCTCACGGTTTGGGCTGTGGGTTGTCGGTGAATCAGTGAATGTGTAGATGTGTAGATGAGTGTGTCAGTGAGGACACTTCGCTTTATATAATAGATTTAAAAGTGATTGGGTTTAGTTTGTTGTGGTAAGGGTTAGTTGGTGATGATTTATGGTAGCCGAAGTAATTTAGGTGAGTTTGGCATAATTTGCTATGGTTATTAGCATTTTTTTGTAATTTAAAAGTGATTGGGTTTAGTTTGTTGTGGTAAGGGTTAGTTGGTGATGATTTAGAGTAGCCGAAGTAATTTAGGTGAGTCTGGCATAGTTTGTTATGATTTGTACACCTTTTTTTGTAATTTTAAGATGATATGGTTTGGTTTGTTGAGGTAAGGGATACGTGGGGGTGATTTACGGTAGACGAAGTAATTTAGGTGATTCTGGTATAGTTTGTTATGATTTTTAGCATTTTTTTGTAATTTTAAAGTGATTGGGCTTAGTTTGTTGCTGTAAAGTGTAGTTGGGGGTGATTTTTGATAGCCGAAGTAATTTAGGTGAGTTTGACATAGTTTGCTATAGTTAGTACCATTTTTTTGTAATTTAAAATTGATTGGGTTTAGTTTGTTGTGGTAAGGGTTAGTTGGTGATGATTTATGGTAGCCTAAGTAATTTAGGTTAGTTTGGCATAGTTTGCTATGGTTACTAGCATTTTTTTGTAATTTAAAAGTGATTGGGTTTAGTTTGTTGTGGTAAGGGTTAGTTGGTGATGATTTAGAGTAGCCGATTTAATTTAGGTGAGTCTGGCATAGTTTGTTATGATTTGTACACCTTTTTTTGTAATTTTAAGATGATATGGTTTGGTTTGTTGTGGTAAGGGATAGTTGGGGGTGATTTACGGTAGCCGAAGTAATTTAGGTAATTCTGGTATAGTTTGTTATGATTTTTAGCATTTTTTTGTAATTTTAAAGTGATTGGGCTTAGTTTGTTGCTGTAAAGTGTAGTTGGGGGTGATTTTTGATAGCCCAAGTAATTTAGGTGAGTTTGGCATAGTTTGCTATGGTTAGTAGCATTTTTTTGTAATTTAAAAGTGATTGGGTTTAGTTTGTTGTGGTAAGGGTTAGTTGGTGATGATTTATGGTAGCCGAAGTAATTTAGGTGAGTTTGGCATAGTTTGCTATAGTTACTAGCATTTTTTTGTAATTTAAAAATGATTGGGTTTAGTTTGTTGTGGTAAGGGTTAGTTGGTGATGATTTAGAGTAGCCGAAGTAATTTAGGTGAGTCTGGCATAGTTTGTTATGATTTGTACACTTTTTTTTGTAATTTTAAGATGATATGGTTTGGTTTGTTGTGGTAAGGGATAGTTGGGGGTGATTTACTGTAGCCGAAGTAATTTGGATGATTCTGGTATAGTTTGTTATGATTTTTAGCATTTTTTTGTAATTTTAAAGTGATTGGGCTTAGTTTGTTGCTGTAAAGTGTAGTTGGGGGTGATTTTTGATAGCCGAAGTAATTTAAGTGAGTTTGGCATAGTTTGCTATGGTTAGTAGCATTTTTTTGTAATTTAAAAGTGATTGGGTTTAGTTTGTTGTGGTAAGGGTTAGTTGGTGATGATTTATGGTAGCCAAAGTAATTTAGGTGAGTTTGGCATAGTTTGCTATGGTTACTAGCATTTTTTGTAATTTAAAAGTGATTGGGTTTAGTTTGTTGTGGTAAGGGTTAGTTGGTGATGATTTAGAGCAGCCGAAGTAATTTAGGTGAGTCTGGCATAGTTTGTTATGATTTGTACACCTTTTTTTGTAATTGTAAAATGATATGGTTTGGTTTGTTGTGGTAAGGGCTAGTTGGGAGTGATTTACGTTAGCCGAAGTAATTTAGGTGATTCTGGTATAGTTTGTTATGATTTTTAGCATTTTTTTGGGATTTTAAAGTGATTGGGCTTAGTTTGTTGCTATAAAGTGTAGTTGGGGGTGATTTTTGATAGCCGAAGTAATTTAGGTGAGTTTGGCATAATATGCTATGGTTAGTAGCATTTTTTTGTAATTTAAAAATGATTGGGTTTAGTTTGTTGTGGTAAGGGTTAGTTGGTGATGATTTATGGTAGCCGAAGTAATTTAGGTGAGTTTGGCATAGTTTGCTATGGTTACTAGCATTTTTTTGTAATTTAAAAGTGATTGGGTTTAGTTTGTTGTGGTAAGGGTTAGTTGGTGATGATTTAGAGTAGCCGAAGTAATTTAGGCGAGTCTGGCACAGTTTGTTATGATTTGTACACCTTTTTTTGTAATTTTAAGATGATATGGTTTGGTTTGTTGTGGTAAGGGATAGTTGGGGGTGATTTACGGTAGCCGAAGTAATTTAGGTGATTCTGGTATAGTTTGTTATGATTTTTAGCATTTTATTGTAATTTTAAAGTGATTGGGTTTAGTTTGTTGCTGTAAAGTGTAGTTGGGGTGATTTTTGATAGCCGAAGTAATTTAGGTGAGTTTGGCATAGTTTGCTATGGTTAGTAGCATTTTTTTGTAATTTAAAAGTGATTGGGTTTAGTTTGTTGTGGTAAGGGTTAGTTGGTGATGATTTATGGTAGGCGAAGTAATTTAGGTGAGTTTGGCATAGTTTGTTATGGTTACTAGAATTTTTTTGTAATTTAAAAGTCATTGGGTTTAGTTTGTCGTGGTAAGGGTTAGTTGGTGATGATTTAGAGTAGCCGAAGTAATTTAGGTGAGTCTGGCATCGTTTGTTATGATTTGTACACCTTTTTTTGTAATTTTAAGATGATATGGTTTGGTTTGTTGTGGTAAGGGATAGTTGGGGGTGATTTAGAGTAGCCGAAGTAATTAAGGTGAGTCTGGAATAGTTTGTTATGATTTGTACACCTTTTTTTGTAATTTTAGGATGAAATGGTTTGGTTTGTTGTGGTAAGATATAGTTGGGGTGATTTACGGTAGCCGAAGTAATTTAGGTGATTTTGGTATAGTTTGTTATGATTTTTAGCTTTTTTTTTGTAATTTTAAAGTGATTGGGCTTAGTTTGTTGCTGTAAAGTGTAGTTGGGGGTGATTTTTGATAGCCGAAGTAATTTAGGTGAGTTTGACATAGTTTGCTATGGTTAGTACCATTTTTTTGTAATTTAAAATTGATTGGGTTTAGTTTGTTGTGGTAAGGGTTAGTTGGTGCTGATTTATGGTAGCCTAAGTAATTTAGGTGAGTTTGGCATAGTTTGCTATGGTTACTAGCATTTTTTTGTAATTTAAAAGTGATTGGGTTTAGTTTGTTGTGGTAAGGGTTAGTTGGTGATGATTTAGAGTAGCCGATTTAATTTAGGTGAGTCTGGCATAGTTTGTTATGATTTGTACACCTTTTTTTGTAATTTTAAGATGATATGGTTTGGTTTGTTGTGGTAAGGGATAGTTGGGGGTGATTTACTGTAGCCGAAGTAATTTTGATGATTCTGGTATAGTTTGTTATGATTTTTAACATTTTTTTGTAATTTTAAAGTGATTGGGCTTAGTTTGTTGCTGTAAAGTGTAGTTGGGGGTGATTTTTGATAGCCGAAGTAATTTAAGTGAGTTTGGCATAGTTTGCTATGGTTAGTAGCATTTTTTTGTAATTTAAAAGTGATTGGGTTAAGTTTGTTGTGGTAAGGGTTAGTTGGTGATGATTTATGGTAGCCAAAGTAATTTAGGTGAGTTTGGCATAGTTTGCTATGGTTACTAGCATTTTTTGTAATTTAAAAGTGATTGGGTTTAGTTTGTTGTGGTAAGGGTTAGTTGGTGATGATTTAGAGCAGCCGAAGTAATTTAGGTGAGTCTGGCATAGTTTGTTATGATTTGTACACCTTTTTTTGTAATTGTAAAATGATATGGTTTGGTTTGTTGTGGTAAGGGCTAGTTGGGAGTGATTTACGTTAGCCGAAGTAATTTAGGTGATTCTGGTATAGTTTGTTATGATTTTTAGCATTTTTTTGTGATTTTAAAGTGATTGGGCTTAGTTTGTTGCTGTAAAGTGTAGTTGGGGGTGATTTTTGATAGCCGAAGTAATTTAGGTGAGTTTGGCATAATATGCTATGGTTAGTAGCATTTTTTTGTAATTTAAAAGTGATTGGGTTTAGTTTGTTGTGGTAAGGGTTAGTTGGTGATGATTTATGGTAGCCGAAGTAATTTAGGTGAGTTTGGCATAGTTTGCTATAGTTACTAGCATTTTTTTGTAATTTAAAAGTGATTGGGTTTAGTTTGTTGTGGTAAGGGTTAGTTGGTGATGATTTAGAGTAGCCGAAGTAATTTAGGTGAGTCTGGCATAGTTTGTTATGATTTGTACACCTTTTTTTGTAATTTTAAGATGATATGGTTTGGTTTGTTGTGGTAAGGGATAGTTGGGGGTGATTTACTGTAGCCGAAGTAATTTTGATGATTCTGGTATAGTTTGTTATGATTTTTAGCATTTTTTTGTGATTTTAAAGTGATTGGGCTTAGTTTGTTGCTGTAAAGTGTAGTTGGGGGTGATTTTTGATAGCCGAAGTAATTTAGGTGAGTTTGGCATAATATGCTATGGTTAGTAGCATTTTTTTGTAATTTAAAAATGATTGGGTTTAGTTTGTTGTGGTAAGGGTTAGTTGGTGATGATTTATGGTAGCCGAAGTAATTTAGGTGAGTTTGGCATAGTTTGCTATGGTTACTAGCATTTTTTTGTAATTTAAAAGTGATTGGGTTTAGTTTGTTGAGGTAAGGGTTAGTTGGTGATGATTTAGAGTAGCCGAAGTAATTTAGGCGAGTCTGGCACAGTTTGTTATGATTTGTACACCTTTATTTGTAATTTTAAGATGATATGGTTTGGTTTGTTGTGGTAAGGGATAGTTGGGGGTGATTTACGGTAGCCGAAGTAATTTAGGTGATTCTGGTATAGTTTGTTATGATTTTTAGCATTTTATTGTAATTTTAAAGTGATTGGGTTTAGTTTGTTGCTGTAAAGTGTAGTTGGGGTGATTTTTGATAGCCGAAGTAATTTAGGTGAGTTTGGCATAGTTTGCTATGGTTAGTAGCATTTTTTTGTAATTTAAAAGTGATTGGGTTTAGTTTGTTGTGGTAAGGGTTAGTTGGTGATGATTTATAGTAGGCGAAGTAATTTAGGTGAGTTTGGCATAGTTTGTTATGGTTACTAGAATTTTTTTGTAATTTAAAAGTCATTGGGTTTAGTTTGTTGTGGTAAGGGTTAGTTGGTGATGATTTAGAGTAGCCGAAGTAATTTAGGTGAGTCTGGCATCGTTTGTTATGATTTGTACACCTTTTTTTGTAATTTTAAGATGATATGGTTTGGTTTGTTGTGGTAAGGGATAGTTGGGGGTGATTTAGAGTAGCCGAAGTAATTTAGGTGAGTCTGGCATCGTTTGTTATGATTTGTACACCTTTTTTTGTAATTTTAGGATGAAATGGTTTGGTTTGTTGTGGTAAGGGATAGTTGGGGGTGATTTACGGTAGCCGAAGTAATTTAGGTGATTCTGGTATAGTTTGTTATGATTTTTAGCTTTTTTTTTGTAATTTGAAATTGATTGGGCTTAGTTTGTTGCTGTAAAGTGTAGTTGGGGGTGATTTTTGATAGCCGAAGTAATTTAGGTGAGTTTGGCATAGTTTGCTATGGTTATATGCATTTTTTTGTAATTTAAAAGTGATTGGGTTTAGTTTGTTGCGGTAAGGGTTAGTTGGTGATGATTTAGAGTAGCCGAAGTAATTTAGGTGAGTCTGGCATAGTTTGTTATAATTTGTACACCTTTTTTTGTAATTTTAAGATGATATGGTTTGGTTTGTTGTGGTAAGGGATATTTGGGGGTGATTTACGGTAGCCGAAGTAATTTAGGTGATTCTGGTATAGTTTGTTATGATTTTTAGCATTTTTTTGTAATTTTAAAGTGATTGGGCTTAGTTTGTTGCTGTAAAGTGTAGTTGGGGGTGATTTTTGATAGCCGAAGTAATTTAAGGGAGTTTGGCATAGTTTGCTATGGTTAGTAGCATTTTTTTGTAATTTAAAAGTGATTGGGTTTAGTTTGTTTTGGTAAGGGTTAGTTGGTGATGATTTATGGTAGCCAAAGTAATTTAGGTGAGTTTGGCATAGTTTGCTATGGTTACTAGCATTTTTTGTAATTTAAAAGTGATTGGGTTTAGTTTGTTGTGGTAAGGGTTAGTTGGTGATGATTTAGAGCAGCCGAAGTAATTTAGGTGAGTCTGGCATAGTTTGTTATGATTTGTACACCTTTTTTTGTAATTGTAAAATGATATGGTTTGGTTTGTTGTGGTAAGGGCTAGTTGGGAGTGATTTACGTTAGCCGAAGTAATTTAGGTGATTCTGGTATAGTTTGTTATGATTTTTAGCATTTTTTTGTGATTGTAATGTGATTGGGCTTAGTTTGTTGCTGTAAAGTGTAGTTGGGGGTGATTTTTGATAGCCGAAGTAATTTAGGTGAGTTTGGCATAATATGCTATGGTTAGTAGCATTTTTTTGTAATTTAAAAATGATTGGGTTTAGTTTGTTGAGGTAAGGGTTAGTTGGTGATGATTTAGAGTAGCCGAAGTAATTTAGGCGAGTCTGGCACAGTTTGTTATGATTTGTACACCTTTATTTGTAATTTTAAGATGATATGGTTTGGTTTGTTGTGGTAAGGGATAGTTGGGGGTGATTTACGGTAGCCGAAGTAATTTAGGTGATTCTGGTATAGTTTGTTATGATTTTTAGCATTTTATTGTAATTTTAAAGTGATTGGGTTTAGTTTGTTGCTGTAAAGTGTAGTTGGGGTGATTTTTGATAGCCGAAGTAATTTAGGTGAGTTTGGCATAGTTTGCTATGGTTAGTAGCATTTTTTTGTAATTTAAAAGTGATTGGGTTTAGTTTGTTGTGGTAAGGGTTAGTTGGTGATGATTTATAGTAGGCGAAGTAATTTAGGTGAGTTTGGCATAGTTTGTTATGGTTACTAGAATTTTTTTGTAATTTAAAAGTCATTGGGTTTAGTTTGTTGTGGTAAGGGTTAGTTGGTGATGATTTAGAGTAGCCGAAGTAATTTAGGTGAGTCTGGCATCGTTTGTTATGATTTGTACACCTTTTTTTGTAATTTTAAGATGATATGGTTTGGTTTGTTGTGGTAAGGGATAGTTGGGGGTGATTTAGAGTAGCCGAAGTAATTTAGGTGAGTCTGGCATCGTTTGTTATGATTTGTACACCTTTTTTTGTAATTTTAGGATGAAATGGTTTGGTTTGTTGTGGTAAGGGATAGTTGGGGGTGATTTACGGTAGCCGAAGTAATTTAGGTGATTCTGGTATAGTTTGTTATGATTTTTAGCTTTTTTTTTGTAATTTGAAATTGATTGGGCTTAGTTTGTTGCTGTAAAGTGTAGTTGGGGGTGATTTTTGATAGCCGAAGTAATTTAGGTGAGTTTGGCATAGTTTGCTATGGTTATATGCATTTTTTTGTAATTTAAAAGTGATTGGGTTTAGTTTGTTGCGGTAAGGGTTAGTTGGTGATGATTTAGAGTAGCCGAAGTAATTTAGGTGAGTCTGGCATAGTTTGTTATAATTTGTACACCTTTTTTTGTAATTTTAAGATGATATGGTTTGGTTTGTTGTGGTAAGGGATATTTGGGGGTGATTTACGGTAGCCGAAGTAATTTAGGTGATTCTGGTATAGTTTGTTATGATTTTTAGCATTTTTTTGTAATTTTAAAGTGATTGGGCTTAGTTTGTTGCTGTAAAGTGTAGTTGGGGGTGATTTTTGATAGCCGAAGTAATTTAAGGGAGTTTGGCATAGTTTGCTATGGTTAGTAGCATTTTTTTGTAATTTAAAAGTGATTGGGTTTAGTTTGTTTTGGTAAGGGTTAGTTGGTGATGATTTATGGTAGCCAAAGTAATTTAGGTGAGTTTGGCATAGTTTGCTATGGTTACTAGCATTTTTTGTAATTTAAAAGTGATTGGGTTTAGTTTGTTGTGGTAAGGGTTAGTTGGTGATGATTTAGAGCAGCCGAAGTAATTTAGGTGAGTCTGGCATAGTTTGTTATGATTTGTACACCTTTTTTTGTAATTGTAAAATGATATGGTTTGGTTTGTTGTGGTAAGGGCTAGTTGGGAGTGATTTACGTTAGCCGAAGTAATTTAGGTGATTCTGGTATAGTTTGTTATGATTTTTAGCATTTTTTTGTGATTGTAATGTGATTGGGCTTAGTTTGTTGCTGTAAAGTGTAGTTGGGGGTGATTTTTGATAGCCGAAGTAATTTAGGTGAGTTTGGCATAATATGCTATGGTTAGTAGCATTTTTTTGTAATTTAAAAATGATTGGGTTTAGTTTGTTGTGGTAAGGGTTAGTTGGTGATGATTTATGGTAGCCGAAGTAATTTAGGTGAGTTTGGCATAGTTTGCTATGGTTACTAGCATTTTTTTGTAATTTAAAAGTGATTGGGTTTAGTTTGTTGTGGTAAGGGTTAGTTGGTGATGATTTAGAGTAGCCGAAGTAATTTAGGTGATTCTGGTATAGTTTGTTATGATTTTTAGCATTTTATTGTAATTTTAAAGTGATTGGGTTTAGTTTGTTGCTGTAAAGTGTAGTTGGGGTGATTTTTGATAGCCGAAGTAATTTAGGTGAGTTTGGCATAGTTTGCTATGGTTAGTAGCATTTTTTTGTAATTTAAAAGTGATTGGGTTTAGTTTGTTGTGGTAAGGGTTAGTTGGTGATGATTTATAGTAGGCGAAGTAATTTAGGTGAGTTTGGCATAGTTTGTTATGGTTACTAGAATTTTTTTGTAATTTAAAACTCATTGGGTTTAGTTTGTTGTGGTAAGGGTTAGTTGGTGATGATTTAGAGTAGCCGAAGTAATTTAGGTGAGTCTGGCATCGTTTGTTATGATTTGTACACCTTTTTTTGTAATTTTAAGATGATATGGTTTGGTTTGTTGTGGTAAGGGATAGTTGGGGGTGATTTAGAGTAGCCGAAGTAATTTAGGTGAGTCTGGCATCGTTTGTTATGATTTGTACACCTTTTTTTGTAATTTTAGGATGAAATGGTTTGGTTTGTTGTGGTAAGGGATAGTTGGGGGTGATTTACGGTAGCCGAAGTAATTTAGGTGATTCTGGTATAGTTTGTTATGATTTTTAGCTTTTTTTTTGTAATTTTAAATTGATTGGGCTTAGTTTGTTGCTGTAAAGTGTAGTTGGGGGTGATTTTTGATAGCCGAAGTAATTTAGGTGAGTTTGGCATAGTTTGCTATGGTTATATGCATTTTTTTGTAATTTAAAAGTGATTGGGTTTAGTTTGTTGCGGTAAGGGTTAGTTGGTGATGATTTAGAGTAGCCGAAGTAATTTAGGTGAGTCTGGCATAGTTTGTTATAATTTGTACACCTTTTTTTGTAATTTTAAGATGATATGGTTTGGTTTGTTGTGGTAAGGGATATTTGGGGGTGATTTACGGTAGCCGAAGTAATTTAGGTGATTCTGGTATAGTTTGTTATGATTTTTAGCATTTTTTTGTAATTTTAAAGTGATTGGGCTTAGTTTGTGGCTGTAAAGTGTAGTTGGGTGTGATTTTTGATAGCCGAAGTGATTTAGGTAAGTTTGGCATAGTTTGCTATGGTTAGTAGCATTTTTTTGTAATTTAAAAGTGATTGGGTTTAGTTTGTTGTGGTAAGGGTTATTTGGTGATGATTTATCGTAGCCGAAGTAATTTAGGTGAGTTTGGCATAGTTTGCTATGATTACAAGCATTTTTTTGTATATTTAAATCGTTTTATTTGCCTTTCGGCCTTAAGACTCCTACAAAATTATACAATTTTTTTTCAACTTAATATTAATTTCTTCTAAAACCGATCTCTTTTTCCTTCATTCCTTCATTCCTTCTTTTACGCACTCTCCCCCCTCTTTCTCTCTCTTACCACGCTTCTCATCCATTCTATTTCTCTTCCATCCTCATTCAATACCTCATCCCTCTTTCTTTCATCCTGTCTCAGACTCTCACATTCCTTCATCAGATGTTCCACTGTTTCTCGTCCTTCTCCGCATAATCTACATACTCTCTTCTTCTCTTTCTCCCAGAATTTGCATTTTCTCTCTTCATTCCCGCACCTGAATTTTGCAATCATTCTTTTCTCATTTGCATTTACTCTTACTCTTACCAGGTACTTCGGTAGTTTTTCCGATATTATTTCTTTATACTTGTTATTGTACCTGGACTCTTTTATTCTCTCCCTTCTCTCTTGTCTCTCCACATCCCTATCTCTGTCTCTCAGTTTTTCTCTCATTCTCACCCCTCGTCCACTCATTCTCGTCGCTTCTCCTAAGCTATATCCATTCCTTTCATAATACTTTGCCTTTTCACTCATTCTATCATTTTCTGATTCTCTCTTTTTTTGCCCGTTGGTTGGGAGCCTAGCGGGCGCGTCCCCAAGTGGTGGATAGGGGCACGACTGGTGGTGCGAACCACTAGCCAACGCTGGCCATACGTTCCGGGCGAGAACTAAAACCCTCGCTTCCCGGAGCTAAAGTTGCGTCGCGAACCAACCCCCCAAGCTAAAGTGTTACGCGATCCGTGCTGAAGGCTGCATGGCACTGGGGGAGCAGTGTCGCGAACGGAGCCTCCGAGACACCGGGCGCCCTCTCGTAGTATTTAGCCTAGCTCTGCCAAACCAGGCTCTGGTGGAGTGGTCTTCCTTCCTGGGTACTCGTGGGACGATCATGGACAAAAATAACAAAACGGAAAAACCACAAATGCGCGGCAAGCGACCAAGTGGGGCGCAGCGGCGTAAAAACGCGCGAGCCAGGGCCGCCGGGACTGTGGGTCTTCCTCCTTCGGAGGGAACCAGTGAACCAGCACCTGGCTCGTCGCAGGCAAGGGAGGGGGGGATCACGCGGTCCCTTCCTTCCTCCAGCACTCCGTCACCGGCAGGTGATCGGGTGAAGAGGGCTAGGCGGATCGCCATGAGACCCTCTTCCTTTGCTCAAGCGGCTGCATCTGGGCTGAGAGGGGCGATCGTCGGGAAGGAATTCCCGGAGGTACCCCTCACGGAACAGGAGGCGGCCGCAATCGAAGCTGAGTTGGAACGGGTGATCGACGAGCTCCCTCAGGGCTCTCGCTTGCCCGGCTTCGACGACTTTACAAGGTCTGCGCAGGGCGCCATTAAGGTGACCTGTGCCGACGAAGAATCCAAGGCCTGGATAAAAGCCAGCCTTGGCTGTCTTAGGGACGTTCCGGCTCTCGTTTGGTTAGAGACGAAAAAGGTGGGTTGCTCATTGAGGACCACTATTGACAAGGTGCCACAAGCGCTTCAGCGTATGGCACGTCGAAATCCGGACCTCCGTACGGGTACATGGAGGACCTACGATGCCTCAACCGTGGGCAACCAGGTTAGGGTCATCCTAGGGGTGGACGAGGGCTCCTACAAAGCCCTCGCAAATGCAGGATGGACGGCGTACACCGGTGTCCACAAGGCCCGCTTTTGGGACTTGGGCTCCTCCGGTGGGGCTGCACCATCACATAAGGAGCCCGAGGGCTCGGGGGCGGGGCGGGGAGACCATCCGGTCCCCCCGGCACCGCCTTCGCCCTCGGGCTCTGCTTCACGCAAGGAGCCTTGATGGCCACTGTCGCTAATTCAATAGCGGCGGGGCTATCGTGCCTCCAAATCAACTTGCACCGCAGCTACAAGGCGACTAGCTTACTTAGTCGTCGCTTGTCTGCGGGGCAGACACACATCTCCCTCATCCAAGAACCCTATTCTATAGGGGACAAGGTGCGCGGAGTCAGCTGTAGTAACATTTGTGTGTTCCAGGGTAAGTCGGAAAGGCCGAGAGCAGCTGTACTTGTCAACAAACAAGTGCAGGCACAGGAGCTACCGGGGTTCTGCCATCGAGACCTGGTGGCTGTCACAATTGATCAGATCGGCGAGAGACGCGCTGTAATGTGCTCAGCGTACCTGCCGTTTGATTCACCGACTCCTCCGCCGACACAGGAACTGTGTGACCTAGTGGAGTTCTGTAGGAATAAGTCCTGGTCCCTGATAGTGGGCTGCGATGCGAACTCACACCACACGGTGTGGGGAAGCAGCGACACCAACAGGAGGGGATCAGCACTGCTCGAATTCATTACTTCTACGGGGCTGGAGGTCGCTAACCGCGGATCCGAACCCACTTTCGTGACTAGTGCACGAAAGGAAGTAATAGACATTACTCTGTGTTCCAGCACGGTCGCACAGCGGATCAAGAATTGGAAGGTACTAGATGAGCCGTCGCTCTCGGATCATCGGTACATACAATTCAAAATAGCGCTCCAAATCGACGTCTCGACTAGGACGTACAGGAACCCTAAGGCCACTGATTGGAACTCCTACCGGAGGGACTTACAGGCGAAACTTGGGGACAAACGGATTAGACCACGTACGAGGGCGGATTTGGACCATGAAGTCGACGCTCTTCGTGGGGACATAATTTCCTCCTTCGAGTCGAACTGCCCTTTGAGAACGGGGCAGGATAAACAACCACCACGGTGGAATGGTGAGCTAGAGGCGCTAAGACGGGAAACTAGGAAAAAGTTGAACCGGGCCATGCGCATTAACCGGCAACCGGAATGGGAATCCTACAAGGACTCCCAACGACGGTTCAAAGACCTCATAAAAAAGGGGAAAAGGGACGGCTGGAGGAACTTCTGTGCGAACATGGAAGGGCTTTCAGAAGTTGCTAAGTTAAGGAAAGTTCTGGGGGGGAGCGCTCGCGTGGGGGCTCTGAGGCTGCCGGACGGGTCGTTTACGGACTCAGACGCGGCGGCCTTGGAGCTTCTCGTGGAGACGCACTTTCCCGAACCAACAACGAACAATGACGGGACTGATCGGTGGTCCGGCCCGGTTAGGGACTGGCACACCGCCTCAGAGATCGTTTCCTACGACAAAATAAGATGGGCGATCACTACGTTCGCACCGTTCAAAGCGGCGGGTCCAGACGGGATCTTCCCGGCTCTCCTTCAGGAGGCTGGGGAGTGTCTTATCGGTCCGTTGTACCACATTATCCGGGCGTCTATCGCCCTGAGCCACATCCCACCTTCTTGGAGACAGGTAAAGGTGGTGTTCATGCCTAAGGCTGGGAAATTGCAACATGACCAGCCGAAAGACTTCCGTCCTATCAGCCTCTCTTCCTTCTTGCTGAAACTCAGTGAGAGATTGGTTGATAGGCACATCAAAGATGGGGCTCTGCACACGTTTCCCATCCATCCCAACCAGCACGCTTATAGAACTGGTCGGTCCACAGAAACGGCGCTCCACCAGCTAGTTCCAAGAGCGGAGGACGCCATTCTGAAGAAGAAATAGGCACTAGCTGCCTTCCTTGACGTCGAAGGCGCCTTCAGCAATCCGTCGTTCGACTCGTTATGCGACGCCGTCTTCGAGCACGGCATTCACCGGACCATGGTTACCTGGATACGGCGCATGCTCGAGGGACGCCGCATTCAGTCATCTCTGAGAGGGGCTTCCACTCAGGCCGTGGTAGCGAGGGGCTGTCCGCAGGGGGGAGTTCTTTCTCCTCTCCTGTGGTCGCTTCTCCTGGACGGTCTGCTGGAGGACCTTAATGAGAATGGGTTCTATGCGCAAGCATATGCGGACGATCTCTGTATAATTATACAGGGAAAGTTTTTGGGACCAATCACGGAGCTCATGCAAAAAGCCCTGGGTATGGTCAATAGGTGGTGTGGTAGTAAGGGCCTTTCGATGAATCCGTCGAAAATGGAACTTATGCTCTTTACCAGGAAAAGGAATGTGGACACGGTCCAGTGGCCATGTATCCAAGGCGTCACACTAAAGTTGGCCGAGAGGGTTAAATATCTAGGGGTAACCTTGGATCCGAAACTCTCTTGGACTGACCATGTGGGAAGCCAAGTGCGGAAGGCGACGACCACCTTTTGGGCGTGCCGTCGGTTCTGGGGCAGCACATGGGGTCTACAACCTCAGGTGTCTTTCTGGCTATACACCACGATAGTCAGACCTATTATAACATACGGTGCCTTGGTCTGGTGGCGCTCTACTGAGCGGCAGTCGATCACTGCGAATCTGGGACGGGTTCAGAGACTGGGATGCCTCATGGTGACCGGAGCTCTGAGAACAACGCCTACCGCGGCGATGGAGGCCCTGTTGGGTCTCGAGCCCCTTTACCTCAGGGTTAGGGCCGAGGCCTTCAGGGCGGTGACAAAGCTAAGGTTGGAAACGAGGGGGCGACTAGAGGGAGCCTATCATTGGCCCGTATCCATCCCGGGGTGCAATGACTTGTGCTCTGGGATGATCAGGGACGATATGGAACGCATCTGGCGTTTCGATAAACCTTTTAAGATCAGGATCCCATCAAGGGAGGACTGGAGTATAAAAGGAGAAGATATGCTCACGCCGAAAGGACTAGTCTGGTACACAGACGGATCCAAAACGGGAGAGGGTACTGGCGCGGGCATCTTTGGTAAAACACCCAGAGTGGAAGTTTCCGTTCCGCTGGGGACTTACCCGAGCGTTTTTCAAGCGGAATTGTTCGCTATCCTGAGATGTGCGCAGGAGAATCTCGAGAGAGAATACTCGGGCAGCCACATCTTCATTTGTACGGACAGTCAGGCGGCCATCGGGGCCCTCAACTCAAACGAGGTGAGATCTAGATTGGTGCTGGACTGTAGACACGTGCTGTCAAGATTGGCAGAGGTGAATGCTGTCACGGTCGTATGGGTTCCAGGCAATACGGGCGTGGCAGGTAACGAAAGGGCTGATGAGTTGGCCAGAGAGGCGGCGGAAACGCGGTATCTCGGCCCGCAGCCCTCGTGCGGCGTAAGTGGGGGTTACTTGAGACAGAGGACGCAAAGTGCGCTTAAGTCTCAATTTGACTCCTACTGGAGGAACATCAGCGGGCTGAGGCAGGCCAAGTCCCTGATAAAGGGAGTGGCCAGCCCGGTAGCTCGGAGATGGATGCTTAAGCTCAGTCGAACTAGACTGAGGAGGCTGGTGGGTGTCCTAACGGGACACTGCCAGCTGAGGCGACATCTTTACATCATGGGCCTCTCGGAGGAACGTAGATGTCGGCTGTGCAATGAAGACGAGGAAACTCCAATTCATCTGTTGACCAACTGTGGCCCTTTAAGTCACAGTAGGGCAAATTTTCTAGGAACACACCATGTCCCTATTGAAGAGCTCCATACGCTCCCCTGGCCCAAGATACTGAGCTTCATAGAAAGGTCAGGACTTGAGTAGGGTGAGCGGGGAGAGAAGGGCGGGCATAATGGGCCGCAAGGCCTGAATGCAGCGGTCCTACATAGGAACGCACCGCAACACAGAAGAAGAAGAAGAAGATTCTCTCTTTTTCTCTCTCCGACATTCCTGCAACAGTTTGCACCAAGTCCTTTCGCTAATTCTCTCCTCAAATGTTGCCGCCCTCTTTCCTGCTTCCACTCTCATCTTTTCTCTTTTCGTTTCCTCTCTCACTATGTACCGTGGTGTTTCTCTGTCCACTCCTAGCACCCATTTCAGATATTTCTCTTGCACCCTTTCAACCTCCTCCCATTCCTTCCAACCCCATATCTCCGCCCCATACATCAACACATTTTTCACTAGACTATCGAATATCATCATCCTTCTTCTAAAATTATGCCCGAAATTCCTTTCTCCTATTCCCCATACTACTTCTACCAGTCTATTTGCCTTTTTGACTTGTTCCTTTACCTGTGCCCCTGCTGTTCCTCTTTCGTTAAACACATACCCCAAATAATACATCTCTTTCACTTTTTCTATCACCTGCGTTTTCTCCCACATCCATTCTTCCTCTCTTCTTTCTCTTCCCCCTTTCCTAAACACCAGCATCTTTGTCTTTTTATCATTCACTTCTAATTTCTTTTTCCTCATGTATGCCTCTAATGTTTTTATCATTCCTCTCATTGCTCTTTCATTTCTTGCCACTAGCCCCAAATCATCCGCATACGCCAGCGACCATACTTTCTTTCTTCCTATTACCATTCCTCCATCCTGCGATTCACTCAGTACCCTCTCTACATCACTAATGAATAGAGTAAACAGTGTGGGACTGAGCGGACACCCTTGTCTCACTCCTTTTTTCGTCCAAAAGCATTCACTCTCTTTCTCTCCCACCTTCACTCTATTTCTTGTCTCTCTATATATATATCTTCTATTCTGCACACTAGCTTTTCATTCACTCCTCTTTCTCTCATACATTCCCATAGTTTCTCTCTATCCACACTATCAAAAGCCGCCTTCAGGTCTACGAACAATGCATACACCCTACCTCCCCTCTTTTTCAACTCTCTGCTCACTATGTGTTGTAGGATGTACACATTGTCCATTGTTCCCCTCCCGGCCCTGAACCCCGCCTGCCCATCCTGAATCATCCCTTTCGTTTTTACCTCCTTCACCAATCTTTCTCCCAGGCACATCGCATATATCTTGTACGCCGTGCACAACAGACTCACTCTTCTATAGTTACTCACCTCCTCGTTGCTCCCTTTTTTGTGTACCGGGCACACCAGACTCTCTCTCCATTCGCTCGGCATCCTTTCACCCATCCATACATCGTTTATTATTTCTCTCAGCCTTTCCGTTGTTCCCTCCATTCCGTATATCCAGACTTCGTTCTCTATCTCGTCCCTCCCCGGCGCTTTTCTCTTCTTCAGCTTTCTTATTTTCCCTTTCATTTCTTCTTTCGTTATTTCATCCCCTCTCCCTATTTCCCTGGTCCCTGTTCTTTTCTGCTCTTCCATTTCCTTCTTCCTCTCCCCGTCCAGCAGTTCCCTGAAGTACTTTTCCCACCTTTCTATATTTATCCTTTCTGTTGCCCTCACCTTCCTCTTCCTTCTTTCTTTGTTTATGTATCTTCATGCTTTATTTTCCGTTTTAATTTCCTTGATTTCTTTTTCTTCTTCTTTTTTCTTTGTTTTTTTCCTTTCTTTACATTTTTCCCTGAATTTTTCTTTCGCCGTTATGTATTCAATTTTTTTTTCCTTGTCCTGTCTCCATTTCTTCAGTGCTGCTTTTGCTTCTTTCTTCAAATTACTACATTCCTTATCCCACCAGTTATTCACTTGTTCCCTCTTAATCTTCGGTTTTCTTTCTTTTCGTGGTGCTGCTTTCTCGATGTTGGCCTTTAATTCTTTCATCTTATCCTCCGTTCCTTTTGCCTTGTACTCACTTTTCTCTATTTTTTTCCTGTAGTTTTCTATTCCCTGTTCATCCCACTTTCTTCTCCTTCCTTCTTTGCCCCTCTTTCTCATCTCCCTTTCCTCTAGTATCATTTCCTCTTCTCCAATTTCAACTTCTATCGGCATGTGGTCTGACTCCAGTCTCTCTTCCACTCTGAATTTCGTTACTTCTTGCCACCTTTTTCCTCTACCAGTGCGTAGTCAATGACTGATTCTCCTCTTTTATTCGCAAAGGTGTATTCCCCTTGCTCATCTCCTTCTTTGTTGCCTTTCAGTACTTCCCAGCCCATTTCTTCTGATACTTTTAGCAGTATTCTTCCTTCTTTATTCATCTTCTTGTCTTTCGTTTTTCTTTTCCTTTCCTCTACCTTGTCCTCTTCTATTCTTGTTCCTTGTTCTCCTATTCTTGCATTAAAGTCTCCCCCTATCAGTATTGTTGTTCTTTCCTTTCCCTGCATTTTCTCTTCTAGCTTCTCTCCTGTTTTCTTCATATTTACGCTGTATATGGTTGCTATCCTCCATGTACCATTTTCTATCACTATTTCTCTCTCCATTATCCCTTCCTCCTGCTCTGACTCTTCTCTCTTCCCCTTACTTATTTCTTTTATATATTTCTTTACTCCCGTTAGTATCCCCCCAGTCGCTCTCTCTTTTTTCTTTTGTTTCTTTGCCGTTTGCCATTCCCAATTGAACTCCTCCGGCAGTTTCTCTTCTATTCTTTTTCTTCCCCTTTCTTCAACCCATGTTTCTGTTAGTCCTACGCTGTCAAATTTTTTTATATATTCCCAGAATCTTTTCCCTTTTTTTTCTAGTCCTGCTACATTCCAGAATACTATCTTTATTTTCTTCTTCTTTTGCCTATTTCTCGCTCCGTGTTGTTCTCCTTTCTTTTCTCCTCTTTTCTCTAAAAATTTTTTTCCCACTCTATTTTCTTCCTTTCTTCGTCCCATTTATACCATGTCCCGTTTACTTCTATTTTCTTGTATCTTACTTTTACGCTATTTCCCTCGTTTCTTTTCTTCATTGCTTCTCCCCTTATCTTCTTTTGCGTTTCTCGTTCCTTCTTCGTGAGGTCGTCGTCTATATATATTTTTTCATTTTTCTCCCGCAGCTTTCCCTTACTCTTCATTACTTCTTTTTTTTCTCCCCAGCTTCTTATCTTTGCCACTATCATCCTCCCTTGCGCTACTTTGTATGCTTCGTCTACCTTTATTTCCACCCCTAGTTCCGTTTTTAACCAGTTTTCTATATTTAGTTCTAGTTTCCCGTCTGCATTTTTTAGTCCCGTTATTATTATGTTGTTTTTCCTTTCCTTTTTCTTGCCTTCATCTAGTCTTTCCTCCATGTTTTTTATTTTTCTGTTCATTTCCCTTCGTTCTTCTTCCCATCTTTTTTCCTTTTCTCTCATTTCTGCCCTCATTTCCTCCATCTCCTTCTTAATGTCCTCGTGTCCTCTTTTTAAGTCTTCTGTGTTTTTCTTGATTTCTCTCAAAATCTCTTCCATCCTCTCCATTTTCTGTTCGTTTCTTGTTTTCTTACTGCTTACTGGCGACCTTTCGGTCCTTCCGCTCTTTGTAAACGGGTTCACTTCCTCAAATGATTTGCTCGACTCTTCTCGCTTCCTTTTTCCATTCGCCTATCTCGTCGCCCGCTATCTCCGCTGCAAAACAACACTACCGCACTGTACCGCAGCTCAACTCGCCGCATAGTTTGCTATTGTTACTAGCATTTTTTTGTAATTTAAAAGGGATTGGGTTTAGTTTGTTGTGGTAAGGGTTAGTTGGTGATGATTTAGAGTAGCCGAAGTAATTTAGGTGAGTCTGGCATAGTTTGTTATGATTTGTACACCTTTTTTTGTAATTTTAAGATGATATGGTTTGGTTTGTTGTGGTAAGGGATAGTTGGGGGTGATTTACGGTAGCCGAAGTAATTTAGGTGATTATGGTATAGTTTGTTATGATTTTTAGCATTTTTTTGTAATTTTAAAGTGATTGGGCTTAGTTTGTTGCTGTAAAGTGTAGTTGAGGGTGATTTTTGATAGCCGAAGTAATTTAGGTGAGTTTGGCATAGTTTGCTATGGTTAGTAGCATTTTTTTATAATTTAAAAGTGATTGGGTTTAGGTTGTTGTGGTAAGGGTTAGCTGGTGATGATTTATGGTAGCCGAAGTAATTTAGGTGAGTTTGGCATAGTTTGCTATAGTTACTAGCATTTTTTTGTAATTTAAAAGTGATTGGGTTTAGTTTGTTGTGGTAAGGGTTAGTTGGTGATGATTTAGAGTAGCCGAAGTAATTTAGGTGAGTCTGGCATCGTTTGTTATGATTTGTACACCTTTTTTTGTAATTTTAAAATGATATGGTTTGGTTTGTTGTGGTAAGGGATAGTTGGGGGTGATTTACGGTAGCCGAAGTAATTTAGGTGATTCTGGTATAGTTTGTTATGATTTTTAGCATTTTTTTGTAATTTTGAAGTGATTGGGCTTAGTTTGTTGCTGTAAAGTGTAGTTGGGGGTGATTTTTGATAGCCGAAGTAATTTAGGTGAGTTTGGCATAGTTTGCTATGGTTAGTAGCATTTTTTTGCAATATAAAAGTGATTAGGTTTAGTTTGTTTTGGTAAGGGTTAGTTGGTGATGATTTATGGTAGCCGAAGTAATTTAGGTGAGTTTGGCATAATTTGCTATGGTTACTAGCATTTTTTTGTAATTTAAAAGTGATTGGGTTTAGTTTGTTGTGGTAAGGGTTAGTTGGTGATGATTTAGTGTAGCGGAAGTAATTAAGGTGAGTCTGGCATAGTTTGTTATGACTTGTACACCTTTTTTTGTAATTTTAAGATGATATGGTTTGGTTTGTTGTGGTAAGGAATAGTTAGGGTTGATTTACGGTAGCCGAAGTAATTTAGGTGATTCTGGTATAGTTTGTTATGAATTTTAGCATTTTTTTGTAATTTTAAAGTGATTGGGCTTAGTTTGTTGCTGTAAAGTGTAGTTGGGGATGATTTTTGATAGCCAAAGTAATTTAGGTGAGTTTGGCATAGTTTCCTATGGTTAGTAGCACTTTTTGTAATTTAAAAATGATTGGGTTTAGTTTGTTGTGGTAAGGGTTAGTTGGTGATGATTTATGGTAGCCGAAGTAATTTAGGTGAGTTTGGCATAGTTTGCTATGGTTACTAGCATTTTTTTGTAATTTAAAAGTGATTGGGTTTAGTTTGTTGTGGTAAGGGTTAGTTGGTGATGATTTAGAGTAGCCGAAGTAATTTAGGTGAGTCAGGCATAGTTTGTTATGATTTGTACACCTTTTTTTGTAATTTTAAGATGATATGGTTTGGTTTGTTGTGGTAAGGGATAGTTGGGGCTGATTTACGGTAGCCGAAGTAATTTAGGTGATTCTGGTATAGTTTGTTATGATTTTTAGCATTTTTTTGTAATTTTAAAGTGATTGGGCTTAGTTTGTTGCTGTAAAGTGTAGTTGGGGGTGATTTTTAATAGCTGAAGTAATTTAGGTGAGTTTGGCATAGTTTGTTATGGTTAGTAGCATTTTTTTGTAATTTAAAAGTGATTGGGTTTAGTTTGTTGTGGTAAGGGTTAGTTGGTGATGATTTATGGTAGCCGAAGTAATTTAGGTGAGTTTGGCATAGTTTGCTATGGTTACTAGCATTTTTTTGTAATTTAAAAGTGATTGGGTTTAGGTTGTTGTGGTAAGGGTTAGTTGGTGATGATTTAGAGTAGCCGAAGTAATTTAGGTGAGTCTGGCATAGTTTGTTATGATTTGTACACTTTTTTTTGTAACTTTAAGATGATATGGTTTGGTTTGTTGTGGTAAGGGATAGTTGGGGGTGATTTACGGTAGCCGAAGTAATTTAGGTGATTCTGGTATAGTTTGTTATAATTTTTAGCATTTTCTTCTAATTTTAAAGTGTTTGGGCTTAGTTTGTTGCTGTAAAGTGTAGTTGGAGGTGATTTTTGATAGCTGAAGTAATTTAGGTGAGTTTGGCATAGTTTGCTATGGTTAGTAGCATTTTTTTGTAATTTAAAAGTGATTGGGTTTACTTTGTTGTGGTAAGGGTTAGTTGGTGATAATTTATGGTAGCCGAAGTAATTTAGGTGAGTTTGGCATAGTTTGCTATGGTTACTAGCATTTTTTGTAATTTAAAAGTGATTGGGTTTAGTTTGTTGTGGTAAGGTTTAGTTGGTGATGATTTAGAGTAGCCGAAGTAATTTAGGTGCGTCTGGCATAGTTTGTCATGATATGTACACCTTTTTTTGTAACTCTAAGATGATATGGTTTGGTTTGTTGATGTAAGGGATAGTTGGGGGTGATTTACGGTAGCCGAAGTAATTTAGGTGATTTTGGTATAGTTTGTTATGATTTTTAGCATTTTTTTGTAATTTTAAAGTGATTGGGCTTAGCTTGTTGCTGTAAAGTGTAGTTGGGGTGATTTTTGATAGCCGAAGTAATTTAGGTGAGTTTGGCATAGTTTGCTATGGTTAGTAGCATTTTTTTGTAATTTAAAATTGATTGGGTTTAGTTTGTTGTGGTAAGAGTTAGTTGGTGATGATTTGTGGAAGCCGAAGTAATTTAAGTGAGTTTGGCATAGTTTGCTATGGTTACTATCATTTTTTTGTAATTTAAAATTGATTGGGTTTAGTTTGTTGTGGTAAGGCTTAGTTGGTGATGATTTAGAGTAGCCGAAGTAATTTAGGTGAGTCTGGCATTGTTTGTTATGATTTGTACACCTTTTTTTGTAATTTTAAGATGATATGGTTTGGTTTGTTGTGGTAAGGGATAGTTGGGGGTGATTTACGGTAGCCGAAGTAATTTAGGTGATTCTGGTATAGTTTGTTATGATTTTTAGCATTTTTTTGTAATTTTAAAGTGATTGGGCTTAGTTTGTTGCTGTGTAAAGTGTAGTTGGGGGTGATTTTTGATAGCCGAAGTAATTTAGGTGAGTTTGGCATAGTTTGCTATGGTTAGTAGCATTTTTTTGTAATTTAAAATTGATTGGGTTTAGTTTGTTGTGGTAAGGGTTAGTTGGTGATGATTTATGGTAGCCGAAGTAATTTAGGTGAGTTTGGCATAGTTTGCTGTGGTTACTAGCATTTTTTTGTAATTTAAAAGTGATTGGGTTTAGTTTGTTGTGGTAAGGGTTAGTTGGTGATGATTTAGAATAGCCGAAGTAATTTAGGTGAGTCTGGCATAGTTTGTTATGATTTGTACACCTTTTTTTGTAATTTTAAGATGATATGGTTTGGTTTGTTGTGGTAAGGGATAGTTGGGGGTGATTTACGGTAGGCGAAGTAATTTAGGTGATTCTGGTATAGTGTGTTATGATTTTTAGCATTTTTTTGTAATTTTGAAGTGATTGGGTTTAATTTGTTGCTGTAAAGTGAAGTTGGGGGTGATTTTTGATAGCCGAAGTAATTTAGGTGAGTTTGGCATAGTTTGCTATGGTTAGTAGCATTTTTTTGTAATTTAAAGTGATTGGGTTTAGTTTGTTGTGGTAAGGGTTAGTTGGTGATGATTTATGGTAGGCGAAGTAATTTAGGTGAGTTTGGCATAGTTTGCTATGGTTACTAGCATTTTTTTTTATTTTAAAGTGATTGGGTTTAGTTTGTTGTGGTAAGGTTTAGTTGGTGATGATTTAGAGTAGCCGAAGTAATTTAGGTGAGTCTGGCATAGTTTGTTATGATTTGTACACTTTTTTTTGTAATTTTAAGATGATATGGTTTGGTTTGTTGTGGTAAGGGATAGTTGGGGGTGATTTACGGTAGCCGAAGTAATTTAGGTGATTCTGGTATAGTTTGTTATGATTTTTAGCATTTTTTTGTAATTTTAAAGTGATTGGGCTTAGTGTGTTGCTGTAAAGTGTAGTTGGGGGTGATTTTTGATAGCCGAAGTAATTAAGGTGAGTTTGGCATAGTTTGCTATGGTTAGTAGCATTTTTTTGTAATTTAAAAGTGATTGGGTTTAGTTTGATGTGGTAAGGGTTAGTTGGTGATGATTTATGGTAGCCGAAGTAATTTAGGTGAGTTTGGCATAGTTTGCTATGGTTACTAGCATTTTTTGTAATTTAAAAGTGATTGGGTTTAGTTTGTTGTGGTAAGGGTTAGTTGGTGATGATTTAGAGTAGCCGAAGTAATTAAGGTGAGTCTGGCATAGTTTGTTATTATTTGTACACCTTTTTTTGTAATTTTAAGATGATATGGTTTGGTTTGTTGTGGTAAGATATAGTTGGGGGTGATTTACGGTAGCCGAAGTAATTTAGGTGATTCTGGTATAGTTTGTTATGATTTTTAGCATTTTTTTGTAATTTTAAAGTGATTGGGCTTAGTTTGTTGCTGTAAAGTGTAGTTGGGGGTGATTTTTGATAGCCGAAGTAATTTAGGTGAGTTTGGCATAGTTTGCTATGGTTAGTAGCATTTTTTTGTAATTTAAAAGTGATTGGGTTTAATTTGTTGTGGTAAGGGTTAGTTGGTGATGATTTATGGTAGCCGAAGTAATTTAGGTGAGTTTGGCATAGTTTGCTATGGTTACTAGCATTTTTTTGTAATTTAAAAGTCATTGGGTTTAGTTTGTTGTGGTAAGGGTTAGTTGGTGATGATTTAGAGTTGCCGAAGTAATTTAGGTGAGTCTGGCATAATTTGTTATGATTTGTACACCTTTTTTGTAATTTTAAGCTGATATGGTTTGGTTTGTTGTGGTAAGGGATAGTTGGGGGTGATTTACGGTAGCCGAAGTAATTTAGGTGATTCTGGTATAGTTTGTTATCATTTTTAGCATTTTTTTGTAATTTTAAAGTGATTGGGCTTAGTTTGTTGCTGTAAAGTGTAGTTGGGGGTGATTTTTGATAGCCGAAGTAATTTAGGTGAGTTTGGCATAGTTTGCTATGGTTAGTAGCATTTTTTTGTAATTTAAATGTGATTGGGTTTAGTTTGTTGTGGTAAGGGTTAGTTGGTGATGATTTATGGTAGCCGAAGTAATTTAGGTGAGTTTGGCATAGTTTGCTATGGTTACTAGCATTTTTTTGTAATTTAAAAGTTATTGGGTTTAGTTTGTTGTGGTAAGGGTTAGTTGGTGATGATTTATGGTAGCCGAAGTAATTTAGGTGAGTCTGGCATAGTTTGTTATGGTTACTAGAATTTTTTTGTAATTTAAAAGTGATTGGGTTTAATTTGTTGTGGTAAGGGTTAGTTGGTGATGATTTAGAGTAGCCGAAGTAATTTAGGTGAGTCTGGCATAGTTTGTTATGATTTGTACACCTTTTTTTGTAATTTTAAGATGATATGGTTTGGTTTGTTGTGGTAAGGGATAGTTGGGGGTGATGTACGGTAGCCGAAGTAATTTAGATGATTCTGGTATAGTTTGTTATGATTTTTAGCATTTTTTTGTAATTTTAAAGTGATTGGGCTTAGTTTGTTGCTGTAAAGTGTAGTTGGGGGTGAATTTTGATAGCCGAAGTAATTTAGGTGAGTTTGGCATAGTTTGCTATGGTTAGTAGCATTTTTTTGTAATTTAAAAGTGATTGGGTTTAGTTTGTTGTGGTAAGGGTTAGTTGGTGATGATTTATGGCAGCCGAAGTAATTTAGGTGAGTTTGGCATAGTTTGCTATGGTTACTAGCATTTTTTGTAATTTAAAAGTGATTGGGTTTAGTTTGTTGTGGTAAGGGTTAGTTGGTGTTGATTTAGAGTAGCCGAAGTAATTAAGGTGAGTCTGGCATAGTTTGTTATTATTTGTACACCTTTTTTTGTAATTTTAAGATGATATGGTTTGGTTTGTTGTGGTAAGATATAGTTGGGGGTGATTTACGGTAGCCGAAGTAATTTAGGTGATTCTGGTATAGTTTGTTATGATTTTTAGCATTTTTTTGTAATTTTAAAGTGATTGGGCTTAGTTTGTTGCTGTAAAGTGTAGTTGGGGATGATTTTTGATAGCCGAAGTAATTTAGGTGAGTTTGGCATAGTTTGCTATGGTTAGTAGCATTTTTTTGTAATTTAAAAGTGATTGGGTTTAATTTGTTGTGGTAAGGGTTAGTTGGTGATGATTTATGGTAGCCGAAGTAATTTAGGTGAGTTTGGCATAGTTTGCTATGGTTACTAGCATTTTTTTCTAATTTAAAAGTGATTGGGTTTAGTTTGTTGTGGTAAGGGTTAGTTGGTGATGATTTAGAGTTGCCGAAGTAATTTAGGTGAGTCTGGCATAATTTGTTATGATTTGTACACCTTTTTTTGTAATTTTAAGCTGATATGGTTTGGTTTGTTGTGGTAAGGGATAGTTGGGGGTGATTTACGGTAGCCGAAGTAATTTAGGTGATTCTGGTATAGTTTGTTATGATTTTTAGCATTTTTTTGTAATTTTAAAGTGATTGGGCTTAGTTTGTTGCTGTAAAGTGTAGTTGGGGGTGATTTTTGATAGCCGAAGTAATTTAAGTGAGTTTGGCATAGTTTGCTATGGTTAGTAGCATTTTTTTGTAATTTAAAAGTGATTGGGTTTAGTTTGTTGTGGTAAGGGTTAGTTGGTGATGATTTATGGTAGCCGAAGTAATTTAAGTGAGTTTGGCATAGTTTGCTATGGTTACAAGCATTTTTTTGTAATTTAAAAGTTATTGGGTTTAGTTTGTTGTGGTAAGGGTTAGTTGGTGATGATTTATGCTAGCCGAAGTAATTATCTGAGTTTGGCATAGTTTGCTATGGTTACTAGCATTTTTTGTAATTTAAAAGTGATTGGGTTTAGTTTGTTGTGGTAAGGTTTAGTTGGTGATGATTTAGAGTAGCCGAAGTAATTTAGGTGAGTCTGGCATAGTTTGTCATGATATGTACACCTTTTTTTGTAACTTTAAGATGATATGGTTTGGTTTGTTGTGGTAAGGGATAGTTGGGGGCTTAGTTTGTTGCTGTGTAAAGTGTAGTTGGGGGTGATTTTTGATAGCCGAAGTAATTTAGGTGAGTTTGGCATAGTTTGTTATGGTTAGTAGCATTTTTTTGTAATTTAAAATTGATTGGGTTTAGTTTGTTGTGGTAAGGGTTAGTTGGTGATGATTTATGGTAGCCGAAGTAATTTAGGTGAGTTTGGCATAGTTTGCTGTGGTTACTAGCATTTTTTTGTAATTTAAAAGTGATTGGGTTTAGTTTGTTGTGGTAAGGGTTAGTTGGTGATGATTTAGAATAGCCGAAGTAATTTAGGTGAGTCTGGCATAGTTTGTTAAGATTTGTACACCTTTTTTTGTAATTTTAAGATGATATGGTGTGGTTTGTTGTGGTAAGGGATAGTTGGGGGTGATTTACGGTAGGCGAAGTAATTTAGGTGATTCTGGTATAGTGTGTTATGATTTTTAGCATTTTTTTGTAATTTTGAAGTGATTGGGTTTAGTTTGTTGCTGTAAAGTGTAGTTGGGGGTGATTTTTGATAGCCGAAGTAATTTAGGTGAGTTTGGCATAGTTTGCTATGGTTAGTAGCATTTTTTTGTAATTTAAAGTGATTGGGTTTAGTTTGTTGTGGTAAGGGTTAGTTGGTGATGATTTATGGCAGCCGAAGTAATTTAGGTGAGTTTGGCATAGTTTGCTATGGTTACTAGCATTTTTTGTAATTTAAAAGTGATTGGGTTTAGTTTGTTGTGGTAAGGGTTAGTTGGTGTTGATTTCGAGTAGCCGAAGTAATTAAGGTGAGTCTGGCATAGTTTGTTATTATTTGTACACCTTTTTTTGTAATTTTAAGATGATATGGTTTGGTTTGTTGTGGTAAGATATAGTTGGGGGTGATTTACGGTAGCCGAAGTAATTTAGGTGATTCTGGTATAGTTTGTTATGATTTTTAGCATTTTTTTGTAATTTTAAAGTGATTGGGCTTAGTTTGTTGCTGTAAAGTGTAGTTGGGGATGATTTTTGATAGCCGAAGTAATTTAGGTGAGTTTGGCATAGTTTGCTATGGTTAGTAGCATTTTTTTGTAATTTAAAAGTGATTGGGTTTAATTTGTTGTGGTAAGGGTTAGTTGGTGATGATTTATGGTAGCCGAAGTAATTTAGGTGAGTTTGGCATAGTTTGCTATGGTTACTAGCATTTTTTTTTAATTTAAAAGTGATTGGGTTTAGTTTGTTGTGGTAAGGGTTAGTTGGTGATGATTTAGAGTTGCCGAAGTAATTTAGGTGAGCCTGGCATAATTTGTTATGATTTGTACACCTTTTTTTGTAATTTTAAGATGATATGGTTTGGTTTGTTGTGGTAAGGGATAGTTGGGGGTGATTTACGGTAGCCGAAGTAATTTAGATGATTCTGGTATAGTTTGTTATGATTTTTAGCATTTTTTTGTAATTTTAAAGTGATTGGGCTTAGTTTGTTGCTGTAAAGTGTAGTTGGGGGTGAATTTTGATAGCCGAAGTAATTTAGGTGAGTTTGGCATAGTTTGCTATGGTTAGTAGCATTTTTTTGTAATTTAAAAGTGATTGGGTTTAGTTTGTTGTGGTAAGGGTTAGTTGGTGATGATTTATGGCAGCCGAAGTAATTTAGGTGAGTTTGGCATAGTTTGCTATGGTTACTAGCATTTTTTGTAATTTAAAAGTGATTGGGTTTAGTTTGTTGTGGTAAGGGTTAGTTGGTGTTGATTTAGAGTAGCCGAAGTAATTAAGGTGAGTCTGGCATAGTTTGTTATTATTTGTACACCTTTTTTTGTAATTTTAAGATGATATGGTTTGGGTTGTTGTGGTAAGATATAGTTGGGGGTGATTTACGGTAGCCGAAGTAATTTAGGTGATTCTGGTATAGTTTGTTATGATTTTTAGCATTTTTTTGTAATTTTAAAGTGATTGGGCTTAGTTTGTTGCTGTAAAGTGTAGTTGGGGATGATTTTTGATAGCCGAAGTAATTTAGGTGAGTTTGGCATAGTTTGCTATGGTTAGTAGCATTTTTTTGTAATTTAAAAGTGATTGGGTTTAATTTGTTGTGGTAAGGGTTAGTTGGTGATGATTTATGGTAGCCGAAGTAATTTAGGTGAGTTTGGCATAGTTTGCTATGGTTACTAGCATTTTTTTCTAATTTAAAAGTGATTGGGTTTAGTTTGTTGTGGTAAGGGTTAGTTGGTGATGATTTAGAGTTGCCGAAGTAATTTAGGTGAGTCTGGCATAATTTGTTATGATTTGTACACCTTTTTTTGTAATTTTAAGCTGATATGGTTTGGTTTGTTGTGGTAAGGGATAGTTGGGGGTGATTTACGGTAGCCGAAGTAATTTAGGTGATTCTGGTATAGTTTGTTATGATTTTTAGCATTTTTTTGTAATTTTAAAGTGATTGGGCTTAGTTTGTTGCTGTAAAGTGTAGTTGGGGGTGATTTTTGATAGCCGAAGTAATTTAGGTGAGTTTGGCATAGTTTGCTATGGTTAGTAGCATTTTTTTGTAATTTAAAAGTGATTGGGTTTAGTTTGTTGTGGTAAGGGTTAGTTGGTGATGATTTATGGTAGCCGAAGTAATTTAAGTGAGTTTGGCATAGTTTGCTATGGTTACAAGCATTTTTTTGTAATTTAAAAGTTATTGGGTTTAGTTTGTTGTGGTAAGGGTTAGTTGGTGATGATTTATGCTAGCCGAAGTAATTATCTGAGTTTGGCATAGTTTGCTATGGTTAATAGCATTTTTTGTAATTTAAAAGTGATTGGGTTTAGTTTGTTGTGGTAAGGTTTAGTTGGTGATGATTTAGAGTAGCCGAAGTAATTTAGGTGAGTCTGGCATAGTTTGTCATGATATGTACACCTTTTTTTGTAACTTTAAGATGATATGGTTTGGTTTGTTGTGGTAAGGGATAGTTGGGGGCTTAGTTTGTTGCTGTGTAAAGTGTAGTTGGGGGTGATTTTTGATAGCCGAAGTAATTTAGGTGAGTTTGGCATAGTTTGTTATGGTTAGTAGCATTTTTTTGTAATTTAAAATTGATTGGGTTTAGTTTGTTGTGGTAAGGGTTAGTTGGTGATGATTTATGGTAGCCGAAGTAATTTAGGTGAGTTTGGCATAGTTTGCTGTGGTTACTAGCATTTTTTTGTAATTTAAAAGTGATTGGGTTTAGTTTGTTGTGGTAAGGGTTAGTTGGTGATGATTTAGAATAGCCGAAGTAATTTAGGTGAGTCTGGCATAGTTTGTTATTATTTGTACACCTTTTTTTGTAATTTTAAGATGATATGGTTTGGTTTGTTGTGGTAAGATATAGTTGGGGGTGATTTACGGTAGCCGAAGTAATTTAGGTGATTCTGGTATAGTGTGTTATGATTTTTAGCATTTTTTTGTAATTTTGAAGTGATTGGGTTTAGTTTGTTGCTGTAAAGTGTAGTTGGGGGTGATTTTTGATAGCCGAAGTAATTTAGGTGAGTTTGGCATAGTTTGCTATGGTTAGTAGCATTTTTTTGTAATTTAAAGTGATTGGGTTTAGTTTGTTGTGGTAAGGGTTAGTTGGTGATGATTTATGGTAGCCGAAGTAATTTAGGTGAGTTTGACATAGTTTGCTATGGTTACTAGCATTTTTTTGTAATTTAAAAGTGATTGGGTTTAGTTTGTTGTGGTAAGGGTTAGTTGGTGATGATTTAGAGTTGCCGAAGTAATTTAGGTGAGTCTGGCATAATTTGTTATGATTTGTACACCTTTTTTTTTAATTTTAAGCTGATATGGTTTGGTTTGTTGTGGTAAGATATAGTTGGGGGTGATTTACGGTAGCCGAAGTAATTTAGGTGATTCTGGTATAGTTTGTTATGATTTTTAGCATTTTTTTGTAATTTTAAAGTGATTGGGCTTAGTTTGTTGCTGTAAAGTGTAGTTGGGGATGATTTTTGATAGCCGAAGTAATTTAGGTGAGTTTGGCATAGTTTGCTATGGTTAGTAGCATTTTTTTGTAATTTAAAAGTGATTGGGTTTAATTTGTTGTGGTAAGGGTTAGTTGGTGATGATTTATGGTAGCCGAAGTAATTTAGGTGAGTTTGGCATAGTTTGCTATGGTTACTAGCATTTTTTTCTAATTTAAAAGTGATTGGGTTTAGTTTGTTGTGGTAAGGGTTAGTTGGTGATGATTTAGAGTTGCCGAAGTAATTTAGGTGAGTCTGGCATAATTTGTTATGATTTGTACACCTTTTTTTGTAATTTTAAGCTGATATGGTTTGGTTTGTTGTGGTAAGGGATAGTTGGGGGTGATTTACGGTAGCCGAAGTAATTTAGGTGATTCTGGTATAGTTTGTTATGATTTTTAGCATTTTTTTGTAATTTTAAAGTGATTGGGCTTAGTTTGTTGCTGTAAAGTGTAGTTGGGGGTGATTTTTGATAGCCGAAGTAATTTAGGTGAGTTTGGCATAGTTTGCTATGGTTAGTAGCATTTTTTTGTAATTTAAAAGTGATTGGGTTTAGTTTGTTGTGGTAAGGGTTAGTTGGTGATGATTTATGGTAGCCGAAGTAATTTAGGTGAGTTTGGCATAGTTTGCTATGGTTACAAGCATTTTTTTGTAATTTAAAAGTTATTGGGTTAAGTTTGTTGTGGTAAGGGTTAGTTGGTGATGATTTATGCTAGCCGAAGTAATTTAGGTGAGTTTGGCATAATTTGCTATGGTTACTAGCATTTTTTTGTAATTTAAAAGTGATTGGGTTTAGTTTGTTGTGGTAAGGGTTAGTTGGTGATGATTTAGAGTAGCCGAAGTAATTTAGGTGAGTCTGGCATAGTTTGTTATGATTTGTACCCTTTTTTTTGTAATTTTAAGATGATATGGTTTGGTTTGTTGTGGTAAGGGATAGTTGGGGGTGATTTACGGTAGCCGAAGTAATTTAGGTGATTCTGGTATAGTTTGTTATGATTTTTAGCATTTTTTTGTAATTTTAAAGTGATTGGGCTTAGTTTGTTGCTGTAAAGTGTAGTTGGGGGTGATTTTTGATAGCCGAAGTAATTTAGGTGAGTTTGGCATAGTTTGCTATGGTTAGTAGCATTTTTTTGTAATTTAAAAGTGATTGGGTTTAGTTTGTTGTGGTAAGGGTTAGTTGGTGATGATTTATGGTAGCCGAAGTAATTTAGGTGAGTTTGACATAGTTTGCTATGGTTACTAGCATTTTTTTGTAATTTAAAAGTGATTGGGTTTAGTTTGTTGTGGTAAGGGTTAGTTGGTGATGATTTAGAGTTGCCGAAGTAATTTAGGTGAGTCTGGCATAATTTGTTATGATTTGTACACCTTTTTTTTTAATTTTAAGCTGATATGGTTTGGTTTGTTGTGGTAAGGGATAGTTGGGGGTGATTTACGGTAGCCGAAGTAATTTAGGTGATTCTGGTATAGTTTGTAACGATTTTTAGCATTTTTTTGTAATTTTAAAGTGATTGGGCTTAGTTTGTTGCTGTAAAGTGTAGTTGGGGGTGATTTTTGATAGCCGAAGTAATTTAGGTGAGTTTGGCATAGTTTGCTATGGTTAGTAGCATTTTTTTGTAATTTAAAAGTGATTGGGTTTAGTTTGTTGTGGTAAGGGTTAGTTGGTGATGATTTATGGTAGCCGAAGTAATTTAGGTGAGTTTGGCATAGTTTGCTATGGTTACAAGCATTTTTTTGTAATTTAAAAGTTATTGGGTTTAGTTTGTTGTGGTAAGGGTTAGTTGGTGATGATTTATGGTAGCCGAAGTAATTTAGGTGAGTCTGGCATAGTTTGTTTTGGTTACTAGAATTTTTTTGTAATTTAAAAGTGATTGGGTTTAATTTGTTGTGGTAAGGGTTAGTTGGTGATGATTTAGAGTAGCCGAAGTAATTTAGGTGAGTCTGGCATAGTTTGTTATGATTTGTACACCTTTTTTTGTAATTTTAAGATGATATGGTTTGTTTTGTTGTGGTAAGGGATAGTTGGGGGTGATTTACGGTAGCCGAAGTAATTTAGGTGATTCTGGTATAGTTTGTTATGATTTTTAGCATTTTTTTGTAATTTTAAAGTGATTGGGCTTAGTTTGTTGCTGTAAAGTGTAGTTGGGGGTGATTTTTGATAGCCGAAGTAATTTAGGTGAGTTTGGCATAGTTTGCTATGGTTAGTAGCATTTTTTTGTAATTTAAAAGTGATTGGGTTTAGTTTGTTGTGGTAAGGGTTAGTTGGTGATGATTTATGGTAGCCGAAGTAATTTAAGTGAGTTTGGCATAGTTTGCTATGGTTACAAGCATTTTTTTGTAATTTAAAAGTTATTGGGTTTAGTTTGTTGTGGTAAGGGTTAGTTGGTGATGATTTATGCTAGCCGAAGTAATTATCTGAGTTTGGCATAGTTTGCTATGGTTACTAGCATTTTTTGTAATTTAAAAGTGATTGGGTTTAGTTTGTTGTGGTAAGGTTTAGTTGGTGATGATTTAGAGTAGCCGAAGTAATTTAGGTGAGTCTGGCATAGTTTGTCATGATATGTACACCTTTTTTTGTAACTTTAAGATGATATGGTTTGGTTTGTTGTGGTAAGGGATAGTTGGGGGCTTAGTTTGTTGCTGTGTAAAGTGTAGTTGGGGGTGATTTTTGATAGCCGAAGTAATTTAGGTGAGTTTGGCATAGTTTGTTATGGTTAGTAGCATTTTTTTGTAATTTAAAATTGATTGGGTTTAGTTTGTTGTGGTAAGGGTTAGTTGGTGATGATTTATGGTAGCCGAAGTAATTTAGGTGAGTTTGGCATAGTTTGCTGTGGTTACTAGCATTTTTTTGTAATTTAAAAGTGATTGGGTTTAGTTTGTTGTGGTAAGGGTTAGTTGGTGATGATTTAGAATAGCCGAAGTAATTTAGGTGAGTCTGGCATAGTTTGTTATTATTTGTACACCTTTTTTTGTAATTTTAAGATGATATGGTTTGGTTTGTTGTGGTAAGATATAGTTGGGGGTGATTTACGGTAGCCGAAGTAATTTAGGTGATTCTGGTATAGTGTGTTATGATTTTTAGCATTTTTTTGTAATTTTGAAGTGATTGGGTTTAGTTTGTTGCTGTAAAGTGTAGTTGGGGGTGATTTTTGATAGCCGAAGTAATTTAGGTGAGTTTGGCATAGTTTGCTATGGTTAGTAGCATTTTTTTGTAATTTAAAGTGATTGGGTTTAGTTTGTTGTGGTAAGGGTTAGTTGGTGATGATTTATGGCAGCCGAAGTAATTTAGGTGAGTTTGGCATAGTTTGCTATGGTTACTAGCATTTTTTGTAATTTAAAAGTGATTGGGTTTAGTTTGTTGTGGTAAGGGTTAGTTGGTGTTGTTTTAGAGTAGCCGAAGTAATTAAGGTGAGTCTGGCATAGTTTGTTATTATTTGTACACCTTTTTTTGTAATTTTAAGATGATATGGTTTGGTTTGTTGTGGTAAGATATAGTTGGGGGTGATTTACGGTAGCCGAAGTAATTTAGGTGATTCTGGTATAGTTTGTTATGATTTTTAGCATTTTTTTGTAATTTTAAAGTGATTGGGCTTAGTTTGTTGCTGTAAAGTGTAGTTGGGGATGATTTTTGATAGCCGAAGTAATTTAGGTGAGTTTGGCATAGTTTGCTATGGTTAGTAGCATTTTTTTGTAATTTAAAAGTGATTGGGTTTAATTTGTTGTGGTAAGGGTTAGTTGGTGATGATTTATGGTAGCCGAAGTAATTTAGGTGAGTTTGGCATAGTTTGCTATGGTTACTAGCATTTTTTTCTAATTTAAAAGTGATTGGGTTTAGTTTGTTGTGGTAAGGGTTAGTTGGTGATGATTTAGAGTTGCCGAAGTAATTTAGGTGAGTCTGGCATAATTTGTTATGATTTGTACACCTTTTTTTGTAATTTTAAGCTGATATGGTTTGGTTTGTTGTGGTAAGGGATAGTTGGGGGTGATTTACGGTAGCCGAAGTAATTTAGGTGATTCTGGTATAGTTTGTTATGATTTTTAGCATTTTTTTGTAATTTTAAAGTGATTGGGCTTAGTTTGTTGCTGTAAAGTGTAGTTGGGGGTGATTTTTGATAGCCGAAGTAATTTAGGTGAGTTTGGCATAGTTTGCTATGGTTAGTAGCATTTTTTTGTAATTTAAAAGTGATTGGGTTTAGTTTGTTGTGGTAAGGGTTAGTTGGTGATGATTTATGGTAGCCGAAGTAATTTAGGTGAGTTTGGCATAGTTTGCTATGGTTACAAGCATTTTTTTGTAATTTAAAAGTTATTGGGTTAAGTTTGTTGTGGTAAGGGTTAGTTGGTGATGATTTATGCTAGCCGAAGTAATTTAGGTGAGTTTGGCATAATTTGCTATGGTTACTAGCATTTTTTTGTAATTTAAAAGTGATTGGGTTTAGTTTGTTGTGGTAAGGGTTAGTTGGTGATGATTTAGAGTAGCCGAAGTAATTTAGGTGAGTCTGGCATAGTTTGTTATGATTTGTACCCTTTTTTTTGTAATTTTAAGATGATATGGTTTGGTTTGTTGTGGTAAGGGATAGTTGGGGGTGATTTACGGTAGCCGAAGTAATTTAGGTGATTCTGGTATAGTTTGTTATGATTTTTAGCATTTTTTTGTAATTTTAAAGTGATTGGGCTTAGTTTGTTGCTGTAAAGTGTAGTTGGGGGTGATTTTTGATAGCCGAAGTAATTTAGGTGAGTTTGGCATAGTTTGCTATGGTTAGTAGCATTTTTTTGTAATTTAAAAGTGATTGGGTTTAGTTTGTTGTGGTAAGGGTTAGTTGGTGATGATTTATGGTAGCCGAAGTAATTTAGGTGAGTTTGGCATAGTTTGCTATGGTTACAAGCATTTTTTTGTAATTTAAAAGTTATTGGGTTTAGTTTGTTGTGGTAAGGGTTAGTTGGTGATGATTTATGGTAGCCGAAGTAATTTAGGTGAGTCTGGCATAGTTTGTTTTGGTTACTAGAATTTTTTTGTAATTTAAAAGTGATTGGGTTTAATTTGTTGTGGTAAGGGTTAGTTGGTGATGATTTAGAGTAGCCGAAGTAATTTAGGTGAGTCTGGCATAGTTTGTTATGATTTGTACACCTTTTTTTGTAATTTTAAGATGATATGGTTTGTTTTGTTGTGGTAAGGGATAGTTGGGGGTGATTTACGGTAGCCGAAGTAATTTAGATGATTCTGGTATAGTTTGTTATGATTTTTAGCATTTTTTTGTAATTTTAAAGTGATTGGGCTTAGTTTGTTGCTGTAAAGTGTTGTTGGGGGTGATTTTTGATAGCCGAAGTAATTTAGGTGAGTTTGGCATAGTTTGCTATGGTTAGTAGCATTTTTTTGTAATTTAAAAGTGATTGGGTTTAGTTTGTTGTGGTAAGGGTTAGTTGGTGATGATTTATGGTAGCCGAAGTAATTTAGGTGAGTTTGGCATAGTTTGCTATGGTTACTAGCATTTTTTTGTAATTTAAAAGTGATTGGGTTTAGTTTGTTGTGGTAAGGGTTAGTTGGTGATGATTTAGAGTTGCCGAACTAATTTAGGTGAGTCTGGCATAATTTGTTATGATTTGTACACCTTTTTTTTGTAATTTTAAGCTGATATGGTTTGGTTTGTTGTGGTAAGGGATAGTTGGGGGTGATTTACGGTAGCCGAAGTAATTTAGGTGATTCTGGTATAGTTTGTTATGATTTTTAGCATTTTTTTGTAATTTTAAAGTGATTGGGCTTAGTTTGTTGCTGTAAAGTGTAGTTGGGGGTGATTTTTGATAGCCGAAGTAATTTAGGTGAGTTTGGCATAGTTTGCTATGGTTAGTAGCATTTTTTTGTAATTTAAAAGTGATTGGGTTTAGTTTGTTGTGGTAAGGGTTAGTTGGTGATGATTTGTGGTAGCCGAAGTAATTTAGGTGAGTTTGGCATAGTTTGCTATGGTTACAAGCATTTTTTTGTAATTTAAAAGTTATTGGGTTTAGTTTGTTGTGGTAAGGGTTAGTTGGTGATGATTTATGGTAGCCGAAGTAATTTAGGTGAGTCTGGCATAGTTTGTTATGGTTACTAAAATTTTTTTGTAATTTAAAAGTGATTGGGTTTAATTTGTTGTGGTAAGGGTTAGTTGGTGATGATTTAGAGTAGCCGAAGTAATTTAGGTGAGTCTGGCATAGTTTGTTATGATTTGTACACCTTTTTTTGTAATTTTAAGATGATATGGTTTGGTTTGTTGTGGTAAGGGATAGTTGGGGGTGATTTACGGTAGCCGAAGTAATTTAGATGATTCTGGTATAGTTTGTTATGATTTTTAGCATTTTTTTGTAATTTTAAAGTGATTGGGCTTAGTTTGTTGCTGTAAAGTGTAGTTGGGGGTGATTTTTGATAGCCGAAGTAATTTAGGTGAGTTTGGCATAGTTTGCTATGGTTAGTAGCATTTTTTTGTAATTTAAAAGTGATTGGGTTTAGTTTGTTGTGGTAAGGGTTAGTTGGTGATGATTTATGGTAGCCGAAGTAATTTAGGTGAGTTTGGCATAGTTTGCTATGGTTACTAGCATTTTTTGTAATTTAAAAGTGATTGGGTTTAGTTTGTTGTGGTAAGGGTTAGTTGGTGATGATTTAGAGTAGCCGAAGCAATTAAGGTGAGTCTGGCATAGTTTGTTATTATTTGTACACCTTTTTTTGTAATTTTAAGATGATATGGTTTGGTTTGTTGTGGTAAGATATAGTTGGGGGTGATTTACGGTAGCCGAAGTAATTTAGGTGATTCTGGTATAGTTTGTTATGATTTTTAGCATTTTTTTGTAATTTTAAAGTGATTAGGCTTAGTTTGTTGCTGTAAAGTGTAGTTTGGGGTGATTTTTGATAGCCGAAGTAATTTAGGTGAGTTTGGCATAGTTTGCTATGGTTAGTAGCATTTTTTTGTAATTTAAAAGTGATTGGGTTTAATTTGTTGTGGTAAGGGTTAGTTGGTGATGATTTATGGTAGCCGAAGTAATTTAGGTGAGTTTGGCATAGTTTGCTGTGGTTACTAGCATTTTTTTGTAATTTAAAAGTTATTGGGTTTAGTTTGTTGTGGTAAGGGTTAGTTGGTGATGATTTAGAGTTGCCGAAGTAATTTAGGTGAGTCTGGCATAGTTTGTTATTATTTGTACACCTTTTTTTGTAATTTTAAGATGATATGGTTTGGTTTGTTGTGGTAAGATATAGTTGGGGGTGATTTACGGTAGCCGAAGTAATTTAGGTGATTCTGGTATAGTTTGTTATGATTTTTAGCATTTTATTGTAAATTTAAAGTGATTGGGCTTATTTTGTTGCTGTAAAGTGTAGTTGGAGGTGATTTTTGATAGCCGAAGTAATTTAGGTGAGTTTGGCATAGTTTGCTATGGTTAGTAGCTTTTTTTTGTAATTTAAAAGTGATTGGGTTTAGTTTGTTGTGGTAAGGTTTAGTTAGTGATGACTTAGAGTAGCCGAAGTAATTTAGGTGAGTCTGGCATAGTTTGTTATGATTTGTACACCTTTTTTTGTAACTTTAAGATGATATGGTTTGGTTTGTTGTGGTAAGGGATAGTTGGGGGTGATTTACGGTAGCCGAAGTAATTTAAGTGATTTTGGTATAGTTTGTTATGATTTTTAGCATTTTTTTTGTAATTTTAAAGTGATTGGGCTTAGTTTGTTGCTGTAAAGTGTAGTTGGGGGTGATTTTTGATAGCCGAAGTAATTTAGGTGAGTTTGGCATAGTTTGCTATGGTTAGTAGCATTTTTTTGTAATTAAAATTGATTGGGTTTAGTTTGTTGTGTTAAGGGTTAGTTGGTGATGATTTATGGAAGCCGAAGTAATTTAAGTGAGTTTGGCATAGTTTGCTATG